>CM066040.1:302125775-303350933 GCA_033557465.1 Ichthyophis bannanicus | reverse complement strand
AATGCGAGGGAATCGGCATCGACGACATCGGTCCCGAACGGGAGGTCGAGGGGGACCTCGGCCGAGGATCGACTCGAAACCTTAGTGTCTCGAGAATCGGCTTGGCCTCCAGGGTTGACTTGGACGTCAAAGTTCCAGTGGTTGGGGCGGACAGACACATGAGACCGGCCATCAGCGCCCGCTGCTGGTCCATGAAGGCAGAAATGCTGCGCTCTAAGGCCGCCAACCTGAGACCGAGCTCAGGAGGCTCCGCAGCCACCAGCTTGGGTCCCGACGCCATTGGGCCCGATGCCAGCTCTCCCGGGGGAGAGTCAACAATGAGGACAGTGCTTACCTTCCTCCGCATCCCCAGGTCCTTTCGAGTGAGTTTGGCAGGCCTCTCCAACTCCGAAGATCCGGGCGGTGAGCTCGGCTCCACGACCGAGCCCGCGAGGAACCAGGCCATTCGGAGCTCTCAGACGACACTGCCCTCACGGATTTTTTCTTCCTCTGGTGTTCCTGCAAGGGAGACCCCCTTTCAGAGAACACCCGACGCTGCTCGGAATCAGACAGCTCCCAAGAGGTCGAGGTCTGGGCCCGGGCAGTTTCAGTCTCGGGAAAAATCCTGTCATGTTGCTCCTGCCTGCTCCTCAATGATTTGGAAGACATCTTCTGGCACAGGCCACAGACCACGGGGTCATCGTCGGGCCCGAGGCATCGGAGGCAGCAGTCATGTGTGTCGGTGAGAGACATTATCTTCTTGCACCGATCACACTTTTTAAACGCACTGGCAGCCATCGGGTGGAAAAAGGGCCCCTGCAAGGTCGAAGGACTGGGCTGCCAGCTAAAAAGAAAAAAAAGAGCGCCCGCTAGTCACTAAGGACAAAAAAGAAAAAATAGACCGACTCGATACCGGTGTACCGAGCCGTAGGCAGGAAGGAAACCGGCATCGAACCGGTTAGCAGAAAATAGAATTTTCTTACTTTTATCAACTTTTTCCATGGGGAAACTAGGACGACGTCCGTTGGGCTCCACAGAAAAAAGGAGACTGAGCAAGATGGCACCCTTGGGCGGGAAGGGGACTGCGCATGCATGATGCAGTCCTAAAGGCTTTCTTCGAAAGCTGGGGATTTGCTTGGCATGGGGTCGACGTCACCTGTATGTGAGGACTGACTTCCTGCTTGTTCCTGGAGAAAGGATGTCTGCAGGGCTCCACGTAAAAAGAAGCCTGAGGTCACCCTTGGGCAGGAAGAAGACCGTGCATGTGATGGGTAACTCCCACAGGCTTTCTTTGAAAGCTGGGGAGTGAATCCACGCAGGCTCCGTCAATGCAGATGTCACCCATATGTGAGGACTGACTTCCTACTTGTTCCCAGAGAATCAGTCTTGTGGTGAAGAGCACCCTCCTGAGGAAATGGAGACTGAAGGAAATCCTGAAATGCAGCAGGATTTACACAGGATTTACAATCCTAAAAGGAAAAAAAAAACCTCTTCTGGTGAGCTGAGAATGAAGACCAGCCCAGGGGAGGAGTTGAGCAGTGCTGATTGGGCACACCCAGGGGTTGGACGGGGTGTGGCTGAAAAAGAATCCCTTTATGAAGTGGTGAATGACGCTGCTAAACAGAACTGGAGGGGAAAGACCCGGATTGAGATTAAGCAGATGACCAAGCAGACCAAGGGGAAGCAGAAGCAGAATAGCTGTGAGAAACAGGAAAGCCATGAGAAGTTGACCAGGAAGCAGTTTGGCTGCACGTCTGAGCCTGGTAGCAGCAGAGGACCTGCAAGGATCTTAACAGGTGCTTGGAAAGGAAGTCCTACGAGAAGTGGACAAAGCCCTGGTTTAGAGTCTTGGGGAAAGGCAGAGCCCTCGTGGATACAGTTTGGACCGGAGAGACCCAGAAGCACTCACAGCTGCAAAGCTTTTGAGCTACCTAAAAGGAGAGGAGCCTGGCAGAAAGACAGCAGTTTCTATAGGAACCTGGATAGAGAAGGTAAAGTCCCATCTCCTATATTTAAGGCTGTTTTAAAAGATCCCAATTGTTACCCTGAGTCATTCAAGCCAAGAGCTGAAGGGGGAAACATTATTGACTGGGAGAAAAACTCAGTGTTGGCTGACAACGGTTTGTCAGGAACTGAACAGGCTGAATTGCTCCTTCAGGACTTTAAAGAATTCTTAGAATTGAAAGCAGGCAGACAGTCAAAGCTGAGTGAGGACAATAGCTCTGTGCAGTCAGAAGATTTTATGCAAGTGGAAAATGCCTTACCTTTGATAAACTCTGACGATAATAGCATGGACTGTTCAATATGCTGTAAGGAAATAGCAGTATAACAAAGCTTGCCTGTACCTTGTATGAAAAGAATACAACATGGAAGTTTCTGCTGCCGTGCTCTGAAAACCTAATTGTTTGCACCTGAGTTTGAGTTCACACTGTGAAGGGAACAGTGATTGCATGAGGCTGCAATATATGTAAGTCACCTCTTGAGGCAGAGCTGAGTTAAGCTCCATAGAAGAAAAGCTGATCTCACTTTACATTGTCTTATATTCCTGAGTTTCTTCTGTTACCATTTAAAGCACCATTTATGTTCATGTATCTGAATTTTGATGCGCTGGAGGAATCTCCCCAACACGAATAAAATATTCTTGCAAAGCCTTACCGTCTCTGGCGCAACTACATTTATCAGTGAGAGAAAGGAGAATAAAACTACATCTCCCATCATTCCAGTTTTAATCCATTCCTCACGGGACAATAGGCCACTCCTGTCTTTTAGCCCTAGGGCGGGGGCAGGAGCGTCGCAAGTGGCGTAGTGGGCAGGATTCTACGCATGCGCTAAAGGTGCCACACGGAAGACCTACAGGAAGGCAACTGCCCAGGAGGAGCCCGACTGCAGACTATCCAGAAGGGAAGAAGTCACAGCATCGGAAGGCTACTGGCTGCAACGTGGTTGAACTGCCTGAAGCAACACCTAAGCCAGGTAAAAAGTATCCACCTGGGAGAGGTCAGGATACAGGGCAAAGGGGTGATTGCTGGGCCAGGTTGAAAAAAAAAAAAAAAGGTGGTTTGTTTTTTTTTTTGGGGTGGGTGATACCGCACTTGGTTTTTTTGTCTTTGTGTTTGTATTCACAGAGGGTCCAAGATGTCTCTAGATACCCAGGAAGTGTTTAAGTGGATGGCCACGCAGCTGGAGAGACAGAGAGACTTGACCTTGGAAGCCCAAGAAAGAAATGCTGCCAGCCTTCAAGCTCAGCAGAAGCCATTATTGGACATGTTACAAGCATGGGTAGCCGAGCAGAAGAAACCATCGGAGACACCAATCGCTCCCCCAGGTTTTTCCGCAGCAGCTACACCTAGCTTAAACACAGGGACAATGTTCAATTTTGGACAATTGAAAGATACAGATGATATAGATGATTACATTGAATGTTTTGAAAGAGTGGCACAGTTAAGCGCTTGGCCAAAAGCACATTGGGCCATTCAGTTTGCGGCGTCCCTTACAGGGGAGGCTATGGCCGCGTATAGAAGCATGCCACCTGATCTCGCTGGAAATTATGATGAAATTAAGAGAGTGGTCAGGGAGAGGCTTGGCCTTACTCCGCTAGTTTATCACAATCTCCTGCGAGCAGTAAAATTGAAACAAGATGAAACCCCAAAAGCATTATGTTATAGGATTCGTATGCTGATAAACAAATGGCTTGATCCAGGGGGTAAATCTAAAGAGTCCATCATAGACAGTCTCATTGTAGAACAGTATTTGAGTGCTGTACCCGCCGAAATACGGACCTTCCTGATTTTGCAGAGCTGTAAAACCCCGCAAGAGGCTCTTGACCTCACGGAGCGCTTCTTGGAAGCCAAGTTAATGGCCCAGGAAAGCGGCAAGGCTCCTAAGGGGATAGCGACACGCGAATCAGAAAGGAGGTGGAGGTTAAGTGATGAGACAGGAAGAATGTGTATGCCAACTATGAAGGGTACAATTTCACCTAGGAAATGTTTTAAATGTGGGCGAGAGGGTCATCTGCAGAAAAATTGCTATTTTAGGACTGCTTTAGTGTCAGTAAATGCACAGAAGGCCAGAGAAGGATTTCTCATTGAAGTAGAGGTGCAGGGAATTGCCACCACCGCGTTACGTGACTCCGGCACGGAGCAGACAATGCTGTCTAAGGTGCTGTGGCAGCAAATCGAAGCATCGGGGGTAGCAATTCAGCCTGTGCACAATGTAGGAATCCGCTGTGTTCACGGAGGCACTTCATTATACCCCGTGTATGACCTCCAGGTGAAAGCGCTAGGAGCTATTAGGAAAGTCCCCATTGCAGTAGTGCCCAACCTACCGAACCATATGATTTTAGGGAGGGACTGGCCCCATTTTTATAAGGAAATGAAACAAGGCCTAACCTCTAAGGAAGCCATGGTTGCTACAAGAGCCCAGGTTAAGGACTCAGAAAATGGAGGAGATCCTACAGAGGAAGCTTTAGGAAGTCTTCCCTCACATGAGGATCTAATAGCCGTATCAGGAGGAAAAGTTAAGAAAACAAAACCAGAGAAACGTAATGAGAGACGTGATCGCTCTCGACATAGAGCGGAAACTCAGGCTGGCCAAGAATTACCCTGGGTGCCAGAAGAATTGGTGAGAAATTTCCAACATTCCCCCACGAGCAACTAGCAGACCCTGCTCTGAGTCAGGCATTCAAATGGGCCCAGAGCGATAGGGATACGCTACCCAGATTCTTCCTTGATACAGGAATACTTTATAGAGAGAGCAAGGATCCCTATACTGGCAGTGTACGCAAACAGGTGGTGATGCCCGCAACTTTTAAAAACCTAGTTTTGAGGCTGGCCCACGACCATCCAGTCGGAGGACACAAGGGCATCCGAAGCACTTTAGACCAGATCTTGGCAAGGTTCTATTGGCCGGGTGTTTTTAAGGAAACCGCAAGGTTCTGCGAAGCATGCCCAACATGTCAGCGAGTTTCTGCAATCCATCCAAAAGAGGTCCCGATGATATCATCCCCGGTGATTACTGAAACAATCCACAGAATGGCAATGGACATCATCGATCCTTTAATCAAAACTCCCCGGGGGTTTCAGTATATTTTAGTGGTCATTGACCAAGCAACGAGGTTTCCTTGGGCCATGCCACTACGCAGTATATCAGCTAAGGTCGTGGCGGCTGAACTTATAAAGCTGTTTTGCGAAGTTGGGTTCCCTCGCGAAGTCCTCACGGATCGAGGAAGCAACTTTCTATCTAAGTATTTAGCCCAAGTTTGGGAGGCGTTTGACATCCGCCATATCAAGACCTCAGCCTATCATCCCCAAACCAATTGTCTCGTAGAAAGACAGAACCAGACTATAAAAAGAATGTTATGTTGCAGTCTGGAAGGAGATATGGCCAATTGGGATACCATGCTTCCGTTTATCCTCTATGCTTGTAGGGAGAGGAAACAGTCATCCCTAGGGACAGCGCCATATGAGCTAATGTACGGTCGATCACCCCGTGGGGTATTAGATATCCTAAAAGAGCAGTGGGTAGAACCCGACATACATGAGGTAGGAGTACCTGAGTTCCTAAAGGACTTAAAAGATCGCTTACGCCGCACCACACAGGTTGCGGAGGTCAATTTAAGGAACAGTCAGCAAAGACAGAAGTCCTATTATGACCATGGCACACGACCATGTCAGTTGGCCGTGGGAGACAAAGTTATAGTGATGGTGGCAGGGCCAGACCCGAAGTTCGAGAGCCAATGGAAAGGGCCATGTAAGATAGTCCGGCCGGTGGGTCCAGTCTCTTATCTTGTGGAAATTAGGAGAGGACGCCAACAAGTATACCACATCAACCTCTTGAAGCATTGGCATGATAGGGCAGCCTTAGCTCAGGTAGCCACCATTGTCCCCAGCATAGAAGTTCTGAAAGAGACACAGAGCATCTCCGAATCCATGAGTGGAATCACGTGCTGTGCCCCTGGTCAGAAGCCAGCCCGTGATATCTTAAGGGGGGGATCTGTGGTGAAGAGCGCCCTCCTGAGGAAATGGAGACTGAAGGAAATCCTGAAATGCAGCAGAATTTACACAGGATTTACAATCCTAAAAGGAAAAAAAAACCCTCCTCTGGTGAGCTGAGAATGAAGACCAGCCCAGGGGAGGAGTTGAGCAGTGCTGATTGGGCACACCCAGGGGTTGGACGGGGTGTGGCTGAAAAAGAATCCCTTTATGAAGTGGTGAATGACGCTGCTGAACAGAACTGGAGGAGAAAGACCCGGATTGAGATCAAGCAGATGACCAAGCAGACCAAGGGGAAGCAGAAGCAGAATAGCTGTGAGAAACAGGAAAGCCATGAGAAGTTGACCAGGAAGCAGTTTGGCTGCACGTCTGAGCCTGGTAGCAGCAGAGGACCTTCAAGGATCTTAACAGGTGCTTGGAAAGGAAGTCCTACGAGAAGTGGACAAAGCCCTGGTTTAGAGTCTTGGGGAAAGGCAGAGCCCTCGTGGATACAGTTTGGACCGGAGAGACCCAGAAGCACTCACAGCTGCAAAGCTTTTGAGCTACCTAAAAGGAGAGGAGCCTGGCAGAAAGACAGCAGTTTCTATAGGAACCTGGATAGAGAAGGTAAAGTCCCATCTCCTATATTTAAGGCTGTTTTAAAAGATCCCAATTGTTACCCTGAGTCATTCAAGCCTAGAGCTGAAGGGGGAAACATTATTGACTGGGAGAAAAACTCAGTGTTGGCTGACAACGGTTTGTCAGGAACTGAACAGGCTGAATTTCTCCTTCAGGACTTTAAAGAATTCTTAGAATTGAAAGCAGGCAGACAGTCAAAGCTGAGTGAGGACAATAGCTCTGTGCAGTCAGAAGATTTTATGCAAGTGGAAAATGCCTTACCTTTGATAAACTCTGACGATAATAGCATGGACTGTTCAATATGCTGTAAGGAAATAGCAGTATAACAAAGCTTGCCTGTACCTTGTATAAAAAGAATACAACGTGGAAGTTTCTGCTGCCGTGCTCTGAAAACCTAATTGTTTGCACCTGAGTTTGAGTTCACACTGTGAAGGGAACAGTGATTGCATGAGGCTGCAATATATGTAAGTCACCTCTTGAGGCAGAGCTGAGTTAAGCTCCATAGAAGAAAAGCTGATCTCACTTTACGTTGTCTTATATTCCTGAGTTTCTTCTGTTACCATTTAAAGCACCATTTATGTTCATGTATCTGAATTTTGATGCGCTGGAGGAATCTCCCCAACACGAATAAAATATTCTTGCAAAGCCTTACCGTCTCTGGCGCAACTACATTTATCAGTGAGAGAAAGGAGAACAAAACTACATCTCCCATCATTCCAAGGGAATAGTTTTAATCCATTCCTCACGGGACAATAGGCCACTCCTGTCTTTTAGCCCTAGGGCGGGGGCAGGAGCGTCAGTCTATTCAAGACAAATTATGATTATGTAATTTGTGTGACTTTGAACCATTTGTCTTAAGAAAAAGCACCAACACAAGAAAAGCAGAAAAGGGTGAAGGGAAAAAGGGGAGCATATGTTCTGGCACCCGGGAGAGAGAGGAAAGGGCGCAGATTGATGAGAGTGAGGAAAGATATCTTTGGTACAAGGGAAAATGTACCTGGTGCTTTTTAGTCACTTTTAGTCCTGCTTATTCAAGTCCCTGATTTATGGGTCAGAATCCTAACTCAATGGCAAATGGCACACAAAATCCTGCTGAAAAATTGAGCATTAGAGTTTCAGAAACCTCTTGCTCTGTATTTCAAAGGACAGTATCAGTAGAGGACTGCCATGGAATGTGTAAACAGCGTTGCAGGAGTTTCAGCTCTATGAGATTAGGAGGTGGTGATATTTTCCTACCTCCTACATTTCAAATTGGTTTGATTCACCTCTATTTCACACAGCTGTGCTATCTACTTCAAAGAAAAAAATCTTATAATATCAAATCTTACATTTTAGTACTTGCTGATCTTGATAGTAATTTAGTATTAGCTTAGATCTGGAAAAGTAACTAATTAAGGCAATTATTTTATAACAACCTGCCTAACTTGTGAGCCAGATACAAGCCTAGGTTACAGGCATACTTTCCCTTTGAAAATTACTCAATTGAGATAATCCATACAAAGTTACACCTAACAAACTGTGTTGTAAAGAGGATATTTATGTGCATATTTTATGAAATGGAAAACTGTGCTTAAACCCTAATTCTTGCTCAGATGCCATCTCCTCTCCAGAGTGCCTCAATGTTATCTGCAGAAAATTGTGCTCCCAGCATGCATAGTATGTACATAGTAAGTGAGCAATTATATATAAAAGCCTATATCTGAGACTAAAGTACTGCTTTATGGGCAGAAATGGTTTTTAAAATGATCCCTAAATCTAAAAATCTAGTCTAGCTAAAAAACAGGCTACCTCCCCATGTCAAATCATAGTAAAGACATTTCCACAGCAGTTCAAGCAGCAAGAGAGAAATCATTCAGATCAAAGCCTCTAAATATCAGTTTCCTTTTAAGATGCTAGAAGCAACATGGGCAGATTGATTTCCAGCCTAGGACTAGTAAGCTATAAAGCAAGAGTACACATAGAGCATGCAGCACTCAGACAAAGAAACATTTATGTGCATGCACAGCTACTCAAGGTATTGCATACATTCCCTATAACAGGCAACAGAAACATGCATCAATCCCATGGGAATTCAAGTACATAGTAAGGGGGTCATCAGGCACCTCAGAAACCATGTGCCTGGGCTGACCTTCCCCCTCCCTTCAACCCCCCTTCAGCTTGGTTCTCCTCTCCCTATATGGTATATTGTAGATGGATAAGAAGTGAAAGGGACCAACCTTCTCGCTGATCTGAGAGATGAAAGGTAGGTTGGATGATACAGTGCGATGAAGATGAAGAAGGAATAAAAAAAAGACAAGGAGAAACACAGAGAGAGTAAAAACAGGCCAAGTTTCACCTGTCCACACCACAAGACAGCACTTGCACACACAGACTGCACCAGCAAGGAACCTCGCACACAAGGGCCAAGCTTCTGCTTCCATCTCCGTTCTCCGATGGACCGCAGAGCACAGCAAACACACATACAAATCTGACTGCAGCAGCTTACATCTGTTCAGACAGGAGAAAGCATATGCATGTAGTTACTTCAAAATATGATGGGAAATGAAAACTCATCTACCTAGAAACAGTTGTGCTCATTACCCCCTACTAGTCCCCAAATCAATAAGAGGCGAGTTCTAAAGAATGAAAATCTTATTATACAAAAGATTTTCAGCTGTGAGACCATGTTCAATTCATATAATAAATGCTCCATTGGCAAAACACTTGTGCAATATCATGACTTAAAGAGGAAGCAATGTGAAGTGAATGCAGTAGTCCCAGCGGGGCTCCTCCCTTTCCTGCAGAGCAAACAATCAACAGTTAGTTGAATTTGACTGTGGAATATGGAAAGACCATATTTCAGAGGTTGAGATGAGCTGTAATACAATGCTGGTTAGGAGAATATAAATAAAACTTTAGTAGTTAATGACGCTCCATAATTCATTTATATAGAGGAGGAGAGAGAGAGAGAGAGAACAAAGTATAATTTGCTTTCAATACACAATAAAACAACTAAATATAGAAACCAAGTATGTTCTAAAAACAACTAAACAATTTATTGAGACCTGAGCTTTCCAGGACAAAAGTTCATTTCACCAGCTATACCTGTCACTGACAGTAACAGAAGGAGCAGCAGGGCATTTTAAGGAGGACACACAACAATCTGACAAGGCACATTACATACTTTGAGCTTTAGAAGACTCAGGTGTTCTTCTGCAAACCATTTTGTATTAGACACCTTAAGAATTTGGTCAAACCTCATGAATCTGTTGCACTCACAGTTAATTTCTGTACTGTAGAAGGGCAGGTTATGTGGCAAATCTTGGTAGATGTGGCGATGACTAGCCAAAGTGGATAAAGTAAATATATCGGACATAAAGTAAATATATCGGACATGAAAAGCCTAGTTCGAGGCTGGTAGCTGCCCTAGGTGAAGGCACAATTTAGTTAGCACATGGCTATTGGAATCGAGATGTGGAAGTCACCTTGTGCACAATTCCTGCACTTTCTTAGAAAAGGCTCTGCTAAACATGGAGTTTGTTCTAAGACAATGCAGAGTACATGTGTATTTGACAGCTGAGGAACAGGCAGGTGACACCTTGGAAGGTCTCCCTCTTTCTTTTATTTCAACAGATACCAAAGCTCCACCAACTGGCACATGGCAGGGAAAAATCATATTGCCAGAACTGTTGCCCCCATTAAAGCCTCTGCCTCTGTCCAGACAGATACCTATGCCAGTTGAAGGACAGATTCCATGTGCAGGATGCCCGCATGCTGAAGCTTTCAGAAAAGAAGTGGAGGAACTGAGAGAAGAGGTGGTGAGGCTAAGGAGCATTCAAGTCAGTGAGAAGTACATTGAGATGCTTCTTGAAACATCCAAGCTCCCCAACAGAGGTGAAGAGGGGAGCCTGCAGAATGACGAAAGAGGACACGAGTCAGCAGGGCCTGCAGAATCACCAATCCAACTCCTCCAGCCCTTGAACTGAAGAACCATTATGCATCCCTAGAAGTGGAGGAGGTGAAAGCAACCCAGGAAAAGGAAGAACCAGAACTCAAGAGTTTGCCAAGACTCACCAAGCCCACTGACTATTACCCAATGTTGCTCACCCATGTCGGCACTAATGATACTGCCAGGTATCCCTCTGAGCGTATCAAAAGTAATTTCATGGCTCTGGACAGAGGGTAAAGCAGATAGGTGTGAAGTGTTATTGTCTTCAATCCTCCCTGTTGAGAGTAAAGGCAGATGCAGAGAAGCCCGCATCTTGGCGATAAACGCATGGCTGCGTGGATGGTGTCACTGAGAGCGTTTTGGTTTCCTGGACCATGGGATGATGTTCCAAGGGCTGCAGAGCAAAGATGATGTCCATCTGTCCAAGAAGGGTCGATAAGTCTTCAAGTAGCAGACTGGCTAACCTACTGAAGAGGGCTTTAAACTAGATCCATTGGGGGTGGTTGAAGAAAGCCCTCAGGTAAATGAAAGCCCCCAGGTAAGTGAAATATTAGATACACTTATGGAAATGAGTAAAAGGGGCACCATATGGAAAGTAGTGTGTATAACTGCCCGTTGCATGGGAAGTAAGATCCCAGATGTTGAGGCTTTAATGGAACAGGCTGACTTGGCTTTAGTGGTAGCTTAGAAACATGGCTCACGGACAACCATGACTGGGATGTAATTATACCAGGCTATACAAGGATAGGGTAGAAGGAAGGGGAAGAGGAGTGGCACTATATGTAAAAAATAACAATAAAGCTATAGAATAACAGGACTTAAAAGGGAGAGAGGAGGCACTGTGGGTTAACTAGAAAGAGGGAAAGAGAAATCAGTTTGCAATGGCGTGATATACAGACCCCCTCACAGGGAGAAGTAGACAGAGATTTAATAGAAGACATAAGCAACATTGCTAGGAAAGGGGAAGTGCTAGTGATAGGTGATTTCAATATTCCGGATGTTGATTGGAAAATCCCAGCTGTGGTGTCATCTAGAACTAAGGAGATCCTGGATTCTCTATGGGGAAAACTATTCAGGCAACTGGTAAAAGAACCCACACGTGAAGGGGCCATACTGGACTTTGTGCTTACCAATGGTGAAAGTGCTTCTGATGTTATAGTGGGATATCATCTCACATCCAGTGATCACCAGATGGTGTGGTTCAACATTATTTTTTATTTTATTATAGTTTGAAATGTTCCCTGTAACCAAGTTTTTGGAATTCAGTTCAATGTAAACCGCCCCTGATCGATGGAAGGGGCGGTATATAAGAAACGTTTAAATAAAATAAATACGTTAATTAGGATTAGGGCTGATAAAATCCATTCCAAAGTGAGTCTTAAATTTTAGGAAAACTAACTTTGCCAAGCTGGGTCAATAGATCAAGGAATCGTTAGTGGGATGGAAACAGCTGGGGGATGTAGAAAAAAACTGTGGGCAAAATCAAAGGGGATATTTAAGGGTAACCAACCATTTTGTTAGAAAGATAAATAAAGGTAAAAGGCAAAGGAGGCCACTATGGTTCTCAAAAGAAGTAGCTGAAAAGGTGAAGAAGAGGGAAGCCTTCATAAAATACAAGAGATCATAAAGAGCAGAAGACAGGCATCTATATTTGGAAGAACTTAGAGAAGCTAGCAAAGCAGTCAGGAAAGCAAAGATACTAAAAGAAGAAAAAATAGCCAACATGATAAAATGTGTGTGTGGGGGGGGGGGGTAAAGACATTTTTCAGATATGTTAGTGAGAAGAGGAAGAGCAAAAGTGGTATTGTCAGACTGAAGGGAAGAAATATGTAGAAGCTGAGAACAATAAACCTGAATTGCTTAACAAATATTTCTGTTCTGTGTTCACAGATGAAGGGCCAGGAGCAGGACCTCAGAAAACACCCACAAATAGCAACAGAAGTGACAGGGATCTCAAACGATTTTCAAAAGACTGTGTTCAAGAGGAACTAGCTAAACTAAAAGTAGACAAAGCGATGGGACCGAATGGGATACATCTGAGAATACTGAAGGAACCTGGGTATGTTCTAGCAGCTCCGCTGACTGACCTTCTCAATGCCTGTCGGGAGTAGTGCCAGAGGATTGGAGAGAGGCATATGTGGTCCCTTTACTCAAAAGTGAAAATAAGGATGTGGTTGAAAACTACAGGACGGTTAGTCTAACCTCTGTGGTGAGTAAATTATTGGAAACACCGCTGAAAGAGAAAATAGTGAGGTTTCTGGAGTCCAGCAGATTACAGGATCTGAGGCAGCATGGATTCACCAGAGGCAGGTCTTGTCAGACAAATCTGATTGATTTCTTTGACTAGATGACCAGCAATGTTCCCTCTAATTTTCTGTAGGCTGTGTGCACATAAAATATCAGCTGTGCAGCTTTTGAAGGAAGGTTAAATTTTTGTGCGCCACATGACACTCGGAGTTATATACTTTAAAATTTGACTACACGTCAGAATACAGTATGTATACCACATTGATTTTAATCAAATTAAATGAAAATAGACGATCACTAAATGAAGCAGAAAATTTCTAGTAATTACAATCACAACTTAAATTTTAAAATGTCTGTGTTGTTTTCTATCAGAATCAGAACCGTAATTTTTGTGCGCTCTGTTGTAAAGTATGTGAGCTCGCTCGGCGAGGTGTGTGCGCGTGCACACGCGCACAGCTTAGAGGGAACATAGAAACATAGAAATATGACGACAGAAAAAGACCACATGGCCTATCTAGTCTGTCCTTCCATAACAACTACAACAGTCCACTTTTTGCCTTTAGAGATCCTCTGTGTTGGTCCCATGCTTTCTTGAATTCAGTTACTGTCCTCATCTCTACCACCTCCACTGGGAGACTATTCCACGGATCCACTACTCTTTCCGTAAAGAAATATTTCCGCATATCACTCCTGAATCTATCTCCCTTCACCCTCATCCCATGTCCCCTCGTAGCAGAACTTGCTTTCAATTGAAAGAGGCTCTCTCCCTGAACATTTATGCCACGGAGGTATTTAAACATCTCAATCATATCACCTCTATCCCGCCTTTCCTCTAAGGTGTACATATTAAGATCCTTAAGTCTGTCCTCATATGCTTTATAATGAAGCCCATTAATCATTTTGGTAGCAACCCTCTGCACCGACTCCATCCTGTTCACATCCTTTTGAAGGTGCGGTCTCCAGAATTGCACACCATACTCCAAATGAGGTCGCACCAAAGACTTATACAGAGGCATTATCACCTCCTTTTTTCTGCTAGCCATTCCTCTCCGTATGCACCCAAGCATCCTTCTAGCTTTTGCTGTCGCCTTTTCCACCTGTTTAGCTACTTTAAGATCATCAGACACAACCACGCCTAGGTCCCGCTCTTCTTTAGTGGACAAAAGTACTTCACCTCCTATACTGTATTGCTCCCTTGGATTGCTGCAGCCCAAATGCATGACCTTACATTTTTTAACATTAAATCCCAGCTGCCAAATTCTAGACCATTCTTCAAGCTTAGCTAGATCCCTCCTCATGTTATCTACCCCTTCCTGGGTGTCTACTCTATTGCAGATTTTGGTATCATCCGCAAAGAGGCAAACCTTACCCGACAGCCCTTCCGCTATATCACTAACAAAGATGTTAAAAAGAATCGGACCAAGGACAGATCCCTGGGGCACACCACTGGCAACATCCTTCTCCTCAGAGTGAGCTCCATTTACCTGTACTCTTTGTCGCCTCCCACCCAACCAACTTCTAACCCAAGCAGTAACTTTAGGGTCCATCCCTAGGGTGCTCAGTTTGTTTATAAGTCGCCTGTGAGGAACCGTGTCAAAGGCTTTACGGAAATCTAAATACACCACATCTAGAGCTCTGCCTTGGTCCAACTCCCTGGTCACCCAGTCAAAAAAATCAATCAGATTTGTCTGACAAGACCTGCCTCTGGTGAATCCATGCTGCCTCGGATCCTGTAATCCGCTGGACTCCAGAAACCTCACTATTTTCTCTTTCAGCAGCGTTTCCAATAATTTACTCACCACCGAAGTTAAACTAACCGGCCTGTAGTTTTCAACCACATCCTTACTTCCGCTTTTGAGTAAAGGCACCACATGAGCCTCTCTCCAGTCCTTTGGCACCACTCCCGACTCCAACGAGGCATTGAAAAGGTCAGTCAGTGGAGCTGCTAGAACGTCCCCAAGTTCCCTCAGTATTCTAGGGTGTATCCCATCCGGTCCCATCGCTTTGTCTACTTTAAGTTGAACTAGTTTCTCACAAACACAGTCTTCTGAAAATAGTTCAAGATGTCCCTCGCTTCTGTTCTTATTTGTGGGTGTTTTCTGAGGTCCTGCTCCTGGTTCTTCATCTGTGAACACAGAACAAAAATATTTGTTAAGCAATTCCGCTTTATCCTTATCAGCTTCTACATATTCCCCCCCTGCACCCTTGAGTCTGACAATACCACTTTTGCTCTTCCTCTTCTCACTAATATATCTGAAAAATGTCTTATCCCCCCATTTTATTGCATTGGCTATTTCCTCCTCCTTTTGAATCTTTGCCTTCTTGACTACTTTGCTAGCTTCTCTAAGTTTTTCCAAATACAGATGCCTGTCTTCTGCTCTCTGTGATCTCTTGTATTTCATGAAGGCCTCCCTCTTTTTCTTCACTTTTTCAGCTACTTCCTTTGAAAACCATAGCGGTCTCCTGTTCCTTTTGCCTTTATTTACCATTTTAACAAAAAGGTTGGTTGCCCTTAAAATACCCCCTTTCAGTTTTGCCCACTGTTTTTCCACATCCCCCAGCTGTTCCCATCCCACTAACGACTCCCTGAGGTATTGGCCCATCTTCGCAAAGTTAGTCTTCCTAAAGTCTAAGATCCCTCACCTTGGAATGGATTCTAACAGCCCTAGTCCTAATACTGAACCACACCATCTGGTGATCACTGGATGCAAAATGATCTCCCACTACAACATCAGAAACACTTTCACCATTGGTAAGCACCAAGTCCAGTATGGCCCCTTCACGTGTGGGGTCTGTTACCAATTGCCTGAATAGTTCTCCCTGTAGAGAATCCAGGATCTCCTTACTTCTAGATGATACTGCAGCAGGAATGTGCCAATCAACATCTGGCATATTGAAATCTCCTATCAGTAGCACTTCCCCTTTCCTAGCAATGCTGCGTATGTCTTCAATTAACTCTCTGTCCACCTCTTCCTCTTGTGAGGGAGGTCTGTATATCACTCCAATGCAAATAGATTTCTCTTTCCCTCTTTCTAGTTTAACCCACAATGCCTCCTCTCTCCCTTTTAAGCTCTGTAATTCCAAAGCTTTAATAGTAGTTTTTACATATAGTGCCACTCCTCCTCCTCTTCTTCCTACCCTGTCCTTCCTGAATAAAGTATAGCCAGGTATAGTTACATCCCAGTCATTGTTTTCTGTGAACCATGTTTCTGTAACTGCCACTAAATCCAAGTCAGCCACTCCCACCAAAGCTTCAACCTCAGGGATCTTATTTCCCATGCTACGGGCATTAATACACACTGCTTTCCATATGTTACCCCTGTTACCCATTTCCATAAAGGTATTTAATGTATCACCTACCTGGGGGCTTTCACTTACCTGGGGGCTTTCTTCACCCATCCCCAAGGAATCTAGTTTAAAGCCCTTTTCAGTAGATTAGCCAGTCTACTACCAAAGATGCGTTGACCTCTCTTGGACAGATGGATGCCATCTCTGCTTTGCAACCCTTGGAAAAGCATCCCATGGTCTAGGAAACCAAAACGCTCTCGATGACACCATCCACGCAGCCATGCATTTGTCTCCAGGATGCGAGCCTCTCTGCCTTGGCCTTTACCATCAACAGGGAGGATTGAAGAGAACACCACCTGTGCACCTAACTGCTTCACCCTCTGTCCCAGAGCCATGAAGTCACTTTTGATACGTTCCGAGGTATACCTGGCAGTATCATTTGTTCCAACATGGATTAGCAACATTGGGTAATAGTCTGTGGGCTTGATGAGTCTCGGCAAACTCTCCGTAACATCTTGGATTTTGGCACCAGGCAGACAGCATACCTCTCTGGACATCAAGTCTGGTCGGCAGATGGACGCCTCAGTACCCCTCAGAAGAGAGTCTCCAACCACCACCACCCTTCGTTTCCTTCTGGTGACTGATTCCGCAACTTTGGGGTACTTAAACTCTGGTTCTTCCCTTTCCAGGGATGCTTTCACCTCCTCCACTTCCAGGGCTGCATAACGGTTCTTCAATTCAAGGGATGGAGAAGTTGGATTGGTGATTTTGCAGGCCCTGGTGACTTGTGTCCAATCGACATTCTGTTGGCACCCATCTTCTCCGGAGCTGGAGAGCTTGGTTGCTGCAAGTAGCATCTCATCAATGTACTTCTCACTGTCTTGAATGCTCCTCAGCCTCGCCACCTCCTCTCTGAGTTCCTCCACCTCTTTCCTCAGAGCTTCAGCATGCAGGCACCCTGCACATGGAACCGGTCCTTCAACCGGCATTAGGACCTCTGTCTGGACCGAGGTAGAAGCTGTAACGGGAGCAACAGCTTTAGCAATACGATTTTTCCCAGCCATTGTTCTTTTCGTGGAGCTTAGGTATCTGTTAGAGCAAAAGAGAGAGATCTACCAAGTACCAGCCGGTTTCGCAGCTGTCTTTATAGAGAAAAAGCAGTTAAAACACTTTAATTACATACAAATGTGCTGGTCCAATTCACTGTGATTTGTGAAAGGGGAGGCGCCCTATAAAGCAAGGCTGCGCACTAGGGGTGGGTGGGAGTCGGGGTGGGTAGGGCAGGATCTAACACCTGATTAGGTGTTAGCTGCTTCTAAAGCTGAGGAGGTCACTGGAGTCAGCAACCTACTGTGCTCAATTAAAGTTCCCCTAAAACAGCAAAAATGAAGTAACCTTGCTTTTAAAAATATACACAAAACCCTTTTAAGAGCTCCCAGTCAGAGAGCTAGCAATGTAATAAAAACAAACCAAACAAAGAAACCCTCAAAACCTTACTTACTGTTTGATGTGTGGAGCCCTGGTTAGAAAAGCCTCAAAGGGGCAGGGCACAGGAGCCTATTTATGCAGGCTTCAACTGCACTCAGGAAACAGGCCCACTAACACCTGATTAGGTGTTAGCAGCTTCTAAAGCTGAGGAGGTCACTGGAGTCAGCAACCTACTGTGCTCAATTAAAGTTCCCCTAAAACAGCAAAAATGAAGTAACCTTGCTTTTAAAAATATACACAAAACCCTTTTAAGAGCTCCCAGTCAGAGAGCTAGCAATGTAATAAAAACAAACCAAACAAAGAAACCCTCAAAACCTTACTTACTGTTTGATGTGTGGAGCCCTGGTTAGAAAAGCCGCAAAGGGGCAGGGCACAGGAGCCTATTTATGCAGGCTTCAACTGCACTCAGGAAACAGGCCCACTAACACCTGATTAGGTGTTAGCAGCTTCTAAAGCTGAGGAGGTCACTGGAGTCAGCAACCTACTGTGCTCAATTAAAGTTCCCCTAAAACAGCAAAAATGAAGTAACCTTGCTTTTAAAAATATACACAAAACCCTTTTAAGAGCTCCCAGTCAGAGAGCTAGCAATGTAATAAAAACAAACCAAACAAAGAAACCCTCAAAACCTTACTTACTGTTTGATGTGTGGAGCCCTGGTTAGAACAGTGATGACCAGGGAGTTGGACTGAGGGAGAGCCCTATATGTGGTATATACTTGGATTTCAGTAAAGCCTTTGACACTGTTGTGCACAAGTGACTTATCAACAAACTGAGCACCCTAGGGATGGACCCTAAAGTACTGATTAAGTTAGAAATTGGTTGAGGGGGAGGCAACAAAAAGTACAGGTAAATGGAGCTCACTCTGAGGAGAGGGAGGTTGCCAGTGGTATGCTGCAGGGATCTGTTCTTGATCCAATTCTTTTTAACATCTTTGTTAGTGATACTGCAAAAGGGCTATCTACTCTATTGCCTCTTTGTAGATGATACCAAAACCTGCAATAGAGTAGATACCCAGGAAGGAGTAGATAACATGAGGAGGGATCTAGCTAAGCTTGAGGAATGGTCTAGAATTTGGCAGCTGAGATTTAATGTTAAAAAATGGAAGGTCATGCATTTGGGCTGCAAAAATCCAAGGGAGCGGTACAGTATTGGGGGGGGGGGGGTGGTTCTGTCCACAAAAGAAGAGCAGGACCTGGATGTGTGTGTCTGACGATCTTGGGGTGGCTAAACAGGTAGAAAAGGCAATGGCAAAAGCTAGAAGGATGTTTGGTTGCATAGGGAAAGGAATGGCCAGCAGAAAAAAGGCAGCAATAGTACCTTTGTATAGGTCTTTGGTGCAACCTCATTTGTAGTACTGTGTGCAATTCTGAAGACCGCACCTTCAAAAGGATGTAAAAAGGATAGAGTTGGTGCAGAGGGTGGCTACTAAAATGATTAGTGATCTTCATTATAAAGCATATGAGGACAGACTTAAGGATGTCAATATGTATACTTTAGAGGAAAGGCAGGATAGAGGAGATATGATTGAGATGTTTAAATATTTTAGTGGCATAAATGCACAGGAGAGCCTCTTTCGATTGAAAACAAGCTCTGCTATGAAGTGACACAGGATGAGGGTGAAAGGGGATAGACTCAGGAGTAATATGCAGAAATATTTCTTTACAGAAAGAGTGGTAGATGCGTGAAATAGTCTCCCAGTGGAGGTGGTAGAGATGAGGACAGTATCTGAATTCAAAAAAAGCATGGGACCAACACAGAGGATCTCTAAAGAAAAAGGGAGTATTGTAGCAGTTGATATGGAAGGGCAGATTAGATAGGCCATGTGGTCTTCTTCTGCCGTCATGTTTCTAATACATGGAGGCACAGAACCCATTTTGCAAGCCTACAGGTGAAAAACATCAGCAGGGGAAACTTTGCCACTTTCATGTTGAAGTTGGTATTGCAGCACTTCTACGTTTATGTCAGTCATTTTCTAAATCTGTACGAATGAAGACCTCTATCTTTATCTAATTTTAATGTGAGGGAGAAAACAATTAGTACCTTAAACTCTCCTGATAAAGGGTGGGCTGAAATAAGTACTTTTACTTATACGTGCTAGAAAGCAGCAGTAAATTCCAACGTGATGTTTCCCATATGAAATGGGAAATACACATACAGTAGATTATGACCCACCCAGGTTTTTCCTTAATCACACCACTGGCATGCCCCCTTGAAATTTCTACATAGTAAGAACATCCAAAATTAAATTCAGTCCGTTCTAAAATCATTTACACATGGATACCATTTCTGCATGTAAAGCCCAGATTTTACACATGGAAATTGTGAATAAGGCTTCTAAAATAACTCCCTTAGCCTACTATGGACCACTCTAAGTTTGTGTGTAGAACAAATGGCCATACACAGTTAGCGATACTGGCACACAACAAATTTATTTCTTGTATGACAAGACATGAAGGAAACAACCCAGCACTATGTAGCCTGCAATGATTCTTTCTTACCTAACAGTAATGACTTAGCCCTTTTATGTTCAGTTTCAGCAATAGCAGATTCCATTAGCTTTTAGCACGTTTATGATTTTTTTTTTACTGTTGTCCCAAACGAGTAAATAGTCACAACCTATAAATATTTTGTAATGAACTTTCCATAATCTAGCTCAAAATCAGTTTCTTTGTTATCCACTCCAGGAACATGCAAACCTGATGTATGATAAAACTGATCTTGGGATACTAATGTGTCCCCAGTAACAAAAGACACTGTCTTTGGCCACAGAAAATTATATCTTTTTCCCCTCACCCATATATGCTGTTTAGGTAAAGATACATAGGTGCTGTACTGAGTCAAATATATCCACTAGTTTACTTTTTGTTACAAGATAATGAAAGTTGTTTAAATGCTGAATGATTTCCTTCTAAACTGATGTTACCTGTGGCTACCAACCAGAGGCTGAAGGGTTAAATGTGACAGGCAGAAAAAAAGTTGTAAGGAAAAAAAAAAGGACATTTAGTTCCTACCGCCACCATCTGAGAGTGGATCAGACTGTTCTCGGTGGGCAGAACAAAGTTAGCAGAAACAGAATGAAGAACACTAATTTTCACATGGACCTGCAAGACTCAGAACCTCAGAGGGCTACCAGCAGAGTGACCTGATAAATACATCTAGGACTGCAACAACCTTCCACACTTAGGAGAGCGGGCAGCACCCATTCCCTTGATGCTGTAGCACACATATCACATATCAAATGAGTTAGGCATGCAGCCCCACCTCTCATACTCACACGCCTTTGCGCCGTATCTACTTGACTATCCCCAGTAGCAGTCTCACTTGGTTCATTTCAGCATCTTCTGCTCTACAACTACAAGTGCCTCCTCCACCCACAACAGCAACAGAACACACAAAAAAAGAACAGAGCCTGGAAGTTCATGGACTCCACTGCCCATTATGTCAGTCCCACCCTCTCCGACGTAGTGGAAGCGGCAGCGACATCAGAGACATGCATCTCCTTGGAGGGCTCCACGTCTTGTGTTCTACTGCCGCTGCCAGAGTCCTGGGAAACAGCAGCAGTGGAGCTGAACACTAGCAAAGGGAGAGACATGCTGGATCAGAGGGATGGCGGACACACAAGAGAGGGTGAAAGAGATAGAGGGGGGATATTTTGGCTTGGATTAGGAAGGGGAGAAAGAATAGAATAGTGGTTCAAGGGAGGTGATGTTGCACAAGAGGGGGAGTGTGTTTAACAGAAGAGAAATAGGGTGATGGGGAGATGCTGGACAGTAGTGATGCTGAAAATGCAAGGGTTATAGGCTGATAGGGAGAGGCTGGACATAGAAGGGGGACAAGGACACAGGTGAATATTGGACATGGGAGGTGGAGAATGACGACAGAGGGGAGATGCTAGTCATAGGAGGGAGACAGGGATACAGAGGGGGGATGTGGACAGGGCGGATGGGGAGAAGGGAGACAGAAGAGCAATGCTGAACATGAGGGAGAGGGAGACAGAAGAGCAATGCTGAACATGAGGGAGAGGGAGACAGAAGAGCAATGCTGAACATGAGGGAGAGGGAGACAGAAGAGCAATGCTTAACATAGGAGTTAGGAGGAGGACAGATGGGACATGTAGACAGGAAGGGAGGGGGAGGGGTGGGAAGAGCGCGAGAAGGAAGGTGCTTGGGGGGGGCGGGGGGTGTACTGAGGAATGGGAAGGCCAAGATGAGGGAAAGAGATGGAAAGTTGTACTCAGATGCAGTAAAAAGAGTGAGATTGAAGACTGTATAGTAAGGAGGAGCGTAGAGAGAGAAAAAATAAATGGAAGAAAGCTGACAGGAAAAGATCCATGTCAAAGATGAATGTAGGGGAGGAGTTGAAGAAGATAGCTGATGAGAGAAATGGGCAAAAGGACTGGAGACCCTGGGGGGAGGGGTAAGGAAAGATGGGGGAAAGCAGAAACCAGAGACTAGGAACAACATAATTAGAAAAATGAAATGGTCAGACAACAAAGACAGAAAAATAATTTTATTTTTAATTTAGTGATTGGACTTTATATCTGCTATCTTTTTATGTGGGGGGGGGGATGCATCACTGCTTCTATTTCTATGGTGTTGCACTGCATGAAGAATTTGGCTTCTTGAGGTTTCAGTTTAATTTTTCTCTACATATTTTTATTGTCAAACTGTGGTAATTTGTCTTGCCCTTGGTGAAGGTCTAAGTTTAGAAGGTGTGACGGAGGCCAAGTTTTTTGTCAGCACTGGGCATCTAAAGTAGGGATCTGTACTAATCAGGCTTGTTCAATTTTCCAATAGATGGTAATGATGTTATTGGGATCGCTGCAATATTTAGAGTGCTGCTTTTTCCTAGATTGGTCCTTATAGATACTGTTATGGGAAGGTAGCTTGTTCAATTCTAGATGAATTTTGTAGGGTTTTGTATTACTTAACAATATACTTGGGTACTGAAGAGTGTGTTTACGGTGCTTTTACTGAGAGACAAAATCAGAATTTTCTTGTACGGTGAGGTCTACAGGGAAATGTTCTGGTTCTGCTCTTGAGGGAGAGAGAGAAAAATTAGATTAAAATTAAACAAAAGAAAGCTAAATATTTCAAAAGCAGTATAACATGGAGAACTTTCCAAATTTACAATATGAATGCAAGGTGAGAAACTTCACTCACTGGCCTGGGCCATCCTTGGCATCTCTGATGTAGGAAACTATAACTGAGAGCAAGACTAGCAGTACAGCTGGGGGAGCTAGATGCACATTCCATATGATGTTTTACCTTAGGGTCTGTGCTATAACACCTTAAGAGAGAAAGACAGAATGAAAACTGCCAAAAAATACAATGTGTGCCTTCAAGCCAATGCTGACTCCTGGCAACCCAGCAGCTCTTGGGTTTTCTTGGCAGTGTGACCGGAAGTAGTTTTCATCTGTTAAATGCTGCATCCATCTTTATCAGAAATTAATTTGCTTTTTAATATACCTATATATCCTCTTAAATAATAACATAAGATACAGTATGCGATACTGGGTCAGACTAAGGGTCCATCGAGCCCAGTATCCAGTTTCCAAAAGTGGCCAATCCCAGTCACAATTAGTTTCAAAAAGGTAGACAGATTGCATGCTAGAGATGTTTGTGAATACTGGTAAGCTCAGGTTGGTGATCATGATGTTGGATTGCTCTCTGAGATTGATGGTTTGATTGCAGATGTTTTGTCACCCTTCAAGGGGACATCATCAGTGCGGGGTTCCAGATGGTTGTTGTTGTTAAGTGCCGTTGAGTCAAAGTCGACTCATGGCGACCCTCTGGATAGCTATCCTAAATTGTGTTCAGTCTTCAGTCAGGCGGCTCATTGTTGACAGACTGGTACCCGTAGCTGCTGTTATTGTAGCGAGCCATCTCATTGCTGGCCTTCCTCTTTTGCGTTGACCTTCTATCTTGCCAAGCATGATGTCTTTCTCTAATGATCTCTCTCTTCGCATGATGTGTCCAAAGTATGAAAGTCGAAGTCTTGTCATCTGAGCTTCTAAAGAAAGCTTAGGTTTGATCTCTAGTACCGACTGGTTTGTTCTTCGGGCAGTCCATGGTATACACAGTATTCGCCGCCAGCACCATAATTCAAAGGCATCAATTTTCTTCCTGTCTGTCTTTTTCACTGTCCAGCTTTCACATCCATATGATGTTATTGAAAATACCATGGCTTGAACAAGTCGAATCTTTGTAGAGACATCTCTGCTCTTGAGAATCTTATCTAGGTCTTTCATAGCCATTCTGCCAAGAGCAATGCGTCGTCTGATTTCTTGACTGCTTGTTGCTTCTTTATTGATAGTTGATCCAAGTAGGTTAAAGTTGTTCACAATTTCAATTTCTTCTCCTTCAACGATGAACCTGTTGATTATGCCAGTTGTCATGATCTTTGTCTTCTTTACATTAAGGTGCAGGCCCATTTTGAGACTATGTTCTTTGTGAGAAGCAAATGTTTCAGATCATCTTCACTTTCAGTCAGTAATGTGGTATCATCAGCATAGCGAAGGTTGTTGATGAGTCTTCCACCAATCTTCACACCTCTGTGGTCTTCATACAATCCTGCTTCTCTGATTTGTTCTGCATATAAATTAAACAGGTAGCGGGAAAGTATGCAGCCTTGTCTTACACCTTTGCTTATTTTAATCCATTCTGTTTCTCCAGATAGTAATGTGCTTGAATACTTGCGTTTCTACTTATATTGGGGTTGGTGGTGACTCAGTTCTTTGGTTCGCAAGGATTGTTTGGTTGGCCTCCCTGAGGACTGCTGGGGTGTGGTTGCTGTTTCTGAGCCCTGTTGGTGATGACTCAGCTCTTTGGTCTGCAGGGGTTGGTTGGATGGTTCCCCTGAAGGTTACTAGAGTGTAGATGCTGTTCCCGGGTGTTGATAGTGCCTCAGCTCTTTGGTCTTAGGGATTAGTTGATCGGTTCTATGTCAATATGTTTGTTTATCAATTTTGTGGTGGAAAAATAGGCTTCTAGAAATTCTCTCTCTTTTCGTTTGTGCTGATCCTATGATTTCAGTTGTATTCCAGTTGAATTTGTGTCCTTCCGCATCTTCGTGGATTGAGACCAGGGAAAGAGGGTCATGTCTTTTGCTGGCTAGTTGGTGTTCGTGTAGCCTGTTAGATAGTTTTCTTCCTGTTTGGCCAACGTAGTTCTTGTCATAGTCACTGCACTGAATTTTGTACATGACGTTTGTCCTTTGATCTTTCTCTGGCTGTCCTTTCGGTTTTGACAGGATTCTTCTCAAGGTCGCAGTTGGTTTATGGGCTATTGTAATGCCATGGTCTCTTAGTAGTCTCGCAGTCATTTTGGAGGTGTTCTGGATATAAGGGAGGGTGAATCGGCAGGGTGCACTTTTGGTCTGGAGGTTGGGGCTTTTTGGCTGCAGGCATCTGCGAATGAAGTTCCGTGGGTATCTGTTCCTTGCTAACACCTCGTATAGGTGTCTCTTCTTCTGTTTTAGCTTTTGTCATATTGCAATGGGATTCTACTCTTCTGAATAGCGTTTTTATGCAGCTTTGTTTGTGGCACTTTGGGTGGTTGCTGTAGACTGATGTATGGAATTCATCGGTTTTGGTTCTCGTCACCAGAATATCCAGGAATGGGAGTTCGTTGTCCTTGGCTATTTCCATTGTGAAACAGATGTCCTTGAAGATGCTGTTAAGTAATTGGAATGTATCTTCAATTTGTTGCGTTTTATTATGACTAAGGTGTTATTGATGTACCTTACCTTTTGGGTTTACTTGTCGGAGTACAATGCTTTCGAGTTTTTGCATCACAATCTCAGGAACTAGGCCGGATATGGAGGATCCCATTCGTGATCCTTTCAGTTGTTCATAGATATGTCCATCAAATTCGAAGTAAGTGGATAAGCACAGCTTGAGGAGTTCACATATTCTGTGTGTTGTAAGCGACCCTGTTTGTGTCGTTTTGTCATTGAGTAGGTCTGCAATTATAAAGACTGCCAGCTTTTGGTTGATGGATGTAAATAGTGTTGTGACGTCGAACAATACCATCTCTTCATCGTCGTCGATCCTACGGACCAGAGTGCCAAGTCATCACCAAAAGGACTCAAACAGCAACCATACCCTAGCAACAATAAGGGAGATCAACCAACCAATTCCTGCAGACCAAACAGCTGAGTCACCACCAACTCCATTATAAGTGGAAACGCAAGCATTCAAGCACATTACCATCTGGAACCCCGCACTGATGATGTCCACTTGAATGGTGACAAAACGTCTGCAATCAAACCATCATGCTCAGAGAACAATTCAACCTCAAGATTGCATGCTGCTTGTCCCAGAGGAAAGAAGTGGATTTCCCTGGTGCCCTTTAATAATGGTTTATAGATTTTTTTCTACAGGAAGTTGTCCAGACCTCTGTTAAATCAAGCTACACTAACAGCTTTTACTACATCTTCAGGAATTAAGAGTTTGATTATGTATTGAGTGAAAAAATATGTTCTCCAATTAATCTTAAATGTGCTATATTGTAGCTTGCTTGCTTGGTGTCCCCCCTAGTCTTTCTACTTTTTGAAGGAGTAGACAATCAAACTACATTAACCCATTCCACTCCATTCATTATTTTATAGACCTCTATCATATCTCCTCTCAGCCGTCTCTTTTCCAAGTTGAAGAGCCCTAACCTTTAAACCTTTCCTCATAGGGATTTATTTATTTATTTCAGCATTTTTATATACCACCCCTTCCTGAGATCAGGGGCGGTCTACAATGAGCGCAACAGCATACATTAAATATTGCGGCGTTACATCGAACCAGGGTAATAAGTAGTAATGGGGAGAATTATTTACATTTAACTATCCTTCCATCCCCGTTACCAGTTTGGTCGCTCTTCCCTGTACCTTTTCTAATTCAGCTATATCCTTTTTTTTTTTTTTTTTTTTTTTTAGATATGGCGATCCAAATTGCACACAATATTCAAGGTATGGTCACACATGAAGTGAAATAGAGGCATTATATCATCTTTCGTTTTACTTTACTATTACTAATTTTCTATTCCTTTCCGTATGATTCCTAGCATTCTATTTGCTTTTTTGGCTGCAGCTGCACACTGGGCAGAGAGTTTCAAAGTATTATCCATGAGGATGCCCAGATCATTTTTCTGGGTGGTGATCCCTAATGTGGAACCTTGCATCTTGTAACCGTAGTTAGGGTTGTTCTTCCCTAAGTGTATAATTGCACTTGTCCACATTTAATTTTTCAAAATCCTCTTGTGTTTTAACAACTTTGAAAACTTTTGTCACCTTTGAAAATTTGATCACCTCACCTGCTATTCCCATTTCCAGGTAATTTATAAATGTGTTAAAAAGCAGCGGGTCCAGCAAAGATCTCTGGTGTACTCCACTATTTACCTTTCTCCATTGAGAAAATTGACTTTTTAGCCCTACTCTCTGTTTTCTATTTTTTTAACCAGTTCTTAATCCACAATAGTACACTGCCTCCTATCCCATGACGTCTTAATTTCCTCAAGTCTCTCATGAGGGACTTTGTCAAAGGCTTTCTGAAAATCCAGATAAAGCACAGTTACTTACCTGTAACAGGTGATCTCTGGGAACAGCAGGAATAAGTCTTCACATATGGGTACGTCGGTACCGACTGAGTCTGCGCGGGAATGCTTCCCAGCGTCCAATCAAAGAGCTTTTGGAAGCATCCCACCACGCCTGAGTGCTGCCTTCCCGCCTTTCCCAACTGCCTCTCCTCAGTTAAGTTTTAAAGCTGAGACAAAGAGAGAGAGAGGAAAGGAAAGATAGATAGAGATACAACTCCTGGGGAGGTGGGTGGGTTGTGAAGACTTATTCCTGCTGTTCCCAGAGATCACATGTTACAGGTAAGTAACTGTGCTATCTCCAGGAACAAGCAGGAATGAGTATTCACATATGGGGGACTCCCAAGCTGAGATGCCTGGAGTCCCAGCATGTCATAGGTTGGAACATGCTATCCCCCACAACACCAGGCATCCTGAGGATGGAGGGTAGGAGTTGAAGAGAGAAAGGTGCTGTGGAACAGTTAACCCAGCATAGGATTGCAGACAAGGAGTCCATGTGTGGATGATAATTGTCATCAATGATATTGCAAAGAAAAAATATTGCAATATGGACCTCCCCTAACAGGACTTCAGAGAAGTATGGAGGTTCCTGGGATCTACTGGGGAACCCAGTAGGGGAACCTCGAGAAGGACCTCACTGTAAGTGGAGGTAGTAAACCTGTAGGAAAAGCAATGGAGGTCAGAATCCTGAAAGGTAACAGGTGACCCCAGTAGGAAAAACTGGGGTAGTACAAAAACGGTGGGCCTTCAGCGGAAGGCTTTATGATAAAAGCCGAACTCTTCTGGCAGCAGAGTGGCTCACTCTTAGGAACAAAAAGAGAAAGGCTAACCGATTTGGACAAACAGGCCAGTCCTTGTGGGGAGAAAGGGTATGGGAACCCCTTGTATCCCAAAAGAAAGGACAAACGCCGGAGGCGTTAGAGCCTGTGATTAGCTGAAGATCCGCAATGTCTCTCCTAACTGAAGTCATCTGGGAGAGATATTGGAACATGGAGAGCTTCAGAGGTACCTAACCTTAAGGTTATGGTAGGTGTTAACTACCACCCAAGTGGTTGTGAGTGTAGGACCCCAAAACATGCTGGATAGCATAAGTATGGGAAAAGCCCACCTGTCAGAATCATATTTATTTATTTATTTATTTAGCACATACTTGTATACCGCTGCTTCCAGCGATCAGAAGCGGTTTGATTAAGAGAACAGAGAATGTCAGATCAATGACAGAAATTTCAAAGCATTACAGTGTGATTAACAAGGTTATATGATAGGTTATCAAAACAAAAATCAAACGTGTTTCATTACAGTGTACAAAAGATTTCCAAATTGCAAGGTTAAAACAAATTACAAGATTACAAGATTAAAACAAATGGGATTATAACAGGATTTCATTGAAGTATACAAGATTAATGACATGTTTCATTAAGTTTACAACAGGATGGTTATGTGGGGGGGTGGGGCGATTACAATTATACTTTTCTACAGTATATAAACATTTGTGTTTTTACATATATATATTTTAACGCAGATTTATGATACACTGTAGGTCACTTGGTGTGTGCGTTGTTGATTTATGATATGTTGTAGGCCTCTCGAAATAGGTGTGTCTTCAGATCTTTTCTGAAACCCATCAGGTCAGTGATTGATCGAGGCTCATATAGCTATATGAGCCTTGACAGACAGGTAGATAAAGCAGAATACATATCTACCGATAGTAAAATATCTCGACAGATACATATATACATTCATATATATATAACATATAGATATATGAGAATATATCTATAGTGAGATATGAAGGGCATAAAATACACACAAATGATAGACATAGACATCTGTAAGATGTGTGCTATAGCTATGAATATATAGGCCTCTATATGGAAGTCTGCAAAGAAGCAGACAGAGATATGCCTACAAAAAGGTATTCACATAGGAAAATGTGGCGAGGAAAGATTCATTTAACAACAAGAAGGTGGAACCTACTTGAGAAGATATATAGAGAATCAATTCCCACTGGTTATGGCTACAGGGATGCTAGTTAGTAGAATAACCAGGATAGTTACGTGAAAAGCAGAGGATGATATCAGTCTGCAGCCAGCAAGTCCCGAGTATTCTAGAACTCTAGCATGGTAAGTGAACAGAAGAAGCATAGGAATGAGATACCATGCTGACCTGCTTAAGGGCAAAAAGGTATCATGCGTTCTTACCATGAGGACGAGCAGGAAGGAGAAAACATATTCCCTATTGGAAATACTATGGACCAAAGCATGGAATTAGCAACTCCTTAAGCTTTCACGTAAGAGGAGGCCTATGCCCTTTATATTAAAAAAGAGAACTTTTCTAGTCATGGGAGACATGACTGAAGAAGTCTTTTTCAACCATCTAGCATAGCTGTTGGAGAAAAAGCCCCCATGCTCTCTAGCAAGGGCCCATAGTGGAGAGCTTCTCTGTAGAATTGCAGAGAGCATGATGCAGGAGAATGAGGAGATAGAACTGGCTGCAGGAGAGCCAGTACCTATGTCAACTATGCTGCCAAACCCAGGGGAATGGAGATGGCAGAAAGAGAAGACAATCCAACAAGCTTGTAGTGAAAAATTTTCAAGACAGATGACAGCACTGACTTGGAGCCACTACTAAGACCAGACAGAATGTTAGTGGAGGACAAATCTGGTTGCTGGTGAACAAGAACCAGTGGTCCAAACATTAAGGCTCCTGCATTGGCAGCTGCTTCCCAGACAGCAGAAGAATAGTACTGTTTAAAAACAGAAAGAACAGACAAAACAAAAGTAGAAAACTCTGGACGTGTCTGATGAACTGCTTCAAAGCAAGATTGAAAAAGAGGAGTCAACTCAGAGAAGAGAACTCCGCACTGGAAAAGTAAGAAACTAGAGAGGCTGAAGAAAAAGCCCTCCAGTGAAGCAATACCACTCTTACAGAGGAAAACCTGGTAAGAGGGTAAACAGAATGGAGCTGAAGAAAACTTACAAAGTAGTAAGTTTATAGAAAGGGAAAAAAAGACAAGCTGGCACAGGAAACTATCGTCTGATAGTGGATAGACCTCTTTCCCTAGCAGGAAAAAGAGGAGAACCCTGTGACCTAGAAGCATGAACATCCTGACAGCTCATAGAACATAGAAAGAATGGATGTCTTTGGGAAGAGATCCATGTTTAGGATTTAGAATGACAGCAGTGGATTGCCTCTATTGAGAAGAAGCAACTGCAGATTCTAATCCTAAGAGTCACAAGCATCTGATGGATTGATCAGAAACCCTGTGGTTGCTGGGTTTGCTGAGCCTGGTGAGAGGTTGAACTCTGCAGACCTGGACGATGCTTCCCCTGTTTGGGAACATCTGTATGATGGGCAGATTATGCATAAAACCACCTTCTCCTATGGGAAGAAAGTTTGGCAGGATATTTCCTACTTACTGGGACAGAAGAAGGTGTAGAACAACACCTAGGAACAGGTAAGTCAGTGGAGAACTGAGTAACCTGACGTAAAGACTCCTTGTTGAAAAGATTGTCTCCAGTGCAAGGAGTATGTCCCAGTCTGTGCTGTGCCCATTTGTCCAAGTCTGAAGCTTGGAGCCAGGCTCTACGTTGTGCCCCTATAGTTATAGCAGAAGTCCTGCTAACAGACTCAAAAGAGTCTAGGGAAGCACGAGTAAGAAACCAAGAAATATTCTGGAGATGCTTGAGCAGTGAATAATAGTCTGCACTCTTGCACTCTGGAAGGGAAGGAGTCAAAAGATGTAATTGCTTTGTGACCTCCTCAAGAGATAGACTCATAGAGAAAATATATATGAGAATTCTTGCAGAAAGCATAGATGTCTGGAAGATTTGACGTCCAAAGGCATCAAGTGTCCTAGACTCACGACCTGGCGGATAAGAAGAGTGCTTTTTCTTGCTCTTTACCCGCCTCATTGCTGATTCCACAACTATGGAATGATGAGGAAGTTGAGTCTTTTGAAACCCTGGAGAGGGGGGCACCTAATATAAGAGATTAGTTGCTCTGGAAGGTGGGGGTACCCTTAAAGGTGCTTCCCACATTCCTAGAAGGAGATCCTGCAAGGAATGATGCAAAGGAAGCATTATGTTCTCCTTTGCTTTGGTAGAAAGAGAGCCCTGTGCAGGATCATGTCCTGGGATAGGAATGGCAAGAAATCTTGCTATATCCAGGAGGAAACACTGAAAGGAGAGTTTCCCAACAGGAATTTCCCTTGGACAGGTTAGATCTGAAGAACTAGCCTGAGCACCGACAGAGCTATCCAGGTATATAGGAATAGAGAATCCTGCACAGTGTAGTGTGGAATGCTTAAAGGATGGTCGCCAGTACTGGCTGTCAGGAGCAGCAACCGTCATTACCACATTGTCCATGCCAGGTATCGACTCCAAGCTTGCCATAGAAGGGAGCGATCCTGTTGAAAAAAGCATGGTAGGAGTTGGCCACGATGCTACTTTGGATACCGGTACCGATGCCAATACCGGTACCAATGTCAGAGTCGAGCCCGACAAAGACATCGGAGCAGTCATGGGTGACAGTTCAATCGGTACCGAGGTAACGGAAAACCTCCGGGTGCTATCCTCGGTACCGAGCCACCAGTATCGATCGGTGTCGGTACCAAAGTGTATTGGTACCGAGTCTTCCAGACTAGAGAGCGATTCTAAACTCGGCATCGACAAGCGAAGCATGGAAGGCACCGACCGTAAGGGTAAGGAGGACATCGGTACCGACTTCGGTACCGTGTCTGATACCGGTGAATGAAGGTCAGTTAGTGGCAACTCAATCGGCCCCGGGGTAACCGAGAGTTGTGGATCCGAATCATCGGAACCGAGCCTTCGGTACCGCCGAGAGCCGGTACCAAGGCGAGTCGGTACCCAGTCCTCCAGACTGGAGATCGATTCCAGACTCGGCATCGAAGGAAGCGAGGCTATCGATGCACGTCTGGAGCGTACCGACGTCGGTGGTAGTATCGGTGCTGCCGATAATGAAAGGTCAGTCTGGAGTGTATCCACTGGGTCCCGAAGGCACCGAGGACGCCAGATGACCAATCCCTGGTGAGGAGTGTTTCATCCAACACCAGTGCCGATGTCGGGGTATCGGTACCGCTCGAAGCGGATGCCACCACCGGACATGGCTCAGGTATGTTCTGTGAGGGGTGAACCCCAGGAACAACCTGAAACCCTTGAGGCTTTGAGACTGAAGACTCTCGCCGGGGTTTTGAAGCCAGTAAGCCCTTGAGGGCAAGGCTGGAGCCGTCTACATGCTGTGCATGAGACCTACCACTCGAGGACTGGCTAGTCTTAACAGACTGTTTGTGGGTTACCTGATCCTGTGTAGAAGAAGGGGACGGTGCTCCGAAGCTGGAGGGAAACCGTGTATCGAGGGAACCTCGATATTGAAGACCTCTTCTCACCAAACTGTTGTCAGGACCCAAGCAGGTTAGACACCGACTTCGAGGGTCTAAAAATAAAGTTGTACCGCCACAGTTTGAACATTTCTTAGAGAAAGTGGCTGGCGGTTCCATGAAGGAAAAAGAAAAGGCCTAAGACCTATGAAGAAAAAATATTCCTTGAAACAGGAAGATTTTACAAGAAAAGAAAAGAAAACACCGGCGGTACCAGTGGTGTCGGGAAGACAGCCGCGACCACAAGAAAACTAAAGAAATAAAACAAGAATTTTCTGCGGTGACAGGACGACGCCCTGCCGGCTCCGCGGAAAAACGAAAACTGAGGAGAGGCAGTTGGGAAAGGTGGGAAGGCAGCACGCAGGCGTGGTGGGATGCTTCCAAAAGCTCTTTGATTGGACGCTGGGAAGCGTTCCCGCGCAGACTCCGTCGGTACCGACGTACCCATATGTGAAGACTCATTCCTGCTTGTTCCTGGAGATAATATATCAACCGACCCACCTTTATCTACCTGTTTATTCACACCTTCAAAAAATATGGAAATTACACTTACCTGGTAATTGATGTTCCTGGAGGAACTCCAGTTTAGTCCACACTTCTGGGTTGTGCACCTCCTCCTGCAGCTTGGAGACTGGGCATGTCAAAAAAGTGACATCACTGGATGTAGTCTGCTGGCATCTCCCATCAGCCCCAGTGAACTATTGACAAAGCACACTTAAAGGAGCAACAAATAAGTAGCCAACTATAACCAATTAACTGTAATAGAACTATATACAAGGAAACTTCCTTCCAGGAAAACCGATCTTCTTCCTTGTGCCACTTCCTTGTGCCTCATCAGATCGATAGGTCAGAATTACAAGCATAGACAGAAATGAAAGAGAAAAAAAGGTTACCTACCGGTTAGCCAAGTCCTCCCTCAATGGAACTAGCACTGCCAAGTATGCTCCCAGGTGGGAATGAGGACTAAACTGGAGTTCCTCCAGGAACATCAATTACCAGGTAAGTGCTATTTCCATTTCCTTATCGTCCCTCCAGTTTAGTCCACACTTCTGGGATGTAGCAGAGCAGTACTCATTGGGAGGGACCTTTCCAGCCTGCTTGCAACACTGCCGAGCCAAATACAGCATCCTTTGCTGACAAAACATCCAGGTGGTAATGTTTACTGAAAGTATGCAAGGACGACCAAGTAGCCGCCCTACAAATTTCCACAGGCGGAACCAAACTGTGCTCCGCCCAAGAAGTCGCTTGTGCTCTGGTAGAATGAGCTCGCAAGCCCGACGGCACCTGCCGACCTGACAAAAGATAAGCCGACGCAATCGCTTCTCTAATCCACCGAGAAATAGAAGCCTTTGCAGCTGCCTCGCTCTTCCGGGAACCCCCGAAGAGAACGAACAGACGGTCTGATTTACGAAAGGCCTCTGACACTTTTAAATAATGCTGAAGTACCCGCTTAACATCCAAAAGGCGTAGCCCCCAGTCCGTTGCGTCCCCACCCAGGGAACCCAGCACCGGAAACGAAACGGTCTGATTTAAATTAAACTGAGAGACTACTTTAGGCAAAAAGGACGTAACGGGCCGGAGTACCATCTTTTCACGAGAAAAAGGCAAACGGCTCCTGGCAAGAAAATGCCTGCAACTCCTTAACACGCCTCGCTAAACAAATAGCCACCAAAAACACCGTCTTCAGAGTAAAATCTTTTAGAGATGCTTGCTGCAACGGTTCGAAGGGTGCCTTAGCCAGTGCCCCCCAACACTAAATTGAGATCTCACGGAGACACCAAAACTCTACGAGAGGGACGCAACCTGGTGACTGCCTTCAGAAACCTCAGAACATCCACATGCACGCCAAGCGCCACGCCCTGAACCTTGCCTCTATAGCAAGACAGCGCCGCAAACTGAACTCTCAAGGAACTGGCCGCCAGGCCCTTGTCAAACCCCTCTTGCAGAAAGCTTAAGACTATCGGCACAGACACCGTCATCGCCCGTACTCCTCTCCTTGAACACCAGTCCTCAAATATACACCAGATACGAACATAGGCTAAAGACGTAGACGTCTTTCTTGCTTTAAGCAAAGTAGAGATCACTGCTCCAGAATAACCTTTCCTTCTTAGCCTCGCCCTTTCAATGGCCAGACCGTAAGCGAGAATCGATCCACTTGAGGCATCCGCAGAGGCCCTTGCACTAACAGACCCTCCGAGACTGGCAGCTGCCACGGCTCCCCGTCTAGCAGATGTATGAGGTCGGCGTACCAGGGACACCTCGGCCAGTCCGGGGCCACTAGCAACACTCTCCCCCGATAAGCTTCGATGCGCTGAACCACCCGACTTATCACTGCCCACGGGGGAAACACGTAGAGTAGACCGGACACCGGCCAACTCTGCATCAGAGCGTCGATCCCGTCTGACATCTGCTCTCATCGCCTGCTGAAGAACCGACTCACCTTTGCGGACTGGAAGGTCGCCATGAGATCCATGACTGCTGGACCCCAGCGGTGAACCACCTGCGCAAACACCTCTGGATGAAATTCCTATTCTCCGGCATCCACTTGAACTCTGCTGAGGAAATCTGCCGTCATATTGTCTTTCCCTGCAATGTGCGCTGCCGAAATCGCCAACAGCCTCTGTTCTACTCAAGTGAACAGTGCTTCGGCCTCTTCCTCCATGGCTGTACTCCCTGTACCGCCTTGCCGATTGATGTAAGCTACTGTAGCGGAATTGTCCGATAGAACACCCACCGTCCGACCGCGCACCGTCGCTTCAAATGTATTTAGGGCTAGCAGCACCGCCCGGAGCTCCAACCTGTTGATTGGTCAAGTCAGGAGGCCGCTTGGTCGAAGGCCCTGCGTGAAGAGCTCCCCGCAATGAGCTCCCCAGCCCGCGAGACTCGCGTCCATCAATAAGGGCAGCCACTCCGGCTGTTCCAGAGGCATCCCGGCCGAAAGAGACCTCAGACGTAACCACCATTCCAGTGCCTGTCTGACCCCGAGAGGACAGGGCAGACTTGCTCAACGAGTCGGATTGATGAAACCATCGGCGAAGTAACGCTCGTTGCAGCGGTCGCATATGAAACCTGGTCCAAGGTACTGATTCCAAGGTCGCCGCCATTGTGTCTAGCACCCTGAGGTAGCTCCACGCCGAAGGTGCCGGAGTCGCTAAGAATTGGCAAACCAGCTGCTGAAGAGTTTGGATCCGTCAATCTGGGAGAAACACAGCTCCCCGCTGCGTGTTGAAGCGCACACCCAGATACTCGAGACTCTGGGTCGGACTCACGTGGCTTTTTGCCGTAATGACCACCCAGCCGAGCCCCATCCAAGAACTTCACCACCTTCTCCGTAACCCGCATGCTCTCGCCCTTGGATTTTGCTTGAATCAACCAGTTGTCGAGATAGGGATACACCAGAATTCCCTGCTTTCGTAAAGCTGCGTCCACTACCACCATGATTCTTGGTGAAGGTCCGCGGCGCCATTGCTAGCCCGAAGGGTAACGCCTGAAACTGATAGTGACCACACAGCAGAGCGAAGCGGAGAAATTTTTGATGCCCCGCTCTGATTGGGATATGTAAATGCGCCTCCATAAGGTCGAGAGATGTCAAGTACTCCCCCTGATGCACCGCTACAATGACAGACCGCAACGTTTTCCATCCGGAAATGCGGCACTCGGAGACACCGATTCACTCTCTTGGCCGAAGAGCCGTGTCCTTCTTCGGGACTACGAAATAAATTGAGTAACGACCCCTGCCGAATTCTTCCCTGGGTACCGGAACAATGGCTCCGATCTGTAAGAGTCGATTCAATGTATCGCAAACCCCTGAACCTTTTGTTGCCTCTTGCAGAGAGACATCACAAATGATTCACGAACTGATCTTACGAACTCCAGAGCATAGCCCTCTCGGATAATTTCCAAGACCCACTGGTAGGACGTGATTTGGGCCCAGGAAGGAAGAAAATTCCGAAGTCGCCTGCCTATCGGAGCGCTTCCCACTGGAGCCCCCCCCTTACTTCATTGTGGCTTTTGAGTGGTAGCTGCGGACGTCGTGGTGAAGCCCTTCCTGCGCTGCAAAATCCACGAAACCCCTGGGCTCTAGACGCAAATCTTCCTCTTTGAAAACTACCCAATCGAGAAGTTCGAAACCTTCTAAAATCTCTAAAGGAACCTCTAAAGGCCGTCAAGGATTTCCCCTGTTTAGGCTTATCCTCCGGGAGTCTACCCCCTTTAGACTCCCCCAAATCCTTAACCAACTTATCAAGATCCTCACCGAATAACAGTCGTCCTTTGAACAAGAGTTTACTGAGAAGGGCCTTAGAAGAACCGTCCACCGCCCAATTTCTCAACCACAAGGACCTCCGGGCGGCCACTAACGATGCCATGCTATTAGCTAGAGCCCAGATTAAATCATAATGCACATCTGCCAAATAAGCCGATCCGGACTCCAGACGATCTAGTTCTCGTAAGCCCTCCGGCTCCAGCTGGACCGCCTGTAGCAACCCCTGCGACCAGCGAAGAGACGCTCTCGCCACCCAAGCCCGACATATGGAAGCTTGCAATGACAAGCCATTGACTTCAAAGGACTGTTTTAGCAACCCATCAACCTTTCTATCTTGCGCATCTTTCAAGGCCGAACTACCTTCCACTGGAATAGTGGTCTTCTTGGTTACCGCCGACACCGCTGCATCAATCCGCGGAGACCGAAACCTTTCCTTGTCCTTATCTGCCAGAGGATACAACCTATTCATAATCCGAGCTCCTCTGAGCCCGGCTTCTGGTTGATCCCACTCGTCCTGGATCATGTGATCCAGGACATAAGAGAATGTAAATAAAATGCTATCTACCACCTTGTTGACGGGAAACACAATCTGCGTCTGCCGAATGATCGGGTCTTCCCCAGCATCTTCCTCCACTGGCAAATCTGTGGCTAGTTTTAGCATTTACAGGGATTCTGTGATAAGAGACGCCAACTCGTCCTTTCGGAAAATCCGAATAATTTTTGCCTGATCCTCTGGCTCCGGAATCTCTCTTTCTTCCAACTCCTCTAATCCGGCCTCCATGTCTACTTTGGCCTCGTCCGTTTCCTGCCACTCTAACTCAGAGGGCGAGCGATCCTGCAGCCTGGCCCGCTTGGGCGGTCTAGCCGAACCGCTACTCGCCTGCGCCAGACCCGGTTGCTGCAGCTTCGCCAGCAAGGGCAATGGTTCTGGCAGCTTTCCTTGCTGTTGCAAATAAAATGCCTGATGCATTATCAAGACAAAGTCAGGGCAAAAATCATCCAGCTGAGACCCTGAGTCTGAAGCTGGCGGAACCCCTGAAGGTCCCGCTTGAACGAACCTCTGGAGTGTCTCCCAGCGGACTAGCCTGCAGGACATCCCCTTCTGGTGCCGCAGTCACTCCCTGAAGGTCCTGCCCCGTTTTAAGCTCCAGCTGCTGCTCCACGCTAGCAGACGCCGCCATACAACCACGGCAGATCCCAGAGTCTGTGATAGCGACCCTACGCGCACTGCAGACCACGCAAAGCGGCCAGGACGCCATGTCTCACCGCTCTGGCAGTCAAGCTCCACAGTAACAGCCAAAAGAGCAAGCTTGACCAAAAAGAATTTTTTTGTTCAAATCAAATAAAGTTCAACTACTATGTCCCCCCTCCAGCCAGGGAATGAACCCAAAATTTCCCAGTTACCAGGACTGGAGACCACATCACAGAGATCTAGTATATACTGTGATTATCCTGTCATTATAGAAGTCTCCCCCAAAGAAACTCTGAATAGGTCCAATGGAATCCCAAAATTACCCCGTAAGGACCCCGGGAGGGGGACAAACCAAACCCCAAAATAACAAACAGCAATCCTAAAAAAACTACCGCGTGTGAATCCCTGCTGAACGGCATGCCACGTGGCCACCGCACTGCCCAAAATGGCCGCCGTTGAATGAAAGCGGGAGAAAGGGTGCCAAAACGCATGGGAATGAGCCCCATGCCTGCGGCCTCCCGAGCCCCAACCATCCCGGCGAAATACTGCCCCAGCCTACCTGCACCTTCACCGAAGCGATCCACTGCCTCGGGGCTCTAATCTGCGCGGCCGTGCTCAGCTAAACAGCGAGCGAGCCGACGCGGACGAGCTGCCTGCTGTCCTCAATGACCTGGTTTCTGCAGGATCGTGGCTGCCCCAGAGCACCGGATTCAACCTCCGGTCTGCTGCCACAGGGCTCTCTCCTGAACTGCACTAGAGAAGACTGCCAGCTTTTTCTTCCTTTTTTTTTTTTTCAATACCAATTGCCTTCAAAGCAGACCCCACAGGCAGGCAAGACAGGACCGGGCACAAAGTAGAGCAGCCCCCATTCAAACAGTCTCCCTCTCTACGCTGCCTTCTTTATTCTTTAATTTGGGGGGGTCTATAGCTTTAAAAAAAAAGAAAAAAGAAAAAACGAACAAAAGGAGTCCCAAAAATCAAAAATAAACTTTTCCTACTCTACACTACTAGCTCCTTATGTGTTCCTCCAGTGAGCCCAGCACTAAGGCTCACGTCCTCCTGCTGCATGGAGACTGGACACACTGGGGCTGATGGGAGATGCCAGCAGACTACATCCAGTGATGTCACTTTTTTGACATGCCCAGTCTCCAAGCTGCAGGAGAAGGTGCACAACCCAGAAGTGTGGACTAAACTGGAGGGACGGATAAGGAAATAACAGATTAGCTAAATCCATGTTGGCTTTCTCCCTTTAAACCAATGACTACCTACATGTTTAGTAATTTTATTCTTTATAATGGTTTCTACCATTTTGCCGAGAACTAACATCAGGCTCACCGGTCTGTAGTTTCTGGGATCACCCCTGAAACCCTTTTTAAAAATTTGCATAAAATTGGCTATTCTATAATATTCAGATACTACAGATGACTAATGACAGTTCACAGATTGCTAATAGTAAGGTCTGCAATCTCATATTTCTGTTCTTTTAGCACCCTTGGATGTATGCCATCTGGTCCACATGATTTGCTACTCTCTAGTTTATCAAACAGCTGCATAACATCTTCCTGATGCATCAAGGTTTGTTAAAATTCCTGATACATCACCTTTAAATACCATTCCAGTCATGGGTAAGTTTCCTATATCTTCTTCAGTAAAGCTGAAGTAAAGAATCCATTCACTCTCTCCGCTATGGCCTTTTCCTCTCTTAGTGCACTTTTTACCCCTCCATCATCTAATGGTCCGACTGACTCTTTCACAGGTGTTTTGCTACGAATATACGTAAAAAAAATTTTTTATGTGTTTTTGCTTCCCTGGTAAGCTTCTTTTTAAATTTTCTCTTTGCCTGTCTTATCAATACCTTTCATTTAACTTGCCTGTACTTGCTGCTTCCTGTTTTTGTAATTTGGCTCTTTTTTCCATCTTCCAAAAGATTATCATTTATCTGTAACAGCCTCTCTAATCTCACCTTTAAGCCATATCATCTGTCATTTGGCCTTCCTTCCACTTTTTTTAAAGTGTGGAATACATCTGCTCTGGGCTCCCAAGATACAGTAATATTTTTAAATAATGACCAAGCCTGATGTAAACTCTAAAACCTTTGTAGTTGCTTCTTTTAGTTTTTTCTTAACCGTTTTCATCATTTTATCAGTCTCTTTTGAAAGTCGAATGCTAGCACAGTGGATTTCCATGCTATCCTCCCTCCATTTATGAAACCCAATATGATCAAGTTATGTTCACATGCTATTGTTGACACTCCCTAATTATCTCCCCTCATTCCAATGATCTCAAGCCCTCTCTCCTTACCATCCCGTCACCTTTCCTGCCATCTTGTCTTATGCCCTGTCGTGTGCTCTTCATCTTCACCATCTTCTTCCTCTCATTCAGTAATCTTCTCTCTTTCTGAAACAACCTCCCTCTCATTACTGTTGTGCTCCCTTCTCTGTCCCCCGCATTCTCCTTCTTCCAATGGGAGATATGAATCCCAACCCTGGCCCCCTACACTTTTTTCACACTCCCAGGGCAGATCCACATGCAAACCCTTAAATCTTATTCCTATCCCTCTCCTATACCTGGTCCCTTTTTCAAGCACATTGTGGAACACACACTCCATCTCTAATAAACACGCCCTCATTCACCATCTCTATCTCTAATACTGTATATATTCTTGCTCTGAATCTAGCTTCTCCCTGAAGACTGTTCTTCTGCAATTGCCCTCTGTCATGGGGGCTACCAATTCTCCTATATGCCTCACTCTGTTGGGCGTGGCTGTGGTGTTGAATTTCTATTCTCCCATTCGTGCTCTTTTCAACTCCTCCTTCTGCCTCATTCACTCTTCCTTCCTTTGAAGTCCAACTCCATCCACCTCTCTACTCCAGTCTCTCTGGATTGCTGTCATTTATAGAACCCCTCCCCCCCCCCCCCCCCCGAATAAGTTCACCTCTACCTTTATCACTGATTTGACTCATGGCTTTCCCTCTTTCTGAATGCATCTTCTCCCTCACTTATCCTTGGGGATTTTAATCTCCATGTTGATAACTGCACTGACCCTCATGCCTTACAGCTCCTTTCTCTTACCACCTGATACAATCTCTAGCTAGGCCATTGCCTTGAGCTTATTATCTTCAACTGCTTGCCCTCAAAAAACATGCACCTCAGTTCTTCCCTTATCTGACCATTGTCACCAGCTCTCCTTAAACCCCCGTATATAGGTGTGTAGAGGTTAAGTGAGTGGGTCTTCCCCACTGAAGCAGCTACTTTACAAATCCTGAAGCTGGGCTTTTTGGGAAATGTAGTCCCTTCACCGAATCAATGAGGAGCAGTTGTGGAAAAGTGGTTTAAGCAACCAAAGGATTTTATTTCCCCTCCCGGGGTGGATTTCACCATGAACAAAGTAACACAAACCAGGTATTTACTGGCATAAGGACAAATCAAAGGTTCTTTAACAGAAAAGGCTTACTTCAGCAATAAACAGGTTGATATCTAGCATTCCAACGTAACAATGCTGTTTCTGCACAGCTCTCTGCTTCTCAATGCTAGTAGTGCTGTACTTTCTCTTTCAAAACATGCCTTCAGCGTAATGAGATTATTTCATTAGCAAGCGATATCGTGTTGTTGTTAAGTGCCGTCGAGTCGGAGTCGACTCATGGCGACCCTCTGGATAGCTATCCTAAATTGTGTTCGGTCTTCAGTCAGGCGGCTCATTGTTGACAGGCTGGTACCCGTAGCTGCTGTTATTGTAGCGATCCATCTCATTGCTGGCCTTCCTCTTTTGCGTTGACCTTCTATCTTGCCAAGCATGATGTCTTTCTCTAATGATCTCTCTCTTCGCATGATGTGTCCGAAGTATGAAAGTCGAAGTCTTGTCATCTGAGCTTCTAAAGAAAGCTTAGGTTTGATCTCCTCTAGTACCGACTGGTTTGTTCTTCGGGCAGTCCATGGTATACACAGTATTCGCCGCCAGCACCATAATTCAAAGGCATCGTACAGTCCATGATATCTTCATCAATATTCACACACTCAGGTTCAAAGTCCATTAACTCTTCCTGGCTAGAAGGAAATGTTTGTAACGGCACTCCTGATGCCACGCCCTTTCTAACTGCTTCAGGTTTCACCTGATATTCTTGAGTTAAATACTGGCTTTCACAAACGTTATCAGCACAGGTATTCTCTTCCCAGCTCCAACCCTCTGGGTAAATACAGTCACTGTAAGTATTTTTATACCAGCCTTTTGGCTTACCTTTTAGCCTAGCTGGTGGAGGTTTTCTTTGTGGCTTTGGACTGGCTGTAGGTTCCCAACCTAAGCCTTGCACAGAAGATTTCACTTGCCTTCTTGGCTTCCTTTCACTTCTGTGTTCCCCTGGATACTGCAGGTAATCCACTCTGCCCTTATTATATCTTTCCCTTGGGGTTTCTTTTCTTTTCCTGAAGAAAGACTCTGTCTCACCCTTCCACAGAGACTCTGGCTTTTTCCTGGCACGGCTGTCTTCACCGTAGCTCTCATTAGCTTCCTTATCCAGCACACATGCCTCATCCAATTCTCCTTCTTCTTCTCCAAACCCTTCTTCTCCTTCTTCTAACTCCATAAGCTCAACTGAACTCTCTTTATCAGGGTGAATTTTAGGGCAGTGCTCAACTCCACCCCCTAGCAGGTGTCCTGCATTAGCTCGTGACTCATTCCTTGAATGGTAGCATGGGCGTTTCTCTTGCCTCTGTGCTTGGTTTCTAAGATAACCAGGAGCCATGTGCTTTTGTTTACAACTCAGCCCTACTCCTGTTCCTGGCTTTTTAGCCTCATCTAACGGGCTGGAAGGACCCACTATGTCACACCATCACCTGCTAAGTTTCATTCTTCATCACCCCCACCTCACTCTCATACAATCTCTTCCTATATCTTTAGGCATCTTTATGCTATCGACCCATTAGCTCTCTCCACTGCTGTCTCACCATCTCTTTCGTCCACCTTGTCATCTAAGTCTGTTGATGAGGCCATATCTTCCTATAACACTGTACTCTCCTCTGCTCTGGATGCTCCTGCAATTCATACTTCACGTCCTGTGAGGCATACTATACCTCAGCCCTGGTTGTCCTCTAAAACCCGCTACCTATGTTCCTGTGCCTGCTCAGCTGAGTGTCTTTGGCTCAAATCCCACACCCCTGTGGACTTCCTACATTTTAAATTCCTGGTAACCTCTTTCAAGTCTGCCATAGCACTCGCCAAGCAAGAATACTATGTCCGACTAACTCTCTTGCCTCTGACCATCCCCATCTACAAATCTCAACTCTCTCCTCGAAGTATCTCTTTCCCTGACCTCTTCTTCCCTTTCTGCTCAGACCTTGGCTGACTACTTCCATGACAAAGTCCACAAAATTACTCTTGAGTTCACTTCGGTGTAATCTCCATCACCCCTTCCCCCTCTTCACGCCCTAATCCTTCTCTCAACTTCTGTCGCCCTTTCCTCCTTTTCTAAGATCACTGAGGAAGAAACCATATATCTTCTCTCCTCCTTTAAACTACCTACCTGCTTCTCTGATCCCATCCCCACACATCTACTAAACCCCATCTCCTCTACTGTTGCCTCTTCCATCTGTCATATCCTAAATCTATCGCTTCCAACTGCAACTGTTCTTGCAGTCCTCAAACATGCTGTGGTTATACCTCTCAATGAATCATCCCTTGATTCTACCTGTCCGAATTATCAACCCATCCCTATCTCCCCTTCATTTCTAAACTACTTTAACGAGTGGTTCACTGCCGCTGTCTTGACACGCACTCTCCTCTCTTCTGGATCCACTGAAATTTGGCTTTCGTGCTCTCCATTCTACTGAGATGGCTCTTGCCAAACCCTCCAATGACTTGGTTCCTAGCCAAATCCAAAGGCATTAAGTCATCCTTCTAGGCCTTTGTGCAGCTTTTGAAACTGTTGATCACCACCTTCTCCTCGATACCCTGTCCTTGCTTGGATTTAGGGGTTCTGCCCTATCCTGGTTTTCTTCCTTACTCTTCCATTGCATTTTTTGGGCATGTTCCTTCTCTACTGCTTATTCCCCTTTCAGTTGGTGTACCCCAGGGCTCTATCCTGGAACCTCTCCTTTTCTCTCTCTACACTCAATCCCATGGTGCACTCATCTCTTCCCACGGTTTTCAGTACCATCTCTATTCTAATGAATCCCAGGATCTACTCCTCTGCACTTGAAATCTCTCAAGGAATCCAGGCCCGGATCTCTGCCTGCTTTTCTGACATTGCTGCTTGGATGTCTCACCGCCGCTTGAAATTGAACATGGCCAGAAATGAGCTCTTTCCCCCTATGCCCACCTCTCCCCTTCCTCCTTTCTCTATTTCTACTCCCTGTTTCATTGGCTCGCAACTTTGGGGTCATCTCCTACTCCACACACATACAACAAAAAGCTAAAAACTGTCACTTTTTTCTCTATAACACTGGCAAAATTAGTTTCTTCTTTTCTGAAAATGGTATTAAGAAACTCATTCATTCTCTAGTCACCTCCTGTCTAGACTCAACCTACTCTTTCCTGGCTTTCCTGTGAATCATCTCTCCATACTTCAATCTATTCAAAACTCAGCGGCATGGCTCATCTTACTCTAGTGTCACTATGTTCATGTCACCCCTCTTCTCAAGTCACTCCATTGGCTCCCTATCCATTTCCGTATCCAGTTCAAACTTTTCCTATTTATCTATAAGTGCACTCAGTTTGCTGCTCCTCACTACCTTTCCTCTTTTCTCTCTCCCTACACCACTCCTCAGGAACTCTGCTCTTCTGGCAGATCACTTCTATCTGTGCCCTTCTCTTCCACTGCCCACTCCAGGTTTCGATCTTTCTACCTTGTTGCTCCCTATGCCTGGAACATACTATCTGAGTCAGTACCTCATCCCTAACAGGGTCTCCACTGCACGCAAGAAAATACAGAGTGGCTTTTAAATAGGAGTTCATTGCCTGTGAGCTCTTAAAGGTGGTTTGGTCTTCATTTTTAATAGCCAATTCTTTTTTTTGGTACTGAATTACATAATGGGAATTGTTTTTGTGGTGTTTCATAAAGCTCTGCTATAAGAGTTCATCGTTCCTTTTTTCCAACTTCCATTCAAAGCGAGATCTTTGAAGCCACTGACCTCATCAGATATACCAAGATATACCTGATATACCAAGATATACCTGAAAACCCAAGCAAACCAAATTGGCTGATGGGTGACTTTAATCTTGCCTCACTTCAAACCGCCCTTGCTAACACCTTCCTTGAGGCAACGACTGACCTCAGCTACAAACAAATTATAAACGTTTCCACCCACAAAGGAGGGAAATCTCTTGATCTGGTCTTTGCACCACCCACAGTCACATGCAAGAAGCATCACTTCAATCTATCCATCACCCCCGTCCCTTGGTCAGACCATAGCCTAATACCCTTCCAGATTCCATCACAACAAGAGCAAGATCCCCTCAGCCGACCAACTGTAATGACATTGGCAAACCCTGTACACTTCAAACCACTTGACAAGGAAGAGATTACCAAATACGCACTCCCAAAACTTGCACAGCCATCATCCAACCTCAACGGCATGCTCGCCAATTGGAATGACACCCTTAACTTGTTCTCTCAACAACTTTCCTCGGATAAACATCCAACCTCCAATAGTCATGCTGGTAAAAGGAAGACAGCTCCCTGGTTCTCTTCTGAACTGCGGACTTCTCTACTTCTCTTGAGAAAACTTGAGAGAAAATGGTGACGCACCCATAACACAAGGGACCAAGCTACATACTTAGCTCACCTGAAAGCTCATCGTGAATCAATATGGAACAGAAGGAAAGAATTCCACTCCGAGATCCTCAGCCGTTCACTAAACAAGCCCCGTGACCTCTTCGACTTAGTAAAATCCTTAATCAAGGAACCATCACCACAACAAGAACCAATACAACCACAGTTATATGCTAACTACCTTCAATCCAAATCTGTCAAAACATTCTCAGCCGCGAATCCCAAACCGTCCCATATTCCCCACCATCAGCCTCCACTCATGAAACTCATACCTCCATCTGCGAGAAGCATCGAAGACATTATTGCCACCATCAACACCACCACTGCACCAAATGACCCATGCCCAGCCTACTGGATCAGATCAATGCGAGCGGATCTCAGCCCAGTCATAGCTGAGATCACAAGACTTTCCTTCTCAAGAGGAACATTCCCAACTGCTCTTAAACAGACATCCATACGATCACTGCTAAAGAACAACCAGCTCGACCCGCAGAAGGTAGAATCTTACCGTCCGATCAGCGTAGTTACTCACCTGTAACAGGTGTTCTCCAGGAGCAGCAGGAATCAGTCCTCACTTATGGGTGACGTCGGCGCCGACGGAGCCCTCGCGGAGCAATTTTCCCCAGCTTTCAAAGAAAGCCTTTGGGAATTGCAGCGCGCATGCGCGGTCGTCTTCCCGCCCGAGGGTGCCATCTTAGCCAGTCAGATGACATAGCTAAAAAAGACAGCATAAAATTTGCAAAAAGAACATAAGCAGACGATTGCAACTCCAAGGGGAGGAGGGAGGGTAGTGAGGACTGATTCCTGCTGCTCCTGGAGAACACCTGTTACAGGTGAGTAACTACGCTTTCTCCAGGACCAAGCAGGAAGTCAGTCCTCACTTATGGGACTCCCAAGCTCAAGGCTACCGGAGACCCTAAGCACAAAAATGAGCTCCCTCTAGCTCAGCGGCACAGGACGACAGAATCTTCGCTGAATTATCACCCACCGGTAGCCCACATCCGGGATGGAGGGTAGGAGTTGCTCAGACCTCAAAGAGATTACGGAGGACTGCCTGTCCGAAAGCACTGTCCCTGCGGGACTCCCTCTCGAGACAGTAATGGACCGCAAAAGTCTGGCTCGAAGACCAAGTAGCGGCCCGGCAGATGTCTGCCAGCGGAACAGAGCGGAGGTAGGCCACTGACGTAGCCTTTGCCCGAACGCAATGAGCCGTGACTCGGCTTTCTAAGGAGAGTCCGGCTGCCCCATAAGCCCAAGAGATACAGTCCGCAACCCAGATGGACAGAGTACGCTTGGAGACCGGGAGCCCCAATTTATTGGGGTCAAAAGACACAAAAAGCTGAGCAGCTTTACGGTGCTCCCGCGTACGGTCAAGGTAGAAGTTCAAAGCCCTTCTACAGTCCAGGGTATGGAGGACCGTTTCAGCTCGGCTGGAGTGTGGTCTGGGAAAGAAGGTTGGAAGTACCACCTCCTGATTGATGTGAAAAGGGGAGACCACTTTAGGCAGAAATTTTGGGTGAGTCCGTAGGACTACCCTATTTTTGTAGAACCGAGTGTAAGGGGGATCAGACACGAGGGCCTGCAATTCACTTACGTGTCTAGCGGAAGTGAGGGCTATCAAGAACAGTGTTTTCCAAGACAGAAAACGGAGAGAACAGGTAGCCATAGGTTCAAAAGGCGGACAGGTGATCCGCTGCAAAACCACATTCAGGTCCCAGTCAGGCGCTGGCGGGCGCAGAGGTGGTTTAAGTAGAAGGAGACCTCGGAGAAACCTCGCTACGAGAGGGTCGCTGGAGAGAGGTCTACCGTCCACCGGCACATGATGTGCCGAAAGAGCACTGAGGTGAACTTTGACGGAGTTGGACTTAAGTCCCAGATTAGAGAGGTGTAGCAAGTACTGCAAGATCACCGACACCGGGCAGGAGAAGGGATCCTGAGACTGTTGGGTACACCAGACTGCAAAGCGACGCCATTTAAGGGCGTAGCATTTGCGGGTAGAAGGCCGTCGCGAAGCCAAGACGACCTCCTCCACCTCCGCCGGCAGGAGAAGGGGAGCAAGGACTACCCTCTCAGCAGCCAGGCCATGAGGTTGAGAGACCTGAGGTTGGGGTGCAGTAGGGACCCCTGATCCTGAGTGAGGAGATCCGGTTGTACCCCCAGAGGGATTGGATCCTCTACCGCCAGTTGCAGTAGGAGTGGAAACCACGGCTGCCTGGGCCAGCGAGGGGCCACCAGGATCATGAAGGCTTTGTCTCGGAGAACCTTGAAAAGAGTCCGAGAGACTAGCGGGATGGGAGGGAAAGCGTACAGAAGGTTCCCCGACCATGAGATCAGAAAGGCGTCCGCCGCAACCCGAAGGGGGTGTGGCTGACGAGAGCAGAAGCGAGGAAGCTGCCGGTTGTGAGGACTGGCAAAGAGATCCACCGTGGGGAGGCCCCACTTGAGGAAGAGCTTCTGAACTACCAAGGGATCCAGACGCCACTCGTGCGGCTGGAGGACCCTGCTGAGTTTGTCCGCAAGGCAATTTTCTTGGCCCGGGAGATAAACTGCCTTGAGGAGAATGCCGTGACTGACGGCCCAAGAGCAGAGCTTCTGGGCCTCCCGGCAGAGGAGGAAGGAGCCCGTGCCCCCCTGCTTGTTCACGTAGAACATGGCAACTTGATTGTCCGTCTGGACAAGGACGGACTGGTGGGAAGTCAGGTGGGAGAAGGCCTTGAGAGCTAGGCGGATCGCCCTGAGCTCCAGGAAGTTGATCTGCTGAGCAGACTCCCACGTGGTCCAGAGGCCCTGAGTACGTGCCTCTTGGCATTGTGCTCCCCAGCCCAGGAGGGATGCATCGGTGGTCAGCACCCGGGTCGGCTGAGGTGACTGGAAAGGCATTCCGAATATCAGGTTCGGCTGCCGGAGCCACCACCGGAGAGACGAGATCAGCGGCTCGGAGACGCGCACTAGGTCTGCCAGGCCGCCTGTGGCTTGTCGCCACTGCTGGCGGAGACACCATTGAGCAGACCGCATATTCAGGCGGGCATTGGGGGTCACATGGACGGTGGAAGCCATATGGCCGAGAAGTCTCAGGAAGCGCCTGGCGGAGACCAGGGGCTGGCTGCGAAAGCGGTCGGCTAGGTCCATGAGCCGTTGAGCCCTGTCGAGCGGTAGGTATGCTCGCGCCTGAGGAGTGTGCAGCCTTGCGCCGATGAACTCGAGATCCTGTGAGGGGAGCAAAGTGGACTTTGCGAAGTTTATAACAAAGCCCAAGTGCTGCAGAAGAGTCACCGTGCGGCGCGTGGTGTTGGTGACCTCCCGAGCGGACGCTGCTCTGATGAGCCAGTCGTCGAGGTACGGAAAGACATAGAGGCCGTGAAGCCGGAGATGGGCCGCCACCACCGCGAGACATTTTGTGAAGACTCGCGGTGCGGAGGACAGGCCAAAGGGCAGTACTCTGTACTGGTAATGATTTCCTGCCACCACAAACCTTAGGTATTTGCGGTGGCTTGGGTGGATGAGGATGTGCGTGTAGGCATCCTTTAGATCCAAGGAGCATAGCCAATCTCCCTGCTGGAGGTAGGGCAGAAGGATTCCAAGGGTAAGCATTTTGAACTTCTCCCGCACAAGGAATCTGTTGAGGTTGTGCAAGTCCAGGATGGGTCTGAGGCCCCCTGTTCTCTTTGGTATCAGAAAATACCTGGAATAAAAGCCTTGACCTCTCAGGTGGTGTGGCACCGGTTCCACCGCCTGTTCCTGCAGAAGACCTGCTAACTCCTGAAGGAGTAATTCCCTGTGCAGAGGGGGTCGCGGAGGTTCTCCCGGAAAATAGGAGGGAGGGACCTGGTGGAAGTGGAGAAGATAGCCTTCTCGCACGACTTGAAGCAGCCAGGCATCTGCGGTGATGGTGGGCCACCTGTGGGCGAAGTGAACCAGCCGGCCTCCGGTGCTGGGAGGAACTAGCGGGGGGGGAGAGGCTATGCTTTGTGAGTCAAAAACCCCCACCCTGCTGAGCAGGGGCTGGTGGTGCAGGCTTGGGGGCTTGCTGCCTACGGGACCCGTTACCCCGTCCCTTGGCCTGCTGGCCCTGTTGGGGAGCTGCAGGGGCCTGATAATGGGGGTATTGTTTGTAGGCAGCCGCCTTCCTCGGGTAAAAGGACTTTTTTCCCGAGCCCTTCTTTTTCTGGGAAGGGGCGGAGGTCTTCCTAGAAAGCCTGGTCCTGGTGAGAGTCTCAGTCTCAATTTGTGCAGCCTTCTCCGCCATGGGCTTGCCAAAGAGGTTTTCGCCTCGGCAGGGGACATCGACCAACTTGTCCTGCACCCAGGGCTCAAGGTCTGACGACTGAAGCCAAGCCTGTCGGCGGGCACCGATGCCGGCTGCGGCCACTCGAGCCGACGCTTCAAAGCCATCATAGGCTGCCCGGGACATGAACTTTGAGCATTCCCGAATGCCAGTGGACAAGGCCAGGAACCTCCGCAAGGGTTCCTCGGACAAACCAGCGGAGAATCCGGCTAGCTCTTTAGCCAGATCCCGGAGATACATGCCCATGTATAGCTGGTAAGTCTGGACACGACATGCGAGCATAGAGCCCTGGAAACACTTCTTACCAAGGCCATCCAGGTTACGGGCCTCCCTGCCAGGGGGCACCGAGGAGTGCATCTTCTGGCTCTTAAGACGATGCATGGCCGATTCCACTACCATGGAATGGTGTGGTAGCTGTGCCTTTTGGAAGCCAGGGCTCTTGCGGACCCGATAGATAGAATCGACCCGCTTGCTCAGGACCGGCGAGGAGGCCGGACTCTCCCACATGCGGAAGAGTAGTCGTTCCAGCATAGGAGGAACCGGTACAGTAAAGTGTTCCCTCACGGGAGAGTCATACTGGAGGGCGTCGAGCTCTTCGGCTCGAGGCTCCTCCTCGGGATCCGCAGGGAAGGCCAAAGCCTTGGCCATATCCCTAACGAAGTCCGAGAACCGGGCATCCTCCGGGGGGGACTGCTTCCGAGGCTCGGACTCCGGTGAGTCCGAGGGGACACACCGAGTCCGGAAAGAATCAGGCGACTCTTCCTCTTCAGACTCCCAGACCGACTCCGACGAGGACTCGGTGGGGTCGGCCCGGGCAGGGCGCGGCGCCTGCCGCCCCAACGCCGAGGGAGTCGGCGTCGGCGACCTCGGTCCCGAACGGGAGGCCGAGGGTGACCTCGACCGAGGATCGACTCGAGTTCTCATCGACTCGAGGATCGGCTCGGTCTCCGGGGTCGACTTGGACGTCGACGTCCCGGCGGTCGGGGCAGCGGCGCCAGCGAGGCCAGCGAGCAGTGCCCGCTGCTGGTCCATGAAGGCAGACAGTCTGCTCTCCAAGGCCGTCAACCTGAGTCCGAGCTCAGGTGACCCAGCAGCCCCCGACTCGGGCCCCGACGGCGTCGGGCCGACGTCGGCTGTCGCGGAGGCGAGTCCAGAAGGACCACAGGACTTACCCGAGCAGGCATCTCCGACTCCAGGCGAGGTCGCTTCGGGAGGTGTTCCTTCTCCAAGGACCCGGGGCGGCTATCGGGGCTATGCGACCTGGCCCTCGCGGAACCAGGAGCGTCCACCGACGCCGCCCTCGCGGGTTTCACCGTCCGACGATGGTCCCCGGAGGGAGAACCCCGGTCGGAGGAACTCCGGCGACGGTCCGAGCTGGAGCCTTTTGACGCGGAGGCCTCCGACGAGGTCCGGGTACGGCTGGGGTCAGCGAAGATTCGATCACGCTGATGCCGCCGACTTCTCAACGCTTTTGAGGACATTTTGCCGCAGGGCCCACAGATCAGTTCCTCATGATCCGGGCCCAGGCAGCGGAGGCAAAAGTCGTGTGTGTCAGTTAGTGACATATTTCGGTCACACTGACCACACCGCTTAAAGCCACTGGCAGCCATCGGGGGAAAAAGGGCCCCTGCGAGGTCAAAGGACCGGGCTGCCAGGGAAAAATCGAAAACGAAAGCTGACAAAGTCAGAAAAACCGAAAAAAGTAAGAGGACTCGTGACCGGCGTCGCGAGTCCGGGCGGGAAAAAGATCGGCGTCGAACCGAAGGAAATAAGAATAAAATAATGAAGAAAATCGACTTTTTCGCGGGGACAAGACAGGGACGTCTGTAGGGCTCCGCGGAAAAAAGAAGACTGGCTAAGATGGCACCCTCGGGCGGGAAGACGACCGCGCATGCGCGCTGCAATTCCCAAAGGCTTTCTTTGAAAGCTGGGGAAAATTGCTCCGCGAGGGCTCCGTCGGCGCCGACGTCACCCATAAGTGAGGACTGACTTCCTGCTTGGTCCTGGAGAATCGAGCATTCCACTTCTAGCTAAAATACTTGAGGTGGTTGCTCAGAGACAGATCCAGCAACATATTGACACCTCAGCCCCCCTAGATCCCTGCCAGCATGGATTTAGGGAAGCTCATGGAGTGGAGACCCTACTAACCTCCCTAACCAACACCCTAATCAGCGGTATAGATAACATCAAAAAGGGCTTTGCACTAATCTTCCTTGACATCGCCGACGCATTTGATTCAGTAGACCACGATCAACTCCTAACTCGACTCCACGAGAAGGGAATCCAGGGCCTTGCATGGGATTGGTGTAAATCCTACTTAGAAGATCGATGGCAACAAGTTCGGATGGGCTCCAACACATCTGATCCATTTCAGCAAAACCAAGGGGTACCCCAAGGATCCTCCTTATCCGTGCTGCTCTTTAACATTTACATGCAGCCGATATGTGAAATCATTCGCTCCTTCGGAATCTCATGCCTTATCTACGCAGACAACATGCTGTTGTTTACACCTATCAATGTTACGCTGCCCGACTATACAGCCTTAGTGGACTGTTTCAACGCAATCACAGACTGGCTTCACGATCAGAACTTTCGAATAAACTTTAAAAAAAAAACGAAGAACAAAAGCTTCTCACCCCCCTCCCCCCTCGGCCCTAAAAGTAAGAGACACAGAGCTTCCAAGCAAGCCCACCATATACTACCTGGGTGTGATGCTGGATCAACAGCTAGACTTTACAGCGCACATAAGCAGCACTGTCAAGGCTATATACTACAAGATCAAGACATTACGACACCTAAGTCCCATGTTGGCTCCAGAGAATTTCTGTACAATATTCCAAGCGCTAGTAACACCCCATTTTGATTACGCAAACATACTCCACGGCCTACCCAAGAGTACCCTAAACCCGCTACAATTAGCGATGAATGCCGCTGCCCACGTCCTCTGCGGAGCATCCAGACGGGACCACATAACCCCCATCCTAAGGGACCTACACTGGCTGCCGATAAACTGCAGGATCTTATACAAGGCCCTCCTCATTACTTTCAAATCCATTAACAAAATATCCCCTCCCCCCTCCATCTCGAACCTCCTCACTCACACTCCTAATAACAGATCAAGGAGGACATTAGCCTCCAATACACTTATTATCCCAAGGGAAACTACAAAATGTGCACAATCAACTGGTAATAGAGACTTCGCTCTCTACGCCCCTAGATGCTGGAATAACATCCCTCCCAGCATCAGATCGATCAGAGACCTCAAACAATTCAGGAAAGCCCTTAAGCACCATCTGTTCCTTCTACACGTCTCGCTACCCAACAGCACCTCCCTCTTCCCACCCACAATCCAACCCATTAACGCCACACACATCACAGACAAACTAGACCGGCCCTAACCGTAAAGCCAACCTCGGTATATAATAACTGGTCTAGTAAAGCTTTCGATTTTAAACCACGACAGTCATACTATGAATTCTAGTAGCTCTAGAATATGCATTAACAGAAATAGCTGAATTTACTTTCTGAGTTGTACTGTAGACGAACAATTAGACGGAAATCTAGAATGCTGATGTGCCTTCTTGTAAATAGCCTACCTATCCTTCATCTTTCATTGCTTAAAATGTACATAGTTCCCCCAGTTGCAATTCCATGTTACCTTCCCTGTTATATGTAAACACAGGACAGATCTGTTATTGCCCTGGAGTCAATTTGTTAATTGTAAACCACACTGATAATAAAGAGCGCGGTATAGAAAAGCTTTAAATAAATAAATATAAGTGGTCCTTAAAGAGCTTGCAAAGAAGCTAGGCAGCTGTGTGCTATATAAAGGTCTACAGTGCCTTGCAAGTACTGGCATTCCTAACAGGGTCTCCATTGCAAGCAAGGTAATACTGTCCACCTTTTAAATATAAGCTCACTGTCTGAGAGCTCTTAAAGGGGTTTTATTTTTTATTTATTTAGTAAACATTTGTATACCGCTGCTTCCTATGATCAGCAGCGGTTTACTTTACAGAATCATAGTGTATCGTACAATACAGTGATTTTTAGATTGGTTTTGTTTTTTTATTTTAAAAGCCATATCTTTTTCTGTATTGCAAAAGGGGAATTTTTTTGTGCTGTTGGGTAATGGAGGGTAGGAGTTGAATTACAGAAAGGTGCTGTGGAACAGCTGGACTAGAACAGGACTGTGGAACAGCTGGACTAGAACAGGACTTTTATAGAGGAAGACCCTGTGTAGATGACATTTAGTAGTAAAAATATTGAGTGCAATATTCTAATATGGACCTCCCTTGGTGGTATTGTAAAAAGTCTATTGAGGTTCATATGGATCTGTTAGAAGAGCAAGTAGAAGATCCTCAAGGAGCACCTCACTGTGAAGTAGAGGTAATAAACTGTAGAAAAAAACAAGTGGAGGTCAGAACCCTTCAGGGTGAGAAATAGCCCCAGGGGAAACTGGGGTAGTACAATGAGGTAGGGCTTCAGCAGGAAACGCAGGAGGTACTATTAGGCAAAGCTTAAGCTCTTTTGGCCGAAGAACAGTACAATCCTAGGACCAAAAGGAAAATAAGTCTGACCGATTTGGACTGACAATAGAAATAGTCCATGTAGGAGAGAAGGGGTATGGAAGATCCCTGTATCCGATAAAGTAAGGACAGACTTATGAAGCGTTAGAGCTTTAGATTAACTGAAGATCCGTAATGTCTTTCCTAAATGAGGTCAATTAGGAAAGAAGAAGGTACATGGAGAGCTTCAGAGGTACCTAACCCTGAAAGGTTATGGTAAGAAAAAATTTGCTTATTACCACAGGGAGTGGTTGTATGTGTAGAACCCTAAGCATGCTGGCACAGCACTGATAGGGGTAGTGCCCATCTGTCAGAGTCATATAGGAATATATGGATATATGAACCTAAACAGACAGATAAATATGTACGCAGATATATCTTTTAGGTAGATATGTATCTCGACAGATATATATATACATATATACAGAGATATACATGGGCAGAAGATACACAGATACATATATATAGACAGATGTCTCCACGTATGTAGATGGAGACATGCCTATACAACTAGAATCCCCATAGGAATATGGGGAGAGAGAAAGATTCATCTAATAGCAAGAAGGGTGATACCTGCTTGAATAGATGCATAGAGAATCTTCTTTCCCTGGTTATGATTGACAGAGTCAGAGGAATGGTCTCCCTAACAAGGAGGAGTCCAGATTCCTTTAAGAATTCGAGCTCTTGAATAACCAGGATGGCCTACGTGAAAAATGCAGAGGATAACTTCAGTCTGCAGGCAGCAAGTCCAGATCTCTCTAAAACTCCAGTATGGTAAATGGATAGAAGACGCCAATGGAATAAGATACCATATTGACCCGCCTATGAGGGCAAGATGGGTATCATGCGTCCTTCAGGTGAACATGAGCGTCCCATGATGTATTGGGAAGGAAGCATATAAGGACGAGCTGCAACGAAAAGAAAACTATCCCTGGTGAGAAGTCCAAAGAAGATATGGACCAAGCCAGGGAATTGGCCATTCTTTAGGTTTTCACGTGATGTAAGGCCTGTGTCCTTTGTTTTGAAAAGAGATTTTAGATGAGATGGTAAGGGTAGGGAACACCTACCAGTCATGGGAGCATGACTGGGTGAACCCCTCCTAACCATCTGGGATTATCTGCCAGGCAAGATACTAATGCTCTCTAGCAAGAGCCCATAGTGCAAAGCTACTCTGTAGAGTTGCAGAGAGCATGTTGCAGGTTGGTTGGAAGAAAAAACTGGCTGCTTAAAGCCAGTAGGTAAACAAACTATTCTGCCAAAAACAAGGGAATTGGAGATGGCGAAGAATAGAAGTCAAACCAAGAAGCCTGTGATGATAGGGTTTCCAAAAAAGGTTGATAACCTGTTTTGGGTTTACTATCCAGGCCGGAAGGATTGCTAGTGGAAGACAAAACCTGGTTGTGTGGTGAACAGAACCAATGGTTTAACCACTAGGAACTGCTGCATTTGCAGCAATTACCAGGGCAGCGGGAAAAAATTCTGCTTTTTTTTTTTTTAGATTGGAAAAACAACCAACAGACATGAGCAGGAGTGGTAAGACTTCCTTATTGTCTGATAAGTTGCCCTAAAGTAAGAATGTGAAAGGGGGAGACAACTCTGGAAAGGAATCCCCTTCCTGGAATAGGTAGAGAACCATAGGGGCTTACCAGTGTAATAGAACCACTCTTACAAACCGAATGTTGTAGTAAGAGGGCAGGTAAGACAGAGTTGAAGGAGACTCACGATGTAGTAAGTCTCTGAAAGGTAAGATGATACATGCTAGTACAGGGAAAACTGTCTTATTGATAGTTGTTACACCTCTTTTTCCCAGTAGGAGGAAGAGAAACCTGTTAACTATAGGCATGATCATCATAAAAGCTCTTAGAGCAAAAAGAAAGGATGTCTTGTGAAAAGAGATCCATGAGAATTTAGGATGAAATTAGTGCAGATGCTTCAAGTGAAAAGAAGCAGACTACAAACTCTAACCCTCAAACAGGAGATGTAATGATAACACAGGTACACTAAAAAAAAAATGTTTTAAACTGCCTCTAATGTTTCGATTGATTTTTACGTTTTTTGGTGCGCTGAATCCAAATCTGGTAACCAATTTGCTCCATCACGTACAGATTTTTTGCTACATTGGGTTAGCAGTTTGAGGTGAACGTTTCAGATTGAGTGCGATCGAGATAAAAGTTTCTTGGATGAATTCTTTATACTAATTGTTTAGTAGTTATTCAAATAAGAATAAAGAAAATTGTAACAAGGCAGCACATAAGAATAGAGTAATGTCAACAAAACACACTGTGATGGTAGCAAAATTGTCTGCACTTAAAACAGCCACATACATGTGCACAAACATTGAGCATATAAGAGCGAGGTTAGACACAAAGCAAAGCAAAGAAATGTGCAAAAAATGTACAGGTATGTATGTAAGAATAGAAAACGCAAACCGCACCATTGCAATACATGAAGACAAACATCCGATGGTGTGAAAATAAAATTCTAATAAATGAGATCCGACACTGTGGTAATAACTAGCAAATTTTTATTTCAAAGTTTAGTAAAAACACGATATTTGTCAACACAGTTTAGATTTTAAAGTCATTCTTGGGTCAATCAATCTCCTGGTGGGCCCGTTTCTTCTTCCCCCGAATGCTTCTCTTGGTGCGCTGCTTGGCGTATTTTTCATCTGGGGTTTCCCGCAGCAGCAACCAGCAGAAATCAGCCATCATAGTGGTGTTCCATCTTCCTTGGTACCTTCTCTCTGCGTCCTTGATGTCCTGGTGAAACCTTTCACCTTGTTCTTCACTGTACGCCCCCAAGTTTTCGGGAAAGTAGTTCACATGGGAGTGCAAGAAATGGACTTTCAGGCTCATGTTACAGCCTTGTTCTTTGAAGGCATTGAGCATCCTGGCAACAATATCCTTATAGTTCTCATCCCGCCTGTTCCCCAAGAGTTTGAGAACAACATCCTTGAAGGAATCCCAGGCTTCTTTTTCCTTCTCAGACATCGTTTCAGCGAATGCTCCATCTGAAATGAGTTTCCTTATATCAGGGCCAACAAACACTCCTTCCTTTAGCTTTGCTTCAGAAAGTCGGGGGAACTTTGAGCAAAGGTACCGAAAGCACTCACCATCTTTTGGAAGGGACTTGATGAATTGCTTAATGAGACCCAACTTAATGTAGAGAGGTGGTAATAGAATTTTATCACGAGGTACCAAGCTCTCATGAAGAATATTTTTCTCACCGGGTCTCAAATACTCCCGAATTGGCCAGTCTTTTTTCTCCCAGTGTAGGTCGCGGGCCCGGCTATCCCACAAGCAAAGGAAGCAGGGATATTTGGTGAAACCGGATTGCTGCCCTAATAGCATGGATAGAATTTTAAAGTCTCCACAAATCATCCACTTATGCTCATCATAACGAATCTTCTGAAGAATCAGGGCCAAATTCTCGTATTTTTCTTGGAGAATAACAGAGTGAGCAATAGGAACTGAAGCGAATGTGTTGCCATTATGAAGAAGAACACCTTTTATGCTGTCTTTTGACGAATCAATGAACAGCCGCCATTCAGCAGGATCATACTTGAGTTTAAACTTTTCCATCACTCCGTATATATCGTTGCAAAATACCAAATCTTCCTCTTTGCTGAAATACTTCAAAAATTGTGTCTCGCAGTTGCGGTACCAATAAAACGTTGTTCCTGTTCCTGGTGACAATAGATTTTTCTGTTTAAGCCGAGAACCTAGCAGTTGGGCAGCATCTTTTGGGAGTCCTAAATCCCGGACTAAATCATTCAATTCAGCTTGAGAGAAAAGTTCAGGTTTCGGATCTGGTTCAGTTTCAAACTCGGAAGTACTGGACTCATCGGGAAAAGCCATCTGATGAGTCTCATCATGATCAGAACCGTCCACACAAATATGATCCAAAGATTTTGGTGGTTCAGGCACAGGTACTTCGTTGCTATGAGGCATAGGCCTAATTGCTGAGGGAAGGTTGGGGTAACTTATTACGTTCTTATTTTTTAAGTTGTATCCCTTCACAATGCAAGAGCAAAAATAGCAGTCACTGCTGTGGTCTCTTTGTTCACGCCACATCATAGGTATTCCGAAACGAAATGCTTGTTTTTTACCTTTCATCCATAAGCGTAGATCTTCCTCACATGTCTTGCACACTTTGTGAGGAGCCCACGGTTTGTCTTGATCGCCTAACTTCAAACCGAAATAGGCGAAATATACTTTTTTAATAAATGCAGAAATGTTCCTCTGCCGCTTTTTCACGGTATATTCCCCACAAATAAAACAAAAACTGTCCGGAGAGTTGACGCAACCTCTGGCTCTGTGAGCCATCACAAATACACAGCACTGCAAACTACAACTGTAGTGAACCACTTCGGAATAAAGCTGGATTACGACTGAGCAAACAAAAGGTAATAATGAACTTGCAAGAAACTGAAATTTGACAGGAACGTTCATGTCGCAACCACCGTGTTTGAGCGAGCGAACGAGGCGAGGCGAACAGGAAAGAACATGCGCCAGCGCGAGTACTGGATTTAGCCCCCCGCCTCCCAATTGTCCTGTTAATGTATAAAATGAATACAAAACACTCTAAAATATCATGAGGGAGTGTTTCTACTTAGTTAACCATTACAACCTCTATTTTGGGCCAAGAAAATAAACTGCAGTCGGCTAAAAAGAAGTTATGTGAACATTCCTTATATGGGTAAGAAATCTAATTTTGCAAGAAAACGTGACGTGATGGAACATTTTGGCTATTTTTCCTGGATTCAGCACCCCAAAATCTATAGGAATCAGTTGCAAAACTGAAGGCAGTTTTTTGGTAGTGTACCTGTGTAATCTATCAGAAACCCTGCAGCTGCTGGGGTTGCTGAACCTGTTGAAGTTCTGGTTTCTTTAGCCCGGTCCGATGTTTCCCCTGTCTGGGAACATCTGTATGATGGGTAGAAGATGGATAAAACTTTTTCCCCTTAGGGGAACAAAGTTTGTTAGGAAATTTCCTACAAACTGGGAAAGAGGAAGGCGTAGACAAGCCTCTGAAAACAGCAATGTCAGTGGCTAACTGAGCAGCTTGGAGTAAAGACTCCTTGTTAAAGAGATTTTCTCCAGTGTAAGGAGTATTTCCCAGTCTTTCTTGGACCCATTTGTCCAAGTCTGAAACTTGGAGCCAGGCTTTACGTCGTGCCCCTATAGCTATAGGGTTCCAGGGGTGATCCGGGAAACTACAGACCGGTGAGCCTGACCGTCAGTACCGGGAAAAATGGTAGAAACCATCATAAAGAATAAAATTACTCAGCATGTAGATAGTCACAACCTAATGGGAGACAGCCAACATGGCTTTAGACAAGGAAGATCTTGTCTTACTAATCTGTTATGTTTTTTTGAAGGAGTGAATAAACAGGTGGACAAAGGTGAGTTGGTTGATATTATGTATCTGGACTTTCAGAAAGCCTTTGACAAGGTCCCTCATCAGAGACTTTTGGCAAAACTAAAGAGTCATGGGATAGGAGGCAGTGTACTATTGTGGATCAGGAACTGGTTAAAAGATAGAAAGCAGAGGGTAGGGCTAAATGGCCAATTTTCCCAATGGAGAAAGGTGAATAGTGGTGTATCCCAGGGATGTGTGTTGGGTCCGCTGCTTTTTGACATATTCATAAATGACCAGGAAAAGTGGAATAACGAGTGAGGTTATCAAATTTGCAGATGACACAAAACTATTTAAAGTTGTTAAAACCCAAGAGGATTGTGAAAAATTGCAAGAGGATCTTGATAAATTGGAAGACTGGGCATCAAAATGGCAGAAGAAATTTAATATGGACAAGTGCAAGGTTATGCACCTAGGGAAGAACAACCCAAACTATGGTTACACGATGCAAGGTTCCACATTAGGAACCACCACCCAGGAAAAAGATTTAGGCGTCATTGTGGATACCATGTTAAAACCCTCGGCCCAGTGTGCAGCGGCGGCCAAGAGAGCAAATAGAATGCTAGGTATGATAAGGAAAGGAATGGAAAATAAAACAAAAGATATTATAATGCCTCTATATCGTTCCATGGTGAGACCGCACCTTGAATATTGTGTGCAATTCTGGTCGCCGTATCTTAAAAAGGATATAGCGATTTTAGAAAAGGTTCAGAGAAGAGCCAACAAAATGGTAAAGGGGATGGAAGGATACTCCTATGAAGAAAGGCTAAAAAGGTTAGGGCTCTTTAACCTGGAAAAGAGACGGCTGAGGGGAGATATGATAGAAGTCTATAAATTAATGAACGGAGTGGAACGGGTAAACGTAGATCGATTGTTTACTTTATCAGAATATAGAAAGACATGGGGACATGCAATGAAGCTACAGGGTAAACTATTTAAGACTAATAAAAGAAAATATTTTTTCACTCAACGTGTAATCAGACTCTGGAATTTGTTACCGGAGGATGTAGTAATGGCTGTTAGTGTAGCTGGGTTTAAAAAAGGTTTGGACAAGTTCCTGGAGGAAAGGTCCATAAACCATTATTAAGAATATCCCAAGATATCAATGCTTGACCCAGTACAAGCATTGTGGAACTTGTGTCTCTTGGGGAAACTGCTAGGTACATATGACCTAGATTGGCCACTGTTGGAAACAGAATACTGGGCTTGATGGACCTTGGTCTGACCCAGTATGGCATATCTTATGTTAACTTATGTTATGTTAGCAGAGGTTCTGCTAACAGACTCAAAGGAGTCTAGGGAAGCACGAGTAAGGAACCTAGAGATATTTTGAGCATGACTAACCAATAAGGAATAGTCTGCTCTTTTGGGCTCTTGAAGAAAAGGGGTCAAAAGTAGTAAATTCTTTGTGACTTCAAGAGATAATCCCATATAGAAAATATATGAGAGAATTCTTGCTGAAAGCATGGATGCCTGGAAGGTTTGGCGTCCAAAGGCATCTAAAGTCTTAGACTCACGACCTGGCGGATAAGAAGAGTGCTTTTTAGTACTCTTAACCCGCCTCATTGCTGATTCTACAACAATGGAATGATGAGGAAGTTGAGTCTTTTGAAAACCTGGAGAAGGGGGCACTCTGTATAGAAGATCAGTTGCCCTAGAAGGTGGGGATACCGTTAAAGGAGTTTCCCACATTCGAAAGAGCAGATCCTGCAAGGTCTGATGCAAAGGATGCATGATGTCCTCCTTTGGACTCCAGGGAATATACAGAGATTCTGTATTCCCTGGTGCAGGATCTTGACCAGGTATAGAAATGGCAAGTGACTTTGCCATATCAAGCAGGAATGCTTGAAAAGAAAAATCCCCAGAGGGAAGTCCTCTACAAAGAGGAGTACAGGCTAGATCTGTTGAAGAACTAGCATGGGCACCCAGGGATCTATCCAAATTCATTGGAATAGAAGACCCTAAGGGGTGGAGCATCGGACTGTCCTTACAGGATGGTCACCGGTACCGCAGGAGGTCGGGACCACAACCAGTCGGTAGCACATCGTCAATGCTAGGGATCGATTCCAAACTCGGTACCGAGGGAAGCGAGCCTGTTGAAACAAGCATGGAAGGTCCAGACAGCGATGCTAATGTGGATACCGGTACCGACTCCGGTACCGTATCCGATACCGATACATGAAGACCAGTCGGTGACAGCTCTAACGGTACAAAAGAAACCGAGTGTGCCCGACATGGATCATCAGAACTGTGCCTTCGGTACCGTCCGGTGTCGGTACCAAGGCGAGTCGGTACCCAGTCATCCAGACTGTAGATCGATTCCAGACTCGGCATCGAAGGAAGCGAGTCTATCGATGCACAGCTGGAGGGTACCGACGTCTCTACCTAGATTGGCCACTGTTGGAAACAGAATATTGGGCTTGATGGACCTTGGTCTGACCCAGTATGGCATATCTTATGTTCTTATCGGTCTGCAGCATCTCTAACGGGCCCGAAGGAACCGAGGGCACCAGACTGCGATCTTTGGTGAGGAATGTTTCATCCAACACCATTGCCTATGCCGGGGTACGGGTACCACTCGAAGCAGATGCCACCACCAAGCATGGCTCAGGTATGTTCGGAGAGGGGTGAACCTCAGGAACAACCTGAAACCCCATTAAGGATTTGGAGGCCGAAGACTCCCACCGGGGTTTTAAGGCCAGTGTGTCCTCGAGGGTAAAGCCAGAGGCATCTCTATGCGGTGCATGAGATCTACCACTCGAGGACTGGCTAGTCTTAACAGACTGTTTTTGGGTTACCTGATCCTGCGAAGAAGAAAGGGTGGTCGGTGCCCTGAAGTTGAATGGGGTCCGCGTATCAAGGTGAACTCGATGCTGAAGACTTTTTCCGACTATACTGTTGCAGGAGGGACACTCCAGCGGATAGTGATCAGGACCCAAGCAGGGTAGACACCAATTATGAGTGTCTAAAATCAATTTTGTACCACCACAGTTTGAACATTTCTTAGGGATAGTGGCCTGCGCTTCCATGAAGGAAAGTGAGTAGGCCTAGCAGGCCAAAAAAACCGTCAGGCACTGACAAGGAAAAAAGTATTCCTTAAAAAGGAAAAATTACAAGAAAAAAGAAAAGAAACACTGGCGGTACCAGTGGCGTCGGGGAAGGCAGACGCGACCACAAGAAAACCAAAAAATAAAAGAAGAATTTTCTGCGGTGATAGGACGACGTCCTGCCGGCTCCGCAGAAAAATGAAAACTGAGGAGAGGCAGTTGGGAAAGGTGGGAAGGCAGCACGCAGGCGTGTTGGGATGCTCCCAAAAGCATTCTGATTGTACGCTGGGGAGCGTTCCCGCGCAGACTCCGTCGGTACCGACGTACCCATATGTGAAGACAAATTCCTGCTTGTTCCTGGAGATACACTGATACGCCCCGGTGCCGAAGGTGAGCGGGGGCCACGACGAGGCACTTCGTAAAGACTCGGGGGCGGATGCAAGGCCGAAGGGGAGCACCCTGTACTGGAAGTGCTCTCCCTGCACCCTGAAACACAGGTACTGCCTGTGTTGGGGGTGGATCAGGATATGGGCGTAAGCGTCCTTTAGATCCAAGGAGCATAGCCAGTCGCCCTGTCGGAGGAAAGGCAGCAGCAAGCCAAGAGATAACATCTTGAATTTCTCCTGTACCAGAAACTTGTTCAGCTTGCAGAGGTCGAGGATGGGCCGGGAGACCCCCCCCCCCCGTCTTTTTCGGGACGACAAAGTACTGGGAATAAAAGCCCCGACCTCAAGGTGGGAAGGGACCTTCTCAACTGACCGTTGGGCGAGGAGGGAGTGTAATTCCCGCTGCAGGAAGAGCTGGTGTGCGGGGAGTCGAGGAGGCTCCGCCGGGGAGAAAAGGGGTGGGAGCCTGTCTAAGTGAAGGTGATAGCCCTCCCGGATGACCTGGAGGACCCAAGTGTCCGAGGTGATAAGTGCCTATACCGGGGCAAAGCGGGACAGGCGTCCCCCCACTGGCTGCTGCACCACCGGAGGGCAAGGGGCCATGCCACTGGCATCAAAACCCGAGGGGGTTGTGGGGGAGCAGGCATCTGGGCCTTTGGGCCTTTTGATTTACAGTGACCTTGGCCAGACTTCCCCTAAGCTGGAGTGGTCGGCGTGGGGGTAGCCGGATACGGCGGGTAGCCACGGTACTGGAGGCCTTTCCTAGGAAGGAAGGGCTTCTTGGCAGGTTGCTTCTTCCGAGGCAGCATCGAGGTCTTGTGGGAGAGATGGGTCCTAGTGACATACTCTGTCTCAATCTCCGCAGCCTTCTCTTCCATCGGCTTACCAAAGAGTTGTTTGCCAAGGCAGTGTACGTCCAGGAGCTTCTCCTGCACCCACTGCTCCAAATCTGAAGACTGGAGCCAAGCCTGGCGGCGGGCTCCGATACCCACGGCAGCCACCCTAGCCAAAGTCTCGAAGCCATCATAGGAGGCTCAAGAAATATACTTGGAGCAATCCGCCACTGATTTCAATAGGATGTGGAACCTGTCAAGGGGCTCGCCCTCGAGACCTGCAGAGAACCCTCCAAGTTCTTTTGCCAAGTCGCAGAAGAACATACCCGTATATAATTGGTATGCCTGGATGCAACAGAAGAGCATGGAACCTTGATAGGCCTTGCACCCCAGGGCATCAAGGGCTCTGGACTCCCGGCCCGGTGGAACCGAGGAGTGAGACTTCGGGCTTTTCTGCTTCCTCATGGCTGATTCCACTACCATCGAGGTGTGTGGAAGTTGAGTCTTACGGAAGCCTGGCCCTCGCTGCACCTTGTATGTTGTGGGGGACCGAGGTCGGGGCCTCCCACATGTGGAGCAACAGCCAGGAGAGGATCGGCGGCAACAGCACGGTGAGGGATTCCCTGGGCAGGGCCTCATACTGAAGAATATAGAGTTCTTCAGCACGAGGGTCTTCCTCGGTCTGGGTGACCATGTTGAGGGCCCGAGCCATGTCCTGAATAAACACCAAAAAAGGAGGTGTCCTCGGGTGGCGAGCACCGCTGAAGATCAGGCAGTGAGGTGTCCAACAGAAGGTACAGGTGGGTACGGGTCTCCAGGGATGTGTCCCCATTGTATTCCCAGTCCGAGAAATCGGTCGGGGATCCAAGCCGGGTGGTTCGCCCTGTCCGATGTCTGGCAGCCTGGAGCCGGAAGCCCTGGACGACCTCACTCCCGAAGAATGGGAGAGCGAGCGAGACCGACATGGAGGACTCTCACAAGGCCCATGACTCTCACGGGTTTCCTGGACGGATTTGGGTGTCCCACACGAGGGACCCATGGTCTCCAGGCGCAAGTCAGCGAAGCTGGCCATGAGCACCTACTGGGAAGAAATGAATGGAGAAACGCTGTGTTCCAGCATCAGCATTCGGGATTCCCACGCGGGCGTGGGGCCCTGGGACGCTGATACCAGGATCACCGGATTGGGCGTCGAGGAGGAGAGGGGTCCTCACCAGGACGGCCCTTGGGAGACTGGGCGCCTTCGCCGGAGGCCTCCGTTTCTCTGCGAGGCACCTTGCGGGGCTGCTCCTTGTCCGATTCTCATGAACGCCGAATGGGGCTAAGCGACCGAGCGAGGCAGCGCTCGCGCTTGTCGGGGGTCCTGGACAGCGACTTCGAGGCCGCCGCCTTTTTGCGCCGTTCTACCTCGGGGGACCCCTGGTCAGAATGCCGTCTGGAATGCAGTGCCGCAGGGGGAGAACACACCAGAGGGGAGAGCTTCGGACTTCTGCTTAAGGCTGAGCAGGACCTTAGAGGACATTTTTTTGCAGAGCAAACAGAACTCTGGGTCATGGTCGGCTCCCAGACACCTTAGACAGCAGACATGAGTGTCCGTAAGTGACATGTTCCTAGAGCATCTATCGCATTTTTTAAACCCAGTAGCCATGGGGGCAAAAACAACCCCTGCAAGGTCGAAGACCCACACGGCCAGGGGTTAGAGAAAAAAGGGCACTAAGCCCAGGAAGAAAAATTTTTTAGAAAAGGTATCCCCGTAAGCTCCAAAAGAGAGCAAGGGGAGGATGGGGAGAGGACCGTTGCGACCGAAAAAAAGAGATATAGCCTGTTAAGGCAAGGAAAACGATAACTTTTTCTGAGGGACAAGGGGATATGTATCTGAAGGGCTCCACGGAAAAAGGGAGACTGAGCAAGATGGCACCCTTGGGCGGGAAGAGGACCACGCATGCGTGGTAGCAATCCCAAAGGCTTTCTTTGAAAGCTGGGGAATTGCTCCGCATGGGTTCCGTCGGTGTCAACGTTACCCGTAAGTGAGGACCAATTTCCTGCTTGTTCCTGGAGAACTGAAAGTGGGATAGATGTAGAGGAGGATCCACTAGAACAAACACTGAAAGAGCGATGGGAGAGATAAGAAGAGAACCAGGATAGTACAGAGCCCTTAAAACCAAGCAAGGACAAGGTATCAAGGAGAAGGTTGTGGTCAACAGTGTCAAAAGCAGCAGAAAGTTCAAGAAGTTTGAGGATTGAGTAAAAGCCCAAGGATTTTGCCAGGTCACTGGAGACTTTGGCAAGAGCCATTTCAGTCGAATATAAAGAATGAAAGTCAGATTGTAGAGCATCCAGAAGGGGTTAAGAGGAGAGAAAGACAAGGCAATGGTAGCAAATCGCACGTTCAAGAAGTTTAGAAACGAAGTGGAGGAGGGAGTTGGATCAATAATGAGAAGGACAGTTAGGGTCTACAGAGGGTTTCTTGAGGAGAGGTGTGACCACAGCATGCTTTAAGGCAGCAGGGAAAGTTGCAGTGGAAAGCGAGAGGTTGAGAATATGAGAGATGGAAGGGACTACAATTTATTTATTTATTTACAGTCTCTTTTATACCGCGCTATTCAACATCAATGCGGTTTACATGACAACAAAAACTTATACGATGCAGGAATCTGCTCCGCATTACAAAAAACAGGTGCTTAAACTTGGGTTAAAACCGGGATAACTATTTACATATAGGCATCACATCAAGTTGAGTCCAGAGTAATCCTAGTGTGATAGTGTGGTGGTACTAGAGGGAGGGAGTGGTTAATAGTGCGCGGTCGTCCAGGTAGTGTTTGAGAAAGAGGTGGTGCTTCAGAGCCTTCCAAAATTGTGTTAGGTCAGGGATTGCCCGGATGCTAGGTGGTAGGGCGTACCAGCACCTGGGCATGCAGAACCTAAATGCCCTGCTTGCTGTTGCCTGGGTGCATTGTGTTACTGCTTTCGGGATTACTAGTGTGAATTGCTGCAGATCTTCTAGCTCTGTTGGGGGGAGTAGTGTGGATAAGCTCCGAGAGTGAGGTGGAGGAGAGTCCGTTGATAGCCTTGAAGGTCAGCAATAGGGCCTTGAAAGAGATTCTACTATGGATAGGGAGCCAGTGTAGCTGTTTCAGGATAGGTGTCACGTGTTCACACCTGGAGGCACCATATAGAACTCTAGCCGCGGTGTTCATTGCTAGCTGGAGCAGACCAAAGGTGGATTGTGGGAGCCCTTGTAGGATTGCATTGGCGTAATCGAAGTGTGGGATAATCAGCGCTTGAAAGATTGTCCGGAAGTCGTCTGGTTCTAGCAGGGAATGTAAATGTCTGAGTGTCCAGATTTTATGGTAGACTGCTCTTACCGTGTTGCTTATGTGCACCTTCATATCCAGGCGTTGGTCTAATGTGACTCCAAGATATCGGATTGTGGACTTAGTTTGCAGCTCCGCTTCCTTGACCCTTAGGTAGGATGGAGGGGAGAAGTTCTGGTTCCTCATGATGAAGAGAACTTCTGTTTTCTTGTGCTGTATTCTGAGGTTTTGGGTCTACAATGGAAGAGATGGAGCAAAGGAGATGGGTGGGAATAGGATCAGAGGAGCAGGTAGTGAGTTTGGATGAGCAAAGTGTGAGTAATTTCCTCCTCAGAGATCACAGAAAAGGAAGAAAGGGTAACAGAAGTAGGGGGGGAGGGAGTTGGGAGTGAAGAGGGGTAGGAGGGGGAGTAACTGACCTCGTGGGGAACTGGAATGTGATCTTGTAGATTTTTTCATGGATGTAGTCAGCTAGGGTTTGGGCAGAAAGGGAAGAAAGGGTCGGAGGTGGAGGCACCTTGAGGAGAGTTGAGAGTTGTAAAGAGACAACGAGGGTCAGAGGCAAAAGAGTTAGCCAAATGGACATTAATAGTCTTGTTTTGCAAGTGCTATGACTGACTGGAAAGAGACAAGCATGAATTTGAAATGCAGAAAGTCCACAAGGGTGGGGAATTTGAATCAAACATGCTCAGCTGAGTGGATTTATTTATTTTATTTATTTACAGTCTCTTATATACCGCACTATTCAACATCAGCGCGGTTCACATGGAACAAAATGCTCAGTACATTTAACACGTATGAGTTTACAGGTAACAGGGTATAAATAACTTGGATAACCGGGGTAACTATTTACAAAACATACTACATGGAATCATATACACAGAAGATACATAGAGAAACCAGCCCACTATAGGAATGAATATCACACTTGGTGAGTTGTTGATATACCCTAGATTTATCTGGGACTGGTATCAGTGGGTGTTATTGGGCTCTAGGTGACGCCATTGGGTTCTATAAGGTATTTGTTGAAGAGGTGGCATTTGAGGGCTTTCCTAAACTGTGTCAGGCTCCTAATAGCCCGGATATCAGGGGGTAGTGCATTCCAGCATATTGGGGCACTGAGACTGAAGGCTCTGTTGGCTGTCGATTTAGTGCAAGTATAAGTTCCATCGGGATTTTGAGGGAGTTTATAGCCATGGATCTCCTTGCTCTATTTGGAGATGTGCTATGGATAAGTGAGGATAAGGATGCCGATGTGAGATTATTGACAGCTTTAAAAGTAATTATCAAGGTCTTGAAAACTATTCTAGCTTGAATAGGAAGCCAATGCAACTGTATCAGCAGGGGCGTAATGTGGTCGTACCTGGAGGCTCCATGGATGACTCTTGCTGCCGCGTTCATGGCTAGCTGAAGCGGGTTTAATGTAGATTGGGGAAGACCTTGTAATATGACGTTGGCATAGTCGAAATGGGGTATAACCAACGCCTGGAAGATTGTCCGGAAATCAGTTGGATCAAGCATGGAACGTAGGTGTCTAAGTGAGCGGATCTTGTAGTAAACTGATCTGACTATGTTTCCTATGTGGGCTTTCATGTCTAGGCGTTGATCTAGTGTGACTCCCAAATATCGAATTGAGGATTTAGATTGCAACTCCGCTTCTTTTACTTTAAGATATTTTGGGGGGGTAAAATTGGGATTCCTTGTTATGAAGAGTACTTCAGTTTTCTTATGTTGTATTCTGAGGTTTTGAGACAGGAGCCAGTCAGATATTGCATTGAAGCAACTCGTCAGTGGGGAGAGGTCGAGATGCTCGGTAGAGAAGGGAATGTAAAGCAGGACATCGTCTGCATATAACATGCAGTCAACATTGAAAGAACGGATGATATTACAAATTGGCTGCATGTAAATATTGAAAAGGAGCGCAGAAAGGGAGGATCCTTGAGGTACTCCTTGGCTTTGGTGGAAAGGTTCAGACTTTATCCCTCCAGAACGAACATGCTGCCATCTCTCGGACAGGTAGGATCTGCACCATTCAAGCGCTTTTCCATTAATGCCTTTGTCAATCAGACGTCCTAGTAGAAGCTCATGATTTACTGAGTCAAAAGCTGCAGCGATGTCCAGAAAGATGAGTGCAAATCCTTGACGGATGTCGTCAATGCCAGTGATTATTTTGCAGAAGAGGGTGGTAAGGAGGGTTTCCACTCCATGGAATTCCCTAAAACCATGTTGGCAGGGGTCTAATGGTGCAGCGGAGTCAATGTGATCCTGCAGTTGCTTTTGGGCCTCCTTTTCAATGATCTTCGCGAGTAGTGGAATACTAGATATGGGTCTGTAGGATTCCACCTGTTGGGGGTCAAGCTTGCAGTTTTTTAGCAGAGGTCTGATAGAGGTGTGCTTAAGGGCTGAAGGGAAGGAGCCAGTTGAGAAGGAGAGATTCGTTATTTTGGCCAGTACTGAGCTGAAGTGACTGCGAAGCTCCTTGATCCAGAAGGCTGGGCATGGATCAGTCTGAGCAGTACTGGTGTTAAGGGCTGCAATAGTGTCTTCAATTCCTCTCTTGGAGGGGGTAGAAAACATGGTTAGGGTTGTTTGGCAGTTTTGCTCTGTGGTAGAGGCTATAGTAGAGGTTTTGTTGGTCTGACATATCTTGGATTGTAAATAGGTTGCAAAATCTTGTGGGTGTAGCTCAAATGGAGGTCCAGAGGATGGTTCCTTGGATAAAGTCTTGACAAGGTCGAAGAGGTCATGTGGTTTATTAAGTGATCTCATTAAGGTGTCAGAGTAGTACTGCTTCATCGTGTTGGTGATTGTGTTGCGATGTGCAGCCAGATGACAGTTGTATGCTGACAGGTCATTTAAAGAGTGAGATCGGCGCCAGCGTTTCTCCAGTTTCCGTAAGTGGTTAAGTGATGCTTTAAGATCAGCTGAGTACCATGGGGCACTTACTCTTTTACCTGAAGGCCTGTTGGATGTTGTACGTAGGGCAATTGAGCTGAGGCAATTGTTCCATTGAGAAATTAGGTTGTCAAGGTTCTGGGTGGATTCAGAGATGAGTTGCTGCGTTTCAGCAAGGATAAGATCTCTGTTGTAAGGCTTGAAAGATCGAGAGGGTGGTCTTGCGGTGTTGCTTTGGATTTTGTTGGTTTTTGTGTAGGCTTTGTAAGAGGGAATCTGAATGATGATCAGTTTGTGATCTGACCAAGGAACAGAAGTTATGGAGGTTATGGGATCCTGGGCTGGGTTAAGAGAGGTTTGCGGGGCGAATACAAGGTCCAAGATATTTCCCTTAATATGGGTAGAATCATTAACTAGTTGCTTGAAGCCAAGATTTTCCAGGGCATCCAAGAAGGCTGTTGCTTGATGATCTTGCAATGTAGGCAGGAATGTAGATAGCAGGTAGTGGAAGACAGCCAGGGTTGAGGTACAGTACGCCTCACAGGACGTGGCATGGGTGGAGCACGAGCATCCAGAGCAGAGGAGAGTGCAGCATTATAGGAAGCTACTGCCTCATCAACAGACTCAGATGACATAGTGGAGGAAAGAGGTGATGAGACGGTGGAGGAGAAAGCCAATGGGTCAATAGCATGAAGATTTCTAAAGAGATTGGAGGAGACAGGGAGAGGTTCAAGCAGTGAGTGATGAAGAGTGAAGCTTAGCAGGTGATGGTCCAGTAAGGGAAGAAGTGAGGTACAGAAGTTTGACAATTAGAGAAGAATACAAGGTCAAGGCAGTGGCCTTGCTAATGAGTAAGGGCAGTACAGCAAAGCTGGAGGTTGAATGATGAAATAAGGTAGAGGAGATTTAAAGCAGAAGGGTCAGAGGGGTTATCAACATGAATATTAAAATCCCCAATGAAAAGGGAAGAAGAAGATGAATCCAGAAAGAAGGAAAGCCATGTGTCAAAGTCAGAGAGAAAGGTAGAGGTGGACTTGTCAGGGGATCGATAAATAACAGCTAGTCAGAGAGGTAGTGGGGTAAAAAGCCGGATGGAATGGACTTCAAAGGAGGGAAAGGAGTGAGACTGAGGCAGGAGGAGGGATTGAAACTGACAGGAAGGAGCGAGTAGAAGACCAACACCTCCACCATTGCCAGTAGGACGAAACATGTGGGAGAAATGATTGCCGCCATGACAAAGAGCAGAGACTGAAGCTGAGTTCTCAGGGAGGAGCCAGGTCTCAGAGCAAGGAGATGGAGAGCATTAGAGATAAAGAGATCATGAGTAAAGACAAGTTTATTCGAGATGGAGTGTGCATTCCACAAGGCTCATGAGAAAAGAAGGGAGGAGGTGGAGAGGAGAGGGATATGAATAGGAAGTGATCCTGTAGCTAGGAGCTGTTCCCCAAGTGATGTAATACCCTCACACCGAGGATGTCTCTCCAGGGCCATATGCCCATGAGGAAAGAGTTAGGATAGCCATTAAGCATATTAGATGGGTGGCTGAGGTCATGAAGACTGCCTGGTTACCTGCCTGCCTTCTGCTAAGGTAGATGACCTCACGCACCACTTAGATTAGATTTTAGACAATGCTGGCAAGGAGCTTGCCATCTTGGTACATGTTGGTACAAATGATACAGGAAAGTATGGAAGGGAGGCTCTGGAAGCTACTTTTAGGCTTTTAGATAGAAAGCTGAAATTCAGAATTTCCAGGGTAGCATTCTCAGAGATGCTTCCTTTTCAATGCAGAGGACCAAGATGCATGTAGGCAGGGCTCTGTAATCTCAATGCATGAATGAGACGATAGTGCAAGGAAGAGGGTTTTGGATTTGTTAGCAACTGGTCAACATTCTGGGAAAGGGATGGGGCTTTTCAGAAAGAACAGGCTCCATCTTAACCAGGGTGGAACTAGGATGCTAGCATTAACCTTTATAAAGGAGATAGAGCAGCTTCTAAATTAGATAATGGAGGAAAGCCGACAGTTGTCCAAGAGCGTATAGTTTGGAATGATGCATCTTTGAAAGATACTAGCAAAAAAGGGAAGTTATTACATCCCGACAGAGAGGTTCCAATAAAAGTAAAAGTAACTCAAGTGCCTTAAAGTAAAATCAGACAAACTTTAAAGATTGTAAATTACCCCTGTAATCCAATATTCAGAATTAAAATGAACAAAAAACAAACGTTAAATGTCAGTAAGCAAATTCTAGAAGTCTACAAAATAAAGATGGGAGCGTTAGAATATATAGCACTTAATGAAAGGTTAGATACAATTGGCATTTCAGAGACCTGGTGAAAGGAGGATAATCAAAAGGACACCTTGATATCAGACTACAAACTATATCGCCATGATGCAAAAACGCAATGTGTGCCTTTGAGTTAGTCCTGACTCCTGGCAACCCAGAAGCTCCTGGGTTTTCTTGGCAGTTTCACCGGAAGTAGATTGCCAGGCCTTTCTTCCGAGGCAATGGAGGGTTAAGTGACTTGCCCAAGGCCACAAGGAGTGCTAGTAGGAATTGAACCCTGGTTGCTTGGTTACCAAGCCAGTGTTCTAACCACTAGGCTACTCCTCCACTATCAATATCGCCATGATAGGGTAGATCATAAAGGTGGCATGGTGGCGCTATATGTTAAAGAGGGAATTGAGTCCAACAGGATAAAGATTTTGCAGGAAATAAAATACATTGTAGAATCTTTATGGATAGAAATTCCATGGAGGTCACGTGATGATGGCTGCCTGAGCGGACGCCCATGAACTGAGCTCCATCCCCCATTAAATTTGGTAACAAATCTGACCAGAATTCTGCTAATAAAGCTAAAAACATATGGCACTCAAAGCGCAATATCATCTGCGCAATTAGAGATGACGGAAAGCCCCTGGGGTGGAATGCCAGAAAAAATACCCCAAGTGACAAAAGAAAAGGCTCAGAGGTCTACTATGGTGGCAGAGCAAGGTACACCAATAGTGGCCTTGCATGAAATGGTGATACAGGACCCTAAGCCATAATATAACTGAAGCCTTGGCAGATAAACTCACTCACCTGCAAAGCTCGATTGATGACCTGAAGGGCAGCATACGGGCTCAAACTGCATGGCTTCAGCAGGTGGAGGACAGCATGGGCAAAATGAACAGGGGCAGAGGCTTTGACAAACAGGATGACCATATTGGAATGAACTAATCAAGAGCTCCTGGATAAAGTAGATGATTTGGAGAACAGGAGCTGGCGCAACAATATATGGCTGGTTGGATTACCAGAGAGTTTCAAAGAGGAAGACCTGTGTAATATTGTGGAAAGATGGCTACTAAAGCAGGTGAGCTTTCAGATTGCAGGAGTGCATGGTGGTGGAACACATGCACTGGATGAGCCCCAGAGAAGAGGAAGCAGACCAACCATGGCCGGCGATAGCGTGCATATTAAAATTTTCAGACCACCACCGCCTAATGACCCTGTACCAGAACAAGCACAGTCTGGAATACCAGGAACACTCGATATTGCTTTTTAACAACTATTCAGTAAGGGTGGCAGACAGCAGAAGAGCAATGCCCCCCTACTGTTTCCACACTAGCGCAAAGAGGCATCCGATTTATGTTGCAGTATCCTGCGTGGGTGAAGGTCACTCAGAATAACTGGACGCAACAATTAAATACAGTAGCTGTCTTTAAAACTTTTGTGGACAACTTACCTGCTGAATGAGCAAGGGGACATTTGGTTAAGCAGCGCTATGTTTGGTAAATAACCAGTTAAACAGTTCACGGTTTATGGGTTTCTGTTTTTTTCCCACAGTTATGGACAAAATAACGGCAAAATCTGGCAAAGAACGCCAATAGCGCCAGAACTGATGCAGGGAAAAGACAGGTGCAAAAACTGCTGGAGAGACTTCCCCAAGAAGATAAAGACGGTTTTGCAGGGCTACTGGCATAGAGGACTTTGAGACGATTTATGAGGAAAGAGAATGACCTGGGAGCCCCATACTCGCTAGGTTTTACAGACAGAGTTTTGCCCCTACCTTTCAGATTTGATTACCTGGAGAGAAACTTAATTTTTTCTTTGTGTGTATCTTTCATATCCTTTTTTTTTTCATATACATCTTTTTGGAGCTCTCTGAAGCAAAGGACAGAACCGGACATGGAGTTGGACATCTCATCAGTTTTGCTGCGAATGAGAGGGTGCCAGGGTAATGGGGCTAGAAGAGGGGAAGGGATGTGGAAAGTGGGGAGTGCATGGATGGCGAGAATGTGTTGGATGCTTGGTGAACTGTGGCAGAATGATGGCAGATGACAGCAAGGAGAAGGGGGGAACAAATACTAAAAAGAATGGAAAGGGAGAATGTTTCTGTACTGGAGGGGGGAGAAGTAGAAGGATGGGGAAGAAAGCAGAAAAGAAGGGGGAGGGGGCAAGGGGAAGAGAAGGGGGAGGGGGCAAGGGGAAGAGAAGGGGAAGGGGACAGCTCCGAGGCCCATGCAGCACCGAGGGGTACAAAAAAACCAGGTCACAGTGTTCTGCTGGGAGGCTTTGGAGGCCTGTACTGGTGACAGGAAGATTGAGAGGCAGAATCAAAGGTCGCGTGAGGGCATTGGCTAATCGCAAGACCAAAATGACCCTCAACGTGGATGGCATCCACTCACCGGCAAAACGAATCAAGTTATTAAATGTCTTCTGAAAAGAGCAAACTGATATATTCATGCAAGAAACACATCTAAGTGAAAGTGAACACCGAAAGCTCTGTAGGGGCTGGGTGGGGGAGTTTGGGGCGGTTTCTTACAATGGCCGGCAATGGGGTGTAGCAACCCTCATACACAAAAGGGTAGTATTTGTTACACATAAGAGCATTGCAGACCCGGAGGGACAATATCACATCACAGGGGGAGAGTTGAGGGGCCAAAGATTTGTCCTATGTAACTTATACACCAAAAAATATCTACCATGTGTTTTTTTCTACATTATTGGCTAAACTAGCGGGGTTTGAGGGCTAACAACTTATTGTAGGGGGGGAATTTTAACCTACCCAGAGACCCTAGCCTAGATTGCAAGCCACCCCAGGACAAATAAAGAACTCTGAGCAGGGAGTGAATTTTCTTCTGACAGAAATGGGGCTGATGGATGTTTAGTGCATTTTAACCACAGAAAGACGAACTTCACATATTGTTCAGCCCCTCATAAAAGCTCTGCAAAAATAGACTACCTGCTAATAGCAGATATGATGTTCTGGGGGTTGGAGAGGGCAGAAATAGGGGACCCTGGGTTGAAGGACTATGCTCCAGTGTGGATGGAGGTCAAACTGAAAAAGAAAGTGGAAGAGCAGGGGAGCCACCCAAGGAGGATGAATTCCACCCTGTACGGGGACATTGGCTTCCACAAATACTTGCAAGCCGCATGGCAAAGGTACTGGGAGAATGATAGGGAGGACATAAACAGGTGCATACTTGGTAGGCGGATAAAGCCACTATGAGGGGGGGAAATCCTGGCATATGTTGAACAAAAAAGACAAGGAGACAAGAAACTACTAGAACTATCAAAATCACTGCACTCCTTTCAGCAACAGCATATCAAACAATTAATGGATGAAGACCAGGCAAAATATCTGGAGACAGACTGACTTGCTAAATCAGAGGGCAGTGGGCGACATCCGACTGTATAAATACCAGCTCCACAAATGGGGCAACAAGTGTGGAAAACTGCTGGTCAAGCTGATGAGTTCAGCGAAGTAGTGGTGCCTGACCACGTGGCTAAAGGACTCATGGAGGTGGTACATGAGATGAAATGCGCTTACAGCAGTTCCACCTTTATTGTAGTGTGCTATACAGAGAAGGACCACAAGATACTGCAGGCAGGGAGGCCTTCTTTGAAGGCCTGGGAATGCCTAAACTGGGTAAGTCTTAAAAGCCCTCTTCACAAAAGACCAAGTATTACAGGCAGTCCACACCTGTAAACTCATGAAGGCTCCCGGGCTGGACGAACTAGGATCCAAATTTTACAAGATCTTAGGGGATAAGATGGTAGCGCCCTTTTTGGCACAGGGCTCCAAAGCCTTGGAGTGGGGATCACTAGGAGGCAGGCAGAATTATGCAACGGTGGTGGTCCTACCCAAGCCGGGGAGGGATCCTGCTCTAGAGGAATCCTACGGGCCAATTTCTTTAATAAATCAAGATGTCAAGCTTGTGGCCACAATTCTGGCAAAACGCCTACGTTAGTACATGTCCGGCATCATACATATAGAACAGATGGGATTTGTACAGGGGTGGTTCGCGCCAACTATTTTACGAGCCCTTAATGTACTGTATGCCGCTCACGTTAAGGCAGGAGATGAGATCATCATGAGCCTTGATGCCAAAAAGGCTTTGATAACGTGTCCTGTGATTTCTTGCTTTGAGTGGTGAGCAAATTTGGGATCAGAGCAGACTTTTTAGATTGGGTATGAGTGCTCTATATTGAGCCCTACGCACAAATATTTGCCAATGATTGTCTGTCAGAACCATTCCGTTTGCATAGAGGCATGCGCAACTCCTTTTTCTGCTAACGCTGGAGTCCTTGGCCCTGCTGATACAGCAAACCAAGGGTGGGATCCAAATAGTGGGAGACACCTACAAGATTAACTTATACGTGGATGACATGCTTTTTTTGAGTAATGCCAGTAGTAATGGACACTAACACAATTTGGGGTGTTCTCCTGTCTGCACATCAACTGGGAAAAATCTGAAACCATGCCAATGTTGCAAACATGTGCGTGCAGAGAGAAAGCACAGTTACTTACCTGTAACAGGTGATCTCTGGGAACAGCAGGAATAAGTCTTCACATATGGGTATCGTCGGTACCGACAGAGCCTGCGCGGGAACGCTCCCCAGCGTCCAGTAAGAAAGCTTTTGGGAGCATCCCACCGCGCCTGCGCGCTGCCTTCCCGCCTTTCCCAACCGCCTCTCTCCAGTTCGAGTTTTAAAAACTGAGACAAAGAGAGAGAGAGGAAAGGAAAGATAGATATTGAGATACAACTCCTAGGGGAGATGGGTGGGTTGTGAAGACTTATTCCTGCTGTTCCCAGAGATCACCGGTTACAGGTAAGTAACTGTGCTATCTCCAGGAACAAGCAGGAATGAGTCTTCACATATGGGGACTCCCAAGCTGCAGATGCCAGGGAGAGACCTGTCAGACGGCTGCCTGGGTGAGAATGTTCACAGTCTTGGCAAGTGCATATATCAATATGATTGGCAAGGGATTGTGGGAAATGCAGTTCATTCACACCAGACACAGCTGCTCACAATAATTAATTATGCTTGATGGTAAAGCCAATAAGATATTTATTTATGGGGTTATTTCTCCCAACACAGATATGCTTGGTAGTACATAAATCAGGTTACTTGCTTTCAGTGTTAAACTTGGAAAAACAAAATCAGGAAAACAACATTTGAACTTGTCAGGCAATCAAAGCAAAAGAAATAAGACCTGGTTGGTAACAAACTGGTCTTTTCTGTAGGCTTTAGCTAATATTTTCTTAGCAGTGTATCAAACAACAAACAAAAATCCACAAAGAAGAGAAAAACTGTTCTTTTCAGGTTAACTTCTTATATCTTCCCACATAGATTCAGAAGTGATTCCCTCAGAGCTCACAAGCAATTAGGTAAGGCTCAATTGCTAGCAGTTACCCAGCTGAAACCCCTTAGCTGGCTTGCTTTCTACTGCGTAGCTGAAAATCCTACTCTGGAGCTTTTCTGAGTAGATTAAAGAACAAGTTTGTATTTCTTTGTGATGGTTGTTGTGTTTTATAACAGAAAATCACCAAAGGAGTTTAGACAGAGAGCAGTCCATATAAACACAGCCTTCATCTGCAACGTCTCCCCCTTCTTCAACAATCATGGGTTCAATATCATGGATTGGCACAGATGAATTTCTCAATGGAGCACTTTCAGGAGAATACTTGTTTCCCTGCTGTCTTTCAAGGTTATAGCTAGGGCATAGATCAGTGTTCATACCTGAGCTTCCATTGCTGTTAGAGTTCCTCTCTATAAAGCCTGGCCAGTATGTAGTCCAGTTCTTATGTCCAGCCTTCCAATCCAGATCCCTGGACACTGGATCTCTCTTCACATACCTTCTGGCACGGGTCTTAGGGTCCCTTCCACGTGCAGCCGTCTCCCTCACAGGTACCGTCTGGAGATTCCTAGCTCTGCAGCACCATTCCTCTGGCTTTCCCCAGTCCAATGGTGTATGCTGGCCCTTCGAATGCCTCCCAGTATACGTACTGCTCCAGACTCCTCTAGACCTCCCAAAGGCTTTTCTCTTCTTTCTTCCAAAGGGTTTCTTGCCCTCTCAGTCCATCCGGTTTGGCTTCTGCTTCTGATGATCCTCCAGATGATGAAGCTGTCCAAGATGAATCGGAGGATCTCCCAGATGAAACTGAGGATGAGGATAATTCTCTGTAGAATAAACTCTACCTTTATTCTGCTTAGATGAGTGCTCCACCTTAACACAGCACAGCTGTGCTGAATCAGGCCCTGCCCTTTGAAATGAGTGCTTAGGGATTACCTCATAGCCCTCCTGATTGAACACACGTTTCCCCACTTCAGCTCCTCTAATGGCTGTTGGAAACCTGGTGCATTCTGGGATTGGTAGTCTTTTATGAGAAAATTCTGTTTTCTTATTTCTACCAGAACTGACAGGTTGCTTGTTCAGAGTCACTTCACCTTTTCTATAGCTCCTTCCTGAGCTATGATAAGCTTCCTTATCACAGACCCCATGGTTGTGTGCCCTTGCAGAGGGCTTCACCTCCCCCCCATGGATCTCTGGCATCCAACCAGGGTAGGTGGGTAGGAGTTGATTAGGAATGGAACAGGTGTTTGAGGACAGCCTGACCAAACGAGGCATCCCGGCGGGAGTCCTTGTCCAAACGGTAATGGGCTGTGAAGGTGTGAACCGAGGCCCAGGTGGCCGCTCGACAGATCTGGTCGATGGACACCGACTTCAGATGAGCCATTGAAGCTGCCATGGCTCTCACATTGTGAGCTGTGACATGGCCCTCCAGAGAAATGTTCTTACTCTGGTAGGCGAAAGAAATACACTGAGCAATCCAGCTGGACAGTGTTCTCTTAGAGACTGGAAGTCCTAAATGAGAAGGATCAAAAGCAACAAAAAGTTGAGAAGACTTTCTATGTTGCTGTGTTCTTTGTAAGTAGAAAGCGAGAGCTCTTACAATCCAAGGTATGAAGATTCCTCTCTGCATTTGATGCATGAGGTCCTGAAAAAAAGACAGGTAAATATACCTCCTGATTCAGATGAAAAGGCGAGACCACTTTAGGCATAAAGTGTGGATTGGTCCTGAGGACTACCTTATCATGATGGAACCTTGTATAAGGTGGATTAGCCACCAAAGCTTGCAACTCACTGATGCGGCGTGCTGAGGTGACTGCAATGAGAAAAACAACTTTCCAAGAAAGAAATTTCAAGGAGGTGGTGGCTAAAGGTTCAAAGGGTGGCTTCATATGCTGGCCAAGAACCAGGTTTAAGTCCCATGCCACTGGAGGTGATCTAATGGGAGGTTTAGTTAAAAGAAGGCCTCTCATGAATCTTGCTATAAGAGGGTGAGAGGAGATAGGTTGTCCATTGAGAGGCTTGAGGGACGCTGCAATAGCACTCAAATGGACTCTTACTGAATTCGTTTTCAGGCCTGCATGGGATAAATGCAGGAGATACTCTAGTAGAGTATTCAGAGGTATTGCAAGAGGGTTTAGACCCTTCTCTGAACACCAAATGTTGACTCTTTTCCATTTGAAAGCATAGGAACGTCGAGTAGAAGGCTTCCTAGAGGCATGAATAACATCTCTGACTTGTTGAGAGAGATGAAAATCTTGAAGGTCTAGGCCAGGGGTCGGCAACCCGCGGCTCCGGAGCCGCATGCGGCTCTTTCTCACCTTTGCCGCGGCTCCGGAGCACACTGCCCGCCCGGTATTTATGGCGTTATGGGCTCCCTCCCTTCTTCTGCAGCCGCGGCTCCCTGCCTCTTAGGGAACCGCGGCTGTGCTTTTAAAATCATCTCGGAGCCCTTCCTGTCTTGACGGGCTCCGTGCAGCATTGTCCCGCCTCCAAACTTCCTTTAGAGGCGGGACAATGCTGCACGGAGCAGCATTGTCCCGCCTCTAAAGGAAGTTTGGAGGCGGGACAATGCTGCACGGAGCCCGTCAAGACAGGAAGGGCTCCGAGATGATTTTAAAAGCACAGCCGCGGTTCCGTAAGAGGCAGGGAGCCGCGGCTGCAGAAGAAGGGAGGGGAGCTGACATGGAGGGAGGGAGCAGATATGGATGGAGGGAGGGGGGCTGACATGGAGGGATGGAGGGGGCTGACATGGATGGAGGGGGCTGACATGGAGGGAGGGGGGCTGACAGGGAGGGAGGGAGCAGATATGGATGGATGGAGGGAGGGGGGCTGACATGGAGGGAGGGAGGGAGCAGATATGGATGGATGGAGGGAGGGGGGCTGACATGGAGGGAGGGAGCAGATATGGATGGATGGAGGGAGGGGGGCTGACATGGAGGGAGGGAGCTGATATGGATGGAGGGAGGGGCTGACATGGAGGGAGGGAGCAGATATGGATGGAGGGAGGGAGGGGGGGCCTGACATGGAGGGAGGGAGCAGATATGGAGGGAGGGAGGAGCTGATATGGATGGATGGATGGAGGGAGGGAGCTGATATGGATGGATGGATGGAGGGAGGGGGCTGACATGGAGGGATGGAGGGGGCTGACATGGAGGGAGGGGGGGCTGACATGGAGGGAGGGACCTGATATGTATGGAGGGAGGGGGGCTGACATGGAGGGATGGAGGGGGCTGACATGGAGGGAGGGAGCTGATATGGATGGATGGAGGGAGGGGGCTGACATGGAGGGAGGGAGGGGCTGACATGGAGGGAGGGAGCAGATATGGATGGATGGAGGGAGGGGGGCTGACATGGAGGGAGGGAGCTGATATGGATGGAGGGAGGGAGCTGATATGGATGGATGGAGGGAGGGGGGCTGACATGGAGGGAGGGAGCTGATATGGATGGATGGAGGGAGGGGGGCTGACATGGAGGGAGGGAGCAGATATGGATGGAGGGAGGGATGGAGGGGAGGGGGCTGACATGGAGGAGGGAGCTGATATGGATGGAGGAGGGGGGCTGACATGGAGGGAGGGGGGCTGACATGGAGGGAGGGAGCAGATATGGATGGATGGAGGGAGGGGGGCTGACATGGAGGGATGGAGGGGGCTGACATGGAGGGAGGGAGCTGATATGGATGGATGGAGGGAGGGGGCTGACATGGAGGGAGGGAGGGGCTGACATGGAGGGAGGGAGCTGATATGGATGGAGGGAGGGGGGCTGACATGGAGGGATGGAGGGGGCTGACATGGAGGGAGGGAGCTGATATGGATGGATGGAGGGAGGGGGGCTGACATGGAGGGATGGAGGGGGCTGACATGGAGGGAGGGAGCTGATATGGATGGAGGGAGGGAGGGGGCTGACATGGAGGGATGGAGGGGGCTGACATGGAGGGAGGGAGCTGATATGGATGGAGGGAGGGGGGCTGACATGGAGGGATGGAGGGGGCTGACATGGAGGGAGGGAGCTGATATGGATGGAGGGAGGGAGGGGGCTGACATGGAGGGATGGAGCACTGGTAATGGGGTTGAGGGGACGAGCACTGGAAATGAGCTGATTAGGGGAGGCTAGGACTGGTAATGAGCTGATGGGGGTAGGACTGGTATTGGGCTGATTAGGGGAGGCTAGCACTGGTAATGGGGTTGAGGGGGGATTAGCACTGGAAGGTACTGGGAGTGAGGACTGGAAAGGGGCTGATATTGGGGAGGGTTACTGGGACTGGAAATAGGCTGATGGAAAGAAGTGAAGAAAACGAAAGAAGAGATAAGAAATGGCAGATGGACCATAGACCACAGAAAGAGAGCTAAGAGAAGACAGGAAAGCAGAAGCCTCAGATCGGGACCAGCATGATCAAAGAATAAATTGGTCAGACAACAAAGGTAGAAAAAATAATTTTATTTCATATTAGTGATTTGACTACAAAATCATCATAATTTTGAAATCAAATATTGTTACTTGTTGTTGTGATATTTTCTGGCGTTTTTTTTTTTTGTGTGTAAAGGAAGAGGGGTAGTCTTATACGGCGAGTATAGGCCAAACACCTATATTTTAACAGGAAAAGTAGGGGGTCGTATATAGCATTAAGGTAAGAAACAATATATGCAGTGTTAGATTTGTTTTAAATGTCGCAATGGTTTTGCGGCTCCCAGTTTTTTTTTTCCCTTCGGAAACGGGTCCAAGTGGCTCTTTACGTCTTAAAGGTTGCAGACCCCTGGTCTAGGCCCTCAGCAACCAAGCCCTGAGATGGAGTGACTGTGGGTTTGGGTGCCACAATGTTCCCTCTTCCTGGGAAAGAAGGTCTGGTGCAGAGCCTAAGTCCAGGGAAGGAGCTTGAGAGAGATGCATAAGTAGAGGGTACCACACTTGGCGTGGCCAAAGTGGTGCTATGAGGATCATAGTCCCTCGATCTCTCTGAAGCTTGAATAGAGTTTTGGGAATTAGGGGAATTGGTGGAAAGGCATAAAGGAAGTCTGACCCCAGTGAAGGAGGAAGGCATCCTTGGCCTGAACTCCCTGACACGGAATTCTGGAACAGAACTGGGGAAGTTTGGCATTCCACGGACTTGCAAAGAGGTCTATGTCCGGGGTTCCCCAAATTCGAAAAATCCTGGATACCTGGTCCATGTGGAGGGACCACTCGTGTGGGAGCAGAACTCGACCGAGTCTGTCCGCCCAAAAGTTTTGAATACCTGGAAGATATACTGCCAGAAGATGGATGTGATGCTCTCTGGCGAAGGCCCACAGTCGCAAAGCTTCGTTGCAAAGCGACAGAGAGCCAGTCCCTCCCTGCTTGTTTACATAGAACATGGCTACTTGATTGTCCGTATGGATAAGGACTGTCCTGTAGCTGAGCAGGGAATGGAACACTCAGAGCTAAGAATATTGCTCTGAGTTCCAATAGATTGATATGCAGAGAAGTCTCCTGTGGAGACCAGATGCCCTGGGTGGAGAGATCTTGTAGATGAGCTCCCCAACCCTTTGGAGAAGCATCTGTTGTGAGAGTTGCTTGGGGTAGCGGTTGCTGAAAAGGGGACCCCAGCAACAGGTTTTTGAGGACTTCCACCACTGGAGAGACCAAAATAGACGACTGGAGTTTGCTATTTTGTCTGACAGGTAACCTGATGCATGAGTCCATTGGGTGGACAAAGTCCATTGAGCTGCCCTCATATGAAGGCGAGCATATGGAACCACATGCACGGTGGATGCCATGTGGCCTAATAGTTGTAACATCTCTCGAGCAGTTAAATGGGACTAACTGTATCTGGGAGGCTAACTGCACCAGATGTAGGCAACGGGCCTGAGAAAGATAGGCCCTTGCAGTTGTGGTATCCAGTAAGGCCCCTATGAACTCCAGGGACTGAGTAGGGGTGAAATTGGATTTTGGGATGTTTATTACTAGTCCCAAATACTGAAGGATACGCATTGTGCAGGTTAGACAATTCTGGGCCTCTGACTGGGATGGGGCTCGAATGAGCCAGTCATCCAGATATGGGAATACGAATATTCCTAGAGTGCGGAGAAATGCAGCTACTACTGCCATGCATTTCGTGAACACCCTTGGTGCAGAGGCCAGACCAAAAGGAAGCACCCTGTATTGGTAGTGCTTTCCTTGAAAAAGGAACCTTCTGTGTGTTGGATGGATGAGGACATGGGTGTACGCATCCTTGAGATCTAGAGAACAAAGCCAGTCCTGACTCTGAAGGTAGGGAAGCAGAGCACCGAGAGAAATCATCTTGAATTTCTCTTTGAATAGAAACTTGTTCAATTCTCTGAGATCTAATATGGGTCTGTAGCCCCCTGTTTTCTTTGGAATAAGAAAATAAGGGGAGTAGAACCCTGAGCCCTGTTGAAGAAGAGGTACTTCTTCTATTGCCCCTTGGGCAAGAAGGATAGCAATCTCCTGACCCAGAAGGTTGAGGAGAGATGTTGGAGAATTGAACTGTTTCACCATGGTGTGGGGAGGAAGGCTTAAGAAATGAAGCTTGTACCCTTCCCTTATGATGGAGAGGGTCCATTGCTCTGCTGTGATTTGCTCCCATCTGGGAGCAAAGTAAGCCAACCTTCCTGGAATGGTGAGGGGCTCTGGTTCTTCCAGAGCTAGAAAGGCTAAGTTCTCTAGTTGCAAGTCAAAGGCCCTGAGGAGGCTGAGGCTGCTGGGCCGTGGGAGGCCTGGCAGCCTTTGACTTGGCCTGTTTAGGTGGTTGCTGACGCTTTGCAGCAAAACAACCTGCAGAAGATGCCTGCTGACCATAAGCAGGATAATATCTTCCCTTTTTAGAAAAACATGTCTTTTTGAACAATCTTTTCTTAACAGGAGCAGAGGTAGACTTTGAAAGTCGATCCAAAGCAGAGTTCTCAGCATCCATCTGAGTGGCTTTGCTTGCCAATCCTTGCCAAAAAGGTTTTCACCTGTACAAGGAAGATTTCCCAATTCATCTTGGACCCAGAGTTCCAAATCAGAGGCTTGTAACCAAGCAATTCTGCGTGCACCTATGGCAATAGCCGAGGCTCTGCTTACACACTCAAAAGAGTCAAAGGCTGCACGGTTGGAAAATTTGTAAACATCTTGGGCATGTTTGAGCCAAGTGAGAAATTCCTGCCTTTTATCTTCTAAAATAAAAGGAGCTAAAGTCTGCAGATGATCTGTGACTTCTTTTAGAAACATCCCCATATAGAGACTATAGGAGTTGATTCTGGCAGCAAGCATATTAGCTTGGAAAACCCTTCGGCCAAAAGCATCTAGGGTCCTGCATTCACGTCCTGGAGGATTAGATGAGTGTCTCTTTGCACTCTTTATTTTCCTCATGGCAGACTCTACCACAATAGAGTGGTGAGGAAGCTGAGTCTTATGAAAGCCAGGACAAGGAGGGACACGGTACATGGTGTCTAACCTACGAGAATGAGGAGAGGTGGTAAGAGGAGTCTCCCACATGCTCAACATGAGATCATAGAGAATCTCATGAATAGGTAAGGTAGCTGCCTCTTTAGGAGCCTTAGGATATTGCAAAATATCTAATTGCTTGGCTCTAGGTTCTGACTCAGGGGCCACTGTAATGGCGAGGCCCCTAGCCACTTCCCTAATGAAGTCTTGAAAAGACAAGTCTTCTGGAGGAGACATTCTTCGTTTTGGAGAAGCAGACTCCTGAGGAAGAAGTACCGATGCCTTGACAGAAGCCTCCGACTCATCAGAGTCTTCGGAGGAATCGAAGTATCGCCTGTCTGGATGCTCCTGTAAAGCCCGATATGCGTACCGAGTGGGATCGACATCGGGAGTAAGCGGTACCGGTTCGGTACCGATGGGCATCGTAGGACAGGGTACCGTTGCAGTCGACACCGAAGCCGATGTAGATGCAATCGGTACCAGCACCGGGAACGATGCCGGAACTGGCAACGGAGATTGTTGTGGTACCGGAGGCGTCGCAGCCTGCATAAACGCCGTTAGGGTGCGCTGCATGGACAGAATCTTCTGATCCATCGACGCCACCAGAGTCTGGATGTCGGTACCAGTGGAGGCCACCGGTACCCCAGAACACGGCAACAGGTGATCGGTTGAGGCCAAGCCATCGATGTCAACCTGTGACCCCATAGACAATGCTTTGGAAGCCGGAACTTCCCGCTGGGGTAATTTTGCCGGTGCGGAATCCTCGAGGACAAGCCCGGAGGCATCTCGATGCTTAGAGGGAGATTTGCCCTTCGAGGACCGGCTAGATTTATGTTTGGTTACCTGAGACCCATGGGAGGAAGAAGCAGCCCTGGAAGACGTCGATGCCACCGAGGCTGCATCAGAGGGAAACAGGGTACTGAGCTTGGCTGCTCAGTTCTGCCGACCTCTTTTAGACATCATGGTACAGGACACACAATCCGTGATGGAATGGTCAGGACCCAAACATTTTAGACACCAATCATGGGTGTCAATGACAGAAATAGTACCGCCACATTTTGTGCACTTTTTGAACCCGGAAGCGGGCTTCTCCATGAGGAGAAAAATATTCAGGCCTAAGGCTCAAACTGAAAATGCACAGTTGAAGTAAAGAATAGGTTTTTTTTGTTGTTTTTTTTTTAAGAAAGAAAAGAAAAGACCGGCGGTACCGGTCTGACGTCGAAGAAGGCAGACGCGACACAGAAAAAATAAAGAAAATAATAAAGAACTTCTTCTGCGGTGACAGGAACACGACCTGCTGGCTCCGTGGAAAAGAAGAACTGGAGAGAGGCGGTTGGGAAAGGCGGGAAGGCAGCGCGCAGGCGCTGTGGGATGCTCCCAAAAGCTTTCTTACTGGACGCTTGGGAGCATTCCTGCGCAGGCTCCGTTGGTACCGACGATACCCATAGGTGAAGACTCATTCCTGCTTGTTCCTGGAGATGAAGAGATTCTGCCTGGTGACATCATAGGCAATGTAAACCGGGTATCGAGTTGAGCTCTATTCTGAAGACTTCTTCTGGTGAAACTCCTACAAGAGAAACACTCCGTTGGACAATGGTCAGGACCTAAACAATTCAGACACCAGCTATGTGTGTCTATTAACATGGTGGTACTGCCACACTTTGAACATTTCTTAAGGATAGTGGCTGGCTTTTCCATAATGGAAAGGATAGAGGCCTAGTGGCCAAAAAGACGTCAGGCACTAAATAGTAAAAAATTCCTTAGTGAAAAGAAAAGATTTTCAATAAAAGAAAGAAAAGCACCGGCGGTACCGGTGGGCATCAAACGAAGGCAGGTGCAACCACAAAAAATAAGAATAAAAAAGAAGAATTTTCTGCAGTGACAAGGACACGTCCTGTCGGCTCCGCGGAAAACGAAGAACTGATGTGAGGGAAGTGAATTGGCGGGAAGGCAGCGCGTATGTGTGTGGGCATGCTCCCAAAGGCTTTCTTTTTGGATGCTGCGGAGCGTTCCCGCACGGGCTCCGTCGGCACCGACGTACCCCATATGTGAAGACTCATTCCTGCTTGTTCCTGTTGATACATTTTTCCAAAAAGTGGGTGAATTAAAAATATCCTCCTCAATAAATTTTATTGGACAAATGATGAATTTTATGGAGATTCATACTAGCTCGTGACAATGAGAGGAAGTGTGCTCCTATTCTGATAGTTCATTAGAAATATTAATTTGATGTATTGTTTTTGGCAATGGACTTTTGTTATAGAAACATACAAATGCTCTGGAATTGGCATTATTGCTTGAGTTCATCATGCAAGATCCACCGTTGGCTTTTTGGCTTTTTATTTTATAAAGGCAACAGAAATCTATGCATCTTTATAAAACAGGCTCTCAGCACTATCCCCCTAAATAGTGTACAAATACTCTTGCACAAATTTACATGTACTCCAGAGTTGCAGATACATGTGTGTACTCTATGTACATACACATGTACTTTATAAAATACACTACCAGAAAACAAAAACTCCAAACTCACCCTCACACTAAACTACTATATCCAAAAAAAGGGGAAATAAATTGAAAGTACATCTATCCGAGGCGTATACAGGTGCTATAAAACTATCCACCTCTTCTGTGCATCAGATGCCCGTATCTTATTCTGACCTTTTGCATCAGCAGCTGTTTGACATGACCTGAAGCAGCTCGGAGACTTTACGGCAAAACTCCAGTTGACTGTGCTCATACACTGGATTCTTTCCTCGCAACTTGGAAGTTCACTGCGGTTACAGGTAAGTGGTTTTTCAGTTTAAATGCATTTAAAAACTGTATAAAAACATATGGTCTGTATAGTAAGGCCAATGAATGAAACAGAAGGGAGTCATCAGTGGCATAAATATTGCCGCTTGTTAGTCACTAGCCCTAGCACCAAGGCCTTTATATATTTTTATTTATTTATTTTATTTATTTATTTACATTCTCTTATATACCATGCTATTCTGCATCAGTGCGGTTTATATTGAACAAACTGAAATTACATTGAACAGGGCATTATAACTTGGGGATAACTATTTACAGGGAACATGGGCTATGGAGGGTTAAGTGGCTTGCCCAAGACCACAAGGAGCACCTGTGGGACTAGAAACCCCAGTCCTTCCGGCCCAAGGTTGCTGTCCTCTAGTGGGATTTGAACCCCCAACCTTCCGGCCTGAAGTACCTTGGCCCAACCACTAGGCCACTCCTCCTCCTTTTAGCCAGTGTTGTCCTCTTAGGAGGTCAGAATAAGATACTGGCATTTGGCACATAGAAGAGGTGGATAGTTTTATAGCACCTGTATACACCTCAGGTAGATGTAGTTTCACTTTATTCCCCCTTTTTTTGGATACAGTAGCTTTATAAAATACATGCATACTAAAAGTTAGGGGCTGTTTTTGGTCTATTGTTAAAATTTGAGAAATGGCAAGGGGTGACTATATATATCTTTATATAAAGCAAGTGTTAAAAGAGTTCTCCGTTACAAATGTACAGAAATATGACAAGTGTATGATAACTTTTGAAGCGCTATACCCTTTGTATTTTATTAAAATTGTATTCGTTTTTCAACATACATTGCAATTCTACACCAGCTCTGCCTAAACTATGCTCTGAAATGCCTTAACTGTTTGTGTGCACTGTTGCACGTGTATATTCAGCCTTGTAATTTCTGCTTGTGAAACATGCCATTTAAAATTACCCCCTGTATGTCCAGTGACTGAAGAGAACAAAGAACTATATAAAGGGTGGCAAAAGGCAGGTAACTCGGCTTGTGCCTATGGCTATAGGGGTTGAACAACTTATGCTATAAAGGTTATTAGATAAAGATCATCGTTTAAAAAGCAAGTTTTGACTTCAAAAAAGCTCAAGAAAGGAGGAATTGATTACTCAACATGAACAGCATGAGTTTAGAACTTTGCAAAACTTTAAATTGTTAAATTAGAAAGCACATCCAAAAGTGAAATGAGTACTGTACCTTGTTCCCTAGGAGCCATGATTCCCGCAGCCGGCAACCATCCCAGCATGAGTGAGTGGCCTTCCTATAGTTTAACTCAAGAGACCAAGCTGAAGCCCAGCACTGCAGCACCACAAACCTCTTGATACTGAACAGCCCGTACAAGAAACATGTTATAGAGCATTATCAAGCCTGAGATGCAGAAAAATTCCACAAAGTCACAGGGTCTGATAGATGTTAAAACCTTGTGGCGCAACAGCCCTTACCTCGAACATAAAGGTTTGCTGGAGCGGAGTAGCGGGTTCCGGCACTGTTGGCTGCAACACACTCATATTTGCCTTGGTCAGATTCATCACTGTTCTCTATCTGAAGAGCCCCTGTGCACAAAAGAGATAAAGACAGGGTAGCAGCATGTCCATACAGCTGGAATGAGAACTCATCTGATCTACACTGAATGCCCAGTAGCACACTGCAGGAAACATGAGATGTTCCTAGCCTCACAAATACTTTACAGCTCCAATATACCAGGAGAAGCAAAGGAAATTTGACAACTCTTTAGTGAAGATCAAAGCAGTAATTGATTATTTTGCAACTTGACATTAACAAAGGATAAAAGCGCAAATGATATCTATATACTAAAAAAAATACCCCACATTTAAAAAGCGCACCAATGCTCTTCAAGCTTAATGTCTCCTACTCAAAGTACTCACACGGAATTATCAGCTTTTAGCTAGTATTTCCACCTCAGTGCAAACTACTGCCTTCTAGCCAGCAGAGGAGTCAAGCTTGCCTCCATATACAGTGGGCTGTCTGAGAAAAGTAATAAATACTGAAAGAGGCACCACAATACACAAAAAGCATTAATTTCCTGCAGACTATGCTGAACATATGAGTATAAACCAAGGCTATTATCCACAGTGATGCTGTGGCATCTCTGCTCTCTTGAAGGTTGTCATGTTTATTATTTTTCTCTTATACATATTTTATCCTCACCCCTTCTCATCCATCTCTCACAGACTATCTTCCTGCTCCCTCCACTTCTATCTCTTACTATCATCATTATTTCGATTCAGCTCATACCATTTCAATGGTACGTCAGAGTTTGCACCTGATGAAATGGAGGGTCACAAGGAGCTTGTCATTACATATGACCTTTATGCAGGAGCCATTTACATAGTCTCACTTGCCTTACTTCTTCTCATCATATGTATCTTGAGTCTATAACATACGGCTTCTAGTGCTATCTTCTTTTGTTAAACTTCTCCAGCAGAGAGGCTCAATACTGGGTTCATAGTAACATGAGTTCCCTTCTCTTCTCTTCAAATACACCACCAGAAAACAAGCATTGAATAGCATAGACTGTGTCTAGTGTGTTAAGCCTTGTGTCAGTGTTCATTTGTACCACTGATATGTCACTTTTTCACCAACTGCTTCTCATGTGATTGCTCACAAAAAGTCCATTGCTAACTCTGTTATGAACACTGTAAACCACTGACACAAAAGGATTGAAAAGCGGTGTAGCTAGGTCTGTGAATAAACTAGAGCGACATTCTATGACAGAGACAGCTCTAGCTAGATCAATTTCACATTTGCTCATTGGTCAGAAGTTAAGTACTTGGCTTTTCTTCCCCCCAGAGGTTCAGTGATTATAAAAAATGCTCACGTGTACAGAAGCCTGTTCACTACAGATCACAGGTTCACAATGGCACCAATGGTGGTTTGGTGTATGAGAAAGTAAATGATGCATCAACACTCAGAACTATGGAGGTGAGATCAGTAATGATTAGGGATGAACTCTCATTTTCAAATGAAAGCTGCAATAGTGCACCCTACTGCACTACAGAGTGTTCTATTGCAGAAAAACAATACAAGGATAAAAAAAAGCCCTGAAACCAAATGAAAAGAAAAACTGAAACCAAACAAAACACATTTTTTCAACCCGTACATCCCTAGTAATAATTATTCATTCGAACTACAAGAAAGACGGTACAGGGTACAGATCATAGCTCATAATAAGTAAAGCGTTATTCTAATAATGTGTGCAGTACAATCAATATAGGTATAAAAACCATATAGATTTTGCACTTTTCAAGATGAAAATCTACTTTAAATGATAAATACATGAACTGAAATGTGTTATTAACTGATGGCAATAAACCAGTTAAATATAAAACCATTGAAATTGTAATATTTCACCATGTACAGCTATGCATGCCTAATGCAGTCAATAAAATTTATTTATTTATTTGGCTAAGTTTCGCAGTGGTCAAAGCAGTTTACAGTGAACTGGAGAAATACAAGGAACATTTACATTAAACAGATAACTTTGTACGATGAACAAGGGGTAGGGCAATTGGGATATTTAACTATGTACAGGTTGATGAACCGTCTAAGCGTTCTTGTAGTGCTTGATATGTTGACTACATGTTGGTGTGGTGTTGGGTTTTAGGTGCAGATACGTGAAAGGATATGTCATAACAAGAAGGGATTAAAGTGGACCACCATAATAGAAGTAATTGGTGATATGCTGGATGGCCTGGATAAAAATATAAAAACTATCATATACAGTCAAACCTCGGTTTTCGTATGCCCTGGTTTTCGTACGATTCGGTTTTCGTTGACTTTTTTCATCAAGATTTTGTTTCGGTTTTCGTACGTTGTCTCGGTTTTCGTACAGCATTTTACCCCCCCCCGTACCTGCCATGGATTAGCGTGAGCCAGCGATCTCCCACGGAGCTTGAGCCAGCGATTCTGCGGGACCTCTGGGGAGCCGAGGAGTTCAACGCTCCAGCGTGGCCTGCCCGAAACTGCTTCCTGCCCCGGACTCTCCCCCGATTGACGCTGCTGCCAGCCGCGGTATCCGGGGAGATTTATCGGGACCAAGCGACATCCACGTGGCAGCCGCCGGCGCTTGTCACCATCCCTCACCAATACGATCTATCCTGAGAGGGGTACGTCTGCCTGCTGCCTCTTCCCCTGCACATCCCTTGAACCGGGACAGGAGCTGGTGACCGAATCTGCTTCTCCTTGGCGGCCCAGTCTCCCGCCGGGGCCCCTGCCCTCCCGATTGGATTCTGGGTGTCCTGCAGGCCTGCACACGCGGCCTCTCCTTGAAACCTTGCAGTCTGCAGCTGCAGGCTCCTGCTGGCACAGCCCCACGCTGTTCTCTGACTCTCACCTGTGTCAGGCTACTACCTTAGGGGGGCCGGAGGCAGCCTAAGACTCTCTGTCCCACTGTTTCTCAACTGCCTGCTGCTTGGCTGACACTGCCTCTCCACCTCTCCCGACACTGTGTAGGAGTGGCTGCCCTACAGGCTGGTGTGACTTCGGGCACTGTCCTCTTTCTGGTGCCCTTACTTTTGCTGACATTGGCACTACCTCTCCTGACACTGTGAGCTTGGTAACTGGGTGTGATGGCTGCTAAGTTAAAAGGCAGGCTGGAGCCCCGATTGTGCAGACGGCCAAGATGGCTGTTCCCACCTCCGCTGCTGGTGGTGATTGCTCGATCCCCAGAGGGGAGAGCAGCTGGAGCTGGCTGGAGTGCGTCCCATATGCCAACAAAAGTCTTCAATAAAGGTAAAAGTGATGTTACATGCTCATTTATCCATTTCATTAGTCATTTATATGTATTTCTCATTGTTTTCTGTATGTAAAAAGATAGTTATTCTCTATAAAATGTATTTTTTGTCAATATTTTTGGGTGTCTGGAACGGATTAATTGAATTTACATTATTTCTTATGGGAAATCTTGCTTCGGTTTTAGTCCGTTTCGGTTTTAGTCAGACTTTTTTGAACGGATTAATCATGAAAACCGAGGTTTGACTGTAGCTCTAACTTTAATCCAGAATCCGGCCTCTGACGGGGACAAGCAGTGATTAGACAGACAAAATTTAACCGAGAACTGCTTTCTATTTAGATCATAGACATACTCGTGTATAAGTTTTGTTAGATTTAAACTGTAACAAAATATTTATAACAAAATATAAATCCCATATATAATTTGGAAACTGGAAAAATGCGTAGTTTTACTGCATAACACTGCAACAAATTTTTACTTTTTTCTGGTTCCTGGGTAATAAGTGTTATTTTCCAGTATCTTATGTCTCAAATCCATAGGAAATGGCAATTATGGCACACAAACTTTGCTTTTGGGACCAGGAGAGTGATATTTTGAAAAATTACCTATTTTGCAGGGCATTCTAGATAGATTTAGTGCAAAGTAAACTTGGAGTACCTTTTCGAAAATTCCAGAACTGTCTAGAGCTCTCCAGAACTTTGCAAAACTTTTGGAACTTTGTATAACTTTTGAGAACTTTTAATAAAAGCCTTTTGGTGACTGTTATAATGTCACTTCCGCCTCGTGTCTATATAAACAATGGATTTGTGCGGAGTTAGCAGAGTCGTTCAGCAGCCTCCTTACCGACTGGACATCTACCGTGTTTCTCCGAAAATAAGACCGGGTCTTATATTTATTTTTGCTCCAAAAGATGCACTAGGGCTTATTTTCGGGGTAGGGCTTATTTTTTTTACTGATACCGGTAGCACTTGCTGATTGGCTGCCACCTCATGACAGTCAGCCAATCAGTGAAGTGTTACCACAGAGCGCACAGGGAAGCAGTGGATGCGGGCAGCGACAGCCCCTTGGAGAGAAGGAAGAGGCCCGCAGCGCAGAGACAACACCGGCAGCTGATCGGCGTCGGTGTTTTTCTTTTCTCCGAGCATAAGGACAGAGCAGAAGCGGGCCCGAGGGAGATAAAGAGAAGCCGAAGCGCCAGCTTGCCCTCTAACTTCGTCGCAAGTATTTTGTCTCCCTAAACGCCACCTCGTTAATGCGGCTGCCTTCCCAGTCCACGCCGCGAGACTGCGCGTTCTTCGTGATGGATACACTCCCTCTCGGCGCGTGTGTAACAATCTCCCGTGGACATGATGGATTTGAAAGGCCCCCGCGAAGCACGTTGCAGAAACCCCCGTGCCTTGGAAAGATAATTCGGACATGGAAATCGCCATACCGGTAGGTAGAAATATTATCTGCTTGCTCTCCTTCATGCTGTGCTGTTCATGTCCATTATGACCGAGTTCCCGTATCCCCAGTTTATTCACAGCTACGGTAGTGCAGAATCCACTCGGTGTTAAAAAATACCTTAATGTAAAGTGCAGTGAATTTAGGCTGAAGGGTTGAAATGAATGCATGGGGACCAAAAGGAACAATGCCAATTTATCTAAAAATGCATTCCCCTACCTCAAGAACACACACAGGCAGCCCTCCTCCATGATCTTCACTAGGTCTTATTTTCGGGGTGGGGCTTATATTATGGGAATCACAGAAAAACGTGCTAGGGCTTATTTTCGGGGAAACACGGTAGTAGCGAACACCACCACCACGTATCTTAAACTCACCAGATTATTTTTATTCTAGCTTCTTAAGTGGCAACAAGAAGCTGTAAATATCCAGCAGATGCATTTTGATATATCTGTGGCGATTTTATCAAGAGTGAAAAAAATATTCGGTGGAAGCATCTGCCAAGATGTGTGAAGCTTACAAGGCACAATCTGGCATGACTGTTGTGGATCAGGACAAACCCTGGGCGCCTCATTTCACTTGCGAGCACTACAAGAAAACTCTGGAAGGTAAGATGGACAACTGATGCTGGCTTAAACTGTGGCATTTTATGTTATAAAATATTTATTGTTACTGAATTGTTGCGTAATGTATGAAATATTTAGCAAGAACATTAATTTGAATTAATTTTTTCATCATAATTATAAATATAATAATTTTTTTATTTTCACTTTTTTTCTTTGGCAGGATAGTACAGAGGGGAAAAGAGAGTCCTGGACTTCGCTATCCTAAGAATTTGGCAGGAACCCACTGACCACTTCAGCAATTGCTACTTCTGCATGGTGGATCCTTCCAAATGTTGGACTGGCAAGAATGTTCCTTCTGTCATGTATCTGAGCATTCCTACTACTACTATTCAGCACTTATAAAGCGCCACGCACGCAGCACTGCACAGGTAACCTACAAGAGGTAGCCAACATATAAGAGACAGTCCCTGCCCGTCAAGAGTCATGCTCATCGGAGCTTACAATCTAGTTAGAACAGTACAGAGCATTAGTCAGTTCTGCGCAAGGTACGGTGTGGTACAGTGTGGTCTAAAATTTGGTCATAAACTTTGATGGGAGTTAGGGTAAGATGAGGATGGAAGTCAAGGTAAGATGAGGATGGAAGTCAGGATCTGAATGCAATGGTGAAGAGGCGGGTCTTCAACCTGGATTTGAAGAGGGCCAGGGAGGGTGCCTGGCGCACAGATGCAGGTAGGCTGCTCCAGGCGTATGGTGCAGCAAGGTGAAAGGAGCGCAGTCAGGAGTTCGCGGTGCAGGTGAAAGGCATTGATAGAAGTAATTTATTAGCGGAGCGCAAATTTCGAGAGGGGACGTAGGAAGAGATGAGAGATAAGAGGTATTGAGAAGCCATAGAGTGAATGCATTTATAGGTCAGTAAGAGAAGCTTGAATTGGATGCAGAATTGGACAGGGAGCCAGTGAAGCGATTTGCGAAGAGGAGTAATGTGGGCATGGCGAGGCGGGCAGAAGATTAGTCGAGCAGAGTGATTTTGTATAGATTGAAGGGGAAGGAGGTGGCTCATGGGGATACCAGTAATCGAGGTGAGAGAAGAAGGAGAGAGAGGTGTCGAAGATAACCCCTAGATTGCGGGCCGAGGGAACAGGAAGGATGGTAGATCCATCCACATGGACTGAGAGGGGGGGAAGTGGGGAGGAAGGAGTTGGGCGGGAAGACAAGGAGTTCAGTCTTGGCCATGTTCAGTTTCAATCGGCGATGAGACATCCAGGCAGCGATGTCCGAAAGACAGGCAGAAATCTTGGACTGGGTTGCCGGAGAAATATTAGGTGTAGAGAGGTAGATTTGGGAGTCATCGGAATAGAGATGGTACTGAAAGCTATGGGAGGAGATAAGCGCGCCAAGGTCTTGGGTATAGAGAAAGAAGAGGAGGGGGCCCAAGACATATCCTGGGGTACCCCTACATGTAGTGGAGTAGGGGAGGAGGAGAAGCCACCAGCGCATACACTGAATGAGCGATGGGAGAGGTAGGAGGAGAACCAGGATAGTATGGAGTCCTTGAAGCCAAGTGAGGAGAGGGTGGTGAGGAGAAGGTTGTAGTCAACGGTGTCAAAGGCAGCAGAAAGGTCAAGAAGGATGAGGATAGAATAAAGGCCCTTAGATTTAGCCAGGAACAGGTCGTTGGTGAATTTTGCGAGTGCCATTTCAGTGGAGTGTAGGGGACGGAAGCCGGATTGTAGTGGGTCCAGGAGGGCCTGGGAGGTGAGGAAGCTGAGGCAGCGACGGTGGACTGCTCGTTCTAATAGTTTGGATATGAAGGGAAGGAGGGAGATGGGTCGATAGTTAGAAGGGCATGTGGGATCAAGTGAGGGTTTCTTGAGGAGAGGTGTGACAATAGCATGTTTGAAGTCGACGGGGACAGTTGCAGTGAAGAGTGAAAGGTTGAGGATATGAGTGATGGAGGGGACAATGGTGAGGGAGATGGAATGTAGGAGATGGGTGGGGATAGGGTCTGATGAACAGGTGGTGGGTTTGGAGGAGGAAAGAAGGAGTGTGGTTTCTTCTTCAGAGATTGGAGGAAAGAAGGAGAGGGTGGCAGGGGGAGTATGGATGGGGGAGGAGAATTGGGGAGGAGGGGAGGCAGATGAGGGGGTAGGGAATTGGAGGGTAATCTTGTGGATTTTGTCGTGGAAGTAGTCGGCTAGGGTTTGGGCAGAAAGGGAGGGCAGGATCGGGGGTGGGGGGACCTTGAGGAGAGAATTACGGGTGTTAAAGAGATGGCAAGAATCAGAGGCAAGGGAATTGGTCAGATGGATGTTGTAATCTTGTATGGCAAGTGCTAAGGCTGACTGGAATGAGCCAAGCATGAATCTGAAATGTAGGTGGTCTTCTGGAGAGCAGGATTTGGACCAAGCTCGTTCGGCAGAACGGGCGCAGATGCATAGGTAACGGATTGTGGGTGAAAGCCAGGGTTGGGGAGTAGATCGTTTGACAAGACATGGGGTGGGAGGGGAAAGAGTGTCAAGGGCTGAGGATAGTATGGCATTGTATGAAGATAATGCCTTGTCGACGGACTTCGAGGATAAAATGGAGGAAAGAGATGGAGAAGTGGTGGAGGAGAGAGTCAGGGGATCAATATTATGAAGGTTTCTAAATAGGTCGGAGGAGACAGGACGAGGTTGGGACGGCGGAAGCTGAAGAGTAAATGTTAAGAGGTGATGGTCAGATGAGGGAAGGATTGATTTGCGGAAGTTTGAAGAAGAGGAATTGGAGAAGAGTATTAGGTCAAGGCAGTAGCTGTGTAGATGTGTGGGGGCAGTGGAGCAAAGTTGGAGGTCGAACGAGGAGGTAAGAGCGAGGAACTTTGAGGCATGGGGGTCGGAGGGGTTGTCGATGTGTATGTTGAAATTGCCAAGAATAAGAGTGGGGGAGGAGGGATCCATAAAGGCAGAAAGCTATGAGTCGAAGTCGGTGAGGAAGGTTGATTTGGATTTGTCGGGTGGGCAATAAATAACAGCTACTCGGAGGGGAAGTGGTGTGAGGAGGCGAATGGAGTGGACTTTGAAGGAGAGGGGGGAGTGTGATTGGGGTGGCAGGAGGGGTTGGAATTGCCAGGAGGGAGAGAGTAGGAGGCCAACGCCACCACCGTGACACCAGTAGATCGAGATGTGTGGGAGAACTGGTAGCCCCCATAGCAGAGAGAGGCAATGGATGCGGTGTCATCTGGGGGGAGTCAGGTCTCAGTCAAGGCAAGAAGGTGTAGGGCATTTGAGATAAAAAGATCGTGAATAAAAGGGGTTTTTTTTTATGACTGAGCATGCGTTCCATAGGGCGCATAAAAACGGGAGAGCGGGGGGGGGGGGAGAGGGATATGGATAAGGTTGGATAAGTTACGTGTGGATTTCTTATCAGAGTAGCGTGGGGGTCTATTTCTAGGGTAATACTGAGATTTAGAGGGAGCAGGGTGTGGGTGGGTATGTCTGGGTGTGTATGCTCTCCAGGAGGGACATGAGGGAGGGGAAATGAGGGGTAAATTGATGGTATCAGGTAGGTTATGTCAGGGGTTATTTTTGGGGGTAGGGTTGGAGTTGATATCTATGGATGAGTGATTGTGGGATGAATGAGGGAGGGCAGAAGGAGGGAGGAGCAGGATGTGGATGAGATTAGATAGGGTACGTGAGAAACATTTTTTGGTGTGGGAAAGGAATCGGGGGGGGGGGCAGGGTTGGGGTTGATATTACCTGATGAAAGAAGGAGAATGAGTATTAGAGAGCAAGGTAGAGTGGAGATAGTATGGCGGAAGCGAGGGTGGGGTTGCCTTAAAGAGAGGGGGGATGGTGTGAAAAAGCTCAAGAGCCCGATGCTAGGCTAGGGGGCAGAATGGAGGGAGAGGTGAGGAAGGTAGGGGGAGGGTAGGGGGAAGAGGAGGGAGGGTATTGGCAGGAAGGGAGGCAGTTGGGGAGGATGAAAATGATAAGGACAATGAGATGTGGGGCCATGGTAGTGGGCAGCAATGGGTACCAAGTTCTAGACACACAATGGGTAGCAAGTAATGGGCAAACAGGCAGGCAGTGGGTAGCAGTTCTATGCAGGCAATGGGTAGCAGTGGGTGACCAGTGGATAGTCAGTTCAGTGCAGTGGGTAACCAGTTCAGTGCAAGCAATGGGTAGCCAGTTCAGCAGTAGGTAACCAGATCAGTGCAAACAATGGGTAGCCAGTTCAGTGCAAGCAGCGGGAGACCAGTGGAGAGTCAGTTCAGTGCAGGCAGTGGGTAACCAGTGCAGTGCAAGCAATGGGTAGCCAGTTCAGCAGTGAGTAACCAGTTCAGTGCAAGCAATGGGTAGCCAGTTCAGCAGTGCGTAGCCAGTTCAGTGCAAGCAGTGGGTGACCAGTTCAGTGCAAGCAGAGGGTGACCCGATTGGTGCAATGCAGGGTTGGCTGCAGTACAGGGGAGAGGTAATGAGGGAGCGATGGGTAACTGTGGAGTCTGTGGTGAGGAAACCACTGCTGAACCTAGAAATACACAGGAAAATGAGTCCTGTCACTTTAAGGCAGAATGTATCAAGGGTTTCCCTAGTAACCAAGAGTCTGTGACTCAGAGAATAGTCATCCCTAAGCCCCGCCCACAGCAGCACGTCAGGGAGAAGCTTGACCCTAGTCACATGTGCTGGGAGCAAGGTGTGGCTCAGGAGGAAGGAAAGTTTAAAAAGCTGATTTGCAGTAACACAAGAAGAGGAATGAGAAGTGGTAAGAAGGTGCCACTCTTGAGACGGAGAAGCAGCAAGGGAAGAGAAGGACAAGGAGAAAGACAAGGAGCATGGAGAGCAAGTGAGAGAGTGCTTGCAGAGCATGAAAGGCAGAGTGTAAGAAACACTGGAAGCCGAAGAGAGAAGCTTGATGAGAGATTGCCAAGCACAGCTGAGGAAGCAAGGAACGAGAGGCTGGTGCAAGCAAACGAAGGTGCTGCAGCTAAGAGACAGCATGACTGGCTTGCAGAGCAGAGAGAGTTTCTAAATACCTCAGAATCAAGGCAAGTGTGTCCTTCTCAATTCCTAGACAGGAAATGCCCACGAGAATTAGCTCTGGAAGGGAAAGCTAATTCTAGTTATAGACAAAGTACTAGGATAAAGGGAGAAAGTTTATCCAAGCACCAAGTAGCTCACTTAACAGAAGAGCTACTGCAAAAGCAGGCTCTACTTAAGAAGTTAAATGAACTAATAGAGAAAGAAAATAGCCAGCCCTCTGTTCAGATACCTTTTGATGTAAGTGAGAGAGATAGTGTAGAGGAAATGGACATAACAAGTGTGGAGAACAGTACCATGGATTTACAATGTGCTATATGTCAGGTCTCTGATGTGGAAGAGTCCTAGAGAGCAATTGTATGTATGCCGTGCTTAGGAAGCAGCCTAATTCTGAAGACGTCACAACTGAAAGAAACAGCTGAGTTCAACTGATAAGGTTGAGAGCTGGATGTAAATGTTCAAGGGACATTTAAAAGTTTATTTTGCTGCCAGAAGTTTGTTCCTGAAAAGGAGAAAACCTTTAAGAGTTTAAAAGTTTTGGAAAGTGACAATTTTTGATTTACAAGCAAAATTGTGCATCTTTCTTTGAAGTTTGGAATATAAAACAAAGTTATTCCTGTTTCTTTTTGAAGCTGTACTGTGGATTAAAAACCTCCTTTATATAGTTCACCCCTCGCGTCCTGTGTATGAAGGAACCCCTGAATACATTGAATAAATTTCTCTGTCTTACGCCTGAACCCTTGAGTCACAACTCCTTGCTTTAATATAGGACTACAATTCCCAGCAGCCCTCCTGGCAGCCATTTTGAGGGACTCTTATTTTAAAGCCAAAAGGCGACCTCACCTGCTGCCAGTTACCTACCTGGCCAGGCGGGGGCAACAAGTCTAATGGTTGTGGGTAGCACTAGGAGAGGGGTGCTTACCTCGTGAGGAAGTTGGATAGGGTCAGGCGGCAGGTTGTAGAGGAGCAGCACGCTAAAGCGCCTTGGTCCCCGCCTAAGGACCCTCTGGCGAGGCCCACCAGGCGCAAGCGCGCCCGATGGCGCCTCCTCATAAGGCTGCAGGGCCCCAAATGAGAGCGGGCCGTCCAGCGAGGTGGAGGAGTGCCCGATGGCGCTTCCTCTTAAGGCTGCAGGGCCCCAAATGAGAGCGGGCCATCCGGCGTGGTGGAGGAGTGCCCGATGGCGCCTCCTCTTAAGGCTGCAGGGCCCCATTCATTCATCCATTTTTCCGATGCATATTGCCCAGAGCTCCCTGTACCCACTCCTCCGCAGAGAAAGCAGCTGTCCTTCAGAAGAAAGCAGCAAGTCACAAAATGAAGATGATGTTGCAGATCTAGATTACAATATCAGAGGTGGAGCTGAGGAGAGAAACCCTTACTACCCGAATCAAAATGACATCAATGACTTGGTCAGAGATCTTGGTCTCACCAAGTCCAGTGCTGAGTTTTTGACATCCAAGTTCAAGCAGTGGAACTTGTTGGATGAAAGTGTGCAAGTCACAGGTCAGAAGAAGCATCACCATACTTTTTCCATCTTCTTCGCTAGTCAAAGTGGGCTCTGCTTTTGCCACAATCTGACTGGTCTGTTTGACACTATCGGGACTTGCATGTAACCCAAAGGAGTGGCACCTGTTCATTGACAGTTCTTCCAGAAGCCTCAAAGCCGTGCTGCTACATAACGGAACAAGTACCAGTCTCTTCCCCTAGCTCACTCAGTGAGCCTCAAAAGAAGATTATAGCAGCATCAAGACCTTGCTAGAAGCCTTGAAGTATGCCGAGCATGACTGGGAGGTTATCGGAGACTTTACAATGGTGGTATTACTGATGGGTTTTCAAAGCGGTTTTACCAAGTTTCCTTGCTATCTTTGTCTCTGGGACAAATTGGGGCAAATTCAGTTTGCTGTGGTGCACTACCACAGGCGGGACTGGCCACAGCAAACTGAATTTTCTATTGGGGCAAAGAACGTGAAGTGGGAGCCACTGGTGGAACCACAGAAGGTGCTAATGCCAACACTGCATCAAATTAGGCCTTATGAAACAATTTGTCACAGCTCTAGAGAAAGAGTCGATAGCCTTTAAGCACCTTCAGGACTTCTTCCCCAAACTGTCCAAGGCAAAAGTCAAAGCTGGTGTGTTTGTTGGATCACAGATAAAGATTCTTGAGTGCATGGAATTTTCCAAGTTGCTTACTAGGAAGGAGAAAACAGCTTGTAACAGCTTTGTTGCAGTGGTTTGTGGCTTTTTGGGAAATCACAAGGCCGAAAGCTATGTAGAGCTGGTTGAGACTCTGGTTAAGAATTATGGCAAAATGGGCTGCAGGATGTCTCTCAAAGGATCCACCAAGAAACAGCAAACTGCCACGTGGGCAACAGGAAACCAGTCAGAAGACGTGGCACGAGATTCTAAAGTCGCCTTTATTGTTCCACGGATCAGGTGTGCCAAACCCAACACAGGCCGTGTTTCGTATACCACTTACACATTTATATTATTAATTTGTTTTTATTATTTGATTATACTTATATCTTTTTTTAAATTTTTTTTATATTTTTATATTAAATATTTTATTATTCATTTTTCATAAATTTTTATTATCATTTTTTGTGTGTATAAATACATATTTTTTAGTCTTATTTTTAATTTAATTTCATTTTACACTTGTGGGTAGTTCACAATTATTTATACAGCAGCGTCATTAGCCTCAAAAAATTTTTTTAATTTTTTATTTTTTATCAAAGAATATCATGTAGTTATCTTCAATTCCCATATAGGTTCCAGAGTTTATGTTATGTCCCTCTAGTCCTCCTCATCCCTCCCTTCTCTCTCCTGTGATTATGGTTTTAATTGTGATCTGATTGTCTTATACATACATGTACACAGTTGTTGCACGAATGTTTCAAGCTCCGTTTTTTGTTGTTACTATTATTATTTTTAGTGTTTATTATCAAGAACTTTTTTTTAATGTGGATTATAATATATGGTTTTAATTAGTGAGTTATCACATTATGACTATTTATGTATTTAATTATTTATTTATTTATTTATTATGGTTTTATTTTATGAGATACAACATAGTTTATTTATTACGCTTGGTTAATGTATTTATATAATAAGTTTTTATTTGCTGTTGTTTTTATCCAATATGTATATGCATGTTTTATAGTGAGCCCTTAACCCCTGAGGAAGTGGTATACGAAACACGGCCTGTGTTGGGTTTGGCACACCTGATCCGTGGAACAATAAAGGCGACTTTAGAATCTCCTGCCACGTCTTCTGACTGGTTGGATGTCTCTCAAAGTCCATTTACTTGATGCTCATCTTGATAAATTCAAGGAGAACATGGAAGTGTACTCAGAGGAGCAAGGCAAGTATTTCCACCAGGATATACTGGAATTTGAATGCCACTACCAAGGACAATATTATGAGAACATGATGGGAGAATACATCTGGGGGCTTATTCATGAAAGTGATTTACAATATAATAATAAATGTCATAAATCTACTCACTTCTAAATATTTTATGGTCTTTCCTGAATAACTTAAATATAAGTAAATATTATATGTTGTGTTTTATTATTTCATGTGAACAAAAAGGCACAAGTAAGCCTGTTTTACCAATGGGAATATGCAAACTTCACAAATATCAGTTTAATGAGAATAACCACTATTTTCCATACTTTTAAGTTATAAGGAATTACCAGGAACAAAAATTGTGTTACAGTGTAATTACTTTCAACCATATGCACACATTATTTAGAAAAAACACATTTTATTACAAAATCACTGACCTGGAGGCCACCATGAAAGAGGGAGAGACTTTAATGTCTTGCAAGAGTATAAAAGAAGCCAGGATTGGGATGTGACAATTGCAGGGTTAGAGACTGGAGGTGACAAAGGGTACTGGTAAATGGAGCTCTCTCAGAGAATAAGAACATTAACAGAGTTGTAATACAAGGATTGGGACCTGGTCTGATTCTTTTTAATATTTTTTAAGTGATATTGCCAAAGGAATGTTGGATAAGGTTTGCCTCTTTGTGGTGATAACAAATTCTAAAATAAGGTACACACCCATGAAGGTATAGGTAAGATGAGGAGGGATCTAGCAAAGTTTCAAGAATTGTCAAGAATTTGTCAGCTAAGATTTATTGCTAAAAAAGCAGAGCCATGTATTTCCATTCTCCAAGCAATGCAGTATAGGGGGGTAAAGTACTTCTGTTTACAAAAGACGAGTAGGACCTAGGGGTAAATGTTGATGATGATCTTAAGGTGGCGAAACAAGTAGAAAAGGTGACTGCAAAAACCAGAACGATGTTCGGCTGCATATAAAAAGGAATGGCCAGCAAGCATGTGAGTGTGTCTCTGTATAGGTCTCTGGTAAGACTTCATTTGGAATACTATGTACATTTCTGGAAACCACACCTTCAAAAGAACGTAAGGATGGAGTTGGCGCAGACAGCTGCTACTAAAAAGGTCAATGTTCTTTATCATAAAGCATACAAGGACAAAGATCTCAATATGTATATTTTGGAAGAAAGGCAGGAGAAGAAAAACGGGATAGAGAGGTTTAAATATCTCTGTGGAATAAATGCACAAGAGGGGAGCCTCTTTCAATTGAAAGAAAGCTCTGAAATAAGAGGGAATAGAATGACTGTGAAAGGGGACAGACTCAAGAGGAATCAGAGGAAATATTTCTTTATAGAAAAAGTGGTAGATACATGGAATAGCCTCCCAGAACTGTATCTGAACTCAAGAAAGCATGGGACAAACAGAGGACTTCTAAGGGAAAAAAAGGGACTCTAGGGCTTAATAGTTGGTACAGATGGGCTGACTGGATAGGTTGCATGTTCTTTATCTGCCATCGTTTTTCTATGCTGCTATGTGGATTGAAGCCTCCCAACCTCAGCAACAGTTAGGAATGGTGAACTCCTAGATGCCCTGATAAGGGGCAATCCCCAAGCAACCATTTAAAGAGCTGGCCCCTAGGAAGGAAATACAGAGAATCTGGTACTGACAAGTAGAGACACTGTTATTGTCATAGTAGGGGGAAACATTAGGGTGAACGTATCATTGCACTGACCCATACCAAGTAATGTATTCTGTTCTTATAGGGGCCTGCCTTCAAAGTAAATGAAAGTATTGAAGAAATCCAATCAGGAATTCAAGATCTGAAGGGTTCAGAGGGACTATGAAAGGCACTAAAAGTAAGCATAAAGACAGTACATCACTACCTGAGACAAATCAGCAAGGGGAAGAGATAAGAGAGCCTGGAATAGGCCTCTAAGGAGGGTGCGGAAATAAAAGCACGAATCCCAAGGACCTAGCAAAAAGACTGAATTAATTCTTTGTTCAGTCTTTACTAAAGATGATGTACGAAACTTACTAATGCCAGAAATTACATTTAAAGGTGATGAATCAGAGGAATTGATCCAAATCTCCATAAATTGAGACAATGTAATACAGTTATTTGATAAACTAAAAAGCAACAAATCACCTGGACCAGATGCAATACATCCCAAGATACTGAAAGAACTGAAATTTGAGATTGCACACCTACAGTACTTTTAGTAATCTGTGAGCTATCATTAAAATCATCTGTAGTACCTGTAGATTGGTGCATGGCCAATGTAATCCCAATTTTTAAAAAGGATTCCAAGGTGATTCGGGGAAACTACAGACCAGTGAGCTTGATGTCTGTACCAGGCAAAATGGTAGAAATCATTAGAAAAAAACAAAATTACTGAACATGTAGATCAACCTTTCCAAAGCTCTTGCTATCTTGGTTGAGTGCGAGGCGACAAAGGGTACATGTAAACGTAGAACACTCTGAGGAGGAGGTGGTTACCAGTGGTGCGCCCCAGGGATCTGATCTTCGTCCGATTCTTTTTAACATCTTTCTTAGTGATATAGCAGAAGGGCTGTCGGGTAAGGTTTGCCTCTTTGTGGACGATACCAAAATCTGCAATAGAGTAGACACCCAGGAAGGTATATATAACATGAGGAGGGATCTAGTTAAGCTTGAAGAATGGTCTAGAATTTGGCAGCTGAGATTTAATGTTAAAAAATCCAAGGTCATGCATTTGGGCTGCAGCAATCCAAAGGAGCAATGTAGTATAGTACTTTTGTACACTAAAAAAGAGCGGGACCTAGGCGTGAATATATCTGATGATCTTAAAGTAGCTAAATGGGAAGAAAAGGCGACAGCAAAAGCTAGAAGGATGCCTGGGTGCATAGAGAAAGTAATAGCCAGCAGAAGAAAGGAGGGTGGATAGTGCCTCTGTATAAGTCTTTGATGCGACCTCATTTAGCGTATTGTGCGCAATTCTGAAGACTGCACCTTCAAAAGGATATAAACAGGATGGAGTCAGTACAGAGGGTGGCTACTAAAATGGTTAGTGGTCTTAATTATAAAGCATATGAGGACAGACTTAAGTATCTTAATATGTACACCTTAGAGGAAAGGCAGGATAGAGGTGATAAGATTGAGATATTTAACCCTGGGAGTACCAATGGGGTCAAAAGTGACCCCATTGCAAGTTTCACAACGCGTATCTCGGAAACTAGTTCAAGAATGCAATCTTTTTATGACTTTTCACATGTCAATATTCTCTTTATATTGCGCCATGAGAGGAATAATTTTCATCCGCTAGGTGATGCTAGTGATGAATTGCAGCAAAGAGTACCAGTGGGGTCATTTTTGACCCCAGCTGCTTATGTCCGGTTTGGATCGTGATACAATTTGCAGTTTTGTGAATTTTTTGATCTGACAAAGGTATTTATCATTAATTATGTATCATTTATTTTTTTGTACTCTTATGAAAATTACACATTTTCTGTAATTGATATCATACACTCTCTCATTATTTCTGATGAAATCTAAAGGCTTTCAGCTCGTTCATCACGATTATTGTACACCTATAGTAAAACTGCTTTGTGTTTTATTCAACTTTATCTTTGTTTATTTATTTTAGGTTATTGTTTATGATGTCAAAACTAAAGTATTCAGCTGCCCAAGTAAGAGAAATATTGCAACGAGATGCTGACAGTGACGGCTCTGAGTCGTCTGATGATGCAGCATATTCAGCAAGCGAAGAAGCATATCAGCCAAGTTCGGGCAATAAATCTGATGACAGTCATGATTCAGATGGCGACAGCAGTTGGTCGCCAAGTGAATGTGAGACTGATGTTGAGCCGGTAACATCGCCTGCAGCAAAGAGTCAAGTTACAGGTCGAGGCAAAGGTCGAGGCTGTGCTGGACGGGGAAGAAGGCAGGAGTCCTCTGTGTCAGTATCATCTGTGAGGAATCTTAGTTGTGGTCGTAGAGGAGCTAAGAGGTCATCAACTATAAGCAGAAATGTTGTCATTGAAGCCTATGTATCTAAGGATGCCACATCATGGAACAGGAAACCTACAAAGCAAGCTGCTGGAAGATACACCTGAGCTAATGTCATGCCCGTACAACAAGGTCCTACAAGGTATGCTGTACAAAATGTTGATGGCCCTCTCGCAGCATTCCACTTGTTCATGAGGAAGAACTTATTGAATGAAATCATGATATGGATGAGCAAACAAGGAAGACACATTTATGGCAACATCTGGAAAGATATGACAGATGGAGAATTTCAATGTTTTCTTGGACTTCTGATCCTCTCAGGCGTGTACAAGTCACGAAATGAATCCATAGTTCAGTTGTGGAACCTTGAAGATGGTCATTCTGTTTTCAGCAAAAATATGGCCCGTAACCATTTTCAGCAAATTTCTTGTGCTCTCAGATTTGATGATGCAACCAACAGACGTGAACAATGAGGCGTGGATAAGCTTGCGCCAATCAGACACGTTTTTGATACCTGGGAAGCAACTCTAAGGGACGCCTTTGTTCCTGGTGAAAATGTTACCGTGGAAGAGCAACTGCTTACATTTCGTAGCCGTGTTCTGTTCAGACAATATATTCGAGCAAACCTGGGAAATATGGCATAAAGCTATGGATGTTGTGTGACAGTGCAACGTCATATGTTCTGCGTCTTCAAGTATATACAGGAAGGGAACTCGGACAAAACAGGGAACAGAATCAGGGTGAAAGGGTTGTGCTGCAACTCACTGAAGGATTGACGCGATCTGGCAGAAATGTTACTGTTGACAATTTCTTCTGCAGTTTATCCCTGTCATGGAAATTGCTAGAAAAACAAATGACACTTTTGGGGACAATTCGAAAGAACAGAAAAGAATTACCTCCAGAATTTGTAACAGCAAAGGGCCGAGAAGTATTCACTTCACTGTTTGCCTTTCACGATGACGCCACTCTGGTTTCCTATTGCCCGAAGAAAGGAAAAGTGGTTGTTCTTCTGAGCAGTTTGCATGATCAAGAAGTAGATAACACACGTCCAGACAAAAAACTACGCATGATCTTGGACTATAATTCTAGTAAAGGTGGAGGAGATACGGCAGATCAAATGTTGCTATGGAAGGACAGATTAAATAGGCCATGTGGTCTTTTTCTGTCATCATGCTTCTATGTCCTTCACCGTCTCTTGCCCCCCATCTTTTCCATCCCCAATCCCATAATATCCACTTTATGCTATCTGGGTGTCACACTAAACTCCTCTAACATGCTCTGAACAAATTTCTTCTCTGGTTCATCATTCCTTTGATCAATTTCGCCAGCTTCATGCCGTCTGCACTTTTCTCTCCATCTCAGCATTAACTACTCTTTTTCAGTCAATACAAAATCAAACTGTGGAATTAGTTACCGGAGGATGTAGTAAAAACTGTTAGTATAGGTGGGTTTAAAAAAGGTTTGGACAAGTTCCTGGAGGAAAAGTCCATAAACCAATATTTAAGAGGACACGGGAAATCCACTGCTTAGCCTGGAATAAGCAACGTAGAATCTGTGTACCTTTTTCGGAACCTGACAGGTACTTGTGACCTGGACTGGCCGCTGTTGGAAACAGGATACTGTATTTGATAGGCCTTTATCTTTATTTTAGCACTTGATTGACCACCCAAGCAGAGGCATCTGAGTGCATTACAATAAATGGGCTGCAGTTAAGTTGGTCTGATCCACTATGGGATATCTTGGTTTTATGTAAAGACGAAGAGGAGGAGCAGCAGCAGCATAGTCAAAATCATCAGGAAAAGCAAAGGGAGACTAGATAGGCAGTTAGAGAAAATACTCAGTCAACAGGAGGAAGAAATAGAATGCTGCTTAGAGATATATGAGAGAAACAGAACAGAGGAATAGTTATGATAAAGAGGGAAAGCTTGGTGAGTAAGGGGACAGGCTGAAAACAGAATACTGAGTTATTTTGGGGCAGTTTCTCCAAATGGGTTCGTTTTGCACATGCCATGACAGTCATGAACCTCACTTCTAAGCTCAGTCTCTCAAATGTACTATTAATGCTTGGCGTAGTACTTGCATCGTGCCAAAGAGAGCTTCCTTCTGGTGTTCATAATACGTAACATGTATGGGTAGTTTGTCAAGATGTGCTCGGAAATTCTTCTTTATCAAGCCTGTGGCTCCCAATATGATAGGAAATGTTTCTGTATCTTTCTTTCTGCCACATTTTCTTGGTCTCTGACTGCATCGCTTGGTACTTCAGGATATTCTCCCTCTCCACGTGATTCACAGAATAATCACTTGGAACAAACAGGTCTATTATCAATGTCGTTCTGGTGTTCTTCTTTACCACAATGTCAGGTTCCCTCGCATTCAATTTCTTATCCATCAGAATGGGAATGTGCCAAGTGATCCTAAACTCTTCATTCTCTGTTCCCTTAGGGTCACAATCCCAGTGCTTTTCAGGGACAGTGATGTTGTAGTATTTACAGAATTACCAATGGATGGGGCGTGCTACTTTGTTGTGCCTTTCTGTATAGAAAATTTCCCCCATCAGAACTTCACAGCCAGCTATGAGATAAGTAATTGATTCCAGCTCTTTCTTACAGAATCAACATATGTCTGTTTTGCGTTCTTTAGGGCAGTTACTCCAAATGGATTAGTTTTGCGCATACCATGACAGTCATGAACCTCACTTCTAAGCCAGGGCATGGGGAGTATGATCTCAGTTTCTCAAATTTATTGCTAAGGCTCGGCATAGTACTTGTATCGTGCCAAAGAGAGCCTCCTGCTAGAGCTCGTAAGATGTAACATGTATGGCTAGTTTGTCAAGATGGGCTTGGAAATTCTTTATCAAGTCTGTGGCACCCAACACAATTGGAAATATTTCTGTATCTTTCTGCCACATATTCTTGGTCTCTGAATGCACTTCCTGGTACTTCAGGACCTTCTGCCTCTCCATGCAAGTCACAGAGTAGTCGCTTGGAATGGACACCTCTATTATCAATGCCATTCTGGTGTTTTCTCCTTAACCACTATATCCGGCTTTCCCATATTGGGTGCCAAATGCTTCATTAAGAACTTCCATGTACACTTCGATAAATTATCCATGCAAATTATAGCTTATGAACGTTTTGGCACAATGCAAGTATTAATAGTAAATTCAAGAGACTGAAATCATACTCTACATATTATGGGCTTTGAAGTGAGGTTCACGACTATCATGGTGTGCCCAAAACCTATACCTTCCAATAACTTTCCTTGCTTTTACCTATATCTGTATACCTTGTCTTGTAACCACTTTGATTGAAGGATAAGGTGATATATAAAACTGGTTAAATAAATAAATAAACTAACCCATTTGGACAAACTGTCCCCAGAAATCTTGAACAATTTCTTTTGCTCAGCAAATACAGAAGAGGGGAGATGTACTGATGTCAGAGTGAAATAGCATAAATGGTGTAATTATTCCAAATCCATTTACGAAATAGGAAATGGGATTAGATGCAGTACATATCGAAAGCTGGGTCTGCTGCTTTTAACCTTAGTAAAGGACCTGGAAATGGGAATAACGAGTGAGGTAATCACATTTGCAGATGACACATTATTCAAAGTTGTTAAAACCCATGAAGATTGTGAAAAATTGCAAGAGGACCTTGATAAATTGTAAAACTGGGAATCCAAATGGCAAATGAAATTAAATGTGGACAAGTGCAAAATTCTGCACCTAGGAAAGAACGACCCAAACTATGGTTACACGATGCAAGATTCCACATTAGGAACCACCACCCAGGAAAAAGATTTAGTGTCATCATGGATAACATGTTGAAACCCTCCACCCAGTGTGCAGCGGCAGGCAAGAAAGCAAATAGAATGCTAGGAATCATAAGGAAAGGAATGGAGAATAAAACAAAGGATATTATAATGCCTCTGTATCATTCCATGGTGCGACCGCATCTTGAATATTATGTGCAATTCTGGTCACAGTATCTTAAAAAGGATATAGCAGAATTCGAAACGGTACAGAGAAGAGCCACAAAAATAGTAAAGGGGATGGAAGGATACCACTATGAGGAAAGAATTAAAAGGTTAGAGCTCTTCAACTTGGAAAAGAGACATCTAAGGGGAGATATGATAGAGGTCTATAAATTAATGAATGGAGTGGAACGGGCAAACGTAGATCAATTGTTTACACCATAAAAATATAGAAAGAATAGGGGATATGCAATGAAACTACAGTGTAACCTATTTAAGACTAATAAGAGAAAATCTTTTTTCACTCAACGTGTAATCAAACAGTGGAATTAATTTCCGGAGGATGTAGTAAAAGCTGTTAGTGTAGTCGGGTTTAAAAAAGGTTTGGACAAATTCCTGGAGGAAAGGTCCATAAACCATTATTAAAGGGAACCCGGGAAATCCATTGCTTGCCCCAATAAGAGCATTGTGGAACTTGTGTATTTTGGGGAAACTGCTAAGTACTTGTGACCTAGATTGGCCACTGCTGGAAACAGGATACTGGGCATGATGGACCTTGGTCTGACCCAGTATGGCATATCTTATGCTCTTATAGTCTTATTCCAATAGCTCACATCTCCCCATCTTTTCAATTTACCTTTAGAGAGGGTGTGAAGGAACAAAAGAGCCAAACAAGTGATGACACTGGAAGCTGACAAAGTTATGGAAACACCATGAAAAAGCCGAAAAGCGTACTTACTCACCTGTAACAGGTGTTCTCCAGGGACAGCAGGAATCAGTCCTCACTTATGGGTGACGTTGACGCCGAAGGAGCCCGCTGCGGAGCAATTCCCCAGCTTTCAAAGAAAGCCTTAGGGATTGCTGCCACGCATGCATGGTCCTCTTCCCGCCCAATGGTTCCATCTTGCTCAGTCAGGTCCCAGAGCTAGAGCCCTACTCAGCAGATGGCAAGGGAAGAATAACAAAAATGGCAACTCTTAAGGGGAGGTGTGAGGGTAGTGAGGACTGATTCCTGCTGTCCCTGGAGAACACCTGTTACAGGTAAGTAGCTACGCTTTCTCCAGGAACAAGCAGGAAGTCAGCCCTCACTTATGGGACTCCCCAGCTACAGGCTACCGAAACCTGCAAGCGAAAAATGCCTCCGTGAGGTCGTGAGCAGAAGCCGATGACTGAAGGAACCCTGAGTCCTCGGGCCCTTCAGGCCAAGCTCTTGGTAGCCGCAGAAGGGGGGGGGGGGTCAGAGGGCAGGAGTTTCTTATACCCTGAACAGATTACGGAATACAGCCTGGCTGAAGGTGCTGTCCCGGCGAGACTCCCTCTCCAGGCAATAGTGTTAAGCGAAGGTATTCGCGGAGGACCAGGTCGCAGCCCAGTAGATGTACGTCAGAGCCACTGAGTGCAGTGAAGCCACCGACGTTGCCTTGGCCTGGACGCTGTGCGCAGTGACTCGGCGATCCAGTGGGGCCCCAGCCTTTGCCTGAGCGAAGGTGATGCAGTCTGCCACCCCTCAAAGATGGTGCACTTGGTGAATGCGAGCCCCAGACGATTAGGATCATAGGCAATGAAGAGCCGGTCAGACCTGCGATGACCCTGGGTGCATTGCAGGTAGAAGGTGAGAGTCCTCTTGCAGTCGAGTGTATGTAGGACCGCCGATGCCCGGTCGGCATGGGGTCTCGGGAAGAAAGTCAGTAGGACTATCTCTTGGTTGAGATGGAAATCCAAGACAACGTTCCGTAGGAACTTGGGGGGAGTTCGAAGGACCACCCTGTTCCCATAGAACCTTGTATAGTGAGCCACGGCCATGAGGGCTTGCAGCTCGCTGACTTGCCGGGCCGAGGTCAGCGCCATCAGGAAGACTACCTTCCAGGAGAGGTGACGAAGTGAGCAAGTCGCCATCGACTTGAAGGGTGGCCGCGTCAACTGCATGAGCACGATGTTCAAGTCCCACTCTGCCGGTGGAGGCCAGATGGGGAGCTTGGAAAGTAAGAGGCCCCGCATGAAGGGGGAGACCAGAGGCTGGCCCAAGAGGAGTTTACCCTCGACAGGGAAGTGGTTGGCCAAGATGGCGCTCAGGTAAACCCGGACCGAGTTGGATTTCAGCCCCACCTGCGAGAGGTGGAGGAGGTACTGTAGAACCCACTGGGTAGAGCAGGAAAAAGGGTCGATCTGGAGCTCGAAGCTCCAGACCGAGAAGCGCTGCCACTTCAGGGCATAGGCCCGTCTCATCGAAACCTTCCTCGACACGAGAAGGACCTCATTGATCACCTCTGGGAGGTGCACCGAGGCTAAAGACACCCACTCAGTCACCAGGCTGTCAGGAATAGTGAGACCAGGTTTGGGTGAAGCATAAGAACATAAGAACATAAGATATGCCATACTGGGTCAGACCAAGGTCCATCAAGCCCAGTATTCTGTTTCCAACAGTGGCCAATCTAGGTCATACGTACCTAGCAGTTTCCCCAAGGGACACAGGTTCCACAATGCTTGTATTGGTTCAAGCATTGATATCCTGGGTCCCTTCTTAATAATGGTTTATGGACCTTTCCTCCAGGAACTGTCCAAACCTTTTTAAACCCAGCTACACTAACAGCCTTACTACATCCTCCGGTAACAAATTCCAGAGTTGATTACACGTTGAGTGAAAAAAATATTTTCTTTTATTAGTCTTAAATAGTTTACCCTGTAAGCTTCATTGCATGTCCCCTAGTCTTTCTATATTCTGATAAGGTAAACAATCGATCTACGTTTACCCGTTCCACTCCGTTCATTAAATTTATAGACTTCTATCATATCTCCCTCAGCCGTCTCTTTTCCAGGTTAAAGAGCCCCAACCTTTTTAGCCTTTCTTCATAGGAGTAGCCTTCCATCCCCTTTACCATTTTGGTGGCTCTTCTCCGAACCTTTTCTAAAATCGCTATATCCTTTTTAAGATACGGCGACCAGAATTGCACACAATATTCAAGGTGCGGTCTCACCATGGAACGATATAGAGGCATTATAATATCTTTTGTTTTATTTTCCATTCCTTTCCTTATCATACCTAGCATTCTATTTGCTCTCTTGGCCGCCGCTGCACACTGGGCCGAGGGTTTTAACATGGTATCCACAAGGACGCCTAAATCTTTTTCTTGGGTGGTGGTTCCTAATGTGGAACCTTGCATCTGTAACCATAGTTTGGGTTGTTCTTTCCTAGGTGCATAACCTTGCACTTCTCCACATTAAATTTCATCTGCCATTTTGATGCCCAGTCTTCCAATTTATCAAGATCCTCTTGCAATTTTCCACATCCTCCTGGGTTTTAACAACTTTAAATAGTTTTGTGTCATCAGCAAATTTGATAACCTCACTCGTTATTCCACTTCCAGGTCATTTATGAATATGTCAAAAGCAGCGGACCCAGCACAGATCCCTGGGGTACACCACTATTCACCTTTCTCCATTGGGAAAATTGGCCATTTAGCCCTACTCTCTCTTTCTATCTTTTTAACCAGTTCCTGATCCACAGTAGTACACTGCCTCCTATCCATGACTCTTTAGTTTTGCCAAAAGTCCTCATGAGGGACCTTGTCAAAGGCTTTCTGAAAGTCCAGATACACAATATCAACCGACTCACCTTGTCCACCTGTTTATTCACTCCTTCAAAAAAACATAACAGATTAGTAAGACAAGATCTTCCTTGTCTAAAGCCATGTTGGCTGTCTCCCATTAGGTCATGACTATCTACATGCTGAGTAATTTTATTCTTATGATGGTTTCTACCATTTTTCCCGGTACTGATGTCAGGCTCACTGGTCTGTAGTTTCCCGGATCACCCCTCGAACCCTTTTTAAAAATTGGTGTTACATTGGCGATCCTCCAATCCTCAGGTATTAGAGATGATTTTAATGATAGTTCACAGATTACTGATAGCAGGTCTGCAATCTCAAATTTCAGTTCTTTCAACACCCTTGGATGTATACCATCCGGCCCAGGTGATTTGCTACTCGTCAGTTTATCTAATAGTTGTTGGACATCTTCCCGATGTATCGATAGTACCGTCAAGTCTTCCACAGCTTTAAATACCACTTCAGTCGTGGGGTAACATCCCTACATCTTCCTCAGTAAAGACCGAAGCAAAGAATTCATTCAGTCTCTCCGCTATCGCCTTGTCGCCTCTTAGTGCTCCTTTAACCCCTTTATCATCTAATGGACCAACTGACTCTCTCACGGGTTTTGTTTTGCTACGAATGTACTTGAAAAGGTCTTTATTTCGCGTTTTGGCTTCCGCAGCAAGCTTCTTCTCAAATTCTCTCTTTGCCTGCCTTATCAATGCCTTGCATTTGACTTGCCAGTGCTTGTGCTGTTCCAGGTTTCATCATTTGGCTCTTTTTCCATTTCTTGAAAGATGCTTTTTTGGCAACAACAGCCTCTCTGAACCTCAGCTTTAAACCATGCTGGCAATTTTTTTGGACTTCCTTCCACTTTTCTTAAAGCGTGGAATACAGCTGGTCTGGGCGTCCTCGTTAGTATTTTTCTACAACACCCCAGCTTGATGGACGTCTTTAACCTGTGCAACGGCTCCTTTTAGTTTGTTCTTAACTGATTTGCTGATTCTATCATAGTCTCCCTTTTCGAAAGTTAAGGGGTAGTACTGTGGATTTCTTACTATCCCTCCTCCACTAATTAAATCAAAGGCGATCATGCTATGATCACTATTGCCACGTGGCCCCAACACCCTTATCTCTTGCACTACATCTGGTGTTCCACTAAGGACTAGGTCTAATATTGCTTCCCCTCTGGTCGGTTCATGAACCAGCTGCTCCAAGAGCAGTCATTTATTTTCATCTAGGAACTTTATCTCCCTAGCATGTCCTGTTGTGACACTGACCCAGTCGATGCCGGGGTAATTGAATCACCCATTATTATTACTGCACTGTAACTTTTGCTAGCTTCCTTGATTTCTTTGAGCATTTCATCATCCATTTGTTCATTCTGGCCAGGCGGACGATAGTACACCCCCCACTGCCATCGCCTTCCCCTTTTTTACATGGAATCTCTCAATCCATAGAGATTCTACAGCAAAATTTTGTTTCTTGCAAAACTTTAATCCTTTCTGACTCAATGCCCTCTCTAACATAGAGCGCAAACCCCTCCACCCAATTGATCAGCTCTATCATTTCGATATAGTTTGTACCCAGGTATCACAGTGTCCCACTGGTTGTCCTCCTTCCACCATGTCTCTGATATTCCAATCATATCTAACCTCTCGTTTTAGTGGCTATATATTCTAACTCTCCCATCTTGTTTTGTAGACTTCTAGCATTTGCATACAAGCATTTTAGAGACTGTATTTTATTCATATTAATTTGGCTATTGGTAGACATGGGTAATTTGGGATCTTTTAAGTTCTGTCGTCTCCATACTCGAGGGGCATTTGGACTACTTTACTCTTTTTTGGAACCTCTCTGCTTTTTGTAGTATCCTTCAAGGATACATTCTTCCGAACCATGCGCTCTTGGGCGACTGTCGGCTTTCCCCTATTATCTAGTTTAAAAGCTGCTCTATCTCCTTTTAAAGGTTAATGCCAGCAGCCGGTTCCATCCCGGTTAAGGTGAAGCCCATCCCTTCGGAAGAGCCCCTCCTTTCCCCAGAATGTTCCCCAGTTCCTAAACAAATCCGAACCCCTCATCTCTGCACCATTGTCTCATCCACGCATTGAGACTCCGGAGCTCTGCCTGCCTATTGGGTCCTGCACGTGGAATGGGAAGCATTTCGGAGAACGCTACCCTGGAAGTTCTGGATTTCAACTTCCTACCTAAAAGCCTAAATTTAGCTTCCAGAACCTCCCTACCAACTTTTCCTATTCATTGGTACCAAACATGTACCAAGACAGCAGGACTCCTCCCCAGCACTATCTAAGACCTTATCTAGGTGGCGTGTGAGGGTCCGCTACCTTCGCACCAGGCAGGCATGTTACCAGGCGATCCTCACGTCCACCAGCCACCCAGCTATCTACATGCCTAATGATCGATCACCCAACTATAACTGCTGTCCTAACCCTTCCCGCATGGGCACTTGGCCCTGGAGAAACCTCCTCGGTGCGAGAGGGGTTTACATCACCTGGAGGAAGGTCCTAGTTACAGGATCACTTCCTGCACACCAGGGTGATGCTCTCCTGTCACGTGACCTCTCTCCTCCATGGCAACAGGGATGCTGCCAGACTGAAGGTGGGACTTCAGGACTATATCCCTGTAGGTCTCGTCTATGTACCTCTCTGTCTGTCTTATGTTTTCCAAGTCTGCTACTCTAGCTCTAGAGAACGGACTTGTTCCCTGAGAGCAGAGAGCTCTTGCACCTAGTGCACACGTAAGACCTCTCACCAGCTGGGAGAAAATCATACATGTGGACACTCAATGCAAAAGACTGGAAAGCCACATCCCCGCTGCTGGACTGCTGTCGCATCTTAGTTTTAAAGTTTGTGTTTAGATCTTTAAGTTCTATATGTACTAAAGGGTGCAATGGATATTTATACCACTAAAAACTGTACCTAAGAAGTTTAATATACCTTGTTCACCTGAAGCTTAATTAATCTCAGGTCCTTGGTGTATGACTGATTTGGGTAATGAGCTTCACCTGAGAGCACCTCCTGTCTTTTAAGTTGTGCAAGTACCTATAAAGCTGTGATTTTCCCAGGGGAGGCATCCCTCATCCTGCATCAGCAGACCTGGGGTACTGTCTAGGGGACCAGAGGTTCCGATGAGAGCCAGAGTAGAAGTGGGAACCAGGGCTGTCAAGGCCATGAAGGAACCACGAGAATCACCGAGGCTTGGCCCTGATGAATCTTGTGGAGGGTCCTCGCAATGAAACATAGAAACATGACGACAGAAAAAGACCACATGGCCTATCTAGTCTGTCCTTCCATAACAACAACTACAACAGTCCACTTTTTACCTTTAGAGATCCTCTGTGTTGGTCCCATGCTTTTTTGAATTCAGTTACTGTCCTCATCTCTACCACCTCCACTGGGAGACTATTCCATGGATCCACTACTCTTTCTGTAAAGAAATATTTCCGCATATCACTCCTGAATCTATCTCCCTTCACCCTCATCCCATGTCCCCTCATAGCAGAACTTGCTTTCAATTGAAAGAGGCTCTCTCCCTGAACATTTATGCCACGCAGGTATTTAAACATCTCAATCATATCACCTCTATCCCGCCTTTCCTCTAAGGTGTACATATTAAGATCCTTAAGTCTGTCCTCATATGCTTTATAATGAAGCCCATTAATCATTATAGTAGCAACCCTCTGCACCGACTCCATCCTGTTCACATCCTTTTGAAGGTGCGGTCTCCAGAATTGCACACCATACTCCAAATGAGGTCGCACCAAAGACTTATACAGAGGCATTATCACCTCCTTTTTTCTGCTAGCCATTCCTCTCCGTATGCACCCAAGCATCCTTGTAGCTTTTGCCGTCGCCTTTTCTACCTGTTTAGCTACTTTAAGATCATCAGACACAACCACGCCTAGGTCCCGCTCTTCTTTAGTGGACAAAAGTACTCCACCTCCTATACTGTATTGCTCCCTTGGATTGCTGCAGCCCAAATGCATGGCCTTACATTTTTTAACATTAAATCCCAGCTGCCAAATTCTAGACCATTCTTCAAGCTTAGCTAGATCCCTCCTCATGTTATCTACACCTTCCTGGGTGTCTACTCTATTGCAGATTTTGGTATCATAGGCAAACCTTACCCGACAGCCCTTCCGCTATATCAGAAGAAAATTTCCCTTTTTTTGGGAAAGATCTTTTCTTGAATAACCTCTTCAAAGGAGCAGTAGTAGACTTTGAGAGTCTATCTAAAGCAGAATTTCCAGCATCCATCTGGGTGGCCTTTGCTTGCCAATCTTTACCAAACAGGTTTTCTCCTGTACAGGGAAGATTGCCCAGACCATCCTGTACCCAGGATTCCAAATCAGAGGCTTGTAACCAAGCTACTCTGCGTGCACCTATGGCAATAGCCGAAGCTCTACTGGCACCCTCAAAGGAGTCAAAGGCTGCACGGTTGGAAAACTTGGATACATCCTGTGCATGTTTAAGCCAGGTAACATATTCTTCTCTCTTATCTTCTGACATGAAAGGAGATAAGGTGTGTAGATCTGTAACCTCTTTCAGAAACATCCCCATATAGAGACTATAGGAGTTGATTCTGGCTATAAGCATACTGGCCTGGAAGATTTTCCTGCCAAAAGCATCTAAGGTTCTGCATTCTCTTCCAGGAGGAGCAGAGGAGTGTCTTTTTGAACTCTTGATTTTTTTCATAGCAGACTCTACCACAAAAGAGTGGTGAGGAAGCTGAGTCTTATGAAATCCAGGACAAGGAGGAAAACGATACATGGTGTCCAACTTACGAGAAAAAGGAGAGATGGTAAGAGGAGTTTCCCATATATCCAACATGTGGTCATAAAGAATCTCATGTATTGGTAAAATGGCTGCCTCTTTAGGAGCCTTAGGATATTGAATATCATCCAATTTTTTGGCTCTGGGCTCAGCTTCAGAGGCTACTGTAATTGACAGGCCTCTGGCCACCTCTCTGATGAAGTCCTGGAAAAGACAAGTCCTCAGGAGGGGACATTCTCCTTTTTGGAGAAGAGGGTTCCTGAGGACGAATCTCCGATGCTTCGATGGAAACCTCTGATGAATCAGATTCTTCAGAGGAATCGAAGTATCGACTGTCTGGATGCTCTCGTAGAGCCCAATACGAGTACCGAGGGGTATCGACATCGGGAGTCATTTGTACCGGATCGGTACTAACAGGCATCACTGGATACCGTATCGCTGCTGTCGATGCTGATGCCGATGCAAGCGGTACTGGTATCGGAACCGGAGCTGGATCCGGTATCGGAATCGGTATCGACAACGGTGTTTGTTGTTGTACCGTGGGCGTCGCAGCTTGTATGAAGGCCGTAATGGCACGCTGCATGGTCAGGATATTCTGATCCATAGACGCCACCAATGTCTGGATATCGGTACCGGGAACCGCCGGTACCCCAGAACATTGTAACAGGTGATCGGTCGAGGCCGTGCCGTCGATGTCAATCTGTGACCCCATAGATAATGCTTTGGAAGCCGGAGCCTCCTGCCGGGGTAATTTTGCAGGTGTGGATTCCTCAATAGTAAGTGCAGGTACATCTCGATACTTAGAGGGAGATGTACCTTTTGAGGATCGACCGGACTTAAGTTTTGTTACCTGAGATCCATGGGATGAAGAGGAAGCCCTGGAAGACGTCGATGCTACAGAAGCTGCATCGGAGGGAAACAGGGTACTGAGCTTGGCTGCCCGATTCTGTAACCCTCTTTTAGACATCATGGAGCAGGACTCACAATCCGCGATGGAATGATCAGGACCTAAACATTTTAGACACCAGTCATGGGTGTCTGTGACAGAAATAGTGCCACTGCACTTCGTGCACTTTTTGAACCCGGAGGCGGGCTTTTCCATGAGGAAAAAGACTGTAGGCCTAGGGCCACAGAAGAAAATGCACTGAAGTAGAAAGAAAGTTTTTTTGTTTTGTTTTTAGAAGAGAAAAAAGACCGGAGGTACCAGTCATCGAGAAGGCAGACACGCGACTAAAGAAAAACAAGAAATAAAACATAAGAAATAAGAAATTCTTCAGCAGTGACAGGAAACACGACCTGCTGGCTCCGCGGAAAAGAAGAACTGGAGAGAGGCAGTTGGGAAAGGCGGGAAGGCAGCGCGCAGGCGCTGTGGGATGCTCCCAAAAGCTTTCCTTTTTGGGAAGCTGGGGAGCGTTCCCGCGCAGGCTTCGTCGGTACCGACGATACCCATATGTGAAGACTCATTCCTGCTTGTTCCTGGAGATTATAGTGAAGCTTAGAAGACCAAGAGGGGAGAAAGTTATGGGGAATAGTAAGAGGAGAAAGTAGTTTATTCAGTTCTATAAGCGCCTATACCAGGTGGATAACAATGTGCAGTTGGCTGATATTGATCAGTATTTACAATCAGTGAACCTGCCAGCATTAGAGCTAGAAGATATTTTCAGAGTTGAGTGGCCAATTTCTGCTATAGAAGTGATGGCTGACAAAAATAGAGATTTGTCCAATTTTGAGGGCTTTAATGGCAGCCATCACTTCTATAAAATGCAAAGAGGTAACATACACTACAGAATTTCGTAAGAACATCAGACCAAGGTCCATCAAGCACAGTATCCTGTTTCTAACAGTGGCCAATCTAAGTTGCAAGTACCTAGCAGTTTCTCCAAAAGACACAGGTTCCACAATGCTTGACTGGGACAAGCAGTGGATTTCCCGGGTCCCCTTTAATAATATTTATTTAGACAGTTTTGTATATCACCTTATCCTTCAATCAAAGTGGTCACAACACAATTGGGGGATACATTTAACACGAGGGGATATGAGACACATACACTAATACTTACAGGGAACATGGGCAATGGAGGGTTATGTGGCTTGCTCAAGACCACAAGGAGCACCTGTGGGACTAGAAACACCAGTCCTTCCGGCCCAAGGTTGCTGTCCTCTAGTGGGATTTGAACCCCCGACCTTCCAACCTGAAGTAACTTGCCCCAACCACTCCTCCCTCTAGGTCTATAATAGTTTATAGACCTTTCCTCCAGGAACTTGTCCAAACCTTTTTTAAACCCGGCTACACTAACAGCTTACATAAGAACATAAGATATGCCATACTGGGTCAGATCAAGGTCCATCAAGCCCAGTATCCTGTCTTCAACAGTGGCCAATCTAAGTCATAAGTACCTAGCAGTTTCCCCAAAAGACACAGGTTCCTCAATGCTTGTATTGGGTCAAGCAGTGATATCCTGTGTCCCTCTTAATAATGGTTTATGGACCTTTCCTCCAGGAACTTGTCCAAACCTTTTTTTAAACCCAGCTACACTAACAGCTTTTACTACATCCTCCGGTAACAAATTCCAGAGTTTGATTACACGATGAGTGAAAAGATATTTTCTCTTATTGGTCTTAAATAGTTTACCCTGTAGCTTCATTGCATGTCCCCTAGTCTTTCTATATTCTGATGACGTAAACAATCGATCTACGTTTACCCGTTCCACTCTATTCATTAATTTATAGACCTCTATCATATCTCTCCTTTATAAAGCAGACAAAATAGTGATGATCAAAACAACCAGTCAGATAAATAGGTACAAATTTAGCATATGTAGTAAATTATAAAAACAAATACCATACACATAATAATCAGTTCTATAAAAAAGATCATGTTTCAGACCTAAGCCTGCATCAGGGGCAAATCTGATGAAGCAATGTGCTAAAAAAGTATTCACCACAATGGTATGAGGTACTATCTGTAAATCGGGGCAGATGCTGGTCTATAACAGCAGAGGCACCATCGGGCGCGTTTCAGAGCGTTTTCCCGCCGCGAAGCAGCTCTCCCTCCCTGGGATCGAGCCGGGACACCAGCATCCAGCCATCTACAGCGTGCTGCCCAATTGGGGCAGACGCTGGTCTATAACAGCAGAGGCACCATCGGGCGCGCCCGCGCCTGAGGGCCTCACCAGAGGGCCCTTTGGCGGGGCTCAAGAGGCCTTGGACTAAGTACATCAGCAGAGCCAGTCTAGAGCTGCTCCCTACACTGAAAACCACCACCTCAAAACACCAAAAGACAACCAAAGTGTAGAACTTTGCTACCAGACTAAGGTAACTTGTAGTCACAAAGTAACCTTAGACACAATTTAACTCTCCTCGGTTCACCCCAAGTACAGTTCTCGCTACCCTTGCTATAAAGTAATTACATCTATTGTATAAGTGTGTTACACCCTACTACCGTTCAAATATTCTTGTTTATCCTGCTACTATCCAATTGCATCCATTGCTTTACTAATTTGCCACTGTACAAGCATATTCTTATATATTGTTGCTATACGATTGTATTTATGCTCTTTACCCTGTCCACCAAGCAAGTAGATCACGTACTCACACACTACAGGCCGACTCAACACTCAGCAGCCTAACATGGCTTTCTCACTACTAACCCTCTCCACCATATATCTCCTTGCCAATGCCATCCAAGACACACTTGCTCTCTCATACAGCTACAACCCTATCCCCATCCTACCCTATCTAGGCAGGAAAAATTATGGCAGCCCCCACCATCAACTACCACACACACACCATATCCGACACTCACACCTAACTGTATGTAACTCGCAAACATCCAGAGAACACTAAACCAGACACGCCACAAACACAGCACAACCTGGAATGCGCCCTCAAATTCGCGCTCAGCTCGCAAGAAATAGACAGCCATCACGGACCTCATAGCAGACCATAACTTAGACATCCTAATGGTTACGGAATCATGGCTTACTGATACAGACACAGCCCTCCTAAACCAACTCATCCCACCCAACTTTTCAATCCAAACCTGCCACACAGCTAGCCGCAGAGGCGGTGGAGTTTTCATCCTTGCAAGAACAGAGCTCCAGTATCAGCTGCTCTCCTCCAAGAGCAGCACACACAGACACAGTCACCATAGCCAATAAGCACAACACCATAAACCTCATCTATAGAGCCCCGACCTCCCCTCCAGGAGACATCTCCAACATAATTGAATTAGCCTGCAACCCTGATAACCCACAAAAATCCAATTGGTTGCTTGGTTGCTTGGTGACTTCAACCTGTCATCCCTGCAACCCAACCAAGCTGATTCCTTCCTTGAAGCAATGAACGCACTCGGCTACGAACAGATGGTGAATGCTACCACTCACAAGGGAAATTTACTAGACCTGATCTTCGCCCCTCATTCCGCTACAAGACACAAACATGATTTCAACCTTTCCATCACTCCAGTCCCTTGGTCTCACCACAGCTTAATTACATTCCAGATCCCATCGCATCAAGATCAAGTCCCACCCAGCTGCACAAAAACAGCCTCCACAACAAATATTCGCCACTTCAAACCCCTCGACAAGGACGAGTTTACCAGAAGCGCACTTCCAACACTCAGACATCACATAACTTTGATGATGCGATCACTAGTTGGAATACCAAACTGAACTCATTCTCCCAGCTACCAACCAGGGACAAATCGCTAACCTCGAACAGAAGTGAAAGAAAAAGACAGCCAGCTCCATGGTTTACAACAGAACTGCGGGCATCTCTTCTCATCCTTAGGAAGCACGAAAGAAAATGGCGATGATCTCGCTCCACAGTTGACCAAGCAGCATACACTGAACTCCTAAAACTTCACCGTGAAACAATATATGACAGAATGAAAGAATACCATGCTGAGCTCCTTCTTCGCTCTCTTAACAAACCCAGGGACCTCTTCAGCCTAGCAAAATCCTTAATTAAGGAACCATCTCCTCCTCAGCATGAACCTATACAACCCCAGTTATATGCTGTCTATCTCCGAACCAAAACCCTCAAGATTGATAGAACTCCAGAACCCACACCCAACCATATCCCCTACATACAACTACCGCTTACAGAGTTCACACCTCCTGCCGAGAAAAACATCCAAGACCTCATTGCTACCATCAACACCACTACAGCACCGAATGATCCCTGCCCAGCGTACTGGATTAAAGCCATGCGCATTGAACTCAGCCCAACTCTAGTCAACATCAGAGGACTATCCTTCTCAACAGGAATGTTCCCATCATCTCTCAAACAGACGTCCATACGGCCACTTCTGAAGAATAACAGACTAAATCCGCTGAAGGCTGAATCATATCGCCCAATCTCGAGCATACCAGTTAGCCAAAATAATTGAGAAGGTTGTCCAAAGACAGATCCAGCAACACATAGACATAGCAGCTCCTCTAGATCCCTGCCAGCACGGGTTTAGGTTATCTCACGGAGTTGAGACACTGCTTGCCACCCTAATCAACACATTAAACAGAGGAATAGACAATATCGAGAATGGCTTTGCACTCATTTTCCTAGACATTTCTGCTGCATTCGATTCCGTCAATCACGACCAACTCCTTACACGCCTCCAAGAGAAGGGAATCCAGGGCCTGGCTTGGGAGTGGTGTAGTTCCTACCTAGCAAACCGATGGCAACATGTCCGGGTGGGAGTCAACACATCTGAACCATTCCAGCAACAGCAAGGAGTACCACAAGGCTCCTCTCTATCTGTGCTACTATTTAACATATACATGCAGCCTATATGCGGAATCATCCGCCCCTACAATATCTCCAGCCTGATCTACGCAGATGATGTCCTGCTGTTTGCACCATTTAAAGTCAAGCATCCCGACTTCACTGCTCTAGTCGAATGCTTCAATGCAATCACCGACTGGCTGCAAGCCCAGAACCTGCACATAAACGTCAGGAAAACCAAGGTCCTGTTCATCTCAAGGAACAAAAACTTCTCCCTTCCAACTACCTTGAAGGTAAGAGATGCAGAGTTCCCAACCAAGCCTTCCATATGTTACCTGGGTGTTACGTTGGACCAACAACTGGACTTCAGGGAGCACATAAACACAACCAGGACCATATACAATAAAATCAGAACACTAAGGCACCTAAGACCCATGTTACCCCCTGATGATTTCCAAACCGTATTCCAGGTGCTGGTAACTCCACACTTTGAATATGCAAACGTCATTCTACATGGACTCCCCAAGCATACCCTCAACCCACTACAACTTGCGATGAACGCAGCTGTACGCGTTCTCTGTGGACTATCCAGAACAGACCACATCACTCCTACTCTCAAGGAACTTCACTGGCTACCGATAATCTGTAGGATCACATGCAAGGCTCTACTCCTCACCTTTAAGATCATCAATAAATTAGCTCCTTCGTCACTCACGGGCCTCCTCACCCCCACCCCCAACAACCGGTCGAGAAGGACAGTAGCAGACAACACGATGATTATCCCCAAGGAAGCCATAAAATGTACTCAGACAACTAGGAATAGAGCATTCGCCTTCTATGCCCCAAATTGCTGAAATAACCTCCCACCAAAAATAAAATCGATCAGAGACCTCACACAATTCAGGAAAGCAATCAAGCATCACCTATTCCTCCTATACTTCTCGCAATCAAACAACCCCTCCCCACTTAACACACACCAATCCTTTCAAGCTGTGCTTGACTCTACACAAACAAATTAAGACAAACTAATAGCTGAAATACCAATGGTATGCGCAACAATACCAAGCTGAGATGTATATAATAGTTCAATGATGAATACCATGTTTTAGGTCTAATATGTAAATAGTTTACCCAGTTAATGCTCCAAGTTAACTATCCTGTTAAAATGTAAGCACAAGACAGTTTTGACTGAATTGAGCAAGAATTGTTAATTGTAAACCGCACTGATAATAAAGAGCACGGTATATAAAAGCTGTTAAATAAATACATAAATAAATAGGTAAAAACATAAGTAAAATCATAAAAGCAATTTGCAAACATGTTACATAAATAACTCCATGCAACATTTATTTATGTGGGTTTTTTTATATCGCCTTCTCAGGTAATCAAAGCGGTTCACAGAGTAACATCAACATTACATTATAACGTAGGAACTAGTTACATTGAACATAAGAACAGGTGTGAGCTTATATACATAGTTACATATACATACATTGTGTGTGTATATATATATATACACACACACACACATATATACACACACACACACAGAGCAAGGCATGATACCTGTAAACCGCTCTGATGCGTAAGTAAAGGGCGGTATATTAAATGCCTAAACCATAAACCATAACCATAGCAACCTATATACAAAGTGAGGGGGGACACTGGACTGTATTAAATGCTTCATCTGATAAATTATGGTGCATAAAGGGAGATGTTTGTAAGGGTCCCATTATTGATTTGAAAGGATATGCTAAGTTGGGTATATGTTTTCATGCTCTTTGGGGGTGCCAAAATGCTCTATAAAGAGGTGCTTTTAAGTCTTTCCAGAATGTAGACAAATCTGTGGCGGCTCTTAGCCTATCAGGTAGCATGTTCCATAAAGTAGGGGCAATGTATAAAAAGGCTCTGTTGCTAGTAGCGCGGTTAGTTTTGCGATATTCTGGAGGTATAATTAATGTATTTTGTGTGCAGCCTCTTCTTTGGCAATTACTTGAGGTTATTTTGATTAGATTGATTAGGAATGATGGTGTTGTCTCTGACCAATTTGAAGGTAGTCATCAGCAATGTTCCCTCTAAGCTGCGCTGGGTCCGCCGGCAACATTCCTGCGGGCGAACCCAGCGCAGCTTAGAGGGAACAATGGTCATCCGTAATTTATATTTAATTATGCTCTGGATTGGCAGCCAGTGGAAATTGAACAAGATTGGAGTAATATGTTGCAATATGTTTGCTTTGTGAATTATGTGGGCAGCCATCACAATGACATCACTAAAACTACAAATTGTTGTTGTCGTTAAGTGCCATAGAGTTGGTGTTGACTCATGGCAACCCTCTGAATAGTTGTCCTAAACTTTATTTGGTCTTCAGTCTGGCAGCTCACTGTCAATAGAGTGGCATCCATAGCTGCTGCTATATCAATCCATCTCATTGCTGGCCTCTCTTTTTTGCGTTGACCATCAACCTTCAGCCTTTCGCTGATCACAAAGAACTATCTGGTAACCCTACCATTAGATGATCATAGGATAAATGGGGCATTCATGTAGGACAAGGCCATAGCAGAGAGACTAAACTAATTCTTTGCTTCACACTTTAATGAGGAAAATGTAAGGAATTAATGGCAGATAAATCAGAGGAACTAAAGCAAATCTTGGTACTGAAGTTGTTTTTTTTTTTTTTTTTAGTGCCATCGAGTCAGTGTTGACTCATAGCGACCCAGCTACCTCTGGGTTTTCTTGGCAATGTATCACCGGAAGTAGATTGCCAGCCTTTTCTTCCGAGGCAATGGAGGGTAAAGTGACTTGCCCAAAGTCACAAGGAGTGCCAGTGGGAATTGAACTCTTGATCTTCTGGGTACTAGGCAGTTGCTCTAACCACTAGACTACTCCTCCACTCCAGTTGGGCTACAAGGACTTAAAAAAAATAAAATTGCAGATATATTATTAGTAATATGCAACCTATCATTAAAATCATCTATGCTAACCGAAGATTGGAAGGTGGTCAATGTAATGGTAGCTTTTAATAAGGGTTCTAGGTGTGTTCTGCAAAACTACAGAAGGTGAGTGCTGGGCAAAATGGTAGAAACTATTATAAAGAAGAAAATCACTGAACACACAGACATAGTTTAATGGGACAAAACAAACATGGATTGAGCCAAGGGAAGTCTGGCCTAACTAATCTGCTACTATTTTATGAAGGGGTGAATAAACACAAGAATAAAGGTGAGCCAACTGATGTAGTGTATCTGGATTTTAAGAAAGCATTTGTCGAAGTAACTTATGAAGTCTCCTGAAGACATTAAGAAGTCATGGTATAGGAGACAATGTCCTATTGTAAACTGAGAACTGTCTAAAAGATAGAAAATAGAGGTTAGATGGCCAATTTTCTCAAAGGTGGAAGGTGAATAGTGCTCAGGGATATTCAGTGGCACTGAAGCTTTATTTATTTTTAACATATTTATAAATGATCTGGAATTAGGAACAAGCAGTGAGCTGATCAAATTTGAATATGACACAAATTTATTTAAACTTATCAAATCATAAGCAGATTGTGAGAAATTGCAGGAGGTCATTGTGAAATTGGGTATCTAAACTGGCAAGTGAAACTGTACAAATCCAAGGGATGCATATAAGATAACGACCCAAATTGTAACTAAATGATACTAGATTCCACTACATAAGGAGTCACCACCCATGAAAATGATCTAGGTGTCATTGTGGACAATACATTGAAATATTCTGTTTAGTATGTGGCAGCAGCCAAAAATACAAACATTTTATTAGAAATTATAAGTAAAGATATATAGAATCAAAGAATATCATACTGCCTACTACTACTACTTATTTGTATAGCACTACAACCCGTATGCAAAGCTGTAAACATACAAGTAAGAGACTGTCTCTGGATCATCAGCGCTTACAATCTAATCAAGACAAACCATACAACAAGTGGGGAATAGGGTAATTCAAAGGGAACGGCAAGATACAGATAGGTGATAAACAGGAAAATAAGGGGATCAGGATCCAAATGCAGCCTCGAAGAGGTGGGTTTTTTAGCCTGGATTTCAAAAAGGGCCAGAAAAGGAGCCTGGAGTACTAACTCGGGTAGTTTGTTCCAAGCATATAGAGCAGCAAGATGGAATGAGCAAAGTCTGGAGTTGGCAGTGGCAGAGAAGAGCACAGATAAAGCATAGTTACTCACCTGTAACAGGTGATCTCCAGGAACACAGGAATTTAGTCTTCACATATGGGTATCGTCGGTACCGACGGAGCCTGCGCGGGAACGCTCTCCAGCGTCCAATTAGGAAGCATTTGGGAGCATCCCACAGCACCTGCGTGCTGCCTTCCCGTCTTTCCCAACTGCCTCTCTCCAGTTGAGTTTAAAGCTGAAACAAAGAGAGAGAGAGGGAAAGAGAAAGAGATAGATAGAGAGATACAACTCCTAGGGGAGGTGGGTGGGTTGTGAAGACTAAATTCCTGCTGTTCCCGGAGATCACCTGTTACAGGTGAGTAACTATGTTATCTCCAGGAACAAGCAGGAATGTAGTCTTCACATATGGGGACTCCCTAGCTTTAGATGCCAGGGAAAGACCCCAGAAGTTGTGTGTCCCTGTGAAAGGGCTCCACTTCCCCCCATGGATCTCTGGCATCCAACCAGGGATGGTGGGTAGGAGTTGATTAGGTATGGAACAGGTGTTGGAGAACAGCCTGACCAAACAAGGCATCCCGGCGGGAGTCCTTGTCCAAGCAGTAATGGGCTGTGATAGTATGAACCGAGGCCCAAGTGGCTGCTCGACAGATGTCGTCGATAGACAGTGTGCAGATGAGCCATTGAAGCTGCCATGGCTCTCACATTGTGAGCTGTGACATGGCCCTCCAGAGGAAGATTCTTACTCTGATAGGCAAATGAAATACACTATGCAATCCAGTTGGACAGTGTTCTCTTGGAGACTGGATGTCCCAAAAGAGAAGGATCAAAAGCAACAGAGTTGAGAGGACTTTCTATGTTGCTCTGTTCTTTGCAAGTAAAAGGCTAAAGCTCTTTTACAGTCCAAAGTATGAAGATTCCTCTCTGCATTAGATGCATGAGGCCTTGGAAAAAACACAGGCAGGTAGACCGCTTGGTTTAAATGAAAAGGTGAGACCACCTTTGGCATAAAGTGTGGATGAGTCCTAAGGACTACCTTGTCATGATGGAACTTTGTATAAGGTGGATCAGCTACTAATGCCTGCAACTCACTGATGCAGCATGCTGATGAGATTGCAATGAGAAAGATAACCTTCCAAGAAATTCCAAGAAAGGAATTTCAATGAGATAATAGCTAAGGGTTCGAAAGGTGGCTTCATGAGCTGACCAAGATCCAGGTTTAAGTCCCATGCTACCGGTGGTGGCCTAATGGGAGGCTTAGTTAGAAGAAGGCCTCTCATAAATCTTGCTATAAGAGGATGGGAGGAAATAGGTTGTCCATTTAGAGGCTTGAAAGAAGCTGCAATAGCACTCAAATGGACTCTTACTGAGTTAGTTTTAAGTCCTGCATTGGACAAATGAAGGAGATACTCCAGTAATGATTCCAGAGGTATCGCAAGGGGTTAAAACCCTTCTGTGAACACCATATGGTAAACCTTTTCCACTTGAAAGCATAAGAGTGTCTTGTGGAAGGCTTCCTGGAAGCATAAAGGATATCATTTACTTGCTGAGGAAGGTTAAGATCATGAAGATCTAGGCCTTCAGCAACCAAGCCCTGAGATGCAGAGACTGGAGATTGAGATGCCATAACATTCCGTCCTCCTGAGACAGGAGATCTGGAGCAGATCCTAACTCCAGGGAGGGAGCTTGAGAGAGGTATAGAAGAAAAGGGGACCACACTTGCCGTGGCCAGTGTGGAGCTATGAGAATCATACGGCCTCTGTCTCACTGAAGCTTGAATAGGGTTTTGGGAATTAGGGGAATGGGTGGAAAGGAATAAAAGAAGTCATGACCCCAGTGAAGGAGGAAAGCATCCCTGGCATGACAGCCCTGAGCCTGAATTCTGGAACAGAACCGGGGAAGTATGGCATTCAACGGACTTACAAAGAGGTCTATGTCCGAGGTTCCCCAAATCTGAAAAATCTTGGCCACCTGGTCTGCATGTAGAGACCATTCGTGTGGAAACAGAACTTGACTGAGTCTGTCTGCCCAAGAATTTTGTATGCCTGGAAGATACACTGCCAGGAGATGAATCTGATGCTCTCTGGCGAGGGCCCATAGTCGCAAAGCTTTGTTGCAAAGCGACAGAGAGCCTGTTCTCCCCTGCTTATTCACACAGAACATGGCTACTTGATTGTCCGTATGAATGAGGACTGTCTTGTAGCTGAGCAGGGTATGGAACACTCGAAGAGCAAGGAAGATTGCTCTGAGCTCCAAGAGACTGATATGTAGATGAGTCTCCTGTGGAGTCCAAGTGCCTTGGGTGGAGAGATCTTGCAGATGAGCTCCCCAACCATTGGTGAAGCATCTGTTTTGAGAGTTGCCTGGGGTAAGGATTGTTGAAATGGGCACCCCAGCAACAGGTTCTGAGTGGACTGCCACCACTGGAGGGACAAAATAAGGCTATTTGAGTTTGCTATTTTGTCTGACAGGCACCCTGATGCCTGGGTCCACTGAGTGGATAAAGTCCACTGGGCTGCTCTCATATGGAGGAGAGCATAAGGAACCACATGCACGGTAGATACCATGTGGCCTAGTAGTTGTAGTATTTCTCGGGCAGTGAGATGAGGTTTTAGCACTGCTTGAGAAGCTAACTGCACCATGCAAAGGCAACGGGCCTGGGGAAGATAGGTCCTTGCCTTATTGGTATCCAGCAAAGCTCCTATGAATTCTAGAGACCTAGTAGGAGTTAGACTGGATTTTGGGACATTTATGACAAGACCCAAATACTGAAGGATACACATTGTGCAAGATAGGGAGGTCCTGCCCTCTGACTCTGATGGGGCTCGAATGAGCCAGTCGTCTAAGTAGGGGAAGACGAATATCCCTAGAGTGCGAAGAAATGCTGCTACCACAGCCATGCATTTCGTGAACACTCCTGGTGCTGCGGCCAGGCCAAAAGGAAGCACCCTGAATTGGTAGTGCTTTCATTGAAAAAAGAACCGAAGGAACTTTCTGTAAGTTGGGTGGATGAGAACATGAGTGTACACATCCTTGAGATCTAGAGAACAAAGCCAATCCTGATTCTGAAGGTAAGGCAGCAGAGTTCCTAGAGAAATCATCTTGAATTTCTCTTTGAACAGGAATTTGTTCAGTTCTCTGAGGTCCAAAATAGGTCTGTATCCCCCTGTTTTCTTTGGGATAAAGAAATAGGGGGAGTAAAACCCTGTACCCTGTTGATGGAAGGGTACTTCTTCTATTGCCCCTTGGGCAAGAAGCATAGTGACCTCTTGACCTAACAGGTTGATGAGAGAGGTCTGAGAACTGAACTGTCTTACCATTGTGGGCGGGGGAATGCACAGAAAGTGCAGCTTGTACCCCTCTCTTATAATGGAGAGTGTCCAATGCTCTGCTGTTATCTGCTCCGACCTGGGGGCAAAGTGACATAACCTTCCTGGAATGGTGGAAGGCTCTGGTCCATTGAGGGCCAGGAAGGCTAGGTTCTCTAGATGAAAGTCAAAGGCCTTGTGGAGGCTGAGACTGCTGAGACGGTTGAGGCTTAGCAGTCTTTGCTTTCCTTTGTTTAGGTGGTTGCTGGCCCTTCCGGGCAGGCTGACCTGCAGAACGTCCCTGCTGGGAATAAGAGGGATAAAACCTCTTCTTCTTTGAGAAGAAAGGCTTCTTGAAAGATTTCTTTCTCGCAGGATCAGCTGTGGCTTTGGATAGCCTATCCAAAGTGGAGTTGTCAGCATCTAATTCATTGGCTTTTTCGTGCCAATTTTTGCCAAATAGATTCTCACCTGTACAAGGGATATTGCCTAGTCTGTCCTGCACCCAGAGCTCCAAATTGGATGCCTGGAGCCAGGCAATTCTACGTGCACCTATGGAAATGGCAGAGGTTCTGCTTATGCACTCAAAACAGTCAAAAGCTGCACGGTTGACAAACTTAGAAACATCCTGGGCATATTTGACCAGTGTGAGAAAATCCTGCCTTCTGTCCTCAGGAAGAAGAGGGCTCAAAACCTCAAAATCACCTGTGACTTCTTTAAGGAACATTCCCATATATAAAATATAGGAAATGATCCTGGCAGAAAGCATGGAAGCCTGGAAAGTACGACGTCCAAAGGCATCCAAAGTTCTACACTCACGTCCTGGAGGATTAGATGCATGCCTCTGTGCACTCCTGATCCTTCTCATAGTTGATTCCACTACAATAGAGTGGTGAGGAAGCTGAGTTTTTTGGAATACAGGACAAGGAGGGACTCGATACATGGTATCCAGTCTGCGAGAGTGAGGAGAGGTGGTGAGAGGTGTCTCCCACATTCTCAACATGAGATCATGTAAAATCTCATGGACAGGCAAGGTAGCTGCCTCCTTAGGAGCTTTGGGATACTGTAAAATCTCCAACTCCTTAGCTCTGGGCTCTGTTTCAGGAGCCACAGTAATGGACAAACCACGAGCCACCTCCCTGATAAAGTCCTGAAAGGAGATATGCTCTGGAGGAGACATCCTATGTTTAGGAGAGGAAGGATCCTCCGGGAGAAATATTCTGGTACCGACAGAGCTATCAGAATCCTCAGAGTCCTCTGAGGACGCGAAGTATCTTCTGTCTGGATGCTCTTGAAGAGCCCGATACCCGTACCGACCGAAGTCGGTACTGGGGGGAAATCGGAACCGGGGTATCAGTACCAGAAGGCATTGCATGACTGGGTGCCGGCAAAGCAGACACCGATGTCGATGCTATCGGTGCCGGTACCGGCATCAGTGCCGGTACCTGTTGAACTGTCTGACACGGTTCCGAGGGCATCGTTGACGCAAGGAGAGCCGCCAGACTGCGTTCAATAGCCAGGAACCTCTGGTCTACCTGGGTATCGGTACCGGAAGAAGCCGGTACCCCAGAGCATGGCACCAGTAGTTCTGCCGAGGTTGAGGCCTCAAGAACTTCCTGGAGCCCCGATAATGCTTTGGAAGCCGAAGCCTCCCGCCGGGGCAATTTTGCCGGTACAGAACCCTCAAGGGCAACGCCAGAGGCATCTCGATGCTTAGAAGGAGATCTACCCTTTGAGGACCGGCTGGACTTATGTTTAGTTACCTGAGATCCATGGGAGGAAGACGAAGCCCTGGAAGACGTCGATGCCACCGAAGCTGCATAGGAGGGAAAAAGGGCGCTGAGCTTGGCAGCTCGGTTTTGTCGACCCCTCTTGGACATCATGGCACAAGCCATACACTCGGAGATGGAGTGGTCAGGACCTAAACATTTAAGACACCACTCGTGGGTGTCGGTGACAGAGATGGTACCGTCACACTTGGTGCATTTTTTAAAACCCAAGGCGGGTTTCTCCATGATGGAGGAAATTTTGGGCCTAAGGCCCAAAATGGTGCGTGCACCTGGAAAAGAAAAGTTATTAATTTTTTTTTAAAGAAAGAAGAACCGGCGGTACCGGTGAAGCGTCGAGTAAGGCAGACGCAACCACAAAAAGAAGAATAAGGAAAAAAGTCTCTGCGGTGACAGGAACACGACCTGCTGGCTCCACGGAAAACGAAGAACTGGAGAGAGGCAGTTGGGAAAGGCGGAAAGGCAGCACGCAGGCGCTGTGGGATGCTCCCAAAAGCTTCCTAATTGGACGCTGGGTAGCGTTCCCGCGCAGGCTCCGTCGGTACCGACGATACCCATATGTGAAGACTACATTCCTGCTTATTCCTGGAGATAAGGTATCTGCCAGAGAAGCCAAGTTCCTGAGGAGGGGAGTAGAAAGTGATGATAGAGGAAAAGTGGTGAGGAGCTGCAAAATGAATACTCTTATAAGTCAGTAGGAGAAGTTTGAATTGAATGAGGATAAGGATAGGGAGCCAGTCAAGTGACTTGAGATGAGGGATTATATGAGCATAGCAAGACTGGCAGAAGATAAGTGATGCATTTGGCTTTGAACCGATTGAAGGGCAGAGGGATGATTCTGAGGAAGACCAGAAAGCAGAAGGTTGCAATAGTCTATATGGGAGGTGACTAGAGAGTGGATAAGGGCCTTGGTAATGTGTTCAGAAAGGAAGGAACGAATTTTACTGATGTTACAGAGGAAGAAATGGCAGGTTTTAGATATAGTATGTGTTGGAAGTGTTCAGAGAGAAGAGCCAAAGATGACCCCAAAGTTGCAAGCTGAGGAAACAGAGTGTGTTATTCACAGAGATAGAGGAGGAGGAAGGGGAGAGGTGGCTTTAGGGGGAAAGATAAGGAGCTATCCTTTTAGGCTTGTTTAATTTCAGATGGTGGTAGGACATTCAAGCTTCAATGTCAGATAACCAGGCTGAGATAGGGGCCTGGATTCCTGTAAAGATTTCACATGTAAAAAGGTAAATTTGAGAATCATCAGCAAAAAGTAAAATCATGGGAGGAGACGGGTGCACCAAGAAGCTGAGTGTAGAGAGAGAAAAAAGGAGAGTTCCAAGACAGAGCCATGAGGAACACCGAGAGAGTGGGATGGGAGTAGAGAAGGATCCACCAGAACATACATGAAAGGTGTGATGGGAGAGATAAGAAAAAAAAACAGACCAGAACAGAACAGGGTCCCTAAAAACAGGGGAGTACAAGGAGTCAAGGAGAAGGTTGTGTATACATAGTGTCAAAAGCATCAGAAAGGTTGAATAAAGGCCCTTGGATTTGGCGAGGAAAAAGTCATTAGAGACTTTGGCAAGAGCAGTTCCTGTAGAATGTAGAGGACGAAAGCCAGATTGTAGTGAATCGAGAAGGCCTTGAGAGGACAAACACACATTCAAGGAGTTTGGAAGCAAAGGGGAGCAGGGATATGGGCTGATAATTAGAAGGACAGGTAGGGTCTAGTGAAGGTTTTTGAGGAGGCATAAGAACATAAGATATGCCATACTGGGTCAGACCAAGGTCCATTAAGCCCAGTATCCTGTTTCCAACAGTGGCCAATCTAGGTCATACGTACCTAGCAGTTTCCCCAAAAGACACAGGTTCCACAATGCTTGTACTGGGTCAACCATTGATATCCTGGGTCCCTTCTTAATAATGGTTTATGGACCTTTCCTCCAGGAACTTGTCCAAACCTTTTTTAAACCCAGCTACACTAACAGCCTTTACTACATCCATGTAACCACAGCATATTTGAAGGTTGCAGAAATAGTTGCAGAGGAAAGCGATAGATTGAAAATATGACAGATAGTAAGGATGACAGTGCAAGAGAGAGAGCTTAGTAGAAAGATGGGAATGGGATCAGAAGAACAAGTAGTGAGTTTGGAGGAGGAGAGAAGATGAGCAGTTTCCTCCTCGGTGATTTTAGAAAAGGAAGAAAGAATAACTGAGGCTCAGGGAAGGATTTGGGAGGGGTGGAGGTGATCCTGTGGAAAACTCAAAAATAATCTTGTGGACTTTATCATGGAAATAGCCAGAGTCTGGTTGGAAAGAGAAGGAGGGGTTGGGGGTGGAGGCACTTTGAGAAAAGTGTAGCAGAGAGGTGGCAAGGGTCAGAGTAAAGTAAATTATTTATTTAGCAATGCTTATGTACCGCTTTTCAAGGGGTCAAAGTGGTGTACCTTCAAGTATGGTATATATTTCCCTTGTCCCCGAAGGACTCACAATCTGTGTTTTGTACCGGAGGTAACTGAAGGTTAAGTGGCTTGCCCAAGGCCACAACCAGCACCTATTGGACTACAAACCCCAGTCCCGCTGGCCCGAGGTTGTGGTCCCTCAGTGGGATTCAAACCCCCAGCCCTCCGACCTAGGCCACTCCTCCCATCAGGTGAAATTAGACAGGTGAACATAGTATTCTTGCTTGATGAGAGCTATGGCTGACTGGAATGAAGCTAGCATGAATATGAAATGCACAAAGTCAGCAAGAATATGGGATTTAAGCCAGAGGGATGCTTAGCTGAGTGAGTACAGGAACAAAGGTAGAGGATTTTGGATGAAAGCCAGTATTGAGGTACAGTACATCACACAGGGCGATGAACAGGAGGAGCAAGTGCATCCAGAACAGAGGAGAGTATAGTGTTGTAAGAAGATAAGGCCTCATTGAAAGATTCAGATGACATAGTAGAGGAAAATGATAGGACAGCAAAGGAGAGTACTGAAGGGTTAACAGCATGAAGATTCCTAAACATGTTGGTGTAGACTGGACAAAACCGAGGTGGGGGGTGGTTAAGAGAAAAGGTTAGTAGGTGGATGGTCAGATAAGGGAAGGATTGAGGTGGAGAAGTTTGAGGACAAGCAATTGGAGAAGAAAGTGAGGTCAAAGCAGTGGCCATGCTGGTGAGTAGAGGCAATAGAGCCTTGCTGGAAATTGAAAGAGGATGTAAGGGAAAGGAGCATTAAGGTATAAGAATAAGTGGGGTCCATCAATATCAATGATGAAATCCGCAAGAATAAGGGAAGGGGAAGTGGCGGACACCAGGTCTGGAGTCAGTGAGGGGAGGGAGACTTCGATGAGACAGGCCTCGGGGGTTTGGGACCTGTTGTCAGACGCCTACACATCTATTTGGGGAACTTTGGCTGCCCGCCTCCGCTCCAACTCTTCGAGTTCCCTCCATGGACTGCGGGACATGACGCAGGAGTTGCCCAGTGTGTCCGAGTCCCGGGATGAGATTCTCGAGGATTATTTCTTCTTTTTGTGATCCCACTCTGGGGAACCCTTGTCAGAGTGTACACGGCCTCGGTTGGGCGCCGTGGGAACATTACGTGACTCTGCGGACCCATGAATTGTGAGGCTACCGAGGTAGAGTCTGACCTGTGGAAAATATCATCCTGCATCTTCTGACAACGCTGGATGGCTTTCGTGGACATCTTTTTACAGAGGGAGCAGACCTCCAGATCATGATCAGACCCTAGACACCGGAGGCAGCAATCGTGTGTATTGGTAAGAGACGTGTTTTTTGTGCACCAATCACACTCTTTGAACCCACTGGCCATTGGGGGGCAAAGGCGCGAATCACACCGGTGAGAAAAATCCTAGTGCGGTTCCAGCACGCAATGCCAGGGCAAGCACGCCAGGAGGCGGTAAAGGGACCAGTCGCAATCGGATAGGGAAAAAGATTTTTTTCACACAAATTAATCAACTTTTTCAGGGGAAAAAAAAAAGACGTCTGTTGGGCTTCATGGAAAAACGGAGACTGAGCAAGATGGCACTCTTGAGCGGGAAGGAGACCACGCAGGTGTGGTGGCATCTCCTAAAGGCTTTGAAAGCTGGTGAGATGCTTCGGTGAGGGCTCAGTTGGTGCCATCACCCCATATGTGAGGACAGACTTCATGCTTGTTCCTGGAGAAATCACCACTATGGCCAGTGGGTCAAGAAGCATGGGAAAATAAGTAGCCTCCATGAGAGAGGGCAGCAACTGAAGCAGAATCATCATGGAAAATCCTGGTTTCACCGACAACACGAAGATGCAGAGCATTAGAGATAAAGAGGCTTGGCTTACATTCTACAAAGCGCATGAGAAGGGAAGAGAAAAGAGGGATATTAATAAGATTTGACGGGCTGCATATTAATCTGCCTTGAGAATGTGAAAATCTAGGCGGAACAGGGTTGTGATTGGTATCCCCAGATGAGAGGAGAAGTAGGAGAGTATGTGGGAGAGAGAAGAAAGCATGACAGCGACAAGAGTGAGGTTCTTTCAACAGAGTGGAGATGGCTGTATAAGATGTTGAAAATGGTGAAGATAGAGAGCGGCTGATAGGGAAGACGATGAAATGGCAGGAGAGATGAGGGTGGTATGCAGTGGGTGATAAGGACTAGAAAACTGGGGATGTTGGAATGAGAGAAAAAAGATTAGGGAGAGTCAACATTAAGAAGAGAAGATGATATGGAGCCATGAAAATATGAGGGGAGGAGAAAAGGTCCGTAATAGTACACAAAATGCTTGCATGAGAGCCTTTGCACTCTACACTCCCGCCCTCTGGAATACTCTACCCTCCACAATACGGAGCATCCAATCACATCCAGCCTTCAAACGACATCTTAAGACATACCTTTTTGAAGAACACTACAGCACAACTCCTCTGGCTCACCCTCAGCATAACACCCCCTCTTCCCCTCCTCCCTTAACAGCCATCCAAGCAACGGCACTCCCTTTCATATGTAACACAACTTACTTTGATGTCCAAATCTGTACTATTAATTACTAAGTCTTATCCCTATGGTCATCTTGCTCATTGTTTCAAAAAGGTTTTCATGTAACCTGCATGTACCCCTGTTTTTCTCATTTCTACAACTGTTTGATGTAAACCGTTTTGACTGGTAGAAAAATGGTATACCAAAACCAGTAAAATAAAGAAATTAAAGGCAAGGTTATATGGGGATGCAGAGAAAAGCACTAGAGGGATGGGGTGCACCTGAGAAAGCATAGTTAATCACCTGTAACAGGTAATATCCAGGAACAGCAGGAATTTAGTCTTCACATATGGGTATCGTCAGTACCGACGGAGCCTGCACGGGAACGCTCCCCAGCATCCAATAGGAAAGCTTTTGGGAGCATCCCACAGTGCCTGCGTGCTGCCTTCCTGCCTTTCACAACTGTCCATCTCCAGTTGAGTTTAAAGCTGAGACAAAGAGAGAGGGAAAGAGATAGAGACATACAACTCCTAGGGGAGGTGGGTGGGTTGTGAAGACTAAATTCCTTCTGTTCCCGGAAATCACCTGTAATAGGTGAGTAACTATGCTATCTCCAGGAACAAGCAGGAATGTAGTCTTCACATATGGGGACTCCCTAGCTGCAGATGCCAGGGAGAAAGCCCCAGAAGTTGTGTGCCCTTGTGAAAGGGCTCCACTTCCCTCAATGGATCTCTGGCATCCTACCAGGGATGGTGGGTAGGAGTTGATTAAGTATGGAACAGGTGTTGAAGAACAGCCTGACCAAACAAGGCATCCCAGCGGGAGTCCTTGTCTAAGCAGTAATGGGCTGTGAAGATATGAACCAAAGCCCAAGCAGACGCTCGACAGATGTCGTCGATAGACACAGAGTGAAGATGAGCCATAGAAGCTGCCATGGCTCTCACATTGTGAGCTGTGACATGGCCTTCAAGAGGAAGGTTTTTACTCTCATAGGCAAAATATATACACTGTGCAATCCAGCTGGACAGTGTTCTTTTGGAGACTGGAAATCCTAAATGACTAAGATCAAAAGCAACAAAGAGTTGAGAGGACTATTTATGTTGCTGTGTCCTTTGCAAGTAAAAGGCCAAAGCCCTTTTGCAGTCCAAAGTATGAAGATTCCTTTCTGCATTTGAGGCGTGAGGCCTTGGGAAGAATACATAAGAACACATGACCAGCCTGTAAATTGTATATATTGTTATTGTATATAGTTACCCTGTTAGCCAAGTTGATTCTCCTGTTCATATGTAAACACAAAGTACTATTGGAAATGTGTATGTTCGTTGTTTATTGTAAACCGCACTGATGCTGAATAGCGCGGTATAAAAGAGACTTTAAATAAATAAATAAATAATACAGGAAGGTAAACCGTTTGGTTTAAATGAAAAGGTGACACCACCTTTGGCATAAAGTGTGGATGAGTCCTAAGGACTACCTTATCATGATGGAACCTTGTATAAGGAGGATCAGCCACCAACGCTTGTAATTCACTGATGCGACGTACTGAAGTGATTGCAATAAGACAAATGACCTTCCAGGAAAGGAATTTCAAAGAGGTAGTGGCTAATGGTTCAAAAGGCGGTTTCATGAGATGCCCAAGAACCAGATTTAAGTCCCATGCCACCGGTGGTGGCTTAATGGGAGGCTTAGTTAAAAGAACGCCTCTCATAAATCTCGCTATGAGAGGAAATAGCTTGTCCATTGAGAGGCTTGAAAGAAGCTGCAATAGCACTCAAATTAACTCTCACTGAATTGGTCTTAAGCCCTGCATATGATAAATGGAGATACTCCAGTAATGATTTCATAGGTATCGCAAGAGGGTTATGACCCTTCTGCGAGCACCATATGGTAAACCTTTTCCACTTAAATGCATAAGAGGGTCTTGTGGAAGGCTTTCTGGAAGCATAAAGGATATCCTTTATCTGCTGGGAAAGGTTAAGACCGTGGAGTTCTAGGCTTTCAGCAACCAGGCCCTGAGATGCAGAGACTGGGGACTGGGATGCCACAGCATCTCATCCTCTTGAGAAAGGAGATTTGCAGCAGATCCTAACTCCAGAGGTGGAGCATGAGAGAGATGTAGGAGCAGAGCGTACCACATTTGTCGTGGCCAATGTGGAGCTATGAGAATCATATGACCTCTGTCTCTGAAGCTTGAACAGGGTTTTGGGAATTAGGGGAATGGGTGGAAAGGCATACAGGAAGTCCTGACCCCAATGGAGGAGGAAAGCATCCTTGGCCTGACAAAACTGAGCCGGAATTCTGGAAAAGAACCGGGGAAGTTAGGCATTCAGCGGACTTCCAAAAAGGTCTATGTTCGGGGTTCCCCAAATTTGAAAAATTTTGGCCACCTGGTCTGCATGGAGAGACCATTCGTGTGGAAGCAGAACTCGACTGAGTCTGTCAGCCCAAGAGTTTTGAATGCCTGGAAGATACACCGCAAGGAGATGAATCTGATGCTTTCTGGCGAGGGCCCATAGTCGCAAAGCTTCGTTGCAGAGCAACAGAGAGCCTGTTCCACCCTGCTTGTTCACATAGAACATAGCTACTTGATTGTCCGTTTGAATTAGGACTGTCTTGTAGCTAAGCTGGGTGTGGAATACTCGAAGAGCAAGGAAAATTGCTCTGAGTTCTAGATTGATGTGTAGATAAGCCTCCTGTGGAGTCCAGGTACCCTGGGTAGAGAGGACTTGCAGGTGGGCTCCCCAACCCACCTGTGAAGCATCTGTTGTTAGAGTGGCCTGAGGTGGGGGTTGCTGAAAAGGAGACCCCACCAAAAGGTTTTGGGGTTATTGCCATCATTGGAGGGACAAAATAAGGCGATCTGAATTTGCTATTTTGTCTGACAGGCAACCTGACACCTGAGTCCACTGAGTGCATAAAGTCCACTGGGCTGCCCTCATATGGAGGCGAGCGTAAGGAACCACGTGCATGGTGGATGCCATATGGCCTAGCAACTGTAACATTTCCCGAGCAGTGAGGTGAGGCTTTAGCACTGCTTGGGAAGCTAACTGCACAATGTGAAGGCAGCGGGCCTGTGGAAGGTAGGCCCTTATCTGTCTGATATCCAGCAGAGCTCCTATAAACTCTAGGGACTGAGTGGGAGCAAGGTTGGATTTTGGGAAGTTTATGACAAGTCCCAAATACTAAAGGATGCGCATTGTGCGAGAGAGGGCAACCCTGGCCTCTGGCTCTGAAGGGGCTCGAATGAGCCAGTCGTCTAAGTAAGGGAAGACGAATATTCCCAGGGTGTGGAGACATGCTGCGACCACAGCCATGCATTTTGTGAACACCCTTGACGCAGAGGCCAGGCCAAAAGGAAGAACCCTGTATTGGTAGTGCTTCCCTTGAAACAGAAAGCGAAGGAACTTTCGGTGAGTCAGATGGATGAGAACATGAGTGTATGCATCCTTGAGATCTAGAGAACAAAGCCAATTCTGACTCTGAAGGTATGGCAGCAGAGTTCCTAGAGAAATCATTTTGAACTTCTCTTTGAACAAGAAAGCGTAGTTACTCACCTGTAACAGGTGTTCTCCAGGAGCAGCAGGAATCAGTCCTCACATATGGGTGACGTCGGCGCCGACGGAGCCCTCGCGGAGCAATTTTCCCCAGCTTTCAAAGAAAGCCTTTGGGAATTGCAGCGCGAATGCGCGGTCTCCTTCCCGCCCAAGGGTGCCATCTTAGCCAGTCTGATGACATAGCTAAAAGACAGCATAAAAATTTGCAAAAAAAACTTAAGCAGATGATTGCAACTCCAAGGGGAGGAGGGAGGGTCGTGAGGACTGATTCCTGCTGCTCCTGGAGAACACCTGTTACAGGTGAGTAACTACGCTTTCTCCAGGACCAAGCAGGAAGTCAGTCCTCACATATGGGACTCCCAAGCTTAAGGCTACCGGAGACCCTAAGCACAAAAATGAGCTCCCTCTAGCTCAGCAGCACAGAAGGAAGGAATCTTCACTAAATTATTACCCACCGGTAGCCCAACATCCGGGATGGAGGGTAGGAGTTGCTCAAACCTCGAAGAGATTTCGGAGGACTGCCTGTCCGAAAGCACTGTCCCTGCGGGACTCCCTCTCGAGGCAGTAATGGACCGCAAAAGTCTGGCTCGAAGACCAAGTAGCGGCCCGGCAGATGTCTGCCAATGGAACAGAGCGGAGGTAAGCCACTGACGTAGCCTTCGCCTGAACACAATGAGCCGTGACCCGACTTTCTAACGAGAGTCCGGCTGCTCCATAAGCCCAAGCGATACAGTCAGCAACCCAGATGGACAGAGTACGCTTGGAGACAGGGAGCCCCAATTTATTGGGGTCAAAAGACACGAAAAGCTGAGCAGCTTTACGGTGCTCCCGCGTACGGTCAAGGTAGAAGTTCAACGCCCTTCTACAGTCCAGGGTATGCAGGACCATTTCAGCTCGGCTGGAGTGTGGCCTGAGAAAGAAAGTCGGAAGTACCACCTCCTGATTGATGTGAAAAGGGGAGACCACTTTTGGAAGAAATTCTGGGTGAGTCCGTAGGACTACCCTATTTTTGTAGAACCGAGTGTAAGGGGGATCAGACACGAGGGCCTGCAATTCACTTACGCGTCTAGCGGAAGTGAGGGCTATCAGGAATAAAGTTTTCCAAGAAAGGAAACGGAGAGAACAGGTAGCCATAGGTTCAAAAGGCGGACAGGTGATCCGCTGTAAAACCACATTCAGATCCCAGTCAGGTGCTGGCGGGCGCAGAGGTGGTTTAAGTAGAAGGAGACCTCGGAGAAACCTCGCTACGAGAGGGTCGCTGGAAAGAGGTCTGCCGTCCACCGGCACATGATGTGCTGAAAGAGCACTGAGGTGAACTTTGACGGAGTTGGACTTAAGTCCCAGATTAGAGAGGTAGAGCAAGTACTGCAAGATCACCGACACCAAGCAGGAGAAGGGATCCTGAGACTGCTGGGCACACCAAGCGGAAAAGCGATGCCATTTAAGGGCGTAGCATTTGCGGGTAGAAGGTCGCCGAGAAGCTAGGACGACCTCTTACACCTCTGCCGGCAGTAGAAGGGGAGCAAGGACTACCCTTTCAGCAGCCAGGCCATTAGGTTGAGAGACCTGAGGTTGGGGTGTAGCAGGGACCCCTGATCCTGTGTTAGGAGATCCGGTTGAAACCCCAGAGGGAACGGATCCTCTACCGCTAATTGCAGCAGGAGTGGAAACCACGGCTGTCTGGGCCAGCGAGGAGCCACCAGGATTCATGGAAGCTTTGTCTCTGAGAACCTTGAAGAGAGTTCGAGAGACTAGCGGTATGGGAGGAAAGGCATACAGAAGGCTCTCCGACCATGAGAGTAGAAAAGCATCTGCCGCTACTCGAAGGGGATGTGGCTGACGAGAGCAGAAGCGAGGAAGTTGCCAGTTGAGAGGACTGGCAAAGAGATCCATCGTGGGGAGTCCCCACTTCAGAAAAAGTTTCTGAACTACCAAGGGATCCAGGCGCCACTCGTGCAGCTGGAGGATCCTGCTGAGTTTGTCCGCCAGGCAATTTTCTTGGCCTGGGAGATAAACTGCCTTGAGAAGAATGCCGTGACTGACGGCCCAAGAGCAGAGCTTCTGAGCTTCTCGACAGAGAAGGAAGGAGCCCGTGCCCCCCTGTTTGTTCACGTAGAACATGGCAACTTGATTGTCCGTCTGGACAAGGACGGACTGGTGAGAAGTCAGGTGGGAGAAAGCCTTGAGAGCCAGGCGGATTGCTCTGAGCTCCAGGAAGTTGATCTGCTGAGCAGACTCCCACGTGGTCCAGAGACCTTGAGTACATGCCCCTTGGCAATGTGCTCCCCAACCCAGGAGAGAAGCATCGGTCGTCAGCACTTGAGCTGGCTGAGGTGACTGAAAAGGCATTCCGAGCACCAGGTTCGGCCGATGAAGCCACCACTGTAGAGAAGAGGCCAGCGGCCCGGAGACGCGCACTAAGTCGGCTAGGCCGCCCGTGGCTTGTTGCCACTGCTTGCGAAGGCACCATTGAGCAGGCTGCATGTGTAGGCGGGCATTGGGGGTCACGTGGAAGGTGGAAGCCATATGGCCGAGTAGTTTCAGGAAGCGCCTGGCTGAGACCAGGGACTGGCTGCGAAAACGGCCGGCTAGGTCCATGAGCCGTTGAGCCCTGTCGAGAGGCAGGAAAGCTCGTGCCTGAGGAGTGTGCAGTCTTGCGCCGATGAACTCGAGATCCTGTGAGGGGAGCAAAGTGGACTTTGCGAAGTTTATGACAAAGCCCAAGTACTGCAGAAGAGTCACAGTGCAGTGTGTGGCATTGGTGACTTCCGGAGAGGACGATGCTCTGATGAGCCAGTCGTCGAGGTATGGAAAGACATAGAGGCCGTGAAGCCGGAGATAAGCCGCCACTACCGCGAGACATTTTGTGAAGACTCGCGGTGCGGAGGATAAGCCAAAGGGCAGTACTCTGTACTGGTAATGATTTCCTGCCACCACAAACCTTAGGTATTGGCGGTGGCTTGGGTGGATGAGGATGTGCGTGTAGGCATCCTTTAGATCCAAGGAGCATAGCCAATCTCCCTGCTGGAGGTAGGGCAGAAGGATTCCAAGGGTAAGCATCTTGAACTTTTCCCGCACGAGGAACTTGTTGAGGTTGCGCAAGTCCAGGATGGGTCTGAGGCCTCCTGTCCTTTTTGGTATTAGGAAATACCTGGAATAAAAGCCTTGACCTCTCAGGTGGTGGGTCGAACCGAAGGAAAAAAGAGAAATAAACACTAAAATCAACTTTTTCAGCGGGGACACGACGGGTACGTCTGTAGGGCTCCGCGGAAAAAAGAAGACTGGCTAAGATGGCACCCTTGGGCGGGAAGGAGACCGCGCATGCGCGCTGCAATTCCCAAAGGCTTTCTTTGAAAGCTGGGGAAAATTGCTCCGCGAGGGCTCCGTCGGCGCCGACGTCACCCATATGTGAGGACTGACTTCCTGCTTGGTCCTGGAGAATTTGTTAAATTCTCTGAGGTCTAAAATGGGTCTGTGTCCTCCTGTTTTCTTTGGAATAAGGAAATAGGGGGAGTAAAACCCTGTACCCCGTTGGGGAATGGGTACCTCTTCTATTGCTCCTTGAGCAAGGAGCACAGTGACCTCTTCACCTAACTGATCGTTGAGAGAGGTCTGAGAATTGAACTGTCTTACCATTGTAGGAGGGGGCATGCTGAGGAAATGAAGCTTATACCCCTCTCTTACAATAGACAGAGTCCAATTTTCTGCTGTTATCTGACCCATCTGGGGGAAAAATGACAATCTTCCTGGGATGGTGGAGTGTTCTGGGCCATTCAGGGCCAGGAAGGCAAAGTTTTCTAGATAGGAGTCATAGCCCCTGTGGAGGCCGAGTCTGTTGAGCCAGTTGAGGCTTAGCTGCATTTGTCTTTCTTTGCCTAGGTTGTTGCTGCTGTCCCTTTTGGGCAGACTGACCTAAACGATGCCCCTTCTGGGTATAGGAGGGATAAAACTACTTCTTACTAAAGAATGGTTTCTTAGAGGATTTTTTCCTTGCAGGATCAGCTGTAGATTTGGACAATCTATCCAAAGTGATATTGTCAGCATCTATCTCATTAGCTTTTTCCTGCCAATTCTTGCCAAAGAGATTCTCTCCTGTACAAGGAATATTCCCTAGTTTATCCTGTACCAAAATTTCCAAGTCATATGCCTGGAGCCAGGCAATCCTACGTGCACCTATGGCAATGGCAGAGGTTCTGCTTATGCAATCAAAGCAGTCAAAGGCTGCATGATTTACAAACTTGGAAACATCCTGGGCATGTTTGACAAGGGCAAGGTAATCTTGCTTCTTATCATCAGGAAGGAGAGGGCTCGTAAGCTCTAAATCTCCTAAACCCATGAGGATTGTGAAAAATTGCAAGAGGATCAAGATGAATTGGAAGACTGGGCATCAAAATGGCAGATGAAATTTAATGTGGACAAGTGCAAAGTTATGCACCTAGGGAAGAACAACCCAAACTATGGTTACACGATGCAAGGTTCCAACATTAGGAACCACCACCCAGGAAAAAGATTTAGGCGTCATTGTGGATAACATGTTAAAACCGTCGGCCCAGTGTGCAACAGCGGCCAAGAGAGCAAATAGAATTCTAGGTATCATAAGGAAAGGAATGGAAAATAAAACAAAAGATATTATAATGGCTCTATATCGTTCCATGGTGAGACCGCACCTTGAATATTGTGTGCAATTCTGTCCCTGTATCTTAAAAAGGATATAGCGATATTAGAAAAAATTCAGAGAAGAGCCACCAAAATGGTAAAGGGGATGGAAGGATACTCCTATGAAGAAAGGCTAAAAAGGTTAGGGCTCTTTAACCTGGAAAAGAGACGGCTGAGGGGAGATATGATAGAAGTCTATAAATTAATGAACGGAGTGGAACGGGTAAACGTAGATCTATTGTTTATGTTATCAGAATACAGAAAGACTAGGGGACATGCAATGAAGCTACAGGGTAAACTATTTAAGACTAATAAAAGAAAATATTTTTTCACTCAACGCATAATCAGACTCTGGAATTCGTTACCGAAGGATGTAGTAAAGGCTGTTAGTGTAGCTGGGTTTAAAAAAGGTTTCAACAAGTTCCAGGAGGAAAGGTCCATAAACCATTATTAAGAAGGGACCCAGGATATCAATGCTTGACCCAGTACAAGCATTGTGGAACCTGTGTCTTTTGGGGAAACTGCTAGGTATGTATGACCTAGATTGGCCACTGTTGGAAACAAGATACTGGGCTTGATGGACCTTGGTCTGACCCACTATGGCATATCTTATGTTCTTATGTGACCTCCTTAAGGAACATCCCCATATATAAGATATAGGAACTGATCCTAGCAGAAAGCATGGAAGCCTGGAAGGTTCGACGTCCAAAGGAATCAAGAGTCCTACACTCACGTCCTGGAAGATTAGATGCATGCCTTTTTGCACTTTTTATCCTTCTCATAGCAGATTCCACCACCATGGAATGGTGTGGTAATTGAGTTTTCTGAAACCCAGGACAAGGAGGAACTCAATACATGGCGTCGAGTCTTCGAGAGTGAGGAAATGTTATAGGTGTTTCCCACATCCTTAACATGAGATCATGCAAGATCTCATGAATAGGTAAGGTAGCTGCCTCCTTGGGAGCTTTAGGGTATTGCAGAATTTCTAATTCCTTTGTCCTAGGCTCTTTTTCAGGAACCACTGTGATGGAAAGACCTCGGGCCACATCTCGGATAAACTCCTGAAAGGACATATTCTCTGGTGGAGGCATCCTACGCTGAGGGGAAGAGGAATCCTCAGGAAGAGGTACTCTGGTATCGGCAGAGCTTTCAGAGTCTTCAGACTCATCCGAGGATTCAAAGTATCTCCGATCTGGGTGATCGTGCAAAGCACAGTACCGGTACCGATCAAAGTCGGCATCGGAGTGGTCCAGTACCGACTCGTCGATGCCGGATAGACACGCATGACTTGGTCCCGGTAGAATACCAGCCGATGTCGATGCAGTCGGTGCAGGTACCGGTTGAATTGTCTGAAGCGGTTTCAGGGGCATCGAGGGCCTGAGAAGAGCCGCCAGACTGCGTTCAATAGCCAAGAATCTCTGTTCTATCGGACACTGCCGATGCTTAGGTATCGGTACCGGATGATGCGGCCGGTACCCCAGAGCATGGCACCAGTAGTTCTGCCGAGGTTGAAGCCTAGAGAACATCCTGGAGCCCCGTTAGTGCTTTGGAAGCCGAAGCCTCCCGCCGGAGCAATTTTGCCGGTGAAAGTCCCTCAAGGGCAACGCCAGAGGCATCTCGATGTTTAGAAGGAGATCTACCCTTTGAGGACCGGCTAGATTTATGTTTAGTTACCTGAGATCCATGGGAGGAAGACGAAGCCCTGGAAGACGTCGATGCCACCTAGGCTGCATCGGAGGGAAAAAGGGTGCTAAGCTTAGCAGTTCGGTTTTGCCGGCCCCTTTTCGAAATCATCCCACAGGCAACACACTCTGAAATAGAGTGGTCAGGACCTAAACATTTGAGGCACCACTCATGGGTGTCGGTGACGGAGATGGTACCGCCACACTTAGAACACTTTTTAAAACCCGAAGCCGGCTTTTCCATTTTGAAGGAAAATTTGGGCCTAGTACCCAAAATGGCGCGTGGCACCTGAAGAGAAAACTACTGGAAAGACTCCAGAAAAAAGTGTTTTGTTTTTTGTTTTGTTTTTTAAAGAAAAGAAAGAAGAACTGGTGGTACCGGTGTAGCATCGAAGGAAGGCAGACGCGACCACAAAAAGGAATAGAAGGGATTTTTTTTCTGCGGCGACAGGATATGCGATCTGTCGGCTCCGCAGAAAACGAAGAACTGGAGAGGGACAGTTGGGAAAGGCGGGAAGGAAGCATGCAGGCGCTGTGGGATGCTCCCAAAAGCTTTCCTATTGGACGCTGGAGAGCGTTCCCGCGCAGGCTCCGTCGGTACCGACGATACCCATATGTGAAGACTACATTCCTGCTTGTTCCTGGAGATTAAAAATAATAATGATCCTAAGAAGGTTATATATGAGGCAGATAAGCCACCAGGGGGAAGGGGAGGGAGAAAGCACAGTTACTTACCTGTAACAGGTGATCTGTGGGAACAGCAGGAATAAGTCTTCACATATGGGTACGTCGGTACCGACGGAGTCTGCGTGGGAACGCTTCCCAGCGTCCAATCAAAGAGCTTTTGGAAGCATCCCACCACGCCTGCGTGCTGCCTTCCCGCCTTTCCCAACTGCCTCTCCTCAGTTAAGTTTTAAAGCTGAGACAAAAAGAGAGAGAGGAAAGGAAAGATAGATAGAGGTGGGTGGGTTGTGAAGACTTATTCCTGCTGTTCCCAGAGATCACATGTTACAGGTAAGTAAATGTGCTATCTCCAGGAAGAAGCAGGAATGAGTCTTCACATATGGGGACTCCCAAGCTGAGATGCCTGAAGTCCCAGCATGTCATAGGCTGGAACATGCTATCCCCCACAAAACCAGGCATCCTGAGGATGGAGGGTAGGAGTTGAAGAGAGAAAGGTGCTGTGGAACAGTTAACCCAGCATAGGATTGCAGACAAAGAGTCCATGTGTGGATGATAATTGTCATCAATGATATTGCAAAGAAAAAAAAAATATTGCAATATGGACCTCCCCTAACAGGACTTCAGAGAAGTATGCAGGTGCATGGGATCTACTGGGGAACCCAGTAGAGGAACCTCGAGAAGGACCTCACTGTAAGTGGAGGTAATAAACCTGTAGGAAAAGCAATGGAGGTCAAAATCCTGAAAGGTAACAGGTAACCCCAGTAGGAAAAACTGGGGTAGTACAAAAACGGTGGGCCTTCAGCGGAAGGCTTTATGATAAAAGCCGAACTCTTTTGGTGGCAGAGTGGCTCACTCTTAGGAACAAAAAGAAAAAGGCTAACCGATTTGGACAAACAGACGCAGTCCTTGTGGGGAGAAAAGGTATGGGAACCCCTTGCATCCCAAAAGGAAGGACAAACGCCGGAGGCGTTAGAGCCTGTGATTAGCTGAAGATCCGCAATGTCTCTCCTAACTGATGTCAGCTGGGAGAGATACTGGAACATGGAGAGCTTCAGAGGTACCTAACCTTAAGGTTATGGTAGGTGTTAACTACCACCAAAGTGGTTGTGAGTGTAGGACCCCAAAACATGCTGGATAGCATAAGTATGGGTAAAGCCCATCTGTCAGAATCATATTTATTTATTATTTATTTATTTATTTATTACAGGCTCTTATATACCGCTCTATTCAGCATCAGCGCGGTTCACAAAATAACAACATACCAGAACAACAAACTGTTTGGTTTTACATAGAACAGGTCAGCGAACTTGGAAAAACATGGGGAAGATGTTACTGCAACTATTTACATGAGTATTTACATGTATATACACAACAGGAATTGTTCTTAGTTTGGGTAGTGTTCAAAATTGGCTGGATGGTCTAGTAGTATTGGGGGAAAAGGTGGGTTTTGAGTGCCTTTCTGAAAAGAGATAGGTCGGTGATAGCCCGAACCTCTGGAGGTAAGGCGTTCCAGCACTTAGGGGCATAGAAGCTGAAGGCCCTGTTAGATGTCGCTGATAAGCATTTTGTCGCTGCTTTCGGGATTACTAGCACATTAGTTGACATCGTTCTCCTAGCTCTGTTGGGTGGAACGGTCTGAATGAGGTCTATTAGAGAGGAGGAAGTGATGCTCTTAGTGGCCTTGAAGGTGAGTAATAATGTCTTGAACAGTAGTCTGCCATGTATGGGGAGCCAGTGGAGTTGCTTCAGGATAGGTGTTACATGGTCCCTTCTTGATGCTCCGTAGAGGACTCTAGCCGCGGTGTTCATGGCAAGTTGCAAAGGGTTTAAGGTGGAGTGTGGGAGGCCTTGAAGAATGGCATTAGCATAGTCGAGGTGGGGTAAGGTTAAGGCTTGAAATATAGTTCGGAAGTCAACGCACCATGGTTCTCCTCAGAGTTACGAACCTCCCTACAACAACTGAGGAGACTAGAGAAGAAATGGAGACACTCCCTAAACCCTCATGACCAGTCCATTTACCTAGCCAACTTGAAGTCCCATCGCCAGCTAACCTGGGAAAAGAGAAGAGAACACCATACAAAGCTACTTAGCCGTTCCCTCAACAAACCAAGAGATCTCTTCCAAATAGTAAAATCCCTAACCACTGAACCTCCCTCACCACAACAGGAATATATACACCCACAACTATATGCTGATTACATCCAATCCAAGGCAATCAAGATCACTGAAGCAACCACAAATGTAACCAAACAACCTTCCAACGTCCAATTCATACTCAATAATTTCTCATCTCCAACTCCAAAGTCTATTGAAGAAATTATTACATCCATCAACGCCACTACAGCTCCAAATGATCCATCTCCAGCCTTCTGGATCAAATCACTTAAAACACAACTTAGCCCATACATATCAGCATTAGCTGACCAGTCCCTTAGATCCGGGATATTTCCAACAGCTCTCAAGCACACCTCCATCCGTCCCTTACTGAAGAACAACAAACTGGATCCGAAAAAGGAAGACTCCTATCGCCCAATTTCAAGCATTCCTCTACTAGCCAAGATCCTAGAAAAAGTCGTTCTCAGACAAATTCAACAACACATTGATTCCGAGGCCCCACTAGATCCAAACCAACATGGCTTCAGGGAAGCCCACGGAGTCGAAACCCTCCTAACTTCCCTATTGAACACACTCATTAATACAACAGACAATATCAGAAATGGAGTCGCCATGATCTTCCTAGACATAGCAGCAGCTTTTGATTCTGTTGACCACAAACAACTACTCACCAGGCTCCACGAAAAAGGAATTCAAGGAACGGCACTGAATTGGTGCAGATCTTACCTAGAAGATCGCTGGCAACAAGTACGGACTGGTGATACCACATCTCAACCTTTTCATCAGAAGCAAGGAGTTCCGCAAGGTTCCTCCCTTTCAGCCCTTCTATTTAACATCTATATGCAACCTCTCTGCAACATCTCCCGCTCTTTCGGAATATCATGTCTTATCTACGCAGATGACGTGCTCTTATTCACTCCAATTAATATATTAAAACCTGACTACACTACACTAATCACCTGCTTCAACTCGATATCAGATTGGCTACTCTCACAAAACCTCAGAATCAATTTTAAAAAAACCGAAGTCCTGATTGTCACTAGAAACAAAGACTTCTCTCCCCCACCAACTCTAAGAACACGAGATGCTGATCTACCACTCAAAACCTCAATACGTTATCTGGGTGTTATACTTGACCAGCGACTTGAATTCAAAGATCACATAAAAAATACTGTAAAAGCCATTTACTACAAAATCAGGACTCTTCGACACCTCAGACCTATGCTTGAACCATCTGACTTCCGTACAACCTTCCAGGCATTAGTCACTCCTCATTTTGACTATGCAAATATCGTTCTTCATGGCCTACCCAAGAGTACTCTAAACCCGCTTCAATTGGCCATGAATACAGCGGCCAGAGTTCTTCATGGATCCCCAAAAAGCCAACATATTACTCCCATCCTATTTGACCTCCACTGGCTCCCACTAGCTTGCAGGATTTTATACAAAGCTCTCATCCTGACCTTCAAAGCATTCCACCATATCTCATCATCCTCCTTATCTGATCTCCTCCATCACACACAGAACACCAGATCTAGACGTTCTGTAACAGAGAACATGCTAACAGTCCCAAAGGACAGCAAAAAACTCACTCAAACAACCACTTTAAGAGCATTTTCTTCCTTCGCCCCTAGATGCTGGAACACGCTTCCACCTAGTATTAGATCACAAAAAGACCTGTCCCAGTTCAGAAAATCCATAAAAACACATCTCTTCCTACAACACTTCTCACAATATACTGACCCCCCTCACACACAGACCATTGATCACGGCTAGTCAAATAAGCTCCCGAAACCTTACCACTTGATCTAGACCAAGCCTCACAAACCCTACCTTTAGAGCTCGAGCATTTAAGAACCTATTGTAAATAACTGAAAATATCTGTTAATTGTTAATCCCTGTTATCCATGTTTTTATTCCCTGTTCTCTGTAAACTTAACATTTGTTTTATGTTTAAGTACAAAATTTGTTAAAATGTAAACCGCGCTGATATCAAAAGTGCGGTATATAAAAGCTGTTAAATAAATAAATAAATAAATAAAATTAAATAAATCAGGATCAAGCAGGGGGCGAAGATGGCGGAGTGTCCGGATCTTGAGATAGATTGCTCTGACTACGTTGGTTATATGTAGTTTCATATCCATGCGTTGGTCCAAAGTAACCCCAAGGTAACGAATGGAAGGTTTTGATTGGAGCTCGGCTTCTTTCACCTTTATCTGAGGTGGGGGGGTGAAAAGTGGGTCCCTAGTGATGAAGAGAACCTCAGTCTTCTTGTGTTGAATTCGGAGGTTCTGGGATTGAAGCCATTCGGACACTGCATCAAAGCATTTGGCTAGCGGGGAAAGGTCCATATGGACTGTGGAGAAAGGCATGTAGAGAAAGATGTCGTCTGCGTATATCAAGCATTCGACCTGGAAGGACCTGATGATATTGCAGATGGGCTGTATGTATATATTGAATAAGAGTGATGATAGAGATGATCCTTGTGGTATGCCTTGCTTTTGATGGTAAGGTGTGGAAATTGTGGTTCCTGAGGTAACGTACTGCCATCTCTGATCAAGGTATGACTTGCACCAATCCAGAGCAGTGTTGTTTATGCCCTTTTCTTTTAGTCGCCCTATTAAAAGATCATGATGTACAGAGTCAAAGGCCGCAGCAATGTCCAAGAAGATAAGAGCAAAGCCTTGGCGGATGTTGTCGATGCCTGTGATGATGGTGTTACAGAGAGTGGTAAGGAGGGTTTTGACGCCGTGGAACTCTCTGAAGCCGTGTTGGCAGTGGTCCAGAGGGGAGGCGGTGTCAATGTGGTCCTGTATTTGTCTTTGAGCTTCCTTTTCAATTATTTTAGCTAGGAGGGGTATACTAGCTATGGGTCTATAAGATTCAACCTTTTGTGGGTCGAGTTTGTGGTTTTTCAAGAGGTGCCTGATGGATGTTCTCTTGAGGGCTGATGTGAAGGAACCAGTTGTGAAGGATAAATTCATCATTCTAGTGATGATGGGGCTGAGATCTTGGCGTAGTTCCTTTATCCAGTGGGCTGGGCAAGGGTCGGTTTGTGCAGTGGTGATGTTAAGGGCAGCGATGGTGTCCTCAACATGTTTTCTGGATGGTGTGGAGAACATAGATAGGTTTGCTATGCATATGGTGTCTTGGGCAGGGATTGTTGCAATGTTGTTGATTTGGAGCAGCTTAGATTGCAGATAATCGGCGAAAGCTTGGGGTTGAATGGGTTCAGGTTGTTCTGGTGATGGTTCCTTAGATAAGGTCTTGACTAGATTAAAAAGATCGCGTGGTTTATTTAGTGATCTTTTCAGCATATCAGTATGGAATTGTTTCATCTTGGCCATGACTGACTCTCTGTGCGCAGATAGATTAGCTTTGTAGGCTGCTTGGTCTTCTGTGGAGTGTGAGCGACGCCATCGTTTCTCCAGTTTTCTTAGGTGTGTGAGGGAGGCTCGTAATTCAGGGAAGAACCAAGGAGAGGATTTTCTTTTCTTTGGGTTGTTACTCTGGATTGGTTGCAGTGCAATGGTACTGATAGTGCTGTTCCAGGTGGTAATCAGATTTTCGAGATTGAGAGAAGTGTCATGGAGGAGAGGGAGGGTTTCAGTAAAAATATGTTCTTTGTTGAAGGTTTTGAATTTCCGAGATGTTACTTTTGTTGAGTCAATGGAGTTTTTGTTGATGTATGATGACTGTTTGTCTTTGATGAGGATAGGGAAGGTGATCAAGTTATGGTCTGACCAGGGTACTGGGGTTACAGATGTGTCAAGTTTATTGTTGGAATCAAGGGCCGTCAGAGGGGCAAAGATCATATCAAGGATGTTTCCTCTATTGTGCGTGGGAGCTTCGACAATTTGCTTGTAGCCCAGCTCGTTGACTGCTTCAAGGAGGGCTGAGGCGTGGTTGGGGTGCAGTGATGGGAGATTGAAGTCTCCTAGAATCCAGTTGGGACTGCTGGGCTTGCGTGTGTTGGCTGCTAGGTCTAAGATGTTAGGAAGGTCATCCGTGGAGGGTGAGGGTGCTCTGTATATCAAATTGATGGAGCACAGCTCATTTGTGATGGTTATGACGTCCATGCTATTTGAGCTTGTGGAGTCAACGGTGTGGAAATTTAGGTCAGCCTTGGTAAGTATGAGAATGCCTCCTCCTCTCTTGCTCTCTCTATGTTGGGAATGGACGGAGAAGTTGGGGGGTATGAGTTGGTTAAGGATTACATTATCCGCATCAGATAGCCAGGTTTCGGTTATCATGAGGATATCTAGATTGTAGGAAGAAATTGTGTCGGCGATAACTGGCCATTTCTTGCGGATAGACCGTGCGTTTATGAGAGCACAGTTTATGCAAAGGGGTTGAGGGGGTTCCACTTGTTTATTCTTCTTGGGTTGTTGAAGAGCTATGTGTATTAGGTGAGAGTGGCGTATGGAGGTCTCTATTCTTGAGTTGAGGTAGGGAGCTTCTGCCCATCTTTTTCCATGACTCAGAAGTATTGGAATTTGGTGGGTTGTGTGATGTAGTGCATGGGCTTCATTGAGGCATACAAGGAAAAACAAAAGGCAGATAGCCAGGGTAGTGAATGGTAGAGCCATTGGGGTTTTCGATGAAGTGGATGAGGTATCTTCTGTGAGGGATTGGAGATGATGTTGGGTTTGCTATTGTGAATATGCTTTGGTGAAAACAGAGTGGTTGGAAATGAGCTATTGTAGATAGTGCTGGATAATTATAATATGGCAGGGTAATATGAGAGTAAGTAAGACCCTGGCAACTGTAGTAGGATTATGCAGAAAATTGTGGGGGTGCTACTGGCAACCGTAATAAATGAATGCTACTGACCACAGCAATAACACAGGTACACTACCAAAAAACTGCCTCCAGTTTTGCAAAATAGCCAAATGTTCCATCACGTCACGTTTTCTTGCAAAATTAGATTTCTTACCCATATAAGGAATGTTCACTTCTTTTTAGCCGATTGCAGTTTATTTTCTTGGCCCAAAATAGAGGTTGTAATGGTTAACTAACTAGGCCTCATGATATTTTAGAGTGTTTGTATTCATTTTATACATTTGGGAGGCGGGGGGCTAAATCCAGTACTCGCGCTGGCGCATGTTCTTTCCTGTTCACCTCGCCTCGTTCGCTCGCTCAAACACGGTAAATATCGTGTTTTTACTAAACTTTGAAATAAAAATTTGCTATAATTGAATGCAACAGTGATAATTGAATGATACTGACCACAGTAATAGTTGAGTGCAACAGTGATGAGGAATGCTACTGGCAACAGTAAACATCAAGTGCAGCAGTGATAATTGAAAGCTACTGGCGACAGTAATAAATTGTGGGCATGCTACTGTCAACAGTAATTAATATATTCCTATACAGCGTGTAACTTGCTAGCAGTGGTGAACCTGATTTGACGTAACAAAGTTGAGCAGAATGAAAAAATTAGGGGGTATAGTACATTCAAATAATTAGGCTGTTAAAGAAGAGTCAGTTGAGTCATGTTTGTAGAGAGTATACTTGCTGTGTTGAGGTTGTGTGGAGCGGGTGGGTACGCGAGCTCAACCTCGTGGGAGCTCAGCTGTATTTGGACGCAGCTGCTGGACTCAGCGTTGTGTGTTTCTTCGTTGTTCCCTTGCAGAGATGTGGAGACTTTGAGCTATTATCGGTGTAATTAGAGTTAGAGCTGCAGACTTATTTAACGGTCCGCACCTCTCAGGCGCGGGCGCACCCGATCGGCGCTGGTTTTTAAAAGCAGCACACTGCCCCGATTGGGCAGCAACTCAGGAGGGGGATGGTGTCTTCCGCGTTGCTCCGGCCCGCTCTATCCCCTCAGGGAGAGCAGTGGAAGAGGGCCGGAGTGTCCCAAAGAGGCCGCGCGCCCGATCGGCGCCGGTTTTTAAAAGCAGCACACTGCCCCGATTGGGCAGCAACTCAGGAGGGGGATGGTGTCTTCCGCGTTGCACCGGCCCGCTCTATCCCCTCAGGGAGAGCAGTGGAAGAGGGCCGGAGTGTCCCAAAGAGGCCGCGCGCCCGATCATATAGCTATATGAGCCTCGACAGTCAGGTAGATAAAGCAGAATACATATCTACCGATAGTACAATATCTCGACAGATACATATAGATATAGATATATATAGATATACATATATATATATAACATATAGATATATGAGAACATATCTATAGTGAGATATGAAGGGCATAAAATACACACAAATGATAGACATAGACATCTGTAAGATGTGTGCTATAGGTGTGAATATATAGGCCTCTATATGGAAGTCTGCAATGAAGCAGACAGAGATCTACCTACAAAAAGGTATTCACATAGGAAAATGTGGAGAGGAAAGATTCATCTAATAACAAGAAAGTGGAACCTACTTGAGAAGATATATAGAGAATCAATTCCCACTGGTTATGGCTACAGGGATGCTAGTTAGTTGAATAACCAGGATAGTTACGTGAAAAGCAGAGGGTGATATCAGTCTGCAGCCCGCAAGTCCCGAGTATTCTAGAACTTTGGCATGGTAAGTGAACAGAAGATGTATAGGAATGAGATACCATGCTGACCTGCTTAAGGGCAAAAAGGTATCATGCGTTCTTACCATGAGGACGAGCTGGAAGGAGAAAACATATTCCCTATTGGAAATACTACGGACCAAAGCAGGGAATTAGCAACTCCTTAAGCTTTCACGTAAGAGGAGGCCTATGTCCTTTATATTAAAAGGGAGAACTTTTCTAGTCATGGGAGACATGACTGAAAAAGCCTTTTTCAACCATCTAGTATAGCTGTTGGAGAAAAAGGCCCCCCATGCTCTCTAGCAAGGGTCCATAGTGGAGAGCTTCTCTGTAGAATTGCAGAGAGCATGATGCAGGAGAATGAGGAGATAGAGCTGGCTGCAGGAGAGCCAGTACCTATGTCAACTATGCTGCCAAACCCAGGGGAATGGAGATGGCAGAAAGAGAAGACAATCCAACAAGCTTGTAGAGAAAAAATTTCCAAGACAGATGACAGCACTGACTTGGAGCCACTACAAAGACCAGACAGAATGTTAATGGAGGACAAATCTGGTTGCTGGTGGACAAGAACCAGTGGTCCAAACATTAAGGCTCCTGCATTGGCAGCTGCTTGCCAGACAGCAGAAGAATGGTACTGTTTAAAACAGAAAGAACAGACAAAACAAGAGTAGAAAACTCTGGACGTGTCTGATGAACTGCTTCAAAGCAAGATTGAAAAAGAGGAGTCAACTCAGAGAAGAGAACTCCGCACTGGAAAAGTAAGAAAACTAGAGAGGCTGAAGAAAAGGCCCTCTAGTGAAGCAATACCGCTCTTACAGAGGAAAAACCTGGTAAGAGGGTAAAGAGAATGCAGCTGAAGAAAACTTACAAAGTAGTAAGTTTATAGAAAGGAAAAAAAGATATGCTGGCACAGGAAACTATCGTTTGATAGTGGATAGACCTCTTTCCCTGGCAGGAAAAAGAGGAGAACCCTGTGACCTAGAAGCATGAACATCCTGACAGCTCACAGAACATAGAAAGAATGGATGTCTTTCGGGAAGAGATCCATGTTTAGGATTTAGAATAACAGCAGTGGATTACCTCTATTGAGAAGAAGCAACTGCAAATTCTAATCCCAAGATTCACAAGCATCTGATGGATTGATCAGAAACCCTGTGGGTGCTGGGTTTGCTGAGCCTGGTGAGAGGTTGAACTCTGCAGACCAGGACGATACTTCCCCTGTTTGGGAACATCTGTATGATGGGCAGATGATGCATAAAACCTTCTTCTCCTATGGGAAGAAAGTTTGGCAGGACATTTCCTACCTACTGGGACAGAAGGTGGTGCAGAACAGCCCTTAGGAACAGGTAAGTCAGTGGAGAACTGGGTAACCTGATGTAAAGACTCCTTGTTGAAAAGATTGTCTCCAGTGCAAGGAGTATGTCTCAGTCTGTGCTGTGCCCATTTGTCCAAGTCTGAAGCTTGGAGCCAGGCTCTACGTCGTGCCCCTATAGTTATAGCAGAAGTCCTGCTAACAGACTCAAAAGAGTCTAGGGAAGCACGAGTAAGAAACCAAGAGATATTCTGGAGGTGCTTGAGCAGTGAAGAATAGTCTGCAGTCTTGGACTCTGGAAGGGAAGGAGTCAAAAGATGTAATTGCTTTGAGACCTCCTCAAGAGATAGACTCATATAGAAAATATATGAGAGAATTCTTGCAGAAAGCATAGATGTCTGGAAGATTTGACGTCCAAAGGCATCAAGTGTCTTAGACTCACGACCTGGCGGATAAGAGTGCTTCTTCTTGCTCTTTACCCGCCTCATTGCTGATTCCACAACTATGGAATGATGAGAAAGTTGAGTCTTTTGAAACCCTGGAGAGGGGGGCACCTGATATAAGAGATCAGTTGCTCTGGAAGGTGGGGATACCCTTAAAGGTGTTTCCCACATTCCTAGAAGGAGATCCTGCAAGGAATGATGCAAAGGAAGCATTATGTTCTCCTTTGCTTTGGTAGAAAGAGAGCCCTGTGCAGGATCATGTCCTGGGATAGGAATGGCAAGAGATCTTGCTCTATCCAGGAGGAAACTCTGAAAAGAGGGCTCCCCAACAGGAATTTCCCTTGGACAGGTTAGATCTGAAGAACTAGCCTGAGCACCGACAGAACTATCCAGATATATAGGAATAGAAGATCCTGCACAGTGCGGTGTGGAATGCCAGTTCTGGCTGTCAGGAGCAGCGACAGTCATTACCACATTGTCCATGCCAGGTATCGACTCCAAGCTTGGCATAGAAGGGAGCGCTCCTGTTGAAAAAAGCATGGTAGGAGTTGGCCACGATGCTACTGTGGATACCGGTACCGATGCCAATATCGGTACCGATGTCGGAGTCGAGCCCGACAAAGACATCGGAGCAGTCATCGGTGACAGTTCAATCGGTACCGAGGTAACCGAAAACCTACGGGTATCATCCTCAGTACTGAGCCACCGGTATCGATCGGTGTCGGTACCAAAGTGTATTGGTACCAAGTCTTCCAGACTAGAGAGCGATTCTAAACTCGGCATCGATAAGCGAAGCATGGAAGGCACCGACCGTAAGGGTAATGAGGACATCGGTACCGACTTCGGTACCGTGTCTGATACCGATGAATGAAGGTCAGCTAGTAGCAACTCAATCGGCCTCGGGGGAACCGAGAGTTGCGGATCCGAATCATCGGAACCGAGCCTTCGGTACCGCCGAGAGCCAGTACCAATGCGAGTCGGTACCCAGTCCTCCAAACTGGAGATCGATTCCAGACTCGGCATCGAAGGAAGCGAGGCTATCGATGCACGTCTGGAGGGTACCGACGTCGGTGGTAGTATCGGTGCTGGTACCGATAATGAAAGGTCAGTCTGGAGTGTATCCACCGGTCCCGAAGGCACCAAGGACGCCAGATGACCATCCCTGGTGAGGAGTGTTTCATCCAACACCAGTGCCGATGTCGGGGTATCGGTACCGCTCGAAGCGGATGCCACCACCGGACACGGCTCAGGTATGTTCCGTGAGGGGTGAACCCCAGGAACAACCTGAAACCCCTGAAAGGCTTTTGAGACCGAAGACTCCCGCCGGGGTTTTGAAGCCAGTAGGCCCTCGAGGGCAAGGCCGGAGCCGTCTACATGCTGTGCATGAGACCTACCACTCGAGGGCTGGCTAGTCTTAACAGACTGTTTGTGGGTTACCTGATCCTGTGTAGAAGGGGACGGTGCTCCGAAGCTGGAGGGAAACCGTGTATCGAGGGAACCTCGATATTGAAGACCTCTTCTCACCAAACTGTTGTCAGGACCCAAGCAGGTTAGACACCGACTTCGAGGGCTAAAAATAAAGTTGTACCGCCACAGTTTGAACATTCCTTGGAGAAAGTGGCTGGCGGTTCCATGAAGGAAAAAGAAGAGGCCTAAAAGGCCTAAAACACTGTGGGACACTGAAGAAAAAATATTCCCTGAAAAAGGAAGATTTTACAAGAAAAGAAAAGAAAACACCGGCGGTACCGGTGGCGTCGGGAAGACAGCCGCGACCACAAGAAAACTAAAGAAATAAAACAAGAATTTTCTGCGGTGACAGGACGACGTCCTGCCGGCTCCGCGGAAAAACAAAAACTGAGGAGAGGTAGTTGGGAAAGGCGGGAAGGCAGCACGCAGGCGTGGTGGGATGCTTCCAAAAGCTCTTTGATTGGACGCTGGGAAGCGTTCCCACGCAGACTCCGTCGGTACCGACGTACCCATATGTGGAGACTCATTCCTGCTTGTTCCTAGAGATAGTCAGTTACTGAGGAGGGAGGACACAGACTGCTGCAGAGAGATGAGGGAAATTGCAGTAGTGTGCAGAAAGCTGGAAAGATTAAGTAAGCGAAATACAAGTAATAACAGCACAAATACATAATAATAATAAATACTAACAACCTTAAAGCTCTGCACAAGAAGAGGAGGAGGTATGAAAAGGGAAAAAAACAAAGGTACCACAAAGGCTGAAGTAGAGTGCTTTAAACAGGGATTTCCATGTACAAAGAGAAAACAAGTTTTGCTGAATGGCTCAACAGGAGGGCGAGCCCTTCCCCCCCAGGTACAGAGTAAGGTACAGAGGCAGGCAAGCCAAATGATATCTAAGATTAGAGAAGCAAAGCTACAGAAAAAACACAGGACAGAAAGCATAGTTACTCACCTCTAGCAGGTGATGTACAGGAACAGCAAGAATCAGTCTTCACATATAAGTCGGCACCAATGGAGCCTGGCACAGGGACACTCCCCAGCATCCAATAGGAATGCCTTCAGGAGCATTCCTCCACACATGTGTGGCTGCCTTCCCGCCATCCCTCCTGATCTCCTCAATCAGGTGAATAGAGGAGAAATAAAAATCTTTGTATACCATGAAAGAGAAAATAGGGGACAACTTGATGGGGAGGCGGGAGGGCTGTGTTAACTGATTCCTGCTGTCCCTGGAGATCACTTGTAACAGATGAGGAACTACGCTACCTTCAGGAACAAGCAGGAAGTCAGTCTTCACATATGGGACTCCCTAGCCTAAGACAACAGAGCGAGAGAAGAATCCCGGTGCAGCTAGAGGTTACAGCAGGGATCTGACAGACTCAGCTCATTCAGAATACTCCTCGTGAGGTATCAGATGGGCGGTAGACAAGTTGTCTAAAATTGTAAAAAGTTACGCAGAACAGTTTGTCTGAATTGAACATCTGGAGTCTTTGTCCAGGCAACAGTGTGCTGCAAAGGTATGCAGGGAAGACCGTGTTGCCACTTGGCAGGATCTCTGAGATAGGGACAGACCAGAGATTAGCTACAGTAGTAGCCATGGCTCTGACATTATGAGCTGTCACATGGTGTGGAAGTGCCCAGGAATCTGTGGTGATGGACATCCATCTCTGAGCATAGAGGGCCAGATGCCGCCCCACCCCCCCGCCCTGTGGGCTGCTGATCTCTTTGGGGTAGATAGGCTATGCTCAAGGAGTCAAAATCTCCCCCCTGGCTGGGCCGGAGCCAGTGCCTGAGGTTTTGGAGCCTTCTGCTTATTCAGGACATGCCCATGTCCCTTGGCCTGCTGACCTTATTGGGGAGCTGGGGAGGCCTGATAAGGTGGATAGTTTTGGTAAGCAGCTCCCTTTCTTGGGTAAAAGGACTTTTACCCAAGTGGTCGGGGGCAGATGAACTGGTCATCCAGGACAACAGCGACCGCTGCTGGCCCATGAAGGCAGACAAACTGCGCCCCAGGGCCGCCATTCTGGACTCCAGACCAGAAGGCTCCGCAGCCTTCTATGCCAGCACAGAGGGGCCCGGGCCCGACACCGGCACAGAGGGGTCTGATGCCGGCTCCCCTGAAGGGGAATCCTCAATGAGGATAGTGTTTAGGGACCGAGGCCGGTCTGCAGTTGGATCCTTCCAGGGGACCTTCGCAGGTCACTCCTTCTCCAACGGCTCAGACGAATGTCTCAGACTGCAGGCCTGGGCCCGGGGGGAGAGGGGGGGAACCCAGCCCGTCCGAACCGTCCAAAGACACCGCCTTTGAGGGTTTCTTCTTCTTCCTGGGTTCCCTTGAGGGAGACCCCCTTTCTGAGGACCCACAACGAGGCTCCGATTTGGAAGGTTCCGCCTGAGATGTCTGGGCCTCAGAGGAGGCACTGGCCTTAGGGGAAAAACTTATCGTACTGCTACTGGCGGCTCTTGAGGGCCTTACTGGACATCCTCTTGCAGAGACTGCAGGCTGCCAGGTCATGAGAGGTTGCGTGTCTCAGTCAAAGACAAATTTGGAGCACCGATCACACTTTTTAAAGCCACTGGTAGCCATGGGGGAAAAAAGTACCCCCCGGGCTGCCAGTGGGAGGAAAAAGGCGCAAAGACACCGGGAAAAGAAAAGAACAAAAAACTACAAAAATAGAACAAACTCGACGCCGAAGCAACGAGGTCGATAGGCGGGAAGAGTACCGGTGCAATACTGGAGGTGAGTCAAACTCGGAGAGAAAAGTCAACTTTTTTCCGAGGACAAGCTAGACAAATGTCTGAAGGGCTCCGCAGAAAAAAGGAGACTGAGCAAGATGGCACCCTTGGATGGGAAGGGGACCATGCATGCATGGTGGCATCTCCCAAAGGCTTTCTTTGAAAACTGAGGGGATGCTTCCGCGAGGGCTCCGTCGGTGCCAATGTCACCCATATCTGAGGACTGACTTCCTCTTAGTTCCCGAAGACCAGTATAGTCCATCTAGTCTACCCAGCAAGGCGGTAAGGGTAGGTGCACTTGCTGCTGCATGCAGATCACCCTTCCCTCTGCCTTTGTTTAGTCGTGTACCCACCGCTCCATGTAGGTCACCCATATCTGATTGATTTCTTTGACTGGGTGATCAAGGAGCAAGGGAAAATCCTAGACACAGTGTACTTAGATTTCAGTAAAGCCTTTGACACCGTTCCACACAGGTGACTTATAAACAATCTGAGCACCCTAGGGATGGACCCTAAAGTGACAGACTCGGTTAGTAATTGGTTGGGTGGGAGGCAATAAAGGGTGCAGATAAATGGAGCTCACTCTGAGGAAAAGGAGGCTACCAATGGTGTGCAGCAGGGATCTGTCCTTGGTCCGATTCTTTTTAACATCTTTGTTAGTGATACTGTGGAAAGGCTGTCAGATTAGTTTTGCCTCTTTGCAGATGATACCAAAATCTGCAATAGAGTAGCCACCCAGGAACATAAGGAAAGATATTGCTAAGCTTGAAGAATGATCAAAAATTTGGCATCTGAGATGTAATACTAAAAAGTACAGGGTCATGCATTTGGGCTGCAAAAATCCAAGGAAGCAGTACAGTGTAGGGGGTGAAGTACTTCTGTCGACGAAAGAAGAGCGGGGCCTGGGCCCAACTGCTTCTAATGATATTAAGGTGACTAGGCAGGTAGAAAATGCGAGAGTGAAAGCCAGGATGCTTGGGTGTATAGGAAGAGGAATGGCCAGCAGAAGAAAGGAGGTGATAGTGCCTCTGTATAAGTCTTTAGTGCGATTTCACTTGGAGTATTGTGTGCAATTCTGGAGACCATGCCTTCAAAATGACAAATAGAATGGAGTCAGTGCAGAGGGTGACTACTAAAATTGTTAGTGGTCTTTGTTTTAAATCATATGAGGACAGACTTAAGGATTTTAATATGTATACGTTAGAGAAAAGGCATGATAGAGGAAATATGATAGATACGTTTAAATACCTCCTTGGCATAAATGCACAAGAGGAGAGTCTCTTTCGATTGAAAGCAAGCTCTGCTACGAAGGGACATAGGATAAATGTGAAAGGAGATAGACTCAGGAGTAATATGCCAAAATATTTCTTTATGGCAAGAGTGGTAGATGCAAGGAATAGTCTCCCAGTGGAGATAGTGGAGACAAGGATATTGTTGTTGTTAAGTGCCGTCGAGTCCATGTCAACTCCCGGCAACCCTCTGGATAGTTGACCTAAACTTTATTTGGTCTTCAGCCAAGCGGCTCATTGTTGATAGATTGGTATCCATAGCTGCTGCTGTTGTATCGATCCATCTCATTGCTGGCCTTCCTCTTTTACGGTGACCTTCTACCTTCCAAAGCATTGTCTCTTTCTCCAGTGACCTCTCTCTTCACATGATGTGTCCAAAGTATCTGAATTCAAAAAACATGGGACAAACACAGAAGATCTCTAACAGAAAAGAAGGGACTTTAATATTTGATATGGAAGGGCAGACTAGATAGAAATACGATGGCAGAAAAAGACCACATGCCCTATGTTAGCTTAGGCACTGCTAGGCACCCAGCTAGGAACAGCATCACCATTCCAACACCGGACATTTTGCTGGAGCTGCCTCAGGGAGTAGGACCAATTACCATGTCCACCATGCAGAAACCACTATGAAATGAAAAAACACTACTCAAGAATAATCTACATACTTACTTATAGGTACAATGTACATTGCACTGCTTGTGAACCCAATCAACTGTTTCTAATATAAGTTGTTCAAACTATTACCACCAATAAAATATGTAGATAATCTAGAACATTTTTTAAACTCAAAAAGGAACCTTCAAACTGTCTTGAAATACTTACTCAGATATCATGCAACAACCATCCAGTCTTTCAGCCTCATAGATTTAATACCAACTAAAAAACTGTCAAAACACAACTTGGGGCAGACGCTAGCCCGGAAGGCGAACCCTGTATTGATAGTGATGTCTGCTGATGACGAAGCAGAGGTACTGCCGGTGCAGGGGATGAATGAGGATGTGGGTATGGACATCTTTTAGATCCAAGGAGCATAGCCAATCTTCCCGCTGGAGGTAAGGCAGCAATGTTCCAAAGGATACCATCGTGAACGTCTCGCACAACAGAAAGCAATCGGGATTGTGGAGATCCAGAATAGGATGGCATCTGCCTGTTGCTTTGGAATCAGGAAGTAGTGGGAGTATTTATTTATTTAACCAGTTTTCTATACCACCTTATCCTTCAATCAAAGCTGTTTACATTATGTAATTAGTTTGCTTTTCTCTGATCAGAGAAAGGCTGAACTTTTACAGAGCTCTGCTAGTGAGTGGATTTTTGCCTCCTGGGACATCTTACTGTGAGTTCTAGCTGTTTATTTAATTATTTACTGTTTGTCTAACTGTTGTTTGTTTAATTATTTAGTGTTTGTCTTAGTGGTGTGCAAGTTTCAGCCTTCTCAGCTGTACTTACCTTGCCTCTCTCAACTGGGCTTTGTGTGGTAGCCATTTTGAATTAATCTCTCTCCCCAGAGCCTGTTGTTTGTTAAGCTTTTCCTGTCCTTGCCTGCCTGAGTGACTCCTCCCCCTGTGTGTGTGGTAGCCATTTTGAATTAATCTCTCTCCCCAGAGCCTGCTGTTAAGCTTTTTCCTGTCCTTGCCTGCCTGAGTGACTCCTCCCCCTGACCCCCTCCCCCTGAGGTATCCTGTAACCTTGTTCCTGTTTTCTCCACGTGTGCATAGGCTGTTTTAGTTTGCTTTTCTCTGATCAGAGAAAGGCTGAACTTTTACAGAGCTCTGCTAGTGAGTGGATTTTTGCCTCCTGGGACATCTTACTGTGAGTTCTAGCTGTTTATTTAATTATTTACTGTTTGTCTAACTGTTGTTTGTTTAATTATTTAGTGTTTGTCTTAGTGGTGTGCAAGTTTCAGCCTTCTCAGCTGTACTTACCTTGCCTCTCTCAATTAACTGGGCCTTGTGTGGTACCCCCATCCCCCTGCTGAGGGTTCAGGACAGGGTACCTTGTAACTGCCCTCTTTAATAGGACTTATCTCCCCCTCTCCCTCCCCAGCACCCACCCACCCCTGGGGAAATTGTAGTTTTATAGGTACTTGGACATCTTAGAGGAAAGGGGCTGCTCTCAGGTGCAGCTCTTAATCCAAATCAGTCATACACAGAGGACCTGTGATTAATTAGCTTCAGGTACACAGGGTGTATTAGGGGTATTAGATACACTTTTATTAGTATAAGCATCTACACCAATCCTTATTATATACCGATTTAAAAGACCTAAACACAAGCTTTAAACTCAGATGCAGTCAGAGGTCCAGCAACGAGATGGGGTTCTCCAGTCTTTTGCATCGAGTGTCACATGTATGATTATCTCCCAGTTGGTGAGAGGTCCTACATATGCACTAAGTGCAGGGAGCTCTTTGCTCTCAGGGAACGAGTCCGTTCTCTAGAGGCTAGAGTAGCAGACCTGGAAGACATAAGAAAGACAGAGAAGTACATGGACGAGACCTACAGGGATATAGTCCTGAAGTCCCACCTCCAGTCTGGCAGCATCCCTGTTGCCATGGAGGAGAGAGGTCACGTGACAGGAGAGCATCACCCTGGTGTGGCAGGAAGTGATCCTGTAACTAGGACCTGTCCTCCAGGTGATGTAAAACCCTCTCGCACCGAGGACGTTTCTCCAGGGCCATGTCCCCATGAGGGGAGGGTCAGGACAGCTGTTATAGTTGGTGATTCAATCATTAGGAATGTAGATAGCTGGGTGGCTGGTGGACGTGAGGATCGCCTGGTAACATGCCTGCCTGGTGCGAAGGTAGCAGATCTCACGCACCGCCTAGATAGGATCATAGATAGTGCTGGGGGGGAGTCTGCTGTCTTGGTACATGTTGGTACCAATGACATAGGAAAATGTGGTAGGGAAGTTCTGGAGGCTAAATTTAAGCTTTTAGGTAGGAAGTTGAAATCCAGAACTTCCAGGATAGCGTTCTCCGAAATGCTTCCTGTTCCACGTGCAGGACCCAAAAGACAGGCAGAGCTCCGGAGTCTCAATGCGTGGATGAGACAATGGTGCAAGGATGAGGGTTTTGGATTTGCTAGGAACTGGGGAACATTCTGGGGAAAGGGGGGGCTCTTCCGAAGGGATGGGCTTCACCTTAATCAGGATGGGACCAGACTGCTGGCATTAACCTTTAAAAAAGAGATAGAGAAGCTTTTAAACTAGAAAATAGGGGAAAGCCGACAGTCACCCAGGAGCGCACGGTTCGGACAAAGGTATCCTTGAAGGATACTACCAAAAGCAGTGAGGTTCCAAAAGGGAGTATAGTAGCCCAAATGCCCTTGAGTAAGGAGCAGACAGAGCATAAAGATTCCCCATTACCCATGCCTACCAATAGCCAGATTAATATTAATAAAATACAGTCTCTAAAATGCTTGTATGCCAATGCTAGAAGTCTAAACAATAAGATGGGAGAATTAGAATATATAGCATTAAATGAGAGGTTAGATATGATTGCACTCTCAGAGACATGGTGGAAGGAGGATAACCAGTGGGACACTGTGATACCTGGATACAAACTATATCGTAATGATAGAGCTGAACAAATTGGTGGAGGGGTTGCACTCTATGTTAGAGAGGGCATTGAGTCAGAAAGGATTAAAGTTTTGCAGGGAACAAAATATGCTGTAGAATCTCTATGGATTGAAATTCCATTTATGAAGGGGAAGGTGATGGCAGTGGGAGTATACTATCGACCACCTGGCCAGAATGAACAAATGGATGATGAAATGCTCAAAGAAATCAAGGAAGCTAACAAAAGCCACAACAGAGTAGTAATAATGGGTGATTTCAATTACCCCGGTATCGACTGGGACAGTGTCACAGCAGGACAAGCTAAAGAGATAAAGTTTCTAGATGAAATGAATGACTGCTTCTTGGAGCAGCTGGTTCATGAACCGACCAGAGGGGAAGCCATACTGGACCTAGTCCTTAGTGGAACGCCAGATCTGGTGCAAGAAATAAGGGTGTTGGGACCACTTGGCAATAGTGATCATAGTATGATCATGTTTGATTTAATCAGTGGAGGACAGATAGTAAAGGAATCCACAGTACTACCTTTTAACTTTCAAAAGGGTGACTATGATAGAATGAGGAATATAGTTCGGAAAAAACTAAAAGGAGCGGTTCCAAAGGTTAAAGACTTACAGCAAGCTTGGGTGTTATTTAAAAATACTATCCTCGAAGCCCAGACCAGCTGTATTCCACGCATTAAGAAAAGTGGAAGAAAGTCCAAAAAACTGCCAGCATGGTTTAAAGGTGAGGTCAGAGAGGCTGTTGCTGCCAAAAGAGCAACCTTCAGAAAATGGAAAAAAGAGCCAAATGATGAAAACTGGAAACAGCACAAGCACTGGCAAGTTAAATGCAAAGCATTGATAAGGCAGGCAAAGCGGGAATTTGAGAAGAAACTTGCTACGGAAGCAAAAACACGAAATAAAGACTTTTTCAAGTACATTCGTAGCAAAAGGCCTGTGAGAGAGTCAATTGGACCATTAGATGATAGAGGGGTAAAAGGTGCAATAAGAGGAGACAAGGCTATAGCAGAGAGACTGAATGAATTCTTTGCTTCGGTCTTTACTGAGGAAGATGTAGGGGTGTTACCCAAGACTGAAGTGGTATTTAAAGGTGATACTGCAGAGGAATTGAGAGAAATATCGCTACACCGGGAAGATATATTACAACTATTTGATAAACTGAATAGTAGCAAATCACCTGGACCGGATGGTATACATCCCAGAGTGTTGAAAGAACTGAAATATGAGATTGCAGACCTGTTATTGGTAATCTGTGAACTTTCATTAAAATCATCTGTAATACCTGAAGATTGGAGGGTCGCCAACGTAACACCAATTTTTAAAAAGGGTTCCAGGGGTGACCCGGGAAATTACAGACCGGTGAGCCTGACGTCAGTACCAGGGAAAATGGTAGAAGCCATCATAAAGAACAAAATTACACAGCATGTAGATAGTCATGGCCTAATGGGAGACAGCCAACATGGCTTTAGACAAGGAAGATCTTGTCTTACTAATCTGATATGTTTTTTTGAAGGTGTGCATAAACAGGTAGACAAAGGTGAGTCGGTTGATATAGTGTATCTGGACTTTCAGAAAGCTTTTGACAAGGTCCCCCATCAGAGACTTTTGGCGAAGCTAAAAAGTCATGGGATAGGAGGCAGTGTACTATTGTGGATCGGGAACTGGTTAAAAGATAGAAAGCAGAGGGTAGGGCTAAATGGCCAATATTCCCAATGGAAAAAGGTGAATAGTGGAGTACCCCAGGGATCTGTACTGGGTCCGCTACTTTTTGACATATTCATAAATGACCTGGAAAAGGGAATAACTAGTGAGGTAATCAAATTTGCAGATGACACAAAGCTGTTTAAAGTTGTTAAAACCCAAGAGGATTGTGGAAAACTGCAGGAGGATCTGGATAAATTGGAAGACTGGGCATCCAAATGGCAGATGAAATTTAATGTGGACAAGTGCAAAGTTATGCACCTAGGAAAGAACAACCCACACTATAGTTACAAGATGCAAGGCTCCACATTAGAAACCACCACCCAGGAAAAAGATTTAGGAGTCATCGTGGATAACATGTTAAAACCCTCCGCCCAGTGTGCAGCGGCGGCCAAGAAAGCAAATAGAATGCTAGGTATCATAAGGAAAGGGATGGAGAATAAAACAAAGGATATTATAATGCCTCTGTATCGCTCCATGGTACGACCGCACCTTGAATATTGTGTGCAATTCTGGTCACCGTATCTTAAAAAGGACATAGAGTTATTAGAAAAAGTACAGAGAAGAGCCACCAAATTGGTGAAGGGGATGGAAGGCTACTCCTATGAAGAGAGGCTAAAAAGGTTAGGGCTCTTTAACCTAGAAAAGAGGCGGCTGAGGGGAGATATGATAGAGGTGTATAAATTAATGAATGGAGTGGAACGGATAAACGTGGATAAATTGTTTACGCTATCAGAATATAGAAGGACTAGGGGGCATGTAATGAAGCTACAGGGTAAACTATTTAAGACAAATAGGAGAAAATATTTCTTCTCTCAACGTGTAATCAAACTCTGGAATCTGTTACCGGAGGATGTAGTAAGGGCTGTTAGTATAGCTGGGTTTAAAAAAGGTTTGGACAAGTTCCTGGAGGAAAGGTCCATAAACCACTATTAAAAAGGGACCCAGGATATCAATGCTTGGCCTAGTACAAGCACTGCAGAACCTGTGTCTTTTGGGGAAACTGCTAGGTACGTATGACCTAGATTGGCCACTGTTGGAAACAGGATACTGAGCTTGATGGACCTCGGTCTGACCCAGTATGGCATTTCTTATGTTCTTATGTTCTTATGTTCTTACAAACAGATACTGGATATATTCCCTTGTCCCCAAAGGGCTCACAATCTATGGGTACCTGAGGCAATGGAGGGTTAAGTGGCTTGCCCAAGGCCACAAGGAGTGCCTATAGGACTAGGTAGCACGCAAGGAAAACGTATGACATAATCGGAAAGGGTTTTAAATAGCAATGGTTTTACCATCACGCATGCGTGGCGTTTTTTCGTATTAGAAACAAGGAGAGAGAACGTGGGCAGCATAATATATCTGTAAGTAGCGTAGAAATATATTGTTAATAACTGTTTTTAATGGTATTTGATAGTAGGATAATAGTATATTGTAAATTTTATTTATTTATAGGATATGGTCTCCTGAAGAAAACATTTGAAACGCCAATAGGCGCCGGAGTAGAGCGTCGAGACCCTGAGACCCTTGTTTTAAAAGCATTTCTGTATTGAATAAGTTCACTCGAGGATTCTTCTCTTCCAAATATTTTTAAGATAACCCAGACCTCGAACCAATAACATGCTGCATAAACGAAATATCCAATTGGCTACAATCCCAAAACCTCCGGATTCAACACAAGAAGACGGAGGTGATGTTCATTACAAGGAACCGTAACTTCACTGCCCCAACAGTACTGAAAGTGAAGGAAGCAGACCTCCAGACCAAATCCACGATCACAGATACCTCGGCATCACACTAGACCAGAACCTAAATATGCAAGCTCATATAAGTAACACTGTAAGGGCAGTATATCATAAAATTAGATCCCTTAGATACCTAAGATCTCTGCTGGAGCCAGATGATTTCAGGACTATCTATCAGGCACTAATTATCCCGCATTTCGATTATGCAAATGCAATACTTCAAGGTCTCCCCCAAACCACCCTAAACCCACTGCAAATGGCAATGAACACCGCAGCAAGAGTACTGCACGGAGCATCCAGGAAAGACCATGTCACACCTATAATGAAACAACTCCACTGGCTCCCGATTCAAGGTAGAATTACATTCAAGACCTTGCTGCTCACCTTCAAAGCCACCAAAGGTCTCTCGTCAACTTCACTAACTGAGCTAATCCAGATGACACCCCACAACAGAGACAGAAGGTCAGTAGCTCAAAACACCTTGATAGTCCCAAGATCTATAACTCAATGCTCCAAGTCAACATCCAGCAGGACTTTCAATCTTTATGCACCAGTGATCTGGAATAACCTCCCTCACAACATTAGATCAATCCCAGACATATTCCAATTCAGGAAGGCCGTGAAACACTACCTCTTCCTCATACATTACCCTGAACCTAATAGAAACTCAGCACCATTTGCCGAATCCACCCAAATCACCACTGTCTAAAACCATACAAACACATGATCAGCCTACAAATTGTATATATTGTATATTTTGTGGTTGTACATAGTTACCCTGTTAGCCAAGTTGATTATCCTGTTCATATGTAAACACAAAGTACTATTGGAAATGTGTATGTTCACTGTTTATTGTAAACCGCGCTGATGCTGAATAGCGCGGTATAAAAGAGACTTTAAATAAATAAATAAAATAAATAAAATAAATAAATAAGAGATTGTTTTGGGATATATTAAATAAGAGAAGAAGGAATCCTGATTTTGTATCTTGTATCTTGAAAGCAAAGAAAAAATAAAATAAAAAGGAAGCTTACATTTTTTGGTTCTTTTGAACGTTTTGAGTGTATACACTTTGATATTCCACGTTCAACAAAATAGACCACAATTAAAACTATTGTGAGTTCAGGACTAATGATATCAATGCCGGAAGATGGTGGATCAGGTTATGGAATGCTGAACAGAGTTTCCCAGTGTTTTTCACAACCCTTGTTGCTTCTCCTGGTCATCTGCAGGCACAAATTACAAAATGAGGGCTGATGATAGAGTCCTAGGCAGTGGAGACACCTATTGTGCTTGTCTGTGACGGAAATGGTCCAGGAACACTTCGTACAAACCCAGTCCAAAGACGTGGACCACGTCTTTGGACTGGGTTTGTACGTAGCACGTGGACTCGTGCTTTATTGTTGGAGGACCCAGGAACACTTTGTTCACTTTTAAACCCGTTGGTCGGTTTTTGGGACATGTTAGGAAAAATAGCTGTGGAAAATCAAACAGCTTAATGGTGGAGAGCCCGACCAGTACTGACTATGCCGCTGGATTAGAAGTTGAAAAATACGAAAGAAGAAAAAAGGCAATCTAAATACCCATGACGGCAGTCGGGAAACTTCAACACAAGCAAAAAGCAAAGCAATAAAAGATCCCCAAAGGGGAGAAAGTGATTACCGATGGAGAACATACTAGAACACGTCCATGGGGCTCTGCAGAAAACAAAATATGATGGTGCCATGGCAGCAGGCAAGGAGATGGTGTGGTGGAGCCTGCGAAAAGCTTCCAATAGAAACTGGGGAGCGTTCCCGCATGGGGCTCCATTGGGGATGTCATCTATATGTGATGACTTACTTCCTGCTTGTCCACAGAGAATATTCCTTAACAAGCATGATATTCGTACTATTAGGAAGGTTCATCAAAAGAACTTACAGCAAAGAATAAGGAACAGGTTAACAGAAGTCCGTTCAAATCAAAAAGTAACGGAGGATCTCTCACATTAACACAGATGATCTCTGGGGGCACTTGCGATGTATGTGCACAGAAACAGCAATTCACATTTGCTCTGAAGGCAGTTAATAGAAGCACATTAACCATAGCAACAAAATGAGTTAGAGAATGATTACTGATGTTTTGGTACAGAGTTAGTGGAGAAAGAAGAATAGTGTTTGACACATTAAACTGAATTCATGTGAGAATGCTACTGAAAAAATAGTTGAGGCCAGTCAACAATAACAATCACAAAAGAACAAAATGCATTTTATATAATATGATAGATCAGTGCAACATTTAGAAAAAATGTCAGACTGTTTCTTGGCAAGGTCTTACTACTGCCTTCATTTTTACAATTCATTCAGGTTAGTTTGACCAGTAAAGGCTGGTTCTGAGTCATAAAAGTGAGGGTTGGTGGCTTTACTTAAAAAGTTAAAAGCAGCTATCAAGTTTCAGATTCTTCAGAAGGCAAAATACAATTTGTCCATGGAAAATGTCTAAAAATAGCAGGCTGTTACTCAAAAACATATGCAAAACAGTGTTTTCACTTCTTAAATTGTTAAATATACTGGTAGTTTATGATCAATTTTCATAAAGAGGTTAAGGACTGGCAGGAGAGTTGTCCCACCCCTCCTGACTGTAAAGAGGGGACCCTTCTTGCCCAAATGGGTCAATCATACCTCAGCATTGTAGTTCTTTTCCTTTTCTGGCTTCGGCCACACCTGTATATTTATAATTTGTACACCGCCCTGGTGTCATGAAGGAACAGTATATCAAGTAATCCAATAACAAACAGTATGATGACATAGTTGCAGTAAGCCAAAAATAAAAAAACAACTCCATGGGGACGAGGAAGGATAGACCTTTTGGCTGCTCCCGGAGAACACTTGTTACAGGTGAGTTACCATGCTTTCTCTAGGACAAAGCAGAAAGTCAGTCCTCACATGGGACTCCCATAGCTACAGGCTACTGAAAAACCTGTAAAAAAAAAACAAAAAAACAAAACCAAAAGCCCAACGGGGCAACCTGAAAAACAGAACTGTGAAGAACAGCAGAAAAAACGCTGTAAGATTCCTAGAGTCAACATATACCTCCGGCATCAAGCTAGAGAATGACTCTCCGGTAGACTGGGCAAAGAGAAGGGCCGAAGGGAAGGAGATGCATTAAGTCCCAAAAAGGTGCCAGCATATGATCTGGCCAAAGGTGCTGTCATGCTAGGTATCTGCATCCAGGCAGTAATGGGCTGTAAAGGTCTGGACAGAAGACCAAGATGCAGTCCTACAGATCTCCAGGAAAGAGACAAAGTGCAAGTTAGCCACAGAGGTTACCATGGAACAGACATAGTGCGCTATGACATGGAGCTCTGAGGAAAGTCCAGGCTAGGTATAGGCAAAGAAGATGCAGTCAGACACCCAAATGGAAAGGATGAGTTTAGAACCCATTACGCCTACACTGTTCAGATCATGAGAAATGAAGAGTTGGGAGGATTGACAATGGGCTTTCATTCATTCCATATAGAAAACCAATACCCTCTTACCATCCAGGGTATGGAAAGAAGCCTCTGCACCGTTCGTATGAAGCCTGGGAAAGAAGGTAGGAAGTACCACAGACTGGTGGAGATGAAAAGACAAAACCATCTTAGGCAGAAAATTAGGATGAGTGCGTAGGGCCACCATAATTTTGTAGCACCTGGTATAGGATGCATGTGCCACCAGCACTTGCAGTTCATTGACTCTGCGCGCCGAAGTAAGCACCACCAAAAAAAATGATTTTCCAGGATAGTAATCTGAGAGGGCAGATGGCTAGGGGCTCAAAGGCTAGAGTGAGCAACTGTCCGAGGACCACCAAGTCCAAGCCACCAGTGGTGGTCGGATCGGTGGATGCGATAGCAAAAGGCCCCTCAAAGTGGCCAATGAGGGGGTGAGAAGGACCAATTATCTACTGTATGATGGTAGGCTGCCAAAGCACTAAGATGTACTCGAACAGGGTTAGACTTCAAGACAGCATGAGAAAGATATAGAAGGTGAGCTAGAATCTGTTCCACTGAGTAGGAGAAAGGATTAAGCGCTTGGTCCACAACAGAAAGAGAACCTGCACCATTTAAAGGCATAAGCCTGTCTGGTGGAATCCTTCCGGGAGGCGAGGAGAATGTTCTCCATGTGCCTAGGTAGATGAAACTAAGCAAGAGTTACCATCTCAGCATCCAAGTAGTGAGGGTTAGGAACTTGAGATTGGGGTGGAGGGGGGGGGGGGAACCTCCTCTTTAGAGTGCAAATCCGGGGCATGGCCAAGGTGAAGACAGGGCTCCCGGGAGAGGAAAAGCAATAAGGGGTACCACAGTTGCGTGGGTCAGCATGGGGCAATAGGTATCATGGTGACCCTATCTGTCTAGACCATGAAAAGGGTTTTGGCCACCAAGGGAGTTGGTGGGTAAGCATAAAGCAAGCCCTTGCTCCAGTTCAGGAACGATGCATTTGAGGCCAACTGATTTGACAGGAAACAGGAGCAGAACAGCGGCTACTGGGCACTGTGAGGAGTGACAAAAAGGTCAAAGGACTGAGTGCCCCACCTCTAGAAAATATTGCAGGCTACTTGTGCTTGAAAGCCCACTCATGCGGCTGCGGCATCCTGCTGAACCTGTCTGCCAATGTGTTGTTCTGTCATAGGAGGTAGACTGTCTGGAGAAGCATATCGTTCTTGCTGGCAAATCTTCCAAGTCAAACGGCCTCCCAGCAGCGGAGGTATGAGCCCATGCCACACTACCTGTTGAAGTAGAACATTGCCACCTGGTTGTCTGTCTAGATGAGGACTACCTGGTTGGACAGTTGTTGCTGGAAAACTCAAAGGACATTCAATAGTGCTCTGAGCTCAGGGAAGTTTTTCTGGTGAAGACTTTCCCCAATAGTCCAGAAATCCTGGGTACGCAGGCCATCGAGATAGTCTTCCCAGCACAATTTGGAGGTATTTGTGATCAGCACCAGCTGGTCTGGTGGGGCCTAGAATGGAAGTCCCACTAGAAGGTGAGTCGGCTGCAGCCACCAGGAAAGGGAGTACTTCAGTGGCAAAGTCCCTGTAACCCAGTCTGCAAGATGATCCGTACAGAGTGTTCACTGCATCTGCCACATCTGAACTCAGGCCAACAAGGTTACTTTGACTGTGGAAGCCATGTGGCCTAGGATATGAGGCATTTGGTGAGCCGACATAGTTAAGCAATTATGAACGTGCTGGGCTAGAATAATGAGGTGCTGGGCCAAGTCCCAAGGAAGGCAGGCTCTGGCCACCATGGTATCGAGGAGAACCCAAATGAACTGGAGGCGCTGAGTGGATTGCAGGTGGGACTTTAGGTAATTGATGACAAAACCCAGCAAATTGAGCACATGGATGGCTGATAACAAAGAGGTACTGCCGGTGCAGGGGACGGATGAAGATGGGCTTACGAGTATCTCTTAGATCCAAGAAGCATAGCCATTCTAAACAATGGAGGTAAGGCAGCAATGCTCCAAGGGATACCATCGTGAACTTCACGCACAACAGAAAGCAATTGAGATTACAGAGAATAAGATAAAATCCATCTGTGCCTTTGGAAGCAGGAAGTAGCGGGAGTAGAATCCCTTTCCTGTTTGGGAAGGTGGGATAATCTCCACCTGCTCTTTCCTGTAGAAAAGCTTTGAGCTCTTGCTGAAGAAGTTTGCGATGGTAAGGTTAAGAACATACGATATGCCATACTCAGTCAGACCAAGGTCCATCAAGCCCAGTATCCTGTTTCCAACAGTGGCCAATCCAGATCACAAGTACCTAGCAGTTTCCCAAAAAGACACACAGGTTCCAAAATGCTTGTATTGGGGCAAACAGTGGATATCCTGGCCCTCTTTAATAATTATAATGGTTTATGGACCTTAATTCCAGGAACTTGTCCACACCTTTTTCAGACCCAGCTACACAGACAACTTTTAAAGCGTAGTTACTCATCTGTAACAGGTGTTCTCCAGGAGCAGCAGGAATCAGTCCTCACATATGGGTGACGTCAGCGCCGACGGAGCCCTCGTGCGGAGCATTTCCCCAGCTTTCAAAGAAAGCCTTTGGGAATGCGGCGCACATGCGCGGTCCCCTTCCCACCCAAGGGTGCCATCTTGCTTAGTCTGATGACATAGCTAAAAGACAGCAAAAAATCAAAATGAAGGATAGGACTGCAACTCCAGGGGAGGGAGGGAGGGTCATGAGGACTGATTCCTGCTGCTCCTGGAGAACACCTGTTACAGGTGAGTAACTACGCTTTCTCCAGGACCAACCAGCAAGTCAGTCCTCACATATGGGACTCCCCAGCTCTAGGCTAACGTGAACCCAGAGCTGAAAAATTGGCTCCCTCTCAGCATTCATGATAAGAATTTTCTCTGAGAACGCAACCCGTATGGTAGCCCAACACAAGGGCCAGAGGGTAGGAGTTGCCTAAACCTCAAAGACTCTCTCTCCAGGTAGTAATGGGCTGCAAAAGTCTGGCTTGAAGACCAAGTTGCGGCCCGGCAGATCTCTGCCAACGGAACAGAGCAGAGATGAGCAACTGACGCAGCCTTCGCCCTGACACGGTGGGCCGTGACCTGACCCTGCAAGGGGAGGTTGGCTGCCCTGCACGCCCAGGCGATGCAATCTGTCACCCAAGTGGACAACGTACGCTTGGAGACAGGTAACCCCATCCTATTAGGGTCAAACGAGATGAAGAGCTGAGTAGCCCTTCAATGCTCCTGTGTACGTTCTATGTAAAGGGACAACGCCCTCTTACAGTCCAGGGTATGCAAGACTGTTTCAGCCCTGCTGGCATGGGGCCTGGGAAAGAAGGTCAGAAGTACCACCTCCTGATTAAGGTGGAAAGAGGAGACAACTTTTGGGAGGAACTTGGGATGGGTCCGTAGGACCACCCTGTTCCTATAGAACCGCGTGTACGGTCTATCAGAAACCAGAGCTTGCAGTTCACTCACATGTCTGGCCAAGGAAAGAGCCACCAGGAAGAGCCACCAGGAAGAGCGCTTTCCATGAGAGGAAGCGCAAATGGCAAGTAGCCATCGGCTCAAACGGTAAGGCGGGTCAGTTGCTGCAAGACCAAGTTCAAATCCTACTCAGTCGCCGGTGGACGAACCGGAGGTTTGAGCAGAAGCAGACTTCTGAGAAATCTGGACACCAAGGGGTGAACCGACAGACTGTCCCTCCACTGGTGAGTGGTGCGCTGACAGAGCACTGAGGTGGACCAGAACAGAGTTAGACTTAAGTCCTAGGTCTGACAGGTGAAGTAGATACTGCACTACTACTGGCACAAGGCAAGAGAAAGGATCTTCATTGCGCTGAGCACACCATACCGTAAACCTACGCCACTTGAGGGCATAGGACTTTCTGGTGGACTGCCTCCTAGAGGCCAAGACCACCTCCTCAACCTCCTTAGGTAAAAGTAAGGGAGCTAGCACTATCCTTTAAGCAGCCAGGTCATCAGATTGAAGGACCTGAGATTAGGGTTGCAGAAGGGAACCCTGCTCTTGAGACAGGAGATCGTGTTGCAACCCCAGAGGGAACGGGGCTTCCACAGCCAACTGTAGGAGAAGTGGAAACCACAGTTGCCTCGGCCATCTGGAGGCTACCAGAATCACCGAGGCCTTGTCCTGGAGGATCTTGAACAGAGTTCGGGTCACAAGGGGCGTGGGAGGAAACGCATACAGGAGGCCCGAAGACTAAGAGATTAGAAAAGCATCTGCTGCCATCCTCAGGGGATGCAGCTGTCTGGAGCAAAACCTGGGCAGCTGACGGTTTAGTGAACTTGCAAAGAGATTGATGGATGGAAGTCCCCAGCGGAGGAAGATCTGCTGGACAACCAATGGATTCAACTGCCATTCGTGAGGCTGGAGAATCCTGCTTAGCTTGTCTGCTAGGAAGGTCTCCTGACCAGGTAGATAAACTGCTTTGAAAAACATGCCTTGTCGGACTGCAAAGGAGCAGAAGTCCAGTGCCTCCTGACATAGGGGCCTGGACCCTGTGCCCCCCTTGTTTGTTCACACAGAAAATTGCCACCTGATTGTCCATCTGAACTAGCACAGACTGTTGAGAGAGAGCATGGCAGAAGGTTTGCAGAGCTAAGTGGATTGCTCGCAGCTCTAAAAGGTTGATCTGCTGTGTGGTCTCCTGAGGGGACCACAGGCCTTGAGTGCACATGCCCTGGCAATGTGCATCCCAGCCTTTTAAGGAAGCATCTGTCGTCAGCACCCTTGTGTGTGCTGGAGCCTGTAAAGGTACACCCTTGAGAAGGTTTGGCATCTGCCGCCACCACTGTAAGGAGAAGCACAATAATTTACTGTTAGCAGTAACACTATAGGTACTTTCAATTTGTTTTTACTTGCAGCCACTATTTGTAACTGTTTTCTCATAACTGACAATTGTCTTCTCAGAATGTTATCTCATACCTGACAGCTTTGATGTTTTTGATCTTTTACTGTTATCTCATACCTGACAATTTTTCACTGTATAGCAACTGTTCACAGCAATTAGCGATTGCAGCAACTTAATCACTATAGTCAGTAACCCCACGATCTTCTCACATATCACAACTGTTTTTCAACATATAGTTATTGTTCTCAGTACCTAGCAACTGCTACAACATAATATCTATTGTCAATAGATTTACACCTATATTCTACTACCAGTAACATCATTTGTAGACACTGTGCAATCTTTCACTGTCATATTACAGCACATTTCACAGCTCACTCCTGAAGAATCATGGATCTCACAAAGTATCAATCTTACCTTCTTATCATTATACTAACCATTCACTTAGTTCACAACATCCATGCATACAAACCTATTCATGCACCATACAATACCATTCCCATCATTCAAAGCACACACAAAAACACACTTCAACCATACCCATATACATTCAACCAAACTCACCGTCCAAATGCCCCCAGACATGCAAGATTAATACAAATAAATCTCCAACTAGATAAACCTACAAACAGAATTCCTAACTCAAACACCATCAAAAAATTCATTCTTATAAATGCAAGATCCATACGAAATAAAATATCACTAATAAATGACATAATCACTGATAAAAAACCTGATATCCTTCTTATCACGGAGACATGGCTCTCACCTACAGACTCAATCCTCCTAAATCAACTTAACACGAACCAGTACGACCTATTCAACTGCCACCGAGAAGCAAAAAGGGGAGGCGGAGCCCTTATCATCACAAAAAAAGAACTCAAATACTCACTAACAAGTATGAATAACATTGACAGTATGGACATCATAAATATAGAGAATAAAACCCTTGCAATATCTCTTATCTACAGACCCCCCTCAGCGGACCACAAAAATCTTACGCCCATCCTAGACCTTGCATGTACAGCTTCGCAGAAAAAACCACTTATCATATTAGGAGACCTAAACCTTCCTTCGCTCAACCAACAACACACTTCCAACTTTATGGATGCCATGAAAGAAATGGGTTACAACCAAATCATACAGACTCCCACTCACATAAAAGGAAATACACTAGACCTTGTATTCATTCCCATACCATTCAATAAACATAAACTCCAATCATCACCCCTTATTACAGAAGTACCATGGTCAGATCACCATTTAATAACCTTCACACTAAACTCACTACCTAACAACAACACTGAAACAACTCCAACACATTATAAATCCCGTTTGCCCACTTTAACAAAGATACCTTCCTAAATACTGTATTACCCAACTTCACAAATAACTCGACAGAAGTCAACACCTTAATAGACCAATGGAACTCAATAATAAAAGAAGCAGCCACTCCCAAACAAACTAATCCAAAACAATTCATAAAAAAACAATCAGAAAAATGGTTCAATAAAGACCTTTCTAACCTAAAAAAGCAACTAAGAAAACAAGAAAAACGATGGCGGAAAGATAAAACGAGCGATAATAAAGATCAATACATGAATCTCCTCAACAAATACAAGGACACAATTAATAAATCAAAAAGAGAATACCATACAAAAATGATAAACATGGCAGTCAACCGCCCAAGAGAACTATTCACAATTATAAAAGCACTAACAAAAACCCAAACAACAGAACCAGAACAAACAACAATAAGTGCACAAACCCTTGCAACTCATTTTGCTAATAAACTAAAAAATAATTCATCTAGCACAACCATAACTACGCTCACAGACATAGAAACAAAAAATACATGGACAACCTTCCAAAACATTGATCACAAACACCTGATCAATGTAATATCAATGATCAACACCACTACCTCCCCCCTTGATCCATGCCCCGTATCATGGATAAAAAACACCAAAGCTGATCTTGCTATCCATATACTAAATATAGTGAACCAATCACTATCACAAGGTATCATGCCTGAAGCACTAAAACTTACCTCCTTACGCCCAATAGTAAAGAATAATAAACTCAATCCGAAAGACCCGAACTCCTACAGACCAATAGCCAGCATACCATTTATTGCCAAAATAATAGAAAAAATAATACAGATACAACTACAAGACTTTATTGACACTCATGCTCCACTTGACTCACACCAATTCGGCTTCAGACCATCCCACGGAGTCGAGACCCTACTAATAACACTTATGAACGACCTCATCAAAGGCACTGACTCACACAACCAAGGATACATCCTCATATTCATTGATATAACTGGAGCCTTTGACAATGTACACCACAACACACTCATTAATAGACTCCTAAACCTAGGAATAGGTGGAACAATTCTGCAATGGTTCATATCATATATCACAAACAGATCGATACGCGTTAAATTAGGACAAACCACCTCAGAGCCCTTCACACAAGGACAAGGTATCCCACAAGGCTCGGCACTATCCGCCCTTCTTTTCAACCTGTATCTTCAACCCATCACAAATATATTTAAAAAATATAAAGTAAACCACTACATATATGCTGACGATATCATGCTCACCCTACCGATAAACACAAATAATCCCACATACCAGAAATTACTAGACTGTATCAGTGAAGCAAATACTTGGTTAGAAAACAATAATCTCAGCATCAACCTAAAAAAAACTGAAGCAATGATAGTATCAAGAAAACCAGACTCTAATCTCCCTGAAACTATAACAATTAACAACACAATAATCCCAGTTAAAAAAGAAGTAAAATACCTAGGCATTATAATAGACCACACACTTAGTATGCTTCCTCATATAAAACAAACAGTGAAAACCATATTCTATAAACTTAGGATCACCCAACACTTAAGACCACTACTTGACACACATGACTTCAGATCTGTCATCAGCACACTTATCACTCCTCATTTCGACTATTGCAATAGCATACTTATTGGCCTCCCTCTTACAAGCACCAACCTACTCCAAAGAGCTCAAAACATCTGTGCTCGAGTAACAGCACAAGCCCGCCTCGCTGACCACATAACTCCCGTATTAGCCGAACTACACTGGCTTCCCATAAATAGTAGAATAACATACAAAATACTCCTAACCACATTTAAAATAACAAACGGCATCTCACCCTCACATTTAACCACTCTGATTCAAGCTCCAAAAGAAATTAGAACCCGCAGACAAAACGCAACCTACTCACTAGAAATAAAAAAATCCATCCGGAAAACAAAGAAGACCACAAGCTCAAGAGCCTTCTCTTATGCAGCCCCCACCCTATGGAATAAACTCCCGCTAGAACTCCGCAAAATAAAAGATCTTCAAACATTTCGGAAAGAACTGAAGACATTTCTATTTAAAGAACACTTCACAAATTTAAATGAATCCTATCCACCCAACACACCACGCAACCATAACAATCCTCCTTAACTACAGCTCAACAAGCCTCAACACTCACTACATTTAAGAAACAAAGCTTAATTTAACAAAGAATCAATGTAAATAGACAAAGCATTACTAGCTAATGTTAAAATGTATATAGTTCTGTAACAATAATCCATGTTAAACTGTATTTAGTTCTGTAACAATGTTCCATGTTATCGTTTATCATGTTAACTGTACATAGTTATGAAAAAAAACGATGTTCTATGTAAAACCATGTTCACTAAATGTTACCTGTAAACCGCCTTTGATCTTTGGAAAAAGCGGTATAGAAATAAGCATAAATAAATAAAATAAATAAATAAATAAATAAAAGTCTTCTGGACACCTTTACTCTGTCTTGGAGGTCGCCTGTGGCCTATGTCCACTGATCTCTGAGGCACCATTGAGCAGCCCGCATATGCAGACGGGCATTCGGTGTCACATGCACAATGGATGCCAGGTGGCCCAGGAGTCGCAGGTAGTGCCATGCGGAAACATGAGAATTTCTTTGGAACTGGTTGGCCAAGTCCATCAGTCTGTGGGCCCTGTCCTCGGGCAAGTAAGCTCTCGCCTGAAGGGTGTCTAATCTTGCCCCTATAAACACTAGGTGCTGAGAGGGAAGCAAAGTGGACTTTGCCTAGTTTATGACAAAACCCAGATGCTGAAGAAGACACACAGTGCGAAGAGCGGCCTGTCGGGCCTCCTGTAGAGACTGGCCCCTGATTAGCCAGTCGTCCAGATATGGGAAGATAAAAATCCCCCGATTCCTGAGAAAAACCGCCACCACAGACAGGCATTTGGTGACAACTCTGGGGGCAGAAGTTAGGCCAAAGGGAAGTACCCTGTACTGAAAATGGTTTCCTCCCACCACAAATCTGAGGTATTGTCTGTGGTCTGGATGAATGAGGATGTGAGCATAAGCATCCTTTAGGTCAAAGGAGCATAGCCAGTCTCCCTGCTGGAGGTAGGACAGCAGTATCCCAAGGGTAAGCATCTTGAACTTTTCCCTCTCCAGAAACTTGTTCAGATTTCGCAAGTCTAGGATAGGCCTGAGGCCTCCTGTTCTCTTTGGTACTAGGAAGTACCTGGAGTAGAAGCCTTGCCCTTTCAGGTGGTGGGGCACTGGTTCCACCGCCTGTTCCTTTAGAAGACTTGCCAACTCCTGAAGGAGGAAGTTCCTGTGTAGAGAGTGTCTTGGAGGCTCCCCTGGATAGTAGGAAGGGGGTAGCTGGTGGAAATGGAGCTTCTAGACCTTTTGGACTATGCTCAGTACCCAGGTATCCCCTGTGATGGCTGGTCACCTGTATGCGTACAAGGTCAGCCGACCTCCTGTGCTGAGTGGAGCCACTGGCGGAGAAGAGGCTATGCTGTGGGAGTCAAAAAACCCCTCCCTGCTGAGCAGGAGCCGGAGCTGGAGGCTTGGGGGTTTTCTGCCTACGGGGCCCATGCCCCTGCCCTTTGGCCTGCTGGCCCTGTTAGGGAGCTCGAGAGGCCTGATATTGAGGGTAGATTTTGTAGGAAGCACCCTTCCTTGGGAAAAAGGGCTTCTTTCCCGAGCCCTTCTTTTTTGAGAAGGTGCAGAAGTCCTTCTGGACAGTCTTGTCCTGGTGAGAATCTCTGTCTCGATTTCTGCAGCCTTTTCAATCATGGGCTTGCCAAATAGGTTGTCACCTCGGCAAAGGACATCAACGAACTTATCCTGTACCCATGACTCCAGGTCCAACAACTGTAGCCAGGCTTGACAGCATGCACCGATGCCAGCTGCTGCTAGCCGGGCCAAAGCCTTGAAGCTGTCATAGGCTGTTCGAGATATAAACGTTGAGCACTCTCGGCTCCCTGAAGACAAGGCTTTGAATCTCTGCAAGGGTTCCTCGGAGAGGCCAGCCAAGAACCCGGCAATTTCCTTTGCCAGGTGCCGTAAGTACATGCCCATGTACAGCTGGTAAGTCTGGACATGGCAAGATAGCATAGAGCCCTGGAAGCACTTTCTACCGAGGGCATCCAGGTTCCGGGCCTCCCCGCCGGGAGGCACCGAGGAGTGCATCTTTTGACTTTTCAGCCTGTGCATGGCCGATTCCACCACCATGGAGTTGTGCGGTAGCTGCGCCTTTTGGAACCCAGGGCTCTTACGGACTCGATAAATGGAATCAATCCGCTTGCTAAAAACTCGCGCCGAGGATGGTGCCTTCCACATATGGAAAAGCAGCCATTCCAGCATTGGAGGAACCGGTACAGTAAAGGCTTCCTTCAGAGGAAAATCATACTGGAGGGCATCGAGCTCCTCAGCTCGAGGCTCCGCCTTGGCGGCTGAAGGGAATGCCAAAGCCTTGGCCATGTCCCTGACCAAATCCGAGAACTGGGTATCCTCCGGGGGGGGGGGGGGGGAAGAGACCATCTCCGATGCTCGGACTCCGAGGAGTCCGATGGGACGCACCAGGTCTAGAAGGTGTCAGGAGACTCCTCGTCCTCTGTCTCTCACGCCGACCCCTCCGAGGAGTCGTTGAGTGGCTCTGGCCATGTGGTCCTCGATGCCATCCGCCTTGACGCCGAGAGCACCGGCATCGACGACCTCGGCCCCGCAAGGTGGGTCGAGGGAGACTTTGGCCGAGGATAGACTCAAGACTATGGACTCAAGGATCGGCTCGGCCTCCGGGGTCGACTTGGAGGTCGAGGTCCCGGTGGTCGGGGCAGATGCACCGGTCAGACTGGCGATCAGTACCCGCTGCTGCTCCATGAAGGCAGCCAGGCTGCTCTCCAGGGCCGTCAGCCTGAGTCTGAGCTCAGGAGAATCAGCAGGCCCCGACGGGCCCCGATTGTGTCAGGCCCGACATCGGTTCTCCAGGAGGAGAGTCAACTAGGACAACAGAATTTACATGAGTCGGGGACTCCGGCTCCAGGTGAGGTAGTCTGGACGGCCACTCCGATTCCGAGAGCCCAGGACAGCAGTCAGGGCTACGCGACCTGGCCCTAGAGGACCCAGGTGCCTCCACTGATGCTGCCCTCACGAGCTTCTTCTTCCTTTTGTGCACCTGGGCGGGAGACACCCTTTTCAGAGGGCCCACGACGGCACTCGGTGTCGGACTCCCGAGATGTCAAGGCCTCTGATGAAGTCCGGGCCTGGCCGGACACGGACTCTGAAAAAATTCTCTCACATTGATGCTGATGGCTCTGAAGCGCCTTTGATGACATCTTGCCACACAGGCCAGACCAGCGGGTCATGGTCGAGCCCGAGGCATCGGAGGCAGCAGTCATGTGTATCGGTGAGAGACATACTTCTTACACCGATCACATTTTTTGAACCCGCTGGCAGACATCAGGGGAAAAAGGGCCCCTGCAAGATCAAAAGACCGGGCTACCAGTGAAAATAACAGAAAAAGCGCGAACGCTAGTCACAAAGGACAAAAACTGAAAAAAGAAGTTCCGGACTCGATACCGGTGTACTGAGCCGAGGCGGGATGGGGAACCGGCATTGAACTGGACAAAGACGCGAAAAAGCGCAGAAAAAAAATCAACTTTTACCAGGTGACACGAACTACGTCCGTTGGGCTCTGCAGAAAAAGAAAGACTGAGCAAGATGGCACCCTTGGGTGGGAAGGGGACCGTGCATGCACGCTGCATTTCCAAAGGCTTTCTTTGAAAGCTGGGGAAATGCTTCGTACGAGGGCTCCGTCGGCGCCGACATCACCCATATGTGAGGACTAACTTCCTGCTTAGTCCTGGAGAATAAAAATTTCTAATAAATAAATAAATGCAGGGTACGTGGGGTTGAGGTTAGGTTTCTTTAAGGTGGGGTGGATGGAGGACAGTTTGAAGGATTTTGGCATTGCTCCTTGCTGTAGAAATTAGTGAATAATTTTGTCAAGGATTGGACAGATCTATTTTGGCTGCTTTAATCCAGTTGGTTGAGCACTGCTCGAGAGGGGAGGTGGTGGTGTAGAGCGATGTCAGTATCTTCTCAATGTCCTTACTGGTGATAGTGTGGAAGTGGTCCAACAGGTGAGGTGGGGTAGGGATGGAGTGTAAGAGGGGTGGAGGGGGTGGAGGTGTGGGTCAGGAGGGGTTGGAGCAGTTTGTAATGCGGGCTAATTGTTAGTGGTTGATGATGTGGTTGATGATGGGGTAGGGTTGTGGTTAGGGGGTGGTTCTGTAAGATGTTGACATGTCAAATAATTTTCTTTGCCGATTGATGGATGTTGTGATGAGCTGTGTATGGTAGTCTTGTTTGGCTCTATCTGTGGCTGTGTGATAGTTCCAGAGTAGCGTTAGGTAGTTCTTGAGGTCATAGTTCTGGGTGGGGTTTTATGCCATTTTTGTTTGAACTGCCTTAGTTTGGTTTTTAGTTTTCTCAGGGTGGAGGTGTTCCGGGGGTTTTGCGGGTGTGTGGGTTTCTGTTTGCATTGTGTTGATCAGGTGGTAATCCAGCTGAGGTTGTTTTTTTTTTTAGTATATTGTTCCAATTGTCTATGAGTGTAGCTGTGTCAGTTGTGTCCATCTGAAGGTTTGGTATGTCGTCATCTAGGAAGGTGTCCTTATTGAATTGTCTGAATCGTCGTGGGAATCGACTGAGGTATTGTGGATTTGAGGGGGAGGGAGAAGGTAATGAGGCTGTGGTCGGTCAAGGGCACTGCATATGTTTGTAGTGTGTGAAGGGGACTTATGTGACCTGGGAAGATAGGGGTGAAGATTAGATCAAGGGTACTTTCCTTGTGTGGGGGGGATGTTACAGTTTCCTGAAGGTCCATTAATGTCATGGCAGCGAGAAAGGTGTCGGCCATGTCAGGCTGTAGGGAGAGGAGATTTAAGTCTCCTAAGATGAAAATGCCCTTGTTGGTTTTGGAGTTGTTTAGTGTGTTTTCTATTATGCCATATAGGTCATTAGATAATGAGTTGAGATCTATAACAGAGGATGGTTGGTTGGTTGTTCGTAACAGTGATGTGGTCTATTTCTTTGGTGCTCTCAGATAAAAAGGGATGGAAGTGGAGATGCTTTTTAGTAAGCAGCAATTCCCCTCTCCAGTTGTTTCTTGAGTTGGTGCTGCTTTGAGGTTGGTGATGTTGGGCGGGATGTATGTATGTTGCTGGGTTCAGCTGAGGGGGTGAGTGTTGGATGGTGTGTGTGGGGGGGGTATAAGGGAGATAGTGTAGGGTTGGGAAGACATTGTGTGCTTTCGGATATTGACTCACCTGATCTCCTTTGTATTTCCTTACCATTCCCCCTAGATGTATCCCACGTCTACAGCTACTGTGTTGTCTGTCTTGACTAGATTGTAAGCTCTGATGAGCAGGGACCATCTTTTATATGTGTCTGTGCAGCGCTGCGTTAATCTTGTAGCGCTATACAAATGTTCAGTAGTAATAGAAATCTATGTGGAAAGATGAGTATGCTGGGTTCCCAAGCAAGGAAAATATTACCAAAGTTAAACATAATACTGAACAGTATGATAAATAAGATTTACAAGGCCATAGCCTATAATAAAAGGACTATTAATATCATGGAAATAAATACAATATTGTGCAGTCAAAATAAATTTTTAAAGAATTCTACCAACAAAGTAACAGAGAATATGACGGCAGATAAAAACCAGTATGATCCATCTAGTCTACCCATTAATGTGGCTAGAGCAGGTGTACCTATCGCTTCGTGCAGGTCAGCCCCCTCAATACCTTTGTTTAGGGAGGTATCTGTCACTCAATACAAGTCACCTCTCTCTATTTGTTGAGGTATAAGAAATATTACGTTTATTTTGATTTTATCATGTTGCTATAAAGGAATCCACTGTGTGTCCCATGCCATTTTGAATTCCGTCACTGTATTTGCCCCATCCACATCCATAAGGAGGGCATTCCAAGCATCCACCACCCTTTCAGCGAAAAGATATTTCCTGACATTGCTTTTAAGTTTACTTCCTTGTAGCTCCATTTTATGCCTTCTAGTTTTACAGCTTCCCCTTCTTTGAAAAAGGTTGGTTTATTCATTAATATCCTTTAAGTAGTTCATTATCTGTATCGTATCTCCCCTATCCCTCCTCTCCTCTAGGGTATACATATTTAGGTCTTCAAGTCTCTTGTAATACATCTTCTGGGGCAGACTCCAAATCAATTTGGTCGCCTTCCTTAGAATAGTTTCAAGTCTTTTTATATTCTTTGTGAGATATGGTCTCCAAAACTAAACACAATACTCCAAGTGAGGCCTCATCAACAACTTGTTCAGGGGGCATTAATACCACCTCCTTTCTGCTGGTTATTCCTCTCGGTATGCAACCCAGTTTCCTTCTGGCTTTGGCCACCGCCTTGTCACATTGTTTCGCCATCTTGAGATCCTCAAACAATCACTCTGAGGTCCTTCTCCTGATCCGTGCACACCAACCTCTCGCCCCCTGATGCAATTTCCTTGGATTTCTGCATCACAAGTGCAAGACTCTGCACTTTTTCACAATAAATCTTAACTGCCAAGCATTAGACCATTCTTTCAGCTTTTGTAGATCTTTCCTCATGTTATCCATTCCTTCAGAGGAGTTAAATTTGCTGTAATTTTTCATGTCATCTGCAAAAAGGCAGACTTTTCCCTTCAATCCTTCAGCAATATCACTTATAAATACATTGAACAGTACCTGTCCCAGGACCAATCCCTGGGGCACACGACTAATCTCCTTCCTTTCTTATAAGCAATTTCCGTTTATCACCACCTTCTATTATCTGTCAGTCAACCAACTTCTGATCCAGTCCATCACCTTGGGACCCATCCCCAGGCTGTTCAGTTTATTGATAAGCCTCCTATGAGGAACAATATCAAAAGCTTTGTTGAAATCTAGGTAGATCACATCCATCACATGCCCTTGACTTAATTCTCTGGTTACCCAAAGAACTATTGATTTCTAGTAAGTCCACTATTCTCTCTTTCAGGAGCACCTCTATTACATTTCCTGCCACAGAGGTAAGTCTTACCGGCCTATAGTTTGTCACCTCTTCTCTATTAACACTTTTGTGAAGAGATACCTTCATCAGCCCTTCTCCTCGCCTGTCTCCAAGGATTTATTTAAAACATCCTTTAAAGGCCCTGCCAGAACCTCTCTGAGCTCTTTCAGTATCCTGGGATGTATCCCATCTGGACCCACAGAACCAGAAGTAAGAAAGAGTGATTACTCCTCCTCCTTGGCAAAGGTGCATTGAAGGAAAAATAATCACCGTGATGGCAAGCTAAAAGGATTAAGAATAATAAAGATATTGAGGATGATACAAATCATCAAACTGGAAAAGAATTCATTACCAGAATACAAACATGAATTCATATGCTCCAACAATAAACTGAAGGTGGCAGCAGAAGCACGAAAAAACTGAAGACATGAAGAGAATATAGTTGCCAAGTTACCCAGTTCAAGGAGTGAGATTTTAAGCCAGGTCTAGATTTCTGACACTCATCCTGTTGCATTATGGGGCCTGCAGAACTGATTCCAATGGATAAAATCAAGGACTACAAATACCACCTATTCGCTGCCGCTTTTGGATCTTGACACACCTAATCTCCTTTCCTTCCCTTGTTTTACCCCTGCTTACACCTTCTGTGTTTTGTTTTGACTAGATTGTAAGCTCTGATGAGCAGGGACTATCTCTTATATGTCTGTGCAGTGCTGCGTACGACTGGTAGCGCTATACAAATGCTCAGTGGTAGTAGTAGTAGTGCAAAAAATGTCATTCCTGGAACTGAGCAACTTGGCAACTCTAAGAATAGAAAAGAGAGATATCAAAATAAACTAGAGAGGAACCTAAAAGTTCTAGAGGGAATTAGGGAATTAAGAAAGGAACACTAGGTATGGCAAAAACACCACCATCCAAACCTGACACAGAAACCTTTTGGAGAAAGCTTTATGACCTTATAGAGTAAAACTGAGAAGCAGAATGGTTACCCTACAACAGGAGGATTTAGAAAAGGCAAGCATCAAATATAGAGCATCAAACAAAGAGCTGAATAGCAGGTCAAAAACAGCCCCAGCCCATATGGAATGATCAATTTTTAGCTCAAACAGGTAACGTCACTCACCAAGACCTATCAAACTGCAAAAATCAATTGGTCAAGCAGCCAGACACAACACTGTAATGACTTGTAGCAGAAAGAACACTTCTCCTTCCAAAGGGAAAATTCAAGTAATGTTCCCACAAATTACAAATCAATGACATCCACAGTCTAAAAGCTGCTTAAAACAAAAGAAGCAGACAGAATATACAATTATACTGATTCAAATAACAATGGCAATAGAGCAGAAAAATAACAAGAGGGGAGCATATGGAACCAGTAAATGTTGAATAAAGCCATTATGGCCAGCAATAAGAAAAGCAGAAACCTCTTATAGCATGGATTTACTATAAGAAACCTTTTGATAGCATCCCACATTCTTGGATAGTAAATTGCCTTGAAATGTATAAAATAAACCCTGGCTTGATTGTATACATCAAGTTCACCTTGAAAAAAAAGAAACCACACTATTTAAAGTATGAAGATGGTCAATTAGTCATTCCTAACATCAAGATCGGGCGTGGAATATTTTAAGGAGACTCCCTATCATCACTTCTGTTTCATATAGCACTTAATAGACTCAATACTCTGTCAACCCTCAGGAGTAACTTGCGGCAATATTTCGTTATGGAAAGCGTCATAGAAGCACTGGGCAAACATAGAAGATCTCTGAAGGAAAAAAAAAGGGACTGTAGAGCTTAGTAGTTGGTATGAAGGTGAAGAATGGATAGGCCACATATGGTCTTTACCTGCCCTCATGTTTGTATTCTAAATAAGGTGGCTACCCAGAGTTAATATCACAGTTACTGTTTCTGGATGACCTGAAACTCTACAGTTCCAGTCACCAACAATTAGCGAAACAACGTTGAGTAGTGAAAAGATTCTTAGATGACATCAAGATGAATTCTGAACTTGACAAATGTGCTAAAGCAAACTTTCTTAGAGGAAAATTGAGCAAACCCTAACACATCTGTGACTAAAGACTGTGACTTCAAAGAACATTAACAGGAAAGCATATATAAATATCTAAGAGTAGAGAAAGGAGAGAGAATCAAGCAAAAATGACAGAGAAAAGATCAATAAAGAATATTACAGGTAACTAAAATCATTCCTGAAAAGTGCTTTATCATAGAATAAGAAATAAGCCATTAATCAGTTAGCAATTTCTGATTTTTCATACAGCTTTGGGCTTGGCCTCAAAGATCTTGAAAAACGGGATATACGAACAAGAAAATTCCTCCATACCCATGAGATAATTTATAAGAACCAGGGTATGCCAAGGACTGCACATCTCTACAGCCGGAGGACAAGGCCTCAAAGAAATCCATTATACACAGAAAGCAATTTAACAGCATTGTCAGATTCAAATATGCAAGAAATGTTGAAATATGAATGTAGATGTCGAGAATTTGTCTCCATCGTCAAACTTGAACAAAGTTTCTGAAGAATAGAAGGGATGAGTGAGAATCTACCAGCATACACAGCGAAAGTAGTAACAAAATTTGCCAAACAAGAGAAATAAATTATTTAAAGAACTAGATCAGCAAATGAGGAAAAACAAATGGCAAAAATACAAATACAGCAGGAAATACAAATTGTTACGCCAATCAAAACTAGACACATGAATGGTTAAAGAAAAGTGAACTGAAATCGAAGGATGAGAAATTGATAGTTGCAACAAGATAGTGGATTATTAAGAAGATGGTTCAAAGACAAGCACAGGAAAATTGGCAAAACAGACAAACAGATTCTGTAAGAAAGAACTGGAAACAATTACTCATCTCATAGCTGGCTGTGAAGTTCTGATGGCAGAAAAGTTCTAGACAGAGACATAAGTGGTACATCTCATTCATTGGAAGCTATGTGAACACTGTAGCATCACTGAACCAGAAATGCACTGGAATCATGACCCTAAAGAGAATTACGGAGTGTGAAGAGGTTATGATTGTTGACAGAGACTCAAAGTGGGGTACCAGGGCCCTCGGAAATTGTTAATATGGAGAATGGCTTGGAATTTTGCTGACAGCCTAATACAGAGGCCTTCAGGACTGGAGATGGAAATCTCCTGGCCTAATAGAATGTGTTATACAAGCCAAGACCATATTTTGTAGATGTTTGTGATAAAACAAGACAGAATGTTTTTGTTTGTCCTAACTAAGCTGAGCAATGTCTGTGCCTAGTTTGACTTCAAACATATAGTGTTTAGCTTCATCTGTAAAGCAGAGGCATGACAGAGTGATACGACAAATTTGTACCATGTAGCAGTATTTTTCCTAATAAAATTAGTACTATGGCCTAGCTGGAGTAGGAAATTATGGGAGAAATGCTCAAATTTGCAGGCCCGAATTTCTCTGCTTAAGCAGTACTGTTACCGATATAATTTTCTGTATATGTGTGATTTCATTCCTTACTCTAATTTAGAAAACTGAAGATAAAAGAGCAGAGGTTGGATTTTGCTACCTGGTGAGCCCAGTCATTAGTAGCACAAGCATTCAATGATCACCTTGGATACTGCCATTCTGACAGATAAAAAGTTGGATGTAAGGAAACTGGACATAGTAAAGGAGAAAAAAAACAGAATAGCATTCATCATAGAGGTATCAGTTCCTAGTGATTATGCTGCAAATCACATTGAGAGGGAGAAGGCCCTCAAGTTCTGATTTCTAAAAGCTTGATCAAGAATTTCCAGGTGCACCTTGATAAACTGTCTATACGCTACATCTTATCAATGCCAGGCAGCAGCTCACTTTGGCACAACGCAAGTACTACGTTGAGTGTTAACAATAAATTTGAGAGATTGAGACCATACTCCACCTACCCTGGCTTAGACGTGAGCTCTATTGCTGTCATGGTATGCAAAAAACTAAACTATTTGGAGAAATACCCCCTGAAAAAGGGGGGGGGATGTACCCAGTGGGAGAAATGGATGGGTGATTAGAAAGCGACAAAGCTGGAGTGTGAGCTTTCCTTCTACATTTCTACCTGAGCCGTGAGTGGAGCTACTTGATCCGTGACTGTGAGCACTGGGGACCACGTGACCAGAGCGGGCTATAAAGATCCGGCCCCCACCGCAAGACGCGCACCGCGGGCGCATGCCCGAGGGTGTGTGCTCCGAAGGGGTGCACAGAGGAGCATCTTGGTCCAGGCTGATTCATAATCGTTAATGGGGAAACGTTAAGAAGAAATCTCTTATGCCTTCTATGTCTACGGGCAAATCGGTAAAGGTGGTTGGTCCCATGGACGGTCATTTCAAGTCCATGGCTCCTCCCCCTGCCGTTGATATGTCAGACTCTTCTATTTCTGTTAGTCCTGGACTCCCTGGCTTGTCTCCTGAACCGCGTAGGGTTGTTTCCCCACCCAGCAAGGGGCCTCATGCCATGGGTAAGGACTCCTCCCATATTGTTGTGGATGGAGACCTCCCTGTTTCAGTTAAGTTGCCCGATTCCTTTTTGAGATTAAATTCATCTAATGTTGTATTACCTCTTCCTTTTGAGTTTTCTTCTACTCCTGAAGACCCTAAGCCCCCGAAGGATGTGCCGCTTCTAGATATCTGCAGATTGTTTCTAGAACTCAGTTGTCATTGAAATCCTCTCTAGTGAAACTCTAAGTTCACAAAAGAGACTGTGGATATGCTGGCTGAACATCAAGACAGACTAGTTAATCTAGAGACTCAGGAATCAAAGATGGCGGGTCAAATTTCCTCAATACAAGGAGTTCTGGCATCTTCTGTTCAGGACTCTATTGTTACATTGTTACGATGAGATTTTTTAAAATTCTTTGCGCATGAAAAATCTTCGTTTACTGAACTTTCCCCGTACTCACTACCTCTCTCCAAATATATTATTTACCAAATACCTGAAAGATATTTTGAAAATTTCTGATCCAGACTATAGTTTTATCTAAAATATATTATCTACCCAGTGCTATTAGAGAGAGTCCGGTTTTAGATTCAGAGACAGGTGGTGCTATTACGGGGAAAATGGATCATTTATCTGTGCAGAGTTTAGATTTATCTGTTTTTTAGAGACATCTACAGAGGAGATTCCCACTCGTGCCACATTGTTAGTTTCTTTTTTATTAGAAAAAGATAAAGGATATGATTTTTCGTGCTTATTTTAAATACCGACATGCAAAGTTTTTGGTCAAGCGATACAGATGTTCCCCGATGTTTGTCGTAATACACAAATGAAAAGGAAGGCTTTCCTTGCGCTTCGTCCTTGTGTCGTAGCAATTGTGGCTTCCTTTCTACTTAAATATCCCTGTAAATGTGTTATTGTACTTCAGGGTAAATCGTATATTTTTTATGATTCTTCTCAGTTGGAGGTTTTTCTGCAGAGATCGGGATGAACTAATTTTTACTTTGTTTAAATTTTCTTGGCTCCTGCTTAGTACTAGGGGTTTGTCTAGAACCTTGGCTCTATTTGTATTCAGGTTTACTTTACTCTTGTATATCACACTCCATTTTGTGGGCTGGGTTTATTCATAATATGATGTATGTTTTCTTATGTCTGAATATTACTTTGTATTTCCTTTGTTTTTCCTTAATAAAAGGATTTCAAATGTAAAAAAAAAAGCAAGCGACAAAGCTGTAAATTTATGGTTTACAATGTGATAGAAAGTCCATTTCTCTGCTATGTCCTATCTGCATCAACGCATTGCCCCACAGAGAGAACGAACTGATCACCAATAGACTCTTCAGATGATCCATCCATCTCCCCCATAGGTGGACTCGCTGTACTCAAATACAATACAGAACGAAAGAAATCTCGGGGTAGTACTTGGAAAGGAGGGGCTCAAGTAAAGACAATTAGCAGGTAAGGTCTAATTTAACCTACCATATTGTCCCTCCAGTCCAGTCCAGTCCAGGAAAAGATAAGAAAGGGATGTACCAGAGCACTACTAATATTGGGAGGGACCCGTGTCCAGCCTGAAGCTCCGACACCCCAAGCCACACATCCATTGATGCATGCACTTCCAACCAACAAAGACTAATGAAAGTATGCAGCAATGCCCAGGATGCTGCCCTACAGGTATCTACCAAAAGAACCAGACTGCGTTTGGCCCAGGGCGTTGCCTGGGACAGAGTAGAATAAGCCTGTAACTCTGCCAGGAATGGTCGACCCTTCAAAACATGCACGGAAACTATAGCTTCCTTTACCTAATGCGCTATCGAGACTTTGGAGGCCACCTCCCTTTTGTGTGGATCGCTGAATACAAATAAATGGTCAGACTGCCAAAACGGCTACATCCTCTTTAAATACTGATGCAAAACTCTACAGACATCCAGCTTATGCAGTTGTTTATCCTCCAGTGGCTCCCCCAAGCCCGAAAAGGAAAGTAGTGCCAAGGACTGATTCATATGGAAACTGGACACCACCTGGGGAAGATAGGAAGGCAATGGCCGGAAAACAACCTTTTTCTTGGTGAAGACCAAATACGGTTCCCAGCTCGACAACGCCTGCAACTCCAATACGTGACGCGCTGAATAAATTGCCACCAAGAAGCCTGCCTTCAGTGATAAGCACAAAGGCACCTGCGCCAAAGGGCTCAAAAGGATCTTCTGCTAAAACTGACAACACAACATTAAGAGCCCACGGTGAACCACTGGCCAAACTAGTGGATGCAATTGTTTCACTGCTCTAAGGAAATGGATGATATCCATTTACATTGCAAGTGACCATCCCTAACTACTGCCCTGATATCAGAGAGCTGCAACCTGCACTCGCAACAAGCTGAAAGCCAACCCCTTCTCCAAGCCCTCCTGTAGAAATAACAAGACATCTGAGAGAGAGGCTACGAATGGCCGAACCTGGGTGGTCTCGCACCAATGCGCGAATATTCACCCAATGCGAATGTAAGCCAAGGAAGTAGACCTTTTACGGGACTTTACCAGTGTGGTGTTGAGTGACATAGAACCTTCATCTTAGCTGTATCCTTTCAAGAGCCGTAAGCGAAAACAGTCACCTGTGCCATTAGAATTGGCCCCAGCGCTAGCAGACTGACCCTGTCCGGGAGCCTCCACGGTTTGGCTGCCTGAAGGCAAATGAGATCTATGTAGTTTGGCGGTGCAGCCAATCCAGAGCAATCAGGATAATTGTCCCTCTGTGGCTGCCTATGCGTTGCAACAAACACTCAATGAAGGGCCACAGTGGGAAGACGTAAACCAGTTTGTCTGTCGGCCAGGGCTGTGCGCGAGTGTCAAATCCCTCGGAGATGTGCTCCCATCGTCTATGACTGAAAGCCTCCAGCAACAGACAATGTCGTGGAACATTACTGCGTTCAACTCTCATTTGCTGGGGTCCGAGTAGTTTCTGCTGAAAAAGTCTGCTTGAACATTCTCCTTGCCAGACACGTGCATCACAGAGAGCACGCTGAGCCACTGCTCCATCCAGGCCAGCAGATGCCTAACCTATTCCACCAGCTTCACACTTCCTGTGCTGCCCTGACGATTGATGTATGTCACTGTGGACGCTTTGTCCGAACACACACTGACCGCTCTGCGCCTCACCAGCTGCTGGAATGCCTGAAGAGCCAGAAAGACTGCCCACATTTCTAAGTGACTGATAGACCATGAGCACTCCTCCAGGGACCACTGCCTACCTGGCCTAGACAATGCACTCCCCATCCCTAGAGGCTGGCATCGATCATCAGTAGAACCCAAGATGGTGGTTCCAATTTGCTGACCTGCATCCACCAGTGTAGGCTGGCCCGCGCATCCTCTGGAGCGCAATGAGACACAAATCTTGGAACCCTTGCAACAGTGGATCCTACAGCGGTTCCTCTGACAGACAGAGGATGTACAATGTTCAATACGGCAAGAGAATACTTAGTTAAGGCTGCTAGCTCCTCTCTTGAGAAGACCCTGACCACATTAGGATTATCCCTGGAAGGGATTTTGCTCTACTCCAAGTCTAGCACTGTTTCTTCTCTCCAGAGGTCCGAGGACCCCTCTCCCAGATCTGCGGAGCACTGGGAATGGGGAGATCCCTGTTCTCTCCACAGCTCCATGTCTTCTCTTAATTTATTTATTTATTTATTTAACAGCTCTTATATACCACGTTCTTTATCATCAGTGCGGTTTAACACCTTGGTTGGGGGCTTCCCAGAGGCTCCTGGCCCTTCCTGCTGAGGAGGGCTGGCTAATGGTGCTGTTTGTGCAGACTGACCTGCTGTTCCAGTCTGTGATTTTTTTTTTTTTTAATAAATAAGCCCTGTGCATGGACAATATAAAGTCTGCAGAAAAGACAACTTCCTCCTTTAATTCAGGCTTATGGCTATCCTCCTGTGGTCCTGAGGAGTGGTGTTCTCAAGATTTCGGAGTCTTTTCTGCCCCCTTTATGTCCCAGAGAAATGACTGCCTTATTTGTAATGGTTGCGGTTCCCGACAAAACCGCTGGCCTGCAGTGCCTGCTTGCACTCCTTCGCCCTGCTTATCCATCCCCTGGCTGGCAGAAAAAAAAAAACATACACCGCGACTGCCAATGCCTGCCAGAAAGGATTAAGCCACCACTCACCCTTACATGCAATTCCAGCCTCGGGAACTACTGAACTCCTGCTTCCTCTAACCCCCTCGCGATAGGCGATGAGGCTCCCCCTCCCCAAAATAAACCCCCAGCAGATAGGACCCCAAGGACTAGTGTGCCTGAGAGGAAGGGATCCCTGTGCTTCACCTACCACGACTCATGAACTCCCATACCTAATCAGCACTGCTCCTTCTCAGCACGTCACAGCATGCTGGTCTCTAGCGGCACCAGTAACTATTGCCCCGAAATCAGTCTCCCGCTGCTCGCTATTTCCGCAGTTAATTATGCTCTTTTTTGTTGTTTTTGTTTGGCTTTAAAAGGCTTAGCCCTGATGAAGCATTGATCAACAGGGATCAACCCAGAGGTCCCCACCAGAGACTTGGATTGTCCAGCTTGGGGGGAGGGGGGGGAGGGGGGGGAGAGGGAGAGGGAAGAGACCTGGACCACTAGGTGTTCAACCCCTGGGGCCCACCAGACCCATTCAAGTGCCCTGGTGCACAGTACAGTAGCCCCTGCAGCAGTCCCACTGCTCTGCAATGACTGCTGTGAGAAAGTACCCAGCTGTCAAACACACTACTCCTATACAGAGGCAAATCAAAGAAAAAGATTTCCTAATCCTGTCAGCAGACATTCCCCACTGGAAGGATTCTCCCACAGCTGCTGAGGATTGAGAATACTGAACTGCTGAGGATTGAGAATACTGAAGTCTCAGCTGGAGGGGGAGCTCTTAGGCTATCGCATCAGACTTCTGACATGCTCAGTCCTCAGTTGCTGAAGGAGGAGGAAAAACCGTTTGTATCCTTTCCTGGACTGGAGGGATGATACAGAAAGAAAGTTTTTTGGTGGTGACAGGAAGGGTACAACCTGGTGGCTCCGCAGAAAATGAAGAACTGAGGAGAGGACTTGGGAAGGCGGGAAGGCAGATGCCCAGGCGCAATGGAGCTCTCCCCAAAGGCTTTCCTATTGGATGCTGGGAAGCGTTCCCACATGGGCTCCGATGGTACAGACAATACCCATATGTGAAGACTGCATTCCTGCTTGTTCCTGGAGAAAAAATTAAAGTTGAATTTTCATGTAATATAATTATATAAGCTCAGAATGTGTGTGAAACTCCGCATTCTGAAATGTTTGTATTTATGTCAATAAACAGATTAAACATAAAAAGTATTTTCTTCAGAGATGTTTCCTTAGATGAGGAATCCAATTTAGACAAGGAAGAATTGCTCAAGAAAGTAATACTTTAAAATATAATCCATTATCTCACAATCAGTAAGTGGCAAAAATGTTTATTTCTTAAACTATGGGTCCAAAGCAGATACAATAATTAGCCATTCCAAATTTTTTTTATTTTTTCTGGCAATCATGTTGGCACAGAACATCTCCTTGAACAGTACAATGGCTGCCAATTAGCATATCCTTTAACTAAAAGCACTGAACCTACATGACTTATATTATGATGCAAGCGCAGTGATACTGTTTAAATCTGAAGTTATGATATTACTTTTTAAGTTATATGCAAAAGTTAAAAGTTAAAGTTTGTAAACCGCCTTGATTAAATGAAAAGGCGGTATAGAAAAACTGTTAATTAAATAAAAATAAAGTGATGGCTCCTTTACTGTAAGAGTGGAGTAGCCTAGTGGTTAGAGCACGGGCTTGGTAACCAACAGACCAGGGTTCAATTTTCACTAGCACTCCTTGTGGCCTTGGGCAAGTCACTTAACACTCCATTGACTTGGAAGAAAGGCCTGGCAATCTACTTCTGGTCACACTGTCAAGAAAACCCAGGAGCTGCTGGGTGACCAGGAGTCAACTCAACACTGACTCGAAGGCACACATTGCAAGGGTTCCCAAACTGTGGTAAGCAGACTCCTGGAAGTCCTTAAGACCGTTACTGAGGGTCTGTAGAATACAGAAAAAAGAGGGGAAAAAGGCTGGTGGGGGATTGCTGCAGGGAAGAGATTGGGGCTATGGAGGAGAGAAAGAGACAGGAGGGAAATAATTGGAAGGGGGAAAGAGAAAGACAACTTGTGGGAAGAGACTGAGTGAAAGAAAGACACCTGTGGAGACAGCAAGGGAAAGGGAGATAAAGAGGGCTAGTGGAGACAGAGTTGATGCTGAAGGGAAAGGTTCTGGGCAGAGTGGTGGGGATGAACTGTGAGGTCCCTGAACTTTTTGGAGGTTAATAAGGGGTCCACACAACGAAAGGGTTTGGAAACCTCTGTTTTAGCACATGGTTTTGTTGCCTATTTAATCACATATTCATTTTCTAATCTCATTATAATGAACATGTTAATTGCATTAATAGTGTGTCAAATTCTTGCCTCTAGTATTAAAAGATTACAGGATAGCATTAAAGTCCTGTTCATCCAGTATACCTGTAAAGGAATGCTAAGGAAAGTGATTTTGAAAAGTTTTGGAGGAACTATATTTAAACTGTCTCTTCAGGTGCTCTTGCTAATCTTCTGGCTGTAAGTCAGTCACCAAATCTTTTGGAAACAAATTCATTAACTATCTCCTCAAGTTCTCCTACTTCCAAAGGGCCAAGTGGCTGTTCCTCCACAAGGTCTGCAAAAAGAGGTCTCTGGGAACTCCCAACCCCAGTCCTGAGGCAAAGGGAAATCGAAAGTGAAGAAAATGGTGTCAGAAATGCTGATTTAGACAGACATGTAGGAATCTACCTGCCTCTAGATTACAGAAACGGGCTAAGAACCATGTTTCAAATCCCACTATCACTCCTTGTGATCTAGGGCGTATCATGCAACCCTCCAATACTCAGCTACAAATGTCGACTGAGATCCTCTTGAACAGGAAAATGCCTACTATTTATATTATTTATTTAAACATTTTTCTATTCTGCTTTGTCCTTCAATCAGAGCGGTTTACATTATAACAAACATTATACATAGAACAGTTGAACAGTAATCAGTATTATGTAACATTATACAAAGAACAATTGTACCTTAAATAGGGGGCAAAGGTAGTGTGAGAAACTATGTACATGGTCATGAGGATATGACAACTATTTACAATTTTCGTATCATATTTAGTGTTTATTAGTCCGTTGCTATGGGTCAACAGTGACTTGGATCATGTTGTTGTTTAGGTGGTTAGGTTATATGTCCAAAGTGAATTGAGTAGAGATGAGTTTTTAGTCGGAAGTCCTTGATGTCTGAAGTTGCCCGCAAGTCGTCTGTGAGAGAGTTCCAAAGTGATGGAGCATAGCGTGATAGTGCTCTTTCAGATATGTTTTGTATGGTCTTTTGGTAACCAAGGGGTGTGATAATCCTGTTCTTTTTGTTATTTCTTCTAGGCCGGGTACTTGTGTCTCTTGTTATAGTATCTTGTAAGATGCATGCTGATAGTTGGTGAATGATCTTGAATATGATTAAAGTTGATTTGTATCTGATATGGGAACTAGTGTAACTTATTAAGTATTGGTGTGATGTTGCCATGTATATCTGTTCCTGTGATTAGGCGAGCCGCAGTGTTCTGCACTAGTTGGAGTGGTAATATAGTTTGCTTTGGAAGACCCTGGTATAGTGAATTACAATAGTCAAGCGTTGGAGTGATGAGTGCTTGGCAGATGGTACGGAAGTGATCATGGTTTAGAAAAGGTTTTAGTCTTCTTATTGTCTTCATCTTGTAGTAGGCATTTGTGGTTTTTGTTATGTGTAGTTGCATGGTCAGGTTTTGATCTATTATGACTCCCATGTATTTAACTTCTTTTCTCACTGTTATATGTTTTTGCAGTATTTTGATTGACTGTATTGGGGTAAATGATGTGTCCCTGGTGATGAAGAGTGCCTCTGTCTTTTTGTAATTTATTGATAAGTTGTTATTAAGCCAGTTGATCATGTCTTCTATGCATGCCGTTATATTAGAGGTCTGGATTGTGTATTTCTATAGGAGCGTATACCATGTCGTCATCAGCATATATTTTATATTGTATTTTGTGTTTTTTGATCACTTCACATATTGGTTTTATGTAGATGTTAAACAGAATTGCAGAGAGGGATGATCCTTACGGGACTCCTTGATTTATATCGAAGGACTTTGATTTGACTGTACCACGTTTCACTTCTTGTTGTCTATTGGAGAGATATGATTTAAACCATGTTAGCGTGTTATTAGGTATGCCAATTTCTTGTAGGAGTTGAAGTAGTATGCTGTGGGAGACTGTCAAATGCCACGGATATATCCATAAAGATGAGGATAAAGCAAAGTTACTTACCTGTAACAGGTGATCTCTGGGAACAGCAGGAATAAGTCTTCACATATGGGTATCATCGGTACCGACGGAGCCTGCGCAGGAACGCTCCCCAGCGTCCAGTAAGAAAGCTTTTGGGAGCATCCCACAGCGCCTGCGCGCTGCCTTCCCGCCTTCCCCAACCGCCTCTCTCCAGTTCGAGTTTTAAAGCTGAGAAAAAGAGAGAGAGAAAAGATAGAGAGATACAACTCCTAGGGGAGGTGGGTGGGTTGTGAAGACTTATTCCTGCTGTTCCCAGAGATCACCTGTTACAGGTAAGTAACTGTGCTATCTCCAGGAACAAGTAGGAATGAGTCTTCACATATGGGGACTCCCTAGCTGCAGATGCCAGGGAGAAACCCCAGGTTGAGTGTCCTTGAAAAGGACTCTACACCCTCCCATGGATCTCTGGCATCCGACCAGGGTAGGTGGGTAGGAGTTGATTAGGAATGGAACAGGTGTTTGAGAACAGCCTGACCAAACGAGGCATCCCGGCGGGAGGTCCTTGTCCAAACAGTAATGGGCTGTAAAGGTATGAACCGAGGCCCAGGTGGCTGCTCGACAGATTTGGTCGATGGACACAGAGTTTAGATGAGCCAATGAGGCTGCCATGGCTCTCACATTGTGAGCTGTGACATGGCCCTCCAGAGAAATGTTCCTACTCTGGTAGGCGAAAGAAATACACTGAGCAATCCAGTTGGACAGTGTTCTCTTAGAGACTGGAAGTCCTAAATGAGACGGATCAAAAGCAACAAAGAGTTGAGAAGACTTTCTATGTTGCTGTGTCCTTTGTAAGTAAAAAGCGAGAGCTCTCTTACAATCCAAGGTATAAAGATTCCTCTCTGCACTTGATGCATGAGGTCCTGGAAAAAAGACAGGTAAAATATACCTCTTGGTTCAGATGAAAAGGCGAGACCACTTTGGGCATAAAGTGTGGATTGGTCCTGAGGACTACCTTATCATGATGGAACCTTGTATAAGGTGGATTAGCCACCAAAGCTTGCAATTCACTGATGCGGCGTGCTGAGGTGACTGCAATGAGAAAAATAACTTTCCAAGAAAGAAATTTCAAGGAGGTGGTGGCTAAAGGTTCAAAGGGTGGCTTCATAAGCTGGCCATGAACCAGGTTTAAGTCCCATGCCACTGGAGGTGGTCTAATGGGAGGTTTAGTTAGAAGAAGGCCTCTCATGAATCTTGCTATAAGAGGGTGAGAGGAAATAGGCTGTCCATTGAGAGGCTTGAGGGACGCTGCAATAGCACTCAAATGGACTCTTACTTAATTCGTTTTGAGACCTGCATGGGATAGATGCAGGAGATACTCTAGTAAAGAATTCAAAGGTATTGCAAGAGGGTTAAGACCCTTCCCTGAACACCAAATGTTAAATCTTTTCCATTTGAAAGCATAGGAACGTCTAGTAGAAGGCTTTCAAGAGGCATGAACAACATCTCTGACTTGCTGAGAGAGATGAAAATCTTGAAGGTCTAGGCCCTCAGCAACCAAGCCCTGAGATGGAGTGACTGGGGGTTTGGGTGCCACAACGTTCCTTCTTCCTGGGATAGAAGGTCTGGTGCAGAGCCCAAGTCCAGGGAAGGAGCTTGAGAGAGATGCAGAAGTAGAGGGTACCACACTTGGCGTGGCCAAAGTGGTGCTATGAGGATCGATCATGGTCTCTCGATCTCTCTGAAGCTTGAAAAGAGTTTTGGGAATTAGGGGAATGGGTGGAAAGGCATAAAGGAAGTCTTGACCCCAGTGAAGGAGGAAGGCATCCTTGGCCCGAACTCCCTGACATGGAATTCTGGAACAGAACCAGGGAAGTTTGGCATTCCACGGACTTGCAAAGAGGTCTATGTCCGGGGTTCCCCAAATTCGAAAAATCCTGGCTACCTGGTCCATGTGGAGGGACCACTCGTGTGGAAGCAGAACTCGACTGAGTCTGTCCGCCCAAGAATTTTGAACGCCTGGAAGATATACTGCCAGAAGATGGATGTGATGCTCTCTGGCGAAGGCCCACAGTCGCAAAGCTTCGTTGCAAAGCGACAGAGAGCCAGTCCCGCCCTGCTTGTTTACATAGAACATGGCTACTTGGTTGTCCGTATGTTTGAGGACTGTCCTGTAGCTGAGCAGGGAATGGAACACTCTTGAGAGCTAAGAATATTGCTCTGAGTTCCAAGAGATTGATATGCAGAGAAGTCTCCTGTGGAGACCAGATGCCCTGGGTGGAGAGATCCTGCAGATGAGCTCCCCAACCCATTGGAGAAGCATCTGTTGTAAGAGTTGCTTGGGGAAGCGACTGCTGAAAAGGGGACCCCAGCAACAGATTTGGAGAGGACTTCCACCACTGGAGAGACCAAAATAGGCAACTGGAGTTTGCTATTTTGTGTGACAGGCAACCTGATGCCTGAGTCCATTGGGTGGACAAAGTCCATTGAGCTGCCCTTATGTGAAGGCGAGCATATGGAACCACATGCACGGTGGATGCCATGTGGCCTAATAGTTGTAACATCTCTCGAGCAGTTAAATGGGACTTTAACTGTACCTGGGAGGCTAACTGCACCAAGCGTAGGCAACGGGCCTGAGGAAGATAGGCCCTTGCAGTTGTGGTATCCAGCAAGGCCCCTATAAACTCCAGAGACTGAGTAGGGGTGAGATGGGATTTTGGGATGTTTATTACCAGTCCCAAATACTGAAGAACACGCATTGTGCAGGCTAGACAAGTCTGGGCCTCTGACTGGGATGGAGCTCGAATGAGCCAATGGTCCAGATATGGGAAAACGAATATTCCTAGAGTGCGTAGAAATGCAGCTACTACTGCCATGCATTTCGTGAACACCTTTGGTGCAGAGGCCAGACCGAAAGGAAGCACCCTGTATTGGTAATGCTTTCCTTGAAAAAGGAACCGAAGGAACCTTCTGTGTGTTGGATGGATGAGGACATGGGTGTACGCATCCTTGAGATCTAGAGAACAAAGCCAGTCCTGAATATAAAGTTATGGAAGCAGAGCACCGAGAGAAAACATCTTGAATTTCTCTTTGAATACAAACTTGTTCAATTCTCTGAGATCTAATATGGGTCTGTAGCCCCGTGTTTTCTTTGGAATAAGAAAATAAGGGGAGTAGAACCCTGAGCCCTGTTGAAGAAGAGGTACTTCTTCTATTGCCCCTTGGGCAAGAAGGGTAGCAATCTCCTGACCCAGAAGGTTGAGGAGAGATGTTGGAGAATTGAACCGTTTCACCATGGTGTGGGGAGGAAGGCTTAAGAAATGAAGCTTGTACCCTTCTCTTATGATGGAGAGGGTCCATTGCTCTGCTGTGATTTGCTCCCATCTGGGAGCAAAGTAAGCCAACCTTCCTGAATGGTGAGGGGCTCTGGTTCTTCCAGAGCTAGAAAGGCTAAGTTCTCTAGTTGCAAGTCAAAAGCCCTGAGGAGGCTGAGGCTGCTGGGCCCTGGGAGGTTTGGCAGCCTTTGACTTGGCCTGTTCAGGTGGTTGCTGACACTTTGCAGCAAAACGACCTGCAGAAGATGCCTGCTGACCATAAGCAGGATAATATCTTCCCTTTTTAGAAAAAGATGTCTTTTTGAACAATCTTTTCTTAACAGGAGCAGAGGTAGACTTTGAAAGTCGATCCAAAGCAGAGTTCTCAGCATCCATCTGAGTGGCCTTTGCTTGCCAATCCTTGCCAAAAAGGTTTTCACCTGTACAAGGAAGATTTCCCAATTCATCTTGGACCCAGAGTTCCAAATCAGAGGCTTGTAACCAAGCAATTCTGCGTGCACCTATGGCAATAGCCGAGGCTCTGCTTACACACTCAAAAGAGTCAAAGGCTGCACGGTTGGAAAATTTGGAAACATCTTGGGCATGTTTGAGCCAAGTGAGAAATTCCTGCCTTTTATCTTCTAAAATAAAAGGAGCTAAAGTCTGCAGATGATCTGTGACTTCTTTTAGAAACATCCCCATATAGGGACTATAGGACTTGATTCTGGCAGTTAGCATATTAGCTTGGAAAACCCTTCGGCCAAAAGCATCTAGGGTCCTGCATTCTCGTCCTGGAGGATTAGATGAGTGTCTCTTTGCACTCTTTATTTTCCTCATGGCAGACTCTACCACAATAGAGTGGTGAGGAAGCTGAGTCTTATGAAAGCCAGGACAAGGAGGGACACGGTACATGGTGTCTAACCTACGAGAATGAGGAGAGGTGGTAAGAGGAGTCTCCCACATGCTCAACATGAGATCATAGAGAATCTCATGAATAGGTAAGGTAGCTGCCTCTTTAGGAGCCTTAGAATATTGCAAAATATCGAATTGCTTGGCTCTAGGCTCTGACTCAGGGGCCACTGTAATGGAGAGGCCCCTAGCCACTTCCCTAATGAAGTCTTGAAAAGACAAGTCTTCTGAAGGAGACATTCTTCGTTTTGGAGAAGGAGACTCCTGAGGAAGAAGTACCGATGCCTCGACAGAAGCCTCCGACTCATCAGAGTCTTCGGAGGAATCGAAGTATCGCCTGTCTGGATGCTCCTGTAAAGCCCAATACGCGTACCGAGTGGGATCGACATCGGGAGTAAGCGGTACCGGTTCGGTACCGATGGGCACTGTAGGACAGGGTACCGTTGCAGTCGACACCGAAGCCGATGTCGATGCAATCGGTACCGGCACCGGGAACGATGCCAGTGCCGGAGCGGGTACCGGCAACGGAGATTGTTGCGGTACCGGAGGCGTCGCAGCCTGCATAAACGCCATTAGGGTGCACTGCATGGACAGAATCTTCTGATCCATTGACGCCACCAGAGTCTGGATGTCGTTACCAGTGGAGGCCACCGGTACCCCAGAACACGACAACAGGTGATCGGTCGAGGCCAAGCCATCGATGTCAACCTGTGACCCCATAGACAATGCTTTGGAAGCCTGAACTTCCTGCCGGGGTAATTTTGCCGGTGCGGAATCCTCGAGGACAAGCCCGGAGGCATCTCGATGCTTAGAGGGAGATTTGCCCTTCGAGGACCGGCTACATTTATGTTTGGTTACCTGAGATCCATGGGAGGAAGCAGCCGCCCTGGAAGACGTCGATGCCACCGAGGCTGCATCAGAGGGAAACAGGGTACCGAGCTTGGCTGCTCGGTTCTGCCGACCTCTTTTAGACATCATGGTACAGGACACACATTCCGTGATGGAATGGTCAGGACCCAAACATTTTAGACACCAATCATGGGTGTCAGTGACAGAAATAGTACCGCCACATTTTGTGCACTTTTTGAACCCGGAAGCGGGCTTCTCCATGAGGAGAAAAATATTCAGGCCTAAGGCCCAAACTGAAAATGCACAGTTGAAGTATAGTAGTTGTTTTTTTTGTTTTTTTTTAAAGAAAGAAAAGAAAAGAGCGGCAGAACCGGTCTGACGTCGAAGAAGGCAGACGCGACACAGAAAAACGAAGAAAAAAATAAAGAACTTCTTCTGCGGTGACAGGAACGCGACCTGCTGGCTCCGCGGAAAGGAAGAACTGGAGAGAGGCGGGAAGGCAGCGCGCAGGAGCTGTGGGATGCTCCCAAAAGCTTTCTTACTGGACGCTGGGGAGCGTTCCCGCGCAGGCTCTGTCGGTACCGACGATACCCATATGTGAAGACTCATTCCTGCTTGTTCCTGGAGATATCCTGTTCTTGTGTTGTCTATCCCTCTTATAATACTGTTGAGCAATAATAGAAGTGTTTCTGTGCCATGGTTGGGTCTGAATCCAAGTTGATGTCCGTCTAAATGAGCATGTTGGTTGAGGTGGTCCTGAAGTTGTCTTTGAACTACTTTTTCTATTATTTTAGCAATGAAGGGTAAGCTGGAGATTGGTCTATATGCAGCTGGGTCGTTCAGGTTGAGTGATGTATCTGAGTATTGGACGTATAATGGCTTGTTTGAGAGTTGTTGGCATGTAGCCTTGGGTGAGTGATGGGAAGGTTATGTTGTGAATGAAGAATTTGATGTGTTGCTTCGTTGCTTTTAGCCAAGCAACGGGGCATGGATCTGCAGGTGAAGTTGTAGTGTTAAGTGATGAAATAATATCTTCAATTTGCTGAGTGGATGGGATATTGAAGGTTCCCCATAGTTCTCTGAGAACAATGTTGTGGGGTTGGTTAATTGTCGTCGATATTGTATGGATAGGATTGTTGTGTTTGTTGTTTAGGTAATCAACCATTATTTGAGGGTGTATTTCTGGGGGGGGAGGTTATGTGGGTCTTTGGTGAGTTCTCATGATGTTGAATAGTTCCTTAGATTTATTAATTGAGCTTATAATGAGGTTTGTGTGGTATTCTTGTCTGGATCGATTGATTGAAGTAATGTATTGGTTTTGATGTGCTCTGTATTGGTGTAGGAGCTCTGGATCTTTTGTTTGTCTCCATTTTCTTTCCAGTCTTCTTAGGGTTTGTTTGGCAGTTCTGATTTCGTCAGAATACCAGGGGGCCGTCTTTAGTCTACGCGATGAAGATGAGTTTTTATTAAGTACAGTTGCTGTATCGGATATCAAGCTATTCCAGTAGTTTATTATATCATCAAGGTTGTCTGTGTCTTGTGGTAACTCAGGGATGCCTTCTCTTAGGAATTCTTCCTTGTTAAATCTTTTGAATTTTCTGTGGCAGTGTTGCATATGTTCTTGTACTGGAGGACTTGTGATGCATAGGGTGGAATTTATTAGATGGTGATCCGACCATGGTATGGGGTAATTATGGGGCAAGTAATGTTTTGGTCTACCATTGTTTGTGGGATGAATATAAGGTCAGGGGTTGTTCCAGATTGGTGTGTGGGGGATTTTATTATTTGTTGGTAATGGAGGGCTTCCATGGCTTTGGTAAAGAATTTGGCTTCCTTTTTATGGGAAGATCCAAGGCTGAAGTCTCCCAGGGCTATAAGGAGTTTTTGTGTAGAGTTATAGGCACATACTGTCTCAAGCACTTTGGATAGGTCATCGTTCTTAGCAGAGGGTGCTCTGTAAGTGAGGCTGAGGGTTAAGTAGTTTGTTATAGTGATTGAATTTGAGTCATCTGAGCTGATAGATGTAAATGTTTTAAATTTGAATTGAGATTTTGCTAGGGTAAGAGTTCCACCCCCTCTTTTCTTGTTTCTGGTACAGTTGAATGAATAGGTGGCTTCTGGAGTGATTTGATTGAGGATAACTTGATCAGTGTCTGATAGCCAGGATTCAGTGATAAATAGGATATCTGTTTTGTCTGAGTCTAGGTAATCTTTAATTGTGTAAGTCTTGTTTCTTATTGATCTTGCATTGACCAGGATGCATGTGGATAGGGGCATTAAGAATGGGGTTAGGGTGGGGCAATTTTTTTCCAGTTGTAAGTTTTATATTTATGAGGTGATGGAGCTCTTTTGTTGGATAAGGTACCAGAGGGTTGCCATAGGGGGATGTACCATATTTGGGCAGGTTGTAAAGAGGTTAAGGGGTTATCAAAACTTTGGCAGGTGTAGGTATGCCACTGTAGCAGTATCAATATCATTACAGCATACGTAAGGTATTGGTAATTAGCCATATTTGTTGCGTGGTGATTAATTAGTTATTGATAGAGGAGGGTGGGGTATCAGGGGAACTCCCTTAGTCTGGATGTGGCTATATGTGGGATCTATACTTATTCAATATTGGGTTGGTATAGGGGTAGCATTCTGGAGCTGTAGAAAAGGTTATAACTTGGTACCTTAGCGTGCACTGCCGTTACATTTAGTGTTTGATTCAGGGTATGTCCGTTTGCGATATTCACTTCATGTGGAAAGGGTGTTCTGTTGCTTGTTTCTTCTATTTAGGGCAGTCAATGTTGGTATTTCAGGTCCTCGCCTAAGGGCCATGCCAAAGGGCCCTCTGGCAAGGCCCTCAGGCATGGGCACGCCCGCTACCACTTGGAATTTAAAGCTCTTTGCAGCCTCTTGATTGGCCTTGGGTGCACTGTTCGGGGAGGAGCTTGGCTTCCCACTTACTCACCCGATGCCGATCAGAGGACTGTGGAGGAGTTCAGTGGCGCTGGTCTTCCTCTCTAATCGTGCCTGCTGCCGCTTGGAATTTAAAGCTCTTTGCAGCCTCTTGATTGGCCTTGGGTGTGCTGTTCTTGAATGTATTCCAATGTAATTCCAATTTAACATTCATACCGAATGTTAACCCTCTGAATAGGTTGACTCTGCACCACCCAGAGAGAACCAAGCAGTATAGCAGCAACATCCCTCCCCCCCCCCCCCCCCCCTGTCAAGGCTACCATTCATCAGTCAGAGAAAATAAAGAACATTGGGGAGCCCACACTTCCCACCCCATCAGAAGGTGAGCACATCATTGCTAGCTCTTGTGGCTAGGCGAGAGAGATAAGGCTCCCACAGCACTAGGAAAGCCTTCTGTCAACAACCCCCCCCCCCAAATTAAAAACCAACCCCCCCCCCCCCCCCCCCAATTAAAAACCAAACCATCCATCACCATCAATAGATGCAGGGCATTAGAAATATAGAAACATGATGGCAGAAAAAGGTCACGTGGCCTACCTAGTCTGCCCTTCCATATCAACTACAATAGTCTCCTTTTTACCTTTAGAGATCCTTTGTGTTTGTCCCATGTTTTTTTGAATTCAGGTATGTCCTCGTGTCTACCACCTCCACTGGGAGACTATTCCACGCATCTACCACTCTTTCTGTAAAGAAATATTTCAGCATATTACTCCTAAGTCTATCCCCTTTCACTCTCATCCTATGTCCCCTCATAGCAGAGCTTGCTTTCAAATGAAAGAGACCCTCTTGTGCACTTATACAACAGAGGTATTTAAATGTGTCTATCATATCCGCCCCATCCCATCTTTCCTATAAAGTACACGTAATAAGATCTTTTAGTCAGTCCTCATATGCTACATAATGAAGACCACTAACCATTTTAGTAGCCACCCTCTGCACTAGTTCCAACTTTCTTATATCCTTTTGAAGGTGCGGTCTCCAGAATTGCACACAATACTCCAAATGAGATCGCACCAAAGACTTATACAGAGGCACTATTACCTCCTTTTTCCTGCAGGCCATTCCTCTCCCTTTGCACCCAAGCATCCTTCTAGCTTTTGCCATTGCCTTTTCTACCTTTTAAGCTACTTTAAGATCGTCAGACACAATCATGCCCAGGTCTCACTCTTCTTTTGTGGACAGACGTACCGCACCATCTACACTGTACAGCTCCTTTGGATTTTTGCAGTCCAAAATCATGACCCTGCATTTTTTAACATTAAATTTCAGCTGCCAAAATTCTAGACTATTGTTCAAACTTAGTTAGATCCTTCCCTCATGTTATCTACACCTTCTTGGGTGTCTGCAGATACCACCAAAATCTGCAAAAGAGAAAACAAGCAAACCTTACCAGACAGCCCTTCCACAATATCACTAATAAAGATGTTAAGAATCGGAACAAGGACAGAACCCTGCGGCACACCACTGGTAACATCCTTCTCCTCAGAGTTGGCTTCATTTACCTGTACATTTTGTCACCTCCCACTGAACAAATTTCTAACCTAATCAGTAACTTTAGGGTTCATCCCTAGAGTGCTTAGTTGGTTTATAAGTCATCTGTGCAAAACGGTGTCAAAGGCTTTACTGAAATCTAAATACACCACATCTAGGGCTCCTTTGTCCAATTTCCTGGTCACCCAGTCAAAGAAATCAGATTTGTCTGACAAGACCTGCCTCTGGTGAATCCATGCTGCCTCGGATCCTGTAATCCGCTGGACTCCAGAAACCTCACTAATCTCACTTTTAGTAGCCTTTCCAATAATTTATTAACCACAGAGGTTAGACTAACCAGCCTGTAGTTCTCAATGTCATCTTTACGTCCACTTTTGTGTAAAGGGACCACATGTGCCTTTCTCCAGTCCTCTGGCACTACTCCAGACCCAAAAGAGGCATTGAAAAGGTCAGACAGTGGAACAACTAGAATGTCCTCAAATTACCTCAGTATTTTTGGATGCATCACATCTGGACTCATGGCTTTGTCTACTTTTAGTTTAACTAGTTCCTCATGAATACAGTCATCTTAAAATCGTTCGAGATCCCCATCGCTTTTGCTCCTATTTGTGGGTGTTTTCTGAGGTCATGCTCCTGGCCCTTCATCTGTGAACACAGAATATGAATATTTGTTAAGCAATTCTGCTTTATCTTCATCAGTTTCTGCATATTCCTCCCCTGAACCCTTTAGTCTGACAATACCACTTTTGCCCTTCCTCTTCTCAATAACATAATTGAAAAATGTCTTATCCCCCCCCCCCCCTCATTTTACTGCATTGGCTATTTCTTACTCTTTTTGAATCTTGGCTTTCCTGACTACTTTGCTAGCTTCTCTAAGTTTTCCCAAATATAGATGCCTGTCTCCCTCTGTCTGTGATCTCTTGTATTTCATGAAGGCCTCCCCCTCTTTCTTCACCTACTCAGCTACTTCTTTTCAGAACCACAGTGGCCTCCTTTTCTTTTATGTTTATTTACCTTTGTAACAGAAAGGTTTGTTCCACTTAAAATATCCCCTTTCAGTTTTGCCCACTGTTTTTTTACCTTCCCCAGCTGTTCCCATCTAACGACTCTGAGGTATTCTCCCATCTTGGCAAAGTTAGTTTTCCTTCTCGCTTTTGAATGGATTTTACTAGTCCTAATACTGAACCATACCATCTGATGATCACAGAATGCATGATCTCCTCCCACCGTAACATCAGAAACACTTTCCCCATTGGCAAGCATCAAGTCCAGTGTGGCCCCTTCACATGTGGGTTCTGTTACCAATTGCCTGAATAGTTCTCCCTGTAGAAAATCCAGGATCTCCTTACTTCTAGGTGACACTGCAGCAGGAAAGTGCCAATCAACCTCTGGCATATTGAAATCACCTATCAGTAGTACTATTCACAAATACCTGGCCCCTCTGTATCCCTCCAATGCTGCAAAATGCATTGTTTGGCAAGTATACAGCCCTCACAGACCATCCAACTTGCTGTCATCCAAAAAAGCAAATCCCAGAGACAAAATGAATTGTTGGCCTAAAACGACAATATAGAAAGCATAGTTACTCACCTGTAACAGGTGTTCTCCAGGGACAGCAGGAATCAGTCCTCACATATGGGTGACGTCGGTGCCGACGGAGCCCTTGTGCAGAGCAATTCCCCAGCTTTCAAAGAAAGCCTTTGGGATTGCATCACGCATGCGCAGTCCCCTTCCCGCCCAAGGGTGCCATCTTGCTCAGTCAAATGACATTCAAGGTAGTGGGTCAAGTTGTAGAGGGTTGACATGTGAATGTAGAGTAAATGAAACTATCCCTCCAATCCAAAAACTCTGGCAATGATCTATTCTCTAATAGCAACCTATAATCAAACATATTGATTATAGGTTGCTATTAGAGAATAGATCATTGTCGGAGTTTTTGGATTGGAGGGATAGTTTCATTTACTCTACAGTCAAATGACATAGCTAAAGAGATGGCAAAATGAACAAAAGATAATAATGATAAGACTGCAACTCCAGGGGAGGAGGGAGGGTCATGAGGACTGATTTCTGCTGTCCCTGGAGAACACCTGTTACAGGTGAGTAACTACGCTTTCTCCAGAAACAAACAGGAAGTCAGTCCTCACATATGGGACTCCCTAGCTATAGGCTACCGAGAACCCATAGCTGAAAAATGGCTCCCTCTAGAAGAGCCGCAGCAGCTGTGATAGGAATTCAGCAGAGAGCTCAACACCTCTGGTAGCCTGACACTAAAGGGCCAGAGAGTAGGAGTTGCCTATACCTCAAATAAGTTACAGAGTACCACCTGGCCAAAAGCACTGTCTTGTCGGGACTCCCTAGCCAAGCAGTAATGGGCTGCAAATGTCTGGTCCGAAGACCAGGTGGCGGCCCGGCAGATGTCTGCCAGCAGAACAGAGCAGAAGTGTGCCACTGATGCGGCCTTAGCCCTGACACGGTGGGCCATGATTCGACCCTGCAAGGGGAGGTCGGCCGCCCTGTACGCCCAGGCAATGCAGTCTGCTACCCAGGTGGACAACGTGCGCTTGGAGACAGGTAGCCCCAGCCTACTGGGGTCATAAAAGACAAAGAGCTGAGTAGCCCTTCGATGTCCCTGCATACGCTCCAGGTAGAAGGCCAAAGCCCTCTTACAATTGAAGGTATGCAGGAACACCTCTGCCTGGCTGGTATGCGGTCTGGGAAAGAAGGTTGGAAGAACCACCTCTTGGTTGAGGTGGAACAAAGAGACCACTTTCGGAAGGAACTTGGGGTGGGTGCGAAGGACCACTCTGTTCCTATAAAACCTTGTGTACGGTCTATCTGAAACAAGAGCTTGCAGCTCACTTACTCATCTGGCAGATGTAAGTGCAACCAGGAAGAGCAACTTCCAAGAGAGGAAGCGCAGATGGCAAGTAGACATCGGCTCAAAAGGTGGGCGAGTAAGCTGCTCCAAGACCACATTCAAATCCCACTCGGTTGCTGGGGGACGAACCGGGGGTTTTAGTAGAAGTAGACCTCTAAGGAATCTGGACACCAAGGGGTGAGCCGAAAGAGATTGTCCTTCCACTGGAGAGTGGTGTGCTGACAAAGCACTCAGGTGGACCCTGACAGAATTAGACTTAAGACCTAATTCTGAGAGGTGAAGCAGGTACTGCAACACCACTGGTATAAGGCAAGAGAAAGGGTTTTCATTGTGCTGGGTACACCATCCCACAAACCTGCGCCACTTGAAGGCATAGGTTTTCCTAATGGACTGTCTCCTTGAGGCCAGTAGCACTTCAACATTCTTAGGTAGGAGAAGAGGAGCCAGCACTACCCTTCCAGCAGCCATGCCATCAGGTTGAGGGACCTGAGGTTGGGATGTAAGAGCGAGCCCTGCTCCTGGGACAGAAGATCAGGCTGTGTCCCCAGAGGGCGTGGGGCCTCCACTGCCAGCTGGAGAAGCAGAAACCAAGGCTGTCTTGGCTATCTGGGGGATAACAGAATGACAAGAGGCCTTGTCCCGAAGAATTTTGAACAGAGTCCAGGCCACCAGAGGCGTGGGAGGAAATGCATACATGAGGCCCACTGACCCGGAGATCAGAAAAGCATCTGCAGCCACCCTCTGAGGGTGTGGCTGTCTGGAGCAAAAGCTGCGCAACTGGTGATTTTGCAGACTGGCAAATAGATCTATGGATGGATGCCCCCAGCAGTGGAAGTTCTGCTGGGCCACTTCCGGATTCAGTTGCCATTCGTGAGGCTGAAGAATCCTGCTTAGCTTGTCTGCCAGGAAGTTCTCTTGACCTGGCAGGTAAACTGCTTTGAGAGACATACCCTGCCGGATTGCAAAGGAGCAGAGGTCGAGTGTTTCCTGACATAGGAGACGGGACCCTGTACCTCCCTGCTTGTTCACGTAGAACATTGCTACCTGATTGTCAGTCTGTACCACAACAGACTGATGTGAGAGAACATGAGAGAAGGTTTGAAGAGCTAGGAAAATCAAGAGGTTGATCTAGTGTGTACTCTCCTGAGGAGACCACAACCCAAGTGCATAATCCCTGGCAACAGGCTCCCCAGCCCAGCAGGGAGGCATCTGTTCTCAGCACTCTTGTGTGCCAGGGAGGCTGAAAAGGAACTCCCTCGAGCAGGTTGGGTGGCTGAAGCCACGATGCCAACGACTTCATCAGTTGTTTGGACACACTGATCCTGTCTCGGAGTTGTCCTGTGACTTGTGTCTACTGATCTCTGAGGCACCACTGAGCTGACCTCATGTGAAGATGGGCATTTGGGGTCCAATGTACCGTGGAGGCCATGTGGCCCAGGAAGCATAAAAAGTGTCTCGCTGAAATCTGAGACTTGTGGCTGACTTGGCGCACCAGCTCCAGAAGCCACTGTGCTCTGTCCTCCAGCAGGTAAGCCCCAGCCCGAAGGGTGTCTAGTCTTGCTCCTATGAACTCTAAGTTTTGAGTGGGGAGCAAAGTGGACTTTGCTTGATTTATGACAAAGCCTAAATGCTGTAGCATGTTGATAGTGCGAGCTGTGGCCTGTTGGGCCTCCTAAGATGACTGGGCACTGATGAGCCAGTCGTCCAGGTAAGGGAAGACAAAAATCCCTTGGTTCCTGAGGAAGGCCGCCACTATCGTCAGGCATTTGGTAAACACTCTGGGAGCAGAGGCTAGGCCAAATGGTAGTACTCTATACTGAAAATGGTTTCCTCCCACTACAAATCTGAGATATTGTCTGTGGCCTGGATGTATGAGGATGTGCGTGTAGACATTCTTCAGGTCTAAGGAGCATAGCCAATCTCCCTGGTGGAGGTAAGGCAGCAATTTTCCAAGGGAAAGCATCTTGAACTTTTCCCTCACCAGGAACTTGTTTAAGTTTCGCAGGTCGAGGATGGGTCTGAGGCCCCCTGTTCTCTTTGGTATCAGAAAATACCTGGAGTAGAAGCCTTGTCCCTGCAGGTGATGGGGCATCGGTTCCACCACCTGATCCTCTAGAAGACCGGCCAACTCCTGCAAGAGGTCGTCCCTGTGTAGAGGGGGTCTGAGAGGCTCTCCTGGAAAGAAGGAGGGAGGTACCTGGTTGAAGTGGAGCAAATATCCCCTTTGGACTATTTGAAGGACTCAGGTATATGTGGTGATTGTTGGCCACCTATGGGCGTACAGACTCAGCCTTCCTCCTGTGCGGGACCTCACCCCTGGTTGGAGAGAGCCTATGCTTTGGCAGTCAAAAACCACCTCCCGGCTGGGTCGGAGCCGGGGCCAGAGGCTTGGGGTCTTCTGCTTATGCGGGCGAGCTGGGGAGGCCTGCTGAGTGGGGTATTTGCGGTAAGCAGCACCCTTCCTCGGGAAAAAGGGCTTTTTACCTGAGCCCTTCTTTTTAGAAGGGGCAGAAGTCTTCTTAGATAGCCTTGTCCGGGTCAAGTACTCGGACTCGATTTCAGCAGCCTTCTCAGTCATGGGTTTGCCAAAGAGGTTGTCAACCCGGCAAGTGACATCAACCAACTTGTCCTGAACCCATGGATCCAGGTCCGACGGCATTAGTCATGCCTGGCGGCGGGCACCGATGCCGGCTGCGGCTACTCGGGCCGAGGCCTCAAAGCCATCATAGGCTGCTTGAGACATAAACCGAGCACTCTCGAATCCCAGTGGACAAGTTCATGAAGCGCTGCAAGGGTTCCTCGGAGAGGCCAGCTGAGAACCCGGCAATCTCCTTTGCCAGGTCCCGCAAGTACATGCCCATGTACAGCTGGTATGTTTGGACTCGGCATGACAGCATTGAGCCCTGGTAGCACTTTCTGCCGAGGGCATCCAGGTTCCGGGCTTCCCTGCCAGGAGGCACCGAGGAGTGCGTTTTTTGGCTCTTGAGCCTGTGCATGGCCGATTCCACAACCATGGAGTTGTGCGGCAGCTGTGCTTTCTGGAACCCAGGGCTCTTGCAGACTCGATAGATGGAATCGACCCGCTTGCTGAGAACCAGCATCGAAGCCGGTGACTCCCACATGCGGAGCATCAGCCATTCCAACATCAGAGGAACCAGTACCGTAAGGGCTTCCCGAGGGGGAAAGTCATACTGGAGGGCTTCGAGCTCCTCAGCTCGAGGCTCCACCTTGGAGTCCGCCAGAAATGCCAAAGCCTTGGCCATGTCCCTGATGAAGTCCAAGAACTGGGTATTCTCCAGGGGGAACATTCTCCGAGGCTCGGAACCCAATGAGTCTGATGGGACATACCGGGTCCGGTGGGTGTCCGGGGACTCCTCATCTTCTGTTTCCCATGCCAAGTCCTCCGAGGAGGAGGAACTGATGGGTTCCGGCCATGAGGGCTTCGGTCTCGACCGCCCCGACGCCGAGGGCACCGGCATCGACGACCTCGGTCCCGAACGGGAGGTCGAGGGAGACCTCGACCGAGGATCGACCCGAGTCCGAAGAGTCTCAAGGATCGGCTCAGCCTCCGGGTCGACTTGGATGTCGAGGTCCCAGTGGTCAGAGCGGATGGACCAGTGAGACCGGCCATCGGCGCCTGTTGCTGCGCCAGGAAGGCAGACATGCTGAGCTCTAGGGCCACCAACCCGAGACCGAGCTCAGAAGGCTCCGCAGCCTCTGGGTCGGGTCCCAACGCCATCAGGCCCGACGCCGGTTCTCCCGGAGTAGAGTCAACGAGGACAACAGCAGTTACCTTCCTCGGCATCTCCAGCTCTGTGCGAGGCACCTTTGCAGGCCACTCTGACACCGAGGACCCAGGGCGGCGGTCAGGACTCCGCGACCTGGCCTGCGAGGATCCAGGCTGATCAGAGGCATCCAATGCCGCCCTTGCAGGTTTCTTCTTCCTCCAGTGTTCCCGCGAGGGAAACCCCCACTCAGAAGAACCCCGACGATGCTTGGAGTCAGATAGCTCCCAACATCGAGGCTTCTGAAGAGGTCCGGACCCATTCATGCGGACTCGGAGAAAATCCGTTCACGCTTCTGCTGCCTACTTCTAAGTGCCTTGGAAGACATCTTGCCACACGGGCCACAGACCTTCGGGTCATGGTCGGGCCTGAGGCAGCGGATACAGCAGTCGTGTGTGTCGGTGAGAGACATTAATCTTTTACACCGATTACACTTTTTAAACCCGCTGGCAGCCATTGGGGGAAAAAGGGCTCCTGCGAGGTCAAACGACCTGGCTGCCAGTGAAAAAGAAAAAAAAGAGCGCGAATGCTAGCCATTAAGGGCAAAAACCAAAAAAGACTGACCGGACTAGATACCGGTGTACCGAACCGAGGCAGGAAGGGGAACCGGCGTCGAACTGGGCCGAAGAAGAGAATCTTCAGTAGTTTTGCCACACTTTTTCCGTGACGAAAGTTGGACTACATCCGTTGGGCTCCGCGGAAAAAGGGAGCAAGATGGCACCCTTGGGCGGGAAGGGGACCGCGCATGCGTGATGCAATCCCAAAGGCTTTCTTTGAAAGCTGGGGAATTGTTCCACACGAGGGCTCCATCGGCGCCAACATCACCCATATATGAGGACTGACTTCCTGCTTGTTCCTGGAGAACTGCTGGACCGCTACCCAAAAGCTACGCACCAGGGAACAATCCTAGAACATGTGCCTGAGGTATGCATCTCCTGTGTGCATCAGGGGCAGTTCTCAACTGCGCAAATCCTGTCCTCCAATCTCTATGGGGAGAAAAATAAGCCCTCTCCAATATTTTATATTGCATCTCCCACAACCGTGTCCCTTTAGCCAGCAAAGGAATATGAGCCACCCCCTGGTTCCCATGTAAATTCCTCTAGATTCATCCCCTACTCCACCGCCCCTTTTACTGCAAGGTATGCAGAGGAATGCCTTCCTCCCATGTCTCTCAGCTTTTTATAATATCTGGCAACAGACATATGCTCTCAATCTTCAAATTCAAAGAACCCCTCCACTTTATCCAAAACACCTTTACTCAAGTCTGCATCAGCCAGGGAGTTCACATAATGCCACAGCTGCAGGAAGGCAAAGTAATGGCCTTGGGGAACTGCAAATTGGTCCTTCAGTTTCTGGAAAGATAGCAGCCGGCCCTCCCCATTCAGCATCTGCCACACCTGAGTGAACCTCATGGACCCCCACATCCAAAACGGCTGAGTCTCCAAGCTAGGGGCCAGATCCACATTGCTCTGTAATGGCAAATGTCCCGTAGCACCGATGTTAATCCACCAAAGCTTACACATTGTTCTCCAACCCTCATCCAACATCTTGACAAGTGTGCTATTCTACACAAAGGCTGGCAGCATTCTCCAATCAGTGTGCAGCACCAAGAGGAGGCCGGAAAATACAAAGGCACAGCTCTTGCAAAACACCTGGCACACTTACACGCACACAAGGAACACCTAGGAACACCAGGGAACTCCCCGCTGCATAGTCGCTCCAACCGCCGGACACTCTTGCAGCCTCGGATCGTTTCAGCCACCAGGACACACAAGAGACCAGCCTTAGCACCAGCGGGTTGGTAAGCTCTTCCTCGCTGCACACAGCATCATCGACCTGCACCCCCACCAGACAATACAAAGGCACAGCTCTTGTCTTTATTGGAACCTCTTTACTGATATGCCCTAACTTCAATCTTTTGCTAGTATCCTTCAAAGATACATTGTTCCGAACCATGTGCTCTTGGGTGACTGTTGGCTCTCCCCATAAACCTGACTTATCTGTCCCCCCCCCCCCCTGCAATTTACTAGTTCCACCTCTGACTGGTGAATGTCCTACAACATCTCTATGACCCCCCTTTATGTTGTTGCAAGGCCTGTACCACCTTATGATGTTTAATGGAGTTACCCAACCTACAGACATTCCAGGAAATAGCTCTCAACTCAGGTCAACACCAACAAGATACAGCCAACCTCACATTGCCATTGTAATCAGTACAGAAGGGTCCGTCCCCCCAACCTAAAGCCCCTCCACCTCATCCACTACCTGCACATGCCTTCAAAACAATTCACCATCCTTGGCAACTAAATCTGGTACCACTCCCTTCCCCTCCCCTAATCCCCCTTCCCTTCCAACCCTCCCCCATCCACCCTTCCATCCACACTCTGACCCCCCTCACAAGAACTCCCCAAATGGCAGCAGATCCTTCGAACAATCCTTCCACCACCGTCATATCCCCCTCCCACCTTTTCCCTAAAAGCTCAAACCATAGCAGCAGAACTCCAGTAAACTAAGCAGGGACATATCAATCAGGAAACACCCTAAAACTGTTACTAGCAACCCCACCCCTTATCCCACTTAACCCTCCAAGTCACCCCTCTCTCATACAAAGTTTCACACAAACACCACAAGGTCCCATTCAGTCCTGTTCCTAGTCTTTGGTCCCGTCCCCCCCCCACCCCAGACCAGCCACTGTAACTGTCCCCGTATAAGATCAACCCCCAAATGTTCTTCAGGGTGGTTTCAGGATTAACAACCCCCCGCTGCTTTTGAGGAACACCAGCAAATTACATCAGGGGAAGACTACCCCCATGGTGCAGGACACCCAAACAATATAGAGGCAAGTCCAGAGCTCCCAGAGATCCAATCAAACTCAGGGCCCTTCACATGTCCGAGAGTCTCCAGCCCTTGCCTGCCACTATTGGCCAGACTCTGCGCTGCTGGAGGGCTGAAGAGTGTCCACCAAATGTGTCACCACTGCTGCATCTGTGAAGAACTGCACTGCCCTATTATGTATAACCTGCAAACAGGCAGGGTATTGAAGGATAAAATAAATTCTGGCCACACTCTGATGGTTACAAATCAAGCTGAATGACTTCTGGTGCTGCGCCAATTCAAAGGAGGAATCTTGGAAAATTATTATCCAAGTCTCTTGGTGTGTCAGGAGGGAACTCCGAGTCTTAGCCATCCGGAGTATCTTGTCCTTCTGGATATAATTTAGAAAGTGGGCAATCATCATCCTTGGTCACGTTCCTTCTTCACACCACACTCCCAAGCAATGGGCTTGCTCGATCATCAAGGGGCCACCCAGCTGCAGCACTGCCGCCAGCCAAGCCTCTAAAAAGCCCTTGAGCCCCTCTCCTTCACTCCCTCCGAGATGCCCACAAAGCAGAGGTTATTCCACATGCTCCTATTCTCCAGTTCAATTTTATCTTGCTGCTACACCACTAACTGTTTCAGATCCCACAAGGCTGTTACTATACTCACGGACTCCTCCTACATGGCAGCTATGTTTTTCTTTGTTCTCCAAACCTTTTATTATAGCTCTCCATGGCCTGCAAAACCCCCTCCAACTTGGCGAATACTTGATCAAATTTCTCCAACAGCGCAGCCACTACCAATTGTGTGAACTGGTCTACCAAGACATCCCAGGAGGGGGATCCCGGCCCAGCCGCAAAGCTGTCCATCATCTTTTCTCCCGGGTGTGACTTCTCCAGATCCTTTTTTAAAGTTCTTGCCATCATAAAGCCTGCACCTAGAGATTGCAGCAGTAGTGCAAACCGCTCCAGATTCTTCTCAACATAGGTTTTGGCAGTATCAGGAGCTCTAGCCATGACAGAGGAGGAATAAAGGTGAGGAGGCCCCCAGAGAGCAGCATTCCTGCATCCGGCTACTCTCACCACAACACGTGACCCCCACGGGTAGCTGTCATTTATCAACCTCTCAAGAAGTCTGCCTCTACCTTTCTTAACAACTGACTCCTGGATCTCCTCCATTCTGGATGCATCTTCCCCTTTACTTATTCTTGGGGATTTTCCCTAACCTCCTCATTCAACCTCCTGTTGTGCTCTACTGCTCCTACTTAAATGCATGGCCATTGCCTTGATCTCATTTTATTCTCCAACTGCTCAGTCTCAAACTTCATCTCAGTTCTGTCCTTATCTGACTATCACCTACTAACCTTCAACCTTAACCAACTCCAATCTTAGTCTGGCCCCATCTTCATCAACATGTTTAGGAATCTTTACACGATCAACCCTTCAGTTCTCTCCAATGCTGTCTTATCTCTTTCCTCCAACTATATCATCTGAGTCTGTTGATGAGGCCGTATCTTCCTATAATGCTGTACTTTCCTCTGCTCTGGATGCTCTTGCTCCTGCCATTTTACATCCTGTGACGTGTACCATACTGTACCTCAACCCTGGCTGTCCTCGACAACATGCTACCTAAATTCCTGTGCCCACTCAGCTGAGAGTCTTTGGCTTAAATCACATACCCTTGCTGACTACCTACACTTCAAATTCATGCAAACGTCTTTCCAGTCAGGTACAGCATTCACCAAGCAAATGTACTATGCCCATCTGACTCTCTTGCCTCTGACCCTCACTGTCTCTTTGCTATGCTCAACTCTCTCAAGGTCCCTCCTCCCCAAATCCTCCTTCACTGTCTGCACAGACATTGGCTGCCAATTTCTATGACAAAGTCCAGAAGATTAGCCTTGAATTCTCCACAGGGTCACCTTCCCCTCATCTTCCCCCTCTTCAATCCCAAATACTTCCCTCACCTTCGACCACCCTTACCTTCGACCACCCTTTTTTCCTTTTCTGAGATTACTGACGAAGAAACTGCAAATCTTCTCGTCTCCTCCAAACTGACTACATGTCCCTCTGATCCCATTCCTACCTGTCTACTAAGCTCTATCCCTTCCACCTGTCATATCCTTACTGTAACCTATCACTTTACACTGTAATTGTTCCTGTGGCCTTCAAACATTCCCTTAACACCTTTCCAGCCTTCACTAGATCCCAACTGTCTTTCTAGTTATCGGCCTCTCTCTCCTCCCCCTTTGCTTCAAAACAAACTCTGCTCCTCTGGCAGATCCCCTTTTATTTGTGCCTTTTTCTGTCACTGTCAACTCCAAACTGTTCATTCCATTCTAGCTGCTCCATATGCCTAGAACAAACTATCCGAGTCAGTGCGTCGTGCTCCTTCTCTGGCCCTATTCAAATCCTGGTTGAAGACCCACCAATTTGAGGCTGCTTTTGGATCTTGACACTCCTCACATTCTTTTGTCCACTACTTATGTGTATTTTGCCATACTCCAATCCTGTTTTGCAATGTTTTTTCACCTTGATTAGACTGTAATCTCTGATGAGCAGGAATTGTGTCTTACATCTATATGTACAGCACTGTGTACACCTTGTACACAGCTAATCTTCCACCAGCCTCATCATGCTCATATTACCCCTCTTCTCAAGCCACTTCATTGGCTCCCTATCCATTTCCGCATCCAGTGAACTCCACTCTTCTGGCAAATCACTTCTATTGGAGTCCTTTTCTTCTATTGCTAAATCTAGACTTCACTCCTTTCACCTTGCTGCTCCTTATGCCTGAACAAACTAGGCATCATCGTGGATAACATGTTAAAACCCTCTGCCCAGTGTGCAGCAGTGGCCAAGAGAGCAAATAGAATGCTAGGTATCATAAGGAAAGGAATGGAGAATAAATCAAAGGATATTATAATGCCTCTGTAATGTTCCATAGTGCAACCGCACCTTGAATATTGTGTGCAGTTCTGGTTGCCGTATCTTAAAAAGGATATAGCGTTATTAGAAAGGTACAGAAAAGAGCCACCAAAATGGTAAAGGGGACAGAAGGATACCCCTATGAAGAGAGGCTAGGGCTCTTCAACCTGGAAAAAGGACGGCTGAGGGGAGATATGATAGAGGTCTATAAATTAATGAATGGAGTGGAACAGTAAATGTAGATCGATTGTTTACACCATCAAAACATAGAAAGACTAGGGGACATGTAAAGAAGCTACAGGGTAACCCATTTAAGACTAATAAGAGAAACTATATTTTCAGTCAGCGCATAATCAAACTCTGGAATTCGTTACTGGAGGATATAGTAAAAGTTGTTAGTGTAGCTGGGTTTTAAAAAAAAAAGCTTTGGACAAGTTTCTGGAGGAAAGGTCTATAAACTATTATTAAAGGGGACCCGGGATATGCAATGCTTGCCCCAATACAAGCATTGTGGAACTTGTGTCTTTTGGGGAAACTGCTAGGTACTTGTGACCTAGATTGGCCACTGTTGGAAACAGGATAATCGGCTTGATGGACCTTGGTCTGATCCAGTATGGCATATCTAATGCACTTATGTAGCGACACAGGTGAAAGATTAGCTGTGCAACTAAGTTTTGAACAGATTCAAGGGGAGAGAAATGATTCAGGGGGAGACCAGTGAGGAATAGGTTGCAATATTCTTGCTGCACTAGCCCCATCTTCCCGCCCCTACCCTCTCTGTAAATCTCACCATTGTGTTCTTTCTCATAGCTCCCCCCCCCCGCCCCCCCCGGCTCTATCCTCCCTACTGGAGTTGCTCTCTCTTTTTCCTGCTCCCTCTTCCATGCTCTTCTTATTTGCCTCTCAATTAAAGTCCCTCACAGACTTTTCTATCTGTCCTATTCTCTGTTCTTGCTCACCTGTGACTGCTATGACTCAACTCTGCACTTTCGCTGGGCACACTGGCCTAGGAAGGCTTACTGTTTTCTATGGATGTCATGGTCAAAAAATATTGTCCCCCACAGGATAGGTGATGTTGAATACTTACACTGTATACGCACAATGATATTTAGGTGAGTTCACCATCAGACAGAAGGATTTCCCTGACTACCTCAGGCTTTGGGCTACAAAGAATCAGGCTGCCCGCCAGTACCAGTGGAGGGAGGGGGCACCCTTGGCCTGGAGGATTCAATTCCTCTCTCTCAGCCTTCCCTGTATGCTATTTGCTGCATTCACTTTTAGTTTCCGAAGTAGAGTTTCCCACCACGCAACACATGGAGTGGAGTAGCCACCTAAAGCTTAAGAACACTGGCTTGGGAACCCAGAGGACCAGGGTTCGATTCCCACTAGCACTACTTGTGGCCTTGGGCAAATCACTTAACCCTCCATTGCCTCAGAAAAATCCAAGTTATCAATATCCCTGTTTAATGTACATTACTAAGTTTAAGTTACAATGTAAACCGCTTTGATTGAAATGATAAAACGGTATGTAAAACCTGATAAATAAAACACCACATATCCACTGTCCATCACTCCAAACATGCACTAAGCTGCTCTTGCTGTTTCTCCCATGCAGCAGCGCACTGCGCAGCCGCACTATCTGGGGAAAATCATCCAGCAAGGTTGAAGTGAGCCGCCCACTCTGTGCATATATTACTTTCACATACCAGATTTTTCTTCTGCCGGACATTTTCTTTTTAAGCGACAGAGTATAGGGGCGGAGCCTGGTCTGCTCCAGCCTACTGCCTTTGCATTGTGGCGCCACGTAAAGAGGAACATTTAGGAGCCCTGCTCTCAGGACTGAATTTACTAAGGGCAAAAGCAGTCCTGGCTATGCCTAGGAGATGTTTCATTACTGCTGCTGTCACTGCTGCAAGGTGGTGATTAGGCAATGCAATGGTGGATGGAGGACTCTGGATAATTTTTAGCTCAAGGGACGCAGGACCCATTTATTTCAGACCCACTACAACCTGACTTAAGTGCGATACTCTACCTCAAACAGATGACTTTTGCCTGCCACAGCGGCATTTGGAATACTGGCATGTAATCATGTATAAATTGTATATTTTGGGCCCCTCCCACGCTATTGCAATCAAATGTATACCCAGATCTGTGTGCCCCAACTAAATGTATATTGTATCCAATTGATTCTCCTGTGTTATGTAAATCATTGCCTAATCGAAATGTAAATCTAAAAACTCACTGTATTGTACGATACATTATGATTCTGTAAAGTAAACTGCTGCTTTATGATTCTGTAAAGTAAACTGCTGCTGATCGTAGGAAGCAGCGGTATACAAATGTTAAGGGGGAAAGTTTTAATGTCACCCTTATTTTTCATCAAGTTAAGTCAACAATTCAAAATAGTCTCGTCGGATTTCAGAGTTCCCTTGACAAGCCAACACTGGATCCACATCATCACCGATTTAAACTCATAGGACCCTCTTGTGGACGTCTTCACAGAAGCTAGCAGCTCAGATAAATTTTAAAGTTGTTAAATCATAACAGAAATGTGAAAAATTGCAAGAGGGCACAGGGAAACTGGGTGTCCAAATGGCAGATAAAATTTAACGTGTTCAGTTACATGAAGCTAGATTCCACATTAGGAAAAAAAGGATATAGCAGAATTAGAAAAGGCACAGAGAAATATGACCAAAATGATAAAAGGGATGGAAGGCTACCCTAAAGACGAAAGGCCTAAAGAGTTAGGGCTCTTCAGCTTGGAAAGGATGGCTGAGTAGAGAAATGATAGAGGTCTATAAAATAATGAGCTGAGTGGAACGGATAAACAGATCGGTTGTTACTCTTTCAAAAACTAGAAAGACTAGGGAACATGCAATAAAGCTAGAATGTCACACATTTAAGACTAATTGGAGAATTATTTTTTTTTTACTCAATATGCAGTAAAACTCTGGAATTTGTTGCTGGAGAATGTAGTAAAAGCTATTAGCATAGCTGGGTTTAAAAAAGGAAAAGTCCATAAGCTATTATTAAAGTGAGCTGTGAAAATCCACTGCTTACTCCTAGGGTGAAATCTGTCTAGCTTTTGGGAAATTGACGGGTAACCAAACTGAACTGGCCACTGTTGAAACAGGATACTGGGCTTGATGGACATCTGGTGTGATCCAATATGGCATCTCTTAGGTTTTTATGTAATTTAATTACACCCCCCATCAATATCCAGGCTCCTGAGAGCCAGATACTGGATGCTAGAATGGTGCACTGATCCTCTGCTCAGAGAGATTAGGTTTGAACAAAAATCAGACATGAAATTCTTTACTACTACTGAACATCTGTATAGTGCTACAAGACAAATGCAGCAAAGTCCCTTAAGCAGAGAAATCAGATCTGTCCGCCAAAAAATGTATTGCACCTTCCCGATCACTTCTATATTATCATCAAAGTTTTAACCACCAGCATTATGTGAATATGGGCAAATTAAGGAAGAAAGCATATGCCTCTATTCTACTTTTAGATCTCATTCTGCGACATGATACTTGAACCTTCCTACTTAGGGTTGTTGCAAACAGATTTATCTTGGGTATGTCACAACAGGTTCTCAAGTCAGTCCTTGAGACAAACCTACAAAAAACCCAGCAGGGGTAACACGGCTTCGAATAGTTAAAAAAAAACAATTATTTATCGGACTGGATGGGATACATCCCAGAATAATGAAAGAGCTCAGAGAGGTTCTTGCAGGGCTGTTAAAGGATGTTTTTAATAGATCCTTAGAGACAAGAGAGGTTCCACAGGACTGGAGAAGGGCTGATATCGTACACCTCTTCACAAAAGTGGTAATATGGAAGAAGTGACAAACTACAGGCCAGTAAGCCTTACCTCGGTGGCAGGAAAAGTAATAGAGGCGCTCCTGAAAGAGCAAATAATGGACTTTCTCAAAACCAACAGATTGTATGATCTGAGGCAACATGGTTTTACCAAAGGACGATCTTGCCAAACAAATCTGATAATGTTCTTTGACTGGGTGACCAGAGAACTAGATTAAGGACATGTGATGTATGTGATCTATCTAGATTTCAGCAAAGCCTTTGATACTGTTCCTCATAGGAGGCTTATCAATAAACTAAACAGCTTGGGGATGGGTCCCAAGGTGGTGAAATGGATCAGAAATTGGTTGACCGACAGACAATTTGGGGTTACGGGATACTGTGCTATGCTGGTTTCAGTCTTTTCTCTCCTCTCGTTCCTTCTCTGTACTCTGTGGCGTGGCGTCCTCTCCCTCACTCGCTTTAGCTTGCGGTGTACCCCAGGGCTCAGTCCTGGCCCCCCTCCTTTTCAATATTTTCCTGGCCCCCCTTGCGTTGTTAATCCAACAATTCGGCATTTCAGTGTATCTTTACGCCGATGATATGTCTCCTTTACCACACTGATCCACACTGTCCCAATCTGACTCCTTTGAATATCTGTCTGTCCGCTGTCGCTGATTGGCTTTCCAACAATCACCTGCACTTCAAAACCCCTCTAAGTGCGCTGCCATATGGTTTGCTCTCACTAAACCCCCCCCCTCCCCCCCGCCTTTACTAGCAGCGTCTTTTTCTCACGCTTCAATTCCCTTATTTATTTATTTATTTAACTGTATTTATATCCCGCTTTTCACCGGGTCAAAGCAGCGTTACATGCAAGGGTGGGGAAATTAAGTATAAGGGTGGGACCATCACCAGGGAGACAACATTGATGATTTTGATATGAGACAGACTTTGGACATGGACAGGTTAGTGCAGCTTTGGATCAATGGATCATGGTGGGCGAGATCAGAGGTTAGTACACTTTTTGGTGGGAGTCGTATTGAAGCATTCCTGGAATAAGGGGGTTTTTAGCTGTTTTTTGAAGGATAGTAGATCGGCATTGTTTCTGAGATGGCTCGGTAGAGAGTTCCATAGGGATGGAGCATAAAGTTCAAAGGCTCGATTGCATGTCCGTTGAGAGCATTTAGTTCTTTTGTGAGGGACGGTGAGGGAGTTGTTGGAGGCTTGTCTGGTAGTTTTGCCATGGGCTGGACGAGACAGCAGGGTGCGAAGCTGGGTGTTCTGTGTTTGGTGGATGAGGGCTTCTATGAGGGCTTAGTCTCTTCTCTACGCTATCTGGGTGTCACGCTAGACCCCTCCTTCCACGATCAGCAGTCTCTCTTTTTTCTGGATGAGATTCGTGCCATTCGCCCATCCCTAGACACGCACTCCCTCACTACCCTCCTCCTTTCTTTAGTGATTTCCAGACTGGAGTACTGTAACAGCGCATTTGCAGTCTTCCACTCTACCAGCTACGCCGCCTTCAACTCATTCAAAATACAGCAGCCCGTATCCTGACATACTGCTCTCACCATGATCACATTACACCCCCCTCATCCGTTTACAGAGACTCCCCGTAAAGTACCACATTAACTTTAAAGTACTCATTATAGCACATCAGGTTCTCCACACAGGTTTCCCGCAATACTTAGCTGATCTTCTCTGTTTTCACACTCTCCATCGTCTCCTCCGATCCCTTCATACCCACTGCCTGGCTCTTCCCTCTGTTTCCCGAGCACGCCTGGAACAAACACGACATTCTGCTTTCTTCTTTCTTGCTCCCACACTTTGGAACTCCCTACCAATCTCCCTGCATGCAGAGCGCTCGCTGCCACGGTTGAAATCCCTCCTCAAGACGCACCTCTTTCAGCTCGCCTATGACCTGCCCTCCTCTCCCTCCTGATTCCTATCCTCTTTCTTTCTGCTCTCTTCTGTATGTTATCTTTCCTGTCCATTAATGGCGTTCCTTTTCTTTTCCTACATTTTGCTGTTTTTTTTATTATTTGTACACTGCTCTGATGCCTTGGCTGCCTAGGACAGTATTATCAAGAAGCAAAGATAAAGATAAAGGTGGCTGTAAATGGAACTCACTCGGATGAAAGGAAGGTGATTAGCGGTGTGTGCCCCAGGGCTTGGTCCTGGGACCAGTACTGTTCAATGTATTTGTGAGTAATATTGCTGAAGGACTACATGGAGCAGTGGAAACAACCCTAAACAAAGGCATGGGGAGGGTTGACCTGCATGGAGCGGCAGGTGCACCTACTCTTGCCACCTTGCTGGGCAGACTAGATGGACTATACTGGTCTGCCGTCATATACTATGTTACTATTAAGACTGACATGGCCATGTTTTGGCACAAAATCACCTACATCGGGGCATTTATATCAAAAGAAAAATTTTACCAAAGAGTTGCCATCAGCATGGCCGTACTGCTCACATCAGATTCCTCATTCAGTTAGCATGTGAAGAGTGGACTCGTGCCCTCTAAAGCTCATACCTCACTAAACTGATTAGTCTACATTATAAGATGCCACTTGCTTCGGTCAGTTTAGCACTTGGATGGTATTCCACATAAATTTGCCTCCTATCGGAGATGTGCCCCTTGGATGGCCTAATGTCTAAACAGAGGAATCAAATTAATCTCTAGCATGTCTAGAAGTGTCACAAAGACACAGACATTTTGTGAAACCCTATGGAGCATAATCTAAGACATAAGGTTGTACAATACTGGAAGTGGTATTTTCCATTAAAATTCTGAGATGTCTAGCTTATAAGAATTATATATATATGAGGTCAATTTTCAAAGGGTTTTATGTGCCATATTTTTATAATGAAGTGCCTATATCATGAACATTACAATTGTACGTGATTCCAGCATGTCACCAGACTAACTGCAATTAGAATAATTTAAATCAATATAGCTTTTCAATGGAACTGGGATATTGAATGTTCTTCCAGAAAGAATATAAATGTAGTTCTGTAAAGTCTTTAGACCTTTCCAGAAAGTTCTAGAAGAGAAGTCTGGCATCAAGTATAGTTACATGATCCACTTGTGTGGCTATGTGAACTGAGAAGTTATAAAGAAAATGAGTTAACACACTGCAGGTTTCTTCCTTCTGCTTGGCTCTTGTGTGCAATTTGTAACTTTTGAGATATGTGGATATTCAGAAAATAAGCATCATTCTCTTCTTTCCTACAAAGAACACATAGGTAGGTCTTAACTCAGAAAAGTGAATTTAGACTTACCTGTTAATTGCTGTTCCTTGAGGAACTCCAGTCCAGTCTGCACCTCTGGGTAGTGCCCCTCTTCCAAAAGCTTGGAGACTAAGCATATCATCTTTAGATGACTCTGGTACTAATACAGCAGGACCCCCTTCCTCCCCCCCCCCCCCCCCCACCACCATGACTGCTGACGCAGGCAGAAAGCCTGGTGAAGCAGGAGGACAAATTCTGGAGAAAACATACCCGGGATTCCTCTGGCAAGGGCGGAGGACAAGACCTTGAGTCCTGAGGAGGCGGTCCTGCCTCTCCTAACTCCTGCACCAAAGATGCAGGAGAAGGCTCCCTATTTTGCGTTCCTTTGTCCCTGAGAGACTGCTCTATTAAGGCGGTTTCTTGGGCACAACCCCTACAAAACGCCCACCTCAGAAACCGCTCCGCAATGAGTTCCACACATGAGACACTGAGGCCTTGCCGGCATACCGCAAATCCAAGCGTTGAGGGAATGTTAGTTACCTAGAATACACTTCCCTCCTTTTTTTTTTTTGGTCCAACTAGTCTCCTGCTTGTCTATTTGCCCCACTCTAGGGAGCCTGAAGCAAAGGCAAGGAGAGGGAGGGGCCACTCTGATGTTCTACTCTCTCTCATTATTGTTTTCTTTTGTTGTTGTTTTTTTTTTTCTTTTCAAAAGGAGAGAACAATAAAGAATTCCCTAGCTGCCCCCAAAGAAGCAACTAAATACACCCTCGGGCTGACAGAAAACAGATCTGCGGGCCTCCTCACCCCCCCCGCCCCCCCCCCCCGGGCACCAAGCAGCCAAAAAAAAAACCCCGCAATTAAGAGCGGGAGCCTGAGGGTACACTCCCTGATCTCTTGCTCTGTACTCTGCCACATGGCTAGGCCTCCCTCCTACAATTCAGGCCTCTAGGCCGGGACCGCTGTTAAGAAACAGAGTCGAACATGTCCCACTGCCGTTCAGCACACACACACCACAAAACATTACCTGTGCAGCTGGGAGTATGCAGGACGGCCTCGCCTGTTTCTTCTCCGACGAGCTGCTCCTTTGCCCCGTTTCCTCTTCCCCTCGTGCTCAGCCGAATGCGGCTTCGGTGCTGGGAGGGGGGAATCTCCGGGGGGTGTCTGCCTCCTCAGCACTGGCAGCTTTAACGCAAATGTGGCTCCTCACCCAAGAGGGATCGGGAGCCGCCAAACAAAACTCCGGAGCCTACAAGCCAGCTACCGCACTCACCCCACCCGATCCAAAGGGGGGGGGGGTCTCCCTTTCTCTGAAGCTGCCTTTTTCCTTGCTTTGACTCCATCTTCTTTTTTGTTCTTTTTTTCCTCCAGCACCAAACTCAGAAGGAAATAAATGCCTCAAACTAGACCTCCTAACTTGTTCCTTCAGCGAGTCCAGCACCCTGGGCTCACCACCTCCTCCAGCTGCTTGGAGACTGAGCATACTGGAGCTTGTGGGCGGTTCGTGCTGTAGTAGTACCAGAGTCATCAAAAGATGACGTGCTCAGTATCCAAGATTCTGGAAGAGGGGTCTACCAAGCTGCTGGAAGAGGTGCGGGACTGGACTGGAGGGACAATAAGGAATAAGACTATTTTGATAGCCCTTCTCTGGATTACCCTACTGCTGTACTCTCCCCATCTAAGGCACAGTCTCCCAAAGTGGAGGTCTTACCAATAATTCATACAAAGGCTTCAACATCTCCTTTTACTGACAACCATTATAAATCGCATCCCAAATTTCTGACAAAGCAGGAAATTTTGTAAAAAATAAAATTTGTGTGCTTAGTGCAAGTCTAGTTTCCTTAGCCATTTCTGACTAAACTTACCATCAGTTTTCCTTCGCTCTCTGCAGAATACAATTCATACCTGTATTCAGCTAAAGGGGCTTTGCTATATATGTTTTTATTCTGTGAAATAATGAAGCAATACCTTAACACATAATGCCAAAATTCCTTTGTATAAAACAGCTGATAAAGAAGGAATTGTGGTTTCAGTCATTCAATGTGGTCTACATGTTAATGGTTTCTGGAGGTGGAAGGGGTTACACATTCGCCTTGTGCTAGCTTTGCACTGAATAAACTACATTCAGTGGTAGAAAAACTGTAATGGATGGTCCATACGATTCACACTTTTAAAACAAAAAATGAGTTGTGAGGAATTGCTGATGAGCAGTAACACTAGCATTAGAGCCAAGAAAAAGGGCTGGAGATGGTAACACTGGAAGTGGAACAACAAGTGGAGGCGGCAGACAAGAAATGAAGTGAAGTGACAGTCGGAGGCACATGTTAGCATTCTTACCTCTGATTGGTGTACCACCTGGTGAGGTAATTTGAATGCAAATAAGATTAAAGAGAAGGGTTAGTACAAAGAAGAAAGGAAGGAAATTAAAACAAAACAAAATATATTTTTAAAGCTAGAATCTGCATTAAAGTGACAGGAATAAATAAAAAATATAGATTGATGTGCAGTAACAAGTCAAATTGTCACTCTTAGTACGGTTAGTAAAGTTCACAAAGACCTTCCTCCCACCCTGTCAAACATGCAGCTTCTATCCATCTGTTAACCCACAGAACTGCTTAGCAATTTATGCACAAACTATCAGGCAATCTCATCTGTGATACAGGCTAGGGCTGGTCTTTTGACCCTATTCCCACTACAGCAGCAGAGATGGCAATTCATCTTTGCAGACAGGCTCCACTTCTTCTTTGCTAAAAGTTACAGAGAAACTATTACAATAGGTACAGTTTCTAGCTCTTAGGTTTGAACAACCATCAAAACAAAATCTGTAAATTAACACATAAGCAAATGATATCTCAAAAGTCACAGTTCCCAGCACATGGTATAATTTTGAAAGTAAATTGTAGTCGTGATGGTAGAAGCATGGATAAGGTTCCTAAATTGCCAGAAAAAAATTGTTTCATCAGTACAAAACACACCAATTTCAACAGAACTTTGAAATGCAAATAAAATCTTAAGAATGTTTCCTGTATGATTCCTCAGTGCTGGAATATGTGATGCACTGAACCTAGGGATTATTCTTTTAAAAACCATAAAATATGAGAACTCAAGAGGCAGAATGCAGCCAACCTGCACAAGAAGGTGTAGAAACATTGTATATTATTATGGTTCATACAAACAGGGCTTTCATAGGCACCAGTGCTATTAATTTAGAAGACCAAGACAGCAAGAGTTTCCATTATCATGCAGCAAACCACGATTTCCGACCCCCCAAAGCATGTTATTTTCAAAAGACATGCAGATCTGAGGCTCTAGAGTCCCTGGTTAGCAAAGCGCTAGTGAACATGAGCCCACCCCTGGCCATTTCCCAGCTGTGCCCCTGTGGTCTGAGTAGTGCACATGGTAACTGTTAGTAGGGTGGAAATTCATGCAGATCCACTACTTTAGGTAGCTCGTGGTATGTGTTGGCTTTATGCAGATTGCTATGAGATCTGAATACCAAACACTTACCAAAGAAAACTGAGGAGATTAAAACAGAGACAAAAAAAAAAAGGTTAGACAAGAAGGAAAGGCATGAACAGTGCAGTATCTTAATAAATACCAGCAAGCATATAACATCCTATCCTCATTGGAAACCAAAGAACACTCTACAGGTTCTGCTCCAGCAAAGGATTAATAATTCACATGAATACCTGTCTCTCCCTTTTCTGAATTTCGGTTTTGTAGTCGGTACAGGATCCGTTAAAGAGCAAGCAGTGGACTAGATAAAGTGCAGTATGTAAAGAAAGAGTAGTTACTCACCTGTAACAGGTGTTCTCCAGGAGCAGCAGGAATCAGTCCTCACATATGGGTGACGTCGGCGCCAACGGAGCCCTCGTGCGGAGCATTTCCCCAGCTTTCAAAGAAAGCCTTTGGGAATTGCAGCACGCATGCGAGGTCCCCTTCCCGCCCAAGGGTGCCATCTTGCTCAGTCTGATGACATAGCTAAAAGACAGCAAAAAATTAGCAAAATAAATCATATGACAGCAACTCCAAGGGGAGGAGGGAGGGTTGTGAGGACTGATTCCTGCTGCTCCTGGAGAACACCTGTTACAGGTGAGTAACTACTCTTTCTCCAGGACCAAGCAGGAAGTCAGTCCTCACATATGGGACTCCCCAGCTTAAGGCTACCGGAGACCTCAAGCCGAAAAAAATGATCTCCCTCTAGCTCGGCAGCAAGTAAGGAAGGAATCTTCTCTGAGAACACCCCCGACCGGTAGCCCAACACCAGGGCCGGAGGGTAGGAGTTGCCTAAACCTCAAAGAGATTATGGAGTACTGCCTGTCCTTAAGCACTGTCCCTGCGGGACTCCCTCTCAAGGTAGTAATGGGCTGCAAAAGTCTGGCTTGAAGACCAAGAAGCGGCCCGGCAGATGTCTGCCAACGGAACAGAGCAGAGATGAGCCACTGACGCAGCCTTCGCCCTGACACGATGAGCCGTGACTCGACCCTCCAACGAGAGGCCGGCTGCCCCATAAGCCCAGGCGATACAGTCAGCGACCCATATGGACAAAGTACGCTTGGAGACAGGTAGCCCCAACTTATTGGGGTCAAAAGAAACGAAGAGCTGAACAGCCCTCCGATGCTCCCGCGTACGGTCAAGGTAGAAGGACAATGCCCTCCTACAGTCCAGGGTATGCAGGACCATCTCAGCCCGGTTGGCATGCGGCCTGGGAAAGAAGGTCGGAAGAACCACCTCCTGATTGAGGTGAAAAGGGGAGACAACCTTAGGAAGAAACTTAGGGTGAGTCCGTAAGACTACCCTATTCCTGTAGAACCTAGTGTAAGTGGGATCAGACACTAGTGTCTGCAGTTCACTCACTCGCCTAGCAGAGGTAAGAGCTACCAAAAACAAGGTTTTCCAGGAGAGAAAACGGAGAGGGCAGGTAGCCATAGGTTCAAAGGGCGGACAAGTAATCCGCTGTAAGACCACATTCAGATCCCACTCAGGGGCTGGTGGACGCAAAGGAGGCTTAAGCAGAAGGAGGCCTCTGAGAAAACGAGCCAAAGGGTGGTTGGAAATAGGCCTTCCGTCCACCGGCGAGTGGTGCGCTGAGAGAGCACTGAGGTGAACCCTGACAGAGTTGGACTTAAGGCCTAGATTGGAGAGGTAAAGCAAATATTGCAATACTACCGCTACCAAGCACGAGAAAGGATTCTTGCTGTGCTGAGCACACCATGTGGAGAATCTACGCCACTTAAGAGCATAGGATTTCCTGGTGGATTGCCGTCTAGAGGCAAAGACTACATCTTCCACCTCTCGAGGCAGTAGTAGGGGAGCCAGGACTAACCGTTCAACAGCCAGGCCATCAGATGAAGGGACTGGAGGTTGCTTGGCAGACCTCTCCGACTCCGAAGACCCGGGACGGCTATCGGGGCTATGCGACCTGGCTCTCGAGGAACCAGGAGCGTCCACCGCCGCCGCCCTCACAGGTTTCTTCTTCCTGCGCTGTTCCCACGAAGGAGACCCCCGCTCAGAGGAACCTCGATGCTGCTCACTTTAAGCCTCTGCAATGCCTGTTTCTCTGCACAGCTGTATTATATGTAATAATAAGAAAAAGGAGTTTATAGATTGCTTGTGTTCCACCTGCATGCTGCATCCAGGAGAATCTTCTTCCTCCATTCCCACTGCGCTGCCAGCTGGGGACATCAGCGCCTTAACTCCCCCCTCCTTAGAGCCCCTGCGGCAGGATCTTCCTGCAGAAAGGACTCAGTCAGCTCCCATTTTGCTTCCACAGCCGCTGGAAGCCACGGCAGCCTTGGCTGACAGTGAGTTCCTGACGCTCTTCTGCTAGGCATGGCACCTGTGGCGTTTGGAGTCTTTTGGCTCCAGCGCCCGCCTGGTAGCAGACAAGGATATGGTGGGATCTCGCAAGTGGGCCCGAAAGTCCTCAGACCTTAAAGCAGTACGTCCTTCCAGGAACGTTGCATGTGGCTTGCGGGACACTACGGATGTTCAAGAAGACTTTAAATCGTCTGAGGTGAACCCTGACTTGTTGGAGAAAGAAAATGGGGAATATTCTCCATCTGATTCTTCGCTGACAGTTCACGAGGGCTCTCAAGATATCAGACTTTTTCGGAAAGAGGAGTTGCCGGCCCTAATCACATAGGTGATAGAGTCGCTACGCCTAGCCGACACGCCTGATCCTCAGAGTTCTCAAACCCTGTTGCAGCCGGATCCCATTTTACAGGGCATTCGTAAGCCTTCCAAAGCTTTTTTCTTTCCAGCCGAGTTACAGCATATGGTATCTCGAGAGTGGGACTCTCCAGAGTCCTCTCTACATACGGCACGCGGTACTGGTCAGTTATACCCTTGGTCTCCCTCGGGCTTGGACCGTTGGCTGACATACCCGAAAGTTGATGTATTAGTGACCGGGGTCACCAAGCATACCACAATTCATGTTGAGGGCGAGAAGAGAAGATCCTATCCTTCTGGTGCTGCCGACTCCTCAACGCCTTCGAGGACATTTTGCCACACGGACCACAAATCATCGGGTCATGATCGGGTCCGAGGCAGCGGAGGCAGCAGTCGTGTGTGTCGGTAAGAGACATAAGTTTCTTACACCGATCACACTTTTTAAACCCGCTGGCAGCCATCGGGGGAAAAAGGGCCCCTGCGAGGTCAAAAGACAGGGCTGCCAGTGAAGAAAAATGGCACGAACGCTAGTCACGAAGGACAAAAACCGAAAAAGGTGAGAGTGGGCTCGATACCGGTGTATCGGGCCCAGGCGGGAAAAGGATCCGGCGTCGAACCGAAGGAGAAGAACAAAAAATAAGGAAATCAACTTTTTCCTCGGTGAAAAACAAACTACGTCCGTCGGGTTCCACGGAAAAAAGAAGACTGAGCAAGATGGCACCCTTGGGCGGGAAGGGGACCGCGCATGCGCGCTGCAATTCCCAAAGGCTTTCTTTGAAAGCTGGGGAAATGCTCCACACGAGGGCTCTGTCGGCGCAGACGTCACCCATATGTGAGGACTGACTTCCTGCTTGGTCCTGGAGAAAGGCATTTATCATCTCAAAATTCAATGCTGCTTTACACCAAGAACTTGATTTACTTTCAATTGTGAAAATTTTCTCCATTTGCTATTAGATGAGAAAATGCACCTGCCTTTGTTATATGGTAGTGGAAAAGACAACATAATAAAACATCACTTCCAGCATCATCTGTACTACTAACCACAGTTAGGGACACTAAGAGGAAGGAGGCTCCTTTTCCAAAAATAAAAGGGATTTAATTTTCTTTTCCCTGATACTTGTTTTATAATATACTGTATATAGATACACACATTGCCTTGCAGAAGTATCATCCCCTTAGTATCTGTCCTGTTTTGTCACATTACAACCTGGAATTAAAATGGAGCTTTGGGGGTTAGCACTATGTGATATTACTACTACTAAACACTTTTATAGCGCCACGCACGCAGCGCTGTGAAGACAATACATACAAGAGACTGTCCCTGCTCGTCTGAGCTTACAATCTAGTTAAGACAGTACAAACATTAATCAATTCAGCCCTGGTTCTCTCCCACTATTCACTATCTTCACTCCTGTGCCCGCTCTGCTGAGAGTACCTGGCTCAAATCCTGCTCCCCTGAAGATTTCCTTTATTTCAAATTCATGCTCTGCTCTTTCAAATCTGCTTTAGCTCTTGCCAAACAAGATTACTCATGCCTCTGATCCTCGCCGTCTCTTCACTGCTCTCAATTCCCTCCTCAAAGTGCCTCCGCCTCTGATCCCTCCTTCCCTTTCTGCCCAGGCTCTGGCTGATTACTTCCATGATAGAATCCATAAGATCACTCTCCAGTTTCCCTCTAAATCCCCGATTTCCCTTGTCTGCTTTCATTCTCTCCCCCTTCTCATCCTACCCTCTCTCTTCCTTCCCCACGATTTCTATTGATGAAACTGCTCTTCTTCTCTCCTCCTCCAAGCTCACCACTTGCTCCTCTGATCCAATTTCCTCTACCGTTGTCCCTTCCATTTCTCATATTCTCAACCTGTTGCTCTCCACTGCTACTGTCCCGGCTGACTTTAAACATGTTGTGGTCACGCCTCTCCTTAAAGCCTCACTTGATCCCTCTTCTTCTAATTATTGCCCCATCTCTCTCCTTGAAGGACCAGAAAAGGGGACAGTTACTTCTGGAGAGAGATCTGCAATTGTGAGTATATACTTCTGGGAATTTTCTGAAAGGAATTCTTTTTATTAAAGCTAATTAATCTGTGAACCACTATTTTTTGTTAAATCAGTCAGGGCCTAGTAGCAGCAGTTTAAGTTTAAATTTAAAACACAGAAGAGAATTTTCTGGTTACATTTCATACCCAGCAGAGAGCTTGTAGTTTAAATTTAATAGTCACTCAGGGCCTAGCATCAGCAAAGTACTTTTAGTTTAAATTTAAAACACAGAAGAGAGCTTTCTGGTTAAATTTCAAAACAAGTACAGAGCTTGTAGTTTAAATTTCATAATAAGTTAGAGCCTAGCAGCAGCAAAGAGCTATAATTTAAATCAAACCAGAATATAGCTTACCTCAGCAGCACAAGACAGGGTACTGTGTAGCAGCCCTCTTTTAATAAGTGTTACTTCCTTCCCTCCCTCCCCAACACCCACCCACCCACTCACTCCTAGGATAATCGTAGCTTTATTGGTACTTACACATCTTAAAGGACAGGAGGTGCTCTCAGGTGAAGCTCATTACCCAAATCAGTCATACAGTAAGGACCTGAGATTAATTAAGCTTTACATGAACAAGGTATATTAAACATATTAGCTACAGTTTTATTAGTATAAATATCCATATCAACCCTTAGTAAGTAAAGAACTTAAAGATCTAAACACAAGCTTAAAACTAAGATGCAGACAGTAGTCCAGCAGCGAGATGGGGGCTTTCCAGTCTTTTGCATTGAGTGTCAAATGTATGATTTTCTCCCAGTTGGTGAGCGGTCTTACGTGTGCACTAGGTGCAAGGAGCTCTTTGCTCTCAGGGAAAAAGTCCTTTCTCTAGAGGCTAGAGTAGCAGACATGGAAAACATAAGACAGACAAAGGTACATTGACGAGACCTACAGGGATATAGTCCTGAAGTCCCACCTCCAGTCTGGCAGCATCCCTGATGCCATGGAGGAGAGAGGTCACATGACAGGAGAGCATCACCCTGGTGTGGCAGGAAGTGATCCTGTAACTAGGACCTGTCCTCCAGGTGATGTAAAACCCTCTCGCACCGAGGAAGTTTCTCCAGGGCCATGTGTCCATGAGGGAAGGGTTAGGACAGCCGTTATAGTTGGTGATTCGATAATTAGGCATGTAGATAGCTGGGTGGCTGGTGGACGTGAGGATCATCTGGTAACATGCCTGCCTGGTACGAAGGTAGCAGACCTCACGCGCCACCTAGATAAGGTCTTAGATAGTGTTGGGGAGGAGTCTGCTGTCTTGGTACATGTCGGTACCAATGACATAGGAAAATGTGGTAGGGAGGTTCTGGAGGCTAAATTTTGGCTTTTAGGTAGGAAGTTGAAATCCAGAATTTCCAGGGTGGCGTTCTCCAAAATGCTTCCTGTTCCATGCGCAGGACCCAAAAGGCAGGCAGAGCTCCAGAGTCTCAATGCGTGGATGAGACAATGGTGCAGAGATGAGGGTTTTGGATTTGTTAGGAACTGGGGAACATTCTGAGGAAAGGAGGGGCTCTTCTGAAGGGATGGGCTTCACCTTACACGGGATGGAACCAGGCTGCTGGCATTAAACTTTAAAAAGGAGACAGAGCAGCTTTTAAACTAGATAACAGGGGAAAGTCAACAGTCGCCCAAGAGCGGATGGTTCGGAAGAATGTATCCTTGAAGGATACTACGAAAAGCAGAGAGGTTCCAAAAAAGAGTAAAGTAGCCCAAATGCCCTCAAGTATGGAGCAGATAGAGCTTAAAGATCCCAAATTACCCATGTCTACCAATAGCCAAATTAATATGAATAAAATACAGTCTCTAAAATGCTTGTATGCAAATGCTAGAGGTCTAAAAAATAAGATGGGAGAGTTAGAATATATAGCACTAAATGAGAGGTTAGATATGATTGGAATATCAGAGACATGGTGGAAGGAGGACAACCAGTGGGACACTGATACCTGGGTACAAACTATATCGTAATGATAGAGCTGATCAAATTGGTGGAGGGGTTGCGCTCTATGTTAGAGAGGGCATTGAGTCAGAAAGGATTAAAGTTTTGCAGGAAACAAAATTTGCTGTAGAATCACTATGGATTGAAATTCCATGTAAAAAGGGGAAGGCAATGGCAGTGGAGGTGTACTATCAACCGCCTGGCCAGAATGAACAAATGGATGATGAAATGCTCAAAGAAATCAACGAAGCTAGCAAATGTTACAGCGCAGTAATAATAATGGGTGATTTCAATTACTCCAGTATCGACTGTGTCAGTGTCACGGCAGGACATGCTAGGGAGATAAAGTTCCTAGATGAAATAAATGACTGCTTCTTGGAGCAGCTGGTTCATGAACCGACCATAGGGGAAGCCATATTAGACCTAGTCCTTAGTGGAACACCAGATCTAGTGCAAGAGATAAGGGTGTTGGGGCCACTTGACAATAGCGATCATAGCATGATCGCCTTTGATTTAATTAGTGGAGGAGGGATAATAAGGAAATCCACAGTACTACCTTTTAACTTTCAAAAGGGAGATTATGATAAAATGAGGAAAATAGTAAAGAAAAAAAAAGGAGCAGTTGCAAAGGTTAAAGACTTACATCAAGCTTGGGTGTTGTTGAAAAATACTATCTTGGAAGTCCAGACCAGCTGTATTCCACGCTTTAAGAAAAGTGAAAGGAAGTGCAAAAAAACTGCCAGCATGGTTTAAAAGTGAGGTCAGAGGCTGTTGCCAAAATAGCATCTTTCAGGAAATGGAAAAAAGAGCCAAATGACGAAACCTGGAAACAGCACAAGCACTGGCAAGTCAAATGCAATGCATTGATAAGGCAGGCGAAGGGAGAATTTGAGAAGAAACTTGCTATAGAAGCAAAAACGCGAAATGAAGACTTTTTCAAGTACATTCGTAGCAAACAACCTGTGAGAGAGTCAGTTGGTCCATTAGATGATAGAGGGGTTAAAGGGGCACTAAGAGACGACTCGGCGATAGTGGAGAGACTGAATGAATTCTTTGCTTCGTTCTTTACTGAGGAAGATGTAGGGATGTTACCCATAACTGAAGTGGTATTTAAAGGTTCGGAAGACTTGCAGGAAATATCAATACATTGGGAAGATGTAGTACAACTATTAGATAAACTGAAGAGCAGCAAATCACCTGGGCCAGATGGTATACATTCAAGGGTGTGGAAGGAACTGAAATATGAGATTGTAGACCTGCTAATTGGGAAGATGTAGTACAATTATTAGATAAACTGAAGAGTAGCAAATCACCTGGGCCGGATGGTATACATTCAAGGGTGTTGAAGGAACTGAAATATGAGATTGTAGACCTGCTATTAGTAATCTGTGAACTATCATTAAAATCATCTCTAATACCTGAAGATTGGAGGATCGCCAATTTAACACCAATTTTGAAAAAGGGTTCCAGGGGTGATCCGGGAAACTACAGACCGGTGAGCCTGACGTCAGTACCAGGAAAAATGGAAGAAACCATCATAAAGAATAAAATTACTCAGCATGTAGATAGTCATGGCCTAATGGGAGACAGCCAACATGGCTTTAGACAAGGATGATCTTGTCTTACTAACCTGTTATGTTTTTTTGAAGGTGTGAATAAACTGATGGACAAAGGTGAGTCGGTTGATATAGTGTATCTGGACTTTCAGAAAGCCTTTGACAAGGTCCCTCATCAGAGACTTCTGGCAAAACTAAAGAGTCATGGGATAGGAGGCAGTGTACTATTGTGGATCAGGAACTGGTTAAAAGATAGAAAGCAGAGGGTTAGGCTAAATGGCCAATTTTCCCAATGGAGAAAGGTGAATAGTGGTGTACCCCAGGGATCTGTGCTGGGTCTGTTGCTTTTTGACATACTGTATTCATAAATGACCTGGAAAGTGGAACAACAAGTGAGGTTATCAAATTTGCAGATGACAAAACTATTTCAAGTTGTTAAAACCCAAGAGAATTGTGGAAAATTGCAAAAGGATCTGGGCATCAAAATGGCAGATGAAATTTAATGTGGACAAGTGCAAAGTTATGCACCTAGGGAAGAACAACCCAAACTATGGTTACACGATGCAAGGTTCCACATAAGGAACCACCACCCAGGAAAAAGATTTAGGCTTCATTGTGGATAACATGTTAAAACCCTCGGCCCAGTGTGCGGTGGCGGCGGCAGCCAAGAGAGCAAATAGAATGCTAGGTATCATAATGAAAGGAATGGAAAATAAAACAAAAGATATTATAATGCCTCTATATCGTTCCATGGTAAGACCGCACCTTGAATATTGTGTGCAATTCTGGTCGCCGTATCTTAAAAAGGATATAACGTTATTAGAAAAGGTTCAAAGAGCCACCAAAATGGTAAAGGGGATGGAAGGATACTCCTATGAAGAAAAGCTAAAAAGGTTAGGGCTCTTTAACCTGGAAAAGAGACGGCTGAGGGGAGATATGATAGAAGTCTATAAATTAATGAACGGAGTGGAATGGGTAAACGTAGATCGATTCTTTACATCATCAGAATATAGAAAGACTAGGGGACAAGCATTGAAGCTACAGGGTAACCTATTTAAGACCAATAAGAGAAAGCACAGTTACTTACCTGTAACAGGTGATCTCTGGGAACAGCAGGAATTAGTCCTCACATATGGGTACGTCGGTACCGACGGAGCCCGTGCGGGAAAGCTCCCCAGCTTCTTAGAATAGAAGCTTTTGGGACCTCCCACTGCACATGCGCACTGCCTTCCCGCCTTCCTGAACAGCTCTCCTCAGTTTCGAGTTTATAGCTGAGTCAACAGAGAGAGGACAGGAAGATAGATAGATAAAAGATACAACTCCTAGGGGAGGTGGGTGGGTTGTGAGGACTAATTCCTGCTGTTCCCAGAGATCACCTGTTACAGGTAAGTAACTGTGCTATCTCCAGGAACAAGCAGGAATAAGTCCTCACATATGGGGACTCCCTAGCTTAGATGCATGGGATCCCCTGTAAAGGTTCGCCATCTTCGTATGGATCTCAGGCATCCATTCTGGGAAGGTGGGCAGGAGTTGTTTAGGAATGGAACAGGTGCTTGAGGACAGCCTGGCCAAACAAGGCATCCCGGCGGGAGTCCTTGTCCAAACAGTAATGGGCTGTGAAGGTATGAACCGAGGCCCAGGTAGCGGCTCGACAGATCTGATCTATGGAAACAGAGTGCAGATGAGCCATAGAAGTTGCCATGGCCCTCACATTGTGAGCAGTGACATGGCCTTCCAGAGAAATGTTTTTGCTCTGGTAAGCAAAAGAAATACACTGAGCAATCCAATTGGAAAGTGTACGCTTGGAGACTGGAAGTCCCAAATGGGAAGGATCAAAGGCCACAAAAAGTTGAGAAGACTTTCGATGTGGCTGAGTCCTATTAAGGTAAAAAGCGAGAGCTCTTTTACAATCCAGAGTATGAAGGTTCCTCTCTGCATTGGATGCATGAGGAGCTGGAAAAAAGACAGGTAGATATACCTCTTGATTAAGATGAAAAGGCGAGACCACTTTAGGCATAAAGTGGGGATTCGTCCTAAGGACCACCTTATCATGATGAAATCTTGTGTAAGGTGGATTAGCCACTAAAGCCTGCAGCTCACTGATGCGGCGAGCCGAAGTGACTGCAATGAGGAAGATGACCTTCCAGGAAAGAAATTTCAAGGAGGTGGAAAACATTGGCTCAAAAGGTGGCTTCATAAGTTGACCGAGCACTAGATTCAAATCCCATGCGACCGGGGGTGGTCTGATGGGAGGTTTAGTGAGAGTCAGGCCTCTCATGAATCTTGCAACAAGAGGATGAGAGGAGATAGGTTGTCCATTTATATGTTTCAAGGATGCTGCAATAGCACTTAAATGGACTCTTACCGAATTCGTCTTGAGGCCTGCATTGGATAGATGCAGGAGATAATCAAGAAGAGAATTCAAAGGAAGTGCCAGAGGGTCAAGACCCTGCTGAGCACACCAAATGGAAAAACGTTTCCATTTGAAAGCATAGGAACGCCTGGTAGAGGGTTTCCTAGAGGCAGAAAGGATATCTTTCACTGGTTGGGAAAGATGAAAGTCTTGAAGGCTTAAGCCTTCAGTAACCAAGCACCGAGGTGAAGGGATTTGGGGTTTGGGTGCCACAAAGTCCCCTCCTCCTGAGACAGGAGGTCTGGCGCAGCTCCCAGATCCAAGTAGGATCTCTGGGAGAGCTGTAGAAGTAGAGGGAACCACACTTGGCGTGGCCAGCGTGGAGCTATGAGGATCATAGTTCCATGATCCCTCTGGAGTTTGAACAGAGTCTTGGGAATCAAAGGAATGGGTGGAAAGGCATATAGGAATGCCTGACTCCAATTCAGGAGAAAGGCGTCCGTAGCCTGAGCTCCCTGACACGGAGTTCTGGAACAGAACCGGGGAAGTTTGGCATTCCACGGACTTGCAAAGAGGTCTATGTCCGGGGTCCCCCATTCCTGAAAGATTCGGTTTATTTGGTCCAAATGTAGGGACCATTCGTGTGGCAGCAGAACTCGACTGAGCCTGTCTGCCCGAGAGTTTTGAACTCCTGGGAGATACACTGCTAGCAGGTGAATCTGATGCTCTCTGGCGAAGGCCCATAGTCTTAGAGCTTCGTTGCAAAGCGACAGAGAGCCCGTCCCTCCTTGTTTGTTTATGTAAAACATGGCCACCTGATTGTCCGTCTGAACTAGGACAGTGAGGTTGGCTAGGAGGGAGTGGAAGACCTTGAGGGCAAGGTAAATTGCTCGCAGTTCCAGAAGATTGATATGAAGGGTGGTCTCCTGTAGAGACCAAGTGCCCTGAGTGGAGAGAGTTTGCAGATGGGCTCCCCACCCTGTTTGGGAGGCATCTGTTGTGAGGGTTGCTTGGGGTAGCAATGGTTGAAATGGAGCCCCCAACAACAGATTCTTGGTGGAAGTCCACCAGTGGAGGGACCAAAACAGACGATCGGAGGTTTGTATTTGGTCTGAGAGCGCTCCTGACGCCTGAGTCCACTGAGTGGCCAGGGTCCATTGAGCTGCTCTCATATGAAGACGAGCATAGGGCACCACATGCACTGTGGAGGCCATATGACCCAGTAGGCGTAGCATTTCCCTGGCTGTCAAGTGAGTGCTGGACTGAGCTTGGGAGGCCAAACTCAGGAGGCGCTGGCCTCGAACATGTGGAAGGTAGGCCCTTGCAGTGATGGTGTCCAACTGGGCCCCTATGAATTCTAGAGATTGAGTAGGGATGAGTTGGGACTTGGGAAGGTTTACTACCAGTCCCAGATACTGCAAAAGGCTCCTTGTGTGGTCCAGGGAAATCTGGGCCTGTGACTGAGTTGGAGCTCGGATGAGCCAGTCGTCCAGATATGGGAAGACAAAGATTCCCATGCCTCTTAGAAATGCGGCTACGACTGCCATGCATTTTGTGAATACTCTTGGAGCAGAGGCTAGACCGAAGGGGAGTACTCTGTATTGGAAATGTTTTCCCTGAAACAGAAAGCGAAGATACTTTCTGTGGGATGGATGGATGAGTATATGTGTATACGCATCCTGTAGGTCTAGAGAACAAAGCCAGTCCTGACCCTGGAGGTAAGGAAGGAGAATGCCGAGAGACAGCATTTTGAATTTCTCCTTGAAGAGAAATTTGTTCAATTCTCTCAGATCTAGGATTGGTCTGAATCCCCCTGTCTTCTTTGGAATGAGAAAATAAGGGGAGTAGAAACCGGACCCTTGTTGAGGAAGAGGAACCTCTTCTATGGCCCCTTGGGCAAGAAGAGAGGAAACCTCTTGACCCAACAGGGTTAGGAGAGATGGGGGAGAATTGAATGGTCTCACCATATGATGGGGAGGAAGGCTGGAGAAATGAAGTTTGTAACCCTCTCGAATGATAGAGAGGGTCCATTGTTCTGTTGTGATTTGTTCCCATCTGGGAGCAAAGTGAACCAACCTTCCGGGTATGGTGAGAGGTTCTGGTTGTGTTAGAACCAGAAGTGGCAAGTTCCCTAGGAGCAAGTCAAAACCCCTGAGGGGTTGGAGCCTGCTGAGCTACAGTAGCTGCTGCAGGCTTAGCTCGTGCTTGTTTGGATTGCTGACGCTTAGCAGTATAGCGAGGTTGAGAAGACTGCTGGCCAGTATTTGAAGCAACTCTGGCCTTCTTATAGTAAGGCCTTTTAAAAGACTTTTTCTTAGTAGGAATTGAAGTGGACTTTGAAAGTCTTTCCAAGGTGGCATTTTCAGCATCCATCTGGGTGGCTTTGATTTGCCACTCTTCCCCAAATAAGTTCTCACCTGTACAGGGCAGATTCCGTAAGCCATCTAGAACCCAAGGTTCCAGATCAGAGGCCTGGAGCCAAGCAAGACGTCGGGCTGCAATAGCAATGCCCGAAGCCCTACTGGCTCCCTCAAAGGAATCATATGCTGCCCTATTAGAGAACTTAGAAACCTCTAAGAGTTGTTTCACTAGGGAAAGGAATCCCTGCTTTTTATCCTCAGGGATAAAGGGGGCAAAATGCCGCACCTTTTTGGCAAGTTCCTCCAGGAACATGCCCATATAGAGACTGTAGGAATTAATCCTGGCTATAAGCATACTAGCCTGGAAAATTTTCCTACCAAAAGAGTCCAAAGTCTTACATTCCCGTCCTGGAGGGGTGGAAGAGTGCCTTTTGGTACTCCTAATCTTCTTCATTGCAGACTTCACCACAATAGAGTGGTGGGGCAATTGAGTCTTTTGGAAACCAGGAGAAGGAGGGACCCTATACATGGTGTCCAACCTACGGGAATAAGGAGACAAAGTCAAAGGATTTTCCCAGAAATCCATCAGTTGTTCTTGAAGGATTTCATGGATAGGCAGGGTAACTGCCTCCTTAGGGGCCTTTGAGTATCCCAAAATATCCAGTTTTTTGGATCTGGGTTCCTTTTCAGAGGATGTGGTAATAGAAAGGGCTGTAGCCATATCTAAAACAAAGTCCTGGAAGGACAAATCCTCTGGAGGGGACATTCTCCTTTTAGGAGAAGAGGGCTCCTCAGGTAAGTTGAGTGAAAACTCAGCAGAATCATCAGAGGAGTGAAAATCCTCAGAGGAATCGGTGCTTTCCTCTAACGCACGATACGCGTACCGATCGGTATCGATATCGGGCGTATCGGGTATGGAACCGGTATGGAGCGAAAGCCCATACGGTACCGACTTGCGTTTAGAGGTGGACGGCCTCGATACCGGCATGGCGGACGATACCGGTATCGGGCCCGGAACCGCTGAAAGCGGAACCGATGGCGTTGCAGCTTTAATGAAAGCCATGACGGCCTGCTGCATGGACTGTACAGTATCGCCCATGGACGCCATAGCTGCCTGGATGTCGGTACCGGAGTGACCCGGTACCCCAGAGCAGGCTAACAGGTGATCTGTCGAGGCCGTAGCATCGATATCAACCTGAGACCCCTGAATTGGCGTTTTTGGAAGTTGGACTTCCCGCCGGGGTTGTTTGGCTGGGGCAGGGTCCTCAAGTTCTAAGCTAAGAGCCTCTCGATGCTTTGAAGGAGATTTGCTCTTTGAGGACTTGCCCACAGAAGGTTTGGTTACCTGAGATCCATCCGGAGAAGAAGACCTGGATGACTGTGATGCTGTATTCTCTGAAGCAAACAGCACATGGAATTTGTTGGCCCGGTTCTGCAGCCCACGTTTAGACATGTGGGAGCAAGATGGGCAGTCCGGTATGGAATGGTCAGGCCCCAAACATTTCAGACACCATTCATGGGTGTCTGTGACTGAAATAACAGCATTACATTTGGTACACTTCTTAAATCCAGGGGCTGGCTTCTCCATGAGGAGAAATTGAGTAGGCCGAGAGGCCTCTCTGAAGTGACCAAAAGCTAAAAAATAAGAAAAAAGAATTATAATTTTTTAAAGAAAGAAAGAAAAGACCGGCGATACCGGTATCGGTATGGGGAAGGCAGGTACGCGGTCTAAAGAAACAAATAAAATAACAATTTCTTCAGCGGTGACAGGAACACGACCTGCTGGCTCCGCGGAAAAAGAGAAACTGAGGAGAGCTGTTCAGGAAGGCGGGAAGGCAGTGCGCATGTGCAGTGGGAGGTCCCAAAAGCTTCTATTCTAAGAAGCTGGGGAGCTTTCCCGCACGGGCTCCGTCGGTACCGACGTACCCATATGTGAGGACTTATTCCTGCTTGTTCCTGGAGATAATATCTTTTCACTCAACGTGTAATCAAACTCTGGAATTTGTTTCCAGAGGATGTGGTAAAGGCTGTTAGTGTTGCTGGGTTTAAAAAAAGGTTTAGACAAGTTCCTGGAGTAAAGGTCCATAAATCATTATTAAGAAGGGACCCAGGATATCAATGCTTGACCCAGTACAAGCATTGTGGAACCTGTCTCTTTTGGGGAAACTGCTAGCTATGTATGACCTAGATTGGCCACTGTTGGAAAGAGGATACTGGGCTTGATGGACCTTGGTCTGACCCAGTATGGCATAGCTTATGTTCTTATGTTCCTTCCTTTCATTTCTAAACTGCTTGAATGTGCGGTTTACCGCCGTTGTCTTGACTTCCTCTCTTCCCGTGCTCTTCTCGATCCCTTACAATCCAGTTTTCGTCCTTTGCACTCTACTGAAACTGCTCTTGTCAAAGTCTCCAGTGACTTGTTCCTGGCTAAATCTAAAGGCCTTTACTCAGTCCTTATCCTCCTTGACCTTTCTGCTGCCTTTGACACTGTTGACCATAATCTTCTCCTTGACACTTTGTCCTCGCTTGGCTTTAGGGACTCTGCTCTCTCCTGGTTCTCCTCATATCTCTGCCATCACTCCTTAAGTGTATCTTCTGGTGGCTCCTCCTCCTCTGTTACCCTGCTCTCGGTTGGTGTCCCCCAGGGTTCTGTCTTGGGTCCCCTTCTTTTTTCTCTCTATACCCAATCCCTTGGTGCACTTATTTCCTCTCATGGTTTTCAGTACCATCTCTATGCTGATGACTTCCAAATCTATCTCTCTACTCCTGATCTTTCTTCTGCTTTCCAGTCGTGGATCTCTTGCTGTCTCTCTGCCATTGCTGCCTGGACGTTCCATCGTTGTCTGAAATTGAACATGACCAAGACTGAACTTCTCATTTTTTCTCCTAAAAGTTCCCATTCTCCTTTTTTAGTCTCTGTTGATGGCTCTGTTCTCCAACCTGTTTCATCTGCTCGCAATTTGGGTGTTATTTTTGACTCTTCGCTCTCTTTCTCCTCTCATATCCAACTCATCGCTAAGACCTGTTGCTTCTTTCACTTCAACATTGGCAAAATCTGCCCCTTTTTCTCTGAGCTCTCTCCTAAAGCCCTCATCCATTCCCTAATCGCCTCCCGCCTTGATTACTGTAACCTCCTTTTTGCTGGTCTCCCTCAGTCTCATCTCTTCCCTCTTCAGTCTATTCAGCACTCTGCTGCCCGTTTGATTTTCCATCAGACTCGTTTTGCCCACATCACTCCTCTCCTCAGATCTCTTCACTGGCTCCCTATCCATTTCCATATTCACTTTAAGCTTCTCCTTCTGACCTATAAGTGCATTCACTCTGTGGCTCCTCAGTACTTTTCTTCTCTCATTTCTCCCTATTCCCCCCCCCCCTCATGTACTCCGTTCTTCGCAGTTGCTTCTTGCTATGCCCTTCTCCTCTACTGCCAACTTCAGATTCCGCTCTTTTCACCTTGCTGCTCCTTACGCTTGGAATAAACTTCCTTTGTCTATACATCAGGCATCTTCTTTGCCCCTCTTCAAACTCAAGTTAAAAGCTCATCTTTTCACCTCTGCCTTTGGCTCTTGATTTTGCTGTTCTCCTTCCTTCCCCTCTTATTTCACCTTTCTTTCTTCCTCTTACACTTGTTCTTACCTCTTTCCTTTGTCCTGTCTCTCCTGCTCTTGTCTCTTTGCCCTTGTTCTTATCTTTTTTCTACTCCTTTTCTTGCTTTGTCTTTTTAGATTGTAAGCTCTTTTGAGCAGGGACTGTTTTTTTGTGTTTTCATTCTACAGCGCTGCATGCGCCTGGTAGAGCTTTATAAATGCTTAGTAGTAGTAGTAGTAGTAGCAGTAGTTTTACAGTTCGGTCATGAAGATGATGGGGTTAGGTTAAGATGATGGATAGAAATCAGGATCTGAACGCGACAGTGAAGAGACGGGTTTTTAACCTGGATTTGAAGAGGGCTAGGGAGGGTGCCTGACGTATAGATACAGGTAAGCTATATATATGTATATAGTTCACCCTGTTCTCCAAGTTACTTTTCCTGTTCAATGTAATGACCAGACATTTGCTTATTGTCAGATACTGTTTGTTCTATGTAAACCGCGCTGATCTCAAATAGTGCGGTATATAAGAAATGTAAATAAATAAATAAGCTGTTCCAGGCATAGGGTGCAGAAAGGTGAAAGGAGCGAAGTCAGGAGTTAGAGGTACAAGTGAAAGGCCTAAATAGAAGTAATTTGTTAGCAGAGCGAAGTTCCCGAGCTGGGATGTGGGGGGAGATAGGAGATGAGAACTATTGAGGGGCCACAGAGTGAATGCACCTATAGGTGAGTAGGAGAAGTTTGAATCGGATGCGGAATTGGATGGGGAGCCAATGAAGCGACTTGAGAAGAGGAGTAATGTGGACATGGCAGGACTGGCGGAAGATTAGTCGAGCAGCATAATTTTGAATGGCTTGAAGGGGAGGAGATGGCTTACGGGAAAGACCAGCAAGGAGTAGGTTACAGTAGTCGAGGCGAGAGGAGATTAAGGAGTGGATAAGCATTTTGGTGGTGTGTTCCGACAGGAAGGGGCGGATTTTGCTAATGTTGTAGAGAAAGAAGCGGCAGGTTTTAGCAACGTGCTGGATATGTGTGGAGAAGGAGAGAGAGGTGTCAAAGATGACCCCCAGATTGTGGGCCAAGGGAACAGGAAGGATCATAGATCCATCCATGGAGACTGAGAAAGGGGGAAGAGTAGAAGAGTTAGGGGGAAAGAGGAGGAGTTCAGTCTTGGCCATGTTCAATTTCAGGCGGCGATGAGACATCCAGACGGCGATGTCAGAAAGGCAGGCAAAGATCTTGGTTTGGATTGCTGGAGAGATATTAGGTGTAGAGAGGTAGATTTGGAAGTCGTCGGCATGGAGATGGTACTGAAAGACATGGGAGGAGATAAGCACACCAAGGGATTGGGTATAGAGAGAGAAAAGGAGGGGGCCCAAGACGGATCCCTGGAGAACACCAACATGGAACGGGGTGGGAGGAGCCGCCGCCAGAGCACACACTAAAGGAGCGATGGGAGAGGTAGGAGGAGAACCAGGATAATATGGAGCCCTTGAAACCCAGCAAGGAGAGGGTGGAGAGGAGAAGATTGTGGTCAGTGTCAAAGGCAGCAGAGAGGTCGAGAAGGATGAGAACAGAGTAGAGGCCCTTAGATTTAGCGAGGAACAAGTCATTGGAGACTTTTGTAAGAGCTGTTTTGGTGGAGTGTAGGGGACGGAAGCCGGATTGTAGTGGGTCCAGGAGGGCCTGGGAGGTGAGGAAGTCGAGGCAGCGTCGGTGGACTGCTCGTTCTAGAAGTTTAGATATGAAGGGAAGGAGGGAGATGGGTCGATAATTAGGACAGGTGGGATCGAGTGAGGGTTTCTTGAGGAGAGGTGCGACAACGGCATGTATGAATTCGATGGGGACGGTTGCAGTGGAGAGTGATAGGTTGAGAATATGAGAGATAGAGGGGATAATGGTGGGGGAGATGGGGTGTAGAAGATGGGTGGGGATAGGGTCAGAAGAACGGGTGGTGGGTTTGGAGGAGGAAAGAAGAAGTGTGGTTTCCTCTTCAGAGATCGTAGGGAAGGAGGAGAGGGTAGCAGAGGAAGTCAGGATGGGGGGGGGGGAATTGGGGGGGGAGGTAGATGAGGGTGCGGGGAATTGGAGGGTAATCTTTTGGATTTTGTCATGGAAATAGTCGGCAAGGGTTTGGGCAGAAAGTGAGGGCAGGACTGGGGGTGGGGGCACCTTGAGGAGAGAATTGAGGGTATTAAAGAGGCGGCGAGGATCAGAAGCTAGGGAGTTAGTCAGATGGATGAAGTAGTTTAATTTGGCAAGTGCTATGGCTGACTGGAAGGAGTCAAGCATGAATTTGAAGTGTAGAAGGTCTTCAGTGGAGCAGGACTTGGTCCAGGCACGCACAAGGGCCCAATATTGAGTTATGCAGGCTATGCTACACAGCGGCACATAGCCTGCCCGTCGAGTTCCTTAACCCAGATTTTCACTTCTGCGCCAACAGAAGTGAAAATCTGGGTTAGCCTGCACACCCCGGGCAGCCGCAAAGGCTACATAGGTAGCAGCGATTTTCAATGCTACCTGCATAGCCCTCTGCACTTAAAGTTAAGCGAGGTGTAGCCCCTTCCTCCACCCCAGAATGCCCCTAACATGCCCCAATGCTATGCAGATAGCATGTGGGCACATTAGGGACACAGACAGGTGCGTGTAGGTGCCCTTCGAATATCCCGGATATGGCCCTTACATGGGTAACTAAGTTACTCATGTAAGGGGCCTTCAAATATCAGGCCCAATATGCCTAAGACTTTGAAGGTGCAAAATATCCTTTTTTTGTGACACAAACAATAACACAGGTACACTACCAAAAAACTGCCTCCAGTTTTGCAACTGATTCCTATAGATTTTGGGGTGCTAAATCCAGGAAAAATAGCCAAAATGTTCCATCACGTCACGTTTTCTTGCAAAATAGATTCTTTACCCATATAAGGTATGTTCACATAATTTCTTTTTAGCCGACTGCAGTTTATTTTCTTGGCCCAAAATAGAGGTTGTAATGGTTAACTAACTAGAAACACTCCCTCATGATATTTTAGAGTGTTTTGTATTCATTTTATACATTAACAGGACAATTGGGAGGCGGGGGGCTAAATCCAGTACTCGCGCTGGCGCATGTTCTTTCCTGTTCGCCACGCCTCGTTCGCTCGCTCAAACACGGTGGTTGTGACATGAACGTTCCTGTCAAATTTCAGTTTCTTGCAAGTTCATTATTACCTTTTGCTTGCTCAGTCGTAATCCAGCTTTATTCCGAAGTGGTTCACTACAGTTGTAGTTTGCAGTGCTGTGTATTTGTGATGGCTCACAGAGCCAGAGCTTGCGTCAACTCTCCGGACAGTTTTTGTTTTATTTGTGGGGAATATACCGTGAAAAAGCGGCATAGGACATTTCTGCATTTATTAAAAAGTATATTTTCGCCTATTTCGGTTTGAAGTTAGGCGATCAAGACAAACCGTGGGCTCCTCACAAAGTGTGCAAGACATGTGAGGAAGATCTACGCTTATGGATGAAAGGTAAAAAACAAGCATTTCGTTTCGGAATACCTATGATGTGGCGTGAACAAAGAGACCACAGCAGTGACTGCTATTTTTGCTCTTGCATTGTGAAGGGATACAACTTAAAAAATAAGAACGTAATAAGTTACCCCAACCTTCCCTCAGCAATTAGGCCTATGCCTCATAGCAACGAAGTACCTGTGCCTGAACCACCAAAATCTTTGGATCATATTTGTGTGGACGGTTCTGATCATGATGAGACTCATCAGATGGCTTTTCCCGATGAGTCCAATACTTCCGAGTTTGAAACTGAACCAGATCCGATTCCTTTAATTTTCTCTATAGCTGTATTGAATGATTTAGTCCGTGATTTAGGACTGCCAAAAGATGCTGCGCAACTGCTTGGTTCTCTGATTTTACAGAAAAATATATTGTCCCCAGGAACAACTTTTTATTGGTACCCGCAACCGCGAGACACAATTTTGAAGTATTTCAGCAAAGAGGAAGATTTGGTATTTTGCAACGATATATACGGAGTGATGGAAAAGTTTAAACTCAAGTATGATCCTGCTGAATGGCGGCTGTTCATTGATTCGTCAAAAGACAGCATAACAGGTGTTCTTCTTCATAATTGCACCACATTCGCTTCAGTTCCTATTGCTCACTCTGTTATTCTCCAAGAAAAATACGAGAATTTGGGCCTGATTCTTCAGTAGATTCATTATGATGAGCATAAGTGGCTGATTTGTGGAGACTTTAAAAATTCTATCCATGCTATTAGGGCAGCAATCCGGTTTCACCAAATAACCCTGCTTCCTTTGCTTGTGGGATAGCCGGGCCCGCGACCTACACTGGGGGAAAAAAGACTGGCCAATTCGGGAGTATTTGAGACCCGGTGAGAAAAATGTTCTTCATGAGAGCTTGGTACCTCGTGATAAAATTCTATTACCACCTCTCCACATTAAGTTGGGTCTCATTAAGCAATTCATCAAGTCCCTTCCAAAAGATGGTGAGTGCTTTCGGTACCTTTGCTCAAAGTTCCCCCGACTTTCTGAAGCAAAGCTAAAGGAAGGAGTGTTTTTGTGGCCCTGATATAAGGAAACTCATTTCAGATGGAGCATTCGCTGAAACGATGTCTGAGAAGGAAAAAGAAGCCTGGGATTCCTTCAAGGATGTTGTTCTCAATTCTTGGGGAACAGGTGGGATGAGAACTATAAGGATATTGTTGCCAGGATGCTCAATGCCTTCAAAGAACAAGGCTGTAACATGAGCCTGAAAGTCCATTTCTTGCACTCCCATGTGAACTACTTTCCCGAAAACTTGGGGCGTACAGTGAAGAACAAGGTGAAAGGTTTCACCAGGACATCAAGGACGCAGAGAGAAGGTACCAAGGAAGATGAACACCACTATGATGGCTGATTTCTGCTGGTTGCTGCTGCGGGAAACCCCAGATGAAAAATACGCCAAGCAGCGCACCAAGAGAAGCATTCGGGGGAAAAAGAAACGGGCCCACCAGGAAATTGATTGACCCAAGAATGACTTTAAAATCTAAACTGTGTTGACAAATATCGTGTTTTTACTAAACTTTGAAATAAAAATTTGCTAGTTATTACCACAGTGTCGGATCTCATTTATTAGAATTTTATTTTCACACCATCGTGTTTGTCTTCATGTATTGCAATGGTGCGGTTTGCGTTTTCTATTCTTACATACATACCTGTACAACATTTTTTGCACATTTCTTTGCTTTGCTTTGTGTCTAACCTCGCTCTTATATGCTCAATGTTTGTGCACATGTATGTGGCTGTTTTAAGTGCAGACAATTTTGCTACTATCACAGTGTGTTTTGTTGACATTACTCTATTCTTATGTGCTGCCTTGTTACAATTTTCTTTATTCTTATTTGAATAACTACTAAACAATTAGTATAAAGAATTCATCCAAGAAACTTTTATCTCGATCGCACTCAATCTGAAACGTTCACCTCAAACTGCTAACCCAATGTAGAAAAAAATCTGTACGTGATGGAGCAAATTGGTTACCAGATTTGGATTCAGCGCACCAAAAAACGTAAAAATCAATCGAAACATTAGAGGCAGTTTAAAAAAAATTTTTTTTAGTGTACCTGTGTAATTAAGGCAAAAAAAAAACCTGAAATCAGGAGTGTGCATATGTATTCATCCCCCAAAGTCAATACTTTGTAGAACCTCCTTTAGCTGCAATTACAGCTGAAAGTCTCTTGGGGTACGTCTTTATTAGCTTAGCACATCTAGCCATTGGGATTTTCACCCATTCCTCAAGGCAAAACTGTTCCAACTCCTTCAAGTTAGATGAGTTATATTAGTGTACAGCAATCTTCACGTCATGCCACAGATTATCAATTGGATTGAGGCATGGGCTTTGACTAGGCCATTTCAAGACATTTAAATGTTTCCCTTTAATCCAGCTTTAGCAGTATGTTTAAGGTCATTGTTCTACTGGAAGGTGAACCTTCATCCCAGTCTCAAATCTCTGGCAGACTGCAGAATTGCCCTGTATTTAGTGCCATCCATTGTACCTTCAGTTCTGACCAGTTTTTCTGTCCCTGTCAATGAAAAACATCCCCACAGCATGATACTGCCACCACCATGTTGGAAGTGTTGCGTTTGTGCCACACATGGCATTTCCCATGATGGCCAAAAAATTAAATTTTCGTCTCATCTGACCAGAGAACCTTCTTCCATGTGTTTGGGGGGTCCGCCACATGCCGTTGTGCAAACTCCAAACGTGTTTTCTTAATTCTTTCTTTAAGAAATGGCTTTTTTCTGGCCACTCTTCCATAAAGCCCAGCTCTGTGGAGTGTATGGCTTAAAGTGATCCTATGGAAAGATACTCCCATCTCCGCTGTGGATCTTTGCAGCTCCTTCAGTGTTATCCTTGGTAGCTTTGTAGCATCTCTGATTAATGCCCTCCTTGCCCGGTCTGTTGAGTTTTGATAGGCAGCCTTCTCTTGTCAGGTTTGTAGTGGTACCATAGACTTTGCATTTTGTTATAATGGATTTAATGGTGCTCTGTGGGATATTCAGAATTTTGGGATTTTTTTTTTTTTTTTTAATAATCCAACCCCGATCTATACTTTTCCACAACTTTGTCTCTGATCTGTTTGGAGTGCTTCTTGATCTTCTTGTTGCTTGCTTAGTGGAATTGCAGAGTCAGGGGCCTTTCAGAACAGGTATATTTATACAGGCATCATGTGACAGATCATATGACACTGATTGCACACAGATGGGCCCTAATCAACTACTTATGTGACTTCTGAGATTAATTGGTTGGACCAGATCTTTAGGGGTTTCATAGCAAAAGGGATGAATAGATATACACGCACAACTTTCCAGTTTTTACTTGTTTTTTTCATATATACAAGGGTATTTTACTGTCATTTCACTTCAACAATTTGGACTATATTGTTAGGTCCATTACCTAACAACCAAAATGAACCTCCATTTTCATTCCAGGCTCTATAAAAAGTGACAAACAAGACAAAAACCGAGGGGATGAACACTTTTGCAAGGCATTGTATGTATATGTATATGTGTTTGTGTGTGTGTGTATAGTGTAGTTACTCACCTGTAAGAGTAGTTACTCACCTGTAACAGGTGTTCGCCAGGAGCAGCAGGAATCAGTCCTCACATATGGGTGTCATCGACGCCTATGAAGCCCCAGTGGAGCATTTCCCCAGCTTTCTATGAAAGCCTTTGGGAATGCAGGCACGCATGCGTGGTTACCTTCCCGCCTAAAGGTGCCATCTTACCTCAGTCAAATGACATAGCTAAGAACAGCACACAAAAAAGAAAAATAAACTATGCACAACTGCAACTCCAAGGGGAGGAGGGAGGGTTGTGAGGACTGATTCCTGCTGCTCCTGGAGAACACCTGTTACAGGTGAGTAACTACTCTTTCTCCAGGACCAAGCAGGAAGTCAGTCCTCACATATGGGTGACTCCCAAGCTCTGGGCTACCGAGGAACCCAGGCTGAACAAGAGAACTCCCTCTAGTCTCAGCAGCAAAGAAAGGCTTTCTAAGGACACAACCTCCACCGGTAGCCCAACAGAGGGCAGGAGTTGCCTAAACCTCAAAGAGATTCCGGAGTACTGCTTGGCCAAAAGCACTGTCCCTACGGGACTCCCTCTCCAGACAGTAATGGGCCGCAAAAGTCTGGCTTGAAGACCAAGTTGCAGCCCTGCAGATGTCTACCAAGGGCACAGAGCGGAGATGAGCCACTGAGGCAGCCATTGCCCTGACACGGTGGGCCGTAACCCGACCCTGCAAAGAAAGGTCAGCCGCCTTGTAAGCCCAGGTGATACAGTCAGCCACCCAGATGGACACGGTACGCTTGGACACAGCCAACCCCAACTTATTAGGGTCAAAAGAAACGAAGAGCTGAGTAGCCCTTCTATGCCACTGCGTACGGTCAAGGTAGAAGGATAAGGCCCTCCTACAGTCCAGGGTATGCAGAACTGCTTCAGCCTGGCTTGCATGAGGCCTAGGGAAGAATGTTGGAAGAACCACCTCCTGATTGAGGTGGAAAGAGGAGACAACCTTTGGGAGGAACTTTGGATGAGTCCTGAGGACTACCCTGTTCCTATAAATCCTGGTGTAAGGCCTATCACAGACCAGGGCCTGAAGCTCACTCACTCGCCTAGCCGAAGTAAGTGCTATCAGGAAGAGTGTCTTCCAGGAGAGGAAGCGTAGTGGGCAAGTAGCCATGGGCTCAAAATGTGGGCGAGTCAGTTGCTGCAAGACCACATTCAACTCCCACTCAGGGGCAGGAGGACGGATTGGAGGCTTGAGTAAAAGCAAGCCCCTGAGAAAGCGGGACACCAAGGGGTGACCCGACAGAGAATGTCCCTCCACCAGTGAGTGGTGAGCTGTTTAGAGCTGAGAGGTGGACCCGAACAGAATTGGACAAGTCCCTGATTTGATAAGTGCAGTAAGTACTGAAGCACTACTGGCACAGTACAGGAGAAGGGATCCTCTGTACGTAGCTGACACCACACAGAAAACCTTTTCCATTTGAGAGCATAGGTTTTCCTAGTGGACTGATTCCTAGAGGCCAGGACAACCTCCTCAACTTCCTGAGGCAGGCCCCAGGGAGCCAAAACTACCCTTGCAGCCTCCAGGACATGAAATTGAGAGCTTTGAGAATGGGGTGCAGAAGGGAACCCTGCTCCTGTGAGAGGAGGTCGGGTTGCAACCCCAGAGGCAGTGGGGGATCCACCGCCAGTTGAAGTAGAAGTGGAAACCAAGGCTGTCTCGGCCATCTGGGAGCCACCAGCAGGACCGAGGCCTTGTCCTGAAGAATTTTGAAGAGAGTTCGGGCCACCAAGGGCGTGGGAGGAAACGCATACAGGAGGCCCTGAGACCATGGAATCAGAAAAGCATCTGCTGCTATTCTCAGAGGATGCGGTTGCCTGGAGCAGAACTTTGGCAGTTGCTTGTTCATTGGACTGGCAAAGAGATCTACCAAAGGGAGACCCCATTTTAGGAAGATCTTCTGAACTACTGAAGGATGCAGCTGCCAGTTGTGGGGCTGCAGAATCCTGCTTAATCTGTTGGCCAGGTAGTTGTCCTGGCCTGGAAGGTACACAGCTTTGAGGAGCTCTGACCCAGTATGGCTTATCTTATGTTCTTATCATTATTAAGAAGGGACCCAGGATATCAATGCTTGAAGCAATACAAGCATTGTGGAACCTGTGTCCCTTGGGGAAACTGCTAGGTACGTATGACCTAGATTGGCCACTGTTGGAAACAGAATACTGGGCTTGATGGACCTTGGTCTGACCCAGTATGGCATATCTTATGTTCTTATGTTCTTATGAGCATGTTGTGCTTGAGGGCAAATGAACAAAGGTCCTGAGCCTCCCGACAAAGGATTCTGGACCCAGTCCCACCCTGTTTGTTCACATAAAACATGGCTACTTGGTTGTCTGTCTGAACCAGGACAGATTGATGAGCCAGGGTAGGAGAGAAAGCTTTGAGTGCTAATCGAATAGCTGAGTTTGAGGAGATTGATCTGCTGTGCAACTTCCCAAGGAGACCACAGGCCCTGTGTGCACTTGCCTAGACAATGAGCTCCCCAGCCCTGCAGGGAGGCGTCTGTGGTCAGTACCACCGTGTACCCAGGAATCTGAAAAGGCACCCCCTTTAGCAGATTGGGTGGGTGCAGCCACCAGTTGAGGGAGTTCAGAAATTGTCTGGACACCCTTATCCTGTCCGTGAGGCTGCCTGTGGCCTGTGACCACTGAGTCCGAAGGCACCACTGTGCAGGCCTCATAGGGAGCCTGGCAATGGGGGTCACATGCACTGTCGAAGCCATGTGGCCAAGCAGCCTCAGGCAGAATATGGCGGAGACCAGTGACCTGCTGAGAAACTGATTTGCCAAGGCTATCAATCTTTGGGCTCTGTCTGCTGGCAAGAAAGCCTTTGCCAGCGGAGAGTCCAGCCTTGCTCCTATGAACTCCAAGTTCTGGGAGGGGAGCAAAGTGGACTTTGGAAAGTTTATAACAAACCCCAGGCTTTGAAGTAGAGCAATAGTTCTGAGGGTGGCTTGTCTGGCCTCCTGGCAGGTCTGACCCCTGATGAGCCAGTCGTCCAGATAGGGGAAGACAAAGATTCCCTGATTTCTCAGGTAGGCCGCCACCAGTGCCAGGCATTTGGTAAAGACCTTGGGAGCGGAGGTGAGGCCAAAAGACAGTACTCTGTACTGATAATGGTTTCCTCCCACAAGGAACCTGAGGTACTTTCTGTGGTCTGGATGTGAGTGTACGCATCCTTTAGATCTAAAGAGCATAGCCAATCTCCCTGCTGGAGGTAGGGCAGAAGTGTTCCAAGAGTAAGCATCCTGAACTTTTCTTTCTCTAGGAACTTGTTGAGGTTCCTGAGGTCCAGAATGGGTCGAAGGCCACCGGTTCTTTTGGGCACCAGGAAATACCTGGAGTAGAATCCGTGACCTTGCAAGTGGGGAGGCACAGGCTCCACCGCCCTGTCCACCAACAGACCTTGAAGCTCTTGAAAGAGAAGGTCTGTGTGCAGGGGAGGCTTTGGAGGCTCCCTTGGAAAGTATGGAGGAGGCAGTTGGTGAAAATGCAGTGCATAGCCCCTGTGGACTATGTCCAACACCCAACTGTCCCCGGTGATGAGGGGCCACTGGTGGGCAAAGAGGGTGAGGCGACCTCCTGTGCAGGGCTGGGATAGCAGGGACGGAGAGGCTACGCTCAAGGAGTCAAAAACCCCCACCCTGCTGAGTGGGAGCAGGGGCCGGAGGCTTGGGGGTCCTCTGCCTACGGGGCCCATTACCCTGCCCCTTGGCTTGCTGACCCTGGGGTGCAGCTTGGGCAGCCTGATATTGAGGGTACTGTTTGTAGGCAGTGCCCTTCCTCGGGTAAAAGGGCTTTTTACCCGAGCCCTTCTTTTTATGAGGAGGGGCAGGTGTCTTCCTAGACAGCCTTGTCTGTGTAAGGTGCTCTGTTTCGAGCTGGGCGGCCTTCTCGGTCATGGGCTTGCCAAAAAGGTTTTCACCTCGGCAAGGGACATCGACCAACTTGTCCTGAACCCATGGCTCGAGGTCCGATGACTGCAGCCATGCCTGGGGTCGAGCCTCGATGCCGGCTGCCGCAACTCGGGCCGAAGCCTCGAAGCCATCGTAGGCGGCGCGGGACATGAACTTCAAGCAGTCCCGAATCCCCGAGGACAAGGACTTGAATCTCTGCAAGGGTTCCCCGGAGAGTCCAGCAGAGAACCCGGCCAACTCCTTGGCCAGGTCCCGCAAGTACATGCCCATGTACAGCTGGTAAGACTGGACACGGCAAGCAAGCATCGAGCCCTGGAAGCACTTTCTACAGATGCCATCGAGGTTCCGGGCCTCCCTTCCGGGGGGCACCGCAGAGTGCAGCTTCTGGCTCTTCAGACGATGCATGGCCGATTCCACAACCATGGAATGGTGTGGTAGCTGTGCCTTTTGAAAGCCAGGGCTCTTCCTGAGTCGATAGATCGAGTCGACTCGCTTGCTTAGAACTGGCGCCAAGGCCGGTGCCTCCCACATCCTGAAGAGGAGCCGTTCCAGCATTAGAGAAACCGGGACAGTAAAGGCCTCCTTCGGAGGAGAGTCAAACTGCAGGGCCTCGAGCTCTTCAGCACAAGGCTCTTCCCGCCGGAATAGCCAAGGCAGTGGCCATATCCCGGACGAACTCCAAGAACCGAGTATCCTCCGGAGGGGATCTACTCCGGGGCTCAGACTGCGGTGGAGTCCGACGGGACGCACAGAGTCTTGAACATATCGGGGGACTCCTCATCCTCCGTCTCCCAGGCGGACTCGTCCGACGAGGAGTGAGGGTCCGATCCCGCGGGGCCCTGGAGCACCAGCCCCGATGCCGGAGGCACCAGCGTCGACGCCCTCGGTCCTGAGCGGGAGGTCGAGGGAGACCGCGACCGAGGTCGACTTCGAGCCATGATGGACTCGAGTATCGGCTCGGTCTCCAGGTTCGACTTCGAAGTCAATGTCCTGGTGGTCGGGGCAGATGCGCCAGACAGGCTGGCCATCAGTGCCCGCTGCTGCTCCATGAAGGCAAACAATCTGCTCTCCGAGGCTGTCATCCTGAGACTCAGCTCGGGAGATGTAGCAGGCGCCGGGCCCGACGTCGGCTCCCTGGGAGAAGAGTCCTCGAGGACTACGGGGCTTACGTGTCCAGCAGACTCCGGCTCCACGCGAGGAACTTTGGCAGGCTTCTCTTGTTCCACGGGCCCGGGGCGACGGTTGGGGCCTTAGACCTGGCTCTCGAGGAGCCAGGGACCTCCTCCGACGACGCCCTCGTGAGCCGCTTCTTCCTCTTGCGTTCCCGGTCGGGGGACCCCCCTGTCTGAGGAGCTCCAACGGCGCTCGGGATCCGAATCCCGAGATGTCGAGGCCTCAGACGAGGTCCGGGCCCGGCCGAAGGCTGAGTCCGAGAAAAGCCTTTCTTTCTGCTGCTGGCGACTTCGGAGTGCCTTGTAAGACATCTTCCCACATGGTCCACATGACTTAGGGTCGTGATCAGGACCAAGGCACCGAAGGCAGCAGTCGTGTGTGTCGGTGAGAGACATTAATTTCTTACACTGATCACACTTCTTGAAACCGCTGGAAGCCATCGGGGAAAAAAGAGTCCCCGTGAGGTCAAAGGACCAGCCTTCCAGGGAAAAAGCAAAAAAGGGCGCGAACGCCAGCCACGGAGGGCAAAAACCGAAAAGAAGAATCGGGCTCGATGCTGGTGTACTGAACCCAGCGGGAGGGGAACCGGCGTCGAACCGGGAGAAAAAACAGCGAGGATCGCCAAAGAAAAAAAATCAACTTTTATCTGGGATGACAGGACACACGTCCGGTGGGCTTCTCGGAAAAAAAGAGACTGAGGTAAGATGGCACCTTTAGGCAGGAAGGAACCGCGCATGCGTGCCTGCATTCCCAAAGGCTTTCATAGAAAGCTGGGGAAATGCTCCGCTGGGGCTTCATCGGCGTCAATGACACCCATATGCGAGGACTGACTTCCTGCTTGGTCCTGGAGAAACAGGTGATCTCCGGGAATAGCAGGAATTTAGTCTTCACATATGCGTATCGTCAGTACCGATGGAGCCTGCACAGGAACGCTCCCCAGCGTCCAATAGAAACGCTTTTGGGAGCATCCCTCAGCACATGCGCGGTGCCTTCCCACCTTTCCAACTGTCCCTCTTCAGTTAAGTTTGTAGCTGAATGAAAGGATAGAGGGAGAGAGGAGGGAGAGAGATAGAGAGACAACTCCTAGGGGAGATGGGTGGGTTGTGAAGACAATTCCTGCTGTTCACGGAGGTCACCTGTTACAGGTGAGAAACTACGCTATCTCCAGGAACAAGCAGGAATGAAGTCTTCACATATGGGGACTCCCAGCTGAAGATGCCAGGGAGATAGCCTCAGGAAGGTGCCACCCTAGAAAGGTAGGCATCCTTCCTCCCATGGATCTCTGGCATTCCACCAGGGTTGATGGGCAGGAGTTGAATTAGGTCTGAAAGAGATTTTGAAGAAAAGCTTGGCCAAAGAAGGCATCCCGACGGGAGGCTTTATCCAGGCAGTAGTGGGCTGTGAAGATGTGTACCGAAGCCCAGGTGGCTGCTGGACAAATGTCATTGATAGACACGGAGTGGAGATTAGCCATGGAAGCTGCCATGGCTCTCACGTTATGAGCTGTGACATGGCCCTGAAGAGGAAGGCCCTTACTCTCATAAGCAAAGGATATGCATTGGGCAATCCAGTTAGATAAAGTTCTTTTGGAGACTGGAAGTCCCAAATGACTAGAGTCAAAAGCTATAAAAAGTTGTGAGGACTTTCTATGTTGCTGTGTTCTCTGTAGGTAAAAGGCTAAGGCTCTTTTACAATCCAAGTATGAAGGTTTCTTTCTGCATTAGAGGCGTGAGGCCTCGGAAAAAATACAGGAAGATAAATTGATTGATTCAAATGAAAAGGCGAACCAGCTTTGGCATAAAGTGTGGATGAGTTCTAAGAACAACCTTATCATGATGAAACCTAGTATAAGGAGGACCAGCCACTAAATCTTGGAGTTCACTAATGCGACGTGCAGAGGTGATTGCAATTAGGAAGATGACCTTCCAGGTCAAAAACCTAAGCGTTGTAGTGGCTAAAGGCTCAAAAGGCGGCTTCATGAGCTGCCCGAGAACTAGATTTAGATCCCATGCCACCGGTGGTGGCTTAATGGGAGGTTTGGTTAATAGAAGACCTCTCATAAATCTGGATATGAGTGGATGAGAGGAAAGTGGCTGTCCATTCAGAGGCTTATAAGAAGCTGCAATTGCACTAAGATGGACTCTTACCGAATTGATCTTTAGACCAGAATTTGATAAGTGAAGGAGATACTCTAGTATCGATTCTAAAGGTATGACAAGGGGGTTTAATCCCTTCTTGGCGCACCATATAGTAAAACGTTTCCACTTGAAGGCATAAGATCTTCTTGTGGAACGTTTTCTAGAAGCCTGAAGGATATCCTTTACCTGTTGGGACAGGTTGAAATCCTGGAGGTCTAAGCCTTCAGCAACCAGGCCGTGAGATGCAGGGACTGGGGACTCGGGTGCCATAGCGTCCCATCCTCTTGGGAAAGGAGATCTGGAGCATGCCCTAACTCCAGAGGTGCAGCTTGAGAGAGATGTAGAAGCAGGGGATACCACGCTTGCCGTGGCCATCGTGGCGCTATGAGAATCATGTGACCCCTGTCTCTCTGAAGCTTGAAGAGTGTTTTGGGGATGAGGGGAATGGGTGGGAAGGCATAAAGGAAGTCCTGACCCCAGTGAAGGAGGAAGGCATCCCTTGCCTGACAATTGTGAGCCGGAATCCTGGAACAGAACCGGGGAAGTTTGGCATTCAATGGACTTGCAAAGAGGTCTATGTCTGGAGTGCCCCAGAGATGAAATATCTTTGCCACCTGGTCTAGGTGGAGAGACCACTCGTGAGGCAGCAGTACTCAACTGAGTTTGTCTGCCTAAAGGTTTTGAATACCTGGAAAATATACCACTAGGTGAATTTGATACTCTCTGGCGAGGGCCCACAGTCATAAAGCTACATGGCTATCTGCATCTGACTCTGATTCTTCACCAGAGTGTCCCTCCCAACTACGCAGTCCACTCATGCCACAGAGCCGACCATCGTGGTGGAGGAGTACTCATCCTAACAAAAGCTGATCTCAAATTTCAGCTTGCTGCCTCAAGTAGCACCTCGACCCTTGACTCCATTACCATTACAAACAAATCACCATCAACTTGCTATATAGAACACCTTCTTCATCGCCTGATGACTTAGCCACAATAATTGATCTTGCTTGCAACACCACTGATCCGCATACTCTGAACTGGGTTTTAGGTGACTTCAACCTCCCGTCCATTCAAGACAGCCACACCAATGCCTTTAATCATGCCCTCAGTGAGCTAGGCTACGTTCAACTCGTTGATACCCCTACCCATATAAAAGGTAACATACTTGATCTGATCTTTGCACTACAGCCAGCCCTCCTTCATGGGCACAAGCCTCTCCTAAATGTGAGCCCAGTTCCTTGGTCAGACCATCTTCTGATACAATTCCAGATATCAACTTGCACCACCTCTGCTAAAACCAAACCTGATGATAATCTCACCTCAGAACAATTAAAGCGCTTCCATCCTTTTGATAGAGAAGATTTTTTAATGAAGACACTGAACCTACTTGACCTACCTGAACAAAGCCTTGATGACATGGTTGACTCCTGGAACTCAAACCTAGATGCCGTAATCCATAGACCTCCTACATACAAAGCACCACATAAGAAAAAGAATGCTCTGTGGTACTCCCAAGAGCTACGCAAATCTCTCTTTCAACTCAGACGACTAGAGGCGCACTGGACGATCAAGAACAACCGAGAGCCACGAGGCATTCACAGCACAATTAGGAAAACATTGTTTATCCGTGGCATCAAGTATGAAACAATTTCATGCAAACAGACTACAACGCTCCCTAAACAAACCCCATGAGCTCTTCCAAATTGTAAAATCCCTAGCAAAGGAACCATCTCAGGGGAACTTGTTCCTCCCAGACCCCCAGGAATATGCCTACTACTTACGTAACAAAAGTAACCAGCTTGTTCAACCTGCTAAGCCTCTCATCTCAGCTAGTCCACCCTTCTCCGCCCCTCAACCCCCACTTGATCATTCCCCAAGTGAGACCCCCTCACATCCTTCTCTACCCCAACCGAGTCATTCAAGATACTATATTAAATATAAACACTACTACAGCACCCTCTGATCCGTGTCCAGAGCCCTGGATAAAATCCTTACATGCTGAGCTCAGCCCATTCTTATCTAAGCTTATAGATGTATCCTTCTCTACCGGAACATTCCCTCGAAGCCTGAAACAGACTGCAATCAGACCTCTCCTAAAAAATAGCAAGTTGGACCCCTCACTGATGGAATCCTACAGGCCTATCTCCAGCATACCTCTCCTTTCGAAGATCATTGAAAAGATTACGCAACGTCAATTACAGGATCACATAGATACCAACGCACCCCTGCATCCCTGCCAGCATGGATTTCGTGAAGCGCATGGTGTTGAAACGCTTCTGACAACCCTATTCAACACGCTATCCATAGGGCTGGATAACATCAGACAAGGCTTTGTTCTAATATTCATGGACATTGCCGCTGCCTTTGATACAGTAGATCATGAAGTTCTCCTTTGACGCCTCAGAGAGAAGGGAGTTCACGGTTCAGCTCTATCATGGTGTGCGTCTTACCTCACAGACCGTTGGCAACATGTCCGTTCTGGCCCATCCACCTCTGATCCCTTCCTCCAAACAAAAGGTGTTCCACAAGGCTCCTCCTTATCGGCCTTGCTGTTTAACATCTACATGCAACCCATCTGTGACCTTATCCACTCATTTAACATCAACTGCCTGGTCTATGCCGATGATGTCTTGATGTACATGCCAATCTCGACAGAACATCTTGACCTCTCCACCCTAATCAAATGCTTTGACGCAGTCACGAACTGGATAAACGAACAAAGGCTTAAGTTAAACTTCAAAAAGACTGAGGCCCTCTTCGTCACCAGGAACCCGGCTTTTATTCCACCCCTATCCATCAAAGTTCGTGACGCAGAGCTCATATGCAAGACTACAGTAAGATACCTCGGAGTTACACTTGATCAGCAGCTTAATATGAAGGCTCACATCCATAACATAACAAAAATCGGTCTATCATAAAATCCGTACCCTCCGCCATCTTCGTCAGCTGTTAGAACCTGAAGACTTTCGAACTGTTTTTCAGGCCTTAATAATGCCTCACCTTGACTATGCTAATGCGATATTACATGGCCTACCAAAGAGCACGACCAACCCCTTACAACTTGCAATGAATTCTGCTGCAAGAATCCTTCATGGAGCCTCCAGAAGATCCCACATCACTCCGATACTAAAACAGTTGCATTGGCTGCCCATACAAGCCAGGATCTCTTTCAAGATTCTAACTATGACCCATAAAGCCATCAAGAAATACCCGGCTACTGCCATCACTGACCTAGTATCAATCACACCGCCTAACCGGCTAAGAAGATTGAATGCTGCAAACACCCTCATTCTACCTAAGGCAAGCACCAAGTGTTCCCAAGCTACCAGAGCTAGAGCCTTTGCCTTCTTTGCACCATCTTGCTGGAACGCTCTACCGGCGACTATCAGAGCCATCAGTGATCTATCACAATTCAAGAAGGCACTGAAGCATCTCCTTTTTCTCCTTCACTATGATGTCTCAGTCTCCCCCTCACACCCACCTTCTTTCACACCTCATGGCAGCTCCTCAAGCCCATGCATCTTACACCCTTAGTCTGAATACTCGCAACCACACGTTATCCTCCTCCCACCTTGAGAAGCTTGTGCTATTCATATAACTCTTTATATAGTTACATTAAGTGGCCTGTATATATTTATCATGTTCTCCCTGTTAAGAAACTTGTTTAATTGTATACCCAAGTTATTATGCCTGTTTATTGTAAGCACAAATCTCTAAACTGAGATGTGTAGTTTTAACGTTCATTGTAAACCGCACTGATCTCAAATAGCGCGGTATAAAAGAAACTGTAATAAATAAATAAATAATAAATAAATAACGACAGAGAGCCTGTCCCGACCTGCTTGTTCACATAGAACATGGCTACTTGATTGTCCATCTGAACTAGGACTGTCTTGTAGTTGAGCTGGGCGTGGAATACTCGAAGAGCTAAATAGATTGCTCTTAATTCCAGGAGGTTTATGTGTAGAGCAGCCTCCTGTGGAGTCCAGGTGCCCTGGGTAGAGAGATGATCCAGGTGTGCTCCCCAACCCACCTGTGATGCATCTGTTGTTAGGGTGGCCTGAAAAAGGGGTTGATGGAAAGGAGACCCCACTGTCAGATTTTCTAGTGATTGCCACCATTGGAGGGACAAAATTAGTCATTGAGAGTTTACTATTTTGTCTAATAATTGTCCTGTGGCCTGTGTCCACTGTGTGGATAGGGTACACTGTGCTGCTCACATGTGGAGGCACGCATATGGGACTACATGAACTGTGGATGCCATATGTCCCAGCAACTGTAGTAGCTTTCGAGCAGTTAGGGAGGATTTTCCTGCTGCATGAGAAGCTAGTTGCATTATTCGAAGACACCGGGCCTGAGGAAGGAAAGCCTTTACCTGTCTGGTATCTAGACAGGCCCCTATGAATTCCAGGCATTGGGAAGGAACAAGTTGGGATTTTGGGAAGTTTATTACCAACCCCAAGTATTGGAGGATTTGCATTGTGCGAGACAGTGCAGTGCTGGCCTCTGCAACTGTAGGGGCTCTAATGAGCCAGTCGTCTAAGTAAGGGAAGATGAATATCCCCAGGGTTCGTAGAAATGCAGCTACTACTGCCATGCATTTCGTGAACACCATTGGAGCTGAAGCCAGACCAAAGGAAAGAACCCTGTACTGGAAATGTTTTCTCTTGAAAAGGAATTGTAAGCATTTCCTGTGATTTGGATGGATCAGAATGTGAGTGTATGCATCCACCGTCGTGCCCCAATGGCAATAGCAGAGGTTCTGCTGATGCATTCAAAGTAGTCAAAGGCTGCACGATTCACAAACTTGGAGACATCTTGAGCATGCTTAACTAGAGCAAGAAAGTCTTGTCTCTTGTCATCTGGGAGAAGTGGGCTCATAAGCTCCAAGTCTCCTGTAACTTCTTTGAGGAACATTCCCATATATAGTATATAAGAACTGATCCTAGCTGAAAGCATGGAAGCCTGAAAAGTTCGGCACCCAAAAGCGTCCACTGTCCTGCATTCACGACTTGGGGGACTGGATGCATGCCTCTCTGGCTGACTCCACCACCACTGAATGGTGTGGCAACTGAGTCTTTTGAAATCCAGGACATGGCGGAACTCAATACATAGTATCAAGCCTCCTAGAATGAGGAAATGTAGTCAGAGGTGTCTCCCACATTCTGAGCATCAAGTTATGCAGAATTTCATGGATGGGCAGAGTGGCTGCCTCCTTTGCAGCTTTAGGATATTGGAGAATTTCCAATTCCTTTGCTCTGGGTTCCTGTTCAGGAGCTACCATGATTGAAAGGCCTTTGGCCACATCACGAATAAAATCCTGAAAAGACATGTCCTCTGGAGGTGACACTCTGCATTGGGGAGAAGAGGGATCTTCCGGGAGAAACCCTGTGGTACCAGCAGAATTGTCAGAGTCTTCTGAATCGGAGGATTCGAAGTATTCCTGACCACGATGCTCATGCAAAGCACGGTCCCGGTATCGATCGAAGTCGGTGCCGAGTTGATCCGGTACCGATCTGCCGATTCCAGCCAAAGATGGCATGGGAAGAATTCCCACCGGGGCCGATACCGTCAGTACCGGTATCATCGGTACCAGTGTCTGTACCGGTGCACGTTGAACCATAGAGCTGCAATGCTGCGTTTGATAGCGAGGAACCTATGGTCTATCGATGCTGCCGATGCCTGGGTGTCGGTACCGGTGAAAACGGCTGGGACCCCTGAGCATGGCACCAGTAGTTCTTGCGAGGTCGAGGCCTCGAGAACATCCTGGAGCCCTATTGATGCTTTGGAAGCCGAAGCCTCCTGCCGGGGCTCTTTTGCCTGTGTGGTTCCCTCAAGGGCAATGCCAATGGCCTCTCAATGCTTAGCAGGAGAGCTATCCTTTGAGGACCGGCTTTTTTGTTTAGGTACCTGAGATCCATGGGAGGAAGAGGAGGCTCTTGAAGATGTCGATGCAATGGATCTGGCATCCGAAGTATTATTTATTTTTATTTTATTATTTACATTCTCTTATATACCGCGCTATTCTGCATCAGTGCGGTTTACATTGAACAAACTGAAATTACATTGAACAGGGCATTATAACTTGGAGATAACTAGTAAAGTAAAGAGAGTACCGAGCTTTGCAGCCCGGTTCTGTCTTCCTCTTAGTCATCCCCATACAGGAGAGACATTCAGATGGAGAATGTTCAGGCCCTAAACATTTAAGGCACCAATCATGGGTGTCAGTGATGGAAATGGTACCCCCACACTTTTAAAACCACTAGTTGGTTTTTCCATGTTTCAGGAATATGAGGCCTAATGCCCAAAATGGCGCCTAGCACCGAAAAAGAAATGTTTCTGAAGAGAAACAGTTCAAAGTATAAAATTTTTTGAAAAAAGAAAAGAACCAGCGGTACCGGTAGGCGTCGTGCAGAGGCAAACGTGACCACAAGAAAATTTTAAAGACGGAATTTTCTACGGTGACAGGGTATGGGTTCTGTCGGCTCCGCGGCAAATGAAGAACTGAAGAGGGACAGTTTATTTATTTAGACAGTTTTTGTATACCGCCTTATCCTTCAATCAAAGCGGTCACAACACAATTGGGGGATACATTTAACACACGGGGATATGAGACACATACACTAATACTTAAAGGGAAGTTGGAAAGGTGGGAAGGCAGCGCACATGTGCTGAGGGATGCTCCCAAAAGCATTCCTATTGGACGGTGGGGAGTGTTCCCGCGCAGGCTCCGTCGGTGCCAACGATACCCATATGTGAAGACTACGTTCCTGCTTGTTCCTGGAGATTAGTGAAAACATGGACCCCAAACACAGTGCTACTCTCCTGATAATCCTCTGGGGTTTATAATGCTTCTGCTAAATCAGACAGGAGCCCTCCCAGGTCATTGCAATACCCCTATTATATCACTCCCAGCAATCACACAATGGTATACTCATAGAAACACAGAAAAATGACAACAGAAAAAGACCACATGGCCTATCTAGTCTACTCCATAGTAATACCTGACTAAATATACACCCAGACGCATACAAAGACTTATACCCACTAGATGTACCAACCTAACACAGCCCAATAACAGGAACCCAGTACTGGACACCACAGCTAGCTGCACATTAATTAATGCCAGACCTGTTAGAAACAATATTAATACCATAGTAGACTTCATTCAGGCCCATAACACACACATAATGTGCATAACTGAGACATAGCTATCAGAAACTGACCAAGTATTACTGAACCAACTCACACCACACAATTACATTGCTTTTAACTGCCCGCAAACAGACAAGAGAGGAGGAGGAGGGATGATACTTGTCAAGACTCACTTCAAATTCAAAATGTTGTCAATGACCAGTACAGATGAATGTAACACAATGATAATTGCTAACAAATACATCACGCTTTGCCTCACCTATAGAGCTCCCCCCTTCCAAAGCTGAAGAGCTCTCATCAGCCTTGGAAGCAGTATGCTCTTTCACCTCAACTCAAACCCCCACTGTCCCTAGGAGATTTCAACCTCAACTCGACAACCCAAAAGGAGGGTAGGTCATTCGTCAGAGCAATGGAGGCCATGAACCACTTGCAAATAATACACAAGCCCACACATAGGCAGGGCTCCACCCCAGACCTCATCTTTAACACTGATAAAGCACCAACACATAAGTCCCCCAGTGATAACCGCTTTGACCCGGTGAAAAGCGGGATATAAATACAGCTAAATAAAAATAAAAATAACACCATCTCCCTGGTCAGATCACTATACAATAACATTCCATATAACAGTCCCCACTCCAGACAATCACACCCAGGAGTAACATTACGGGAGGGGATTCAAGTCCTATAATAAAGAACAATTCCTGAAGGAAGTTTTATACAAACTCAATAATGCCAATTCTGACCTTGAAAATATAATGGAAAAATGGAACCACGCTATCTCGGAAGCTGCAGCTGCACCTCATCACAGAACAGTTACAATACAAAAGAGACAATCAACCCCTTGGTATTCAAAAGAAATCCATTAACAAAAGAAAAAAAAAAGAATATCACACCAAGCTCCTTGCAAAATCCCTCAATCAACCCAAAACTTTTTTCTTTTTTTTTATCAGTTGTCAAATCTTTAACCAAATCCCCTAATCATGACACTGAACTTCCCTCAATCGAACCCCAAACCCTAGCAAATTTTCTTATGGAGAAACTCATTCCCCAGAACAATAGTCTTGCCCATCCCAACACCCATGCAGTCACCCCCAGCAAGACTACACCCCATAACCAAACCACCTGATCCTCATTCCACCACGTAAATCTCAAACCACCACCACCTCCTCATCAGACTCCTGCCCAGTCAGATGGCTCAAGGCAACAAAAGAAGAGTTTTCACCCATTATCCTTGACATAGTTAATCAGTCACTGCAAACAGGACAGATGCCATCTGCCTTAAAACAGGCAATCATATGCCCTATTTTAAAATCCAACGCAATAGACAAAACCCTCCCAAATTCATACAGGCCCATCGCCAGCCTACTATTTCTGACAAAAATCAGCGAAAAAATAGTTCAAATCCAATTACAAGACTTCATTGATTTGAACACTCCCCTCGACGATCAACAACACGGCTTTAGACCATTTCACAGTGTGAAAACCTTGATGCTTACTCTTATGGACAAGCTCCACCATGGACTAAATAATAAAAAACAAGCATTCCTACTCGTCTTTCTAGACATTGTGGCTGTCTTCGATAGCATTAGCCACAACATATTGATCACAAGACTGCAGCAACTTGGCTTGCAAGGCACAGTGCTAAAATGGTTTAAATCATCTCTCACCAACCGTTTCCTACAAGTCCAAATACACACAGAATCATCATCAACCTTCAAACAGGCCCTTCTATTTAATATCTACTTGCAACCCATATGCCACATCTTCAAGAGACACAACATACACTATCACCTCTACGCTGATGAAAATATGCTCTATCATCAGTAGAGGTCAATAACCCCATGTGCCCTCAAATCCATGATTGCCCTACTGACATATTTATCTGGCTTAACGCACACAACTTAAAAATCAACATGAAGAAAACAGAAGTGTTATTCATCACCCAGAACCAAAACTTCAACCCCCCATCAAAACTCCACCTATGCAACTCAGAACTGGAAGTCAAACAAGAAATCAAATACTTAGGCATCATACTAGACCAATCCCTTTCCCTTTAGATCAGTTCTCCAAAACTTGGTAACACCCCATCTTGATTACTGCAATAGCATTCTGTACAATCTCCCCAAAAACAAAATCCATCAACTTAAACTAGCACAAAACCTGGCTGCCCGCATTATTCACAAGACTCACTACTCTGACCACATCACGCCACTCCTCCATTCCCTCCACTGACTGCACATCGCAACAAGAGCTAAATACAAATACATCGTAATAATCTTCAAGCTTTACAAAAGAATTGCCCCCTCATTCCTTAGCTCCCTCCTCAAATCATCCAGTACTATAAGATCCTCGAAGGCTTGTTCCCAAAACATTCTAACAATCCCAACCCACATCCGCAACACCAATAAAACCACAAGCAAAAGAACCTCTACTTATGCCACCCCAACCATTTGGAATGCATTGCCAGACAGCTTAAGAGCTATTAAGGATCTCCAAACATTCAGGAAAGAGCTCAAAAAACACCTATTTGTTGAATACTGTGGCACCTCCACCAATGACAATCCGCCTCAAACATCTCATCTCCCCTAACAGGATCTATTCCCTCTATATTCTTCATCTCTCCCTTCCTCGTACCCATACATATTCAATATTTTATCTGATGCTTGCATATAGTTATGTTAATTGTTAATCGCTTTGTGCTTTTTCCTTGTAAATAAATTTTTCCAATGTTATAATGTAAAGTTCCCATTTGTTCAATGTAAACTGCCACTGATCTTTGGAAGTGGCGGTATATAAGTTCAAATAAATAAATCAGCGAAGTTAAAAGGAATCTTAAGAAAATAGAGTGGAAATAGAGATGAACAAAGGACCAAAATAAACAAGAATACAGAGCTGTGCAGGTTAGATACAATCAATAGATGCAAACAGGAATACAACACAAATCTAGTTATGAAGGCGATAAACTGCGAGAACGTTTTGGCATAGTCCACATGCTAACAAGGGAACTCTCACAGGAAAACTCAACATAAATCCGCAACAAATAGACTACCGCATGATGAAGCAGAACAGAACTCAGTCAAAACTAGACATCACCATCTGAACCTGAAAACCAACCTAGCCACATGACATGGGGAAAATTCAATATTCCAACTAACAAACAAATAGCACACACAACAACCCTGAACACAACCACCTCACCAAACGATCCCTGTCCAGTCAGATGGATAAAATCAGCTAAGGAAGAACTCACCCCTTTCATACACAAAACACACACATCCCTCACACAGGGACAAATGCCTGCAACCCTTAAACTGGCATCAATCAGGCCCATCTTAAAAAGCCCGAAATCTGACAAGGCAGACCCCACATCATACTGACAGGATATCAAGCTTACCTTTCATGACGAAAATCCTGGAAAAGACAGTACAGCTACAGCTGCAGGACCATATCAACTCACATGCACCACTGGATCCACACTAAGATGGATTCAAGCCAAACCATGGGTGGAAACATTACTAACAGCACTCGTTAACCACATTAGAGGAATAGACAATGTAAAAAAAAGGCATGATTCTAATATTTCTCAATATATCAGATGCATTTGACTATGTGTCACACGCCATCCTGCTGAAACGCCTTAAAGGGATTGGTCTCTAAAACACCACATTAAAATGGTTCAAATCATACTTATAAGACAGACAACAGTATGTTAGATGCGGGGAAGACACGTCTTCTCCCTTCACATTAATGCGAGTCGTCCCACTAGGTTCAGCAATATCAGCCCTACTATTTAACCTATACATTCAGCCAGTTTGTGAGGTCATACAGAAACATAACATCCATTATAAAATTGATGCCGACATCATGCTTTACACATCCTTCGATACCAAAACCCCAGATTACACAACAATAACCGAATGACTCACAGAAGTCTCAGGATGGCTCAACACCCACAATCTCAGTATAAACTATGACAAAACAGAAGCACTCACAACAAGGAAGAAGAGATTCACCCCTCCTCGCATCACAGACCTAAATAATAGACACCTATCTGTCAAATGTGAAGTGAAATATCTAAGGGTAATCCTCAATCAGAACCTGAACCTACAAGCACATACTAACAGAACAATGCAGAATGCATACTACAAACTAAATATCATCCAGAAACTAAGCCCCTCCTAAGCCATAACGACTTCAGAACAGTCCTGCAAGCAATAATCACGCCACTTCTCAACTTTTGCAATTCTCTACACCAAGGCCTATCAGCTACTATCATCTACTCGCTGCAGATGGTACAGAACACCGCAGCCCACATTCTCACAGGAACAAACATGAAAACATAACCACAATATTGGCCCAGCTACAATGGCTTCCTATAAAGAGTCATGAAAGATTCAAGGCAGCAATGAATATATTCAAAATACTGCAGAATGAATCAGCCGAGTCACTTCATGAACTAAGATATTCTGAAAACCGCCCAATGAGAACTGCCAGCAAAAGCACACTAGCTACTCCAGCAGAATTCTCCAAAACAAAAATGACCACCTCTGACAGGTCTTTATCACCGTATGCATAGAGTTTAAGGAACGCCCTCCCTGAAGATATCAAAAACACGACAGACACCTTCAGGAAAAAGATGAAGACATTTCTGTTTATTGATCACTTTGTCAATATCACATAGAATAAAACAAACACTCCCTCCACTCAGGCACGAGACAATGATTAAGGAACAATACCTCATAAGTAGAAAGAATCACCCCTAAATGTAAATAAGTTACACTTGTAAATAAAGTAAGAATCATACTCAAAGATTATTTGTAATCTCCCCCTATGCACATCCCTTCCTAGACTATGATATTACAATGCATACAAGTTACAGAGTTGCATGTAAAGCATAGTTACTCACCTGTAACAGGTGATCTCCGGGAACAGCAGGAATTTAGTCTTCACATATGGGTATCGTTGGTACCGACGGAGCCTGCACAGGAACACTCCCCAGCGTCCAATAGGAAAGCTTTTGGGAGCATCCCACAGTGCCTGCATGCTACCTTCCCGCCTTTCCCAACTATCCCTCTCCAGTTGAGTTTAAAGCTGAGACAAAGAGAGAGGGAAAGAGAGAAAGAGAGAGAGATAGAGATACAACTCCTAGGGGAGGTGGGTAGGTTGTGAAGACTAAATTCCTGCTGTTCCCGGAGATCACCTGTTACAGGTGAGTAACTATGCTATCTCCAGGAACAAGCAGGAATGTAGTCTTCACATATGGGGAATCCCTAGCTGCAGATGCCAGGGAGAAAGCCCCAGAAGTTGTGTGCCCTAGTGAAAGGGCTCCACTTCCCCCAATGGATCTCTGGCATCCTACCAGGGATAGTGGGTAGGAGTTGATTAAGTATGGAACAGGTGTTGAAGAACAGCCTGACCAAACAAGGCATCCCGGCGGGAGTCCTTGTCTAAGCAGTAATGGGCTGTGAAGGTATGAACCGAAGCCCAAGTAGCTGCTCGACAGATGTCGTCAATAGAGACAGAGTGAAGATGAGCAATAGAAGCTGCCATGGCTCTCACATTGTGAGCTGTGACATGGCCTTCAAGAGGAAGGCTTTTACTCTCATAGGCAAAAGATATACACTGTGCAATCCAGGTGGACAGTGTTCTTTTGGAGACTGGAAGTCCTAAATGACTAGGATCAAAAACAACAGAGTTGAGAGGACTTTCTATGTTGCTGTGCCCTTTGCAAGTAAAAGGCCAAAGCCCTTTTGCAGTCCAAAGTATGAAGATTCCTTTCTGCATTTGAGGTGTGAGGCCTTGGGAAGAATACAGGAAGGTAAACCGCTTGGTTTAAATGAAAAGGTGACACCACCTTTGGCATAAAGTGTGGATGAGTCCTAAGGACTATCTTATCATGATGGAACCTTGTATAAGGAGGATCAGCCACCAACGCTTGCAATTCACTGACGCGACATGCTGACGTGATTGCAATAAGAAAGATGACCTTCCAGGAAAGGAATTTCAAAGAGGTAGTGGCTAATGGTTCAAAAGGTGGTTTCATGAGCTGCCCAAGAACCAGATTTAAGTCCCATGCCACCAGTGGTGGCTTAATGGGAGGCTTAGTTAAAAGAAGGCCTCTCATAAATCTCGCTATGAGAGGATGAGAGGAAATAGGGTGTCCATTTAGAGGATTGAAATAAGCTGCAATAGCACTCAAATGAACTCTCACTGAATTGGTCTTAAGCCCTGCATTTGATAAATGAAGGAGATAGAGTAGTTACTCACCTGTAACAGGTGTTCTCCAGGAGCAGCAGGAATCAGTCCTCACATATGGGTGACATCGACGTCGATGGAGCCCCCATGCGGAGCATTTCCCCAGCTTTTTAAGAAAGCCTTTGGGAATACACCCATCCATGCGCGGTCCCCTTCCCGCCCAAAGGTGCTATCTTGCTCAGTCAGATGACATAGCCAAAAGATAGCACAAAAAAACAAAATGAACTATGTACAACTGCTACTCCCAGGGGAGGAGGGAGGGTTGTGAGGACTGATTCCTGCTGCTCCTGGAGAACACCTGTTACAGGTGAGTGACTACTCTTTCTCCAGGACCAAGCAGGAAGTCAGTCCTCACATATGGGTGACTCCCTAGCTTTGGGCTACCAGGAACCCAGGCTGAAAAAGAAACTCCCTCTGTGAAGCCTGTCAGACGGCTGCCTGGGTGAGAATTTTCACAGTCTTGGCAAGTGCATATATCTATATGATTTGCAAGGTATTGTGGGCAATGTAGTTCATTCACACCAGACACAGCTGCTGACAATAATTTAGTTGTGCTCTTGGGTAAAGCCAATAAGATATTTATTTATGGGGTTATTTCTCCCAACACAGATATGCTTGGTAGCACATAAATTAGGTTACTTGCTTTCAGTGTTAACTTGGAAAAAACAAAGTCAAAATCAGGAAAACAACAAATGAAAAGCCACAAAGCAAGAAACAAACTGTTCTTTTCAGGTTAACTTCTGATTACTTCCCACATAGATACAGAAGTGATTCTCTCCTAGCTCACAAGCAATTAGGTAAGGCTTAATTGCTAGCAGTTACCAGCTGAAACCCCTTAGCTGGCTTGCCTTCCACTGTGTGGGTCAAATCCTGCTTCAGGAGCTTTTCTGAGTAGATTAAATAACAAATTTGTATTTCTTTGTGATGGTTGCTGTACTTTATAACAGAAAGTTACCAACGGAGTTTAGATAGAGAGCAGTCCATATAAACAGGATCCTCATCTGCTATTATTCCCCCTTGTTCAACAAGCATGGGATCAATATCATGGATTGGCACAGATGAATCTCTCAATGGAGCATTTTCAGGAGAATACTTGTTTCCCTGCTGTCTTTCAAGGTTATAGCTAGGGCATAGATCAGTGTTCATACCTGAGCTTCCATTGCTGCTAGAGTTCCTCTCTATATAGCCTGGCCAGTATGTAGTCCAGTTCTTATGTCCAGCCTTCCAATCCAGATCTCTGGACACTGGATCTCTCTTCACATACCTTCTGGCACAGGTCTTAGGGTCCCTTCCACGTGCAGCCGTCTCCCTCACAGGTAGCCTCTGGTGATTCCTAGCTCTGCAGCACCATTCCTCTGGCTTTCCCCAGTCCAATGGTGTATGCTGGCCCTTGGAATACCTCCCAGTATACGTACTGCTTTGGACTCTTCTAGACCTCTCAAAGGCTTTTCTCTTCCTTCTTCCAAAGGGTCTCTTTCCCTCTCTGTCCGTCCAGTTTGGCTTCTGCTTCTGATGATCCTTCAGATGAAACTGATGATCAAACTCAAGCTGATTCTCAGCATACTGAGGACGATTATCTGGATATCCAAGGTGATCATGAAGATGGTCATCTGTAGAATAAACTCTACTCTTATTCTGCTTAGATGAGTGCTACCCCCTAATACAGCGCAGCTGTGCTGAATCAGGCCCTGCCCTTTGAGATGAGTGCTTAGGGATTACCTCATAGCCCTCCTGATTGAACACACCTTTCCCCACTTCAGCTCCTCTAATGGCTGTTGGAAACCTGGTGCATTCTGGGACTGGTAGTCTTTTATGGGAAAATTCTGTTTTCTTATTTCTACCAGAACTGACAGGTTGCTTGTTCAGAGTCACTTCACCTTTTCTATAGCTCCTTCCTGAGCTATGATAAGCTTCCTTATCACAAGCCGTAGCATGAATGAAAGAATTTCACTGAGACCAGAACCCCTCAGTAGCCCAACAAGAGGGCATGAGGGTAGGAGTTGCCTAAACCTCAAAGAGATTCCGAAGTACTGCCTGACCAAAAGCACTGTCCCCACGGGACTCCCTCTCCAGGCAGTAATGGGCTGCAAAAGTCTGGCTTGAGGACCAAGTTGCAGCCCTACAGATGTCTGCCAATGGTACGGAGCGGAGATGAGCTACTGATGCAGCCATGGCCCGGACACGGTGGGCTGTAACTCGACCCCGCAAGGGAAGGTCTGCCGCCCTGTAAGCCCAGGTGATACAGTCCGCCACCCATATGGACAAGGAACGCTTGGAGACAGGAACCCCCAAGTTGTTTGGGTCAAAGGAGACGAAGAGCTGAGTAGCCCTTCTATGACCCTTAGTACGCTCTAGGTAGAAAGACAAGGCCCTTCTACAGTCTAGGGTGTGGAGGACTTCTTCAGCCCTGCTTGCATGGGGCCTAGGGAAGAATGTTGGAAGAACTACCTCCTGGTTGAGGTGGAAGGAGGAGACTACCTTCGGGAGGAACTTAGTATGAGTCCTAAGGACCACCCTGTTCTTATAGAACAGGGTGTATGGCCTGTCACAGACCAGGGCCTGAAGTTCACTCACTCGCCTGGCCAAAGTCAGTGCCACTAGGAAGAGAGTCTTCCAAGAAAGGAAGCGAAAAGGGCACGTAGCCATCGGCTCAAAGGGTGGGCGAGTAAGCTGTTGCAAAACCACATTCAACTCCCACTCAGGGGCAGGTGGACAGAGAGGAGGCTTTAGCAAGAGCAAGCCTTTGAGGAACCTGGCCACCAGGGGGTGAACCGACAAAGAGTGCCCCTCCACCATTGAGTGGTGGGCTTCCAGAGCAGAGAGGTATACCCTAAACAAATTGGACTTAAGACCCTGATTAGACAAGTGCAGCAGGTACTGAAGCACCACTGGCACAGGAGAGAAGGTGTTTTCCTGGCGCTGATCACACCACAGGGAGAACCGTCTCCATTTCAGGGCATAGGTCTTACGGGTGGATTGCTTCCTTGAAGCTAAGACAACCTCCTCGACTTCCTGAGGCAAGCCCCAGGGAGCCAGCACTACCCTTGCAGCCTCCAGGCCATCAAATTGAGAGCTTTGAGATTGGGGTGCAGAAGGGATCCCTGATCTTAAGAAGATCGGGTTGTAACCCCAGAGAAAGAGGGGTGTCCACTGCCAGCTGTAACAGGAGGGGGAAACACAGTTGCCTTGGCCATCTGGGGGCCACCAGGATGACCGAGGCCCTGTCCCTTAGAATCTTGAACAAGGCCCGAGCCACCAGGGGGGTGGGAGGGAACGCATACAGTAGGCCCTGGGACCATGAGATCAGGACGGCATCCGCCGCCAATCTTTCGGAATGCGGTTGCCTGGAGCAGAACTGGGGCAGCTGCCGGTTCAGGGGACTGGCAAAGAGGTCGATAGACAGAAGTCCCCATCTGGACTTTCAGAAAGCCTTTGACAAGGTCCCTCATCAGAGACTTTTGGCAAAACTAAAGAGTCATGGGATAGGAGGCAGTGTACTATTCTGGATCAGGAACTGGTTAAAAGATAGAAAGCAGAGGGTAGGGCTAAATGGCCAATTTTCCCAATGGAGAAAGGTGAATAGTGGTGTACCCCAGGTATCTGTGCTGGGTCCTCTGCTTTTTGACATATTCATAAATGACCTGGAAAGTGGAATAACGAGTGAGGTTATCAAATTTGCAGATGACACAAAACTATTTAAAGTTGTTAAAACCCAAGAGGATTGTGAAAAATTGCAAGAGGATCTTGATAAATTGGAAGACTGGGCATCAAAATGGCAGATGAAATTTAATGTGGACAAGTGCAAGGTTATGCACCTAGGGAAGAACAACCCAAACTATGGTTACACAATGCAAGGTTCCACATTAGGAACCACCACCCAGGAAAAAGATTTAGGCGTCATTGTGGATACCATGTTAAAACCCTCGGCCCAGTGTGCAGCGGCGGCCAAGAGAGCAAATGAATGCTAGGTATGATAAGGAAAGGAATGGAAAATAAAACAAAAGATATTATAATGCCTCTATATCGTTCCATGGTGAGACCGCACCTTGAATATTGTGTGCAATTCTGGTCGCCGTATCTTAAAAAGGATATAGCGATTTTAGAAAAGGTTCAGAGAAGAGCCAGCAAAATGGTAAAGGGGATGGAAGGATACTCCTATGAAGAAAGGCTAAAAAGGTTAGGGCTCTTTAACCTGGAAAAGAGACGGCTGAGGGGAGATATGATAGAAGTCTATAAATTAATGAACGGAGTGGAACGGGTAAACGTAGATCGATTGTTTATGTTATCAGAATATAGAAAGACTAGGGGACATGCAATGAAGCTACAGGGTAAACTATTTAAGACTAATAAAAGAAATATTTTTTCACTCAACGTGTAATCAAACTCTGGAATTTGTTACCGGAGGATGTAGTAAAGGCTGTTAGTGTAGCTGGGTTTAAAAAAGGTTTGGACAAGTTCCTGGAGGAAAGGTCCATAAACCGTTATTAAGAAGTGACCAAAGATATCAATGCTTGAGCCAGTACAAGCATTGTGGAACTTGTGTCTCTTGGGGAAACTGCTAGGTACATATGACCTAGATTGGCCACTGTTGGAAACAGAATACTGGGCTTGATGGACCTTGGTCTGACCCAGTATGGCATATCTTATGTTCTTATGTTCTTATCTCAGAAAAATGGTCTGGACCACTAAAGGGTGCAGTTGTCACTCGTGAGGTTGTAGGACCCTGCTCAATCTGTCTGCTAGAAAGTTTTCCTGGCCAGGAAGATAGACAGCCCTGAGCAGCATATTGTGTTGAAGTGCAAAGGAGCAGAGGGCCTGTGTCGCTCGACACAGGAGCCTTGACCCTGTGCCCCCCCCCCCCTACTTGTTGACATAAAACATTGCCACTTGGTTGTCTGTCTGCAACAAGACAGCCTGGTGGGCCAGGTTATGGGCAAAGGCCTTGAGGGCTAAACTTATCGCCCTGAGTTCTAGCAGGTTGATCTGCTGAGTGGCCTCCCATGGGGACCACAGGCCCTGTGTGCACTTGTCCAGGCAATGTGCACCCCAGCCCTGCAAGGAGGCATCGGTTGTGAGTACCACTGTGGGAACAGGTACCTGGAAAGGAATCACCTGTAGCAGGTTGGGGAAGTGTAGCCACCACCGCAGGGAGTTCAGGAAGGGTTTGGACACCCTTACTTTGTCTCTGAGATTTCCCGTGGCCTGCCTCCACTGAGTTCTGAGACACCACTGTGCAGGCTGCATATGCAGGCGAGCATTGGGGGTCACATGCACTGTCGATGCCATATGGCCTAGGAGCCATAGGCAAAGCCTGGCGGAAACCAGTGGGCTGCTTATGAACTGGCTGGCCAAGCTCATCAGCCTTTCCGCCCTGTCATCTGGCAAGTAAGCCTTCACTTGCAGTAAGTCCAACCTTGCCCCTATGAACTCCAGGTTCTGGGAGGAGAGCAAAGTGGAGTTTGCGAAGTTTATGACAAAGCCTAGGTGCTGAAGGAGAGAGACAGTACAGAGGGTGGCTTGCCTGGCCTCCTGGAGAGTCTGACCCCTGATGAGCCAGTCGTCCAGGTAGGGGAAGACAAATATACCCTGGTTTCTCAAGTAGGCCACTACCACAGCTAGGCACTTGTGAAAACTCGTGGGGCGGAGGTTAGGCCAAAGGGCAGTACCCTGTACTGAAAATGGCTTCCTGCCACCACGAACCTGAGGTACTTCCTCTGGTCTGGATGAATGAGGATGTGAGTGTACGCATCCTTTAGATCTAAGGAGCATAGCCAATCTCCCTGCTGGAGGTAGGGCAGCAGTGTTCCAAGAGTTAGTATCTTGAACTTCTCTTTTTCCAAGAACTTGTTGAGATTTCTCAGGTCCAGAATGGACCGGAGACCTCCAGTCCGCTTTGGCACTAGGAAGTACCGGGAGTAGAAGCCCTGTCCCCACAAATGTGGGGGTACAGGCTCTACCGCCCTGTCTTGAATCAGACCTAGCAGTTCCTGGAGAAGGAGTTCCTGATGCAGAGGCCTTGGAGGCTCCCCTGGGAAGTAGGTAGGGGGTACCTGATTGAAATGGAGCAGATAGCCCTGTTGGACTATGCTCAATACCCAAGCATCCCTTGTGATGGGTGGCTACTGGTGGGCAAACAGGACCAAGCGACCCCCCGTGCTGAGGTGGGCCAGCAGGGGTGGAGAGGCTATGCAGAGGGAGTCAAAAGCCCCCTCCCTGCTGAGTAGGAGCAGGAGCTGGAGGCTTGGGGGCTTTCTGCCTACGGGGCCCATGTCCCTGCCCATTAGCCTGCTGACCCTGCTGGGGAGCTGGGGAGGCCTGATAATGAGGGTAAGGTTTGTAGGCAGGCGCCTTCCTCGGGTAAAAGGCCTTTTTCCCCAAGCCCTTCTTCTTATGAGAAGGGGCATAGGTTTTCCTGTACAATCTTGTCCTCACCAGAGTCTCAGTCTCGAGCTCAGCGGCCTTTTCAGCCATGGGCTTGCCGAAGAGGTTTTCACCCTGGCATGGGACATCAACCAACTTGTCCTGCACCCATGGCTCGAGGTCCGATGACTGTAGTCATGCCTGGCGTCGAGCAGCGATGCCGGCCTCCGCTACATGGGCCGAAGCCTCGAAGCCATCGTAGGCCGCCCGGGAGATGAATTTAGAGCATTCCCGGACCCCCGAGGACAACGTTTGGAACCTCTGCAAAGGTTCCCCGGAGAGATCAGCCGAGAACCTGGCTACCTCTTTAGCCAGGTCCTGCAAGTACATGCCCATGTACAGCTGGTAGGCTTGGACACGGCAAGCAAGCATCGAGCCCTGGAAGCACTTTCTGCCGATGGCATCTAGGCTTCGGGCCTCCTTGCCGGGGGGCACCGTGGAGTGCATCTTCTGGCTCTTCAGACGATGCATGGCCGATTCCACAACCACAGAATGGTGCGGCAGCTGCGCCTTCTGAAAACCAGGGCTCTTCCGGACTCGATACATGGAATCGATCCACTTGCTCAAAACCGGCGCCGAGGCCAGTGCCTCCCACATTCGGAAGAGGAGCTGTTCCAGCATCGGAGGAACCGGCACAGTAAAGGACTCCCTCGGGGGAGAGTAATACTGGAGGGCATCGAGCTCTTCGGCTCGGGGCTCCTCCTCGGGGTCCGCAGGAACATTCAAGGCCTTGGCCATGTCCTTAATGAATTCCGAGAACCGGGTATCCTCCGGAAGGGACCTACTCCGGGGTTCAGACTGCGGCGAGTCCGAAGGGACACGGCGAGTCCGAAAAGTATCGGGGAACTCCTCGTCCTCCGTCTCCCACGCAGACTCCTCACAAGAAGAGTCGAGGGGCTCCGACCACGCTGGTTCCGGCAACAACCGCCTCGACGCTTGGGGCCATCGGCATCGATGCCCTCAGTCCCCAAAGGGAGGTCGAGGGAAACCGTGACCGAGATCGGACTCGGGCCTTCATGGCTTCGAGAACCGGCTCTGTCTCCGGGGTCGACTTGGACGTCGACATCCCGGTGGTCGGGGCAGATGCACCAGTCAGGCTGGCCATCAGCACCCGCTGCTGATCCATGAAGGCAGACAATCTGCAGTCCAAGGCTGTCAGCCTGAGTCCAAGCTCAGGAGACTCAGCAGCCACCGACTCGGGCCCCGGCGGCGCCGGGCCCGATGTCGGGTCCCTAGGAGGAGAGTCCTCGAAGACAACAGGACTTACGTGCTCGACAGACTCCGGCTCTACACGGGATATCTTAGTGGGCTTCTCCAGCTCCAAGGGCCCGGGGTGGCTGTCAGGGGTCCGAGATCTGGCCTTCGAGGAACCAGAAACTTCCTCCGACGCCGCCCTCACGAGCTTTCTCTTCCTCTTATGCTCCCGACTGGGGGACCCCCTTTCAGAGGAACCCCGACGAAGCTCAGGGTCCGACTCCTGAGACGCCGAGTCCGAGAAAATCCTCTCCTTCTGATGCTGCTGGCTCCTCAGTGCCTTGGTGAACATTTTGCCACATGGGACACAGACCTTTGGATCATGGTCAGGCCCGAGGCAACGCAGGCAGCAGTCATGTATGTCGGTAAGAGACATGAGTTTCTTACAACGATCACACTTCTTAAAACCACTGGAGGCCATTGGGGAAAAAAGGGCCCGCGCAAGGTCAAAGGACCGGCCCTCCAGGGAAAAGAAAAGAAAAAGAAAAAAAAAAAAAAAGAGTGCGAACGCGTGCCACGAAGGGCAAAAAAACGAAAAATAGAGATCGGGTCGATACCGGCGTACCGAACCCGGGCGGGAAGGGGAACTGGCATCGAACCGGACAAAAAGAGGCGCGAGAATCGCAGAAAAAAACCAACTTTTCCAGGTGAGAAGGACAGATGTCCGTTGGGCTCCACGGAAAAATAAAGACTGGGCAAGATGGCACCTTTGGGGGGGAAGGGTACCGTGCATGCATGGGTGTATTCCCAAAGGCTTTCTTATAAAGCTGGGGAAATGCACCGCATGGGGGCTCCATCGACGTCACCCATATGTGAGGACCGACTTCCTGCTTGGTCCTGGAGAAACTCCAGTAATGATTTCAGAGGTATCGCAAGAGGGTTATGACCCTTCTGCGAGCACCATATGGTAAACCTTTTCCACTTAAATGCATAAGAGCGTCTTGTGGAAGGCTTTCTGGAAGCATAAAGGATATCCTTTACCTGCTGGGAAAGGTTAAGACCATGGAGTTCTAGGCTTTCAGCAACCAGGCCCTGAGATGCAGAGACTGGAGATTGGGATGCCACATCATCCCGTCCTCTTCAGAAAGGAGATTTGGAGCAGATCCTAACTCCAGAAGCGGAGCTTGAAAGAGATGTAGGAGCAGAGGGTACCACATTTGCCGTGGCCAACATGGAGCTATGAGAATCATATGACCTCTGTCTCTCTGAAGCTTGAACAGGATTTTGGGAATTAGGGGAATGGGTGGAAAGGCATACAGGAAGTCCTGATCCCAATGGAGGAGGAAAGCATCCCTGGCCTGACAACCCTGAGCCAGAATTCTGGAACAGAACCGGGGAAGTTTGGCATTCAGCAAACTTGCAAAAAGTCTATGTCCGGGGTTCCCCAAATTCGAAAAATTTTGGCCACCTGGTCTGCACGGAGAGACCATTCGTGTGGAAGCAGTACTCGACTGAGTCTGTCTGCCCAAGAGTTTTGAATGCCTGGAAGATACACCGCAAGGAGATAAATCTGATGCTCTCTGGCGAGGGCCCATAGTCCCAAAGCTTTGTTGCAAAGCGAAAGAGAGCCTGTTCTGCCCTGCTTGTTCACATAGAACATAGCTACTTGATTGTCCGTTTGAATTAGGACTGTCTTGTAGCTGAGCTGGGTGTAGAATACTCAAAGAGCAAGGAAAATTGCTCTGAGTTGTAGGAGACTGATGTGTAGATAGGCCTCCTGTGGAGTCCAGGTACCCTGGGTAGAGAGGCTTTGCAGGTGGGCTCCCCAACCCACCTGTGAAGCATCTGTTGTTAGAGTGGCCTGAGGTGGCGGTTGCTGAAAAGGAGACCCCACCAAAAGGTTTTGGGGTGACTGCCACCATTGGAGGGACAAAATAAGGTGATCTGAGTTTGCTATTTTGTCTGACAGGTAACCTGACGCCTGAGTCCACTAAGTGGATAAAGTCCACTGGGCTGCCCTCATATGGAGGCGAGCATAAGGAATCACATGCACGGTGGATGCCATGTGACCTAGCAACTGTAAAATTTCCCGAGCAGTGAGGTGAGGCTTTAGCACTGCTTGGGAAGCTAACTGCAACATGCGAAGGCAGCGGGGCTGTGGAAGGTAGGCCCTTGTCTGTCTGGTATCCAGCAGAGCTCCTATAAACTCTAGGGACTGAGTGGGAGCAAGGTTGGATTTTGGGAAGTTTATGACAAGTCCCAAATACTGAAGGATGCACATTGTGCGAGAGGGGGCAACCCTGGCCTCTGGCTCTGAAGGGGCTCGAATGAGCCAGTCGTCTAAGTAAGGGAAGACGAATATTCCAAGGGTGCTGAGAAATGCTGCCACCACAGCCATGCATTTTGTGAACACCCTTGGTGCAGAGGCCAGGCCAAAGGGAAGAACCCTGTATTGTAGTGCTTCCCTTGAAACAGAAAGCGAAGGAACTTTCGGTGAGTTGGATGGATGAGAACATGAGTGTACGCATCCTTGCGATCTAGAGAACAAAGCCAATCCTGACTCTGAAGGTATGGCAGCAGAGTTCCTAGAGAAATCATTTTGAACTTCTCTTTGAACAGAAATTTGTTCAATTCTCTGAGGTCTAAAATGGGTCTGTGTCCTCCTGTTTTCTTTGGAATAAGGAAATAGGGGCAGTAAAACCCTGTACCCCGTTGGGGAATGGGTACCTCTTCTATTGCCCCTTGAGCAAGGAGCACAATGACCTCTTGACCTAACTGGTCGTTGAGAGAGGTCTGAGAATTGAACTGTCTTACCATTGTAGGAGGGGGCATGCTGAGGAAATGAAGCTTGTACCCCTCTCTTACAATAGACGGAGTCCAATTTTCTGCTGTTATCTGACCCCATCTGGGGACAAAATGACATAACCTTCCTGGGATGGTGGAGGGTTCTGGGCCGTTCAGGGCCAGGAAGGAAAGGTTCTCTAGATAGGAGTCAAAGCCCCTGTGGAGGCTGAGTCTGCTGAGCCAGTTGAGGCTTAGCTGCTTTTGTCTTTCTTTGCCTAGGTTGTTGCTGCTGTCCCTTTTGGGCAGAGTGACCTAAACAATGCCCTTGCTGGGTATAGGAGGGATAAAACTTCTTCTTCTTACTGAAGAATGGTTTCTTATAGGATTTGTTCCTTGCAGGATCAGCTGTAGATTTAGACAATCTATCCAAAATGATTGTATCAGCATCTATCTCATTAGCTTTTTTCTGCCAATTCTTGCCAAAGAGATTCTCTCCTGTGCAAGGAATATTCCCTAGTTTATCCTGTACCCAAATTTACAAGTCAGATGCCTGGAGCCAGGCAATCCTATGTGCACCTATAGCAATAGCAGAGGTTCTGCTTATGCACTCAAAGCAGTCAAAGGCTGTACGATTCACAAATTTGGAAACATCCTGGGCATGTTTGACAAGGGCGAGGTAATCTTGCCTCATCAGGAAGGAGAGGGCTCATAAGCTCTAAATCTCCTGTGACCTCCTTAAGGAACATCCCCATATATAAGATATAGGAAGTGATCCTAGCAGAAAGCATGGAAGCCTGGAAGTTGACGTCCAAAGGTGTCAAGAGTCCTACACTCATGTCCTGGAGGATTAGATGCATGCCCTTTTGCACTCTTTGTCCTTCTCATAGCAGATTCCACCACCATGGAATGGTGTGGTAATTGAGTCTTTTGAAACCCAGAACAAGGAGGAACTCAATACATGGTGTCGAGTCTTCGAGAGTGAGGAGATGTGGTTACAGGTGTTTCCCACATCCTTAACATGAGATTAGGCAAGATCTCATGAATAGGTAAGGTAGCTGCCTCCTTGGGAGCTTTAGGGTATTGCAGGATTTCTAATGCCTTTGCCCTAGGCTCTTTTTCAGGAGCCACTGTGATGGAAAGACCTCGGGCCACATCTCGGATAAAATCCTGAAAGGACATATCCTCTGGTGGAGACATCCTACGCTGAGGAGAAGAGGAATCCTCAGGAAGTAGTACTCTGGTATCGGCAGAGCTTTCAGAGTCTTCAGACTCATCCGAGGATTCGAAGTATCTCCGATCCGGATGATCGTGCAAAGCACGGTACCGGTACCGATCGAAGTTGGCATCGGAGTGGTCCGGTACCGACTTGTCGATGCCAGATAGACACGCATGACTCGGACCCGGTAGAATACCTGCCGATGTCGATGCAGTCAGTGCCGGCACCAGAGTCGGTGCAGGTACCGGTTGAATTGTCTGAAGCGGTTTCAAGGGCATCGAGGCCGTGAGAAGAGCCGCCAGACTGCGTTCAGTAGCCAAGAATCTCTGGTCTATCGATGCTGCCGATGCTTGGGTATCGGTACCGGAAGAAGCGGCCGGTATCCCAGAGCATGGCACCAGTAGTTCTGCCGAGGTTGAAGCTTCGAGAACATCCTGGAGCCCCGTTAGTGCTTTGAAAGCCGAAGCCTCCCGCCGGGGCAATTTTGCCAGTGAAAGTCCCTCAAGGGCAACGCAAAGAGGCATCTCGATGTTTAAAAGGAGATCTACCCTTTGAGGACCGACAAGATTTATGTTTAGTTACCTGAGATCCATGGGAGGAAGACGAAGCCCTGGAAGACGTCGATGCCACGGAGGCTGCATCGGAGGGAAAAAGGGTGCTAAGTTTAGCAGCTTAGTTTTGCCGGCCCCTTTTTGACATCATCCCACAGGCAACACACTCTGAAATAGAGTGGTCAGGACCTAAACATTTGAGGCACCACTCATGGGTGTCTGTGACGGAGATGGTACCGCCACACTTAGAACAGTTTTTAAAACCCGAAGCGGGTTTTTCCATTTTGAAGGAAAAAGTTGGGCCTAGTGCCCAAAATGGCGCGTGGCACCTGAAGAGAAAATTACTGGAAAGACTCCAGAAGAAAGTTGTTTTTTTTTTTTAAGTAAAGAAAGAAGAACCGGTGGTACCGGTGTAGCGTCGAGCGAAGGCAGACGCGACCACAAAAAAAAGAATAGAAGGTATTTTTTTCTGCAGTGACAGGATGTGCGACCTGTCGGCTCCATGGAAAATGAAGAACTGGAGAGGGACAGTTGGGAAAGGCGGGAAGGCAGCACGCAGGCGCTGTGAGATGCTCCAAAAAGCTTTCCTATTGGACGCTGGGGTGCGTTCCCGCACAGGTTCCGTTGGTACCGACGATACCCTTATGTGAAGACTACATTCCTGCTTGTTCCTGGAGATAAAGCCTTCTTACTCACAGATGTTTTAGAGGGATCTGCTGTCTTCCTGGAGAGCAGATTCATGGTGAGCTGCTCTCTCACCAGCTTTATCCTCCATGGGTTTTCTGAACAGGTTTTCTCCCCGTGGCAGAACACATCAGTCAACTTGTCTTGGACAAACTGTTCTAAGTCTGAAGACTGGAGCCAGGCCAGGCGACAGGCACCGATGCCTACTGCTGCCACTTGGCTGACCAATTCAAAAGCATCATAGTTTCCCTGGCTCATATATTTGGAGCAGACTCTGCCATGCCCCACCAGAGTTCTGAAGTTCACAAGGCATTCCAGCGGTATGAGAGCAAAGAACTAATTGACATCCCCCATGACGTCTTTGAACATGGCCATGTACAGCTGGTAGAATAAGATATGAGCCAACAGCATGGACTCCTGATAGCATCGCCTCCCAAAGCCTTCAAGGGTGTGAGCCTTTCTACCTGGTGGAATCAATGAGTGAATCTTGAAACTCATTGATTCCACCAATGGAGTGGAGGAGAATACAATGGGGGCAGTGCATGCAAATGCATCTCATGCATATTTATTAGGGACAACCTGATAACCTGAATGGTGTTTGACCCTCCAGGACTGCAGTCGGGAACCTCTGGTTTAGAGTGTAAAGCACTGGTCTTGTCCAGAAAAATACATAGCTGCTATCCAACTACTTTTTTCAGAATCTTACCAAGTTAGAAATTGACCAATATGGAAAGTTCTCCAGTGCATTCCAACATATTCTGTAGACTCTGTGTTTGGTTGATGCATGGTGTAATATATAACCTTCAGTACGAGAATACACCTTTTTATCTTTTCAACATCATCCATACTCAAGAATAGTTTAGCTTTTGGTGTCCAAGTCTCTTTTGCTTGAAATTCAAAGTAGTTCCATTCAGCCTATACTGGTATCTGATCATGCAGCTGTTAGTCTTGAATTCAGGTCATGGTCTAGGAATTTAAATACAGCCCCATGGTGCTTTAACACAGATTGCTTTTGGAAGCTGCCCTTGACAACAAACAAAAATCTTTCATTGAAGATTTAAAAAAAAAAAAAAAAAAGACGACAATATGCCTTATCATATTATATGGGGACATTTAAAGCCAGCCTGCATGGCAAGGTCATCAGTCTTTCTACCTGATTGTGAAAGTGGCAAATGAGTAACATCCATTCTTTGGAGAAGAGAATTGCACAATTTGAAGCTCACATAAGATCAAAATGTAATCAAATCTTTCAGCAATTAACCCAGTTGAGGTATGAGCTCAATAAAAATTTAATGCAGCAATCTGCACAAGAGCTCTTTGTCCAGCGAATGGAATATTATGCAGTGGGATACAAGGCAGGCAAATTGTTAGCAAAGCTCCTGAGAGTGCAAAAGCATAAACATTATATTGCTGCCATTAAATATACAGGACAAATTGCCTTGAGGGAGTCACCCCTCCAGTAGCAATGCGTCCCTTTTATTCATTTTAATGAGCTAAAACATCACTCATTTCCACCACACGGGTGAAAAAACAAGGGAACTCACACTCGTGAGCACCTCTAATCAATTACAGCCAACTTATCTCATGGCATCAATGTTCGACATCTCCAACAGGTTTACCATACTGCTGCCGCCCATACTTCCTCCTTCGTAATCATTCAGCAGTATATGCAGTCAATCTCCCCTTCGCAATCCTGCAGTTATCACTTCATATAAACGGCGTCTTACTTCAACAGCATAAGCATAAGCCAATAGCATAAGCTACATAGCGCCATCTTTCAAATCGCCAAATCCTCTCAATTCTTCATCAGGCTCACTTCAGAATCGAGAGGATTCGACAATTTGAAACATGGCGCTATGTAGCTTATGCTATTGACTTATGCTTATGCTGCTGAAGACAAATGCCGTTTATATGAAGTGATAACGGCAGGATTGCGAAGGGGAGATTGACTGCATATACCGCTGAATGATTACGAAGGAAGAAGTATGAGTGGCAGCAGTGTGGTACAACCTGTTGGAGGTGTCGAACTTTGATGCCATGAGATAAGTTGGCAGTAATTGATGAGGTGCTCACGAGTGTGAGTTCCCTTGGTTTTTCACCCGTGTGGTGGAAATGAGTGATGTTTTAGCTCATTAAAATGAATAAAAGGGACGCATTGCTATTATGTTAGGATCTATGTACTTTCTAGGGAGTGACATGGGGATGAGTTTATTTTGTGTGTGATGATTTAATTCCCCGGGGTGTTTTCTATTATTAAATGTAGAGGGGCAAGGTATAGTAATAAACCCTCAGATCATTCAGATTGCATTTGCTAGATATTATAAAACGTTGTTTGTCTCTAGTTGTGATACTAATACAGATATAAGGGAGGCTTTTCTAGAGATGATGGAACATCCTACGCTTTCAGAAGTGCAGGGGGAGCATATAGGTGCTCCAATTCAAGTTGGTGAAATTCTTGCAGCTATTAAGAAGTTATCTAGAAATCAGGTACCTGGACCAGATGGTTTTACAGTCAAGTTTTTTCAATATGAAACAATTTTGGTTCCAAAATTACAACAATTATATAGGAGTGTGCTAGAAAATTCAGATCCTTCCTTAAGCTTTGCTGAAGTCAGTGTAGTATTATTTGCTAAGCCTGACTGTGAGGCATCTATGGCAAATTATCGCCCCATTTAACTATTAAATGTGGATTATAAGATTCTAATGAAAATTTTGGCCACTGGGCTTAGTAGTGTGATCCATACAACTGTGGGTGAAGAACAGACTGGCTTCATCAAAAGGAAGACAGATTGGAGACAATGCATGAACCTTTCATAATTTGTGTGAGTTGTCAGACAGTATGAATTATCCAGTGGTAGCCCTATCTTTGGATGCTGAGAAGGCCTCTGAAGAGATATGGCCATTCCACTCTATCAGAGTTTTAGATTGGCTTGGTTGTGGAGATGGTTTCATTAAGTGCATCAAAGTGCTTTATTTTGGATCTCAATCGCGCTTTGTGATCAAAAGCTGTTAGTTTAGAAAAAGGTACCAGACAAGGCTGTCATCTTTCCCCTTTATTATTCAATTTAGCACTGGAGCCATTGCTAATCAAAATTAAAAAAATAAAATTATATCACTGGTGTTATAGCCAGGAAGCACTGTTGTAAGCTCACCACTTATGCTAATGCCATTTTATTATTTTTCTCAGGGTCCTCCATAACATCCCACTTAAATTGTGTAGATCAATTTTCCAAATTCTCAGGATTTAAGCTTAACTTAAACAAAAGTTAACAAAAGTTAACTTCTTCCGCTCAATGGCCTTGCCATGCAGGATATGACATGACAGACTTCCTCTTTCAATGGGAAATGCAATTTTTCCCAAATGCAGGGGATACAATTAAATTGCGACAGTATGCTGTCTGAGGTAAAGAACATATTGAAAAGCTGGTCCCTTCTTCAAATTCCTTGGTGAGAGAGACTGGATACAATAGACATGATAATACTCCCTAGGTTGGTTTATAAACTAAGTATGCTGCTTAGATTCTGTAGGCTAAGGTTTTATGTCCAGTTAGACAGGATTCACACCTCCTTTCTATGGGAAAAAATAAAGAACACATATAGCTCTGTCAACATTAAAACTGCCTAGAAGAAAGGGGGGGGGGGTGTAGACTTCATGATTTCAGAATTTCTCATTCTGCCTCTTTGCTGTGGTATGGAGTAGAACGATCTTGGAAGATTCCCCCTCACCATGGATGGAGATGGAGAAGGTACTGGTATCTCCATTTAAGCTGTCTATCCTGCCCACAATGAATATCCCAGCTTCAAAATTAAAATCACCACTTAATCGTAGTACTATTAAGGCAATAATCATGGCAGATTCCTGTTGTAAGATGTCAACATGCTTTGTTAGCTGCTTCGTCCATCTGATACAATCAGCTGGTACAAATCAATAGACGGAAAATATGTTGGAAGGGCTGGGCTGAAAAAGGTATTCTTTGTATAGGTCAATTATTTCATGGGGAATATACTCAGAAAGGAGGGTCTAACAGAGATTAGGACTTACATTCAAACAAGTTGCTAAAATGGACTCTCTTTTTTTTTCGAGCTTGGCGCAGACTGCCCATGGTGTGATAGGGAATATCCTGTTGTGAATCTAAATGAACTGTGTTGTGAGGCTAAAATAAATGGGAACTTACTCTCTTGTTTCTATAAAATGTTAAAGAATCAAGACAGAACTTCACTGGTGAGGCTGCATAAGATATGGGAGCATGATGCAGACATCCCTCAGGACAGACTAAGCTGAAATATATTTTGCAATCAAACGATTTGGCCTACTAGATCTAGTAGTCTTGTGCAGTCTTTATATTTCATTGCACATCGGGTGGTTGACTCCCTTGCACGGTTCAGGGCCAGACTCTAGGTAGTCCAATTTAGGCTGGCGTTGCTCAAGCATGATTGGTATTCTAACTCATATGTTATTTGATTGGGGACATATTAAATCATTCTGGGAAGGAGTATTGGGGTATGTGTGTGATATGTGAGGTATTTCAGGCCAGAAGGTCGGGGGTTCAAATCCCACTAGAGGACAGCAACCTTGGGCCGGAAGGACTGGGGTTTCTAGTCCCACAGGTGCTCTTTGTGGTCTTGGGCAAGCCACTTAACCCTCTATAGCCCATGTTCCCTGTAAAATAGTTATCTCCAAGTTATAATGCCCTGTTCAATGTAATTTCAGTTTGTTCAATGTAAACCGCACTGATGCAGAATAGCGCGGTATATAAGAGAATGTAAATAAATGTCCTCAAATTAAATACTATTACTGTAAAAATTGTTTTATTTAAATATGCTTGCAAGATGCCTTAAGTAAGAATGACAAGATGTTATTCAATATTATGATCTCAATCGTTGTTCAACATATACTACATAATTGGAAAGACTGTCCTCTTTAAACGTAACCTCCTGGTGGCAGACCACCAGGAAGTGGGAAGGTGCTGCACTGACATCTAGTTGTATAGGTAAAGTAGAAAGAATTTGGAAATCCTTAGACATTTATCTAGAACATGTCTGATTCTAGCCTGACATGCAAGGTTTGTTTGAACATTTGGATGATATTCTCTACCTTTTTGGGGGGAGGGGGGAGAAGGGAAATATTGTTCTATTGCTTGTATTAATGCATTGATTTCATTAATAATTTGAAAATAAATTTTGAAAAAAAAAAAAACCTAATCTGGACAATAGTTACCAGGTTGGGGCGTGTCAGAATTTTTGATTTTGAGGACAGGACAAATGATGGACTCTCAAGACATTAATTACTAAACTTTGAGTCAAATGTGGCAAACTACAGCACTAAGGGCAAGTAAAAAAGCATCCATCAAATTTTTAACAAAATATGAAGGAATAGCGTCTGTTGGGGTAGTTGTGGCTTTCATAAATGATTTTGCCTACTGTGAACATAGGAAGCTGAGGACAGAGTGCTATGGGGAACAGGTATCTGTGGAAGCTACGAGAGAACCAGGTGGAAATGACTAGGACCAGGAAAGGCAAACTGATACAGACTGTAGAAGACTAGAGGCTTTCTATGAGAAATAGTGAGCAAAATAGGAACACAGACCCGGAGACCAACACAGATAAAGAATGCTCTCAGCATGTAATGTTCCTGTTAACCTGGAACAGCCTTTTTGAACATGGGTCAGTTTGAATGATAAATCAAAGGAGAGGCGCAACCTCCGCAAACAGCAGACACCACAAAGAGCGAGCAGAGAAGGACCACAACCACACCAGAGGCTTCATCTATCAACACACTATTAGAAACCCGATTTGGCCAATTACAGCAAACATATCCTTGTCAGGGGTGAGCATACAAGTCAATCAGTACTATACAGTATTTCATACCATCTGTGGTATGATATAGGCATTGGTCACTAACCTTGATGGTCTACTGTTTCAGCATATTGACTGACTTGTATGCTCATTCCTGACGCAGGTGTGTTTGCCAAAACTTGGCAAGTCAGGATCCTAATTAAGTGCGTTGATAAAAGAACCCTCTGATGTGGCTGTGGTCCCTCTCCACTCTTTCCCTGTGGTGTCAGTTTGAATGATAACAGAACAGTACTCCTTTTTGGCCTTAATCATGGCAAGATGTTCCATAGATCTAGTTTTCTGCCATTTCTGTTCGAAATTATGTACCTGATTTTTTAGGACCTGAGCCCATGATAATACCAAGGGTGGTTGTGTTTCACGATGATAGAGTATTCCCTAATAAATGCACTGTGTGCCATTGAGTCAAAGCGGACTCCTGGCGGCCCAGCAGCTCCTGGGTTTTCTTGGCAGTGTGACCGGAAGTAGATTGCTAGGCAATGGAGGATTAAATGACTTGCCCCAAGCCACAAGGAGTGCTAGTGGGAATCAAACCCTGCTCTCTTGGTTACCAAGCCAGTGCTCTAACCATTAGGATACTCCTCCACCCCTTATAGGGGCAGCTTTATCAAGAGATTTTGATTTCCTTGACTATGGGATGATTTTCAAAGGGCTGCAGAGCAGAGAGGGCATCCACCTATACAAGAAAGGTCAAAGTGTCTTCCGCAGCAGAAAGGCTAACCTACTGAAGAAGGCTTTAAACTAGATTCGATGGGGATGGGTGAAGAAAGCACATAGGTAAATAACAGTCCTCAGTTAAGTAAACATTAAATACTTCTGTAGAAATAGGTAAAGGGGGCAACAACTCGAAAGCGGTGTGCATAAATGCCCATAGTATGGGAAATAAAATCTCATGTGTTGAGGTTTTAATGGAGGCGGCCAACTGGGATCTAGTGGCGGTTATGGATTCATAGTACATGGACAAGCATTACTGGGATGTAATTATACAAGACTATACTTTATTCAGGAAGGACAGGGTAGTAAGAAGTGGAGGAGGAGGGGCACTAAAAGTAAAAAAATAATATTACAGCTACAGAATTACAGGGCTTACAAGGGAGCAAGAGGCACTGGGGGTTAAACTAGAAAGAGGGAATGGGAAATCCATTTGCACTGGTGTGATATACAGATGTCCCTCACAGGGATTTAACAGAAGACATATGCAGTACTGCCATGAAAGGAGAAGTGCTACTGATAGGTGATTTCAATATGCCGGATGTTGATTGGCACATCTCTGCTGCAGTGTCATCTCTACAGGCAGAACTTTTCTGGCAACTAGTAATGGAACCCAGACGTGAAGGGGCCATACTGGACCTGGTGCTTACCAATGGGGAAAATGTTTCTGATGATATAGTGGGAGATCATCTCGCATCCAGTGATCACCAGATGGTGTGGTTCATTATTAGTACTAGAGCTGATAAAATCCATTCAAAAGAGAGGATCTTAGACTTTAGGAAAACTAACTTTGCCAATATGGGACAATACCTCAAGGAGACATTAGCGGGTTGGGAACAGCTGGGGGATGTAGAAAAGCAATAGGCAAAACTGAAAGGCGATATTTTAAGGGCAATAAACCTTTTTGTTTGAAAGATAAATAAATGTTAAAGAAAAAGGAGGACACTATGCTTCTCAAAAGAAGTAAATGAAAAGGTGAAGAAAAAGAGGGTGGCCTCCATAAAATACAAGAGATCACAGAAAGAGGAAGACAAGCATCTATATTTGGAAAAACAGAGAAACTTAGAAAATTGGACCACAATAATTAACAGAGCTGCAAAGCCCACATCACCCAACAAGAGAACCTATAGAAGACCATCTGATAAATGGTTATACTCAAGATATACGCAACCTTAAGAAAACCCTCCGTAAACTGGAGAAAAATATGGAGGTACAGGAAAACCCCTAAAAATAAGGAACACTATGTCTCAGCATTAAATATCTATAAAGAAGCAAATCAAAGCAAACAAAGACCATCATTCTGCTATCCTGAGCAAAGCTATCAACTTCCGAGAAAGCTATTTGAAATTGTAAAAACATTAACCAAGTCTCACTCAAATATTACAAAGAGCATACCTGTTAACCCACAATCTATAGCTGACTACCTAGCAGCTAAATTAAAAAACAAAAACAGCTCTATGTTGCACATCTGTAGTGAAGTTCACTACCACCTCAACAACAAGAAACAACTTCTAGAAACAATAGCGAAGATCAACACTACAACCTCACACCTGGATCCTTGTCCAGCATCCTGGATAAAGGCAACTGAAGTTGAGTAGCACCTGCACTACTTAACTCTGTCAACCAATCCCTCCTCCAAGGAATTATGTCTAACTCACTTAAACTCTCCATCATTTGCCCCATACTCAAAAACAAACCCCTCAATAAGAACGACCCCACCTCATATAGACCAACAGCCAGTATCCCATTTTTAGCAAAAATAATAGAAAAAGTAGTCCAAATGCAGTTACAAGATTTCATCAACCTCAACGCGCCTCTTGACACTCACCAATACGGTTTCCGCCCATATCATGGTGTAGAACAGAGCTACTCAAATCCGGTCCTGGAGGTACGCAACCCTGCAGGTTTTCGGGATATCCCTAATGAATATGCATGAGATATACCTGACTGGTTTGTGGCCCTCCTGGGCTGGATTTGGAGACCCCTGTCTTACACCTCTGTCATTTAAGATTGTGAGTGGGCAAGGTGCAGATGTCCAAGACATCAAAAAGGTTAGATAGAATTTGTCACATTCCTCCTCGCTGCTCACGACCACCAAAATATTATCTATTGAGAAGAATTGTTTCTTGAAAGATTTCTTTCTTGCAGGATCAGCTGTGGCTTTGGCCAACCTATCCAAAGTGGAGTTGTCAGCATCCAACTCATTGGCTCTCTCTTACCAATTTTTGCCGAATAGCTTCTCACCTGTACAAGGGATATTGTCCAGTTTGTCCTGCACCCAGAGCTCCAAATCGGATGCCTGGAGCCAGGCAATTCTACATGCACCTATGGGCAATGGCAGAGGTTCTGCTTATGCACTCAAAACAGTCAAAAGCTGCACGATTGACAAACTTAGAAACATCCTGGGCATGTTTAACCAGTGTGAGAAAATCCTGCCTCTTGTCTTCAGGAAGGAGGGGGCTTAAAATATCCAAGTCTCCTGTGACTTCTTTAAGGAACATTCCCATATATAAAATATAGGAACTGATCCTGGCAGATCTCTCCGAACCGGAAGCCGCCATGGCGCCTCTGCCAACAGCCGTATCATTTCTGCATACCACGGCCTCCTTGGCCAATCCGGCGCAATCAGGATCACCTGACCCCTGTGCCTCTCTATTCTCTGCAACACTTGACCTATTAACGCCCATGGAGGGAAGACATACAGCAGCCCTTCCTCCGGCCATCTTTGCATGAGTACATCCAGTCCTTCCGACATCCTTTCTCTTCTGCTGTAAAACCTTCCTACCTTTGCCGACGCGAATGAAGCCATGAGGTCCATCACCGGCAGGCCCCAGCAAAGCACCAGCAAGTCGAAAACTTCCTGATTGAGGACCCACTCTCCTGGATCCACTCTGACCCAACTCAAAAAATCAGCTGTCACATTGTCCACCCCCGCTACATGTGCTGCCGATAATGCTTCCAGATTTACCTCAGAAAAAATATAGGTACAACCCCAATCAAAAAATTGAAAAAATGAAAAAACTGAAAAAACTGCCCGTCTGCCAGTAACGGAGGAAAAAAGACCTCAGTATCTCCCTGCATAAACAAATAACAGGAATCAAGTCTGTCGGTAGACGCCCAAACGTCTAATGCACCAACACAGACTGAAAATTACATCAATGGTCATAAAAAAAACCTCCAGCCAACCCAAAAAAGCAGGTGGCAACCAGCAGGCTTTCAGGCAGTTAAAGTGCTGCCGTCACAAACACTAACATTAAACAATAAAGAAACAATAAAGAAAAAGCTCCGGACACTTATCTTTTTTGCATGGTGATGACAAACTGATTTTAACAGTCACGATCTGATGTAGATGGTGAAAATAAAGATACTTGAAGGATCCCAGATGATAGAGGGCTCCGACATCTGATGTTTCGCCGTTATGGCTTCTTCAGGGAGCAAAAATTCACTTATCACCGGGCAAACCTCATGACTCACATGAACGGAGCGCCGGAACAAAAAAGCTGAAAAACAAAAAGAAAAAAAGAGTGACTACTGCAGCAATGAAAATAAAGCTGGGAACAACCCTCAAAATGCCAGACCCAGGCCCACAAATACAACAAGTACAGACCCTGTAGGCTGGGTTTAGGAAGAGTAATGAGCACCGCCAAAAGACGCTATGATGATTGCCGGCTCACAGCTCACCATTCTAAACGCCGACGCATGCGTCATGGCAAAAATATAAAGGCGGGATAAAAAACGAAAAGCCAATCAAAAAACTTTGTTAAACCTAAACGTCCATACCAATGGACAAAACCTAGCAGGGAAATGCCAAAAAAAATCACAAAAACCCACCCACCCTGTTGATCAAAAATCCTTAAATGAAAAATGAAAAAGCTGAGATGAAAAACGTATTAATACAAACGTTGATGAAAAATCACAAACAGCTTTTCCATTCGATGGAGTCATTCAATCCACCAGGAACTACAGTACGAAGAGAAAAAATCCAACGCTGTTCTAAACGAGATAATTGTCGTGACATGTCCCCACCATATACAGAGGGAACACACTGGGTAATTACCACACATGTCAGATCTTCAAAAACATGCCCCATACTCTTAAAATGATGGACCAAGGGAGCGCCCTCAACCAAACACCGGAGACGACTACGGTGTTCAATCAGACGGGTACGCAAAGCCCGGCTGGTCTTACCAACGTAGCCCAAACCACACGGGCAACGAAGAAAATAGATAACATTGACACTGTCACAAGACGTGGAAAATCGTAGCTTGATGTCTTGATCTTGATAAGAAAAGCTGGTACAAGAATCCATAATGGAACACACCGAGCAATGACCACAGCTGCGGTGTCGCCCAGTGTCAGCTGGTACCGATGGAGAGCTGGAGAAGGCGGACGGACAAAGAATATCCTTCAAATTGGAACCCTTGGTGTACACTGAACGAATAACATGACGATGAAGCCCAGGGGTTAAACGCAAGACATGAGAATGTCGCTGAAGAATCTTAGACACTTGGTAACTCAAAGGGTTATATTTAGTGATGAAATGAACCATAGGGGAATCCCCCAAAGATCGAGTGCGTGGGGTCAACAGCCAGTCACGATCATTGAATCGGGCACGAAGTCTAGCTCGATGAACCAGAGGAGCAGGATATCCACGGGATTCAAAAGCAGCTTGAAGAATCCGAGATTGTGATTTGTAGTCAGACACTGCAGAACAATTCCGACGATACCGAAGGAATTGAGCAAAAGGTAAGCTCTCCTTCAACCGATGAGGATGTAAACTGTCGAAGTGCAAAAAAGACATCCTGTGCGTCGGCTTAGTGTATACTGTGGTGACCAAATGATCATCTTGACGTGTCAGGAGGACATCCAAAAAAGGAATCACTGTGGTGCTATGATCCATAGAAAAAGTAATATGGGGATCACAGCCATTCAACCAGGTGAAGAATGTCTGCAACAACTCATGACCCCCAGTCCAGAGCATAAACACGTCGTCAATGTAGCGCACCCAAAGACGGATATGAGACTGATATATGCTTCCTGTCAGCCATCGTCGTTCAAATTCGGCCATGTATAAATTAGCAATGGAGGGAGCTATCGTAGCCCCCATTGCCACCCCTCGTATTTGTTGATAAAACACGCCATCAAAGCAGAAATAATTATTTGTCATTGCCATCTTTAGTAACTGCATGATGAAATCTACTTTAGCAAAACTTAGATCCTGACGTGCTATCAAGGAAGATCGACCTATGACCATAGCATCATGCTGAGGGATACTGGTATAAAGGGAAAAGACATCTAAAGTGACCATTAGCAACCCGGTAGGTAGATCCCGATCGTGTCCATCTGCCAGTATCTGCAAAAAATGCATGGTGTCACGTAAATACGACGGAATTCTTTTTTTCTTTTTGTTTTTCAGCTTTTTTGTTCCGGCGCTCCGTTCATGTGAGTCATGAGGTTTGCCCGGTGATAAGTGAATTTTTGCTCCCTGAAGAAGCCATAACGGCGAAACATCAGATGTCGGAGCCCTCTATCATCTGGGATCCTTCAAGTATCTTTATTTTCACCATCTACATCAGATCGTGACTGTTAAAATCAGTTTGTCATCACCATGCAAAAAAGATAAGTGTCCGGAGCTTTTTCTTTATTGTTTCTTTATTGTTTAATGTTAGTGTTTGTGACGGCAGCACTTTAACTGCCTGAAAGCCTGCTGGTTGCCACCTGCTTTTTTTGGGTTGGCTGGAGGTTTTTTTATGACCATTGATGTAATTTTCAGTCTGTGTTGGTGCATTAGACGTTTGGGCGTCTACCGACAGACTTGATTCCTGTTATTTGTTTATGCAGGGAGATACTGAGGTCTTTTTTCCTCCGTTACTGGCAGACGGGCAGTTTTTTCAGTTTTTTCATTTTTTCAATTTTTTGATTGGGGTTGTACCTATATTTTTTCTATTATTTTTTGCCCCTCGAGAAGATTTTGGTTATTTTGTCCAGATTTACCTCGGCTCATTCCAAAGGTTTGACCGCTTCCTCCTCGAGAGCCGTGCTGCTGGTGCCGCCCAGACGATTGATGCACGCCACTGTCATGGCATTGTCTGACAGCACTCGGTACTGCTTTGCCGTGCAGGAGCCTCTGAAAAGCCTTCAACGGCAGCGTGACTGCCCATAACTCCAACCTGTTGATCGACCAGGACCTCTCCCGGTCCGACCACTGACCTTGGGCAAACTGTCTCTTGAAGTGAGCCCCCCCAACCAAACAGACTGGCATCTGTCATTAACGCCCTCCATTGTGGTGCTTCAAGAGGCATCCCCTTCTCTAGACACCCCTGCCTTAGGCACTATTTCAACGACTGCCACATCTCCGGAAGGCATACCAGCCTTTGTGACAACCGATCTGACTGATGAGACCATCTTCTGAGGAGTGCTCTTTGCAGTGGCCTCATGTGCGCCCTGGCCCATGGCACTACCTCGATCGAAGCCCCCATTGTCCCAGTAGCTGTAAATAGTGCCACGCTGATGGAGCTTGTCTCCTCAAGAAGGCCTTTATCAGCCGCCTCAGCTTTTGAGCCCTGAGCTTCGGAAGATAATCTCTGCCCCTGTTCGTGTCGAAGCGAGCCCCCAAATATTCCAACTCCTGCGACGAGACCAATTTGCTCTTTGCCACATTGACCACCCACCCGAGGGACTGCAGGACATGCACCATTCTGCAGGTAGCCAGTTCGCTCTTGCTCCTTGACTTCGCTCGAATCAACCAGTCGTCCAGGTATGGATGAACCAACACCCCTTCCTTGCGCAAAGTCGCTGCCGCCGCCGCCACCACCACCACCATTATCTTGAAGGTTCTTGGAGCTGTAGCCAAACCGAACGGCATCGCCTGAAATTGAAAATGCCTCATGGGCATCGCAAATAGAAGAAATCTCTGATGCTCCAAACGAATTGGTATGTGCAAGTACGCCTCCAACAGATCCAAAGACGTGAGGAACTCCCCCCGTCGAACCGCCACAATGACCGAACGCAACGTTTCCATGCGAAAGTGGGATACCCTGAGACACCTGTTTACCCTCTTGAGGTCTAGAATGGGCCTCAAGGTTCCTTCCTTCTTTGGTACCACGAAGTATATCGAGTACAGACCGCATCCTTGCTGATCTGCCAGAACCGGCACCACCGCCTTCAGCGCTAACAATCTTTCTACCGTCTTGCATACCGCCGACAAAGCGTAGTTACTCACCTGTAACAGGTGTTCTCCAGGAGCAGCAGGAATCAGTCCTCACATATAGGTGACGTCGGCGTCGACGGAGCCCTTGTGCGGAGCATTTCCCCAGCTTTCAAAGAAAGCCTTTGGAAATGCAGTGCACATGCGTGGTCCCCTTCCTGCCCAAGTGTGCCATCCTGCTCAGTCTGACAACATAGCTAAAAGACTGCAAAAAACCCCAAAATGAAATATATATGACTGCAACTCCAAGAGGAGGAGGGAGGGTCGTAAGGACTGATTCCTGCTGCTCCTGGAGAACACCTGTTACAGGTGAGTAACTATTCTTTCTCCAGGACCAAGCAGGAAGTCAGTCCTCACATATGGGACTCCCCAGCTCTAAGCTACCGAGAACTCCAAAGCTGAAAAATAAGCTCCCTCTAGAGCCTCAGCATGCGTGATAAGAATCTTCTCTAAAACGCCCCCGAACGGTAGCCCAACACAAGGGCCGGAGGGTAGGAGTTGCCTAAACCTTAAAGAGATTACGGAATACCGCCTGTCCAAAAGCACTGTCCCTGCGGGACTCCCTCTTGAGGCAGTAATGGGCCGCAGAAGTCTGGCTTGAAGACCAAGTATCGGCCCGGCAGACGTCTGCCAACTGAACAGAGCGGAGATGAGCTACTGACGCAGCCTTCGCCCTGACACGGTGGGCCGTGACTCGACCCGGCAAGGAGAGGACGGCTGTCCTGTACGCCCAGGCGATACAGTCTGCTACCCAAATGGATAGGGTATGCTTGGAGACAGGTGACCCCAGCTTATTTGGGTCAAAAGATACGAAGAGCTGAACAGCCCTTCGATGCCCCTGCGTATGGTCAATGTAGAAAGATAACACCCTCCTACAGTCCAGGGTATGCAAGACCATTTCAGCCCGGCTGGCATGCGGCCTGGGAAAGAAGGTTGGAAGAATCACCTCCTGATTGAGGTGGAAGGAACTTAGGATGAGTCCATAAGACCACCCTGTTCTTGTAGAACCATGTGTACAGTCTATCAGAAACCAGAGCCTGTTGTTCACTCACACGCCTGGCCGAGGTAAGAGCCACCAAGAACAATGCCTTCCAGGAAAGGAAGCGTAAATGACAGGTAGCCATCGGCTCAAACGATGGGCAAGTAAGTTGTTGCAAGACCACATTCAAATCCCACTCAGGGGCTGGTGGACGAATCGGAGGCTTGAGCAAAAGTAGGCCTCTGAGGAAGCGGGCCACTAAGGGGTGGACCGACAGACTGGCCCTCCACCGGTGAGTGGTGCGCTGACAGAGCACTGAGGTGGACCTGAACAGAGTTGGATTTAAGGCCTAGGTTCGACAGGTGAAGCAGATACCGCAGCACCACTGGTACCAGGCATGAAAACGGATCCTCTTGGCGCTGAGCACACCAGGTGGAGAACCTACGCCATTTGAGGGCATAAGATTTCCGGGTGGATTGTCTCCTAGAAGCCCAAAACACCTCTTCCACTTCCCTAGGTAGAAGTAAGGGGGCTAGAACTACTCTTTCAGCAGCCAGGCCATCAAATGGAGGGACTGAAGGTTGGGGTGCAGGAGAGATCCCTGATCCTGAGACAGGAGATCGGGTTGCACCCCCAGAGGGAGTGGAGTGTCCACCACCAATTGCAGAAGGAGTAGAAACCACAGTTGTCTCGGCCATCTGGGGGCGACCAGGATTAGCGAGGCCCTGTCCCGAAGAACCTTGAAAAGGGTTTGGGCCACTAGAGGCGTTGGAGGAAACGCGTACAGCAGATCCGTAGACCAAGAGATTAGGAAGGCATCTGCTGCTATCCGCAGAGGATGCGGTTGTCTGGAACAGAACATGGGCAGCTGATGTTCAGTGGACTGACAAAGAGATCGATGGTTGGAAGACCCCATTTTAGGAAGCTCTGTTGGACCACCAGGAGATTCAAATGTCATTCGTGAGGCTGTAGAATCCTGCTCAACCTGTCTGCCAGGTAATTTTCTTGGCCAGGTAGATAAACTGCCTTGAGAAACATGCCGTGCTTGACTGCAAAGGTGCACAGGGCCTGTGCTTCCTGACACAGAAGCCTGGACCCTGTGCCTCCTTGTTTGTTCACATAGAACATTGCTACTTGGTTGTCTGTCTGAATCAAGACAGACTGGTGAGAGAGGACATGAGAGAAAGTATGCAGAGCTAATCGAATAGCTCGCAACTCCAACAGATTGATCTGCTGTGTGGCCTCCCAAGGGGACCAGAGGCCCTGAGTGCATGCCCCCTGGCAATGTGCACCCCAACCTTGAAGAGAAGCATCAGTCGTCAGCACCTGTGTGTGTGGTAGTGCCTGGAAGGGCACCCCCCTTGATCAGGTTCGGAAGGTGCAGCCACCACTGTAGGGAGGCCGCTAGTAGTTGGGACACTCTCACTCTCTCCCTTAAGTCTCCTGTGGCCTGTATCCACTGAGCTCTGAGGCACCAATGAGCAGGCCGCATATGCAGACGAGCATTTGGAGTTACATGGACTGTGGATGCCATGTGGCCCAAAAGCCTCAGGAAATGTCTGGCCGAGACCAGAGATCCACTGCAAAACTTGTGAGCCCTGTTCCCGGGCAAATAAGCCATTGCTTGAAGAGTATCCAACCTTGCCCCTATGAACTCTACGTCCTGTGAGGGGAGCAAAGTGAACTTTGTGAAGTTTATGACAAAGCCTAGGTGCTGGAGAAGAGAGACAGTGCGAAGAGTGGCTTGTCTGGCCTCCTGTGGAGACTGACCCCTGATGAGCCAGTCGTCCAGGTATGGAAAGACAAAGATGCCCTGGTTTCTGAGATAGGCTGCCACCACCGTCAGGCATTTGGTGAAAACCTTGGGTGCGGAGGTTAGGCCAAATGGAAGTACTCTGTACTGAAAATGATTTCCTCCCACTACAAATCTGACATTTATTTATTTATTTATAGTCACTTCTATACCGCGCTATTCAGCATCAGCGCGGTTTACAATAAAACAATGAACTTACACATTTCCAATAGTACTTTGTGTTTACAGATGAACAGGACATATAACTTGGATAACAGGGGTAACTATTTACAAATTTACAACATGGTCATGTGCTCATTTTGGTTTCAGTCAAGGGAGATTTGGGTGGTTTCAGCAGTTGGTGCTGATCTCCTATTGGTTTCCGGGTAATGCAGGAGGAAGAGGTAGTGTTTCAAGGCTTTCCTGAATTGGAATATGTCTGGGATTGCTCGGATGTTGTGGGGGAGGTTATTCCAGATCGTTGGTGCATAGAATTTGTAGGCCCTGCTAGATGTTGATTTGATGCATTTAGTTATTGATCTTGGGACTATCAAGGTGTTTTGTGCTACTGACCTTCTGTCCCTGTTGTGTGGTGTCGTCTGGATTAGCTCTGCTAGCGATGCTGATGAGAGCCCTTTGGTGGCTTTGAAAGTGAGTAGCAAGGTCTTGAATGTAAGTCTACCTTGTATCGGGAGCCAGTGGAGTTGTTTCAGAATGGGTGAGACATGGTCTTTCCTGGATGCTCCGTGTAGTATTCTTGCTGCGGCGTTCATTGCCATTTGCAGTGGGTTCAAAGTGGTTTGGGGGAGTCCTTGCAGTATTGCGTTTGCATAATCGAAATGTGGGATGATTAGTGCCTGGTAGATGGTCCTGAAATCGTCTGGCTCCAGCAGGGATCGCAGGTATCTAAGGGATCTAATTTTATGATATACTGCCCTCACAGTGTTACTTATGTGCGCCTTCATATCCAAGTTCTGATCTAATGTGACGCCGAGGTACCTGATAGCGGGTTTGGTCTGGAGGTCTGCTTCCTTCACTTTTAAGACTGCCGGAGCAGTGAAGTTACGGTTCCTTGTAATGAACATCACCTCCGTCTTCTTGTGTTGAATCCTGAGGTTTTGGAATTGTAGCCAGTTGGATATTTCATTTATGCAGCTTGATATTGGTGTGAGGTCGGGGTTCTCTGTTGCAAAAGGCGTGTATAACAGCACGTCATCTGCGTATATCATGCAGTTAACGTTGAAAGACCGGCTCAGGTTGCATATAGGCTGCATGTATATATTGAACAGCAGGGCGGAGAGGGAGGATCCTTGTGGAACCCCTTGGCTTTGGTGGAATGGCTCTGATGTGTCGTCTCTGGATCGTACCTGCTGCAATCTGTCAGAGAGGTAGAACCTGCACCACTCGAGTGCTTTACCGGAGATTCCTTTCTCTTTGAGGCGTTCTAGGAGGCGCTCATGGCTCACGGAATCAAACGCTGCAGCGATGTCAAGGAAGACAAGGACGAACCCTTGGCGGATGTTGTCAATGCCTGCTATTATGCTGTTGAAGTGTGTGGTGAGAAGGGTTTCAACCCCGTGGGCTTCTCTAAATCCATGTTGACATGGATCCAGTGGTGTGTTGGAATCAATGTGATCTTGTATTTGCCTCTGAACTTCCTTTTCCATTATTTTTGCTAGCATCGGTATGCTTGATATTGGTCTGTAGGATTCCGGCTTCAGTTGGTCGAGCTTGTTGTTTTTCAGTAGAGGTCTTATTGATGTATGTTTGAGGGTGCGTGGGAAAGACCCTGTTGTGAATGATTGTTCCATGAGTCTGGATATGACGGGACTGAGGTCAGTCCGTAGTTCTTTGACCCAGAACGCCGGGCATGGGTCAGCTTGAGCGGTGGTCGTGTTGATTGCCGCTATGGTGTCTTCGATGCGTTGTTTGGGTGGTGTCGTGAAGATAGTGAGTGGTGTTTGATTGCAAGGCTCAAGGACAGTGCTGGGCGCTGGGTTGTTGTTTATCTGACAGAGTTTGGTTTGTAGGTAGTCAGCATATGTTTGAGGATGGATTCCGTTTGCTTGTTCTGAAACTGGTTCTGTTGTGAGTCGTTTAACGAGGGCAAACAGGTCACGAGGTTTGTTCAGGGCTCTCTTTAAGGTGTCGGCGTGGTGACGTCTCATGGCTTCTGTCACTGTGGTACGATGCGCTGTGAGTTGTAAGTTGTATGCACTTTGGTTTACTTCTGAGCGTGAGCGGCGCCATCGTCTCTCAAGTTTCCTTAGCATTGTGAGTGAGGCTTTCAGTTCAGTTGAGTACCAGGCTGCTGAGGGTCGTTTCCCTTGTGGTTTGTTATTTGATGGACGCATGATGACATATTGTCTGTGGTCTGGATGAATGAGGATGTGAGTATAAGCATCCTTCAGGTCTAAGGAGCATAGCCAATTTCCCTGCTGGAGGTAGGGCAGCAGTATTCCAAGGGTATGCATCTTGAACTTTTCCCTCTCCAGGAATTTGTTGAGATTTCGCAAGTCTAGGATGGGCCTAAGGCCTCCTGTCCTTTTTGGCACTAGAAAATACTGTGAATAGAAGCCTTGGCCTCTGAGGTGGTGAGGCACCGGTTCCACCGCCTGCTCCCTTAGAAGACTTGCCAACTCCTGAAGGAGGAGGTTCCTGTGAAGAGGGAGTCTTGGAGGCTTCCCTGGAAAATAGGAGGGAGGTAACTGGTTGAAGTGGAGCAAACAGCCCTTTTGGACTATGCTCAGTACCCAGGTATCCCCTGTTATGGCTGACCACCTGTGGGCGCACAGTGTCAGCCGGTCTCCTGTGCTGAGGAGCCAGCTGAGGAGGAGAGGCTATGCAGTGGGAGTCAAAACCCCGCTCCCTGCTGTGCAGGAGCCAGAACTAATGGCTTGGGGGTTTTCTGCCTATGGGGCCCATGTCCCTGCCCCTTGGCCTGCTGACCCCGATGGGGAGCTGTAGAGGCCTGAAATTGAGGGTAGGATTTGTAGGCAGTAGCCTTCCTCAGGTAAAAGGGCTTTTTCCCCCGAGCCCTTCTTCTGAGAAGGGGCAGAAGTCTTTCTGGACAGCCTTGTCCTGGTGAGAGTCTCAGTCTCGATTTCTGCAGCCTTTTCAGCCATGGGTTTGCCAAAGACGTTCTCACCCTGGCAAGGGACATCGACCAACTTGTCCTGGACCCATGGCTCAAGGTCCGATGACTGTAGCCAGGTCTGACAGTGTCGGGCCAAAGCCTCGAAGCCATCATAGGATGCTCGAGATATAAACTTCAAGCACTCTCGAATCCCCGATGACAAAGCCTTGAACCTCTGCAAAGGTTCCTCGGAGAGGCCAGCAGAGAACCCAGCAATCTCCTTTGCCAGGTCTCGGAAGTACATGCCTATGTACAGCTGGTAAGTCTGGACACAGCAAGCCAGCATAGAGCCCTGGAAGCACTTTCTACCGAGGGCATCCAGGTTCCGGGCCTCCCTGCCGGGGGGCACCGAGGAGTGCATCTTCTGACTCTTCAGACGATGCATGGCCAATTCCACAACCATGGAGTGCTTCTGGAACCCAGGGCTCTTACGGACTCGATAAATGGAATCGACCCATTTGCTGAGAACTGGCACCAAGGCCGGTGCCTCCCACATGCGGAAGAGCAGCAGTTCCAGCATCGGAGGAACCGGTACAGTAAAGGCCTCCTTCGGGGGAGAGTCATACTGGAGGGCCTCGAGCTCTTCAGCTCGAGGCTCCTCCTCGGGATCCGCCGGGAAGGCCAAGGCCTTGGCCATATCCCTCACAAACTCCGAGAACCCAGTATCCTCCGGGGGGAGGGACCGTCTCCGAGGCTCAGACTTCGGTGAGTCCAATGGGATGCACCGGGTCCGAAAAGTGTCTGGGGACTCCTCGTCCTCCGTCTCCCACCCCGACCCCTCCGAGGAGGAATCGAGCGGCTCCAGCCGGGCGGGCACCGATGCCATCCGCCCCGCCCCGCCGCCGAGGGTACCAGCGTTGACGACCTCGGCCCCATATGGGAGGCCGAGGGAGACCTTGGCCGAGGATCGACTCGAGACCACATGGACTCGAGGATCGGCTCGGCCTCCGGGGTCGACTTAGACGTCAAGGTCCCGGTGGTCGGGGCAGATGCACCGGTCAGACCGGTGATCAGCACCCGCTGCTGTTCCATGAAGGCAGCCAAGCTGCTCTCCAAGGCCGTCAACCTGAGTCCGAGCTCAGGAGACTCAGCAGCCTCCGACTCAGCCCCCGACGGCGTCAGGGCTGTCGTCGGCTCCCCCGGAGAGTCCACGAGTCACGTGAGTGCTGTAGTCCTCGGGGACTCTGGCTCCACACGAGGCAATTTGGCAGGCCTCTCCGGCTCCGAGGACCCGGGACAGCGATCGGGGCTATGCGACCTGGCCCTCGCGGGACCAAGAGCGACCACCGACGACACCCTCGCGGTTTTCTTCTTCCTTTTGTGTTCCCGTGAGGGAGACCACCGCTCAGAGGAGCCCGACAATGCTCGGGGTCAGACTCCCGAGACGTCGAGGCCTCTGACGAAGTCCGGGTGCGGCCGGACGCAGAGTCAGAGAAAATCCTTTCTCGCTGATGCTGACGGCTCCTCAACGCCTTCGAGGACATTTTGCCATACCGGCCATAGATCATCGGGTCATGATCAGGCCCAAGGCACCGGAGGCAGCCGTCGTGTGTCTCGGTGAGAGACATCAGTTTCTTACACCAATCACACTTCTTGAACCCGCTGGCAGCCATCGGGGGAAAAAGGGCCCCTGCAAGGTCAAAAGACCGGGCTGCCAGTGAAAAAGAAAAAAAGAGTGTGAACGCTAGTCTCGAAGGACAAAAACCGAAAAAACAGCTCCGGGCTCGATACCGGTGTACCATGCCCAGGCGGGAAGGGGAACCGTGTCAAACCGGCAAAAAAACACGAATCTTCGAAAGAAAAATCAACTTTTAACCGGGTGACTAAGACACACGTCCGTCAGGCTCCGCAGAAAAAAAAGACTGAGCAAGATGGCACCCTTGGGCGGGAAGGGGACCGCGCATGCACGCTGCATTCCCAAAGGCTTTCTTTGAAAGCTGGGGAAATGCTCCGCACGAGGGCTCTGTCGACACCGACATCACCCATATGTGAGGACTGACTTCCTGCTTGGTCCTGGAGAACCTTGATTTCGCTCCGCAGGGAGATTGAACAAATAAGTCGATCACTGGACGTTGGAACTCGAGCGCATACCCTTTTTGTATGACTTCCAACACCCACTGATCCAACGTGATTTAGGCCAAGGCAGGAAAGTCGTCTCGCAAACGACCCCACACAGGTACAAGCCCTGCCTGGGCCCCCCTCGCTTCATTGCAGTTTAACATTCGGGGACGAGAAGGCTCCAAAACCTCTGCCCGCTCCTCTAAACCCCCGAAAGCCCTGCGATCTATACTGCGAACGCCCCCCTCTGAAACGTAGCGAATTGCGACTGACGAAATCTACGAAACTCCCTTTGCTGATTCTTGGAAGGCGCCCCCGGACGACCCTGCTTCTGTTTGTCTTCCGGTAATCTACCTCCCTTGGATTCTCCTAGATCCTTGACCAACTTGTCCAAATCTTCACCAAACAGCAACTTGCCTCTAAACGGAAGCTTGCCTAACCTAGCCTTAGAGGCCCCATCTGCTGCCCAATTGCGCAGCCACATATCTTCGTACTGCCACCACGGACGCCATACTGTTTGAGAGCCCTCGGATAAGATCATACTGAATGTCCGCTAAATACGCCACTCCTGACTCCATTCGGGAGGCTTCCACAACTGCCTCTCCCTGCGCCCCATTAATCCTCTGAGACCAGTGAAGGCAAGCCCTCGCCACCCATGCACCACAAATTGAAGCCTGTATGGAAAGCGCATTTACCTCAAACACCTGCTTCAACAATGTATCTAATCGCCTATCCTGAGCATCCCTAAGAGCGGCACTGCCTTCCACCGGGATCGTGGTTTTCTTAGTAACCGCCGAGACCGCCACATCTACCTTAGGAGGCTTAAAAAGATCTTTATCCGGCTCCTCCAACAGGTATAGGCGTGCCATTACTCGCGAACCTTTCAGCCCTGCCTCTGGCGCGTCCCACTCCTCCTGAATCATTTCCTTAAACACCCTATGTATTGGGAATGCCCGTTGAGTCTTCCACACCGCCTGTAACAAGGGATCCTCCAGAGTAGAATCTTCCAGACTACCCATAACCGGCATATTCATGGCTTTCAGTGTCTCTGTGATGAGCGCTGCTAACTCTTCCCGACGTAACACCCAGACCACCCTTGCCTGGTCCTCCGGCTCTGGAATCTCACCTTCCTCTAGGTCCAATTCCAACTCCGAATCCTCCAAGGTTTTGGATGGTTCCTGCTCTCCTAACTCTTGCTCATCTTTATCCGCGACCAGCCTAGGCTTTTTGAGAGGCCCGCTCCCCGGAACTCCTCCCAGCGGAGCCCCTGATCTCTTCGAGCTCAGCCCCTCACTCACCACAGGCCCTGGCGCCGAACCCCCTGACCCCCCAAGGGCCTGTTGAAGCAGCACCATAAAATCCTGCAAGAAAATAGCCGCCAGTCCCCCCTGCAGGGAAGGCTAAGACGAGGGGGAAATCTCTCACCGAGGACGGCCCCGGCCGGGGATCCAACAGCGGAACAGACATCTCAGCCGCTTCCCCTGCCCGCTTAACTCCTCTGCCACACTGTCCACCGCTAGCTGCGCCCCAGCTGCCTCTTGTGTACAGCCCCTGCACACCCCGGCCTCCAACAGCCAATCCCTCCTGGACCCACACATAAGGCACCTAGGTTTTGAAGGCATCTGGAAGCTGGCCCCAGCCGCCCCCAATGTAACCCCCACCCAGTGAAGGGTCCAGGCAAACCAGGCTACAAGCTCTGATTACTTTGCCTTTGTCTTTTTTTTTTTTTGTTCAACTGAATCTGCTTAACTTCAAAATTGCCCCCAAATCCAGGCTAGAAGCACCCCAGAGGGCCGCAAGTGAGCGCGGGAGACCAAAACTGCTGCTCTCCTGCTTTCCTGCCCTCCAGCTACCCGGTCTAGGCCTGACCGTGGCAACCGCCCTGCACCACAAACCGCCACGTGTCAGCCCCGACGTCGCTCTACCCGGCGCTTACCTTTTCGCCGGTCTGCTCCAGCTCCACAGAGTTTAGACAGCCACTGCCCCTCTGCTGCCTGCTTCCGCCAGCTGCGACCCGCTGTTTATCTTACCGCGGCCAGCCAAGCCGCGGCTGCAGCTGGAGGTGTCTCTCTCGGCGTGTTCTGAGCACTGTGCCTCCCCTGCTTCACACCCGATGAGGGGATCAGAAGCAGGAGGCCCCACCGACGACCCTCACTCTCCCCTGGACAGCCACTGCTTTAAGGAGGGGGGGAGAAGGGGGACAAGCAGAGCAGATCTACACCTTGATCTCTGCACCGAATCACATTGCCAATTTAAAGAGGTATTACCTCAAAACTCATTTACTTGATTTTATTTTATTTATTTATTTTAAATATCCCAACTAACTAACTTTCCTATCTGTCCCTAGACCTTAATTATTCCTCTAGTGAGCCCCGAACACCAGGGCTCACACCTCCTTCAGCTGCATGGAGACTGAGAATACTGGAGCAAAGGAGGCGGTCCATGGACCAGTTATACAGTGTCACTAAAAGTGTGACATGCTCAGTCTCCAAAGCTGCGGGAGGAGGTGCACAACTCCTGATGTTTGGGACTAGACTGGAGGGACAATAAGGAACAACTGATTTTTGTGGGAGTTAGATCAGTGAGCCATCGCGCATGCTTGGAGAAGTCCAAAGAATTCTGTAAGCTAGTTGAGAGCCCGGCACCATGGAGTGTGCATCCTCTTGCTTGTCTGCGAAGAAAGAGTAGTTACTCATCTTTAACAGGTGTTCTCCAGGGACAGCAGGAATTAGTCCTCACTTATGAGTGACGTTGACACCAACGGAGCCCGCGCAGAGCAATTCCCCAGCTTTCAAAGAAAGCCTTTGGGATTGCTGCCATACATGCGTGGTCCTCTTCCCACCCAAGGGTGCCATCTTACTCAGTCAGGTCCCATAGCTAGAGCCCTACTAAATGGATAGCAAGAGAAGAAAAGGAATGGCAACTCTTAAGGGGAGGTGGGAGGGTAGTGAGGACTGATTCCTGCTGTCCCTGGAGAGCACCTGTTACAGGTGAGTAACTATGCTTTCTCCAGGAACAAGCAGGAAGTCAGTCCTCCCTCATGGGACTCCCCAGCTACAGGCTACCTAAACCTATAATTAAAGCGATTCCGTGAAGCCGTGAGCAGATGCCGACGATCTGAAAGAAGCCAGAGTCCTCGGGCTCTCGGGAGCCAAGCTCCCAGTAGCCACAGAAGGAGGTCGGCGGACAGGAGTTGCTTATACCCCAAACAGATTTCAGCCTGGCCGAAGGCGCTATCCCGGCAGGACTCCCTCTCCAGGCAGTAGTGCGAAGCGAAGGTGCTCGCTGAAGACCAGGTCGCAGTCCGGCAGATGTCCAGAGGCACTGAGCACAACAAAGCCACTGACGCTGCCTTGGCACGGACACTGTGTGCGGTGACTCGTCGATCCAGCGGGGCCCCAGCCTTCGCTTGGGCAAAGGCGATGCAGTCTGCCACCCAGATGGAGAGGGTGTGTTTGGTGACTGCAAGCCCCAGACGGTCGGGATCATAGGCGATGAAGAGCTGGTCGGACTTGCGATGACCCTGGGTGCACTGCACGTAGAAGGCGAGAGCCCTCCTGCAGTCGAGGGTATGCAGAACCACCAACGCCCGGTCGGCATGAGGTCTCGGGAAGAATGTTGGTAAAACTATCTCCTGGTTGAGATGGAAATCCGAGACAACTTTCGGTAGGAACTTAGGGTGGGTGTGAAGGCCACCCTGTTCCCATAGAACCTGGTGTAGGGGGACGTGGTCATGAGGGCTTGAAGTTCGCTGACTCGCCGAGCCGAGGTCAGTGCCACCAGGCAGACTACCTTCCAGGAGAGGTGCTGAAGCGAGCATGTTGCCATCGGCTCGAAGAGCGGCTGCGTCAGCTGCATGAGCACAATGATCAGGTCTTACTCCATCAGCAGTGGCCGGACGGGGGGCTTGGAGAGTAAAAGGCCCTGCATGAACGGGAGACCAGTGGCTGGCCCAAGAGGAGTTTACCCTCGACAGGGAAGTGGTTGGTTGAAATGGTGCTCAGGAGAACTCTGACTGAATTGGATTTCAGCCCCACCTGCGAGAGGTGGAGGTGGTACTAGAGAATCCACCAGGTGGAACAGGAGAACGGATCGATCTGGAACTCGGTGCACCAGACTGAGAAGTGCCGCCACTTGAGGGGGTAAGCCCATCTCATCGAGACTTTACTCGATGCGAGAACTTCTTCCTCGATCTCCTCTGGGAGGTGCAGCGAGGCTAGAGAGACTCATTCAGCCGCCAGGCCGCTAGGGATAGCGAGTCCAGTTCGGGTGAAGCACCTGCTCCTCCTCCTGCGTCAGCAGAACCGGAGCACTGTCCAGGGGGACAAGGAGCTCCAATAAGAGCCGGAGTAGAAGCAGTAACCAGGGCTGTCAAGGCCACGAGGGGGCCAGAAAAATCACCGATTATAGGTCCCACTGAATCTTGTGGAGGCTCCTCGCTATGAGGGAAGTGGGGGGAAATGCATACAGAAGCCCAGAGGTCCCGTTCAGGAGGAATGCGCCCGGGACTACTCTGCTTGGGTGTGGTATTGGCCCGCAAAAGCGGGGAAGCTGTGAATTCACTGGTCTGACGAACAGGTCTATGGACGGAGTCCACCAGCGGCGCAACAGGTGGAGAGCCACTTTTGGACTCAGACACCATTCGTGCAAGCGGAGAAGCCTGCTGAGCCTATCTGCGAGGACACTGTCTTGGCCCGGGAAGTAGACAGCTCTCAGGGCCATGCTCTGGCATACTGCAAAGGAGTAGAGGAGGTCTGCCTCCCGGCAGAGGAGGCGGGAGCCCATACCCCCTTCCTTGCTTATGTAGAACACTGCGACCTTATTGTCGGTCTGCACGAGCACAGACTTGCCTCGCAATTGGTGCTCTTAGACCCTTAAGGCCAAGCGGACCACTCGAAATTCAAGCAGGTTGATCTGCTGCCGGGATTCCTCAGGTGACCACCGTCCCTGGGTACGGAGGTTGTCACAGTGGGCTCCCCAGCCCGACAGCGAGGCATCCGGCATCAAGATGAGCTTGTGTTGCAGAGTCTGAAGGGCATGCCCCAAAGTAGGCTTTGGAGATTCTGCCACCAATTCAGGGAATTGGATAGGCTACGCGAGACAGAGATGGGATCCTGGAGCCGGCCCAAGGCCTGGGACCATTGCACCCTGAGGCACCATTGGGCTGCTTGCATATGCATGCGAGCGTGGGGAACGACGTGTACGGTCAAGGCGATGTGCCCCAGAAGGGGCAGCATGACTCAAGCCAAGACCCTGGTTCGTCTTTGGACCTCGGCAGCCAGAGCGCATAGGCGATCCGTGCATGTTCAAAGGAGGAAGGCGGTTTCCCATTCAGTGTTGAGCAGTGCGCCGATGAACTCCAGTGCTTGCAATGGTTCGAGGTGGGACTTGGCGTTATTGATCAGAAAACCGAGGCGCTCGAGGAGGAGGACCACGCGTAACGCCAAGAGGTGTGCCTCCTCGGCCGATGCGCCAGTGACGAGCCAATCGTCTAGGCAGGGGTAGACAGGTATGCCCTGCAGCCAAAGGTAGGCTGCGGCCACCGACAGGCATTTGGTGAAGACTCATGGGGCAGACACGAGTCCGAAGGGGAGCACTCTGTAAAGATAGTGCTCCCCGTGCACCCTGAAACACAGGTACTTCCTGTGCTTGGGGTGAACAGGGATGTGGGCGTAAGCATCTCTGATATCCAAGGAGCATAGCCTATCGCCCTGCCGGAGGAAGGGCATCAGGACACTACGCCACAGCATTATGAACTTCTCCCTCACTAGAAATTTGTTCAGGTTCCTGAGAGGATGGGGCGCAGGCCCGCTGTCCACTTCAGAACGAGGAAGTAACAGGAGCAGAACCCCCGATCTCGGAGATGCGAAGGGACCCTTTCGAATGCCCGTTGACCGATGAGGTTGTCTAACTCTTGTTTTAAGCAAGCCTGGTATGAGGGAAGCAGAGTAGGCTCCACTAGGGAGAAGGGGGGGGGGGGGGAGTCTGTCCAGATGGAGACTGTAACCGTCCCGGACGACCTGGAAGACCCAGGTGTCTGATGTGATGGGGGCGAAAAGGGACAGATGTCCTCCTACCAGCAGGAGCACCGCTGGAAGACGAGAGGCTATGCATATGGCGTCAAAACCCGGGAGCTGGCTGGGGTGGCGCTGGTGGTTGGGTCTTGAGCCCAGCGTAGTTACTCACCTGTAACAGGTGTTCTCCAGGAGCAGCAGGAATCAGTCCTCACATATGGGTGACGTCGGCGCCGACGGAGCCCTCGCGGAGCAATTTTCCCCAGCTTTCAAAGAAAGCCTTTGGGAATTGCAGCGTGCTTGCGCGGTCCTCTTCCCGCCCAAGGGTGCCATCTTGCTCAGTCAGATGACATAGCAAAAAGACAGCAAAAATTAGCAAAAACGAAAGCATAAAACTGCAACTCCAAGGGGAGGAGGGAGGGTTGTAAGGACCGATTCCTGCTGCTCCTGGAGAACACCTGTTACAGGTAAGTAACTACGCTTTCTCCAGGACCAAGCAGAAAGTCAGTCCTCACATATGGGACTCCCAAGCTTAAGGCTACCGGAGACCCTAAGCACAAAAATGAGCTCCCTCTAGCTCAGCAGCACAGAAGGAAGGAATCTTCTCTGAATACGTCTCCAACCGGTAGCCCAACATCCGGGATGGAGGGTAGGAGTTGCCTATACCTCGAAGAGGTTACGGAGGACTGCCTGTCCAAAAGCACTGTCCCTGCGGGACTCCCTCTCCAGGCAGTAATGGGCTGCAAAAGTCTGGCTTGAAGACCAAGTAGCGGCCCGGCAGATGTCTGCCAACGGAACAGAGCGGAGGTAAGCCACTGACGTAGCCTTCGCCCGAACACGATGAGCGGTGACTCTACCTTCCAGCACGAGGCCCGCAGCCTCGTAAGCCCAAGCGATGCAGTCCGCAATCCAGATGGACAGAGTACGCTTGGAGACAGGGAGCCCCAACTTGTTGGGGTCATAAGACACGAAGAGCTGAACAGCCCTTCGGTGCCCCGCGTACGGTCCAGGTAGAAGTTCAGCGCCCTTCTACAGTTCAGGGTATGCAGGACCATTTCAGCTCGGCTGGAGTGTGGCCTGGGAAAGTAGGTCGGAAGTACCACCTCCTGGTTGATGTGAAAAGGGGAAACCACTTTAGGAAGAAACTTAGGGTGAGTCCGTAGGACTACCCGGTTCTTGTAGAACCTAGTGTAAGGAGGATCAGATACCAGGGCCTGCAGCTCACTAACGCGTCTAGCAGAAGTGAGGGCCACCAAGAACAAGGTTTTCCAGGAAAGAAAACGAAGAGGACAGGTAGCCATAGGCTCAAAAAGCGGACAGGTAATCCGCTGTAAAACCACATTGAGATCCCAGTCCAGGGCTGGTGGGCGCAAAGGTGGTTTAAGGAGTAGAAGGCCCCGGAGAAAACGAGCCACCAGAGGGTGGCTGGAAAGAGGCCTACCCTCCACCGGTAGGTGGTGCGCAGAAATAGCACTGAGGTGGACCTTGACCGAGTTGGACTTAAGTCCAAGATTGGAAAGGGAAAGCAAGTACTGCAATACCACTGATGCTGAACAGGAGAAGGGGTCTTGAGACTGCTGAGTACACCAGACGGAGAACCGACGCCACTTAAGAGCGTAGGACTTCCGGGTGGAAGGCCTCCTGGAGGCCAAGACGACCTCTTCCACATCTGGAGGTAGCTGGAGAGGAGCAAGGACTACCCTTTCAGCAGCCAGGCCATCAGATGAAGGGACCGAAGGTTGGGGTGCAGGAGCGTCCCCTGATCCTGCGAGAGGAGATCGGGCTGAAACCCCAGAGGAAGAGGTGTGTCCACCGCCAGCTGCAGCAGAAGCGGGAACCAAGGTTGTCTCGGCCACCGGGGAGCCACTAGGATCACCGACGCCTTGTTTCTGAGAACCTTGAAGAGCGTCCGAGACACCAGGGGCATGGGTGGAAAGGCATACAAGAGGCCTGTGGACCATGGAATCAGAAAAGCATCTGCCGCCACCCGGAGAGGATGCAGCTGTCGAGAGCAGAATCTGGGAAGCTGTCGGTTCAGAGGACTGGCGAACAGATCCATGGTGGGGAGGCCCCACCGGAGAAAGATCCGCTGAACCACAAGCGGATCCAATCTCCACTCGTGCGGTTGGAGGACCCTGCTCAGTTTGTCTGCCAGGTAGTTTTCTTGACCTGGGAGATAGACAGCTTTGAGGACGATGTTGCAATGGACGGCCCAAGAGCAGAGCTTCTGTGCTTCCTGACAGAGAAGGAAGGAGCCGGTTCCGCCTTGCTTGTTCACGTAGAACATGGCAACCTGATTGTCTGTCTGGACAAGTACTGACTGGTGAGAAATCAGGTGAGAGAAGGCTTTGAGCGCTAGGCGGATGGCTCTGAGCTCCAGGAAGTTGATCTGCTGAGCGGAGCTGAGCGGAGTCCAGAGACCCTGAGTACAAGTCCCTTGGCAATGTGCTCCCCAACCCTGGAGAGAAGCATCGGTCGTCAGGACCTGAGAATGTGTAGGGGGCTGAAAAGTCACCTCGAGTAGTAGGTTTGGCAGGTGAAGCCACCATCGCAGAGAGGAGACCAGCTGGTCGGAGATCTGTACGGAGTCCGCTAGGCTCCCAGGGCCTGATGCCATTGTTTGCGAAGGCACCATTGAGCAGGTCGCATGTTCAGGCGGGCATAGGGGGTTACATGGACCGTGGAAGCCATATGGCCGAGCAGTCTCAGAAACTGCCTGGCCGAGACCAGGGAATTGCTGTGAAAGCGGCTGGCGAGATCCATGAGCCTTTGGGCCCTGTCCAGAGGCAGGAAGGCCCGCGCCTGAAGAGTGTCCAACCTGGCGCCGATGAATTCTAGATCTTGAGAGGGGAGCAAAGTGGACTTTGCGAAGTTTATGACAAATCCCAAGTGCTGGAGCAGAGCCACCGTGCGATGAGTAGCCTGAGTGGCTTCTTGGGCAGACTGGGCCCTGATGAGCCAGTCGTCCAGGTATGGGAACACAAAGAGACCCTGAAGTCTCAGATAGGCCGCCACCACTGCTAGGCATTTGGTGAACACTCTGGGGGCGGAGGATAGGCCGAAAGGCAGTACTCTGTACTGGTAATGGCGTCCGTCCACCACAAACCTGAGGTATTGTCTGTGGTCTGGATGAATAAGGATATGAGTATACGCATCCTTCAGATCTTAGGAGCATAGCCAGTCTCCCTGCTGGAGGTAGGGCAGCAGGATTCCAAGGGTAAGCATTTTGAACTTTTCCTTTGCAAGGAACTTGTTGAGGTTTCGCAAGTCTAGGATGGGTCTGAGGCCTCCTGTTCTTTTCGGAATCAGGAAGTATCGGGAATAAAACCCCTGACCCTTCAGGTGGTGGGGCACCAGTTCCACGGCTTCTTCCTGAACAAGACTTGCTAACTCCTGAAGGAGTAAGTCCCTGTGCAGAGGGAGTCTGGAAGGCTCCCCTGGAAAGTAGGAGGGAGGTACCTGGTGAAAATGAAGAAGATAGCCCTTTTGAACTATCTGAAGCACCCAGGTATCTGTGGTGATGTTGGACCACCTGTGGGCAAAGTGGACCAGCCGGCCTCCTGTGCTGAGAGAAACCAGCTGAGGGGGAGAGGCTATGCTGAGAAAGTCAAAAAACCCCACCCTGCTGAGCAGGGGCCGGTGGTGCAGGCTTGGGGGCTTGCTGCCTACGGGACCCATTACCCCGTCCCTTGGCCTGCTAACCCTGTGGGGGAGCTGGTGAGGCCTGATACTGAGGGTAGTATTTATAGGCAGCACCCTTCCTCGGGTAAAAGGGCTTTTTCCCCGAGGCCTTCTTCTTTTGAGAAGGGGCAGAGGTCTTCCTTGAGAGACGAGTCCTGGTGAGAGTCTCCGTCTCGATTTGTGCAGCCTTCTCATCCATGGGCTTGCCAAAGAGGTTATCACCTCGGCAGGGGACATCGACCAACTTGTCCTGTACCCAGGGCTCGAGGTCGGACGTCTGAAGCCAAGCCTGGCGGCGTCCACCGATGCCGGCCGCGGCTACTCGAGCCGAAGCCTCAAAACCATCATAGGCTGCTCGAGAGATAAACTTGGAGCACTCCCGAATGCCAGTAGACAAGGATTGGAACCTCTGCAAAGGTTCGTCGGAGAGACCAGCAGAGAACCCGGCTATTTCCTTAGCCAGGTCTCGGAGATACATGCCCATGTAGAGCTGGTAGGTCTGGACTCGACAAGCAAGCATAGAGCCCTGGAAGCACTTCCTACCGAGGGCATCCAGGCTTCGGGCTTCCCTACCAGGGGGCACCGAGGAGTGCATTTTTTGACTCTTCAGTCTATGCATGGCCGATTCCACCACCATGGAATGGTGCGGTAGTTGTGCCTTTTGGAACCCGGGGCTCTTGCGGACTCGATAAATGGAATCGACCCGCTTGCTTAACACCGGCGACAACGCCGGGCTCTCCCACATGCGGAAGAGAAGCCGTTCCAGCATGGGAGGAACCGGTACAATAAAGGCCTCCTTCGGGGGAGAGTCATATTGGAGGGCATCGAGTTCTTCGACGCGAGGCTCCTCCTCGGGATCCGCAGGGAAGGTCAAGGCTTTGGCCATATCCTTCACGAAGTCCGAGAACCGGGTATCCTCCGGGGGGGACCGTCTCCGAGGTTCGGACTCGGGGGAGTCCGAAAGGAACCAGGTGACTCTTCGTCCTCAGATTCCCAGGCCGACTCCTCGGAGGAGTCGTCGACCGGCTCCGGTCGGGCGGGCACTGATGCCATCCGCCCCGACGCCGAGGGAGTCGGCGTCGACGACCTCGGTCCCAAACGGGAGGCCGAAGGAGACCTCGACCGAGGATCGACTCGAGCCCTCATGGACTCGAGGATCGGCTCGGTCTCCGGGGTCGACTTGGAGGTCGACGTCCCGGCGGTCAGGGCAGAAGCGCCAGCGAGGCCAGCGATCAATGCCCGCTGCTGGTCCAAGAAGGCCGTCAACCTGAGTCCGAGCTCAGGAGACCCAGCAGGGCCCGACGTCGGGTCCTTCGGAGGCGAGTCCACGAGGACAACAGTACTTACGTGAGCGGGCAAGTCCACCTCGAGTCGAGGATGTTTTGACGGCCTTTCCGACTCCAAGGACCCGGGACGGGAATCGGGGCTATGCGACCTGGCCCTCGAGGAACCAGGAGCGTCCACCGATCCCGCCCTCGCGGGTTTCTTCTTCCGATGATGCTCCCGGGTAGGAGACCCCCTTTCAGAGGAACTCCGACGATGCTCAGGACCAGAGTCCCGAGACGTCGAAGCCTCTGCAAGAAGCGTTCCGTGAGGTCCACTGCCTCATGTGGGGTTTTGCAGCTTTGCAGAATCAGGAAGGTCTTTATTTCATCTGGTATAGCGTTCATATATTGCTCTAGCACTAAGCTTTCTAGTATGGACTCTTTAGTCCTATGCTCCGGATTAAGCCATTTATTCAACAATGTGCTTATCCTATACACTAGGGCTTTTGGTGACTCACCCTGTTTTAACCTCACCGCTCGCAAGAGATTATGGTAGGCTAGCGGCGTAAGGCCTAGCCTTTCCCGGACCGCTTTCTTCACCTCCCCATAATTTCCGGCAAGGTCAGGTGGCATGCTCCTGTAGGCCGCCATTGCTTCTCCTGTGAGGGAAGCCGCGAACCTGATGGCCCAATATTCCTCTGGCCATGCACTCAACTGTGCTACCCTTTCAAAACTTTCAATAAAGTTGTCAATGTCATCATTGTCCTTTAACTGACCAAAGTTAAACATAGTCTCTGCGCCTAAACCATGCGCAACTATAGGAGCTAAACCTGGAGGTACGGTCGGTTTCTCCTTTGGCATCTTCTGCTCAGCTACCCAGTTTTTCAGCATGTCCAGGAGGGGTTGCTGCTGAGCCTGTATGGCAGCGGCAGTCTGCTCTTGAAACTCTAGACTCAGGTCTCGTTGTTTTTCAAGTTGGGTTGCCATCCACTTGAATATCTCCGCTGCTTCCAGCGACATCTTTGCTATCTGTGAATGCAAACAGAGAGAAAAAAAAACCAAGTGCGATTCCTCACACACACCAAAAAAAAAACACTTTTCCTTTTTTTTTTTTTTTTTCACTAGCTGGCCAACACCCTCAGCCCTGTATCCTTTCCCTTTCCCAGGTGGATACCTATTACCTGGCTCAGGTGTTGCGTCACGCTTTCACAGCCTTCGTTGCAGCTGGCACACCGATGCTGGGACTGTCTCCTTCCTCTCAGGATGGTCTGCAATCGGTTCCTTCTTATAGTTGCTCCTTTGAGGTTTCTTTCTCTGCGCGGCACCTTGCGCATGCGTGGAAGATATCCTGCCAACTACGCCAACTTGCGGCGACCCTGCCCGGCTCAAGGGGTTAAGGACATGAGCAGCCGCTGTACTTCGTGAGGGAAGGAGGAAACCTTTGCCCCCAGGAATGCTGGGAGTTGTAGTTCCAGCTCTTCTCACTCCGAATTAAAGAAACTGTAGTTGTGGTTTCTTTATAATAAGTATTTTATTAAAGCAAAAAAGGTAAATGTTCCATCACATGCAAACAAGGGTGCTTCCAAAGGCAAACAGAAACTTCAGGTTAAATGCAACTCAAAATACAAATGCTGCTTTTTCACTTTCCAGCAAATTGCTCTCTTTTGCCTCCCGAGGTCAGTTGGCTTCACTGCACCTCTTACAGCCACAGTTACTTTCACTATGCTGAGAATCAGGTGGAGGTAATTAGAACTTCCATTTTCACGGCAATACAACAGCTTTACAGAACTCAGCTCACACACGATAAAGGCAGTTCCCTTCAGCTTGGCTTTCCTATACAACAGAATGTACAGTCCATTTGTTCACACTCAGGTATGCTTGTATTTCCCTGGGTTACTCCTTCAAGCTGTGCTGAATTATTTGCCTCTTGTGGTACTAGCTGTTTTCTAGCCTGTAAGTCTAAAAACTGTTGGAAGCTCTGAAGTAGCAATTCAGCCTGTTCCTTATGAGAGAGGGCACTACTATCTGCTATAGCTTTTTCCCTTCTGCTCAAGGCTGTTTGTCTTCTCTTCCTTTAAGATAAAGGTATTAGGATAATTGCTAGTTTCTTTAGCAATTGACTCATAGGAGGAAGAATTATCTCTATATTCAGCTTGGCAGCCGGGTGGCCAATTACTCACTGTTTGTGCAGCACTTCTGCCTGCAGATGGCTCCCAGGCTCTCCAGCTGATCTGTTTGTTGCTCTCCGGCACAAACGACGTTTCAGGGAATGATTGCTCTTTCACCTGTGCTTGTCCTGAAGTCTTTCTCCCCCCCAAGGGGATGCCTTCCAAGGGCTATCCACTTCAAGGTTAAATCCTCTCTGCGTGGGACTTCTGCCTATTTCCCTGGAATAGGATTGTGCAGGTTTTCTTCTTATGCCAGGTTCCAAAGTATCATTAATCACTCCACTGGCTTTCCAACCATCTCCTTGTTTCTTCTTCCAATATTCCTTCCTTCCTTTACCTCCTGTATTCCTTGTACTTCTTGTACTCCTTGTACCACCTCCACTCGTGCTTCCTCCACTCGGGTCTCTCGTCCTTCCCTTACTCGGGTCTCTTATCCGTCCTCCACTCGGATCTCTTACCCGTCCTCTACTCGGATCTCTTATCCGTCCTCCACTCGGATCTCCTATCCGTCCTTCACTCGGATCTCTTATCCGTCCTCTCTCTTCAGAGCCATGCTCTGGTTTAAATGTACATTCTCTTTTGGACACGCCCCTTCCTAGGGCTGGGTGTGCCCAATCAGAACTGCAGGGCTCCTCCCCTGGGCTGGTCTCCCTACTCAGCTCTGAGGAATAGAGTCTCTCTTTTTTCCTTGCCCTGTCATTTTGGTATAAATCCTGCTGACCCTCAGGATTTTCTACTATCTCCATAGGCTCAGGAGGGCGCTGTTCACCACAATACCCATATATAGTTGGTATGCCTGGATGCGGCATGCCAGCATGGATCCCTGGTAAGCCTTATGCCTGAGGGAGTCGAGGGCACGGGATTCCCTGCTGGGCAGAACCGAAGAATGCGACTTCGGGCTCTTCTGTTCCACATTGCGGATTCCACTACCATGGAGCTGGTCCTTTTGAAACCCAGGGCCGCGCTGGACTCTGTATATGCCACCGAGTCTTTTACTGATGATAGGGACTGAGGTGGATGCTTTCCACATGGGAAGGAGCAGCCGGGTCAGGATGGCCGGCACAGGGACCGTGAGAGACTCGCTTGGAGGAGACTCATATTGCAAAATGTCAAGCTCCTCTGCCCTTGGCTCTTCCTGGGTCTGTGGGCAGATTGAGGATCCGAGCCATATCCTTCATGAATACCAAGAAGGAGGTATCTTCAGGGGGTGACCAACTTCACGAGGCGGGTGGGGATGGGTCAGAAGGAAGGTCCCTATTGGCGTGGGTGTCAGGGGACTTCTCCCCGTCCGCCTCCCAGCCCAAGATCGAGGAGAACTCTTTCGGGCTGATCCCCACGTCTGGTGTCTGAGGCTGGTCTGGAGCCGGAAGCACTGACTCTGGAATACCTCGTCCCCCGAGGAATGGGACGGTGAGCAAGACTGGTGCAGAGGACTCTCGCGAGGCCTGTGGCTCTCGGGGGTTTCCAAGGCAATTTTTGGGACCACAGTTGAGGGACCCTCGGTCTCGAGGCACGAGCCAGCCATGCTTGGCAAGAGCGCCTGCTGGGCAGTTAGGAAGGCAGAAATGCTGGGCTCTGGTGCCAGCATACGGGACTCCCACTCAGGAGTGTGTCCCTGGGACACAGACACCGGGGTTACTGGCACTGTTCCCTCTAAGATGTGCGCATGTGCGCGCGCACACACCTTGCCAAGCGAGCGCACATACTTTACAGCAGAGCGCACAAAAATTACGGTTCTGATTCTGATAGGAAACAACACAGACGTCTTAAAATTTTAAAAGTTGTTGTGTATTTATGGTTTTCACAAGTTCTACAATATTTTCTAGTGCAATGTGGTGTACATACTGTATTCTGATGTGTAGTCAAATTTTAAAGTACATAACTCAGAGTGTCGTTATGTGGCGCACAAAAAATGTAACCTTCCTTCAAAAGCCGCACAGCTGATATTTTATGCGCACACAGCCTACAGAAAATTAGAGGGAACATTGGTTACTGGGTATGGCGTGGAGGAGGAGAGGGGGTCCTCACCAGGACGACCCTCAGGAGACCGGGCGCTATCACCAGAGGCCTCCGTGTCTATATGAGGTACCTTTCGAGTCCCCTCCTTGTCCAACTCTTGGGAACACCGAGGAGGGCTAAGGGAATGAGCACGAGACTTTTCACGCTTATCCGGAGCTCCTGACAGCGTCTTTGGGGTCGTCTTCTTTTTTTCGCCGTTCCACCTCGGAGTGGATCGGTGGAGTGGGGTGCCACCGGTGCTGAGCTCCGAAAAATGTCGTCTGACTTCTGCTTATGGCTTTGTAAAGCCTTAGCGGACAATTTCCTGCAAAGTGAGCAGAGCTCCGGGTTGTGGTCATCCCCCAGACGTCACAGACAACAGTCATGGGTGTCCATGAGCGACCTGTTTTTGGAGCATCTAAGTCACTTAACCCTCCATTGCCTCGGAAGAAAGGCCTGGCAATCCACTTCCGGTGACACTGCCAAGAAAACCCAGGAGCTTCTGGGTCGCCAGGAGTCAGGACTGACTCGAAGGCACACATTACATTGCATTTGCATCACATTTTTTGAAGCTGGTGGCCTTGAGGGCGAAAAGAGCCCCTGCGAGGTCGAAAACCCTCGTGGCCAGCGGACAGAAAAAGGGCACGAAGTAAGAAAAAAAACTGAAGAAGGAAAAAATAGGGATCCCCTGGTCAACAGCCGAAGCAGGGGTGTCGGGGAGGATGGGAGAGAACCGATGCAACCGGAAAAAGGCCAAAAGGCCGAAGGAGAAAAAACTTTTTCCGAGGGACGAGGACATGCGTCCAAAGGGCTCTGCAGAAAAAGGGAGACCGAGCAAGATGGCACCCTTGGGTGGGAAGAGGACCACATATGCATGGCAGCAATCCCAAAGGCCTTCTTTGAAAGCTGGAGAATTGCTCTGCGCGGGCTCCGTCGGTGTCATCACCCATAAGTGAGGACTGACTTCCTGCTTGTTCCTGGAGAAACATAGCAGCCCCACTACTTTCTCCATGTCTTTGAAAAAAATCCCTGGATGCCTCCCCTTGGTGATTTGGGAGTAAAACTGAGATATTCCTGGAAGGAAACAGGGTGACAAAGTACTTGCATGTTGCTCCCCTGCATGGAAGTCAGAGAGAATATATTTGCATATGAAGGTATCTAAGTAAAACTGTACAGCTTTTTTTCACAGTTTTAATTACTGAAGTTTATCTGCCTGCTTCTGATCACAGTACCCTTTTATTTCACTTTTCCTGACTGCTTGCCAAAGGCCTTCAAAATAATTAATGCATGTGATATTTTCTTTTAGCACAAACATATCAAGATTACGCCCTGTTTGTGGGAAAGATAAGCTAAAGGTTACTAAGAATTATCATATGCTGCAAATATATGAGCTTAATTAGTCCACACATTGGAGTATAGGTGAAAGCAGAGTGCCAGATGGCGTTTTTATCAGAGTGTCAGCACCAGCTTAGTAATTACATATGCTTTTCTAGCTTTACTGCATTTTATTGCAGTCCAAGAACCAAGACGACATGAGCAGGGCTTTCAAATGTAAGTAAACTATTTAGAGATGCTGCTTTTCTAGAAGCTTCCATGTCCAACCCAAATGGTGTCAGAGAAAGTTCATCAATGTACATAAATTAGGGAGCAAAAAATTAATGCAATTCTCACTAATATGGAGGTTATAAGAAACAGAAATAACCAAAGTCAAAATGGTTTGCAAACATACTGGATAAAGCAGACCTGAAGCCTTCAAAGAAATGAAGTTATAATCTCAGATATACGGTATTTTGTTCCTTCTCTCCTTCTTAATATGAATAAAAGAACCTGGTCATCTGAGTACCCTATCTCTTCACAGACGTGCCAGTGCATTATGTACAAACACCACTCAAACACAATAACCTTAACAAAGGGATTCTAAATGCTGATAAACCAATATCCATTATTCCTTATATAAATATATGTGAAAAAGAACCTTTAGAACAAGGCTATCCAAAGCCAGCTCTCTCTGTATTGCACCAGAGTACTATATATTGTGTTGCTCTACCAATGGTATGTACTGCATGAGGAAAGAACTACCATTAACTTTAAAAGCCTTAGTCTTGAACAGGATAGTATAAAATCTACAAAACTAATTCAAAGTGAAAGAATACTATTGGGATATCTATGGACCTTGCTCCACTGCTGAGTGTGTTTGCCATTTCCTATCAAATTGAAAGCACGGCTTATTTTATTACTTCTATTAGCTGACATGATAGGAATATGTCAGAACTGGAAGTCTGAGAGTGTAGTGGGTGAATAGACAAAGAGCTGGGAGCAAAGATTGTGATATATGAAAAGTTGACATAGCCCCTCAGGGAGAAGCCATATGTCTTTCAGAAGATATGGGCCTCTGTGTTGGTAGATAATAACCTTAGTGCTACAAATACTGCTGGGTTGGATTAAGGTTGTTGTTTTATGGTTAGATCGTTCACTTAATGTTTTATTGTGGTAGGCTATGGCCTAGCATGGCCTGCTACTATGAAAGGCCTGTAAGTTAGGCCTGGATCCTAACTCCCATTATAGCTAGAAAAGAACCAAAAATCTGTGAAAAATGAGAAAACTGTTTTAAACTGCTTAATAAGAAGTTTTTATGAATTCATAAGTCTTCCATTATTCTCTTGTGTGTGAAAGAACAGAAACGTTTCAATATATGCATTCATGGAGCTAGGGATAACCTTGCAGTAGAGAAGTAACGAAATCAAGAACTGCACCATTGTTAGAGCAATCCTAAGGGAGGGGGCTGGTTGCTAGGCTCCGGAGGGATTTCTAATTGGACAGGTGCAGGGAATGTAAAACCAATGAGACGTTTGCATGTATCGAGTAGAACCAATAGAAAGTTCTCATGTATCAAACTGAAAAAGAGGTATAAATGGTTATTTCTCTGTAGAAACGGTTGCTCCGTTCCTTTTGAAGCTTTGACTGACTGGGCCTGTGCACAATAAACTGGCTTGGACCCTGTCAATTGACTCCTGGATTTATTCATTGACTGCACTTTGCTACAACATTATGATTGTGCAAAATATTTATATGGAAGCATGTGGATGATGTGGGTACTGTGAGGTAGAAGAGTATTCAGTGTTCTCCCCAGAAAGGTTTCTCCAAACTAATGGCATGAGAGAGTATAGCTGGTGGGGCGCACTATAAGTCAGCCAGCAGCAGACAACGTAACTAGTCGTCTTTCAGGAAGTCCCATATACACTGCATTTATTTGTCACGGTTTCAACTTCATTTAAGTTTCTAGTTTATATATCCAATATATTAATGTGGTGTCATTGAATTAAGGAGGTTTGGAGTATTTGATTTAGTTTATATATAGCAGGGATCGCCAACTCCAGTCTTGGAAGGCCGCAAACCAGTCAGGTTTTCAGGATATCCCTAATGATTATGCATGAGATAAATATGAACAACATGGGGACGTGCATGTAAATATCTCTCACTCATATTCATTAGGGACGTCCTGAAAATCTGACTGGTTTGCGGCCCTCCAGGACTGGAGTTGAAAAACCCTGATATATAGTATATTTACATATACCGTTACATATTTTAAGTATTAATTACAAAAAAGCTTAAATCATTTTCCATTCCTGCTCATTATCTTGCCATGTCTGTGTAAAATCAGCCGGGTGGCATACCCATTTGAAAGGTCCTGGGGAGAAAATTGAGTATTCTGGAGGAAGGGGAAACTTTTAATGAGTACTGAGAAAAACAATTGTTTCTCTCACAGGATTCCTCCATACCCCTCACTCCCCCCGTAAGTAGTAGTAATGGTATGCCTTTACTGAATTACTAGCACTGTTTGACTGCTTTGACAATTGTGTGGCGTGCACCAAGGTTTGTAATCTTTTTATTGCAATGGATGATGTTGTGGAAGCTTACCTACATTATAGTTGTAAACAAATACAACACTCATTCCTAGTCACCTAAACATCCACTCCAATCTACCTGCCATACAGGCAACCACTGCAGCTCGATAACACTACCAAACTCCTAGCAGGATCATGTATATAGTAACCTAAGAATGTAAACTACCTAGCCCAGAGCTTATATATAGTTTCCCCAGTTAACCCAAGTTTATCAACCCTGTTTTATGTAAGTCCAGTAGGGGCCCCACCCGTGTCTGGACAAAACTGATGTTATTTGTAAACCGAGCTGATTTTGAAGAGCGCAGTATAGAAAAGACTTTAAATAAATAAATACATACAAAGTTTTAAAGACAAGTTTTGCTCTTACACATTTCCCCTGCATCATTACTCTGCACAACAATACAGTACTTCCTTCTAGTATTTAGCTCCTCTTGTATATAGCGCACCATGTACATAATTATATTGCAATACCCCCTACTTGACTACACTATATCAAACACCATTGCAATATCCCACTGCATGCCCCCATCCTCATTTTATGCAACACATTTGATTTTATTGTAAAACCGCTTTGATTTAAGGATAAAGCCGCATAGAAATCCTTTTAAATAAATAAAATAAATAAATCCATAAATGCGGCAAAACACACTGTTCATGTAAGCTTCCCTCCGTAAAACATTTGTACCTCCTTTTATTTGCTTATCAGAAATATATATTTTGCACAAATTCAGGCCTGCCTTGCACTAGTGTTGCAGCACAGCCAAGATTGTACGTGTCTCCTTGGAAAGGAAGACAGAAGCAGGGTTGCTAATTCTTAGGGAAAACTAACTGGCATTTCCATTTTTGTCTCAGCTTTATTGCAGAGTATTTGAAAGGAGAATTAGACTTAATTAAGGAACAGTATCATGTCATCCTAACCCAGAAAGCTCTTTCTTGCTAAGTGTAGAGAGTCCTAGATTGGGCCTGATGGTTATCTCATTATCTCTCCATGGGCTTACTTAAATAAATAAAATAAAAATACAGTGGTCTGCACTGCTTACCTGATCTGAGCTGCTTAATTCGTCCATTGCTTGTAGCAGTGTCCACAGGGAGGAAGTCCTTGAACCAGGAAATTTCAGGATCAGGGTTCCCACTAGCAGCACACAACATGGTGGCCGTTCGGGTCTTCTCTACTACCTTCAGTTGGGGCCCCATGTTAATGTTTGGAAAACCATGTGGGAGCTGGTCCTCTGCAAAACAGAATGTAGTACACTGCATAGTTGAAAACTGGGCTCAGGTAATACTGGTGATCAGGCATATATTTGTAAGGATAACGATATCTACAAATGGGATGGTTTACATCCATCAAGAAAGGAAAAACAATCTTTAGCTATTGTTGCAAGGCCTGATATGAGCATTTAAACTGAGCAGGAACAGAGGCACAAATTTCTCTCCCAATAAGCAAAAATAGGTGTGAGAAAGAAAGCCTTGGCAATATAAAACCTCAAATTAAAATATGCAAAAGTAGAAAAGTGACAACAGCCAAAGTGTATGTTACTGAGTCAATGCTGATGCCTTGTGATCCAGCCCCTGCGCTTCCTTGGCAAGGTGCAACCGGAAGTACACTGCCAGACTACCCAAGTAGTTCATGGAAAAATAACCACCACAATGACTTGAGAGAGATGGAGGAAGAGCAGTATCTTGCAGTTATATAGGTGAATGTTCAAGGTTTGTTAACAAGGTAACAGCCATGGAGGGTACCAATCAAAATATCTAAGCAATCAAAATATCATCAAAGGTTATTGATGCAATTTGGGGCGTTTTTCAGAGTATGTTAAAAGTCTGAATATCTACAACGCCCAATGAGTCTCAGACCTATATATTGCTTGGAATTAGTATAAAGAATTATTTTGATTATTTTGATTTACGTGACAAAATAAAGCGACACACTTTTATGATTATTATCAGAGTAATAGGTTTAGTAATTGACATTATAGCTCTGAATACGTGACCCTTGTCAGATTTGTGATGGACGGTACCATGGCAAAGGCAACTTTAATGAATATAGTTGCAATCACTGAACTTTAGCACAGTGGAAACCAAGATTTAATTTTATTTATTTAACAATTCTCTTATACCGCCATATCCACTAGTCACGGCAGTTTACATAGAACTGATAGAACGTTACGTAGAACAATTCTTAGCAAAGTAAACGGAGTCAATTAAACTATAGCACATTTAACAAGTTAATAGAGGACCAGTAGAACGCAAACCTTGGAACCTTTGGAAACAAAGCTAACTGTACAAAGTAATATAGAAAGTAGAGACAGCAGGGTTAAGTTGTGGGTTGCTCTGTGGACTGTATGGGTAATGAGCTTGTGGGCTTGGTGAAGAGTCTGGAGACCAGGGGTTAAGAGTTATGGTCACTGTTCTATGTGTGAGGGGCTATTCTGGTGTGACTAAGTGTCAGAGCCAAAGATTGGGATATGACCATCCCCTGCTATGTCATCAGAAGAAACATAGAAACATGATGACAGAAAAAGACCACATGGCCTATCTAGTCTGTCCTTCCATATCAACAACTACAACAGTCCACTTTTTACCTTTAGAGATCCTCTGTGTTGGTCCCATGCTTTTTTGAATTCAGTTACTGTCCTCATCTCTACCACCTCCACTGGGAGACTATTCCATGGATCCACTACTCTTTCCGTAAAGAAATATTTCCGCATATCACTCCTGAATCTATCTCCCTTCACCCTCATCCCACGTCCCCTAGTAGCAGAACTTGCTTTCAATTGAAAGAGGCTCTCTCCCTGAACATTTATGCCATGGAGGTATTTATACATCTCAATCATATCACCTCTATCCCGCCTTTCCTCTAAGGTGTACATATTAAGATCCTTAAGTCTGTCCTCATATGTTTTATAATGAAGCCCACTAATCGTTTTAGTAGCCACCCTCTGCACTGACTTCATCCTGTTCACATCCTTTTGAAGGTGCGGTCTCCAGAATTGCACACTATACTCCAAATGAGGTTGCACCAAAGACTTGTACAGAGGCATTATCACCTCCTTTTTTCTGCTAGCCATTCCTCTCCGTATGCACCCAAGCATCCTTCTAGCTTTTGCCGTCGCCTTTTCTACCTGTTTAGCTACTTTAAGATGATCAGATACAACCACGCCTAGGTCCCGCTCTTCTTTAGTGGACAAAAGTACTTCACCTCCTATACTGTATTGCTCCCTTGGATTGCTGCAACCCAAATGCATGACCTTACATTTTTTAACATTAAATCCCAGTTGCCAAATTCTAGATCATTCTTCAAGCTTAGCTAGATCCCTCCTCATGTTATCTACACCTTCCTGGGTGTCTACTCTATTGCAGATTTTGGTATCATCCGCAAAGAGGCAAACCTTACCCGACAGCCCTTCCGCTATATCACTAACAAAGATGTTAAAAAGAATCGGACCAAGGACAGATCCCTGGGGCACACCACTGGTAACATCCTTCTCCTTAGAGTGAGCTCCATTTAGTTGTACTCTTTGTCGCCTCCCACCCAACCAACTTCTAACCCAAGCAGTAACTTTAGGGTCCATCCCTAGGGTGCTCAGTTTGTTTATAAGTCGTTTGTGAGGAACGGTGTCAAAGGCTTTACTGAAATATAAATATATCACATCAGGGACTCTTCCTCGGTCCAACATCCACTTACTTCTATTAAACATCACTGTACACACTTGGGCTTTACTTTGTTCTATTTGATGTACGGTATTTGTTTGTATTTAGCTAATGCCTTTACAGTAGTCCAAGGTGTAAGGTATTTTTTCCTGTCCCCAGATGGCTTAAAATCCAACTCGGTGCATAAAGTGATTGAGAGTTAAGTGACTTACAAAGGACACAAGGAGCAGCAGTGGGATATGATTCCCTAGTTCCCAGCCCACTACTTCAAACAGTAGACTACTCCTCTAATCCACATCTGCATCTGCTATAATTTTGGGGCAATTCCTATTGTTTGTGCCAATTTCCTTTTTTTCATCTTTTCTTCTATCTTTCTCTCTTTTTTTAACTTTTTGTCTTTAGTTTTTATGTTAACTCTCCATGGACAATCAGGAAAGATGTCCTCATGTATGGGGTGATGTCATTCGATGCAGCCTCCAGAACAGAAGCATTCCCAGCTACTTCTAGAAGCTTTTGGACACTGCATTGTACCTGCACACACCTTCCTGCCTGCCACTTAGTGTCAACTTGGCTTCAGTCCGTTCTTTTCCAAGGAGCCCCTCAGATGTGTTTTCATTTTCTGTAAGTAATTTCCTTCACCGTGGTTGTTCACCAGTTTTTTAGACTTCCTTTATTGGGCCTGCCATCATGGTCGTCCTTCCTTACCCATTTTTCTCAAGCCTTAGTTTCCTTTTTTTTTTATTGCGATACCTCAGTCCCCTTAAGTTTGCTGCTCCAGTCAGAGTTGCTCTTATTTTTCTTCAAAATTGAGCCATTTGATTTCACTGTGGCTATTTTTCTGGATATGCCCCGGAAACTCTCAAGCAGGTTTAAAGGTGTTCTAGGATCACATCCATAACAGACATACATAAATTGTGCTTCCAATGCTTGAGACCAGATCACAAATCCTCTTCTTGTAACCTTTGCTCACAGATAACAAAAAGAGAGCTGAAAGTTCGAGAGAAACAGAACAAACCTTTTGGTGCTTCTAAGTCCGACACATTGGCATCGGTCTCCATGGCGTCCAAGACTACATTGGACACTGGTTGTATATCAGCATCCAGGAGCTCTTGAGTGCACTTTGAGCCAAGCACCCATAGGATACCAGAGCATCGGTCATCCACCATGTCCCCCTGAGGATGAGGAAGGATTCAGCTTTGGCTTCTTCAGCATCGAAGGGCAAGGACATGGGACACAGGGCAGAGGACTCAGTGCACCAACACTGGTGCTCTCCAAGAGCATTGAAGGTTCATAAGAGTGCCCCTCTAAGCTATTCCAAAGGCAGGATGGCTCAACCTTATCAGTACTGAAAAGGCAGCACCAGCATACTCGGCCCAGATCAGTCTGCCGATACACCCACTCAGATTCCAGGAACATCAGCCATATCTGCTAGGCCTCCAGAGCCTTTGGACATGGCAGCTATGGAGAATCACCATCTGAAAGCTGCTGAAGAAAATCATGATGCTCTTCACCATGCGATATATCAGAGCTTCAGTGAATATTGCCATGGTGCCAGCCATCAAGACCATCTTTGAGAAGCATCCTGTGCTTGTAGGAAAGGCACTGACATCAGGGTATTGAAAAGCCCCAATACCGATAACCTGTCCGGCCTATATCACTATTCAGTATATTGGAGTCCGATGCTCCCGACACCTAGGAAGTCATCTGTACACAGATGCTACCAGATGAGCTCCCATTCCCCAAAGGGAAGGCGAGTCAACCAGGATGATATTCAGAAGTATTCTGACTTCTCTCAGTCTGATTAAGAAGGCTGGATCACAGATGAGGAGTTTGGGTTTTCATCAAAGAATTAATCTCCAGAGCTCTCCCCCCTCATCCTTTTTCCTCCTTATGAAAGACAAGTCGTCTCCTGAGGGCATGACTTTGTAGGATTTTGTGCAGCATATGGCTAAGGCCAAACAATGTTCCTTGGAGACTGAGGATGAGCCCAAGGAAGAACTGGAGATCCTACATGTACTCAATGGCCCCCAAGGAAGAAGTGATGGTGACCATGTACCGCATCCTTCAAAGACCACAAATGAGGACTCTCAGGGCAATTTCTCCAATTGGGTTAGCTGCACGCATACCATCACATCTAAGCCAGAGTATGGGAGTATGAAATTAGTCTCTCGAATTTGCTACTAATGCTCGCCGTAGTACTTGCATCATGCAAAAGAGAGCCTCTTTCTGGAGTTCGTAAGATGTAACATGTATGGGTATTTTATCTGATGTGCTTGGAAATTCTTTTTAAAGAAACCTATGGCATCCAAGACAAGGGAAAATAACTCAATATCTTTCTGTCACACTTCTTTGTTCCTGACTGCATTTCTTGGTACTTGAAGATCTTCTCCCTCTCAAAGCCATTCACAGAATTGTCTCTATAATAAATGCCATTCTGGTGTTCTTCTTTATCACTATGCCCAGCTTCCTTGCATTCAGCTTTTTATTTCTCAAAATCGGAGTATCACAGGTGATAATAACTTCTTTATTCTCTGTAATTCTCTTATGGTCATGATCTCAGTGCTTTTCACGCACAATGATGTAATGTTTACAGAGTTTCCAGTGGATGAAACATGCTACTTTGTTGTGCCTTTCTGTATAGAAAATTTCTGCCATGAAAACTTCACAGCCTGCCATGAGGTGAGTCACTGTTTCCAGCTCTTTCTTACAGAATCAACATTTGTCTTTTTTGCCAGTTTTTCAGTGCTCGCCTTAAAGCAGTTACTCACCTGTAACAGGTGTTCTCCAGGGACAGCAGGAATCAGTCCTCACATATGGGTAATGTCAGCACCAACGGAGCATTTCCCCAGCTTTCTAAGAAAGCCTTTGGGAATGCTACCATGCATGCGTGATCCCCTTTCCGCCCATGGGTGCCATCTTGCTCAGTCAGATGACATATCTGTTTTTCTTTTGCCTAAGCTAAAGGAAGCAACACCAAGGGGAGGAGGGAGGGTTGTGAGGACTAATTCCTGCTGTCCCTGGAGAACACCTTACGCTTTCTCCAGGAACAAGCAGGAAGTCAACCCTCACAAGGACTTACACTGGCTCCCAATCATTGCTCGCATCAGATACAAGACTATCATAAACCTATTTAAGATAAAAGAACACACATCAGCCAACAGCCTCCACCTGCTCATACAACCGGAAACCAGCGCACGTCCCAGAAGAAGTCAAACACGCAACCGAGTCAGCACCCCAAATGAGTACAAGCACACACGCAAGGACACAACAGACAGAGCTCTCTCCATGGCTGCTCCAACAATATGGAACAATCTACCGGACGATCTAAGGGCAACTCCAGACCTCAAAGACTTCAGAAAACAACTGAAAACCATGCTGTTCATAGAGCACTATGGTCACATCACATAACCTAAGAGAATGGATAACAGCACTCCAATCCTCCCAAACAACTGAATATATATAAAATATGATTCTAGCACCACTGTAAATAGCCCACCCTGTATATAGCTCAAACAAATCAAGCACCCAACACATCCCTCACACAACTAAGTTTTATCCTCACTGCATGTACAACACACACACTTTACCTGATTGCTTGCTGTGATACCACCTTGATTATTAAGATAAGGCGGTTTAGAAATACTGTTAAATAAATAAATAAATGCAAAGTTGAGATCCTGTCTGGGACTCCCTACCTCCAAGCTGCCAGGGCCTGAACCATAACAGCAGTATGGCAACCCAAGGAAGGCCGTAAGTTGCAGAAGGGAGCCCTTACAAGAGACTCTGCAGACCCCAGTGTCCAGCATCACCATAACTCCGGTAGCCTGAACACAGAAGGGTTGGGGAGCAGAAGTTGCCTATACACTGAGAATGCTTCTGATCCCTGCCTGGCCAAAGGCACTGTCCCTGCAGGACTCACGCTCAAGGCAGTAGTGTGCTGCAAATGTATGAACTAAAGACCACGTGGCGGCCTTACAGATTTCTTGCACCAGCACTGCATGTAAGGTGACCACCAACGTAGCCATAGCCCTCATGTGATGAGCCATGATCCGGTGTTCCAGAGTGAGGCCAGCTCACTCATAAGCGAGGGCAATGCAGTCTGTCACCCAGTTGGACAGGGTTCGCTTAGTCATGGGTAGTCCCAGTCTGTTGCAGTCATAGGAGATAAAAAGCTGAGGGGCTTTTCGATGGGCCTTGGTCCTTTGTAGATAAAAGGACAGGGCCCTCTTGCAATCCAGGGTATGCAAGACGACCTCCTCCCTGCGGTGTGCGGCCATGGGAAGAAGGAGGGAAGAACTAATTCCTGATTGAGGTGAAACGTGGACACCACCTTTGTGAGGAATTTTGGGTGTGTATGAAGCACCACCCTGTTTGTATAAAACCTGGTATAGGGCGGGTCTGCCACCAGGGCCTGCAACTTGCTTACTCTGCGAGCGGACGTCAATGCCACCAAGAAGGCCACCTTCCAGGAAAGGTGTCTCAGGTAGCAGGTGGCTAAAGGCTTGAACGACAGCCTAGTGAGCTGGGAGAGCACCACATTGAGGTCCCATTCCGCTGACGAGGGATGGAGAGGGGGCTTGGATAGCAGGAGGCCCCTGAGGAATCTGGAGACCAAAGGCTGGCCTGAGAGGGGTTTCCCCTCTATAGGGTGATGGTTGGCCGCTATGGCGCTGAGATGCACCCTCACCGAGTAAGATTTCAAGCCCAAGTGTAAGAGGTGCAGTAAGTACTGCAGCACAAGCTTTACCTGACAGGAGAATGGGTTCTCATTCCTCTCTGCACACCAGATGAAGAATCTCCTCCATTTGAAGGCGTACGCCCTTCTGGTGTATGGCTTCCGGGAGGATCTCCTCAACCTTACCTGAGAGGTTGAAAGGGGCCAATGCTATCCTTTCAGCAGCCACACTGTCAGCGTTAGGGACCCCAGGTTGGGATGTAACAGGGAGCCCCACTCCTGGGACAGGAGGTTCAGCTCCCGGACCAGTGGTACTAAGGTTGCCACCGACAGGGAGAGCAGCAGGGCTGCCTGGACCACTTGGGAGTAATCAGGATTATTGAAGCGTGCTCACTCTGGATCTTGAAAGGGCACTTGTCTATCAGAGGGGTCAGTGGGAATGCATAAAGCAGGCCCTGTAACCAGATCATCAGGAACACATCCGGCGCCACCCTCCTGTGGTGTGGTTGAGAGCAGCAAAATCTGGGAAGCTGTGAGTTGTCCGGGAAGCGAACAGGTCCAGCCAGGGTCTTCCCCAGAGGTGGAAAAGCCTCTGGATTACTCTGGGGTCCAGGCACCACTTGTGAGACTGAAGGACCCTGCTGAGGTTGTCTGCTAGGCGGTTGTCCTGGCCTGGTAAGTACATCGCCCTCAGAAGTATATGGCTGCACACTGCAAAGAAGTGGAGGGCCACTGCCTCCTGACAGAGGGAGTATGAGCCCATGCCTCCATGACTGTCTGTCTGTATGAGGACCAGGAGGTTGCTCAGAAAGTGGCCGAAGGCCTGAAGGGCCAGGAAGATGGCCCTGAGCTTGAGACGACTGATTTTCAGGAGGGATTCCTCTGGGGACTAGATGCCCTGGGTGCACTGGCCTTTGCAATATGTACCCCAGCCCACAAGGGAGGCGTCTGTCTTCAGGACCCTCAGTGCCTGGAAGGCCATCCTTGCCCTGAGGTGATGCGGGAACTGCCACCAGGTGAGGGAGGCCACATGCTGGTGGGTGACCTTCACTATGTCCCTCAGCCTGCCTGTGGCTTGCGTCCACTGGGAATGGAAGCACCACTGGGCTGCCCGCATGTGTAGGCGAGCCAGAGGCGTAACGTGAACTGTCGAGGCCATGTACCTAACAGGTGGAGGAGTAGGCGAGCTGGCACCAAACTGCAGCCCTGCATGTCCCTTGCCAGCTGCATCAGGTGGTGGGCTCTTTCCACAGGGAGAAAGGCCTTGATCCGCAGAGTGTCCAACTGGACCCCTATGAATTCCAGGTCTTGAACCGGAGAGAGGCTGGACTTGGGGTAGTTGATGATGAACCCCAAATGCTGCAGGGTGCAGATAGTGAGCCTTGTGGCCCAACTGGTCTCGAGAAGTGTGCTGCCTCTGATGAGCAAGTAGTCAAGGTAAGGGAAGAAGTGGGCCCCTTGGAGGCACACATGGGCGGCTACGACTGTCAGACATTTTGTAAAGACCTTTGGAGAGGAGGTGAGGCCGAACAGCAGCACCCTGTACTGGTAGTGCGGCCCCCCCCCCCCCCCCCACAAATCTCAGAAAATACATGTGGGAGGGATGGATCAGGATGTGGGTGTAAGCATCCTTGAGATCCAAGGAGTAGAGCCAGTCTCTCTGGCAGAGGTAGGACAGGAGTGTTCCAAGGGAGAGCAGCTTGAACTTCTCCCGCACCAGGAACTTGTTCAAGCTGTGCAGGTCCAGAATGGGCCGGAGGCCCCCTGTTCTTTTTGGGACAAAGAAATACCTCGAGTAGAACCCCTTTTCCCAGACGTGTTGGGGTACAGGTTCCACTGTCCTGTCCCTGAGCAAGCCTGCAAGTTCTGTGGCGAGCAAGGCCTGGTGGAGGAGAGGCTGTGGTGGCTCTCCTAGGAAGGAGGATTCTGCTGTAGATGGAGGAAGTACCCCTCCTGCATCACCTGCAGAACCCACTGGTCTGTGGTGATGCTGGCCCATCCGTGGGTGAAAGAGGCCAGTCGACCCCCTGTAGGCTGTGGTGGGACTCCTGGGGGAGAGGAGGCCCAGCCCAGGATGTCAAAAGCTTTCCCCCAGTCGGGCGGGAGCAGGAGCTTGGGAGCCTTGGGCTTCCTGGGCCCGTGTCCCTGGCTTTTTGGTTGTGAGGCCTGGTGAGGCTGCCCCGAGTAAGGCTGGTAGTGTCCCTGAGGATTTTTTCCTGGAGAGTGTCGAGGTCTTTTGGACAGCCTCTGCCAGGTCACTACCTCTGCCTCAATTTCCGCAGCCTTATCAGACATCAGTTTACCGATGAGGTTCTCTCCATTTCAGGGGACATCCAGCAACTTTTCCTGTACCCACTGCCCCAGCTCAGAGGTCTGTAACCATGTCTGGCGCTGGGCACCGATGTCGTTGGCTGAAACCCTGGCAGTCGACTCAAACCCGTCGTAGGCAGCACAGGAGAGGAATTTGGAACAGTCACGAATGCCTGCTGCTAGGACTGGAACCATTGCAGAGGTTCCCTGGCGAGGCCCGCCGAGAACCCCAAGAGTTCCTGTATCAGGCACTTAAGGTGCATCCCTATGTACAATTCATATGCCTGTATTCAGCACCTGAGCATGGTGCCCTGGTAGCACTTGTACCCCATGGTGCTGAGGGCCCGGACTTCCCTGCTGGGGGGGGAACTGAGGGGTATGTCTTTTGACGCTTCAGTTTTTGCATGGAGGACTCCACCACCATCGAGTTGTGGCGGAGTTGTGGCTTATGGAACCCAGGATCCCTCCGGACTCTGTAGATGGTGTCCAGGTGCCAATTGACCACCGCCACCGAGGCTGGGGACTCCCACATCCGTAAGAGTAGTCTTTCGAGGATGGGTGGAACTGGCATCATGAGAGTCTCCTTGGGAGGAGACTCATATTGTAGGATCTCGAGCTCCTGTGTGTGCAGGTCCTCCTTCGAATCAGTCTGGATCGAGAGAGCCCAGGCCATGTCACGAACAAAGTCATGAAAGGCCATGTCCTCAGGCGGGGAGTGGTGCTGAGGCTCTGGGGAAGACGGCTCAGAAGGAACGTCCCGGCGTAGGGAGATCTCCGGCGAGCACTCATCCTTTGTCTCCCAGTCGGAGCCCGAGGGCATCGAGGAGTCAGCCCCGGGGCCAGCTCCAAGGAACCAGGCTCCCCCGGAGGACTGGGGGTCGGACTCCCGGAAACCTCACCGAGGAGCATGATTGAGACCTCAATAGACGCCGAGGACTTACCCGAGGCTGGTGGCGCTAGGTGCCAAGTTCGACGCCCGGAGGCTCCCCCGAGGCCGTAGGCCCAGTGTTGGGTTCAATGATGTCGGGGGGCCCCGACATCAACGCCTGTTGCAAGGCCAAGATGGAGGAGAGGCTCTGCTCCATGGCCGCCATGCAGAATTCGAGGCCCGATGTCTGTGCAGCACCCGGCATGGACACCAAGGAACTCAGGTCCGATGCTGGCACTCCAGAGAGTGCGTCCTCGAGGAGGACTACAGGCTCACAGGTCCTGGTGCAGTCTCCGCCGTCTGAAACTTTCTGAGGGCGCTGCTCGGAGTCGTCCGAGACTTGGAGAGGGACTTTTCCAGGTTTGATCGGAGGCACCTCCTTCGAGACTTCCTTCTTTTTAGGAGAGTCCAGGGCTGCACCGGAGGAGAAGGTGCCATGGAACTCCGAAGACACCCAGATCTCTCATGAAGGGCTGGCTTTGGGACTCGGCGATGAGGAAGCCTGGGCAGAGTCAGATCTTGGGAACAGCTTCCCATTCAACTCAGACCACCTCCTATAGGTCTTAGGGGTCATGGTCTGGCACCAGTCACAGATGGAACTGTCGTTGTCCAGGCCCAGGCAGCGAATGCAGCAGTCATGAGTATCAGTGACTGAAATAGTCTGACTGCAGCGGTCACATTTCTTGAACCCACCGAGGACATGGTGGGAGAACAACCGGCCAGGGTCTAGGACCCCTGGGCGAAAAATGGTGCGAAAGCCAGTCGAGGTGGAATCTCGAAGAAACACTAGAAAAAAGGGAGCAGAGATCGGCACCAGTGGTGCCGCCTCGAGGTGGGAAGGAGTTTCCTAGGACAACGGGAGGGTTTCTCACAGTTTCTTTTCTACTACTACTGAGCCGGGAGGCACTTCCTTCATTTAAAGCGGGGTCCGGTGTGCTGAGCAGCTCTGATTCGACACCGGACGGAGAGCAGGGGGGCTTGCAGCCCTCTGCTCTCTTTCCCGCCGCTGATCGGGGTAGCTGGTTGGGAGCTGAGCAATGATGGAGCCGGGAGGCGCTTCCTTCATTTAAAGCGGGGTCCTGTGTGCTGGGCGGCTCTGATTCGCCGCTGGATGGAGAGCAGGGAGGTTTCCTTTTGTTTTTAACTTTATTGCAGCCGCTGCTCTGTGAAATGCAGAAGCAGCGGGCTGCACGGGGGCGAAGCAGCACTAAGGGGAGGTGCGCACTACAATCACCAGCAAACATTTTTTTAAGTTTCAAGCCGTTCACAATAAGGGTGCGCATTAGATTCGATGGTGCATTAGACTCGAGTAAATACGGTATATACAACTAAAAACAAGTAGAAATATTGGTAGATGATATAGAACTGGAAGAATCAAACAGCACAGGGTATCTTTTTCAACTTGGAATCTTATTGAAAAATAAGATTCATAAATTCCACATTGCTTAAAAGTTAAAATTTTAGCAGCCTGGGCAAAAAATTCTTATATTAAATAAAAGCTTTTATGAGCTATGACATGTATGAAATCATTGATGACAAAATTTATTTAAAAAAAAAAAAAAGAGTTAAATATAATAAAATAGAACTCAGTTTTTAAACTGGGAGAACTCAAATTTTGTAAATTAGGTTTTTTAAAATGGGCATAAGAGTAGGCAGTATATATCTCAAGAAAGTTGGCAGAGACCTGTATGGTATTTACTTCCAGTGAGATAAATATGCATCAAGGTTTGCTTGCAGCTAAGCAGTATACTCTAATTACAATAAAATGGACTACAGGAAATTGTAGTTACTCGTATTCTCCATGGACAGCAGGAAGAGTCCTCACATATGGGGTGATGTCATCCGATGGAGCCCTGGCATGGGGGGAGCATGCCCAGCCCAGAAGCTTTCAATTGCTCCACTGAGCCTGTGCGCGCCTTTCTGCCTGCCGCCGTGGCACAATCTTAGCTTAAGTCCAGTTACTAAACTAATGCAACTCCTAGGAAAGGTGGGAGGGTTGTGAAGACTCATCTTACTGTCCACGGAGAACACCTGCTACAGGTGAATAACTACACTTTCTCCTGGACAAGCAGGGAAAAAGTCCTCAAGTATGGGAATCAGTAACTACAGGCTGCCTTGAATACACAAAGAGGAATGATGATATACCCAGCAGGGCTAAGAAATAACAGTTATGTGTTTTTGGTGGCAACAGGCTTTTTATTATTTTTTTTAAACTAAGGCAGCCTGAACTGAAAGAAAAGGGCCTCTAGAAGAGTGGAGTTTGATTCTACTTCCCAAACATATTCCGAAGTACTGACTGGCCAAATCTGCTATAATGTTGGAAATCCCCATCCAAACAATAGTGAGAGGCTACATGTGAACAGAAGTCTATGTTACCGCTCTGATACATGTGTTTGGACACTGCAGCATCTAACTTGGCTGGGGTCAAAAGAAACAAAAAGCTGGATGGACTTCCTCTAGGCTTTTGTCCACTCCAAGTAAAAAGCTAAGGTTTTTTTGCAGTCCAACATGTGCAATGCAGCTTTCCCTTTGTGAGATTTGAGGGTTTGGGAAAAATATTTCTTCAATATTCTATTCAATAAGACCACTACTGAAGAACACCACCTCTGACCCAACTTCTCCTGCCTCATATCGCCCCATATCCAGTATCCTGATGTTATCCAAATTAACTAAGACGGTCCAATTCCAACTCCAAGACCTCCTAGATGCATCCTCCCCACTTGATACTCAACAGCACGGATTCCGAGAGCGCCATGGGGTAGAAAATTTATTAACATCCTTTCTGAACACTGTACTAAAAGGAATTGAAGACACCAAAAACAGATTTATTCTTATTTTCACTGATATTGTAGCAGCAGATAAGCATGCAATAAATAAAACCAGGAGTCTTTTCAAGGATCCAAGCCAGTTTAATGTGCACAGGCTCAAGCAATAATCAATTTCAAAATGGCTGAGCAATGGTTTCTAGCAAAACAACAACTTTTATACCGTTCTTCTCCATTCTAGACATAGGCAAACTTTTCATTGGTCCCAGTAACCCCTCTCACCCATCTATTGGTCCCGGTACCACTACGTAGCTATCCAATGAGGACCTTTGACTGGGCTCAGCACCTGGTTGCCCCCCTTCCAGTCCCAATTACAATGGTCAGTTCACTAACTTTGATACTTCTCTCCTCCAAGGTCGCTATCCAGCTGGAATATGAGTGAGAGCGGGGCACTGTAACCTTGCTTTCTGCAGAGTTAATTAATTCCATAGAAGCTGTGCTCTCTTATCAGTACCAATTAGAGCTGTTTTCTGTCTTTTCTAAGTTTCGTTTCTGCTTAGCTATGTTCAGTTAAGCTGAGTTAAGTTTCAATTCTATGGTGTCATCATTCAGGGGGGTTTTCATTCCTCTGGGCCTAACTACAGGCTTCAGGTCAAGCTGCTTAGGCCTGTCTGTTTAGTTCAATTAGCATGGATCATAGGCCTTCACCTACCACAATATAACTGTTACATTTGATTCCATAATCCACACCATACTTCCTGACAGGCTAAGTGAAATAGGAGTAAGTGGCACACCGCTGTCCTGGTTCCGCTCCTACTTAGCAGACAGAAGATCACAAGTCAGGATAAATTCTGATACTTCAAAACCTTTTCCGCTAACCCAAGGTCTCCCTCAAAGCTCCGCACTCTCCTCTCTCCTCTTTAACTTGTACATACAGCCAGTATGCAAAATTTTACAGGAACACAAAATACATTACCATCTATACGCAGATGATCTAATGATATATTATATCTTAGATCCAGTTCAAACTTCTCCTCCTGACCTATAAATTCATTCACTCTGCAGCTCCTCAGTACCTTTCATCTCTTATATCTCCTTACAACCCCTCTCGGGAATTCCACTCTTCTAACAAACTATTTCTATCCATGCCCTGCTCTCCTACTGCTAACTCCAGACTTCGGTCCTTTCACCTTGCTGTACCTTACGCCTGGAACAAGCCACCTCTGTCTGTACGCCAGGCACCCTCACTGGCCCTTTTCAAATCCAGGTTGGAAACTCACCTCTTCACTGTTGCATTCGGATCTTGACGTCTGTGTTTTGTCTTGACTAGATTGTAAGCTCTGACGAGCAGGGACTGTCTCTCACATGTCTGTACAGCGCTGCATACGAATGGTAGCGCTACATAAATGCTCAATAGTAGTAGTAGTAGTATTGCCCCATATCAACCTGCATGTTATCAGTCACGAAAGAGTAGTTACTCACCTGTAACAGGTGTTCTACAGGAGCAGCAGGAATCAGTCCTCACATATGTGTGACGTCGGCGCCGATGGAGCCCCCGTGCGGAGCATTTCCCCAGCTTTCAAAGAAAGCCTTTGGGAATTGCAGCACGCATGCGCGGTCCCCTTCCCGCCCAAGGGTGCCATCTTGCTCAGTCTGATGACATAGCTAAAAGACTGCAAAATAGCAAAAATAAATCATATGACTGCAACTCCAAGGGGAGGAGGGAGGGTTGTGAGGACTGATTCCTGCTGCTCCTGGAGAACACCTGTTACAGGTGAGTAACTACTCTTTCTCCAGGACCAAGCAGGAAGTCAGTCCTCACATATGGGACTTCCCAGCTTAAGGCTACCGGAGACCTCAAGCGGAAAAAATGAGCTCCCTCTAGCACATCAGTACGTAAGAAAGGAATCTTCTCTGAGAATGCCCCCGACCGGTAGCCCAACACCAGGGCCGGAGGGTAGGAGTTGCCTAAACCCCAAAGAGATTATGGAGTACTGCCTGTCCGAAAGGACTGTCCCTGCGGGACTCCCTCTCAAGACAATAATGGGCCGCAAATGTCTGGCTTGAAGACCAAGTAGCGGCCCGGCAGATGTCTGCCAACGGAACAGAGCGGAGATAAGCAACTGACGCAGCCTTCACCCTGACACGATGAGCCGTGACTCGACCCTCCAACGAGAGGCCGGTTGCCCCATAAGCCCTGGCGATACAGTCAGCGACCCATATGGACAAAGTACGCTTGGAAACAGGTAACCCCAATTTATTGGGGTCAAAAGAAACGAAGACCTGAACAGCCCTTCTATGCTCCCGCGTACGGTCAAGGTAGAAGGACAACGCCCTCCTACAGTCCAGGGTATGCAGGACCATCTCAGCCCGGTTGGCATGCGGCCTGGGAAAGAAGGTCGGAAGAACCACCTCCTGATTGAGGTGAAAAGGGGAGACAACCTTAGGGAGAAACTTCGGGTGAGTCCGTAAGACTACCCTATTCCTGTAGAACCTAGTGTAAGGTGGATCAGACACTAGTGCCTGAAGTTCACTCACTCGCCTAGCAGAGGTAAGAGCTACCAGAAAGAAGGTTTTCCAGGAGAGAAAACGGAGAGGGCAGGTAGCCATAGGTTCAAATGGCGGACAAGTAATTGGCTGTAAGACCACATTCAGATCCCACTCAGGGGCTGGTGGACGCAAAGGAGGCTTAAGCAGGAGGAGGCCTCTGAGAAAACGAGCCACAAAAGGGTGGTTGGAAAGAGGCCTCCCGTCCACCGGCGAGTGGTGCGCTTAGAGAGCACTGAGGTGAACCCTGACAGAGTTGGACTTAAGGCCTAGATTGGAGAGGTAAAGCAAATACTGCAATGCTACCGCTACCAAGCACGAGAAGGGATTCGCGCTATGCTGAGCATACCAGGCGTAGAATCTACGCCACTTAAGAGCGTAGGATTTCCTGGTGGATTGCCGCCTAGAGGCTAAGACTACGTCTTCCACCTCTCTAGGCAGTAGTAGGGGAGCCAGGACTACCTTTTCAGCAGCCAGGCCATCAGATGAAGGGACTGGAGGTTGAGGTGCAAGAGAGACCCCTGGTCCTGAAACAGGAGATCATGTTGAATCCCCAGAGGAAGAGGAGTGTCCACCGCCAGTTGCAGCAGGAGTGGGAACCACGGCTGCCTCGGCCACCTGGGGGCTATCAGAATCATTGAGGCTCCGTCCTTGAGGACCTTGAACAGCGTTCGGGACACTAGTGGCGTGGGAGGAAACGCATACAGTAGGCCTTGGGACCACGGAATCAGAAAGGCATCCGCTGCTACTCTGAGAGGATGCAGTTGTCTGGAACAGAATCTCGGGAGTTGCCGGTTCAGAGGACTGGCGAAAAGATCCATGGTGGGGAGGCCCCACCTGAGAAAGATCTGCTGAACCACCAACGGATTCAATCTCCATTCGTGTGGTTGCAGGATCATGCTCAGTCTGTCCGCCAGGTAATTTTCTTGACCTGGGAAGTAGACAGCCTTGAGGAGGATTCCGTGATTGGCTGCCCAAGAGCACAGTCGTTGTGCCTCCTGACAGAGAAGGAAGGAGCCCGTGCCTCCTTGTTTGTTCACGTAGAACATGGCAACTTGATTGTCCGTCTGGACCAGTACAGACTGGTGAGATGTGAGGTGGGAGAAGGCTCTCAGAGCTAGGCGTATTGCCCGTAGCTCCAGGACATTTATCTGCTGAGCAGCCTCCCAAGGGGTCCAGAGACCCTGAGTACATGCCCCTTGGCAATGTGCTCCCCAACCTAGAAGAGAAGCATCTATCGTCAGCACTTGAGAATGCGGAGGGGATTGAAAACCCACTCCGAGTACCAGATTCGGAAGATGAAGCCACCATTGTAGAGAGGAGACGAGCAGTGTGGATATTCTCACCGAGTCTGCAAGGCTCCCTGTGGCTTGATGCCACTGAGTTCGAAGGCTCCACTGAGCAGGCCGCATGTGCAGGCGGGCATTGGGGGTTATATGAACCGTGGAAGCGATATGGCCGAGAAGTCTCAGGAATTGCCTGGCGGAGACCAGGGAATTGCTGTGAAACTGCCTGGCTACATCCATCAACCTCTGGGCTCTGTCCATTGGCAGAAAAGCCTTCGCCTGAAGAGTGTCTAGCCTTGCTCCTATGAATTCTAAGTTCTGGGACGGGAGCAAAGTGGACTTTGCGAAGTTTATGACAAACCCCAAGTGCTGAAGCAGAGCCACAGTGCGAAGGGTGGCTTGACTGGCCTCCTGGGAAGACAGGCCCCTTATGAGCCAGTCGTCCAGGTATGAAAACACAAAAAGACCTTGAAGCCTCAGGTAGGCCGCCACCACCGCCAGGCACTTGGTGAACACCCTGGGAGCGGAGGTTAGGCCAAAGGGTAGTACTGTGTACTGGTAGTGGTTTCCCCCCACAACAAATCTGAGATATTGTCTGTGGTCTGGATGAATAAGAATGTGAGTATAAGCATCCTTTAGATCTAAGGAGCATAGACAATCTCCCTGCTGGAGGTAGGGCAGCAGGATTCCAAGGGTAAGCATCTTGAACTTTTCCCTCTCCAGGAACTTGTTGAGGTTGCGCAAGTCTAGGATGGGTCTGAGGCCTCCTGTTTTGTTTTTTTTTCTTTTTTTTTATTGAAAGGCTTCCAAAGAATACATAGAATCATAAACCACAAAGATCTTCAAAGAAGATGCAACAACAACAACATAACTTCAGATCACAACAACATTCAACAATATGCCTTCATTTTTGCAGTTTTAAAATAAGGAAACGGGGAACAGTAACCCCCCAATCTCCCTTTCGCCCCCCCCCCCCGAAACCTCCCTAGTCCAGGACCCCCCTCCCACCCAATCTCCCAATCCCCCCCACTATGGCTTGCTAATGTTCAAGCACAGGAGTGTGGTGAGCAAAAGACACACTCAGGGGGCGAGCTCCTTTTAAAGTTTGCATATTCCCCCCCTCTTATCCAGCACAGTCATGTACCGTAACGAGAGACAAAGGGTGCCCACACCAACTCAAAGCGCGCCAGGCGCATCCTACTGACCGCTACCCCTCGTTCCATGGCATACATATCCCACATCCGTTCCAGCCAAGCCTGAAAGGAGGGGGCCAAGGCACACTTCCAGGCTGCTGCAAGGGATAATCTAGCTGCATTCAGGCCATGGCGAAGTAGAGCAAGCTGCAGAGCCCGTGCCCCCAGCACCAAGGCCCCAAACAGGAAAATCCCCGGATCCCAAGGGACACTCACTCCCAGAAGCAATTGCATCCGGTATTGTATACCCCTCCAAAAGGCGCGAATGCGGGGGCAATCCCACCAAATGTGCCCTAGGGTACCCCGTTGCCCACAGTTACGCCAGCAGAGGTCCACCGCCCCAGGATATATGCGCGCGATCTGCGCCGGGGTCATGTACCAACGGTACAGAATTTTATAATTGGTTTCACGGGCATTAATCGCTACCGCACTCTTCCACAAATGAGTTTCCGCCCTTTCCCACTGCTGCTCAGTATAGGAGAGGTTCAAGTCGGAGTTCCAAAGTTCCCTATGTCTAGTAGAACACGATTGGGATCCCTGCAAGTGGGCATACAAGGTCGCCACGAGTCCCTTAGTGGTAGTGCACCCCTCACAGTAACGTTCCAATTCTGTCAGGGCCCGAGCAACCTGGGGCCGAACAAGTTTGGATCGAACCCAGTGTGTCACTTGCAGATATTGATAATGTTGCCGGGCCGGAATGCCAAATTCATCTTGTAACGTACGAAAAGGTTGTAATTGACCATCATCAAAAAGTTGTCCGGCCCGACTAAGGCCGTGATGTCCCCACTGCCGAAAGACTATATCAGTTAACCCCGGCGGGAAAGAGGCGTTATCTACTATAGGGGCTAAAGGAGTTAAATCCGTGTCGCAAGATCGAAAGTGCTGGTCCCAACAACGGAGGGTATGAAGAATATAGGGAATGCTAGTGCGCTTACCACGGCGGAGTTTTGGACCAAGCCACAGCCAGTCTCCCAAGCCGGCTCCCCCCGCCAAGTTCATTTCCAGTTGCACCCATCACTTAGTGCTATCAGCAATCATCCACTCCACCCCCGCCCGACATTGCGCGGCCGCGTAGTACCAATGTAAATTGGGCATGCCCATACCTCCAGAGCGCGTACGGGCATAAAGAACCTGTCGCGCCAAGCGCAGGCGACGATAACGCCAGATGAATTTCATAAGCAGTTGCTGCCAGGTCGCCAGGGTGGCCCGCGCGATGGGAAGCGGCAGAACCTGAAAAAGGTAGAGAAAGCGGGGAACAACCACCATCTTGACTACGGCTATACGCCCGAACCAGGAAAGGAACAGGCCATTCCAAACCTCTAGATCCCGCCGAATCTGACGAAGCAAGGGATCATAGTTGGCCTTAAAGAGGTCTGCCCTCTCCACAGTCAAATGCACCCCTAAATAGCGTAAAGCTCCGGACACCCAGCGAAGAGGATAAGCCGCTTGAAGCTCCGCACAAACCGCCCCGGGGACCCCAACATTCAAGATCTCCGATTTAGTGTAATTAATTTTAAAACCGGATACCCGAGCATAGTTTTCAAACAACTGCATCGCGACTGGAAGGGAGGTGGACGGATCCACCAGGGACAGTATGATGTCATCGGCAAAGAGTGCAATCCTATATTCCGCAGGGCCAATAAGAACCCCCCTCAAGCCTAGATGTTCACGGAAGCTCTGAGCCAAGGGTTCCATCGCGAGTGCAAAGAGCAGGGGCGAAAGAGGGCAACCCTGTCGCGTGCCCCGTTCCAGCAAGAAGTGTCTCGAGTGTCCCCCATTAATCCGAACGCACGCCTGGGGCATCTGATAAAGACTGCGAACCCAACAGATAAAATTTGAGCCGAAGCCCATTGTCTCCAGCACATACCATAAGTATTCCCAATCGACCCGATCGAAAGCTTTTTCTGCGTCAATTCCCACCAGCAGGGCTGGTTGTAGTTCCCGCTGGGCTACGTGAATGACCTGCAACATACGCCTAATGTTGTCTGCAGCCTGGCGACCTGGCACGAATCCAACCTGATCCGGGTGAACCAAGCCCGGAAGGACCCGATTCAGGCGCGCCGCCAACACAGAGGCAAATATTTTAACGTCAACATTTAACAGGGAGATGGGGCGGTACGACGCCGCGTCGTGCAGTGGTTTACCAGGCTTGGGTATCATCACGATCAGTGCCTCGCGCAGGGACGGCGGTAAAGAGACCCCTTCCAAGATCTCATTGAACAAGATAGTCAAGGTTGGCGCTAATTGTATCCTAAACTTCATATAATATTCTGCTGGGAAGCCATCACTACCTGGCGTACTGCCAGTTTTCAATCGCCGGATTGCGGTTTCCACTTCATCTACCGTTAATTCAGAATCTAGCTGAGCCCGATCAGAGTCGGAGAGATGCGGCAGACCAATCCCCCGCAAATAGTCCTGTACACGATCCCGCTCAAAGGGCTCCGCCTTATAGAGCTGCTCCAGAAAGTCAGCAAAGAGATCACGTATCTCCCGGGAAATAACCCTCTTCCGTCCCCCAGAGTCGCGCAGTTCGCGCACCACTCTCGCGGATTGTTGTTGGCAAAGACGCAAAGCTAGGAAGCGGCCTGTTTTATTCCCATGCTCATAAAAAGTTTGCCGTAATTTCCGGCGTTTATTATCTAATTCTCTCTGCAGACACGCATCCAAGTTGGCTCGAGCAGTCCGCCACTGACGCAGGACCTGTCGGGAACCAGTTCGGGCGTGTTCCAGACCTAGGCGGGTAGCCTCCTCCACCAACTGGTCGTGGTCACGCGTCCACATTTTGCGTGTGCGGGCTGCCTCCGCCATGAGTTGACCTCGAGCCGTAGCCTTATAAGCATCCTACACCGTGGGGAGAGGAACATCCCCAGAATTGTTAAGCTCAAAAAATTCCGTGATAAAACGGACATGGTCCTGCACTGCACCCTGCCGCCGTAGGAATCTCACGTCTAAGCGCCAAAGCCGTTGGTGCTCGCTGTACAATCCGGCCGGAAGAGCAAGCCAGCACGGGGCATGATCTGACCAAGTCAACGCTCCATGTCCAGCCTTCACTCTCCCGTCCATCAGGTGCTGATCCAATAGAAAATAGTCAATGCGAGTGTGAACCTGATGGACCGGAGAATAGTACGTATAGCCTCTTTCCCCCCCATGGGTGTCCCTCCAGACGTCTCTCAAACCTAAGTCGAGCATAAGACGCTGTAGGGCTCTTGCCGACCCCCCCACTAGTCCCCCAGCGTAACTTGTGGAATCCAGGTGAGGCACCAGGTGCGTGTTACAGTCCCCCCCCAGAACAATAGGACCCCTTGCAAAATCCGCCAGTAAGGCTTTCAATCGTGCAAAGAAGGCCCCCTGACCTGTATTGGGAGCGTAAACATTAGCTAAGGTTAGCAAGTGCCCTTCTAAACGGATATTCAAGAAAAGCCACCTCCCCAGAGCATCTTGCTTTATCTCCTCTATCTGGAGAGAGAGGCTCTGATGAAATAGTAAGGCCACTCCCCGCTTCTTCCGTCCCTGTGCATCTGAGGCCACCCGCACCTCAGTATACGGGGACCTCTTTAGCCAGCCCTGCTTACAGTTCTGAAGATGGGTCTCCTGTAAGTAAACAATGTCCCCCTGCAAAGTGCGCAATTCTGAGAACAGCAGGGACCTCTTCCTCGGGGAATTAAGGCCCTTAACATTCAAAGAGATAAAGCGCACCATTAGCAATTACAATCCACTCCCTCGCTGCCGCCTGCTATCCAGAAGGTCCCAGTGGTAGCTCCCCCCCATCAAACCCAGGGAATTAGTGAGTTGGGCCTACCCATTCCACCTTCCAGGAACAAGAGCCATAGTCCCTCCTCCCAAGCCCAAGCACACCCCCCAATTCCATACTGAAAAAGAGCCTCCCCTCTCACCCATCTCCCCCCTTCCCGTCAATACCACCTGCCTGTTTAAATTATTACAGGACACGGTAAATTAGCCACAAACCCCGAACCCCCCAGAACCCCTCAAGGCAAAAATTCAACCTAAACAGTGAAAAACAGAGAAAAACATACTCCCTACTACTCCTCCACCTCCCCCGGATCATCAAGCTCACCATGCCCCTCTATCAAAGCAATAACATCAACAAAACGTTTGCAGATCATCCGCCGCCCCCATGTATCAAAAATGGAGGGACCCCAATCTAATTCCCACCACCACCTATCCAAAAATCAGGGGACCCACAAATTGAGACTCCCTAAAAAATAAAAAGTAAGAGGAGCTCCTCAAGTCCACAAAAAAAAAGATCAAGTGGACTTACCCACCCGAGTCCACCTGGAGTGCTGGGGCTTAGGGGGCGGTGGATGAGGCTGAGCATTGTCATCTACTAAACCCGCCTGGCGAAGGGCTCGCCAAGCTTCAGTGTAATCTTTTGCAGAGATCTTTTTGTTGCCCAAAAGAAAGTTCATCCTAAATGGGAAGGACCAAGAATAGCGAATCCCCTTGCTGTTCAGGACCACTGAGACTGGCTTCATCTCTCTCTGCCGCGCCAGGGTGAACGTCGAGAGGTCCTGGTAAATGGACACTGTCGCGTCCTGAAATCGGACCGTCTTTTTCTCCCGGCCTCGACGGATAAGGAGCTCAGCATCAGAGTAGTGCAGAAATCTCACGATGACATCACGCGGTTGGTTATTGGGGGGTTTCCCCAAAGCGCGGTGAACTCGTTCAATTTCCATACCAGAGGCATGTGCAGCCAAGTCTTCCGTCGAGAGCAATTCCGCTATCAGCAATTTAAGTACAGTTGGTAGGTCTTCTCCGCCCCCTACCGCCTCTGGGATCCCATGGAAACGCACATTGTTGCGGCGGGAACGGTTTTCAATGTCATCAATTTTATAGGTCAGTTCCATTGCTTGCGCATGTTGCCGGTCTAAAGCACATTGTAAATCCATCAAAGTCCCATCTTGTTCTACCATTTTGGTATCCATGTCTTCTACGCGGGCTCCCAGTTCCTTGACGTCGGTCCTGAGCTCGGCGACATCTTTCATCAGGTCCTCCCATAGCGCGCGAAACTCAGTAGCTAATTCCGCAAAGCCCCTACGGAGTTCTTGTTTAAGTTGAGCCGAGGAGAGTTATTTATGCGGATCCAAGTCCTCCTCGCTGACAGTCTCATCATCAGAACCTGATGGGAGGGGTTGTTCGTGTGGACTACTTGGGGCTCCGGACTTGCTCTGCAAGCGCTGGGAGGAGCGCATCCCTTCCCGGGTTTCAGAACTTTTGGCTTTAGCAGCCATCTCACAAAGTCACCAAAGACACACAGTGGTAGGAGAGAGATGTATCCAATGTCAGCAAAAATGGGGACACCAAGGAGACAGCGGCGTCCAGGTTCTCACAAATCCGCAGCACAGTCACCACCTCACAGTGTCAGGAGACGGGTACAAGCAATGTCAGCAAAGCATAGGGCACTGGATAGACAGTGAGGCAGTAGGAAAAAGCTGCCTCAGCCCTCCCAGGGTAACAAGCATTTAACAGGGCCCCCAAGGTCCACTCAGGGGGGATATAGGCTTCGGCAGGACACCAAGCTGCTAGAATATAGCCCCTGTCACCAGCTCCAGATGCAAGCCAAAGTGCAGGAGAGGAGAAAGTTGACGTTCAAACTTACCCCCCTCGGGGTGATTCGCAATAGCAGAAGAAGATAGCAAACGCCGGCAGTTGCCACGCGGTCTCCACGCCGTCTCCGCAGGCCTCACAGGCAAGGTTTCGGCGGCACATGCAGAGGCCTCAGCGCTGGGAGTAGTTGCCCCCTCCGACCAACGGGCTGCCGCTCGTTCCACAATGCAGCGCCCGGGAAGCAGCCGCTCGATCTTGCAGGGCTCCGCTCCAATGATATTTAAACCTGCGTAGGGCTCAGATGTTAGCCGCGGGATCAGTCAGGCCCAAATCCATCGACGAGTAGAGGCATTCAGCAGGTCACGTTCCAGGGGGGATCCCCGCGGTTTTCCAGCCTCCAAAGAGCCCGCCAAGCCGTTGAACCAGGCTCCGAGGGGGACCGCTTACTCGTGCCGACCCAGGGTAGGTAGAGGGGGGTAAGTTGCTGCAGTTAGCGCATGTTTTCAAGAGTTTTGGGGTTGTGAGGACGGAGCTCTTTTAAAATGCGGCCATCACGCTGCGGGCTCACGAGCGCCCCCCCCCCTCCTGTTCTTTTTGGTAACAGAAAGTAACTGGAATAAAAGCCGTGACCTCTGAGGTGGTGGGGCACCGGTTCCACAGCCTGGTCCTTTAGCAGACTTGCTAACTCCTGAAGGAGTAGGTCCCTGTGTAGAGGGAGTCTTGGAGGCTCCCCTGGAAAATAGGAGGGAGGTACCTGGTGAAAATGGAGAAGATACCTGTGTGCTCCATATAGTCCACAAGGGCTATCTGATGTGACGGCTGACCACCTGTGGGCAAAGTGGGCCAGCCGGCCTCCTGTGCTGATGTGAGCCAGCTGAGGAGAAGAGGCTATGCCTTCTGAGTCAAAAAGCCCCACCCTGCTGAGCAGGGGCCGGTGTTGGTGGCTTGGGGTCCTTCTGCCTACGGGGCCCATGACCCTGCCCCTTGGCCTGCTGACCCTGTTGGGGAGCTGCAGAGGCCTGATAATGAGGGTATTGTTTATAGGCAGATGACTTCCTCGGGTAAAAGGTCTTTTTTCCCGAGCCCTTCTTTTTCTGAGAAGGGGCAGAGGTTTTTCTGGACAGCCTAGTTCGGATCAGAGTCTCGGTCTCGAGTTCTGCAGCCTTCTCAGCCATGGGCTTGCCAAAGAGGTTTTCACCTCGGCAGGTGACATCGACCAACTTGTCCTGCACCCATGGCTCGAGGTCGGATGACTGTAGCCAAGCTAGTCGGCGGGCACCAATGCCGGCCCTGGCTACTCGGGCCGAAACCTCGAAGCCATCGTAGGCTGCTCGAGAGATAAACTTCGAGCACTCTCGAATACCAGTGGACAAGGCTTGGAACCGCTGCAAAGGTTCCTCGGAGAGACCAGCAGAGAACCCGGCAATCTCCTTTGCCAGGTCTCGGAGATACATGCCCATGTAGATGTGGTATGTCTGGACATGGCAAGCAAGCATAGAGCCCTGGAAGCACTTCTTACCGAGGGCATCCAGGTTCTGGGCCTCCCGGCCGGGAGGCACCAAGGAGTGCATCTTCTGACTTTTCAGTCGATGCATGGCCGATTCCACAACCATGGAGTGGTGCGGTAATTGTTGTAAACGGGGGCGCTGGACGTGAATGTCCACAGTCTTGGCAAAGGCAAAATACTATTATGACTTGCAAAGGATTGTGGGGGATGTAGTCCATTCATACCAGAATCAGCCGTTCACAAAATAATGAGTTGTGCTGCTCGAGTGTAAGCAAAGAAAAATATATTTTATTCATGGGGTTAATTCTCCCACACAGATTTTCTTAGTAACACAAAAGGACACTTGCTTTCAGTATTGTACTTAGGAAAAACAAATCATGATATAAACAACTGAACTTCTTAAGCAATCAAATAATAAAGACCTTGATGGGAGGGGGGCGGAGCCTGATGTCCAGCGGGTAGGACGCTTTGCGTTGAAGCTCCCGAGAGGCCTACTCAGAATCCTGACTTAATACCTATATAAGTTTACTATTTTGCTCCGAGCTGACCGGGGCACCTCGGGGGGGATGGCGGCCCACAAACCAGCGCGCTTGGACTTCGGGTCTCCTTCTTCTCACGGAAAACGCTCCAAAACGGAGGTATCCTCCCCGCAGAAGATGGTTCCATTTCGTGAAAACCCCGCAATGCACCTGGAGATTTTGGAGGAAATACGCGGCGTGAAGGAATTGGTGCAGTCTAATGGAGAAGCGCTTCGAGCCATGCGAGAAGACTTTGGAGTGCTTCAAGACCGACTTGAAGGTCTTCATTACGGCAGGACAATATGGCGGGGGTCCTCGACTCGCACGAGGTGCGCTTGGGCAAACTGGACGAGGCTGAGCGCCAGATACAGACTCTTCAAAAGGAGTTGGAAGATAGCAATAATCGCGCCCGTCGCAACAATGTGAGGCTCCTCGGAATGCCGGAGGGGGTGGAAGCAGGAGATATAAGAGAATTCTTGCTCAAAACTCTTCCCTCCTTGCTGAAGATCACTTTTCACAGAGAACTGGAAATCGATCGAGCACACCGTGTTCCTGCCCGCATGGCGCTCAACCGCACGACCCCCCGGCCTATTATCTTTAGCTTGCTACGATATCAACAAGTGGAACAAATTTTACATGCTGCCCGAGCGAATCATCATTTGGAATATGAAGGTCGTAAGGTCTCCTTCTTTCCTGATTTGGCAAAGCCTACCGTGACCGTCGGAAGAAATCTTGCTCTTCGCCCTCGACTTCAACAGCTACAGGCTCGCTTTGGCCTGTTGTATCCAGCGAAGCTCCGAGTGACTCTCCACAACCAGACCAGGACGTTCGAGGATCCTGATCTATTATCAACATTTTTGGACTCCAAAGAAGCAGAACAGATGCGCTAATCCCAAGTTTTGGACTCTTATCTGCCGGCTCTGTCCGCCATTTTGAAGGGCCCGATGCGGCGGTCATAGCCCAGCACAGAAATAGCCTGGACTTTCTTTCTTTCTCTGTATGACTTTTGTCTTTGGTCTCCTATCCCTTCATGATGTGTGCCTCGGTCGGATTCGGAGCACGCACAGTCCTACAGTTTATGAGTTTTTCAATTTCGGCCTTATCTGGGGTTTCTCCCCGCAGACACATGGTCGCCAGTAATTTTGGGGTTTTGCTTCTCCTCTACCGTACTGCGGTTATCTTTGTTAATGTGGGGCGCTTCATTGTATTATATTAGCTTATTTTCCTATGTCATGTGTACAGCCAGATACAGTCAGTTTGAGGGACATAGTGAAATTATGTGTGCTATCATGCTCAGAATTTTAACTTTTCTGAATGGCCTCATGTAACTGCCTATTCTCCCACCGTTTCCAGACGGTGCGGGATAGTTGTTCTGGTTGAGAAGTCTTTGCGCGCTACTGTGCCTGGTGTTGGCGCTGACATGGAGGGTGGATGGGCCCGTGTGCACCTTGAGGTTGGAGATGGTGAGTTCACGTGTGTTTGCGCTGTGTCCCGAATGTGGACAACCCTGCTCACTGTGCAGGTTTTGCGCGGTTGGCCTCGGCCTCCGCCAATGCTCCATTGGTGCTTGGTGGCGATTTTACTCAGGTGTTCCCTCAATCTTTTCTTCTCAAGCGGGGTGCTTATTGGTTGGAGGCTCCAGTGCCGAGCAGACCTGTGTGGCTGGATGTGTTGGCGGGCCTTTGCTCACCGATTCCTCTTGCCTTGCTCCCTGGTATGACTCTCCCATTGGACTCCCACTATCCACCAATGTTTTTCGACACTTTGGGTGCCTTTGGTATTCCTATGCAACCTTTCGACTCCCGACTCTGGTCAGTGTAACTTCAGCATTGCATTCGGAGCACTAGAGTACTCCCGCCATCGGCACTCTCTGCATAAGGTTGATTGGAAACTTCCGATCTCTCGGTAGTTTACCGGGTGTAGCATCCAATTTTACTAAACCTTATGTAATGCTATCACTAGAGATACCTCTATAGCGCAGAAAGTATGGGAGAGAGAATTGCATGTGACTTTAACCTCGGAGCAATGGAGCCTTATCTGGAGCAGAGGGACACGGGGTTTCCGACCCGCCTCACTCACTTAGACCCTCTTCTTTCTAGCCCACCGGTGTTTTTACACTCCTCACAGTTTAGACAAATGGAACACTACTCAGGGTAATGGTTGCTGGACACGTCCTGTGGCCATTGGTTTATTACTTCATTTCATGTTATGCATGAATATCCCGCACTACAGTATAACTGGCGTCGGGTCTGGGGTCGTATTTAGTCTATATTGCACTCTCAGGAGTCCCTTTCTCGGGGGATAGTGGGACTTCGCCCAGTGCGGGGATCCCCTCTCTCCCAAGAAATGGCTTATCTCCTTTTGAACTTTATGCTTGGCATTGCTGTTTCCCTCATTAAGTAATACTGGGAAATTAGTTCCCATCTGCGCCTCAATGAATAGTGGAATCATGCCTGTCTCTACAGTAAATATGAACAAATACCTCGTCTGTGCGCTTCCTCCGTTCAGACTCCTTCTGATTGGTCTTCATGGAAGATGTTCAATGAATATGTACATTTTGCTAAATGCTCTCATCTGACTGTCTAACTTTGTATATATCTCTGTCTCATGATCATGCTGTATTGTGGATACTTTTTGATCGTTGATGTATAATCACTGTTAATTGGAAGCGCTCACATGCTGATACAAACGGGTAGAGAAGAAGCACCGGGGTGGGGGGTAATGGGTTTACTTTTCCTTATTGTATACTTGTTTTGTCTCTTTTGGTGTGTTGTTTCTTTGTTTGTTGCAAAATGAAAATAAAAGTTTCAAAAAAAAAAAAAAAAAGACCTTGATGGGAAACAGAAAAGGTCTTTTTGAGGGCTCCTGCTAATACCTTTTAGCAGTGCTCCAAAAGCAAAAACAAAACCCAAAAAGTAACCAAAAAAACCTGTTCTTTTTCAAGGATAACTTTCTTCTATTTTCACACACAAACAGTAGTTTCCTTTCAGAGCTCACGTGCAACTGTGCATGGCTTAATTACCAATAATTAGCCAGCTGCAAACCCCTTTGCTGGTTCACTTTCACTACGTGGCTCAAATCCTACCCTAAAGCTTTCTTGCAGGCTTTTCTGGGTAGATAAAAGAACAAGTTATAGTGCCTTTTGATGGTTGTTGTATTTGTGAAAGTATTTTACCACAGCAGCCTAGTCAAAGAGCAATCCATGTATTCATTCTGATCATTTAAAATATCTCCTCCTTCAAATATCATAGAATCAATATCATGGTCTGACTCAGAGGAATTCCTTAATGGAACACTCTCAGGACAATATTTGTTTCCCTGCTGTCTTCCAGATGAAGAGCTAGGGCATAGATCAGTGTTCATACCTGAGCTTCCTTTGCTGTTAGGTTTCCTCTCCAGATATCCTGGCCAGTAAGTAGAACAGCTTTTATGTCCAGCCTTCCAATCAAGATCCCTGGACACTGGGTCTCTCTTCACATACCTTCTTGCACTGGTCTTAGGGCCCCTTCCAAATGCAGCCGTCTCCCTCAAAGGTGCCGTCTGGGACTTCCTGGCTCTGTAACCCCACTCCTCTGGCTTCCTCCAGTCCAATGGAGTATGCTTGCCTCTGGAATGACTCCCAACACACGTGCTGCTGTGGGCTCCTTCTTTAGACTTCCAAGATGCCTTTCTCTTCTTTCTTCCACGTTGCTGCTGCTTCCTGCTCTCTCTGTCCTTGAACTCTGAGTTCCTCCACTCCATCTGATTCTGTGTAGAATATGTTTTACTTTTAACTTGTTTAGAGGGATACTCCACCCTAGCACAGCTCAGCTGTGCTGAATCAAGCCCTGCCCTTGGAGATGAGTGATTGGGGATTACCTCATAGCTCTCCTGATTGAACACACGTTTCCCCACTTCAGCTCTTCTAGAGGCTGTTTGAAACCTGGTGCATTCTGGGACTGGTAGTCTTTTATGAAAACATTCTGTTTTAGTATTTCTACCAGCAAAGACAGGTTGCTTGTTCAGAGGCAATTCACCTCTATTATAGCTCCTTCCTGAACTATGATAAGCTTCCTTATCACATTGTGCCTTTTGGAACCCGGGGCTCTTGCGGACTCGATAGATGGAATCCACCCGCTTGCTTAACACCGGCGTCGAGGCCGGGGTCACCCGCTTGCTTAACACCGGCGTTGAGGCCGGGGTCTCCCACATGCGGAAGAGCAGCCGCTCCAGCATCGGAGGAACCGGTACAGTAAAGGCCTCCTTCGGGGGAGAATCATACTGGAGGGCCTCGAGCTCCTCGGCTCGAGGCTCCTCCTCGGGATCCGCGGGGAAGGCCAAGGCCTTGGCCATATCCTGCACGAAGTCCGAGAACCGGGTATCCTCCGGTGGGGATCATCTCCGAGGTTCGGACTCCGGCGAGTCCGATGGGACACACCGAGTCCAATAAGTGTCAGGTGACTCTTCGTCCTCTGTCTCCCAGCCCGACTCCTGGGAGGAGGAATCGAGCAGCTCCGGTCGGGCGGGCACCGATGCCATCCGCTCCAACGCCGAGGGTACCGGCATCGACGACCTCGGTCCTGAACGAGAGGCCGCGGGAGACCGCGGCCGAGGATCGACTCGAGCCCACATGGACTCGAGGATCGGCTCGGCCTCCGGGGTCGACCTGGACGTCGATGTCCCGGTGGTCGGGGCAGATGCACCGGTGAGACCAGCGATCAATGCCTGCTGCTGTTCCATGAAGGCAGCGAGGCTGCTCTCCAAGGCCGTCAACCTGAGTCCAAGCCCAGGAGACCCAGCAGCCCCCAACGTCGGCTCCCCTGGAGGAGAGTCCACGAGGACTACAGCACTCACGTGTCCAGGAGACTCCATCTCGATACGAGGATGCTTGGCAGGCCTCTCCGACTCCGAAGACCCGGGACGGCTATACGGGGCTATGCGACCAGGCCCTCGAGGAACCAGGAGCGTCCACTGACGCCGCCCTCACGGGTTTCTTCTTCTACGTCCGTAGGGCTCCACAGAAAAAAGACGACTGAGCAAGATGGCACCCTTGGGCAGGAAGGGGACCGCGCATGCACGCTGCAAATTCCAAAGGCTTTCTTTGAAAGCTGGGGAAATGCTCCGCATGGGGGCTCCGTCGGCGCAGACGTCACCATATGTGAGGACTGACTTCCTGCTTGGTCCTGGAGAAATGGTTACTATAATGCAACCTGGAAATTAATTACAAGAAATCAGAAGCTCTCATAACCACGAGACACAAGACATTCAACCCACCTGACAACCTACTAATAGGAAGCAGATCAATCTCCATCAAGAAAGTAGTAAAATACTTAGGAATTTACATTGACCAGAGACTCAATTTCCAGTCTCATATCAGTAACTACTGCAAAGGTATATACTACAAAATGAAGTTCATACAGAATCTTCAACCACTTCTAGAGCGGAGCCACTTCCGCACAGTATGTCAGGTTCTAATCACACCGCACCTTGACTATTGCAATCAAATTCTCTACGGCTTACCTAAATGTTCAACACAAGTCTTGCAGATGGCCCAAAATGCAGCAGCCCATCTAATCACCAAAGCTAACAAACAAGCCCACATTACTCCGATACTCAAATCACTCGACTGGCTCCACATCAGTGCAAGAATAAAATACAAGGTACAAACGATCGCATTCAAAATACTGCACGAGCAATCTGCAGCCTGCCTAAAAAACCCTAATTAAAAGACTCCCCGACAATAGATAAAGGAGGACACCTCACCAAAACTCCCTAGCAACCCCCAGGACAACCACAAGCACATCCCAAAACACCCTACTCAGAGCATTTGAGCTCTACATCCCAAATTTATGGAACTCCCTCCCTCAACATCTGAGAACCACCATGGATATCACTGACTTCAGAAAATCCTTGAAGACCCACCTCTTCACTGAACATTTCAAGACTTTACAAGTTAACTAACTGAAAGGATTATAACAAATGTTAAGAAATTCCAACTCCTCAGGAACATGTACGAGTCCATTATTTAAATAGTTATAATACGAATGTAAAGCATAGTTACTCACCTGTAACAGGTGATCTCCGGGAACAGCAGGAATTTAGTCCTCAAATATGGGTATCGTCGGTACCGACGGAGCCTGTACGGGAACGCTGACCAGCGTCCAATTAGAAAGCTTTCGGGAGTATCCCACAACACCTGCGTTCTGCCTTCCCATCTTTCCCAACTGCCTCTCTCCAGTTGAGTTTTAAGCTAAGAAAAAGAGAGAGAGAGGGAAAGGGAAAGAGATAGATAGATACAACTCCTAGGGGAGGTGGATGGGTTGTGAGAACTAAATTCCTGCTGTTCCCGGAGATCACCTGTTACAGGTGAGTAACTATGCTATCTCCAGGAACAAGCAGGAATGTAGTCTTCACATATGGGGACTCCCTAGCTTTAGGTGCCAGGGAGAGACCCCAGAAGTTGTGTCCCCTGAACAGGGCTCCACTTCCCCCCATGGATCTCTGGCATCCTACCAGGGATGGTGGGTAGGAGATGATTAGGTATGGAACAGGTGTTGAAGAACAGCCTGACCAAACAAGGCATCCCGGCGGGAGTCCTTGTCCAAGCAGTAATGGGCTGTGAAGGTATGAACCGAGGCCCAGGTGGCTGCTCGACAGATGTCGTCGATAGACACTGAGTGCAGATGAGCCACTGAAGCTGCCATGGCTCTCACATTGTGAGCTGTGACATGGCCCTCCAGAGGAAGGTTCTTACTCTGATAGGTATAGGAAATACACTGAACAATCCAGTTAAACAGTATTCTCTTGGAGACTGGAAGTCCCAAATGAGAAGGATTAAAAGCAACAAAGTTGAGAGGACTTACTATGTTGCTGTGTTCTTTGTAAGTAAAAGGCTAAAGCTCTTTTACAGTCCAAGGTATGAAGATTCCTCTCTGCATTTGATGTATGAGACCTTGGAAAAAACACAGGTAGGTAGACCGCTTGATTTAGATTTATTTATTTATTTATTTCATTCTCTTATATACCGCGCTATTCAGCATCAGTGCGGTTTACATTGAACAAACTGAAATTACATTGAACAGGGCATTGGAGATAACTATTTTACAGGGAACATGGTCTATGGAGGGTTAAGTGGCTTGCCCAAGACCACAAGGAGCCCCTGTGGGACTAGAAACCCCAGTCCTTCCGGCCCAAGGTTGCTGTCCTCTAGTGGGATTTGAACCCCCGACCTTCCGGCCTGAATTACCTTGCCCCAACCACTAGGCCACTCCTCCACTCCAGATGAAAAGGCGAGACCACCTTTGGCATAAAATGTGGATGAGTCCTAAGGACTACCTTGTCACGATGGAACCTTGTATAAGGTGGATCAGCTACTAGTGCCTGCAATTCACTGATGCGATGTGCTGATGTGATTGCAATGAGAAAGATAACTTTCCAAGAAAGGAATTTCAAGGAGGTAGTAGCTAAGAGTTCGAAAGGTGGCTTCATGAGCTGACCAAGAACCAAATTTAAGTCCCATGCCACAGGAGGTGGCTTAATGGGAGGCTTAGTTAGCAGAAGGCCTCTCATAAATCTTGCTATAAGAGGATGGGAGGAAATGGGTTGTCCATTTAGGGGCTTGAAGGCAGCTGCAATAGCACTCAAATGGACACTCACTGAGTTAGTCTTCAGTCCTGCATTGGATAAATGAAGGAGATACTCCAGTAATGATTCCAGAGGTATCGCAAGGGGGTTAAGACCCTTCTGCGAACACCATATGGTAAACCTTTTCCACTTGAAAGCATAAGACCGTCTTGTGGAAGGGCTTCCTGGAAGCATAAAGGATATCCTTTATTTGCTGAGGGAGGTTAAGATCATGGAGATCTAGGCCTTCAGCAACCAAGCCCTGAGATGCAGAGACTGGGGATTGGGATGCCATAACATTCCGTCCTCCTGAGATAGGAGATCTGGAGCAAACCCTAACTCCAGGGAAGGAGCTTGAGAGAGATGTAGAAGCAGAGGGTACCACACTTGCTGTGGCCAATGTGGAGCTATGAGAATCATACGGCCTCTGTCTCTCTGAAGCTTGACCAGGGTTTTGGGAATTAGGGGAATGGGTGGAAAGGCATACAAGAAGTCTTGACCCCAGTAAAGGAGGAAAGCATCCCTGGCCTGAGCCCCCTGAGCCGGAATTCTGGAACAGAACTGGGGAAGTTTGGCATTCCACGGACTTGCAAAGAGGTCTATGTCCGGGGTTCCCCAAATTTGAAAAATCTTGGCCACCTGGTCTGCATGCAGAGACTGAGTCTGTCTGCCCAAGAGATTTGTATGCCTGGTATATACACTGCCAGGAGATGAATCTGATGCTTTCTGGCGAGGGCCCATAGTAGCAAAGCTTCGTTGCAAAGCGACAGAGAGTCTCTTCCCCCCTGCTTGTTCTCGTAGAACATGGCTACTTGATTGTCCGTATGAATGAGGACTGTCTTGTAGCAGAGCAGGGTGTGGAAAACTCGAAGAGCAAGGAAGATTGCTCTGAGCTCCAAGAGATGGATATGTAGATGAGTCTCCTGTGGAGACCAGGTGCCTTGGGAGCTCATCTGCAAGACCTCTCCAACCCATCGGAGAAGCATCTGTTGTGAGAGTTGCCTGGGGAAAGGGTTGTTGAAAAGGGGACACCAGCAATAGGTTTTGAGTGGACTTTCACCACTGGAGGGGCAAAATAAGGCGACTTGTGTTTGCTATTTTGTCTGACAGGCATCCTAATGCCTGGGTCCATTGAGTGGATAAAGTCCACTGGGCTGCCCTCATATGGAGGCGAGCATAGAGAACCACATGCAAAGTAGATACCATGTGACCTAGCAGTTGTAGCATTTCTCGGGCAGTGCGATAAGGCTTTAGCACTGCTTGAGAAGCTAACTGCACCATGCGAAGGCAACGGGCCTGGGGGAAATAGGCCCTTGCCTTTCTGGTATCCAGCAAAGCTCCTATGAACTCTAAAGACTGAGTGGGAGTTAGACTGGATTTTGGGATGTTTATTACCAGACCCAAATACTGAAGGATACGCATTGGGCAGGATAGAGAAGTCCTGGCCTCTGACTCTGTTGGGGCTCGAATGAGCCAGTTGTCTAAGTAGGGGAAGACGAATATCCCTAGAGTGCGGAGAAATGCTGCTACCACAGCCATGCATTTCGTGAACACCATTGGTGCTGAGGCCAGACCAAAAGGAAGCACCCTGTATTGGTAGTGCTTTCCTTGAAAAAGGAACCGAAGGAACCTTCTGTGAGTTGGATGGATGAGAACATGGGTGTAGGCATTCTTGAGATCTAGAGAACAAAGCCAATCCTGACTCATGGCAGCAAAGTTCCGAGAGAAATCATCTTGAATTTCTCTTTGACAAGGAATTTGTTCAATTCTCTGAGGTCCAAGATAGGTCTGTATCCCCCTGTTTTCTTTGGGATAAGGAAATAGGGGGAGTAAAACCCCGTACCCTGTTGAGGAATGGGTACTTCTTCTATCGCCCCTTGGGCAAGAAGGATAGTGACCTCCTGACCTAACAGGTTGATGAGAAGTGTCGGAGAATTGAACTGCCTTATTATTGTGGGAGGGGGCATGCTCAAAAAATGAAGCTTGTATCCCTCCTTTATGATGGAGAGTCTCCAATGCTCTGCTGTTATTTGCCCCTATCTGGCGGCAAAGTGACATAACCTTCCTGGAATGGTGAAAGGCTCTGGTCCCACAAGAGCCAGGAAGGCTAAGTTCTCTAGCTGAAAGTCAAAGGCCCTGTGGAGGCTGAGACTGCTGGGACGGCTGAGGCTTAGCAGTCTTTGCATTCTTCTGTTTGGGTGGTTGCTGACCTTTCCTGACAAGCTGACCTGCAGAACGTCCCTGCTGAGCATAAGCAGGATAATATCTTTTATTCTTAGTAAAGAATGGTTTCTTGAAAGATTTCTTTCTAGCAGGATCAGCTGTGGACTAGGATAATCTATCCAAGGTGGAGTTATCAGCATCCAACTCATTGGCTTTTTCCTGCCAATCTCTACCAAACAGGTTCTCACCAGTACAAGGGATATTTCCCAATTTGTCTTGTACCCAGAGCTCCAGATCAGATGCCTAGAGCCAAGCAATTCTACGTGCACCTATGGCAATGGCAGAGGTTCTGCTTATGCACTCAAAACAGTCAAAAGCTGCACGGTTGACAAATTTAGAAACATCTTGGGCATGTTTGACCAATGTGAGAAAATCCTGTCTTCTATCCTCAGGAAGAATAGGACTTAAAGCCTCTAATTTTAATTGTAATTGTATTTCCTGTGGTATAAATATAAGTTCAAGGAGACGTCCCTTCTTATGTGTGGGTTGTGTAATAATTTGTTTATCATTTAATTCCTCCATTTCACTTGTGAAGGAGGAGGATCGTGGGGTTTGAAGTGATGGGAGATTGAAATCTCCAAGGAGAACTGTATTTTTACATGGGGTTAGATTGACTAGGGGGTTAGGTGACCTCCTTCAGGAACATTCCCATGTATAGACTATAGGAACTGATCCTGGCAGAAACATGGAAGCTTGGAAGACATGACGTCCAAAAGCATCCAGAGTTCTGCACTCACGTCCTGGAGGATTAGAGGCATGCCTCTATGCACTCTTGATCCTTCTCATAGCTGATTCCACTACAATAGAGTGGAGAGGAAGCTGAGTTTTTTGGAAACCAGGACAAGGAGGGACTCGATACAGAGTATCGAGTCTACGAGAATGAAGAGAGGTGGTAAGAGGTGTCTCACACATTCTTAAAATGAGATCATGCAGAATCTCATGAATGGGCAAGGTAGCTGCCGCCTTGGGAGTTTTGGGATATTGTAAAATTTCCAACTCCTTTGCTCTGGGCTCTGTTTCAGGGGCAACAGTAATGGACAGACCCCGAGTCACCTCCCTGATAAAATCCTGAAAGGAAATATCCTCTGGAGGAGACATCCTACGCTTAGGGGAGGAGGGCTCCTCTGGGAGAAGTATCCCCGCATCGACAGATCAGAATCCTCAGATTCCTCTGAGGACTCAAAATATCTTCTTTCTGGATGCTCTTGAAGAGCCCGATACCCGTACCGACCGAAGTCGGTACTGAGAGGAATCGGTACCGGTTTAACGGTACCAGAAGGCATCGCATGACTGGGTACCGGCAAAGCGGACGCCGATGTCAATGCCGATGCTGTCGGTACCGGTACTAGGTCTGGTTGAACTGTCTGACGCTGTTCCGAGGGCGTTGATACTGCAAGGAGAGCCGCCAGACTGCGTTCAATAGCCAGAACCTTCTGGTCTATCGACACTGCCGATGCCTGGATGTCGGTACCGGAGAAGACTGCCGGAACCCCAGAGCATGGCACCAGTAGTTCTGCCGAGGTCGAGACCTCGAGGACATCCTGGAGCCCCGATAATGCTTTGGAAGCCGAAGCCTCCCGCCGGGGCAATTTTGCCGGTGCAGAATACTCAAGGGCAACGCCAGAGGCATCTCAATGCTTAGAAGGAGATCTAACCTTTGAGGACCGGCTAGATTTATGTTTAATTACCTGAGATCCACGGGAGGAAGAGGAAGCCCTGGAAGACGACGATGCCACCGAAGCTGCATCAGAGGGAAACAGGGTACTGAGCTTGGCAGCTGGGTTCTGCCGACCTTTCTTGGACATCATGGCGCAGGACATACAATCCGTGATGGAGTGGTCAGGACCTAAACATTTTAGACACCATTCATGGGTGTCGGTGACGGAGATGGTACCGCCACACTTGGTGCACTTTTTGAAACTTGAGGCAGGTTTCTCCATTGTAGGAAAAATTCTTGGGCCTAAGGCCCAAAAAGGCACGTGCACCTGGAAAAAAAAGGAAAAGTACTAATACATTTTTTTTTAAAGACAGAAAATAAGAAAGAAAAAACCGGCGGTACCGGTAGAGCGTCGAGGAAGGCAGACGCGACCACAAAAAAGAAAGAAAAAAGAAGAATTGTTCTGCGGTGACAGGAACAAGGAACTGCTGGCTCTGCGGAAAAAGAAGAACTGCAGAGAGGCAGTTGGGAAAGGCGAGAAGGCAGCACGAAGGCGCTGTGGGATGCTCCCAAAAGCTTTCTAATTGGATGCTGGGGAGCGTTCCCGCGCAGGCTCCGTCGGTACCGACGATACCCATATGTGATGACTACATTCCTGCTTGTTCCTGGAGATACAAGTTAACTGTTATTGTAAATAGTTCCAAACGTTCTATGCATACAAAGTTATGTTTCATGTAAACCGCTTTGAGAACATGAAAGGCGGTATATAAAAAATGTTAAATAAATAAATAAAATTTAAAGGCCAATTGACTGGTTACGGTAAAAATCCATCACCACTTCTGAAAGAAACATGTGATGCGTTAGAAGTACCACTCTGTTGTGAAAAAAAATGTTTGTGTAAAGTGGATGACCTACTAGGACCTCAAGTTCACTTATTTTGCACACTGAAGTGACTGCCACAGAAATAAAACCTTTCAGGTCAACAAATTCAGAGGGCAGGTATTCAATGGCTTGAAAGGAGCCATCTTTAGCTGTGCTAGAACCACACTGAGGTCCCAAGACACTGCAGCAACTTATAGGGTAGTATGAGCAGAAGCAAGCCCTGCATGGAAGCAAACAAAAAAGCTGTACAGAGATGGGTTTACCCTCTACACCACAATGATGAGCAACAATTGCACAGAAGTGAGCCCCTACAGAGCTGGACTTGAGTCTAGACTCAGACACCTGGATTCATACAACTGTAGAAGGTATAGCATAGTTACTCACCTTTAACGGGCGTTCTCCAGGGACAGCAGGAATCAGTCTTCACATATGGAAGACGTCAGCACTGACGGAGCCCACGCGGAGCAAATCCAAGCTTTCAAAGAAAGCCTTTGGGAATTGCTACCACGCATGCGTGGTCCCTTTCCCGCCCAAGGGTGCCATCTTGCTCAGTCTCCATTTTTCCACGGAGCCCACCAGACGTCGTCTGTTTCCGTCCCGGAAAAAGTTGATTTTTCAAGCATCAACTCCTTTGCTCTAATACTATGTCAGATATAGATCTTATCATCAACTGTGCAAACCTTGCATTCTGCCTCATATACAGACCACCAACATCAGACCCTGATGGCCTCACAATCATTATTGACGAAATAGTTAATCTAACCCCATGTAAAAATACAGTTCTCCTTGGAGATTTCAATCTCCCATCACTTCAAACCCCACGATCCTCCTCCTTCACAAGTGAAATGGAGGAATTAAATGATAAACAAATTATTACACAACCCACACATAAGAAGGGACGTCTCCTTGAACCTATATTTATACCACAGGAAATACAATTACCACTTAACCCCTCACCTTTGAAAAAGCGTAGTTACTCACCTGTAACAGGTGATCTCCAGGAACAGCAGGAATTTAGTCCACATATGGGTATCGTCAGTACCGACGGAGGCTGCACGGGAACGCTCACCAGCGTCCAATAGGAAAGCTTTAGGGAGCATCCCACAGCGCCTGCGTGCTGACTTCCCACCTTTCCAACTGTCCCTCTCCAGTTGAGTTTATAGCTGAGACCAAAGATAGAGGGAGAGAGAGAAACAGAGAGGGGGAGGGAGAGAGATACAACTCCTAGGGGAGGTGGGCGGGTTGTGAAAGCGTAGTTACTCAACTGTAACAGGTGATCTCCGGGAACAGCAGGAATTTAGTCCTCACATATGGGTATCGTCGGTACCGACAGAGCCTGCGTGGGAACGCTCCCCCAGCGTCCAATAGGAACGGCTTTTGGGAGCATCCCTCAGCACATGCGCGCTGTCTTCCCGCCTTTCCAAATGTCCCTCTTCAGTTACGTTTGTAGCTGAGTGAAAGGATATAGGGAGAGAGGAAAGAGACAAAGAGAGAGACAACTCCTGGGGGAGGTGGGTGGGTTGTGATGACTAAATTCCTGCTGTTCCCGGAGATCACCTGTTACAGGTGAGTAACTATGCTATCTCCAGGAACAAGCAGGAATGTAGTCCTCACATATGGGGACTCCCTAGCTGAAGATGCCAGGGAGATATCCCCAGGAAGGTGCCACCGTCGAAGGTGAGAATCCTTCCTCCCATGGATCTCTGGCATCCCACCAGGGTTGGTGGGTAGGAATTGGTTTAGGTTTGAAAGAGATTTTGAAGAACAGCTTGGCCAAAGAAGCCATCCCGACGGGAGGCTTTATCTAGGCAGTAGTGGGCTGTGAAGGGGTGCACCGAAGCCCAGGTGGCTGCTCGACAAATGTCTTCGATAAACACAGAGTGGAGATTAGCCATAGAAGCCGCCATGGCTCTCACATTGTGAGCTGTGACATGGTCCTGAAGAGGAAGACCCTTACTCTCATAAGCAAAGGGATATGCATTGGGTAATCCATTTAGATAAAGTTCTTTTGGAGACTGGAAGTCCCAAATGACTAGGGTCAAAAGCTACAAAAAGTTGCGAGGACTTTCTATGTTGCTGTGTTCTTTGAATGTAAAAGGCTAAGACTTTCTTACAATCCAAAGTATGACAGTTTCTTTCTGCATTAGAGGCGTCAGGCCTCGGGAAAAAATACAGGAAGATAAATTGATTGGTTTAAATGAAAAGGCAAAAACACCTTTGGCATAAAGTGTGGGTGAGTTCGAAGAACAACCTTATCATGATGAAATCTAGTATAAGGAGGATCAGCCACTAAGGCTTGCAATTCACTAATGCAACAGACAGAGGTGATTGCAATTAGGAAGATGACCTTCCAAGTCAAAAACGTAAGGGCTGTAGTGGCTAAGGGTTCAAAAGGCAGCTTCATAAGCTGCCCGAGAACTAGATTTAGATCCCATGCTACCGGTAGTGGTCTGATGGGAGGTTTAGTTAATAAAAGGCCTCTCATAAATCTTGACAGGAGTGGATGAGAGAAAATTGGTTGTCCATTTAGAGGCTTATAAGAAGCTGCAATTAAGATGGACTCTTACCGAATTGGTTTTTAAACCCAAAATTCGATAAGTGAAGGAGATACTCGAGTATCGATTCTAAGGGTATGACCAGGGGGTTTAATCCCTTTTTGGAGCACCATATAGTAAAACGTTTCCACTTGAAGGCATAGTATCTTCTTGTGGAAAGTTTCCTAGAAGACTGAAAAATATCTTTTACCTGCTGGGACAGGTTGAAATCCTGGAGGTCTAAACCTTCAACCAGGCCGTGAGGTGCAGGGACTGTGGATTCGGGTTCCATAGCGTCCCGTTCTGCTGGGAAAGGAGATCTGGAGCATGTCCTAACTCCAGAGGTGCTGCTTGAGAGAGATGCAGAAGCAGGGAATACCACGTTTGGCGTGGCCATCGTGGTGCTATGAGAATCATGCGACCCCTGTCTCTCAGAAGCTTGAGGAGTGTTTTGGGGATGAGGGGAATGGGTGGGAAGGCATAAAGGAAGTCTTGACCCCAGTGAAGGAGGAAGGAATCCCTTGCCTGACAGTTGTGTGCCGGAATCCTGGAACAGAACCGGGGAAGTTTGGCATTCAGTGGACTTGCAAAGAGGTCTATGTCTGAAGTGCCCCAGAGATGAAATATCTTTGCCACCTGGTCTAGGTGGAGTGACCACTCGTGAGGTAGCAGTACTCGACTGAGTTTGTCTGCCCAAAGGTTTTTAATGCCTGGAAGATATAACACTAGAAGGTGAATTTGATGCTCTCTGGCGAGGGCCCATCGTCGTAAAGCTTCGTTGCATAACGACAGAGAGCCTCTCCTGCCTTGCTTGCTCACGTAGAACATGGCTACCTGATTGTCCGTCTGGACTAGGACTGTCTTGTAGCTGAGCTGGGCGTGGAACACTCAGAGCTAAATAAATTGCTTTTAACTCCAGGAGGTTTATGTGTAAACCAACCTCCTGTGGAGTCCAAGTGCCTTGGGTAGAGAGATGATTCAGGTGTGCTCCCCAACCCACCTGTGATGCATCTGTTAGGGTGGCCTGAAAGAGGGGTTGATGGAAAGGAGACCCTACTGTCAGATTTTCTAATGATTGCCACCATTGGAGGGACAAAATTAGTCGTTGAGAGATTGTTATTTTGTCCGACAAATGACCCATGGCCTGTGTCCACTGTGTGGAGAGGGTTCACTGAGCTGCTCGCATGTGGAGGTGAGCATATGGGACTACATGAACTGTGGATGCCATGTGTCCCAGTAACTGCAGCAGCTCCCAAGCAGTGAGGGAGGACTTGCCTGCTGCTTGGGAAGCTAACTGCATTATGCGAAGACACCGGGCTTACGGAAGGAAAGCCCTTGCCTATTTGGTATCCAGACAGGCTCCTATGAATTCTAAGCATTAGGAAGGAACTAGTTGAGATTTCGGGAAGTTTATTACCAATCCCAAGTATTGGAGGATTCGCATTGTACAACACAGTGCAGAGCTGGCCTCTGTCACTGTGGAGGCTCGGATGAGCCAGTCGTCTAAGTAGGGGAAGACAAAGATCCCCAGAGTTTGTAGAAATACAGCTACTACTGCCATGCATTTCGCGAATACCCTTGGTGCTGAAGCCAGACCAAAGGGAAGAACCCTGTACTGGAAATGTCTTCCCCTGAAAAGGAAACGTAAAAATTTCCTGTGATCTGGATGAATAAGAATGTGAGTGTATGTATCCTTTAAGTCTAGAGAGCAAAGCCAGTCCTGGCTTTGAAGGTATGGCAGAAGAGTTCCCAGAGAAATCATCTTGAATTTTTCTCGAAACAGATATTTGTTCAATTCTCTGAGGTCTAGAATGGGTCTATCCCCCTGTTTTCTTTGGAATAAGGAAATAGGGGGAGTAGAACCCTGCACCCTGTTGAAGAATGGGTACTTCCTCTATTGCCCCTTGGGCAAGAAGAGTGGAGACCTCGTGATACAGCAGATTGTCTGCAGAGGTTTGTGAACTGAACTGCTTTAGAATTGTAGGAGGGGGTAAGCTGTGAAAGTGAAGTTTGTACCCCTCCCCTACCATGGACAAAGTCCAATCTTCTGCTGTTATCTAATGCCATCTGTTGACAAAGTGGCATAACCTGCCTGGAATATTGGGGGGTTGAGGATCCCTCAGAGGCAGGAAGGCAAAGCTCTCTAGGAAAGAGTCAAAGCCCTTGAGGGGGCTGAACCTGGAGAGCTGGTTGGGCTCTCGGGCCTTTCGGTTTCTTTTCTTGTCTACTTTGTCCCTTTTCGGCAACCTGACCTGGAGCTTGAGTATGATGGGTATAGGAAGGATAAAACTTCCTCTTTTTGCTAAAAGAGGGTTTTTTATAAGGCTTTCTTTTGGCTGGAGAGGCTGTAGACTTTGACAAACTATCTAAGGTAGAATTGTCAGCATCTAATTCATTAGCCTCCTCCTGCCAGTTCTTGTCGAAGAGATTTTCTCCAGTGCAAGGAATGTTGCCTAACTTGTCATGTACCCAAGTCTCCAAGTCTGATGCCTGTATCCAGGCAATTCATCGTGCACCAATGGCAATTGCAGAAGTTCTGCTGATGCATTCAAAGCAGTCAAAGGATGCACAATTAACAAACTTGGAGACATCCTGAGCATGCTTAACCAGAGTAAGAAAGTCTTATCTCTTATCATCTGGAAGAAATGGGCTCATAACTTCCAAGTCTCCTGTGATTTCTTTGAGGAACATTCCCATATATAGGATATATGAGCTGATCCTAGCTGAAAGCATGGAAGCTTGAAAGTTCTGCATCCAAAAGCATCAAGAGTCCTGCATTCACGACCTGGAGGATTGGATACATGTCTTTTAGCACTTTTGATCCAATGCATGGCTGACTCCACTACCATTGAATGATGTGGCAGCTGAGTTTTCTGAAATCCAGGACATGGTGGGACTCGATACATAGTATCAAGTCTCCTAGAGTGAGGAGAAGTAGTCAGAGGTGTTTCCCACATTCTGAGCATGAAGTTATGCAGAATTTCATGGATAGGCAGAGTAGCTGCCTCCTTAGGAGCTTTAGGGTATTGGAGGATTTCCAATTCCTTTGCTCTGGGTTCCTCCTCAGGAGCTACTGTGATTGAAAGACCTTTAGCCATATCACGGATGAAATCCTGAAATGACATGTCTTCTGGAGCTGACATTCTGCGTTGGGGAGAAGAGGGATCTTCTAAGAGAAAGTCTCTAGTGCCAGCAGAATTGTCAGAGTCTTCGGAATCGGAGTATTCCTGTCTCCGATGCTCCTGCAAAGCACGATCCCGGTACCGATCGAAGTCGGTACCAAGGTGACAAGGTACCACTTTATCCACTCCAGCCAGAGGTGGAATAGGTGGAAGAGTTACCATTGGGGTCAGTACCGTAGGTACCGGCATCGTCGGCGTCGGTACGGTGTCTGTACCGGTGTAGGTACCGTATCGGTGCCCTTGGGACCACCGGTACCGCAGCTGAGAGAAGAGCTGCGATACTGCATTCGATAGCAAGAAATCTCTGGTCTATCGTCGCTGCCGATGCCTGGGTGTCGGTACCGGTAAGAACGTCCGGAACCCCTGAGCATGGCACAGGTAGTTCTTGCAAGGTTGAAGCCTCGAGAACATCCTGAAGCCCCATCGATGCTTTGGAAGCCGAAGCCTCCCGCCGGGGCTGTTTTGCCGGTGTGGTTCCCTCAAGGGCAACGCCAAAGGCCTCTCGATGCTTAGCAGTAGAGCTACCCTTTGAGGACCAGTTTTTGTGTTTAGATACCTGAGATCCATGGGAGGAAGAAGAGGCCCTTGACAATGTCGATGCAATGGATCTGGCATCTGAAGAGAAGAGGGTGCCCAGCTTTGTGGCCCGGTTCTGTCTTCCTCTTTTAGTCATCCCCATGCAAGAGAGACATTCAGTTGGAGAATGATCAGGTCCTAAACATTTTAGACACCAATCATGGGTGTCAGTGGTGGAAATGGTACCGCCACTATTAGTACATTTTTTTTTTTAAAACCACTAGTTGGTTTTTCCATGATTTTGGACAAATGGGGCCTAGTGCCCAAAATGGCACCTAGCAACAAAACAGGAAAATTTCTGAAAAGAAACAGTGAAAGGTTTTTGGGGGGTTTTTTAGGAAAGAAAAGAACCGGCGGTACCGATAGGCATTGTGCGGTAGGCATGCGCGACCACAAAAAATAATTTTAAAGACAGAATTTTCTGTGGTGACAGGGAACAGGTCCTGTTGGCTCCACGGAAAACGAAGAACTGAAGAGTGACAGTTGGAAAGGCGGGAAGGCAGCGCGCATGTGCTAAGGGATGCTCCCAAAAGCGTTCCTATTGGACACTGGGGAGCGTTCCCGTGCAGGCTCCATTGGTACCGACGATACCCATATGGGAGGACTACATTCCTGCTTGTTCCCGGAGATCGCCTGTTACAGGTGAGTAACTACACTATCTCCAGGAACAAGCAGGAATGTAGTCTTCCTGGGTAGAGAAAATGGAAAAAAGAGCCAAACGGCAAAACCTGGAAACAGCACAAGCACTGGCAAGACAAATGCAAGGCATTGAAAAGGCAAGCAAAGGGAGAATATGAGAAGAAGCTTGCTGCGGAAGCAAAAATGCGAAATAAAGACTTTTTCAAGTACATTCGTAGCAAAAAGCCTGTGAGAGTGTCCGTTGGGCCATTAGATGATAGAGAGGTTAAAGGGGCATTGAGAGGCGACAAGGCAATAGCGGAGAGACTGAATGAATTCTTTGCTTCGGTCTTTACTGAGGAAGATGTAGGGATGTTACCCATGACTGAAGTGGCATTTAAAGGTGCAGAAGAACTGAAACAAATATTGATACATCAGGATGATGTATTACAACTATTAGATAAACTGAAGAGTAGTAAATCACCTGGGCCGGACGGTATACATCCAAGGGTGTTGAAAGAACTGAAATATGAGATAGCAGACCTGCTATTATTAATCTGTGAACTTTCATTAAAATCATCTGTAATACCTGAAGATTGGAGGATCGCCAATGTAGCACCAATTTTTAAAAAGGGTTCCAGGGGTGATCCGGGAAACTACAGACCGGTGGAGCCTGATGTAAGTACCGGGAAAAATGGTAGAAATTATCATAAAGAATAAAATTACTCAGCATATAGATAGTTATGGCCTAATGGGAGACAGCCAACATAGCTTTAGACAAGGAAGATCTTGTCTTACTAATCTGTTATGTTTTTTTGAAGGTGTGAATAAACAGGTGAACAACAGTGAGTCAGTTGATATAGTGTATCTGGACTTTCAGAAAGCCTTTGGCAAGGTCCCTCATCAGAGACACTTCGCAAAACTAAAGAGTCATGGGATATGAGGCAGTGTACTATTGTGGATCAGGAACTGGTTAAAAGATAGAAAGCAGAGGGTAGTGCTAAATGGCCAATTTTCCCAATGGAGAAAAGTGAATAGTGGTGTACCCCAGGGATCTGTGCTGGGTCCGCTGCTTTTTGAAATATTCATAAATGACCTGGAAAGTTGAACAACAAGTGAGGTTATCAAATTTGCAGATGACACAAAACTAAAGTTGTTAAAACCCAAGAGGATTGTGGAAAATTGCAAGAGGATCTGGATAAATTGGAAGACCGGGCATCAAAATGGCAGATGAAATTTAATGTGGACAAGTGCAAAGTTATGCACCTAGGGAAGAACAACCCAAACTATGGTTACACGATGCAAGGTTCCACATTAGGAACCACCACCCAGGAAAAAGATTTAGGCGTCATTGTGGATACCATGTTAAAACCCTCGGCCCAGTGTGCAGCGTCGGCCAAGAGAGCAAACAGAATGTTAGGTATCATAAGGAAAGGAATGGAAAATAAAACAAAAGATATTATAATGTCTCTATATCGTTCCATTGTGAGAATGCACCTTGAATATTGTGTGCAATTCTAGTCGCTGTATCTTAAATAGTATATAGCGATATTAGAAAAGGTTCAGAGAAGAGCCACAAAAATGTTAAAGGGGATGGAAGGATACTCCTATGAAGAAAGGCTAAAAAGGTTAGGGCTCTTTAACCTGGAAAAGAGACGGCTGAGGGGAGATATGATAGGAGCCTATAAATTAATGAACAGTGTGGAACGGGTAAACGTGGATCGATTGTTTACGTTATCAGAATATAGAAAGACATGGGGACATGCAATGAAGATACAGGGTAAAATATTTAAGACATCTTGAACAATTTTCTGAAGACTATGGGAGACTATGATAGAATGAGGAATATAGTTCGGAAAAAACTAAAAGGAGCGGTTCCAAAGGTTAAAGACTTACAGCAAGCTTGGGTGTTATTTAAAAATACTATCCTCGAAGCCCAGACCAGCTGTATTCCACGCATTAAGAAAAGTGGAAGAAAGTCCAAAAAACTGCCAGCATAGTTTAAAGGTGAGGTCAGAGAGGCTGTTGCTGCGAAAAGAGCAACCTTCAGGACATGGAAAAAAGAGCCAAATGATGAAAACTGGAAACAACACAAGCACTGGCAAGTTAAATGCAAAGCATTGATAAGGCAGGCAAAGCGGGAATTTGAGAAGAAACTTGCTACGGAAGCAAAAACACGAAATAAAGACTTTTTCAAGTACATTCGTAGCAAAAGGCCTGTGAGAGAGTCAATTGGACCATTAGATGATAGAGGGGTAAAAGGGGCAGTAAGAGGGGACAAGGCTACAGCAGAGAGACTGAATGAATTCTTTGCTTCGGTCTTTACTGAGGAAGATGTAGGGATGTTACCCAAGACTGAAGTGGTATTTAAAGGTGATACTGCAGAGGAATTGAGAGAAATATCGCTACACCAGGAAGATATATTACAACTATTTGATAAACTGAATAGTAACAAATCACCTGGACCGGATGGTATACATCCCAGAGTGTTGAAAGAACTGAAATATGAGATTGCAGACCTGCTATTGGTAATCTGTGAACTTTCATTAAAATCATCTGTAATACCTGAAGATTGGAGGGTCGCCAACGTAACACCAATTTTTAAAAAGGGTTCCAGGGGTGACCCGGGAAATTACAGACCGGTGAGCCTGACGTCAGTACCAGGGAAAATGGTAGAAACCATCATAAAGAACAAAATTACACAGCATGTAGATAGTCATGGCCTAATGGGAGACAGCTAGCATGGCTTTAGACAAGGAAGATCTCGTCTTACTAATCTGATCTGTTTTTTTGAAGGTGTGCATAAACAGGTAGACAAAGGTGAGTCGGTTGATATAGTGTATCTGGACTTTCAGAAAGCTTTTGACAAGGTCCCCCATCAGAGACTTTTGGCAAAGCTAAAAAGTCATGGGATAGGAGGCAGTGTACTATTGTGGATCGGGAACTGGTTAAAAGATAGAAAGCAGAGGGTAGGGCTAAATGGCCAATATTCCCAATGGAAAAAGGTGAATAGTGGAGTACCCCAGGGATCTGTACTGGGTCCCCTACTTTTTGACATATTCATAAATGACCTGGAAAAAGGAATAACTAGTGAGGTTATCAAATTTGCAGATGACACAAAACTGTTTAAAGTTGTTAAAACCCAAGAGGATTGTGGAAAACTGCAGGAGGATCTGGATAAATTGGAAGACTGGGCATCCAAATGGCAGATGAAATTTAATGTGGACAAGTGCAAAGTTATGCACCTAGGAAAGAACAACCCACACTATAGTTACACGATGCAAGGCTCCACATTAGAAACCACCACCCAGGAAAAAGATTTAGGAGTCATCGTGGATAACATGTTAAAACCCTCCGCCCAGTGTGCAGCGGCGGCCAAGAAAGCAAATAGAATGCTAGGTATCATAAGGAAAGGGATGGAGAATAAAACAAAGGATATTATAATGCCTCTGTATCGCTCCATGGTACGACCGCACCTTGAATATTGTGTGCAATTCTGGTCACCGTATCTTAAAAAGGACATAGAGTTATTAGAAAAAGTACAGAGAAGAGCCACCAAATTGGTGAAGGGGATGGAAGGCTACTCCTATGAAGAGAGGCTAAAAAGGTTAGGGCTCTTTAACCTGGAAAAGAGACGGCTGAGGGGAGATATGATAGAGGTCTATAAATTAATGAATGGAGTGGAACGGATAAACGTGGATCAATTGTTTACGCTATCAGACTATAGAAGGACTAGGGGACATGTAATGAAGCTACAGGGTAAACTATTTAAGACAAATAAGAGAAAATATTTTTTCACTCAACGTGTAATCAAACTCTGGAATCTGTTACCGGAGGATGTAGTAAGGGCTGTTAGTATAGCTGGGTTTAAAAAAGGTTTGGACAAGTTCCTGGAGGAAAGGTCCATAAACCACTATTAAAAAGGGACCCAGGATATCAATGCTTGACCTAGTACAAGCACTGCAGAACCTGTGTCTTTTGGGGAAACTGCTAGGTACGTATGACCTAGATTGGCCACTGTTGGAAACAGGATACTGGGCTTGATGGACCTCGGTCTGACCCAGTATGGCATTTCTTATGTTCTTATGACTGTGTTCATGAGAAACTAGCTCAACTTAAAGTAGACAAAGCGATGGGACTGGATGGGATACACCCTAGAATACTGAGGGAACTTGGGGATGTTCTAGCAGCTCCACTGACTTGACCTTTTCAATGCCTCGTTGGAGTCGGGAGTGATGCCAAAGGACTGGAGAGAGGCTCATGTGGTGCCTTTACACAAAAGCGGAAGTAAGGATGTGGTTGAAAACTACAGGCCGGTTAGTTTAACTTCAGTGGTAAGTAAATTATTGCAAACGCTGCTGAAAGAGAAAAAAGTGAGGTTTCTGGAGTCCAGCGGATTACAGGATCCAAGGCAGCATGGATTCACCAGAGGCAGGTCTTGTCAGACAAATCTGATTGATTTCTTTGACTGGATGACCAGGGAGTTGGACCGAGGGACAGCCCTAGATGTGGTGTATTTAGATTTCAGTAAAGCCTTTGACACTTTTCATCCCTAGGGTGCTCAGTTTGTTTATAAGTCGTCTGCGAGGGACCCTAAAGTTACTGCTTGGGTTAGAAATTGGTTGGGTGGGAAGCGACAAAGAGTAAAAGTAAATGGAGCTCACTCTGAGGAGAAGGATGTTACCCATGGTGTACCCCAGGGATCTGTCCTTGGTCCGATTCTTTTTAACATCTTTGTTAGTGATATAGCGGAAGTGCTGTCGGGTAAGGTTTGCCTCTTTGCGGATGATACCAAAATCTGCAATAAAGTAGACACCCAGGAAGGTGTAGATAACATGAGGAGGGATCTAGCTAAGCTTGAAGAATGGTCTAGAATTTGGCAGCTGGGATTTAATGTTAAAAAAATGTAAGGTCATGCATTTGGGCTGCAGCAATCCAAGGCAGCAATATAGTATAGGAGTGAAGTACTTTTGTCCACTAAAGAAGAGCGGGACCTAGGCATGGTTGTGTCTGATGATCTTAAAGTAGCTAAACAGGTAGAAAAGGCGACGGCAAAAGCTAGGAGGATGCTTGAGTGGATACGGAGAGGAATGGCTAGCAGAAAAAAGGAGGTGATAGTGCCTCTGTATAAGTCTTTGGTGTGACCTCATTTGGAGTATAGTGTGCAATTCTGGAGACTGCACCTTCAAAAGGATGTGAACACGATGGAGTCGGTGCAGAGGGTGGCTACTAAAATGATTAGTGGTCTTCATTATAAAGCATATGAGGACAGACTGAAGGATCTTAATATGTACACCTTAGAGGAAAGACGGGATAGAGGTCATATGATTGAGATGTTTAAATACCTCCGTGGCATAAATGTTCAGGGAGAGAGCATCTTTCAATTGAAAGCGAGATTCAGGAGTGATATGCGGAAATATTTCTTTACAGAAAGAGTAGTGGATCCGTGGAATAGGACAGTAACTGAATTCAAAAAAGCATGGGACAAACACAGAGGATCTCTAAAGGTAAAAAGGGGACTGTTGTAGTTGTTGATATGGAAGGACAGACTAGATAGAAATATGATGGCAGAAAAAGACCACATAGCCTATGTTAATAAAAGAAAATATTTTTTCACTCAACGTGTAATCAAACTCTGGAATTTGTTACCGGAGGATGTAGTAAAGGCTGTTAGTGTAGCTGGGTTTAAAAAAGGTTTGGACATGTTCCTGGAGGAAAGGTCCATAAACCATTATTAAGAAGGGACCCAGGATATCAATGGTTCACCCAGTACAAGCATTGCGGAACCTGTGTCTTTTAGGGAAACTGCTAGGTACGTATAACCTAGATTGGCCACTGTTGGAAACAGGATACTGGGCTTGATGGACCTTGGTCTGACCCAGTATGGCATATCTTATATTCTAATGTTCACATATGGAGACTCTCTAGCTGCAGATGCCAGGGAGATGGTCCCACGAAGTTGTCAGCCCTTGTGAAATGGCTATGCTTGGAATGGAATGGAGTGGAGTGGAGTGGAGTGGAAAAGGGCATTCAGGCATATACAGGAACTGGTGCGCTATTTTCTGTCTTCCTAGTTCACACATGCGTTTCTGCAGGAAAGGTTTAGTGGCCCAGTAGCTCTGACAATGGTGATGCATTGAGAAAACAAAGGGGCTACTGGCTTTAGTATTTTGCTCCTGTATCCCCCCATAAAGTCCAGCTATTGGTCCCCTATTTTCAAACAGACCATAGGCTCCTGGGGACTCAGGGTGAACTTGGAGTCCGGTCTGTCCTAGTCTTCATCCATGTCATAGTCTGTTGCAACTGCCACTCCCTCAATAGCTTCTTCCGTCTCTTGTTGGAACACTGTCCATGACTCTGAAATCAAGTACTCCCTCCTCCCCTCCTGGGGGTGGAGTCAAGATACGGGCATGCACTTCTCTAGTGTCGTCCTTCTCTGCATGGGCGCACTGATTCGCACCCAGTGGGGTCCATTTATTTCCACGACCCCTTCCACTCCCCTGCTCCTTTGATTAGGAAAACCTTCTCCACATCATTCAACTAAAGCGGCTGCAAGAAGATCTGCTTTCTTTTCTATTTTGCATTCTCTTTCTCTGTCACATCCATTTTCACAATTCACATACTTTCTGAGCAACTTCCATTAACTGTCATGCCCGCAAATCCATCCAGTTTCTGCAATGTCCGGTTTATATCTCTCTGGGACTGACTGACAAAAACTGCATTTACCATAAGCAAATTCTCCTGGGCTGCTGGATCGCATGGGGTATATAGTGAGGGCTGCCTGCAATATTTGGATTCCACCTGGGGCCATCAAGGCTGATGGGTCTGCATAATACTGTTCATTAGTTCCATCAAATCCTAAGGTTTCTCAGTGTAGGAGACATAATGCATTTTTCAGTCCAGTTAATCAGTGGCGGAAAAAGACACATAAACAAGGCTGGTCAGCTGGCTTCTAACACTGGCCACTTCTTTCCACAGAGCATTTCTAATAGGGACAGAGACATTTTAAGTCCGTAGTCTCCAACAAGCCCTTGCTGAAAGTCCTAGTCATGCATTTCAACAGAATCTGCCCCTTCCCCCACATGATTAAACTAAGACTGTACTTCCGAAACTGAGACTTTAAAAGACCCTTTCAAAACACAGTACACATCTTACAGTTTGGGAAAGACAGGCATTATCTTAAGATAAACAGTAGGTCTCTCTCCTGGCTCTCAAAGCAGCCGTAAATCACTAGACAAAGCGGCTGTAAACACTAAAGAAATCCTAAATAAATACAGTGACAGCTCGTTTGTTGTTCTCGTAATTTATGAACAATAGTTATGTCCTCTATGCGGTGCTTGCTATAATATAAAAAGACCCCGTCTTACTCGATAGCATATGCAGTCAAAACCAAATATATCAGACACAAAATTTCAAGCATTTTTGTAGTTACTGGCTCGGGATGCTTCATAGTCCTATCAGGGGTCTTAACCTCTACTTCGTAGGTCAAAAGGGAAACAAAAGCAGTCTCATTAAGTTCTCTATCATTTCTCTTTGAACAGTGTTTGCTAACGACTGGAACACAGAAATCACAAAACAAGGCTAAGCCCATAAATGCATTGAGGAACTCGAACGGGGTTAATAAGAACTTAACCCTTTTCAGGCTGAGCCCAAAACTGTCGGGATCCAAAATTTCTGACTAAACATTCCTATCAAATGATATATAATACATGACCATAGCAGAAGGAACATCACCACCAAAACACATTGAACAAAACAGGCACAATTTTCCCGAAATAAGCACAAATTAACCCAGCTGCAGTAAAGGATACATTCCTGTCTTTGTCTCCGGGCTGTGTGAAAGACACGCCCCCTTCGCTCTCTACTTGCAAGAGAGACACTCACGCTCAGTGAGACAGCTGCCTTTGTAAAAGACTCCTGAGTTGTTTCTTTAATACTTTTCCTTAATCGGTAAAAACAACAGACACCAAACACTTTCTCCTTTCTCGCGACCTGCACTAGTCAGGAGGCAGCACTTCGCTTGGTCTGTATGCAAGGCCTCTTATGCACACACGCAGACATTCAAGACAGAATTAAATCACAACGTAAATAAATCCCCAATAAACAGAATAAATCCCAATAAAACCTGACTGACTGACTGAATGAGGGGTTGGGTGGGTTCAGTCTCTGCTTATACCTTTAAGACTTTTGAGATTTACTAGGACCACCCCGAGAGGGATCAGACTCTCAAACTGATTAGCAGAACAGTTCTACTCACCGGATCATGGGTTGGACCCTGGACTCCCCTCGGGTTCGAGGTATAGGCCGGCCGGAACAGGCAACCTGCGGAGGCAAGGAGGAGCCCTCCCCGATACAAGAGGATGGGTGGCGCCGAAGGCTCTCCTGCAATCAGCCAGGGGCGGCTCCAGGCCAGACAAAACCTTTTGAGGCGAGAGGTCGTGGTATATCTACGTGAATACCATCACACTACTCACATTTCCCAGACAACGCACCAAGACATGTGGCAGCACTGATAGCATGCAATAAATAATACCCAGAGAGTATCCATTTAGTATGGAAGTACTGTGCAAGCTTTGTAATAAACTGATTTTTCTAACTTTTAATTCTTTACTCTAACAACAGGAAGGTGGGGTTAGAATCCAGGCCCATCTTACAGGCCTTTCACATCTATATAGGCCGTCACCTACCACCCATGGATCTCTGGCATCCTACCAGGGATGGTGGTTAGGAGTTGACTAAGTCTGAAAAAGATGTTGAAGAACAGCCTGACCAAACAAGGCATCCCGGCAGGAGTCCTTGTCTAAGCAATAGTGGGCTGTGAAGGTATGTACCGAAGCCCAAGTAGCTGCTCGACAGATGTCGTCGATAGACACAGAGTGAACATGAGCCATTCAGGCTGCCATGGCTGTGACATGGCCTTCAAGAGGAAGGTTCTTACTCTCATAGGCAAAGGATATGCATTGTGCAATCCAGTTAGATAGAGTTCTTTTGGACACTGGAAGTCCCAAATGACTAGGATCAAAAGCAAAGAGTTGAGAAGATTTTCGATGTTGCTGTGTCCTCTGCAAGTAAAAGGCTAAAGCTTTTTTACAGTCCAAAGTATGAAGGCTCCTTTCTGCACTGGAGGCATGAGGCCGCGGAAAGAATACAGGAAGATAAACCGCTTGGTTTAAATGGAAAGGCGAAACTACCTTTGGCATAAAGTGTGAACGAGTCCTAATAACTACCTTATCATGGTGGAACCTTGTATAAGGAGAATCAGCCACTAATGCTTGCAATTCACTGATGCAACGTGCTGATGTGAGTGCAATAAGGAAGACGACTTTCCAGGAAAGGAATTTCAGAGGTGTAGTGGCTAATAGTTCAAAGGGCAGTTTCATGAGCTACCTGAACACCAGATTCAAGTCCCATGCCACCTTTGGTGGCTTAATGGGAGGCTTTGTTAAAAGACGACCTCTCATAAATCTTGTTATGAGAGGATGAGAGGAAATAGGTTGTCCACTTAGAGGCTTGTAAGAAGCTGCAATAGCACTAAGATTTATTTATTTATTTAGCAAGTATTTGTATCCCGCTCCTTCCAGCGATCAGAAGCGGGTAGGATTATATTGTGAAACTGCCGTATCAAGGCAGGTACAATTTTGTATGCATACAGATTGGTTATAGAAGCAGATCACACAGAGTTAACGTTTCTTAGTTATGGGGAGGTCATTTACATATGTACATATAAGCCTTTACATATTACATTCATACAAGATAGGCTTCCTGTGTTGCATACGTGGAATTAGATCAGATTGAAATGGTTTTGGAATATGTGTGTTTTGAGCTTTTTTCTAAAGTCTGTCAGATCACTGCTAGCTCGTAGCTCTGGTGGGAGTTGGTTCCATAGTGTTGGTGCTACATATGAAAAAGCCCTGTTGCTGGTGCTGGCTTTGGAAGATCTAAAGTCAGGTGGTGTGTGGAGGATGTTGGCGTAGGTGGTTCGTCTGTTTCTGGTAGGAGGTTGTAAACAGACTAGGGTGGTGAGGAAGGATGGTGCTAAGTTGTGGATGAGTTTGAAAGTAGTTGTCAAAATTTTGTATTTTGTACGAGCTGCTATGGGTAGCCAGTGTAATTGAATTAGTACTGGTGTGATGTGGTCACTTATGTTTTTCTTCATAATGACCCTGGCAGTTACATTTTGTGCCATTTGCAGTATGTTCAGAGTTTTCTTAGGTAGACCTTGAAGGATGGCGTTGCAGTAGTCAAAGTGTGGCATGATGAGTGCTTGAGCCACGGTTCTGAAGTCCTGGGGGTCAATGATGTTTCGAATGGGATGAAGAACTCGCAGTTTGTGGGAAAACTGCTCTGTTGGTCTTTCGGAGGTGTTTCTCCAAGATGGACTCTTAATGAATTTGTCTTAAGACCCACATTTGACAAATGAAGGAGATACTCCAGTATCGATTCTAGAGGTATCGCAAGAGGGTTAAGACCCTTCTGCAAGCACCATATGGTAAACCTTTTCCACTTAAAGGCATATGAGCGTCTTGTGGAGGGTTTCCTAGAAGCATAAAGGATATCCTTTACCTGTTGAGAAAGGTTGAGATCCTGAAGTTCTAGGCCTTCAGCAACCAGGCCCTGAGATGCAGAGACTGGGGATTCGGATGACACTCCACACCGTTCTCTTGGGAGAGAAGATCTGGAGCAGATCCCGACTCCAGAGGTGGAGCTTGAGAGAGATGTAGAAGCAGAGGGTACCACGTTTGCCGTGGCCAATATGGAGCTATGAGAATCATATGACCTCTGTCTTTCTGAAGCTTGAATAGTGTTTTGGGGATGAGGGGAATGGGTGGGAAGGCATATAGGAAGTCCTGATCCCAATGAAGGAGGAAGGCATCCCTTGCCTGACAATGTCGAGCCAGGATTCTGGAACAGAACCGAGTAAGTTTGGCATTCAGCGGACTTGCAAAGAGGTCTATGTCCAGGGTTCCCAAAATCTGAAATTCCATTCCACCAGCGTGTTCTGTGAGGGGAGAGCAGCAGCCAGCATCAGAGGTGAGAGCGGGAGCTCCACCTCCCTCCACAGAGCCTGCCCACTCCATTGGCTTTTAAACTGCCATTCCACCAGCGTGTTCTGTGAGGAGAGAGCAGCAGCCAGCATCAGAGGTGAGAGCAGGAGCTCCACCTCCCTCCACAGAGCCTGCCCACTCCATATAAATAAAATAAATAAAATTGGCTTTTAAACTGCCATTCCACCAGCGTGCCCGCGCCTTGCGGGCCCGTGCCTGAGGGCCTCGCAAGAGGGCCCTTTGGCGTGGCCCTTAAGCGTTGGACCGTGCAGGACCGGGTTATCTGCTGTATTTGGTTTGCATGCCACGACGAGCGGGACGGTGGAGAAATGATGCCGGCGTCGTAGGCTGTGAGTGAGAGCTCTGCCTCATCTGCTTCTGTCAAGTATATCCAGGCAGCAGAGGTTTATAAGGAGCCATTTCTGCGGCGTATTTCTGCCTGGCTTGAATTTGTGATGAGTAGCGATTATGGTCAAGTCTGTTTGGAAGGACTGAGCTGTGGTGGTATGATATTCTGCCTCTCTGGTGTTATAATGAACCTTTCCTCTTGTCTCTTCTATTTCTTTGACTATCACTATCTCTTACTCTGTCCTATCTTGTTAATGGCGTTATTTTCATATTTTCAGTATCATTTATGTAGTATTGTAAACCGCTCTAATGCTTTGGCCTGAGCGGTATATCAAATGTAATAAACAAACAAACAAACAAACTGAGTTTGTCTGCCCAAGAGTTTTGAATGCCTGGAAGATACACCGCAAGGAGATGAATCTGATGCTCTCTGGCAAGGGCCCATAATCGCAAAGCTTCGTTGCATAGCGACAGAGAGCCTGTTCCGCCCTGCTTTTTCACATAGAACATGGCTGCCTGATTGTCCGTTTGAACTAGGACTGTCTTGTATCTGAGCTGGGCGTGAAATACTCGAAGACCAAGGAAGATTGCTCTGAGTTCCAGGAGGTTGATGTGAAGACAGGCCTCCTGTGGAGTCCAGGTACCCTGGGTAGAGAGATCATATGCAGGTGGGCTCCCCATCCCACCTGAGATGCATCTGTTGTTAAGGTGGCTTGGAATAGGGGTTGCTGGAAAGGAGACCCCACGAGAAGATTTTTGAGCAATTGCCACCATTGGAGGGACCAAATAAGATGGTCTGAGTTTGTTATTTTGTCCGACAGGCAACCTGAGGCTGTGTCCATTGAGTGGATAAAGTCCACTGGGCTGCTCGCATGTGGAGGCAAGAATGAGGAACCACATGCACGGTGGATGCCATGTGGCCCAGTAGTTGTAGCATTTCTCGAGCAGTGAGATAACGTTTGAGCACTGGTTTGGGAATCTAGCTGTATTATGCGAAGACAGAGGGGCTGCGGAAGGAAAGCCCTTGTCTGCACTGTTCCCTCTAAGCTTTGCATGTGTGCGCGCGCACACACCTTGCCGAGCGAGCGCACATACTTTACAACAGAGCGCACAAAAATTACAGCTCTGATTCTGATAGAAAACACAGACATCTTAAAATTTAAAAGTTATGATTGTAATTACTAGAAATTTCCCGCTTCATTTAGTAATTGTCTATTTTCATTTAATTTGATTAAAATCAATGTGGTGTACATACTGTATTCTGACGTGTAGTCAAATTTTAAAGTATATAACTCCGAGTGTCGTTATGTGGCGCACAAAAATTTAAACTTCCTTCAAAAGCTACACACAGCTGATATTTTATGCGCACACAGCCTACAGAAAATTAGAGGGAACATTGCTTGTCTGTCTGGTATCCAGATGAGCTCCTATGAACTCTAGGGATTGAGTGGGGGCAAGATTGGATTTTGGGAGGTTTATGACTAATCCCAAATACTGAAAGATTCGCATTGTGCGAAACAAAGCAGAGTTGGCTTCTGGCACTGTAGGGGCTCGAATGACGAATATTCCCAGAGTGTGGAGAAATGCAGCTACCACAGCCATGCATTTTGGATATACTCTTGGTGCAGAAGCCAAGCCAAAGGGAAGAACCCTGTACTGGAAATGAAACAGGAATCCGAGGAATCTTCTGTGATTTGGATGGATGAGAATATGAGTATACGCATCCTTGAGATCTAGAGAACAAAGCCAATCCTGACTTTGAAGGTATGGCAGCAGAGTTCCTAGAGAGACCATTTTGAACTTCTCTCGAACAGATATTTGTTCAATTCTCTGAGGTCTAAAATGGGCCTGTATCCTCCTGTTTTCTTTGGAATAAGAAAATAGGGGGAGTAGAACCCTGTACCCTGTTGCTGAATGGATACTTCCTCTATTGCTCCTTGCGCAAGGAGTGTTGTGACTTCTTGACCTAAGATATTGTCAAGAGAGGTCTGAGAATTGAACTGTCATACCACTGTAGGAGGGGACATGCTGTGAAAATGAAGCATGCACCCCTCTCGTACAATGGACAGAGTCCAATTTTCTGTTATTTGGTATCATCTGTGGGCAAAAGGACATAACCTGCCTGGGATGTCCAAGGGTTCTGGACCCTTTAGGGGCAGGAAGGCGAAGTTCTCTAGAGAGGAGTCAAAGCCCCTGAGGAGGCTGAGCCTGCTGAGCTGGCTGAGCTTTAACCGCTTTTGGCTTCTTTTGTTGTCTAGGTTGTTGCTGTTGTCCCTTTTGGGCAGGCTGACCTGGACGGTGTCCCTGCTGGGTATAGGAAGGATAAAACTTCTTTTTCTTATTGAAAAATGTTTTTTTAGAGGATCTTTTCCTTGCAGGATCGGCTGTAGATTTGGACAATCTATCCAAAGTGATATTGTCTGCATCTATCTCATTAGCCTTCTCCTGCCAATTCTTGCCAAAGATATTTTCTCCTGTACAAGGAATGTTTCCTAATTTATCCTGTACCCAAATTTCCAAGTCAATTGCCAGAAGCCAGGCTATCTGACGTGCACCAATGGCAATAATAGAGGGTTCTGCTTATGCACTCAGAACAGTCAAAGGCTGCATGATTTACAAACTTGGTAACATCCTGGGCATGTTTGACAAAAGTAAGATTGTCCTGTCTTTTGTCATAAGGAAGAAGGGGGCTCATAAGCTCCAAGTCTCCTGTGACCTCTTTAAGGAACATTCCCATATACAAGATATAGGAACTAATCCTAGCTGAGAGCATGGAAGGTTGAAAGCATCGACGCCCAAAGGCATCTAGAGTCCTGCATTCATGACCTGGAGGATTGGATGCATGTCTCTTTGCACTTTTCATCCTACGCATGGCTGATTCCACTACCATTGAATGGTGTGGTAATTGAGTTTTTTGAAAACCAGGACAAGGTGGAACTCGATACATAGTATTGAGTCTCCGAGAATGAGGAGATGTGGTTAGAGGTGTTTCCAATATTCTTAGCATAAGATCATGTAAGATCTCATGAATAGGCAGAGTAGCTGCCTCTTTGGGAGCCTTAGGGTATTGGAGAATCTCCAACTCCTTTGCCCTAGGCTCTTTTTCAGGAGCTACTGTGATGGAAAGGCCGCTGGCCACATCACAGATAAAATCCTGAAAGGCATATCCTCTGGCGGAGACATTCTGTGTTGAGGAGAAGAGGAATCATCTGGGAGAAGTACTCTTGTATCGGCAGAGTCTTTGGAGTCATCAGACTCAGAGGATTCAAAATACCTCCGATCCCGGTGATCGTGCAGCGCATGGTACCAGTATCGATCAAAGTCGGTATCAGGTTGCTCCGGTACCGATCTGTCGATGCCGGAGACAGACGCATGAGTCAGTATGGGTGGCATACCCATCAACGTTGGTACCGAAGCCGTGAGAAGAGCCGCTAGACTGCATTCGATAGCAAGAAATCTCTGGTGTATCAATGCTGCCGATGCTTGGGTGTCGGTACCTGTAGAAGTGGGCTGAACCCCCAGAGCATGGCGCCAGTAGTTCTGCCAAGGTTGAGGCCTCGAGAACATCCTGGAGCCCCGTGGATGCTTTGGAAGCTGAAGCCTCCTGCCGGGGCAGTTTTGCCGGTGAAAATTCCTCAAGGGCAACGCCAGTGGCATCTCGATACTTAGAAGGAGATCTACCCTTTGAGGACCAGCTAGATTTATGTTTAGTTACCTGAGATCCATGGGAGGAAGATGACGCCCTGGAGGACATCGATGCAACAGACACCGCGTTTGAGGGAAAAAGGGTGCTAAGCTTTGCAGCTCGATTCTGCCGACCCCTTTTAGAACATTTTTTAAAACCAGATGTTGGTTTTTCCATTTTAAGGGAAAATTGGGCCTAGTGCCCAAAATGGCGCCTAGCACCAAGGAAAAACATTTCTTAAGTAAAATAGCTCAGAAACTATAGGATTTTTTTTTTTTTTTTTTTAGGAAGAAAGAAGAATGAACCGGTGGTACCGGTATAGTGTTGAGGGAAGGCAGACGCGACCACAAAAAACAAAGATTAAAGAAGACATTTTTCTGCAGTGACAGGGTATGGGACCTGTCGGCTCTGCAGAAAATGAAGAACTGGAGAGGGACAGTTGGAAAGGCGGGAAGGCAGCATGCAGGCGCTGTGGGATGCTCCCAAAAGCTTTCCTATTGGATGCTGGGGAGCGTTCCCGCACGGGCTCCGTCGGTACTGACGATACCCATATGTGAAGACTACATTCCTGCTTGTTCCTGGAGATCACCAGTTTCCTGGTCGGACCACCAAAAATTCACACTCGAAACTAAACAATGGCAAACAGAACAAAATCACCCCAAACTAAATACAAACATTTTGATAAGGAGAGCTTCACTAATGAGCTCTTTTAAAGTGATGCTAGAATTATATCATAAACTCATAAAAGGAATAGAGAGCATTAATCATGCTTACATTCTTATTTTCCTGGACATAGCTGTTGCTTTTGATTCTGTCATCCACTCGCTGCTAATCCAAAGACTAGAAACAAATAGGTCTAACTGATATAACACATAAATGGTTTGTATCATACCTTTCTAAACGATCCCAACAGGTCAGTATTGGACCCATATGCTTTAACTCTTACTCCCAATCTACAGGCTTTCCTCAAGATTTGCGTTTTCAGCTCTGTTATTTAATATATATCTACAACCGGTTTGTCAAATCATAAAAAAATGCAAGATCGATTATGTCATCTATGCCGATGACATAATGCTATTCATGCCCTTCAACCTAACTACACCCAACTTCAACGCTATAACATCCTGCTTTAAGGAAATTGCAACCTGGCTCAAGCCTTCCGGATTAAATATTAACTACAAAATAACTGAGGTGTTAATTATCACCAGAAACCAAACTTACACTCCACCCCAAATGGAAATTACACTTACCTGGTAATTGATGTTCCTTGAGGGAGTACAGTTCAGTCCTCCACCACTGGGTAGTGCACCTCCTCCTGCAACATAGAGACTGGACAAGTCAAACTTGTGACATCACCGGGTACATCCTGCTGGTCTTCTCCCATGATCCCCCAGTGACCTACTGTCAAAGCAGACTCAAAGGAGCAAACAAACAACCAGTTAAATACAAAGCTATGCTCAAACTTCAACTTTAAAATCACAGGGCCCCAAAAAGAAAGGCCGAAAACACCCTCCTCCGTGCCCCTGTCCCCCTGCGCACCAAACAGCGGAAGACAGAGAGCTAGAAGGAAGGAGAACTAAGGAAGAGTATAGGCAGAAAAGGTTGCTCTCGCGATTACCTGCCAATCAGAGCCCGTTGCCGACTCTAGGATCCGAAAGCATACTCGGAACTGACGCCTCGCGTCTGAAACATCCATCCCCGGGCGGGAATGAGGACTGAACTGTACTCCCTCAAGGAACATCAATTACCAGGTAAGTGTAATTTCCATTTCCTTATCGGTCCTACAGTTCAGTCCTCCACCACTGGGATGTACCAGAGCAGTAATCATTGGGAGGGACCTATCCAGTCAGCTCGGCCCCTAAACGAACAGAGCAGGCATCGACCCCAGCCCGCTCCTCACGTCAACAGGCGGTAAGCCAACCAGGAAGACCCGACCGAGAGCCCACTTGGATCCTCTTCACTGGTGAAAACAGCACAGAACTCTGCCCCAAGCAGCGCTAGTGCTTCAGAAAGACAAACTCGCCATCGCAAACACACTGAACGCCCTAGAAACTGACCTACTGAGAAGGCTACCGGAGCTCCGCCTGAAAAATCCGCTTGAGCTCCCCCTTGGCTCTCGACCCCACCAGGGTGTCAAGTGTTAGCAACCGCTGCTCTCCCGCAGAACCCGCCTCCACGGAGGGACAGGCAGCGAAGAGACCTCCCAGAAAGCGACGGAACCTCACCTAAGGTCCAAGGAACGCAGGTTACAAGCAAAGTGTTCTTGCGTAAGTCCCAAACCGACAACAAAACAGGCACAGCCGGATTCCACGAGGGAGAACGGAACCGAGGTCCATCCAGACAGAGGTGGGAAGCAAAATGAGGGAAATGGAAAAACCACCAGCGTCAAACACCCTATTTGTCACACCTCTTAAGGGCTTTATTCTTTGCAACACAAAGTAGCTCTACAGCTATGTCCTGGACCAGTTGGAGTCTTTTTAATTGAGAATGTGGAATGCAGCTAAGCAATGAGTTGCAATAAACCAAGCGTGATCCACCAAGGGCATATAAGAGGGTGTCAAGTGCCCCAGAGTCCAGCGTTGTTTCAGAAGATGTGGAGTCTTACATGGTGTGACAAAAAAGAAAGGAAACTCTGGTAGCCACGCCCACGACGCAATGCCAGTAGGCCAACCGCTTACATCACCTGGATATGCCCTCCGGAATTGGAGGAACCATGCAGAAGTAGCAATCGCCAACGTGATCCATGAGCCCTCTCCAGATCATTGGAACCGCAAAAGACTTTGATGGTCTTTTCCCATCCATCCACAGCCTGAGATCTGCTACACATGTATTGCAGCATATGTGTGGCGCCTAGCTTTTATCCTGATCTTTTATTCTGCAGCCAAAATATAAATTGTAGGCTTTCTGAACCGCCACAGTCATATGCCATTTTTGTGATGTAAAAGTCACATCACCACAACTAGAGCAGAAATTATCTGCATGATTAACACCAGGACGAGTAATCGCCAAATATGCTGTGAGTGACCTATCGGTATAAAATAATGTCTCTTTTTTTTTTTTTTACTGTCAAGCGAGGCAAATTTAAGTAGTGACTGCATCAACTGGTTTTGGACAGTTAGTTCGATTGGTTGCAAGTAAAGATTATGCAAGCTCACGCAAATGTTGCAGAATACACTGGTAATGGTCCCCACTGACTAATGAAGAGCACATATCTTAGCAACCAGACCCAGTCGGCCATTTTCACTATGACCTCTGAAAGGCATAGAATGGACCGGGCCACGGCCCCGTACCAATGCGTCGACGCTATCCAGTAGCCTCATATGTCCTCTGCTAAACATCGACCCGTCGCCGCAGACTGACAGGTCGCCATGAGGTCCAATATGGGCTGACCGCATCTGAGCACACGCGGCGCGCACACCGCCTGATGCAATCTCACTCCTCCGGCAAACACTCAGACCCCGCTAAGGACATTCGCCACCACAGTGTCCCCACCGAAACGCAGGCCGCCAAGGCTTCAACCGCGCATGCTGTCCCTTCGCTCGGGCCACCCTGACCACCCGACCGACTCCACCCTGCCGATCGAAATAGGCCACCATCCCGGAGATCTCAGACAGCACCTACAGCGCTCGATCCGCTACCGTGTCCGTGAACGCCTGCCACAGCTGACGTACCGCGTACCGTTCCAGTCAGACGATGGAACACTGGGCGTGCTGCGTACACTAAAACGCCTTGTACATAAAGGATCCCCAAAATGTAGCTGAGTCTAACCACGCTCCGGCCAAGCTCCCGGAAGAAAGGGACAGAACCTTATAAAAAAGAAGAAGTGGGGACAATTAGGAAGGCTTTCCTGTTTGATTATTCTTTTTTTTTTTTTTTTTTTTTTTTCATTTTTAAAACTCCATAATGGCCACAATGCACACAACCCAAAAGGGCATTGTCCAGAGAACGCAAGGCCCTCCTCCAGACTGACTCCACAGCCTAAACCGGCAGTCACCTTGGCTGATGCCGAGCAGCGCGGAAGCCAACTTGTAAGCCCAGCATATGAAGTATGCCTACTAGTACAGCATTCCACAATGGAGGGACATGTAACCGGACGGTTTTGAATATGAACCTACAGATATCCCGCGCTTGCTCCAAGACAAGCACTGTGCAACCTACTGGTCTTCTCGGAGCACCGCCACGACCCGAAGACCTAAACCGGCCAGCAAAAGACGACGTACGCTGGGCCCGAAGGAACCTGGTTGAACGGATCCCAGCACTCCCTGTATCATTAGGATCAGAGCCTCCCCCCAAGGACTCAGCCCTGGCTGGAACCGGCTGAGCATAACTCCAGGCCCTGCGGCGAGCCCCCACGAAGAAGTGGGACGCAACGATGCCTTGAGGAAAGGGAAGGCCCAATGGGTGAAGCAAGTTGCTAGCCGACTAAGGGAGTAAACCCCACACGCACACCTCATCGGAAGGTCGGAAGAACCGAAGATTCTGGTCCCACAGGTGCGCCTGCTAGCCTTTAACAACATACACCTCCGCAGGTACAAAAAACTTAAATTGTGAGCACCTTCAGGGGTAAGGGGAATAGACGACAGCCTCCGACTGTTGACCACCTTGTCTTGCACAACAGACAGCAGCACCCCACCAAACAAATGATTGGGAATATATGACCTCAGAACCCCAAGACAGAGGTCAAACAGTAGAACGTGCAGTGGACGTGAATTTCCAGATCTGCCAGCCCCCCTGCCCACCTTGAGAAGAGGCAGAGAAGAACTGGACCGGCGGATCTGGAGGGGTGCCTCCTGGACAGCCAGGCCACCGAATGGAAAGCTGATGACTGAGGCCCAAACTCCTCAGGATGGCCCCGTCTTGCATTGGCAACCCCATGCAACACCATGACAACCCCGCTCACGATATCCCAAGCGATCTCTGTCATTGCTGCAACAATCACCTGAGCATGAGATCACAGACGGAACACGGACATGCAGACGCACTCAAGGAGAGTGCACCTAAGAAGTATGAGCCTATCCAACATCCAGCACCACATGTCCAGGTGTCCCACTCCTGTCACCCAAAACACAGGACGCTTGAACCTAGGTGACCGTCATAGCAAAGACAGGGAGGCCTGACTGCCGCTATCAACCCTTCCAGGACCCTGGAACACTAAGCCCCGGACTGTGCCATCCAGCAACACTTCTCACGATCCCCAGCAGGGGCCTTTCCCCAGATGGCCCAGATGGGCAGTGTTCCCGCCAAATGGGCAAGCTGCGCTCTGATAACATAGTGCAGAAAACCAAATCAAAGTGTCTTAACCTAGCTAATTTTTGTCTAATAGTGATCATTCATAATATCAGCCAGGCTCAATCATAACATTAGTATTAATGATCTCTAAAGATTGAAGAGTTACTAATGTAACACTAATTGTTTGTTGTTTTTTTTTGGGGGGGAGGGGTTTAAAGAGCTTCAAAGGCGATCTTGGAAACTACAGACCAATGAATCTGAGTTCAGTGCCAGTTAAATGATAGAACTTGTTCTGAAAAGCAGCACCACGCTGTCTTTTCAAAGGGTTAATAAACATGTGAGTAAGCCAAATGATATGTATCTGGATGTTTTAGAAGGTACTTGACAAAGCCCCTTATGAACTTCTCCTGAGGAAGGAGATGATGTGCTATTATAGAATGGGAAATGGATCAAAAACAGGAACACAATAGGACTAAATGGCCAGTTTTCTCACAGGAGACCCGTAAATAGTGGAATGTCTCGGGATCTGCACTGAACTGGCATCTGGTAACATCTACTGCACTGAAATGATCTGGAAAAAAGATCAGCAAGCATGGCGATCAAATTTGCAGATGGCATAACGACATTTAGAGGCTGTCTGCACAATTTCCAAGCGTATAAACATGGAAATAGCATCCTTATGTAAATGACAATTTCAGAAAGGGCTCAATTTGTAGGTGGTTGTGCCGCCGATGACCCTGAATGGCCAAATCCTAGCACGGAAACCTGCTGCTGACAGACGTCACTAACTGCCAGAATGCAGACAAAGGTAAAGGCACCCCCCAAGAAGTAAAACCCAAACCAATCACATTGCATTCAAAGAACTATAAACTATCATGAAATTAAAAGGAAATTAAAATTAAAAGGAAAGTAAAATTAGAATTAAAAGTAACAGCAAAAGGAAGTCCTTATCTGGGTGTAGCCGCGTGGAACAGCATCGTCTGCTCAAACGTGGGGCTGCTCCGCTCTCCGCCACGAGGCCTCAGCCCTGCCGAGAAAATGGTGCCAAACCAAAGCAGGCCCGTTTGGCGCCAAACACCACAGAGGCGGCAAGAGCTCAGAGCCCCTCCATGCGGACTCGAGAGACTCCCTTGTGGCGTCGGGATGCAGCAGTTACCCCGCTGTAGATGCGGGGTGAAGAGCTGTCCAGACACGCTGCTGCCTCGCGCCACCAGAAGTAGCAGACGCTGCGAGCCCCGGCCCACCGGCTGAAGAACCTCGAACAGCCTGAGGCTCCCGCCGCGATGGGAATCTGCCGCATGGACACTGCCAAAATGCAGGTGTTCCACAGAGCTCTCCCCCGTACAGTCCTGGGGGAGAGATCATCACCGGGCACAGAGACCGAAGAATCCCAAGCAGAGAGGCTAGCTGGCAGCGTGAACTTTGAAAAGGGACAGAACCCCCCCTTTACAATAAGGCAGACTAGGTGAAAATAAATAAAGTAAAAGTAAATGAAATTAAATGAAAATGAAAATGAATTCAATTTACAGGATTACACCTAAAGAAGGGCAAAAGAAATGCAAGGTAAATCAAATCCTGACTAACTGCTCCTAAACTGCTTCTCAAGTGAGCCCAGCACCTAGGCTCATTACGTCCTCATGCTGCATGGAGACTGGACACACTGGGGGATCATGGGAGAAGACCAGCAGGATGTACCCGGTGATGTCACAAGTTTGACTTGTCCAGTCTCCATGTTGCAGGAGGAGGTGCACTACCCAGTGGTGGAGGACTGAACTGTAGGACCGATAAGGAACATTTATTATTTGATGATATTAAACTTGAAATCAAAGATGATGTCAAATACCTAGAAGTAACATTAGATAAACATCTCTCTTTTCAGACCCACATTAAAAACACAACGAAAACAATATTTAACAAGATTCGTCTCCTCCAACACCTAAAACCCCTACTTCAGAGCTCTAACTTCCGAACCCTAATGCAAGCTATGATCATCCCACATATAGACTATTGTAAGAGTCTACTGCATGGTCTACCCAAAGTCTCCCTTCACCCATTAATAATGGCACAACATACCGCTGCACGCATTATACACAACTCTTGAGGTATCGATCACATAACACCAATCCTATTTAACTTACATTCGTTTCCTATCCAAAACCGCATAAAATACAAGCTACTAATGACATTCAAGATCATTAGAAAAATAACCCCCTCAGCTCTCTCCCAATTAGTTAAAATCACACCCAATGATCAGCAAAGAAGAGAATAGGAACAATTCTCTCACTACTCCACCTGAATTCCGTAAGACCAAACAATGCACAAGCAGCAGAGCATTTGAATATATTTCTCCAAAGCTCTGGAACACATTACCTTCTAGCCTCTGAAACATTACAGACCTATCTTCTTTCCATTCTCACTTCAAAACTCACCTTTTCATTGAACATTTTGGCCAGAATGAAACCACAACTTATGCAGACACCACTTAAATAACGCTCCCCTCCATCTAAGCTCCCAATCTCTTAATCCACTCTTTAGCACTCATCCATTCCTCTTGAACCTTCTTCATCCATTCCCCCAAACTACCCTTCGCTCTGAATGACATCGTTATGTCAATTGTAAATAAGTTAAAACTACAAAATTATGTACATTTTTGAATTTCTTTTTTACCGCCAGTTATATCGTTATGATGTTTAATGTATCTGTTAGAAATGTAATCCGCTATGATTAAATTAAATATCGGTATATAAAAAACACAAATAAATAAATAAAATAATATCTTGTTGAGGCCCTCCTGGATGCCAAAAGGACACTGGTAAACTAGCTGGTAGATTGAGAGCTGTGAGGGCTTGGTGACTTGATGATGGGAAAAAACATTATTTAATTCTTCTGCAATATCAATCTGGTGCATGCCCCAGACGCATTGGGTCCCTTATGGAGAGTTCCAGAAGTAGAAAAAAAACATGGTTGCTGTGGCCAATGAGAATGAGAATCACTATACGTTTGTATATTTTGAGTTTCAGAAGGGTCTTATTTATTTCTTTAGAATTTTTTTATACCGCCTTTTACACAAAGTGGTTTATAATAAACAGTTATCAAGTATATTATAAGAGTCGTAAATATCGAACAATTACATTATAACAGTAGTAAGTATTATAGTAAAAAATGACAGGCGGTGTAATACAATGAAGATCAATAAAATTACAAATGATTAATTTAGGGGATAATGTTAATTTCTTGGCAATGAGAGGCATTGGAGGATAATACGCATAAAGAAGACTCTACCTCGAATTCAGGAGGAAATCATCAGAGGCTAGACTGCTGTGTGACCCCACTCTAGAGTAGAACTGATCAACCATGGGCACTTTGAGGAGTGGTGAAGAGATTTATTGAAGGGGCGCCCCGCTCACGAAAGTTGAGAAACACTATGTCCTTGTCTAGCGTCCACTCGTGCAATTGAAGGACTCATCTCAGTATGCCAGAGCATTATGAACACCAAGCAGGTAAGTGACACTCAATTCCATTCTGTTAGAGACAGCAGTTTTTCATAACCTGTTCCACCACAGGAGTATGACCCCATTCCTCTCTGCTTGTTGATATAGAACATAGCAACTTGATGGTCTGTATGAATGAGAACAATTTGGTTGGATAAATTAACTTTGAAAGCCCTTGGAGCTACTGTTTGCTATTACAAGAAGTTGACCTGATGGAGACCCTCTTGGAGGGAACAAGAACCCAGAGTGTGGATGCATCTGCCATTGTCAGTTTCTGATGGGGAGAAACTTCGAAAGGTACAGCATTTGTGAGATTGTTTGGGAATGGTCCACCGAGTGACTAAACTAAAGAGGTAGCAACTAACAAAATGTCACTGAGATCTACTATGACCTGAGACGACAGGATACTCAAGGTCCATTGAGCTTGCCTCATACAGAGACATATCAAGGGTATCACATGGACTGTTGAAGAAATGTAGGCCAAAAGTCTCAACAAGGCCTGAGCTGATATCCGCTGACTATGATGAGTCACCTGCACAATTTCTGTCAATCTGGACAGTCTGTTATGCGGAAGAAAGGCTCTCACCTGAAATGTATAGAGCAGAACTCCGAAAAATTCCAGTTGTTGAGAGAGGGAAGAGATGGGGCTTAGAACTACAATGGTTCATAATCAGTTATTCGAACACCCGAGTGGTAATTTGTGTGGATTCCAGAGCCCCCTCCTAAGTGGTGCTCTTCAACAGCAGATCATCAAAGTAGGGAAAAACACACACTTCCAATCTGCAAAGAAACATTACTACTACGACAAGGCATTTTGTGAAGACACGAGGAGCTGATATGAGACTGAAGGGTAGAACGCCATACTAGAAGTGTCACTTTCTTATAACAAAATTTTACATACGTCCTGTGACTGGGCTGTATCCAAATGTGGGTATAAGCATCTATTAGATCCAGAGTATAGTCCGCCTACTTTTTGAGCCAGGGCAACAGGGTGCATAGAGAAATCATCCCGAACTTCTCTGACCAAATCTTTGTATAGGTCTCTTAGGTGTAGGTTGCGACTGTCTCCCCCCTCCCCACACCCTCATCTTTTTGGTGACCAGGGAAGTACCTTGAATAAAATTCCCGCATTTCCTGCCTTGCCAATTTGATGATGAAGTTTCAGGGTATGAAACCTTCGAGGGCAATCTGGAGGAAGGTCGAACAGATGCAAATGTAACCTTTTTGGGTAATTTTAAGAACATAAGTACATAAGATATGCCATACTGGGTCAGACCAAGGTCTATCAAACCCAGTATACTGTTTCCAACAGTGGCCAATCACAAGTACCTAGCAGTTTCCCCAAAAGACACAGGTTCCACAATGTTTGCATTAAGGCAAGCAATGGATATTCTGGGTCCACTTTAATAATGCTTTATGGACCTTTCCTCCAGGAACTTCTCCAAACTTTTTTTAAACCCAGCTGCACTAAAAGCTTTTATTACATCCTCCGGTAATGAATTCCAGAGTTTGATTACACGTTGAGTGAAAAAATATTCTCTCTTATTAGTCTTAAATAGGTTACCCTGTAGCTTCATTGCATGTCCACTAGTCTTTCTACATATTGATGGCATAAACAATTGACCTACGTTTACCTGTTCCACTCCATTCATTAATTTCTAGACCTCTATCCCCTCAAACGTCTCTTTTCCAGGTTGAAGAGCCCTAACCTTTTTAGCATCTCTTCATAGGGGTATCCTTCCATTCCCTTTATCATTTTGGTGGCTCTTCTCTGTACCTTTTCTAATTCTGCTATATCCTTTTTAAGATACAGCAACCAAACCTGCACACAATATTTGAGGTGCAGTCGCACCATGGAACAATACAGAGGCATTATAATATCCTTTGTTTTATTTTACATTCCTTTCCTTATGATACCTAGCATTCTATTTGCTCTTGGCAGCCACTGCACACTGGGCAGAGAGTTTCAATGTCAGGGTTAAATGTCCTGATTTAGGTGATGACGCCTAAATCTTTTTCCTGGGTGGTGGTTCCTAATGTGGAACATTGCATCGTGCAACCATAGTTTGGGTTTTTCTTTCCTAGGTGTATAACTTTGCACTTGTCTACATTAAATTTAATCTTCCATTTAGATGCCCAGTCTTCCAATTTATCAAGATCCTCTTGCAATTTTTCACAATCCTCATGGGCTCTAACAACTTTGAATAGTTTTGTGACATCTGCAAATTTGATAATCTCACTTATTCCCATTTCCAAGTCATTTATGAATATGTTAAAAAGCAGCGGACCCGGGTGCGGAGCCTGGCTTTTGGTCAAGATGGACGTGTAAAAGCAGTGCTCCAGAGGGCAACAGGCAAGAATCCTGACTTCTGCAGTCTTTAATCAAATAGTTCCTACCTACTTGATATCATTCGATCCCGGATATGTCAGGCCCCAAACCGACACGGTTGGATTAGCAGGTATCTCAAGGCACCAGCCCAAAGAGAACCAAAACGGAACCTCTACCTCCTCACAAGATGGTGGTCATCCGAGCTTGTCCTGAGACCTTGAAGGAACTCCTGACTGAGATTCGGGCAGTCAAAGATTTGGTCAAATCTACTGGAGAGTCGCTATGTGCAATGCAGGAAGATATCAACGCCTTGAGAACTTCTTTGGAGTCAATTACGGCTCATTTGGAGAAGGTAGAAAATGTGGTGGCATCGCATGGGGAGAGGCTTAAGGCCGTTGAGAAGCAGGTTAAGCTGATTCAATCAAAGGAAAAAGAAGTGGAAGACAGTAACAATCGCTCTCGGAGGAACAACATAAGAATACTGGGAGTTCCTGTGTGAGCAGAGGGCTCTGATATGGTATCCTTTCTGCAGGCCATGATTCCGGGTGTGTTAAAGTTGCAGTTTACCATGCCATTCGAGATTGAGCACGCCCATCGAGTGCCTACTCAGTCCGTGGCCACAGGCAAACTTCCACGCCCAATTATCTTGAAAGTCTTGCAGTTTCAACAAGTATCGCAAATAATGGGAGCAGCCAGAGCACTTTCAACTTTGGAATATCAGACACAAACTCCTGTTTTTCCCAGACTTCGCGAAGGCGACGGTGGATCAGAGAAAGTGTTTTCTGGCGCTGCGTCCATGCCTGTTACAACTGCAGGCCCGGTTTGGGCTGCTCTATCCTGCCCGCATAAGAGTCACGCTGCACAACAAGACCAGGACTTTTGATGATCCAGGGGAGTTGTATGCATTTTTGGAAGACAAGGAGTCGACGGTGATGTGGTGAAATCTACCCTGCAGTTCTTATTTGCTAAAGTTCTACGGCGCTTGCTATCATGGGCTTTGACTGGTTTGACTGGTCTGAGGTCATGTAGTGGAGAATTACCCACGCAGAAGTGACATTTAATCATGCAGTATTGCTATACACTGGGACATTCAATCTGTCTCTTTTGAAGGAGCTCCAGGATACTATCCTGGTTTAGATGTTTCTCCTGTTTCTCTCTTTCTTCTTTTGTGTTCTATGTTGTCTGCGATGTCTAAGGCTGTTGAGAGAGTAATGGGGCTTGGAAGAGCGGGATGGCCCTTATTTACTAGGTTGGGATCTTCTAGGCCATGCACTGATTTGATGGGGGCTGTCCTGCCATGTTGCTATGGTGTCTTGGGTTTGGGTAGATTGTCTCTATTCTTGTTGTGGGTGGTGGGCAAGACGCACTATTTTAAGTGACAAAGAAGTGGGAATTACTAGATCATTTTGTCCTCCGTGCCTGTCTTGTCCTGGTGGGCTTACCCGCTAAGTTGTGTGTTTTATAGCCCCCCTAGGTTTGGTGGTTTTGGTGTTTTGCTTTTCAGAATTATGTGTTCTTACTGTGAGCGATCATGTGCAGGGGCTAGGGCTAACTGGTGGCTTTTTCTTTTGGGTTTTCTTTTCTGGGCTATAAGTGCAGCTAAACACTCTGAGGGTGTTTAAGGTGTTGTTCTACAATGTAAAACTATATGCTACAAGTTGGTATGTTTTTGCAACATTTGACTGGCAATCTGTACTATATTGTCAGTATGTCTTCCTTTAAGATAATTTCACTGAATGTTAAGGTCATCAACAATCCCATTAAGAGGAAAACGATTCTTGCTGTTACAGGAGACACACTTGAATATGAAGGAGTCGTTAAAACTAGATATAAAACCCTTTTCACTAGTGGCTTTTTCTGCTGCCCATCATAAAAAAATGGGGTAGCCATTTTAGTGAGGAAAGCTTCATCCCCCACAGTTATTCAAACTAGATCTGATACTGATGGGCGGTGGACAATGGCGGTCATTAAAATTGGATCCATTGAACTGGCCTTAATTTTTTTATTTTTTTTTAAATTTAGCTGTATTTATATTCCGCTTTTCACCGGGTCAAAGCGGTCAATTGGGGGATACATTTAACACGAGGGGATATGACACACATACGTTAATACTTACAGGGAACATGGGCAATGGAGGGTTAAGTGGCTTGCCCAAGACCACAAGGAGTGCCTATAGGACTAGAAATCCCAGTCCCTCCAGCCTGAGATTGCTGTCCCCAGGTGGGACTTGAACCCCTGGCCCTCCGGCCTGAAGTACCTTGTCCTAACCACTAGACCACTCCTCCCTTAATTAATATTTATACTCCTAACATTGATTGCCATACTTTTTTCTGCTCCATTGTGGCTTTGGCACAGGAGGTGTCCAGATATCCGACTATTCTGGGGGGAGACTTCAACCTCGTGCTAGACCCATTGGTGGATAGGAATCCAGTGAGAACCATTAGGGTTCCAAAGGCTCACCCGGTTCATGTATCTCTAATGCAGAAATTGGGCCTGATAGACATATGACCGTTGGAACACCCTACTGACAAAGAATTCACTTTCTTTTCTCCTCCTAACTCATTACCACGTATAGAATTTTTCCTAATCTCCAAGGGACTTTGTTCTAGAATAAGTGAATCCAACATTCACGTGGCTCACATCTCTGATCATTCCGCAATCTCATTCACCCTATTTGACTCAACAAGCTATCAATCTCACTCATGTTGGCAATTTGATAGGACTCTGCTGACCAATCCAGAATTTCTTGAGATCATCCTGGTGGCTATAGAGGAGTATTTTAAATTCAATTTACCTCAAGACTCCTCGGGGTGGGCATGGTGGGAAGGTTTCAAAGCTAGTATGAGGGCCACCATTACCAGTTTTGCTATAAAGCAGACCAAACAGTGTAAAGCAGAACTTGGTGCACTAGACAAGCAGATTAAAGCGGGAGAGCGCATTTTATGTCAGAAAACTGATCCTAATATTCTGATAAGATTACAGCGCCTTAGATTTAGATAAAACTCGATTTTGACCACTGAGGCTTCACAGAATATTCAAGGGCAGAAAGGGTGATACTACTTGGAAGGTAAACAGAGCTGGACAGTTGCTAGCTAACTCATTAAAGGGTCATAAGGAAGCTTCATGCGTCACAGCTTTAAGGGATCCTCAGATGCAACAACTGATTGTCAAGGACCCTGACATTGCAGAGACCTTTTGCCAATTTTACGCTCAGTTATAATCCCCAGAGATAGATTTCTCTGAGGAGTTTGATAGACTATTAAATAATATTCAAAGGCCGGTGTTAGATCAAGAAGCTGCTGCGGGATTAGATAAGCAGATTACAGTCATGGAAAATATTCAGGCTATTGACTCCACGCAAGTGGGCAAGCCTACCGGACCAGACAGTCTTCCGGTTAAATTCTATAAAACTTTTTCCAAAACCTTAGGGCCATACCTTCAACAATATTATGGACTTCTTCTGGACAATGTGACACAGACTGGAGCGTTTGCCTCTGCAAACATTGTTGTTCTTGAAAAACCTGGGAGGGACCCTCAGTTAGTAATTATCGGCCAATTTCGTTGTTAAACGCAGATTATAAAATCTTTGCGACCATTTTAGCTGGTCGTTTTTCCAAAATGAACTCTTCTTTAATTTACCCAGACCAATGTGGCTTTACTGAGGGATGCTCCACAGCTGAAAATGCCAGAGTGCTTTGTCACATTTTAGAAGGCGCGGAGGAAATAGAGGACCCTCTTGTGGGACTCTCGCTAGATGCAGAGAAAGCATTTGATCGGCTGGCGTGGCCTTTCCTGTTTGCTGTTATGAAATGGTTTGGATTTGGTGAGGGTTTCTGCAACTTAAACTTATGTATGTGAGAACAAGTGCGAAAATTTCTGTGAATGCGACTCAGTCTAGAGAATTTCTTCTTGGGCGTGGTACCCGTCAAGTTGTCCTCTTTCTCCCATTCTTTTTAATCTGGCCTTGGAACCTCTGGCCCTACTGATAAGGCAAAGCCTCGCAGTTAAAGGTCTCTCTCTTGCTGGCATGGAAATTAAACTATCTGTGTATGCCGATGATCTGCTGCTTTTCACCACACCTAGCTCTATACCAGACATTTTAGAATTGATAGATAAATACTCAGGATTGTCTGGCTATAAAATCAAATGGTCAAAGTCTGTCGTATTTCCTTTGAACTCAAGAGTGTGTAAGACGGATCTGGAGGATTTTCCTTTTGTATGGGAGCCTAAGATGGTGAAGTATTTAGGAGTTCACAATTGCTACCCACTTAGTGCAATCCTACAGTACAATGAAGAGGAGATCCTATCTACAGTCCATTACAGAAGCAAAGTGGTCGCCGGTCTATCTTTCTTGGTGGGGTCATCTTGAAGCTATAAAAATGACTATCACTCCTAAAGTGAATTATGTGCTAGAAATGTTACCAGTCTTTCTTACAAGTAAAATTTATCATCAAATTGAAAGGATTCTGGTTTAATTTTTATGGAAAAATAAAGTGCCTAGAATTGCTCTTAGGAAACTTAAATCTAAAAAAGAGGAGGGAGGGGTGAATTTCCCTGACTTTCAGGCCTATCACTGTGTTTTTTTGCTAAAGCAAGGTTCACGATGGGTGGAGAGGGCCGTACGTATACATCCAGTATGGCTGGAACAAGAAGAGAGATTGGACTGTTGTAGTTGTTGATATGGAAGGACAGACTAGATAGGCCATGTGGTCTTTTTCTGCCATCATGGTTCTATGTTTCTAAGCTTTCCTTTATTTAACTATTTTTATTTATTTATTTAACTGCATTTATATCCCGCTTTTCACCGGGTCAAAGCGGTGTAACATGTAACATAGGGAGGGGTAATTTCTTTTAGGGTGGGGCCATCACCAGGGTCAACAATTAATGATTAGGGGTGAACATAGACATGTTTTACTTCTGTTGAAATCTACGTGTGGGGTCATGGTGGTGTTTCTGTTGAGAGATGTTCCCGGAATAGGATTGTCTTTAGCTGTTTCTTAAATGATGTGATGTCGTTGTTGTTCTTGATGTGGTTCGGTAGAGAGTTCCAGAGGGATGGAGCATAGAGTTCAAATGCTCTGTTGCAGGTCCGTTGTGTAGATTTGGTTCTTTTGTGGGGGACAACGATAGAGTTATTGGAGGAATGTCTGGTTGATCTGTTGTGGGATGGTCGAGGCAGTAAGGGGTGTAGTGAGGTGTTCCGTGCTTGGTGGATAGTTTTGTGGATGAGTAGGATGGCTTTGTACTTGATTCTTGCTTGCAGGGGCAGGAGGTGAAGGTCTCTCAGGATTGGGGTGATGTGCTCCCGTTTTTTTGCATTTTGAATAATCCTTGCTGTGGTGTTTAAAGCAGTACGGAGGGAGTTGGTGTGCGAGGCAGGAAGTCCATGGTAGATTATGTTGCAAAAATCCAGATGGGGGAGTGTCACAGCTTGCATCACTGTCCTAAAGTCGTGAGGTTCTAGGAGGGGCCGGAGTCGTTGGATAGTTTTAGCTTTGTGGAATATCATCCCGGCGGTTTTGTTGATTTGTTGTTTGAGGGTGAGAGCTTGATCAATGATGATGCCTAGATATCTTATTTGAGGCTGGACTTGTATTTGTGTGGTTCCCATGTTGAGGTGGGTGGGTGGTTTGAAGTCGGGTTCTTTTGTTACTATTAGGGCTTCGGTTTTCTTTATGTTGATGGATAGATTGTTCTCCTGTAGCCAGTTGGCCACGTCGTTGAAACAGGCTGATAGCTGTTCGTTTTTCGGGTTGGTGGTTGTAATTGGTGCATAGAGCATTATGTCGTCCGCGTAGATGTGGAAGTTGATGTTGTGGGTGCGTATGACTGAGCATAGTGGACGTAGGTATATGTTAAACAACATGGCTGATAAGGTGGATCCTTGGGGTACTCCTTGAAGTTGTTTGTAGGGGGGCGAGGTTGTGGATAGGGTGCGTATCTGTTGCTGTCTGTTAGTTAGGTAGGATCTGAACCATTGGAGTACAGTGTCCTTGATTCCGATTGATTGTAGTCTGTGTATGAGGGTTACGTGTGAGATTGTGTCGAAGGCCGCTGATATGTCTAGGAAGATCAGGATGTACCCTGATTTTTTCTCTTGTGTTCCGATGATGAGTGTGTTCATTAGGATGGTCATGAGGGTCTCAACTCCATGTTGTGGTCGGAAGCCGTGTTGCTGTGGGTCAAGTATGTCGTTGGTGTCTAGATGATCTTGAAGCTGGTGTTGGACTATTTTTTCTATTATCTTGGTGGCGAGGGGGAGGCTTGCCACTGGTCTGTAGGAGGTGGGGTCTTTGGGGTCCAGGTTGTTCTTCTTTATGGTTGGTCGGATGATTGATGTTTTGAGGGCCTCTGGCATGTATCCTTGTTTAAAGGATTCATTTACGATGTGAGTTAGTGGGGTACTTAGGTCTTCCTTGGTTTTCTTTATCCATTCGGTAGGGCAGGGGTCCAGTGGGGAAGTGGTGGTGTTCAGGCAGGAGATGGTGGCGGATATTTCTTCCTTTGATGTGTCATTGAATGTAGTCCAGTTGGCGTTTATGATTCCTGGGTGTGTTCTTGTGGTTGTAGCGCAGTGGTAAGGTTGTTGAGGTTGCTGAAATTGTTTGTATTGTCGGGCCAGGAGATCCGAGGGGATATCTGGGGGTTGATCGGAAGTGGTTGGTATCTTTGTCAGATTCTTGGCGATTTGGAAGAGTTCTCGGGGTTTGTTTGCAGCAGACGTGATGATTTTGGTGTGGTAGTTTTTCTTTGCATTGTCGGTTTCAGTGTGGTAGGCAGCAAGTTCATATAGGTATTGCTTCTTGTTTTCCCCTTAAATCAACTTCCTGGCATGTTTTTCTTTTTTTTTAAGAGGTTGAAGTCTCATAGGGTTATATTGGACACTCAGAAGGCTTTTCAACAGCTAGCAAATGCAATTCCTAAAAAGGATTGCCTTTCGAAACAAATACCCATCTGGCATAGTCCTTTTTTTAAAATCAATTAAAGTTCATTCGCATGGCAACAATGGTTTAGCAGGGGCATTTGGAGTGTGGCCAACTGATAATGGATGGCAAGTGGAAACCTTTTTCCTCTCTACAAAGTGAATTTGATTTGCCTAAGTCCCTATACTTTCAGTGGATTCAGCTGAGGCATTTTATAGAAAAATCCCATTTGGATATTACTTCGTTATCTGATGACTGGGGGTTATTGAATAGGATAGGGTCAGTGCATATGGCTTCTGGGGTGGCTTCTCATTACTATAAACTGGTGGTCAAGAACAACAGTTCTCAGTCCATTGGAGTTCAACAAATTTGGGAGTATGACACTAGGGAAGTTCTTTCTCCGGAAACTTGGACAAAATTCTGGAGCAAGATAATTAGGATTTCTCAGTCTGCCTCCGTCTCACAAGCTTTGTACTTCTTTGCGCACAGAGCGCACTTTACTCCAGAAAAGGTTGCTAAATGGGATAAGGCAGCTGGGAATGAGTGTTGGTCTTTTCAGGGAGATGACAGCACGTGGTGTATGATTGCCCTAACATTCAGTCTTATTGGGTTTCAATATGGAATCGCATTCAAGAGGTGCTGGGATTCAGGGCCACTCTCTCTTGGTCTGTAATCGTTTTTTGGACAATTGCCATCTCGTCATTACAGAAGGATTGTCAGTTTTTATTTGACTTCATGTTGGGAATGGCCCTACATCTCGTTATTTCTAACTGGAAACATACTGCACAGCTTAGTTGGCACAAATGTTGGAACCCGTTGTGCTTATGCTGCAAATATGAGCAAATGCCATGGTGTGGTAGAACCTTTGCATCCTCTATTCTTTTCCAAAGCACGATATGAGATTTAATAAGGGATATTACTCAAATCTTTTGGTTTTATTTTTATTAAGTAGTGGAGTGTTTGATGTTCCATAGCCTTTGTAGGCCTTGCAGGCCGTTAGCTGATTTTCTTTTTTTTATATAGCCCTTGATGATCACAAGATGTTGGGATGGACAGGATGGGGTAGGCTGTGACTAGGCTTGTTTTTTTTTATTTCTTGTTAAAGAGAAGTATTTTGTATTTTGATTTTATTAATGATTTATTTATTAATGATTTATTAATGATTTATTAATTAAGTATTTTGTTATTTGATTTTATTTTATGCTTTTTCTGCAGCATCTCCTTTAGATACCATTTCAGTCATGGGTAACATTCCTACATCTTCCTCAGTAAAGACCAAAGCCCAGATCAGCTGTATTCCATGCTTTAAGAAAAGTGGAAAGTCATCCAAAAAACTGCAGTATGGCTTAAAGGTGAAGTCAGAGAAGCTGTGAGAGAGTGAGTTGGCCATTAGATGACAGAGGGATAAAAGGGGCACAAAGAGGGGAAAAGGCCGAAAGACTGAATGAATTCTTTGTTTTGGTCTTTACTGAGGAAGATGTAGGGATGTTACCCATGACTGAAGTGGTATTTAAAGGTGATACTGCAGAAGAATTGAAAGAAATATTGATACACCAGGAAGATGTATTACAACTATTTGATAAACTGAAGAGCAGCAAATCACCTGGTCCGAATGGTTTACATCCAAGGGTAAGGGTATGGAAGGAACTAAAATATGAGATTGCAAACCTGCTATTATTAGTGAACAATCATCATCTGTAATTTTATTTATTTATTTATTTACATTCTCTTATATACTGCGCTTTTCTGCATCAGTGCGGTTTACATTGAACAAACTGAAATTACATTGAAGAGGGCATTATAACTTGGAGATAACTATTTTACAGGGAACATGGGCTATGGAGGGTTAAGTGGCTTGCCCAAGACCACAAGGAGCACCTGTGGGACTAAAAACCCCAGTCCTTCCGGCCCAAGGTTGCTGTCCTCTAGTGGGATTTGAACCCCTGACCTTCCGGCCTGAAGTACCTTGCCCCAACCACTAGGCCACTCCTCCACTCCTGTAATATGGCCACCGTAACACCAATTTTTAAAAAGGGTTCCAGGGGTGAGCCGGGAAACTACAGACCGGTGAGCCTGACATCAGTAGCGGGAAAAATGGTAGAAACCATCATAAAGAAGAAAATTACTGAAAATGTAGATAGTCATGGCTTAACGGGAGACAGCCAACAAGGCTTGTCTTACTAATCTGTTATATTTTTTTGAAGGTGTGAATAAACAGACAATGGTGAATCGGTTGATATAGTGTAGCTGGACTTTCAGAAAGCCTTTTTGTCAAAACTAAAATGTCATGGGATAGGGAGGCAGTGTACTATTGGATCAGGAACTGGTTAAACGAAAGTAGAGGGTAGGGCTAAATGGCCAATTTTCCCAATGGAGAAAGGTGAATAGTGGAGTACCCCAGGGAACTGTGCTGGGTCCGCTGCTTTTTAACATATTCATAAATGACCTGGAAATGGGAATAATTAGTGACATTGTCAAATCTGCATACGACAAAACTATTTAAAGTTGTTAAAACCCATGAAGATTGTGGAAAATTGCAAGAGGATCTTGATAAATTGGAAGACTGGGCATCCAAATGGCAGATGAAATTTAATGTGGACAAGTGCAAAGTTATGCACCTAGGAAAGAACAACCCAAATTATGGTTACACGATGCAAGGATCTACATTAGGAACCACCTCCCAGGAAAAAGATTTAGGCACCACCGTGTATGACATGTTAAAACCCTCGGCCCAGTGTGCAGCGGCAGCCTAGAGAACAAATAGAATGCTAGGTATCATAAGGAAAGGAATGGAAAATAAAACAAAGGTTATTATAATGCCTCTGCATCATTCCTTGAATATTGTGTGCAATTCTGGTCATCATATCTTAAAAAGGATATAGCGTTATTAGAAAAGGTACAGAGAAAAGCCACCAAAATGGTAAAGAGGATAGAAAGATACCCCTTCGAAGAGAGGCTAAAAAAGTTAGGACTCTTCAACCTGGAAAAGAGACTGCTGAGGGTAGCTATATTAGAGGTCTATAAATTAATGGATGGAGTGGAACGGGTAAACGCAGATTGATTGTTTACGTCATCAGAATATAGAAAGACTAGGGGACATGCAATGAAACTACAGAGTATACTATTTAAGACTAATAAGAAACAATCTTTTTTCACTCAACGTGTAATCAAACTCTGGCATTTGTTACCGGAGTATGAAGTAAAAGCTGTTAGTGTAGCTGGGTTTAAAAAAGGTTTAGACAAGTTCCTGGAGGAAAGGTTCATAAACCATTATTAAAAGGGACCCGGGATATCACTACTTGACCCAATACAAGCATTGCGAAACCTGTGTCTTTTGGGGAAACTGCTAGGTACTTATGACCTTGATAGGCCACTGTTGGAAAAAGGATACTGAGCTTGATGGACCTTGTTCTGACCCCATATGGCATATCTTATGTTCTTATGAGGAGTGGCCTAGTGGTTGAGGCAAGTTACCTCAGGCTGGATGGCCACGGTTCGAATCCCGCTAGAGGACAGCAACCTTCGTCCGGAAGGACTGGGGTTTCTAGTCCCACGGGTGATCCTTGTGGCCTTGGGCAAGCCAGTTAGCCCTCCATTGCCTCAGGTATAAAAACAAATTGTGAACCTTTTGGGGACATATATGAGGTGTGACAAAAAAGAAACAAGACTGCGGCAGACACACCCATGACTCAATGCCAATTGGCTAATCGCTTATGTCATTGTGTTGTGCAACATCTCGCCACAATTCTGCTATAATATTTTTCATCCTTCTCTGTATTTCTTTTTCAGGTTTTTTTGTAGCACACTGCTCCATCACTGTCACGCAACTGGAGGTGGCAGAAATATGGAGCAAATAATCAACTTGAAATTTCTGGTTAAGTTAGAGAAGAGTGTCTCCAACTTCTCCAAAAGGCTTATGGAGAAGATGCAATGTCAAGGCCGCGAGTCTTTGTGTGGCACAAATGCTTCAAGACTGGCCATGAGGAGGTGGAGGATGACTCCAAGTCAGGACGGCCTTCCATGACAAAGACGGCTAAGAAGATTGACAGAATGAACCAGCTGGTGCGGCGTGATCGCAGATTGATGGTGCGGATGATAGCTGAGGAGCTCAGCATGAACAGTGAGTCAGTGCGGAACATCTTGGTGCAGGAGCTAGGGATGTGGAAGGTGTGAGCCAAGATGGTGCCCAAGCTTTTATCGGATGACCAGAAGGAGCACCGGGTCAATGTTTGTCAAGACTTGCTAGAGAAGATCCAGAGTTCATTGGCCGAGTCATCACAGGAGACGAGACTTGGGTCTTCCAGTATGACCCTGAAAGCAGGAGAGAGCCTGCAGTGGAAGACTCGACTGTCACCCACACCCAAGGCAGCGCACATGTCCAAATCAAGGATCAAGGTCATGCTGATCGCATTCTTTGACCAGAAGGGAGTGGTTCATCATGTGTTTGTGCCTGAGGGTCAGACAGTCAACCAGCACTTCTACCAGCAGGTCCTCAATTGCTTCCATGACCGGGTTTGGCGCAGCAGGCAGGCTCTGTGGAGAGACAAGTCGTGGCTGCTCCACTACAATGCACCCGCACACACCACGCTCAGTGAGAGGAAGTTCTTGGCCAACAAACAGATCACAGCTCTCTACCACCCTCCTTATTCCCCAGATCTCGCACCGTGCAACTTCTGGCTTTTCCCCAGGCTGAAGACTGTGCTCAAAGGAACTCATTTCGCCTCTGTAGAAGAGATCAAGGTCACTGTGACGAGAGAGCTGAGGGACCTCAAGTAGGAGGACTTTACCGAGTGCTTCTGTACATGGCAGAAGCGAATGCATTAGAGCATTAAATTTGGTGTGGGGGGGATTACTTTGAAGGGGACAATGTGTAATTTCTCAGTAAATTTTGCAATTTATTTATTTAACATTTCATATATACCGCGCTCTTTGACATCAGTGCGGTTTACATTGAATAATATAACACTTGGTCAGATAAAATTGGCCGTCGTTTACATAGAACAGGGATTTAACATGGAGGTCAACTTGGGGAAACTATTTACATTCTTAGTACATTACATCTTGGAGCTCAATTCGCTGTAGGTTTTTACAACCTATATATATTCCTAGTACGTTACATATTGGAGCTCAATTCGCTGTAGGTTTTGAATCAGATAGCAAAGGTTTGAGATTGTGCGGGTGGAGGGTGGTGAAGGGGGGGATATCTAGATGTGTAAAATGTATGAGAAAAAGGTGGTGTTTGAGGGTTTTTCTGAACAGCCTAAGGTCCCTGATTGCTCTAATGCTGGGAGGGAGTTTGTTCCAAGACCTGGGAGCATAGTTCGAGAATGCCCTATTGATGGTGGTCTGGTTGAGCTTTGTAGATTCACTTGGTATGAGTAGCATGTCTGCAGCTAGTGATCTCCGGGATCTGTTTGCAGTGTGTGTGATGAAGTCAGAGATAGATGCAGGTGACATTTTGTTGAAGGCCTTGAAGGTAATGAGGAGTGCCTTGTATAGGATTCTACAGCTTATTGGGAGCCAGTGGATTTCTTTTAGAATGGGGGAGATGTGGTCATTCCTTGAGGCTCCGCAAAGTACGTGGGCTGCTGCATTCATGGCTAACTGTAGTGGGTTGAGGGTAATCTTTGGGAGGCCATGCAGTATTATATTGGCATAGTCGAAGTGTGGTGTGACTAGCGCTTGGAAGATAGTGCGGAAGTCACCGGGTTCAATCATAGGTCTCAAGTGCCGCAGGGTTTTGATCTTGAAGTAGATGGCTTTTACAGTTCGTTTTATGTGCTCCTTGAAGTCCAACTGTCGATCCAGTATGACCCCAAGACAGTGGCGTAGCGTGAGTTGTCAGCACCCGGGGCAAGGCAAGTAATTTGCGCCCCCTAACCCGTGGATTTTAGCCGCCGGGGAGCTTCTTTGCGCGGGGAAGCTGACCGTGATCCTACCCCGGGAGGGAGCGATCGTCAGCACTGACCTCGCTGAGCCGGAGTCCAGGGAAACGAACAGCACAGCAGCAAGAGCCCGACAAGCATGGTTAAACGCCCAACAGCAGGGAAGAGGAGGAGATCCGGAACCAGAAACTCGCGATGCTGCCCTGCAGCTCCGCCTTCTCGAGCGCACAGGGCGATCCGACCCCAACCCCAGCTTTACATTGAGATCGAGGGGCGACGACGCGATAAACAGTCCCCCTCCCACCCCGCCCCAGCAGCTTGTGTGAAATAGCTACCTAGAGGGGGTCAATCGCATCGCCTGCGCTTTGTTGCCGAGGGTTTGCCAAGAACAATGCAACTCCCAGGACTGCGGGCTCGAGGGCTATAGCGCAAACCTCTTTGCAGTGCCACCACCAGATGGCGTACGCACCAACATGTATCATAGGGACCTGCCTTTCCCCCTCATCGGCAACAGAGAGCTGCGAGTGCGAGCGCCCCCCCCCCCATGTTGCGCCCGGTGCGGCTGGCCCCCCCTGCACCCCCCACGCTACGCCTCTGCCCCAAGATAACGTATATTGGGTATGACTGGAAGTTCTGCGCCTCTGACTTTCAGTGTTGGTGGAGAAGAGAAATCTTTATTTCTTGTGATTATTAGGACTTCTGTTTTTTTGAAATTTATACAGAGGTTCTGAGTGAGTAGCCAGTCCGTTATTGCATTGAAGCAGTTGATTAACACTGTATAGTCCGGGCAAGGGACATTTATAGGTGAAAATAGCAGCACGTCATCTGCGTACATAAGGCAAGATACGCCGAAAGAGCGAGTAATGTCACAAATTGGCTGCATATAGATATTAAAGAGCAGGGCAGAGAGGGAGGAACCCTGGGGTACACCCTGCTTCTGCTGGAAAGGTTCGGATGTGGTGTTACCAATACGGACTTGTTGCCATCTGCCTTCGAGGTAGGATTTGCACCAGTTCCATGCTTGGTCCTTGATTCCCTTCTCATGAAGCTGCCTCAGGAGCTGCACGTGGTCTACGGAGTCGAACACTGCAGCTATACCAAGGAAGATTAGCGCAAAGCCCTTCTTGATGCTGTCTATTCCATTGATAAGTGTACTAGTTAATGTTGTTAGTAGTTTCTACACCGTGGGCTTCTCTGAATCCATGTTGACATGGGTCTAATGGGGAGAATGAATCCACATGTTGCTGAATCTGCCTCTGGGCCAACTTCTCTAGAATTTTAGCTAGGAATGGGATACTAGAGATTGGTCGGTATGAATCCTCTTTCTTTGGATCCAGCTGGTTGTTTTTTTAGTAGTGGACGAATGGATGTGTGCTTGAGAGCATCAGGGAAGACTCCGGTTACAAAGGACAACTTGGCAATGTTGGCTATGAGTGGGCTGAGGTCAGAGCACATAGTCCTAATCCAATGGGCTGGGCAAGGGTCAGTTGGTGCAGTCGTAGTGTTGATTGAGGCGATGACTTCGTCAATGGTCTTTGGAGAGGGAGGTGAGAGTTTGGTGATTGAAAACTGCATGTTGGGGGTCTTGGAGGGTTCTTGTGATGTTGTTGTAGTTATCTGTATTGCCTTGGATTGAATGTAGTTCGCGTATGCCTGGGGCTGAATACACTCTTGTTGAGGTGGGGAAGGTTGGTTGGTAAGGGATTTTACTAATTTGAATAGGTCTCTTGGCTTATTTAGTGATTGGTTGAGGATCTCAGTGTGGAATTCCTTCCTCTTGGCCCAGGTTGATTCGCGATAGAGTTTCAGATATTCGAGACAGATGACTTGGTCAGAGGTATGACGAGTAATTCTCCATTTTCTCTCCAGTTTTCTGAGGTGGAGCAAGGAGGCTCGTAGCTCGGGGGAGAACCATGGAGCAGACCGCTTTTTAACGGCTCTGCTGTCAGGTGTAGCCTTTTTGATGAAGGCAGGCTGTTGAGCATATGATGAAAGGCTATCATTCCAGTTGGACACCATTTCGTTGAGGTTGAATATTGGTCGAGCAAGTTTTGGGAGTGCGTAGTTTGTGATCATCTCTTTGTCAAGTTGCTTGAAGCGGGCGGCTCTTGATGTCTCCATTGTGTTTGAGCGGCGTTGTGTGGTTTGTTGCATTGGTATCTGGAATGTTATCAGGTTATGGTCTGACCAGGGAACCAGAGAGATGGAAAGCTCCAAATGTTTTGTCATACTTGTAACTGAATGGGGGACGAAGACTAGGTCGAGGAGGTTGCCTCCTTTGTGAGTGGGATCAATCACGATTTGCTTGTAGTTAAGGTTGGACATTGCTTCTAGGAAGGCTTTGGTTAGGGCGGGTTGAGTAGAAGCAAGATTAAAATCTCCCAATAGCCAGTTGGGTTTGGAAGGGTCTTCCGGGTTACAGGCTAAGTCGATAATGTTCTTCTGATTCATTACCTGGTGCCCTATAAATGAGGTTAATGGTATTGAATTTATTGGTAATAGTTAGCGTGTTAAGGTGCTGTGTACTCCTGGTCAAGTAAGCCCGATACTGTAGCTCTGTTTTTGCAAGTACCAGCACACCTCCACCTCTTCTGTTTTTCCTGTTACAGGTGTAGATCGAGAAGTTAGGTGGTGTAAGGTGGTTTAGTATGACATTGTCGGTGTCGGAGAGCCATGTTTCCGTGACCATTACTATGTCTAGATTGTGGGTGGCTATTAGGTCTGTGATTACAGGCCATTTATTACGGGCCGAGCGTGCGTTGATGAGTGCACACCTAAGTTCTCGCTGATGCTTTGATTCCTTGTCTTTTGTGGGGGGTTGTGATTTCCATAGATACATAAAGTAGGTGTGAGTGTCTTTTCTGATAAGGGCTAGGAGGTAGTTGGCGTTGGTTATTGTAGTGTTTCCTGCTTGCGCTTTGGATTAGTTGGATAGGGTTGTAGCCGTTTGCAGACGCAGCAGAATCATGGAGTGTGCTGGTTAGTGTGTAGATTAGGGCAAGAGTAAGTAAGGGGTAGGCCATTTATGTTGCTGTAAAGGGTTAGCCCTATGTTAAAGAGTGCTGTATTGGGGTGGTATGTTTGAAATAGCTATACTTAGTGCAACAATTCAGTTACTATGCAGCAGACACTTATAACAGATACTTGTAATAGATACTTTGTAACGGGTGTCAGTAACTATATTATCTAACAGATACTGTGTAACAGATACTTTGAACAGCAGACTAAGTTACATCAGGCAATTACAGGGGACATGCAGACTTATGATGGTGGCAGGTGGAGGTTTACTCTATGAAACTTTGCAGAGTAACACGCTTATCACTGGTTAGAGCTCAAGTACACTTACAGGCTTAGTTGTCGTGCTTGGGAAGGCATCATGGTTGGGGATGCGTCCTGGGGAAGTTCGTTTGGTTTTTCATCCAGTTCTTATGCTCTGCTGATGTCTGGTAATGCCGGTGAGCAGGCGTAGGGGTGCAATCTGTGAGAATGGCTGTGTTGTTGGAGGGGTGCGAGCTCGACCTTGGGGGAGCTCAAGCTGCTGAATCGTAGCGTTGAGGCAGGTATATTCTTGGGTTTTCGGCTGTTTTTTTTTTTAAAGGCTCGAGTGTGTGCCATTGCCTAAGGGCCACGCCAAAGGGCCCTCTGGCGAGGTCCTCAGGCGCGGGTGCGCCCTCTGGCGCTCCTTTTTAAATGAGAAGAGCTGCCCCGATTGGGCAGCAGGAGCTGGCTGGGATGTCGGCGATGGCCCGCGCTGGAACGAAGAGCACTCTCCCTCCAGGGAGATGTGCAGGGCCAAAGAGAGGGTCGCTGATGCTGGCGCTCCTTTTTAAATGAGGAGAGCTGCCACGATTGGGCAGCAGGAGCTGGCTGGGATGTCGGCGATGGCCCGCACTGGAACGAAGAGCACTCTCCCTCCAGGGAGATGTGCAGGGCCGAAGAGCAATAACACATATATGGGACAGTCTCGTTTCTTTTTTGTCACACCTCTTATATACTGTACTTGAATGTACACCACTTTGACTTGTAGAAAAGCAGCATATAAGCCTAATTAAATAAATAAACAATTTAACTCATTTGAGACAAATAAGAGAAAATATTTTTTTACTCAACATGTAATCAAACTCTGGAGTTCATTACCAGAGGATGTAGTAAAAGCTGTTAGTGTAGCTGGGTTTAAAAATGGTTTAGACAATTTCCTGGAGGAAAGGTCCATAAATCATTATTAAACAGGTCCCAGGAAATCTACTGCTTTCCCCGGAACAAGCATTGTGGAACCTATGTGCCTCTTTGGGAATCTGTCAGGTACTTGTGGGTCTGGATTGACCACTGTTGGGAATAGGACACTGGGCTTGATGGACCTTGGACTGACCCAGTAAGGCATTTCTTATGTTTACATTCCTCCATGGTGAAGATTTGTTGATGCGGGGGATACTGAAAAGGGAGCCCCACCAGCAGCGAATATGGCCACCAAGCAAGGGAACAGGAGAGGGGGCAGAGTGACCTATACCTTGTCCGACAGGCACCCCATCACCTGCTTCCACTGAGTGCCAAGAGTCCACTGAGCCCGATGCATGTGGAGACATGCCGAGGGTGAGACATGAAACGCTGAGGCCATGAGCCCCAGGAGGCTGAGCATCCGATGAGCTGAGACTGAAAGAGAGGTTTGTTCTTCTCTCGCTTCTGCACATGCCCAAGTGGTATCAAGGAGGGCCCAGATGAACTCCAGGCATTGGACGGGCAGTGGGTGGAATACTTTGAAACATAAGGTCTCCAGGAGCTGGATGGTACGATGTAGGGCCTGTCAGAACCTTGTCCGGCGACCCTCTCCTTATCATCCAATCATCCAGATAAGGGAAGATAAATACTCTCTGAAGGCACAGGAAAGTAGCATTCCCCGCTAGGCAGTTTGTGAATACCCTGGGGGCACACGCCAGTCCGAACATGAGGACCTGGTACTGGTAGTGACACCAACTGAAGACAAAGCGGAGGTACTGTTGGTGCAAGGGGTGGATCAGGATGTAAGTATAAACATCTTTGGGAACCAAGGAGCATAGCCAGTCACCCCGGTAGAGGTAAGGCAACAATGTTCCAAGAGATTCCAAGAAGCAGTTGAGATCTCATAGGTCTAGAATGGGGCGCAACCCGCACATTTTCTTGGGAACCAGGAAGTAGCAAGAGTAGAACCCATGCCTCTGAGGCAACAGGATGAGCTCCACTGCACTCTTGGTGAGAACAGTCATGAGCGCCCTTTGAAGGAGGTCCCGATGGTAGGGATCCAGAGGAAGTTCTCCTGTAAAGTAAGAGGGTGGTTTCTGGTGGAAGTTAAGGAGGTAACCCTCCTTTACCACCTGAAGGGCTCAGGCATCTGTGGTTATGCTGGGCAACTGGTAGGCAAAGAACGTGAGATGTCCCTCTACTGTATGTGCTGCAGACTCCTGACCTTCTATGGGAAGAGGGGCTATGCACTGGGAATCAAAAAACTAGCCCCCCCCCCCCCACACACACACACAGGCTTCAGCACAGGCTCTGTTTGAGGGCTTTAGGGGAGCTTAACAGGACTGATATGCCTGATGTTGGAGGTATGTTCCATAGGTCTTCTTTTTCTTTGGGAATAAGGACTTTTTCCTTGAAGCCTTTCATCAGAAAGGATCGGCTGAGATCCAAGAGAGCCTGGTTCTGGTCATCAGCTCGGCGGCCTTATCCATCATGGGCTTGCCTTAGAGATTCTCCCACCGGCAGGGGACATCGACTAATTTGTCCTGAACGCAATGCTACAGGTCTGAGGACCATAGCCATGCCAGACAGTGGGCACTAATTCCTACAGCAGCCACTCTAGCTACAGACTCAAAGATGTCATAGGCCGCTCGAGTCATATACTTGGAGCACTCCTTAACCGTGGACACCAGTCTCCTGAAGCGCTGGAGGTGGTTATTGGACAGTCCAGCTGAGAATCCGGCAAGCTCCACCAGGTTTCTCAGATACATACCCATGTAAATATGGATATGGGCCATGAGTATCAAGCACTGGAAAGACTTCTTATGTAAACCGTTCCATTCATGATGCGGGCCTCCCAACTCAGGGGCACTGAGGAGTGCATTTTCTGACTTTTTATCTGGTGCATAGCAGACTCCACCCCCATGGAATTGTGTGGTAGTTGAGTCTTTTCGAAGTTGGGCTCTTGCAGACCAGATACCTGGAATCAAGCTGCCTGCTCACAATGGGAACCGTAATCGCTGTTTCCCACATCCTGAAAAGGAGGCGCTCCAAGATGGGAGGCACTGGCACCATTATGGCCTCCTTGGGAAGTGAGTCATACAGAAGTATGTCAAGGTATTCCGCCCAAGGCTCCACCTCTGACAGCGAAGGCAAGGGCTTTGTCCATGTCTCGGATGAAGTCCAGGAAGGACAGGGTCCTCTGGCAGGGACCTCTGACACTACTGAGGAGAGGCGTCCGACAGAAGTGCTGATGCAGAGCGGTATTGTGAAACTCATCGTCCGTCTCCCATTCCAAATTTGAATCGGAGTGGAGCTCGAAGCACCAGTGGGAATCGTGCCAGCCTACGGTCAGGGGCAAGGATGGCAGCAGGGATTGAATTTCCATGCTAGAATGACCAGGCCTATTATAAAAAGGAAAATAATTCCGGAAGGACAATCTGCACTCCAGAAGCTCTGCTAGTGGAAATGACCCCCCCCCCCACCCCCACTCCCCCCCTAGTCGCTGCCAATCCCCTAGAGAGCGGAGAGTGGCTCACAGAAAGGTTACCAGGAGCTCCGGCAAGCTGGTCATCCTTTCTCACAGTGCTATTTGCAAGGCCTGACCAAGTGCATCCCCCAGCTGAGAGATTTTCCTGAAAAAAGACAAAGGAGTCAAGGCAAGTATTGCAATAGCACACGCTAAGGCCACAGAGATCTGGCAGGTGCGCATTAACAGCGTTTACACTGCAATGGGCATTATGGGTGCTTGGGTAGGAACACATGTTGTAGCCACTCGGGCATAACAAATGCAAGCACAATACAACCACCGGGCACACAATAGTAAAAAAAAGCTATTAACACATGCAGAAAAGTGGAACACCCTCACACCACACTAACAGTCACCACAGATGGACAGAATTGGGAGCCCCCAACAAGGACAATGACGAGGTCAAGCCTTGGTACTTACCCCCTAAAAGCCCCAGGGAGAAACCTGTGCAGGCACTGTGTTTAAGGTGGCTGGCAGGCAGACTCCTCTGAGAGCCTTCTACAATCTCTGAAGAGGGCGAGGGAGGGGGGACGGGGGAGGTGGTGTTTAGGGTGTGCGAGGCTGCTGAACTATTCCAAATTCCTCCAATTTCCGGTTGCTGAACAGGAGCTCTGAGAGCACAGAGCTGAATCAATTTACACTCCTACAGCTACCAAAAAGACTACAGTCTAGTGAAGCCTTCCACGTTGTGTTCAAGTGAGAGAGTCACCCTCAAGGTTCATGAGCATTTAAATCATTAATCTAACTCTTAAATATTCAGATTTTCTTCAATGGAGAACATCCATCCACCATCTGCTGGAAACAAAAGAATGCTGAAGAGACCTCTGGTGGCTGAGGCGGATACAGGCATGGGAGTGCTGTCATTCAAATCTGGGTTTCTCATTGGCTCTTTGTCTCCACCAATCTGTTGTAGCATTCAAGACACCAGTCTACTGTTCAGGGTCCTGCTACTTTCACCTACACCACAGGACTAAACCCTATCTACACACACAAGCACCCCTGCCACTCTACTGGGATCAAAGGGAGCAACCAGCTCACCTGCCTCAGGAATACTTGCAGTGCACATAGGGGAAAGAGTCTGGTCTTTTTCTTCTCTTTTTTTGTTCTGAGAGTGGTGGGAGAGAATGGTTATGCTGGAAAAGACCAAAGAAATCCCCTGCCACTGGGCTGTCTTATGCTAAGGATACCAAGTTTAATCACTCATCCTACTGTATGCCACACTGGGGCTGCTTTTGTACTGTGATTGTGTTGGAGGGGGTGAGGTGTTGGAGGGGGTGAGGTGTGGTAAAGGGCTGAAAGCTGCGGGCACTTTTTAAATTTTCAACAGTTGGAGGGGGTTGTGAATCAAAAGGAGGTAGCAAAAGGAAAACTTACTACTAATAATCATCTGTACAGTGCTACAAGGCGTATGCAGCGCTGTACATATAGATGTAAAAACATAGTCCCTGCTCATCAGAACTTACAATCTAATCAAAATGTAAAAACAATGCAAAACTGGGGAATAGAGTATGACAAGATACACAACTAATGGACAAGAGAATGACGAGCACAGGATCCAAAGGTAGCCTCAAAGAGGTGGGTCTTCAGCCTAGACTCGAATAGGGCCAGAGGAGCAGCCCAATGCACCAACTCAAGTAGTTTGTTCCAGGCATATGGAGCAGCAAGGTAAAATGGACGAAGTCTAGAGTTGGCAGTGGTACAGAAGGGCACAGATAAAAGGGATATGCCAGAGGAGCACAGTTCATGAGGAGGAGTGTAGAGCGAGATAAGAGAGGAAAGGTAGTGAGGAGCTGCAGAAAGCATAGTTACTCACCTGTAACAGGTGTTCTCCAGGGACAGCAGGAACCAGTCCTCACATATGGGTGACATCGGTGCCGATGGAGCCCACGCAGAGTAATTCCCCAGCTTTAACAAAAATCCTTTCAGAATACCATGCAGGAGTGGTCCCCTTCCTGCCCAAGGGTGCCATCTTGCTCAGTCAGATGACACAGCAAAAAAAAGACTTAAACAATGTAGGAAGGCAACTCTAAGGGGAGGAGAGAGGGTTGTGAGGACTGATTCCTGCTATCCCTGGAGAACACCTGTTACAGGTGAGTAACTAAGCTTTCTCCAACAACAAGCAATCCTCATATATGGGGCTCACTAGCTCCAGGATGCCGAGGACCGAACCACGACAGCACCCCCGGCAACCCAATAGGTGGCTGTAAGTTGCAGGAGGTGAGTCTCTACAGAGAATCTGCAAGACCCTCATATCCGGCAACCACTTCACTCTGGTAGCCTGAACACAGGAGGGCAGGAGTTGTCTACACCCCGAAAATATTAGAGTACTGCCTGTCCAAAGGCACCGTCCCTAAAGGACTCACTCTCCAGGCAGTAATGAGAAAAACGCATGAATCAAAGACCATGTGGTGGCCTTGCAGATTTCGGTCACCAGCACTGAGTGGATGTTGGCTACCAACGTGGCCATAACCCGCATTAGATGTGCAGTGATATGGTGCTCAAGGGAGAGGCCAGCTCCCTCGTAGGCAAGGGCAATGCAGTCTGCCACCCAAGTGGACAGAGTTCACTTCATTAATGGGAGCCCCAGTCTACTGGGGCCGTATGATACAAAGAGATGAGGAGCTCTGCCATGGGCCTGTGACTGCTGCAGATAGAAAGACAGGGCCCACTTACAGTCTAGCGCATGCAGTATGTTCCTCCCTGCCAGCATGAGGCCACCGGAAGAAGGTGGGCAGGAATACCTCCTGATTGAGGTGGAAGGGGGATACCACACCTTGGTGAGGAATACAGGATGTGTTCAGAGTACTATCCTGTTCTTATAGAACCGTGTATGGCAGATCCACCACCAAGGCCTGGAGTTGGCTCATTCTCCGAGCGGACATGATGGCCACCAGAAAAAACACTTTCCAGGATAGGTATCGTAAATGTCAAGTGGTCATGGGCTCGAATGGCGGTCTGGTGAGTTTACACCACATTCAGGTCCCATTCTGCCATAAGGGGAGTGAAGAAAAGGCTTTGCTAGCAAAAGGCCCCAGAGGAACCTGGAGACCAGGGACTGGTTTGAGAGGGGTTTTCTCTCTACAGGGTAATGGCACTTGGCTATGGCGCTCAGATGTACCCTCACAGAGTTTATTTATTTATTTATTTACATTCTCTTATATACCGCTCTATTCTGCATCAGTGCGGTTTACATTGAACAAACTGAAATTACATTGAACAGGGCATTATAACTTGGAGATAACTAGTTTGACTTCAAACCAGCATGCGAGAGATGCAGTAGGTACTGCAGTACAAGTTGCAAGCGGCATGAGAAGGGATTCTTTTTTCTCTCTGCACACCAGATGGAGAATCTTCTCCATTTGAAGGCATACGTCAGTCTAATGGAAGGTTTTTGGGAGGCCGAACGGATCTCAACTTCCCCCGGGAGATTAAAAGGGGCCAGGACTACTCTTTCAGCAGCCACGCTCTCAACACTAGCTACCCAGCGGGACTGGGAATGCCACTGACAAGGAGAGCAGCTGAGAGAACCAGGGCTGCCGGGGCCATCTGGGGGTGATCAGAATCACCGATGCTTGCTTGCTCTGGATCTTGAAGAGGGTCTTGGCCAGTAGCAGAATCGGTGAAAAGACAAAGGAGGCCCTCAGACCACGGGATCAGGAAGGCATCTGCTGTCACTCTCCCCAAGTGTAGCTGTCATGAGCAGAAGCGGAGTAGCTGCATGTTGTCTAGGGAGAAGAACAGATCCATCAAGGGCTGCCCCAGAGGCAGAAGATTCTTTGTGCCACGCTAGGGTTCATACACCATTTGTGTGGGTGCAGGACTCCGCTGAGCTTGTCCGCTAAGCAATTGTCCTGAACCGGGAGGTAAACCGCCCATAGGAGCATAACATGGCGCAGTGCGAAGGAGAGAAGAGCAACCGCCTCCTGACAAAGGGAGTGCGAGCCGTTCCCCCCTGCTTGTTTACATAAAACTTGACGACAAGGTTGTCCATCTGGATCAACACAGTTTGGTTGCACAGCAGGTGGCAGAACGCTCGCAGGGCCAGGAAGATGACTCTGAGATCTAGGAGGTTGATCTGTAAGAGAGACTCCTCTTGAGACCAGATGCCTTGAGTGTGGAGTTCTTGCAGTGCACTCTCCAACCCAGGAGGGAGGCCTCCGTGGTCAGGTCCCTCTGTGGCGCAGGCACTTGGAATGGAAACCCTGCTTGGAAGTGGCATAGGGACTGCCACCAGTTGAGGGAGCTCGCCAGTTGGCAGGTGACCCTGACCCTGTTGCACAAGTTGCCCGTGGCATGAATCCACATAATAAAAACTTTTTCAAATACATTTGTAGAAAAAAAAATCTGAGTCAGTAGGATCACTGGATGATAGAGGGGGCACTAAGAGGGAACAAGTCCATAGCAGAGAGACAATGAATTTTTTGCTTCAGTCTTTACCAAAGAAAACGTATGGAAGTTATCCATTCCTGAAATAGTATTTAAAGCTGATGCAACAGAAGAAGTGAAAGAAATATTGATAAACTGGGAACATGTATTACAACTATGTGATAAACTGAAGAGTAGCAAATCACCTGGACTGGATGGTATACATCCAAGGGTGTTGAAAGAACTGAAATATGAGATTGCAGACCTATTATTACTAATCTGTGAACTATCATTAAAATCATCAGTAATACCTAAGGATTGGAGGATGGCCAATATAATGCCAATTTTTAAAGAGGGTTCCAGGGGTGATCCAGGAAACTACAGACCCGTTAGTCTGATGTCAGTACCGGGAAAATGGTAGAAACTAATAGTTTCAATCTAAAAAATTACCCAATTATTATAATTATTTCCCCCACTTCTCTTTATGGATTCACTGTAATTTTATTTATTTAGCTGGTTTTCTATACTTCCTTTCAAACTGGCAGTATATAATTAACTGGGGGGATATGCAATATGTAATGTGCAATAGGAATGTTGGTTGTTAATTTCTAATATAAGGAGTATAAATTTTTTGGGGGGGACTGCAATATGCTTTGTGCAATATGAATATCAGCTGTTATTTTCTAATATAAGTGAAATGCTATATGTGACATTTAGAAGTGCAGCAGCAGAAGGGGATAGTGTTGACGGCGGAGGATCACATTTCTGTGACAACGGCAACAACACCAAACTTAAACTGCGCGGAAGGAAGGCCCGGCAATCTACTTCTGAATCTTGCCATGAAAACCCAATGGATAGTTACAACAAAACAAATTGTGCTATGGTGCTGGAAGATGAGACTCCCAGGTCAGAAGGCACTCAACTAGCTACTGGGGAAGAGCTGAAGACTTTTCAGAGTAAAGCCAGCATTTATGATGTGGTTGGATCAAAGCCCTCGGGAAGTCTGACTGCTGATGTAGCTGCGCATGAAATGAGAGTCAGAAGCTGTAAAGATGTCTTACACATTGGAACATGGAACGTACGAAGCATGAACCAAGGAAAGTTGGAGGTGGTCAAGAATGAAATGGAACGTGTACAACTTGATCTGTTGGGTGTCAGCGAACTGAAATGGACTGGCATGGGGCACTTTGCATCAGATGATCACATGGTCTACTATGCTGGAAATGAAAGACAAAGAAGAAATGGTGTTGCATTTATAATAAAGAAGAAACTTGCAAGAACTGTAATGAAATACAATGCAGTCAGCGAACGCTTAATCTCTATTCGTCTACGAGGATTGCCTATCAACACAACTATAATTCAAGTATATGCCCCAACAACAGCTGCAGAAGAGAATGAAATTGAAGAGTTCTATGAACAAGTACAAGCTGAAATTGACAGAACATGCAAACAGGATATCCTGATAGTCATGGGTGACTGGAACGCAAAAGTTGGCAAAACAAAGAAGAAGGCAAAGTAGTTGGAAAATATGGACTTGGCAACAGAAATGAAGCTGGAGAAAGATTGATAGAATTCTGCAAGACCAATGATCTATTCATCTCAAACACCTTCTTCCAGCAACACAAGCGGCGACTGTACACATGGACTTCACCCAATGGATTGTATAAAAATCAAATTGACTACATCTGTGGAAGTCAACGATGGAAAAGCTCTGTAACATCAACAAAGACAAAACCTGGAGCTGACTGTGGTACAGATCATCAACTACCAGTATGCAAACTCAAGCTAAAGTTGAAAAAGAGCAAACCACTCATGAATGCAGCAAAATATGACCTTGAGAATATACCACTGGAATTTAAAGACTGCCTGCAAAATCGATTTGCTGCTTTAGATACAAATGACAGAGCTCCGGAAGAGTTATGGAATGACGTCAAGAAGGTTGTGTTGGAAGAAAGCGAGAAGTCTCTACAAAAGGTGAAAAAGCAAAAACGGCCAAAATGGATGACAGAAGAAACTCTGAAAATTGCCCAGAAACGCAGAGAAGCTAAAGCCAAAGGAGAAAGAAAGACAATTGCAGAACTCAACAGAGATTTCCAACGTGCAGCAAGACAGGACAAGGAAAAGTACTACAATGACACTTGCAAGGAAATAGAAGCAGAAACTATTAGAGGAAGAACAAGATCGGCTTTCCTAAAGCTGCGAGAGTTAAAGAAAAAGTTCCAGCCTCGAATTGGAATGTTACAAGATGCTCAAGGTTCTATGTTGAATGATGCTGAGAAGATCAAGAAAAGGTGGAAGGAATATACAGAGTTTTTATATGATAAAGATCAAGTGGACCAACAGCCGTTTCAACCTATACTTTATGATCAGGAACCATTGGTGATGAAAAAAGAAGTTGAAGCAGCATTGAAAGCCTTATCAAAGAACAAAGCACCAGGCATTGATAGCATTCCCATAGAAGTATTGCAGCAATCTGATGCAGCTGTTACCGTACTTACAAGGCTCTGCCAAGAAATATGGAAGACAACATCATGGCCAACTGACTGGAAAAGATCTGTGTTTATACCAATACTAAAGAAAGGTGATCCAACTGACTGTGGAAATTATCGCACAATCGCTCTGATCCCACATGCCAGCAAGATTCTACTGAAGATTATTCAAAAGAGACTACAGCCATACCTAGAACAAGAACTACCTGAAGTGCAAGCAGGGTTCAGGAAAGGACGAGGAACGAGAGACATCATTGCGGATGTGAGATGGATCCTTGAAAAGACTAAAGAATACCAAAAGGATATCTATTTGTGCTTTATCGACTATAGCAAGGCTTTTGACTGTGTAAACCATGAGAAACTCTGGGCCACATTAAGAAGCATGGGTATACCAGAACACCTGATCGTTCTCTTGCGCAATCTGTACATTGATCAAGAAGCAACAGTTCGAACGGAACAAGGAGAAACAGAATGGTTTAAAATAAGCAAAGGTGTAAGACAAGGCTGCATACTTTCCCCCTACCTGTTTAATTTATATGCAGAACAAATCATCAGAGAAGCAGGACTGTATGAAGACAACAGAGGTGTGAAGATTGGTGGAAGACTCATCAACAACCTTCGCTATGCTGATGATACCACATTACTGGCTGAAAGTGAAGATGATCTGAAACATTTGCTTCTCACAATCAAAGAACATAGTCTCAAAATGGGCCTGCACCTTAATGTAAAGAAGACAAAGATCATGACAATTGGCATAATCAACAGGTTCATCGTTGAAGGAGAAGAAATTGAAATCGTGAACAACTTTAACCTACTTGGATCAACTATCAATAAAGCAGCAACAAGCAGTCAAGAAATCAGACGACGCATTGCTCTTGGCAGAATGGCTATGAAAGACCTAGATAAGATTCTCAAGAGCAGAGATGTCTCTCTCCATACAAAGATTCGACTTGTTCAAGCCATGGTATTTTCAATAACATCATATGGATGTGAAAGCTGGACAGTGAAAAAGACAGACAGGAAGAAAATTGATGCCTTTGAATTATGGTGCTGGCGGCGAATACTGTGTATACCATGGACTGCCCGAAGAACAAACCAGTTGGTACTAGAGGAGATCAAACCAAAGCTTTCTTTAGAAGCTCAGATGACAAGACTTCGACTTTCATACTTCGGACACATCATGCGAAGAGAGAGATCATTAGAGAAAGACATCATGCTTGGCAAGATAGAAGGTCAACGTAAAAGAGGAAGGCCAGCAATGAGATGGATCGCTACAATAACAGCAGCTACGGGTACCAGTCTGTCAACAATGAGCCGCCTGACTGAAGACCGAACACAATTTAGGATAGCTATCCAGAGGGTCGCCATGAGTCGACTCCGACTCGACGGCACTTAACAACAACATAATTGTTACATTTTTTGGGAACTTCTATTTGTATTGATTTATCATATAGCTGTTCAGCAAAATACAACTGTATATTTTCTATGAAGTTTAGAATTGATTTTTGTATAAATAAAAATATAAATATATAATCGAAAATTTATTTTATAATTATTTTTCATAGAGAGTTTATCAAACGTATAATTGGGTAATTTTTTAGATTGAAACTGTTAGTTTATGTATGAGTATTTATGAAAATCAAATATATTTTTGCATTGTATGTTTGGATGAACATTTAGATAGTCATGGTTTAATGGGATTCAGCCAACATAGCTTTAGCCAGGGAACTCTGGTCTTACTAATCTGTTATATTTTTTCTGAAGGTGTAAATAAACAGGTAGACAAAGGTGGGTCAGTCAATATAGTGTATCTGGATTTTCAGAAAGCCTTTGACAAGGTCCCTCTCATGAGCAACTCTTGACAAAATTAAAAACTCATGGGATAGGAGGCAGTGATCAGGATCTGGATCTGGTTAAAAGATAGAAAGCAGAGGGTAGTGCTATATGGCCAATTACCCCAGGGATCTGTGCTGGGTCCGCTGCTTTTTACCAAATACGTAAATGACCTGGAAATAGGAACAACGAGTGAGGCAATCAGATTTGTAAATGAGACAAAATTATTCAAAGTTGTTAAAACTCAAGAAGATTGTGAAAAATTGCAATAGGACCTTAATAAATTGGAAAACTGGACATTCAAATGGCAGATGAAATTTAATGTGGACAAGTGCAAAGTTATGCACCTAGGAAAGAACAACCCAAACTATGGTTACACGATGCAAGGTTCCACATTAGGAACCACCACCCCGGAAAAAGGTGGATAACACATTGAAACCATCTACCCAGTGTGCAGTGGCTGCCAAAGAGCAAAGAGAATGCTAGGTATCATAAGGAAAGGAATGGAGATTAAAAAAAGGATATTATAATGCCTCTGTATCGTTCCTTGGTGTGACTGCACCTCAATTATTGTGCGCAAGTCTGGTCGCTGTATCTTAAAACGGATATAGCAGAATTAGAAAAGGTACAGAGAAGAGCCACCAAAATGGTAAAGGGGATGGAAGGATACACCTATGAGGAAAGGCTAAAAAGGTTAGGGCTCTTCAACCTGGAAGAGAGACGGCTGAGGGGATAGAGGTCTATAAATTAATGAAAGGAGTGGAACAGGTAAACGTAGATCAATTGTTTACGCCATCAGTATGTAGAAAGACTAGGGGATATGCAATGAAGCTACAGTATAACCCATATAAGATTAACAGCAGAAAATATTTTTTCACTCAACATGTATTCAAACTCTGGAATTAGTTACCGGAGGATGTAGTAAAACCTGTTAGTGTAGCTGGGTTTAAAGAAGGATTGGACAAGTTCCTGGAGGAAAGGTCCATAAACCAAAGGGGACCTGGGAAATCTACTCTTTGTGGAACCTGTGTGTTCTGGGGAAACTACTAGGTATTTGTGACCTAGATTGGCCACTTTTGGAAACAGGATACTGGACTTGATGGACCTTGGTCTGACCCAGAAAGCACAGTTACTTACCTGTAACAGGTGATCTCTGGGAACAGCAGGAATAAGTCTTCACATATGGGTATCGTCGGTACCGACGGAGCCTGCGCGGGAACGCTCCCCAGCGTCCAAAAGGAAAGCTTTTGGGAGCATCCCACAGCGCCTGCGCGCTGCCTTCCCGCCTTTCCTAACTGCCTCTCTCCAGTTCGAGTTTTAAAGCTGAGACAAAGAGAGAGAGAGAGAGGAAAGGAAAGATAGATAGAGAGATACAACTCCTAGGGGAGGTGGGTGGGTTGTGAAGACTTATTCCTGCTGTTCCCAGAGATCACCTGTTACAGGTAAGTAACTGTGCTATCTCCAGGAACAAGCAGGAATGAGTCTTCACATATGGGGACTCCCCAGCTAGAGATGCCTGGGAGATCACTCAGATTGTGAGTCCCTGGGAAGGGCTCCACCTGCACCCATGAATCTCAGGCATCCAGTCAGGGATGGAGGGTAGGAGTTGATTAGGTATGGAACAGGTGTTTGAGAACAGCCTGACCAAACAAGGCATCCCGGCGGGAGTCCTTGTCCAAGCAGTAATGGGCTGTGAAGGTATGAACCGATGCCCAGGTGGCCGCTCGACAGATTTGGTCGATGGACACAGAGTTAAGATGAGCCATAGAGGCTGCCATGGCTCTCACATTGTGAGCTGTGACATGGCCCTCCAGAGAAAGGTTCTTACTTTGATAGGCGAAGGAAATACACTGAGCAATCCAGTTAGACAGAGTTCTCTTAGAGACTGGAAGTCCTAAATGAGAAGGATCAAAAGCAACAAAAAGTTGAGGACTTTCTATGTTGCTGTGCTCTTTGCAAGTAAAAGGCTAAAGCTCTTTTACAGTCCAAGGTATGAAGATGCATGAGGCCTTGGAAAAAACACAGGTAGGCAGACCGCTTGGTTCAGATGAAAAGGCGAGACCACCTTTGGCATAAAGTGTGGATGAGTCCTAAGGACTACCTTGTCATGATGGAACCTTGTATAAGGTGTATCAGCTACTAGCGCTTGCAAATCACTAATGGGGCGTGCTGACGTGATTGCAATGAGAAAGATAACCTTCCAAGAAAGGAATTTCAAGGAGGTAGTAGCTAAAGGTTCAAAAGGTGGCTTCATGAGCTGCCCAAGAACCAGGTATAAGTCCCATGCCACCGGTGGTGGCCTAATGGGAGGCTTAGTTAGAAGGCGGCCTCTCATAAATCTTGCTATAAGAGGATGAGAGAAAATAGGCTGTCCATTTAGAGGCTTAAAGGAAGCCACAATAGCACTCAAATGGACTCTTACTGAGTTACTCTTAAGTCCTGGATTGGATAAATGAAGGAGATACTCCAGCAATGATTCCAGAGGTATCGCAAGGGGGTTAAGACCCTTTTGCGAACACCATATGGTAAACCTTTTCCACTTGAAAGCACAAGTGCGTCTTGTGGAAGGTTTCCTGGAAGCAAAAAGAATCTCTCTTACTTGCTGAGGGAGATTAAGATGATGGAGATCTAGGCCTTCAACAACCAAGCCCTGAGATGCAGAGACTGGGGATTGGGATGCCATAACATTACGTCCTCCTAAGATAGGAGATCTGGAGCAGACCCTAACTCTAGGGTGCTTGAGAGAGATGTAGAAGCAGAGGGTACCACACTTGCCGTGGCCAATGTGGAGCTATGAGAATCATATGGCCTCTGTCTCTCTGAAGCTTGAACAGGGTTTGGGAATTAGGGGAATGGGTGGAAAGTCATACAGGAAGTCGTATTTATTTATTTATTTATTTACTTACATTCTCTTATATACTGCGCTATTCTGCATCAGTGCGGTTTACATTGAACAAACTGAAATTACATTGAACAGGGCATTATAACTTGGAGATAACTATTTTACAGGGAATATGGGCTATGGAGGGTTAAGTGGCTTGCCCAAGACTACAAGGAGCACCTGTGGGACTAGAAACCCCAGTCCTTCCGGCCCAAGGTTGCTGTCTTCTAGTGGGATTTGAACCCCTGACCTTCCAGCCTGAAGTACCTTGCCCCAACCACTAGGCCACTCCTCCACTGCACTCCACTCTTGACTCCAATGAAGGAGGAAAGCATCCCTGGCCTGAGCCCCCTGAGCCGGAATTCTGAAACAGAACCGGGGAAGTTTGGCATTCCACGGACTTGCAAAGAAGTCTATGTCCGGGGATCCCCAAATTTGAAAAATCTTGGCCACCTGGTCTGCATGCAGAGACCACTCGTGTGGAAGCAGAACTCGACTGAGTCTGTCTGCCCAAGAGTTTTGTATGCCTGGAAGATACACTGCCAGAAGATGAATCTGATGCTCTCTGGCAAGGGCCCATTGTCGCAAAGCTTCGTTGCAAAGCGACAGAGAGCCTGTACCCCCCTGCTTGTTTACGTAGAACATGGCTACTTGATTGTCTGTATGAATGAAGACTGTCTTGTAGCTGAGCAGGGTGTGGAACACTCGCAGCGCAAAGAAGATTGCTCTGAGCTCCAAGAGATTTATTTATTTATTGAACGGTTTTATATACCGCCTTTCAGAAAAATCAAAGCGGTTTACATAGAACAAAACTTGAACATTACATTGAAACTTTTTCAAACAATTGAAATTAAAGTGAACATTAAACTGTATATAATAAAAATGGTAATTTAAGGGTTACAATGCTGAGTAAATGCTGATTAGGTATATAGATAGTTTAAACATATATACAGATTTAAATATTTACAAATTTCAAAAATCTTATCTTATCTGAGCAAGGAAAAATGTATTGTAGTTCATTAGAATTATTAGTGTAAAGAGTAAATGTGATAATGTGGAGACTTGGGTATTGTAAGATAGAGTAAGAAAAAGGAAAAAGTAAGTTGTGAATTAATGAATATGAGTATACATGAGTTTAAGTGGGAAATATTTCATCTTTTGGTAATGAGTCTCCAAAGTACTCTATAAATAAGTGAGTTTTAAGATCTTTTCGAAATGCTGAAAGATCTGTGATACCTCTATCCGGCAGAGCGTTCCATATTTAAGAAGCATTGAAGCTGAATGCCCTATTTGTTGTAGTTTTATTGAGTTTTGAAAAGTTGTTTGGAACAAGTAGTGTGTTCAGGTTCCTTTGTCTCACTGTTCTGGTCCTTGAATGAATTGTCAGTAGATCAGTTAGATATGATGGGGCTATATCTCTTATCAGTTTGAACATTGTTATGATAACTTTATATTTTATCCTACTTTGTATAGGTAACCAGTGAAGTTTGTAGATTGATGTGTAGATGAGTCTCCTGTGGAGTCCAAAGTGCCTTGGGTGGAGAGGTCTTGCAGATGAGCTCCCCAACCCATTGGTGAAGCATCTGTTATGAGTGTTGCCTGGGGTAAAGGTTGTTGAAATGGGGACCCCGCCAACAGGTTTTGAGTGGACTGCCACCATTGGAGGGACAAAATAAGGCGATTTGTGTTTGCTATTTTGTCTGACAGGCACCCTGATGCCTTAGTCCATTGAGTGGATAAAGTCCACTGGGCTGCTCTCATATGGAGGCAAGTATAAGGAACACATGCACGGTAGATGCCATGTGGCCTAGTAGTTGTAACATTTCTCAAGCAGTGAGATGAGGCTTTAGCACTGCTTGAAAAGCTAACTGCACCATGCGAAGGCAATGTGTCTGGGGAAGATATCTTTATCTTTAACAACACATTTAATATACTGCTCTTACCCAGGGCACCAGAGCGGTTTACAATAACAAAATAATAAGGCCCTTGCTTTCCTGGTATGCAGCAAAGCTCCTATGAACTCTAGAGACTGAGTGGGAGTTAGGCTGGATTTTGGGATGTTTATGACCAGACCCAAATACTGAAGGATACGCATTGTGCAAGATAGAGAAATCCTGGCCTCTGACTAAATAGGAGAAGATGAATATTCCTAGAGTGCGAAGAAATGCTGCTACCACAGCCATGCATTTCGTGAACACTCTTGGTGCTGAGGCCAGGCCAAAAGGAAGCACCCTGTATTGGTAGTGCTTTCCTTGAAAAAGGAACCGAAGGAACCTTCTGTGAGTTGGATGGATGAGAACATGAGTATACTCATTCATGAGATCTAGAGAACAAAGCCAATCCTGACTCTGAAGGTATGACAGCAGGGTTCCCAGAGAAATCATCTTGAATATCTCCTTGAACAGGAATTTGTTCAATACTCTGAGATCTAATATAGGTCTTTGTCCCCCTGTGTTCTTTGGGATAAGGAAATAGGGGGAGTAAAACCCTGTACCCTGTTGAGGAATGGGTACCTCTTCTACTGCCCCTTAAGCAAGAAGCATAGTGACCGTTGAGGGCCAGGAAGGGTAAGTTCTCTAGATGGAAGTCAAAGGCCTTACGGAGGCTGAGACAGTTGAGGCTTAGCAGTCTTTGCTTTCCTTTGTTTAGGTGGTTGCTGACTCTTCCGGACAGGCTGACCTGCAGAAGGCCCCTGCTGAGAATAAGAGGGATAAAACCTCTTCTTTTTGGAGAAGAATGGTTTCTTGAAAGATTTCTTCCTTGCAGGATCAGCTGTGGCTTTGGATAATCTATCCAAAGTGGAGTTGTCAGCATCCAATTCATTGGCTTTTTCTTGCCAATTTTTGCCGAATAGATTCTCACCTGTACAAGGGATATTGGCCAGTTTGTCTTGTACCCAGAGCTCCAAATCAGATGCCTGGAGCCAGGCAATTCTACATGAACCTATGGCAATGGCAGAGGTTCTGCTTATGCACTCAAAACAGTCAAAAGCTGCATGATTGACAAATTTAGAAACATCCTGGGCATGTTTAACCAGTGTGAGAAAATCCTGCCTCTTATCTTCAGGAAGAAGAGGGCTCAAAACCTCTAAATCTCCTGTGACTTCCTTAAGGAACATTCCCATATATAAAATATAGGAACTGATCCTGGCAGAAAGCATGGAAGCCTGGAAAGTACGACGTCCAAAGGCATCCAAAGTTCGACACTCACGTCCGGGAGGATTAGAGGCATGCCTCTTTGCACGTCTGATCCTTCTCATAGTTGATTCCACTACAATAGAGTGGTGAGGAAGCCGAGTCTTCTGGAAGCCAGGACACGGAGGTACACGATACATGGTATCCAGTCTATGAAAGTGAGGAGAGGTGGTAAGGGGTGTTTCCCACATTCATAACATGAGATCATGTAATATCTCATGGATAGGCAAAGTAGCTGCCTCCTTAGAAGCCCTGGGATATTGTAGAATCTCCAACTCCTTTGCCCTGGGCTCTGTTTCAGGAGCCACAGTCATGGAAAGACCTCGAGCCACCTCCCTGATAAAATCCTGAAAGGAGATATCTTCTGGAGGAGACATCCTATGTTTGGAAGAGGAAGGCTCCTCGGGGAGAAGTACTCCGGTACTGACAGAGCTGTCAGAATCCTCAGACTCCTCCGAGGATTCAAATTACCTTCTGTCCGGATGCTCATGTAGAGCACGATACCCGTACTGACCGAAGTCGGTGCCGGGGGGAATCGGTATCGGTGTATCGGTACAGGAAGGCATGGCTTGACTGGGTGCCGGCAATGCAGACATTGATGTCAATGCTGTCGGTACCGGAACAGACACCGGTGCCGGTTGAACTGTCTGACACGGTTCCGAGGGTTTTGATGCCGCAAGGAGAGCTGCCAGACTGCGTTCAATAGCCAGGAAACTCTGGTCTATCGATGCTGCCGATACCTGGGTATCGGTACCGGAGAAAGCAGCCGGTACCCCAGAGCATGGCACCAGTAGTTCTGCCGAGATTGAGGCCTCGAGAACATCCTGGAGCCCCGATAATGCTTTGGAAGCCGAAGCCTCAAGCTGGGGAAATTTTGCCGGTACAGAACCCTCAAGGGCAATGCCAGAAGTATCTCGATGCTTGGAAGGAGATCTACCCTTTGAGGACCAGCCAGACTTATGTTTAGTTACCTGAGATCCATGGGAGGAAGACAAAGCCCTGGAAGACGTCGATGCCACAGAGGCTGCATCGGAGGGAAAAAGGGTGCTGAGCTTAGCAGCCCGGTTTTGTCCACCCCTCTATGACATCATGGCCTGCAGCCCTCTTGGACATCATTTCCTGCCTGAAGCCCTCCGGCCCAACATCGGCTCTCCCAAGGGGGGATTGAGCAGCCAGAGCACCACTACACCCCCGAAAGCGTGTGAAGCCCAATCGGGGCTGCCCGGGCGAGCTACTTAAAGGAGCGCCATCGGGCACACGATCCTTTTCCTGCCTGCAGCCCTCCGGCCCAACATCGGCTCTCCCAAGGGGGGATTGAGCAGAGGGAGCACCACTACACCCCCGGAAGCGTTTGCAGCCCAATCGGGGCTGCTTGGGCGAGCTACTTAAAGGAGCACCATCGGGCGCACCCGCACCTTGCGGGCCTGCACCTGAGGGCCTCGCCAGAGGGCCCTTTGGCGTGGCTCTTAGGCGGGGACCTCAACAGAGTGACCACTGGACTGAAAACCGTGTGTAACTGCGTTTGTCATCCCTCCCACCAGGACCGGTCCACGTCTTTTCGAGACTCACCCAAGGGACTACCCAGAAAAGTCGGGAACAACAGACACCACCTACACACAATTCATGTGGTACAGATACTGCAAAAAAGAGAAGTGTCCTTGAGCACTAACATAGACTTGCCTCAGCCCTGCACCTCGATTCCACTAAAAGGGACACCTTCCAGCTTCTCTAACACAAAACCAATCCAGATCTGTCCTACATTCCCCTCTGGCACGGCGTGGACTGAGAGGAACAGTCTGTACGCTACCACCTCTACGGCAGCAGTGTGTAAGAACCAAACGTAAAAATCAAAAACAGACCGTCCTACTACGCCTGCCCAATGCACCACAACAGACACTGTAAGTTTACTTGAACTCTAACTAGTTTTAAAAGTATAACGCTGTAAATAATTCATAGTAACCTACCATTACAAGTCTATTTATCCCTCTGTACTTTACTGATGTAATTTAGGTTGCTGTACAAAGTACCTGTTGCAAAGTATTTGTTGCAAACTATCTGATACAAAGTTTCTGAGCTGATGTTAATTTATTTATTTGCAATACTTTTATATACCGCCAATTCCTAAGATCATTGGCGGTTTACATCAAACAATATCAAAAGGTAAAAAGGAGACTGTTGTAGTTGTTATGGAAGGACAGACTAGATAGAAATATGACGACAGAAAAGGACCACATAGCCTATGTTTCTAAAATCAGAATACAGAGAACAATGTGTAACTATAAACCAATACATGTAACATTAAGCAACTTTATACAAGTAGTATATCAGGATTAGAACTATTTACATAATTTACATATATACTAAATTTTAGACATCGGCTTGGTTACAAATATGGGTAATAGAAACTGTATGGGATAACAGATTCAGATTGTGTTATGGAGGATGGGAGGTCATATCCAGGTCACAATCCATATTGAAGTAGTGTTGTGTGAACAGATGTGTTTTTAGTTCTCTTCGGAACTTTTTTAAGTCTTATATCTTTCTAAGCTGGTCAGGGAGATTATTCAACAAGGTTGGTGCAATATATGAGAAGGCACTGTTGCTTGTTTAGTCTTTCTTATTAAGTCAGACACTAGGATGGTGATAAGATTCCTTATTATTCTGTTTTCAGGTGGGTTGTGAATCAGTGTGGATAGGTATGATGGGGCAATCTTATTGATTAATTTGAATGTGATCAATATGATTTTATATTGAATCCTGCTCGAAATAAGCAGCCAATGTAGTGAGTATAGGAATGGAGTAATGTGGTCAGTGTTCAAAGTATAGATGACTCTAAACCTAACCTCAATCCGCTGTAATTTGTAACATTTGTATTCAGATTTCCTCTGTTGCTATCAACGTAGGAACATATATTTTCTCTCATGCTTTTCTCCTACGTATCATACTACATATACTACTATAACTGAGTTCTTAAATCAAAATGAAGCTTGTAAACATTACTATGCACTTTCTATATGCCCTATGTATTTCTATGTGTCTACTACTCTCATCCAGCATATGCCTTCAAACACCATACCAACATCTTGATCATACTGGAATCACTCACATACATATCATTCCCTACCACCATAGACAAAAATGGAAAACCCCCCCCCCACCCCTCCCCCCCCTCGGTACCCAGATACGCAGACAAAAAGGTTAATCCACATAAGAGTAAAACCAAAAAACAAAACTAAAGAACTAACTACACTCACTCAAAAACTAAAAATCATTCTTATCAATGTAAGATCTGTTAGAAATAAAATCCCACTTATCACAGACCTCATCACTGATGAGAAAACAGACTCTCTTTGCCTAACTGAGACCTGGCTAACCAATTCTGACACAGTCTTATAAAACCAAATAAAAATAAAAGGATTTACCAACATCCAATAAAAATCAATCCTCAACCTTCCCAGAATCAATGGAAGACATGGGCTTTAAGCAAACAATCAAACACCCCACACACATTAAAAGAAACACTCTTGACTTAGTCTTCATTCCTGAACACGTTTGAATTACCTCAATATACTCCTCCTACTATAACACAGATTCCATGGTCTGACCATTTTATGATTCAATTTACTATTTCCATTCCTTACACCTCTATTATTCATCAACATAATTCACACCAAGGGCCAAGATTTCGTCCATTTGTATCAGAAGATTTCCTTGGTACTATCGTACCCCAGCTTGATACAGACCCTAACAACCTCGACAAAGCTATTTCTAATTGGAACACTAATAAAAACAGCTTCCAAACCATTAGCAACCTACTCTAATAAGCTCTATAAAAGAACATCAGAAAAATGGTACACGCATGAACTAGTTTCAATTTAAAAAAATCTCTGAAAACTTGAAAATAAATGGAGAACAAAAAAAACACCAGAACTCCGGAAAGCACAGTTACTTACCTGTAACAGGTGATCTCTGGGAAAAGCAGGAATAAGTCTTCACATATGGGGTACGTCGGTACCGACGGAGCCTGCGCGGGAACGCTCCCCAGCTTCCTAAAAAGGAAAGCTTTTGGGAGCATCCCACAGCGCCTGCGCGCTGCCTTCCCGCCTTTCCTAACCATCTCTCCTCAGTTCGAGTTTAAAGCTGAGACAATAGAGAGAGAGAGGAAAGGAAAGATAGAAAAAGAGATACAACTCCTAGAGGAGGTGGGAGGGTTGTGAAGACTTATTCCTGCTGTTCCCATAGATCACCTGTTACAGGTAAGTAACTGTGCTATCTCCAGGAACAAGCAGGAATGAGTCTTCACATATGGGGACTCCCTAGCTAAGATGCCTGGGATATCCCCAAGGATATGAGACCCTGGGAAGGGGTCTACGTCCTCCTATGGATCTCAGGCATCCATCCAGGGGAGGAGGGTAGGAGTTGTTTAAGAATGGAACAGGTGTTTGAGAACAGCCTTGTCCAAGCAGTAATGGGCTGTGAAGGTATGAACCGAGGCCCAGGTGGCTGCTCGACAGATCTGGTCGATGGACACAGAATTTAGATGAGCCATAGAGGTCGCCATGGCCCTCACATTATGAGCTGTGACATGGCTCTCCAGAGAAAGGTTCTTACTCTGGTAGGCAAAAGAAATACACTGAGCAATCCAATTGGACAGTGTTCTCTTAGAGACTGGAAGTCCCAAATGAGAAGGATCAAAAGCAACAAAAAGCTGGGAAGACTTTCTATGTTGCTGTGTCCTTTGTAAATAAAAAGCGAGAGCTCTTTTACAATCCAGAGTATGAAGATTCTTCTCTGCACTGGATGCATGAGGAGCTGGAAAAAAGACAGATAAATATACCGCTTGATTAAGATGAAAAGGTGAGACCACTTTAGGCATAAATTGTGGATTTGTCCTAAGGACTACCTTATCATGATGGAACCTTGTATAAGGTGGATTAGACACTAATGCCTGCAGTTCACTGATGCGGCGAGCTGAAGTGACTGCAATGAGGAAAATAACCTTCCAGGAAAGAAACTTCAAGGAGGTAGTGGCTAAGGGTTCAAAAGGTGGCTTCATAAGCTGACCAAGAACCAAATTTAAGTCCCATGCCACCGGAGGAGGCCTAATGGGAGGTTTACTTAAAGTTAGGCCTCTCATGAATCTTGCAATGAGAGGATGAGAGGAAATAGGTTGTCCATTGATGGGCTTAAGGGATGCTGCAATAGCACTCAAATGGACTCTTACTGAATTCGTTTTAAGGCCTGCATTGGAAAGATGCAGGAGATAGTCTATCAGAGAATTTAAAGGTAGTGCTAGAGGGTCAAGACCCTTTTCAGCACACCAAATGGAAAACCTCTTCCATTTAAAAGCATAAGAACGCCTGGTGGAAGGTTTTCTGGAAGCATGGAGGATATCCTTCACTTGTTGAGAAAGATTCCAGTCTTGAAGGTCTAGGCCTTCAGTAACCAAGCTCTGAGGTGTAGGGACTTGGGGTTTGGGTGCCACAAAGTCCCTTCCTCCTGGGACAGAAGGTCTGGAGCAGCTCCCAAGTCCAGGGAGGGGGCTTGGGAGAGATGTAGAAGTAGAGGGTACCACACTTGGCGTGGCCAGCGTGGAGCTATGAGGATCATAGATCCTTGATCCCTCTGGAGTTTGAACAGAGTCTTGGGAATCAAGGGAATGGGTGGAAATGCATACAGGAAGCCCTGACCCCAATGAAGGAGGAAGGCATCCTTGGCCTGAACTCCCTGACACGGAATTCTGGAACAGAACCGGGGAAGTTTGGCATTCCACGGACTTGCAAAGAGGTCTATGTCCGGGGTTCCCCATTCTTGGAAGATTCTGAGTACCTGATCCATGTGCAGGGACCATTCGTGTGGAAGCAGAACTCGACTGAGTCTGTCTGCCCAAGAGTTTTGGACTCCTGGGAGGTATACTGCCAGGAGATGGATATGATGCTCTCTGGCGAAGGCCCACAATCTTAAAGCTTCGTTGCAAAGCGACAGAGAGCCAGTTCCTCCTTGTTTGTTTATGTAAAACATGGCTACTTGATTGTCCGTATGAATGAGGACTGTCTTGTAGCTGAGGAGCGTATGAAAGACCTTGAGAGCTAGAAAAAACTGCTCGAAGCTCCAAGTGGTTGATATGAAGAGAGGTCTCCTGTGGGGACCAAGTGCCTTGAGTGGAGAGGTCCTGTAGATGGGCTCCCCAACCTGTTTGGGAGGCATCTGTTGTGAGGGTTGCTTGGGGCAACAACTGTTGGAAGGGGGACTCCAGCAACAAATTTTGAGTGGACATCCACCATTGGAGAGACCAAAATGACGTTTGGTGGTTGCTATTTGGTCTGAGAGAGCTCCTGAAGCTTGAGTCCACTGGGTGGACAAAGTCCATTGAGCTGCTCTCATGTGTAGGCGAGCATAGGGTACCACATGTACTGTGGAAGCCATGTGGCCTAGCAGTTGTAGCATCTCCCGGGCAGTTAAGTGGCTCTTTGACTGAATCTGGGAGGCTAACTGCACTAGATGTTGGCAACGGGCCTGAGGAAGTAGTGGTATCCAACCAGGTCCCTATGAATTCTAGGGACTGAGTAGGGGTGAGCTGAGACTTTGGGAGGTTTACCACAAGTCCCAGATACTGCGAAATGTGCCTTGTGCGGTCCAGGGAAATCTGGGCCTCTGACTCAGATGGAGCTTGAATGAGTCAGTCGTCCAGGTATGGGAAGACAAATATTCCCAGATTGCGTAGAAATGCAGCAACTATTGCCATGCATTTGGTGAACACTCTTGGAGCAGAGGCCAGACCGAAAGGAAGGACTCTGTATTGGTAATGTTTTCCTTGGAAAAGAAACCGTAGGAATCTTCTGTGAGAGGGATGGATGAGGACATGTGTGTACACATCCTTGAGATCTAGAGAACAAAGCCAATCCTGACTCTGAAGGTATGGAAGGAGAGTGCCCAGAAAAAGCATCTTGAACTTCTCCTTGCATAGAAATTTGTTCAATTCTCTGAGATCTAAGATGGGCCTGTATCCCCCTGTCTTCTTTGGAATGAGAAAATAGGGGGAGTAGAACCCTGACCGTTGATGAAGAAGAGGAACTTCTTCTATTGCCCCTTGGGCAAGAAGGGTAGCTACCTTTTGACCCAGAAGGTCGAGAAGAGATGTGGGAGAATTGAAGTGTCTCACCATGGTGTGGGGAGGAAGGTCTGAGAAATGAAGCTTGTAGCCCACTCTTATGATGGAGAGGGTCCACTGCTCTGATGTTATTTGCTCCCATCTGGGAGCAAAATGAGCCAACCTTCCTGGAATGGTGAGAGGCTCTGGCTGCTTTAGAGCCAGAAAGGCTAAGTTCTCTAGCATCAAGTCAAAAACCCTGAGGAGGTTGGGCCTGCTGAGTTGCAGCAGCCCCTGTAGGCTTAGCCTGGCCTGTTTAGGTTGCTGACACTTAGTGGTAAAGCGACCTGTAGAAGATTGTTGGCCAGAAGTAGAAGGAAATCTGCCTTTTTTAAAGAAAGATTTTTTAAAAGGCTTTTTCTTGGCAGGAATGGAGGTTGACTTTGAAAGTCTATCCAGAGCAGAGTTTTCTGCATCCATTTGAGTGGTTTTTATTTGCCATTCTTTGCCAAATAGGTTTTCACCTGTACAGGGAAGATTTCCTAAGCCATCTTGAACCCAGGGTTCTAAATCAGAAGCCTGGAGCCAAGCAATTCTGCGAGCAGCTATGGCAATGCCTGAAGCTCTGCTGGCACCTTCAAAGGAGTCAAAAGCTGCCCTCTTGGAAAACTTTGAAATGTCTTGAGTATGCTTAAGCCAAATGAGGAATTCCTCCCTTTTATCCTCTGGAAGAAAAGGGAGGAAAGTGTGCAGCTTTTCTGCAACTTCTTTTAGAAACATACCCATGTAAAGACTATATGAGTTGATTCTCCAAGGTCCGGCATTCTCTTCCTGGAGGAGCAGAAGTGTGTCTTTTTATACTCTTTATCCTTTTCATAGCTGACTGCACCACAATGGAATGGTGAGGAAGCTGAGTTTTATGAAATCCAGGACAGGGAGGAACACGATACATAGTGTCCAATCTGCGAGAATGAGGAGAGAGAGTGAGAGGAGTCTCCCATAGATCAATCATGTGTTCATAAAGAATCTCATGAATTGGTAAGGTGACTGCCTCTTTAGGAGCCTTAGAATAGCCTAAAATATCCAATTTTTTTGCTCTAGGCTCTGATTCAGCGGTTACTGAAATAGAAAGTCCTTTAGCTACTTCTCTTAGGAAGTCTTGAAAGGACAAGTCCTCTGGAGGAGACACTCTTCTTTTTGGAGAAGACGGCTCTTCAGGAAGGGCTATGGATACTTCAGGAGACTCGTCTGATGTATCAGAATCATCAGAGGAATCAAAGTATCGCCTGTCAGGGTGCTCTTCCAACGCTCGATACGCGTATCGAGCAGTATCGACATCGGGCGTCCCCGGTACCGGATCGGTACCGGATCGGTACCGATAAGCAGCCCTGGACAAGGAACCGCAGTAGCCGGTATCCTGGTCAATGTCGTCGGTACCGGTATCGGCACTGGTGCCGGTACCGGAGCCGATACCGACAACGGAGTTTGTTTCGGTACCAGCGGCGTCGCAGCTTGAATGAAGGCCGTAATAGCCCGCTGCATGGACAGAACATTCTGATCCATCGACGCCATGAATGCCTGGAAATCGGTACAGGGAGATTGTGCCGGTACCCCAGAGCATTCTAACAGGTGATCGGTCGAGGCCGTGCCATCGATGTCAACCTGTAACCCCATAGGAGCAGCTTTGGAAACCGGAGCTTCCCGCCGGGGTTGTTTTGCTGGTGCAGGATCCTCGAGGGCAAGCCCGGAGGCATCTCGATGCTTAGAGGGAGATCTACCCTTCGAGGACCTGCTAGATTTATGTTTGGTTACCTGAGATCCATCAGGAGAAGAAGACCTGGAAGATGTCGATGCTACCGACGCTGCATCAGCGGGAAACAGCACATGGAGCTTAGCTGCTCGGTTCTGTAAACCCCGTTTAGACATTAGAGAGCAGTGTAACAGAAATAGTACCGCTACACTTAGTGCATTTCTTGAACCCGGAGGCTGGTTTTTCCATGAGGAAAATTTTCTTGTAGGCCCTGAGGCCCAAGAGGAAAAATACACTAAGTGAAGAAAACATAGATTTTTTATTTTTTTTTTTGAAAGAAATTAAGAGAAAAAGACCGGCGGTACCGGTCCGGAGTCGGGGAAGGCAGACACGAGACCAAGAAATAAAATAAAATAAAAAACTTCTTCAGCGGTGACAGGGCTCGCGGCAAAGAAGAACTGAGGAGAGATGGTTAGGAAAGGCGGGAAGGCAGCGCGCAGGCGCTGTGGGATGCTCCCAAAAGCTTTCCTTTTTGGGAAGCTGGGGAGCGTTCCCGCACAGGCTCCGTCGGTACCGACGTACCCCATATGTGAAGACTCCTTCCTGCTTGTTCCTGGAGATTCTATACTTTTCAACTCTTAATGCATACAGATCAGCAACTAACAACACCAAAAAACAATATCATACATCAATACTATCTAAAGCTATTAACCGCCCAAGGGAACTATTTGAAATTGTAAAATCTTTATCTGAAGCCCCTACTCCTAACTCCCACCTAGTCTCTATTAACCCACAAGATCTAGCAAACTATTTTGCTAGCAAACTTAAACTATCTCTAATACCAATACCTGACTCCTTCCCAAATACAACAAATAGCAGCAATGTATGGAAATCCTTCCAGCTTATGGATAAGAAACAATTGCTCAATATAATTTATTTTATTTATTTATTTTTATTTATTTAACAGCATTTCTATACCGCCTTATCTTACAATCAAGGCGGTATCACAGCAAACAATCAAAAGGAGTGAACATGTTTTTCATGCAGTGAAGGTTATATCGTGAATTGTGTGTAAGATTTGTTGTGTGTTTGATTAGGTTGAGCTATGTACAATGTGCGCTATGATACATCGTGTGCTGTAATACATTTTCTATACATTGAGTGTTAAAGAAAGAGTCGTTACTCACCTGTAACAAGTGTTCTCCAGGAGCAGCAGGAATCAGTCCTCACTTATGAGTGGCATCGACGCAGATGAAGCCCCAGCGGAGCATTTCCCCAGCTTTCCATGAAAGCCTTTGGGAATGCTGGCACGCATGCGCGTTTCCCTTTCCGCCTAAAGGTGCCAGCTTACCTCAGTCAAATGACATAGCTAAGAACAGCACACAAAAATGTAAAAATTAAACTATGTACAACTGCAACTCCAAGGGGATGAGGGAGGGTAGTGAGGACTGATTCCTGCTGCTCCTGGAGAACACCTGTTACAGGTGAGTAACTACTCTTTCTCCAGGACCAAGCAGGAAGTCAGTCCTCACTTATGGGTGACTCCCCATCTCTGGGCTACCAGGAACCCAGGCTGAACAAGAGAACTCCCTCTAGTCTCAGCAACACAGTAAAGGCTTTGCAAGGACACACCCTCCACAGGTAGCCCAACCAGAGGGCAGGAGTTGCCTAGACCTCAAAGTGATTCCGGAGTACTGCCTGGCCAAAAGCACTGTCCCTACGGGACTCCCTCTCCAGACAGTAGTGGACTGCAAATGTCTGGCTTGAAGACCAAGTAGCAGCCCTGCAGATGTCTTGCAATGGGACAGAGCGGAGGTGAGCCACTGATGCAGCCATTGCCCTGACACGGTGGGCCGTGACCCTACCCTGCAAAGGAAGGTCAGCCGCCCTGTAAGCCCAGGTGATACAGTCAGCCACCCAGATGGACAAGGTACGCTTGGACACAGGCCTCCCCAAGTTATTGGGGTCAAAAGAAAGGAAGAGCTGAGAAGCCTTCCTGTGACCTTGCGTACGTTCAAGGTAGAAGGATAAGGCCCTCCTACAGTCCAAGGTATGGAGAACTGTTTCAGCCTGACTTGCATGAGGCCTAGGGAAGAAAGTAGGAAGAACCACCTCCTGGTTGAGGTGGAAAGAGGAGACAACCTTAGGAAGGAACTTAGGGTGAGTCCTGAGAACCACCCTGTTTTTATAGAACCTGGTGTAAGGTCTATCACAGACCAAGGCCTGAAGCTCACTCTCCTAGCTGAAGTAAGGGCTATCAGAAAGACAGTCTTCCAGGAAAGGAAGCGTAGAGGGCAAGTAGCCATAGGCTCAAAAGGTGGGCGAGTCAGCTGCTGCAAGACCACATTCAGCTCCCACTCAGGAGCAGGACGTATGGGACGTTTGAGCAGAAGCAAGCCTCTGAGAATCCTAGACACCAAAGGGTGCACAGACAAGGAATGGCCCTCAACTAGGGAGTGGTGAGCTGCCAAAGCAGAGAGGTGGACCCGAACAGAGTTGGACTTGAGAGCCTGATTGGACAAGTGCAGCAGGTACTGAAGCACTACTGACACAGTACAGGAGAAAGGATCCTCAGCACGTAGCTGACACCACACAGAGAACCTTTTCCACTTGAGAGCATAGGTCTTCCTAGTGGATTGTTTTCTGGAGGAGAGGACAACCTCCTCAACCTCGGGAGGCAGGCCCCAGGGAGCCAACACTACCCTTTCAACCTCCATGCCATCAGATTGAGAGCTTTGAGATTGGGATGCAGCAAGGAGCCCTGATCCTGAGAGAGAAGGTCGGGTTGCAATCCCAGAGGCAGAGGCAGATCCACTGCCAGTTGAAGCAGGAGGGGGAACCAAGGCTGCCTTGGCCACCTGGGAGCTACCAGGAGGACTGAGGCCCTGTCTCGGAGAATCTTGAACAGTGTTCGGGCCACCAGAGGGGTGGGAGGAAACGCATAGAGTAGGCCCTGAGTCCAGGGAATCAGAAAAGCATCTGCTGCTACTCTCAGAGGATGCGGTTGCCTGGAGCAGAACCTTGGCAGCTGGTTGTTCAGTGGACTGGCAAACAGGTCTATGGAGGGAAGCCCCCATCTCAAGAAAATCTTTTGAACCACTAAAGGATGTAGCTGCCACTCGTGTGGTTGCAGAATCCTGCTCAATCTGTCGGCAAGGGAATTCTCCTGGCCTGGAAGATAGACTGCTTTGAGGAGCATATTGTGTTTCAGGGCAAAGGAACAGAGGTCCTGGGCCTCCTGGCAAAGGGGCTGGGAACCTGTACCGCCCCATTTGTTTACATAGAACCTGGCTACCTGGTTGTCTGTTTGGATCAAGACAGACTGTTCTGCCAGGGAAGCAATAAAAGCCTTGAAGGACAAGCGGATAGCTCTGAGTTCCAGTAGATTGATCTGCTGGGACGCCTCCCAATGAGACCACAGGCCCTGGGTGCACTTGTCTAGGCAGTGTGCTCCCCAACCCTGCAGAGAGGCATCGGTGGTCAGTACCACTATATGAAGTGGGATCTGAAAGGGCACCCCACCAGCAGATTGGGGGGGGGGTGCAACCACCAGTTGAGGGAGGCCAGGAAACGGTGGGACACTCTGATCCTGTCTCTGAGACAGCCTGAGGCTTGTGACCACTGAGTCCGAAGGCACAACTGGGCAGGTCTCATACTGAGCCTGGCATTGGGGGTCACCTGTACCGTCAACGCCATATGGCCCAGAAGCCTGAGACAGAGTCTGGTGGAGACCAGGGACCTGTGCAGAAACTTGCTGGCGAGGTCCATGAGCCTTTGTGCTCGGTCCACTGGTAAGAATGCTCTTGCCAGCTGAGAATCCAACCTTGCTCCTATGAACTCCAAGTTCTGGGAGGGGAGCAAAGTGGACTTTGCGAAGTTGATGACAAAGCCCACCTTTTGGAGCAGTTCTATGGTCCTGTTGGTGGCCTGCTGAACTTCTAGGGAAGTCTGGCCTCTGATGAGCCAGTCGCCTAGGTAAGGAAACACAAAGATGCCCTGATTTCTCAGGTAGGCTGCTACCACTGCCAGGCACTTGGTAAAGACCCTGGGAGCGGAGGTTAGTCCAAAAGGCAGTACTCTGTACTGATAATGGTTTCCTCCCACAATGAACCTGAGGTACTTTCTGTGGTCTGGATGAATAAGGATGTGAGTGTAAGCATCCTTTAGATCTAAAGAGCATAGCCAATCTCCCTGCTGGAGGTAAGGCAGAAGAGTTCCAAGAGTAAGTATCTTGAACTTTTCTTTTACTAGAAACTTGTTTAGGTTTCTGAGATCCAAAATGGGTCGAAGACCACCGGTTCTTTTTTGCACCAGGAAATACCTGGAGTAAAGCACAGTTACTTACCTGTAACAGGTGATCTCTGGGAACAGCAGGAATTAGTCCTCACATATGGGTACGTCGGTACCGACGGAGCCCGTGCGGGAAAGCTCCCCAGCTTCTTAGAATAGAAGCTTTTGGGACCTCCCACTGCACATGCGCACTGCCTTCCCGCCTTCCTGAACAGCTCTCCTCAGTTTCGAGTTTATAGCTGAGTCAACAGAGAGAGGACAGGAAGATAGATAGATAAAAGATACAACTCCTAGGGGAGGTGGGTGGGTTGTGAGGACTAATTCCTGCTGTTCCCAGAGATCACCTGTTACAGGTAAGTAACTGTGCTATCTCCAGGAACAAGCAGGAATAAGTCCTCACATATGGGGACTCCCTAGCTTAGATGCATGGGATCCCCTGTAAAGGTTCGCCATCTTCGTATGGATCTCAGGCATCCATTCTGGGAAGGTGGGCAGGAGTTGTTTAGGAATGGAACAGGTGCTTGAGGACAGCCTGGCCAAACAAGGCATCCCGGCAGGAGTCCTTGTCCAAACAGTAATGGGCTGTGAAGGTATGAACCGAGGCCCAGGTAGCGGCTCGACAGATCTGATCTATGGAAACAGAGTGCAGATGAGCCATAGAAGTTGCCATGGCCCTCACATTGTGAGCAGTGACATGGCCTTCCAGAGAAATGTTTTTGCTCTGGTAAGCAAAAGAAATACACTGAGCAATCCAATTGGAAAGTGTACGCTTGGAGACTGGAAGTCCCAAATGGGAAGGATCAAAGGCCACAAAAGTTGAGAAGACTTTCGATGTGGCTGAGTCCTATTAAGGTAAAAAGCGAGAGCGCTTTTACAATCCAGAGTATGAAGGTTCCTCTCTGCATTGGATGCATGAGGAGCTGGAAAAAAGACAGGTAGATATACCTCTTGATTAAGATGAAAAGGCGAGACCACTTTAGGCATAAAGTGGGGATTCGTCCTAAGGACCACCTTATCATGATGAAATCTTGTGTAAGGTGGATTAGCCACTAAAGCCTGCAGCTCACTGATGCGGCGAGCCGAAGTGACTGCAATGAGGAAGATGACCTTCCAGGAAAGAAATTTCAAGAAGGTGGAAAACATTGGCTCAAAAGGTGGCTTCATAAGTTGACCGAGCACTAGATTCAAATCCCATGCGACCGGGGGTGGTCTGATGGGAGGTTTAGTGAGAGTCAGGCCTCTCATGAATCTTGCAACAAGAGGATGAGAGGAGATAGGTTGTCCATTTATATGTTTCAAGGATGCTGCAATAGCACTTAAATGGACTCTTACCGAATTCGTCTTGAGGCCTGCATTGGATAGATGCAGGAGATAATCAAGAAGAGAATTCAAAGGAAGTGCCAGAGGGTCAAGACCCTGCTGAGCACACCAAATGGAAAAACGTTTCCATTTGAAAGCATAGGAACGCCTGGTAGAGGGTTTCCTAGAGGCAGAAAGGATATCTTTCACTGGTTGGGAAAGATGAAAGTCTTGAAGGCTTAAGCCTTCAGTAACCAAGCACTGAGGTGAAGGGATTTGGGGTTTGGGTGCCACAAAGTCCCCTCCTCCTGAGACAGGAGGTCTGGCGCAGCTCCCAGATCCAAGTAGGATCCCTGGGAGAGCTGTAGAAGTAGAGGGAACCACACTTGGCGTGGCCAGCGTGGAGCTATGAGGATCATAGTTCCATGATCCCTCTGGAGTTTGAACAGAGTCTTGGGAATCAAAGGAATGGGTGGAAAGGCATATAGGAATGCCTGATTCCAATTCAGGAGAAAGGCGTCCGTAGCCTGAGCTCCCTGACACGGAGTTCTGGAACAGAACCGGGGAAGTTTGGCATTCCACGGACTTGCAAAGAGGTCTATGTCCGGGGTCCCCCATTCCTGAATGATTCGGTTTATTTGGTCCAAATGTAGGGACCATTCGTGTGGCAGCAGAACTCGACTGAGCCTGTCTGCCCGAGAGTTTTGAACTCCTGGGAGATACACTGCTAGCAGGTGAATCTGATGCTCTCTGGCGAAGGCCCATAGTCTTAGAGCTTCGTTGCAAAGCGACAGAGAGCCCGTCCCTCCTTGTTTGTTTATGTAAAACATGGCCACCTGATTGTCCGTCTGAACTAGGACAGTGAGGTTGGCTAGGAGGGAGTGGAAGACCTTGAGGGCAAGGTAAATTGCTCGCAGTTCCAGAAGATTGATATGAAGGGTGGTCTCCTGTAGAGACCAAGTGCCCTGAGTGGAGAGAGTTTGCAGATGGGCTCCCCACCCTGTTTGGGAGGCATCTGTTGTGAGGGTTGCTTGGGGTAGCAATGGTTGAAATGGAGCCCCCAACAACAGATTCTTGGTGGAAGTCCACCAGTGGAGGGACCAAAACAGACGATCGGAGGTTTGTATTTGGTCTGAGAGCGCTCCTGACGCCTGAGTCCACTGAGTGGCCAGGGTCCATTGAGCTGCTCTCATATGAAGACGAGCATAGGGCACCACATGCACTGTGGAGGCCATATGACCCAGTAGGCGTAGCATTTCCCTGGCTGTCAAGTGAGTGCTGGACTGAGCTTGGGAGGCCAAACTCAGGAGGCGCTGGCCTCGAACATGTGGAAGGTAGGCCCTTGCAGTGATGGTGTCCAACTGGGCCCCTATGAATTCTAGAGATTGAGTAGGGATGAGTTGGGACTTGGGAAGGTTTACTACCAGTCCCAGATACTGCAAAAGGCTCCTTGTGTGGTCCAGGGAAATCTGGGCCTGTGACTGAGTTGGAGCTCGGATGAGCCAGTCGTCCAGATATGGGAAGACAAAGATTCCCATGCCTCTTAGAAATGCGGCTACGACTGCCATGCATTTTGTGAATACTCTTGGAGCAGAGGCTAGACCGAAGGGGAGTACTCTGTATTGGAAATGTTTTCCCTGAAACAGAAAGCGAAGATACTTTCTGTGGGATGGATGGATGAGTATATGTGTATACGCATCCTGTAGGTCTAGAGAACAAAGCCAGTCCTGACCCTGGAGGTAAGGAAGGAGAATGCCGAGAGACAGCATTTTGAATTTCTCCTTGAAGAGAAATTTGTTCAATTCTCTCAGATCTAGGATTGGTCTGAATCCCCCTGTCTTCTTTGGAATGAGAAAATAAGGGGAGTAGAAACCGGACCCTTGTTGAGGAAGAGGAACCTCTTCTATGGCCCCTTGGGCAAGAAGAGAGGAAACCTCTTGACCCAACAGGGTTAGGAGAGATGGGGGAGAATTGAATGGTCTCACCATATGATGGGGAGGAAGGCTGGAGAAATGAAGTTTGTAACCCTCTCGAATGATAGAGAGGGTCCATTGTTCTGTTGTGATTTGTTCCCATCTGGGAGCAAAGTGAACCAACCTTCCGGGTATGGTGAGAGGTTCTGGTTGTGTTAGAACCAGAAGTGGCAAGTTCCCTAGGAGCAAGTCAAAACCCCTGAGGGGTTGGAGCCTGCTGAGCTACAGTAGCTGCTGCAGGCTTAGCTCGTGCTTGTTTGGATTGCTGACGCTTAGCAGTATAGCGAGGTTGAGAAGACTGCTGGCCAGTATTTGAAGCAACTCTGGCCTTCTTATAGTAAGGCCTTTTAAAAGACTTTTTCTTAGTAGGAATTGAAGTGGACTTTGAAAGTCTTTCCAAGGTGGCATTTTCAGCATCCATCTGGGTGGCTTTGATTTGCCACTCTTCCCCAAATAAGTTCTCACCTGTACAGGGCAGATTACGTAAGCCATCTAGAACCCAAGGTTCCAGATCAGAGGCCTGGAGCCAAGCAAGACGTCGGGCTGCAATAGCAATGCCCGAAGCCCTACTGGCTCCCTCAAAGGAATCATATGCTGCCCTATTAGAGAACTTAGAAACCTCTAAGAGTTGTTTCACTAGGGAAAGGAAACCCTGCTTTTTATCCTCAGGGATAAAGGGGGCAAAATGCCGCACCTTTTTGGCAAGTTCCTCCAGGAACATGCCCATATAGAGACTGTAGGAATTAATCCTGGCTATAAGCATACTAGCCTGGAAAATTTTCCTACCAAAAGAGTCCAAAGTCTTACATTCCCGTCCTGGAGGGGTGGAAGAGTGCCTTTTGGTACTCCTAATCTTCTTCATTGCAGACTTCACCACAATAGAGTGGTGGGGCAATTGAGTCTTTTGGAAACCAGGAGAAGGAGGGACCCTATACATGGTGTCCAACCTACGGGAATAAGGAGACAAAGTCAAAGGATTTTCCCAGAAATCCATCAGTTGTTCTTGAAGGATTTCATGGATAGGCAGGGTAACTGCCTCCTTAGGGGCCTTTGAGTATCCCAAAATATCCAGTTTTTTGGATCTGGGTTCCTTTTCAGAGGATGTGGTAATAGAAAGGGCTGTAGCCATATCTAAAACAAAGTCCTGGAAGGACAAATCCTCTGGAGGGGACATTCTCCTTTTAGGAGAAGAGGGCTCCTCAGGTAAGTTGAGTGAAAACTCAGCAGAATCATCAGAGGAGTGAAAATCCTCAGAGGAATCGGTGCTTTCCTCTAACGCACGATACGCGTACCGATCGGTATCGATATCGGGCGTATCGGGTATGGAACCGGTATGGAGCGAAAGCCCATACGGTACCGACTTGCGTTTAGAGGTGGACGGCCTCGATACCGGCATGGCGGACGATACCGGTATCGGGCCCGGAACCGCTGAAAGCGGAACCGATGGCGTTGCAGCTTTAATGAAAGCCATGACGGCCTGCTGCATGGACTGTACAGTATCGCCCATGGACGCCATAGCTGCCTGGATGTCGGTACCGGAGTGACCCGGTACCCCAGAGCAGGCTAACAGGTGATCTGTCGAGGCCGTAGCATCGATATCAACCTGAGACCCCTGAATTGGCGTTTTTGGAAGTTGGACTTCCCGCCGGGGTTGTTTGGCTGGGGCAGGGTCCTCAAGTTCTAAGCTAAGAGCCTCTCGATGCTTTGAAGGAGATTTGCTCTTTGAGGACTTGCCCACAGAAGGTTTGGTTACCTGAGATCCATCCGGAGAAGAAGACCTGGATGACTGTGATGCTGTATTCTCTGAAGCAAACAGCACATGGAATTTGTTGGCCCGGTTCTGCAGCCCACGTTTAGACATGTGGGAGCAAGATGGGCAGTCCGGTATGGAATGGTCAGGCCCCAAACATTTCAGACACCAGTCATGGGTGTCTGTGACTGAAATAACAGCATTACATTTGGTACACTTCTTAAATCCAGGGGCTGGCTTCTCCATGAGGAGAAATTGAGTAGGCCGAGAGGCCTCTCTGAAGTGACCAAAAAGCTAAAAAATAAGAAAAAAGAATTATAATTTTTTAAAGAAAGAAAGAAAAGACCGGCGATACCGGTATCGGTATGGGGAAGGCAGGTACGCGGTCTAAAGAAACAAATAAAATAACAATTTCTTCAGCGGTGACAGGAACACGACCTGCTGGCTCCGCGGAAAAAGAGAAACTGAGGAGAGCTGTTCAGGAAGGCGGGAAGGCAGTGCGCATGTGCAGTGGGAGGTCCCAAAAGCTTCTATTCTAAGAAGCTGGGGAGCTTTCCCGCACGGGCTCCGTCGGTACCGACGTACCCATATGTGAGGACTTATTCCTGCTTGTTCCTGGAGATAATCCGTGACCTTGGAAGTGGGGAGGCACAGGCTCCACCGCCTTGTCCAGCAACAGACCTTTTAGTTCCTGGAGGAGAAGGGCTGTATGCAGGGGAGGCCGGAAAGGTTCCCCTGGGAAGTGTGGCGGAGGCAGTTGGTGAAAATGCAGGGCATAGCCTCGACGGACTATGTCCAGCACCCATCTGTCCTGGGTTATCAAGGGCCACTGGTGGGCGAACAAGGCTAGGCGGCCTCCTGTGCAGGGCTGGGTCTGCAAGGGAGCTATGGCTATACTCAAGGAGTCAAAAAACCCCACACTGCTGAGTGGGAGCAGGGGCCTGAGGCTTGGGGGCAGCTTGGGCAGCCTGATACTGAGGGTACTGTTTGTAGGCAGTGCCCTTCCTCGGGTAAAACTTTTTACCCGAGCCCTTCTTCTTATGAGAAGGGGCAGAGGTCTTCCTCGACAGCCTAGTCCTCGTGAGGTGCTTTGTCTCGAGCTGGGCGGCCTTCTCGGCCACAGGCTTGCCAAAAAGGTTTTCACCTCGGCAAGGGACATCGACCAACTTGTCCTGAACCCATGGCTCGAGATCCGATGACTGCAGCCATGCTTGGCGTCGAGCCGCAATGCCGGCTGCCGCTACTCGGGCCGAAGCCTCGAAGCCATCGTAGGCGGCGTGGGACATGAACTTAGAGCATTCCTGGATCCTCGAAGACGAGGACTTAAAACTCTGCAAGGGTTCCCCGGAGAGACCAGCAGAGAATCCGGCCAACTCCTTGGCCAGGTCTCGTAAATACATGCCCATGTACAGCTGGTAAGTCTGGACACGGCAAGCAAGCATCGAGCCCTGAAAGCACTTTCTACCGACGCCATCAAGGCTTCGGGCTTCCCTACCAGGAGGCACTGCGGAGTGCATCTTCTGACTCTTCAGACGATGCATGGCCGATTCCACAACCATGGAATGGTGTGGTAGCTGTGCTATCTGGAAGCCAGGACTCTTCCGGAGCCGATAGATGGAATCGACTCGCTTGCTCAAAACCAGCGCTGAGGCCGGTGCCTCCCACATCTGGAAGAGGAGCCGTTCCAGCATCGGAGGAACCGGGACAGTAAAGGCCTCCTTCGGAGGAGAGTCATACTGCAGAGCATCGAGCTCTTCGGCTCGAGGCTCTTCCTCGGGGTCAGCCGAGATAGCCAAGGCAGCGGCCATATCCCGGACAAACTCCGAGAATTTAGTAGCCTCCGGAGGGGATCTACTCCGGGGCTCAGACTCTGGTGAGTCCGAAGGGACACACCGAGTTTTGAAGGTGTCAGGAGACTCCTCGTCTTCGGTCTCCCAAGCAGACTCGTCCGATGTCGAGTCGAGGTCCGACCCCGCAGGGCCTCTAGGCACCCGCCCCGACGCCAGTGGCACCAGCGTCAAGACCCTCGGTCCCGAACGGGAGGTCGAGGGAGACCTCGACCGAGGACGACTTCGAGCCGCAAGGGACTCACGTACGGCTCGGTCTCCGGGGTCGACTTCGAAGTCGATGTCCCGGTGGTCGGGGCAGATGCGCCAGACAGGCTGGCCATCAGTGCCCGCTGCTGATCCATGAAGGCAGATATTCTGCTCTCCAAGGCTGTCAACCTGGGACTCAGCTCGGGTGACGCAGCAGCCCCCGACTCGGGCCCCGGCACCGCCGGGCCCGACGTCGGTACTCGGGGAGGCGAGTCCACGAGGACAACAGGACTTACGTGTCCAGCAGACTCCGGCTCCATGCGAGGAACTTTAGTTGGCTTCTCCTGGTCCACGGGCCCGGGACGACGGTCGGGGGTCTTAGACCTGGCCCTCGAGGGCTCAGGGACCTCCTCCGACGCCGCCCTCGCGAGCCGCTTCTTCCTCTTACGTTCCCGGTCGGGGGACCCCCTGTCCGAGGAGCTCCGATGCCTCTCGGGATCGGAATCCCGAGATGTCGAGGCCTCAGACGAGGTCCGGGCCCGGGCAGAGGCCGAGTCCGAGAAAAGCCTTTCACTTTGTTGCTGATGACTTTAGAGGGCCTTGGAAGACATTTTTCCACATGGCCCGCACGTTTTAGAATCGTGGTCCGGGCCAAGGCACCGAAGGCAGCAGTCGTGTGTGTCGGTGAGAGACATTATCTTTTTACACCGATCACACTTTTTAATCCGCTGGAAGCCATCGGGGAGAAAAGTGTCCCCACGAGGTCAAAGGACCGGCCTTCCAGGGAAAAAGAAAAAGATTTGGCGCAAGCGCCTAGCCACTAAGGGCAAAAACCAAAAAAGGAAAAAAGGGATTCGATACCGGTGTACCAAACCCGGCGGGAGGGGAACCGACGTCGAATCCGAGGAAAAAAGTGAAATAACGCCAAGAAAAAAAACTTCTTTTCCGGGAAAAAAAGGACACACGTCCGATGGGCTTCACGAAAAAAAAGAGACTGAGGTAAGATGGCACCTTTAGGCGGGAAGGGAACCGCACATGCGTGCCAGCATTCCCAAAGGCTTTCATGGAAAGCTGGGGAAATGCTCCGCTGGGGCTTCATCGGCGTCGATGACACCCATAAGTGAGGGCTGACTTCCTGCTTGGTCCTGGAGAAACATCATGTGCCATTATACATTCTCTTATCAGCAGGTCGGGGGGTATGTTGGTTGTTCTTGGTAGTTAGATCATGTGACGTGTCCATAGTGTTCTTTGAATAGCGTTGTCTTCAGCTGTTTGCGAAAGTCTTTAAGGTCCGTTGTCGATCTCAGATCATCTGGAAGGGTGTTCCAGATTGTTGGGGCAGCCAGGGAGAGTGCTCTTTCTATTGTGTCCTTGCGTGTTTTTCTGAAGTCTCTAGGGGTGTTAACTCGGTTGGAGGTTCCTTTTCTTCTTGGGCGTGTGCTGGTGTCTGGTTGTATGAGGGTGTGCAGGCTGTTGGCTGAAGTGTGTTTGATCTTAAATATGTTTATGATTGTTTTGTATTTGATGCGTGAACTGATTGGGAGCCAGTGTAGGTCTTTCAGAACAGGTGTGATGTGTTCCTGTCTTGTTGATCCGGTTATTATGCGGGCCGCCGTGTTTTGTGCCAGTTGTAGTGGTTTGAGTGTTTGTTTTGCTAGTCCAAAGTAGATTGGGTTGCAGAAGTCCAGTAAGGGGGGTTATTAGTGCTTGGCATATGGTCCGGAAGTGCTCTGTGGCGAGGAGGGGCTTAAGTCTTCTGATGATTCTCATCCTGTAGTATGCATTTTTGATTGTTTTGCTTACGAGTGGCTTGAGATTCAGTTCATTGTCCAGGGTCACTCCGAGGTATTTTACTTCCGATTTTATTGGTATGGTTGTGTTTTGTATCTTGATGTCTGGTGGGTGGATGAAGTCTGGGTTACGAGTGATGATTAGTGCCTCAGTCTTGCTGTAGTTGATTGCGAGGTTGTTGTTTTGACACCATTTTGTCGTTTGTGTGAGGCAGTTTGTTATTTTAGAGTAGTCCGGGTTGTCAACTGAGATAGGTGTGTATATCATGATATCGTCTGCATAGATTGTATATTGAATGCTGTTCTTTTTCAGGATGTCGCATATTGGCTGGATGTAGATGTTAAACAGTAGTGCTGAGAGGGCCGATCCTTGTGGTACTCCTTGTAGGACTTTTATGGGTCGAGAGGTGTTGTGGCCTACTTTGACCTGTATCTGCCTGTTGGTTAGGTATGAGTGGAACCATTTTAAAGTGGGACCATGTAGCCCAATGTTTTGTAGTCTTTCCAGGAGTGTTTTGTGGTCCACTGTGTCGAATGCTGATGATATGTCAATGAAGATCATTATGATACCGTTATTGGTGTTGTCTATGGTTCGGAGGATGCTGTCGAAGAGGTAAATCAGTAATGTTTCGACTCCGTGGTTGGGGCGAAAGCTGTGTTGGTTGTCATCTAGTGGTGCATGGTTGTCAATGTGTTCCTGTAGTTGGTGTTGTACTGTTTTTTCGATGATTTTTGCCAGAAAGGGTATGCTGGATATAGGTCGGTATGCTGCTGGGTTGTTCTTGTCGAGAGTTGTTTTCTTTGGGATCGGTCTTACTGTGGCGGGCTTTAGTTGATTTGGCATGAATCCTTGAGTGAGGGAGTTGTGCACCATGTTGTGTATGATCTGGATGAAGCTTGATTTGGTAATATCTAAACACAACCACATCCATTCTTGATCCTTGCCCAGTATCTTGGATTAAGACAACAAAACAAGAACTTGCCCCCTTTATTTTGGATATAGTAAACAAATCCCTTCTGCAAGGTGTATTACCAAAGGAACTTAAATTCTCTGCAATCCTCCCGGTTTTGAAAAATAACACTCTAAATGAAAATGACCCATCATCATATCGACCAATTGCAAGTATTCCTTTCCTGACCAAAGTCATCGAAAAAGTTGTCCAACTTCAACTCCAAGATTATATAGATACATCCGCTCCCCTTGATGATCACCAATATGGGTTTCGCCCTTTCCATGGCATCGAAACCTTACTACTCGCCCTTCTCGATACTCTCATTAATGGATTAGACAACACAAAACAAGCCTTCATCCTTGTATTCCTTGATATATCCGCGGCATTTGACAGTGTAAATCATAATATACTCATTTCAAGACTCAGCCAAATAGGTTTACAAAAAATGACACTTGAATGGTTTAAATCATATATATCTGACCGTTCACAATATGTACAAGTTAACCAAACTTCATCACTTCCATTTCCTCAAGAACAAGGAATACCGCATGGCTCTGCACTATCTGCCCTTTTATTTAACCTTTACCTGCAGCCAATATGCACCATTTTTCAAAAATATAAGATAAATTACCACATATATGCGGACGACATTATGTTGTTCTCCTCAATCAACATACTTGATCCCAACTACGACAAATTAGCAACCTGCCTCACGGAAGCTGAAAAATGGCTTCGATCAAACAATATGAACATTAACTTCAAAAAAACTGAAGTATTATTTACATCAAGAAACACGAATTTTAAACCACCAGCAGACATCAAACTCCTGAATTTTACCCTCCCAGTTAAAGAAGAGATTAAATACCTAGGTGTCACACTTGACAAGACTCTTAGTTTCACCACACACATTAAGAAAATTACCAAAACAATCTATTTCAAGCTTCGCTCCATTCAACAACTGAGGCCACTTTTAGAAAATGATGATTTTAGAACCATTACACAAGCCTTAATAACCCCCCACTTTGACTATTGTAATGGCATTCTACAAGGCGTAACAAAGAAGAATTCAAACATCCTTCAAATGGCCCAAAACGTCACCGCAAGAATAATTTCTAAAGCCAAGCTAACTGACCACATTACTCCAATACTATTCTCACTACATTGGCTATCCGTTTCTTGCAGGATTCAATATAAAATTATATTGACCACCTTCAAGTTAATTAATAAGATTGCCCCTTCATACCTAACCACACTGATTCATAGCCCTCTAGATAACAGAATTAGAAGAAGGAACCTTAATACCATTTTAGTGCCTAACGTAATAAGAAAGACAAAACATACAACAAGCAATAGCGCCTTCTCATTTATAGCACCAACCTTATGGAACAACCTCCCAGATCAATTAAGAGAGATAAAGGATCTATAAAAGTTCCGTAGAGACCTAAAAACAGCTGTTCACGCAACACTACTTCAATATAGATAGCGACTTGGACATGGTCTCCTTTCCTCCATAACAAGACTGAATTTCACCCTTTCAAATTTGACCACCATAACACAGACTGAATACACCCTTTCAATCAAACATGTTTCACTTATAATTTCTTTAATTGAACCTAAGCTGCCTCTTTAAATTTGTATAAATGTAAAATATGTAGTAAGTTGTAAATACTTCCAAATTTGATATCCTACCTGTATATAGTTATTTACAGTTCTATGTATCTGTTATAATTCTATAGTTGCACATTGTTCCATGTACTTTTTGACATTGTTTGATGTAAACCGCCACTGATTTTGGGAAGTAGCGGTATATAAAAGTTTTGCAAATAAATAAATGGCACATGCCATACACTCGGCAATGGAGTGGTCAGGACCTAAACATTTAAGACACCACTCATGGGTGTCGGTGACGGAGATGGTACTGCCACACTTGGTGCACTTCTTGAAACCCGAGGTGGGTTTTTCCATAGTAAAGGAAACTTTTTGGGCCTAAGGCCCAAAATGGCGTGTGACCTGAAGAAAAAAAGGTTTGGGAAAAAAAATTTTTTTTTGAAAAGAAACAGCGGTACAGGTATAGCATCGAGGGAAGGCAGATGCGACCACAAAAAAGGAGAATAGGAAAGGTTTTCTGCGGTGACAGGAACGACGACCTGCTGGCTCCGAGGAAAACGAAGAACTGGAGAGAGGCAGTTGGGAAAGGCGGGAAGGCAGCACGCAGGCACTGTGGGATGCTCCCAAAGGCTTTCTAATTGGATGCTGGGGAGCGTTCCCACGCAGGCTCCGTCGGTACCGACGATACCCATATGTGAAGACTACATTCCTGCTTGTTCCTGGAGATTAGAAGCAGCTAATTTAATTTGCTTAGAAAAATTGGATTTCAAGACATTTTTCAATTATATCATTTCGGAGGAGAAATGTTAGCCTCTGCAATAATTGAACTCTATTAAGTCAATGGCACTTAATATGTTTTTCTCTCTCTCTAAGGTCATAGAGAGAGAGAGAGAGAGAAATACATATTGTTAAGTGCCATCGACTCATGGTGACCCTCTGGATAGTTGACTTAACCTCTGCAATAATTGAACTCAACACACACACACACACACAGTGGTGTGCAAAAGTCTGGAATCACTTGTAAATTTGACGTTTTTTCAACTACGTAACCTTATATCTTAATTTCTTTTTCCTCCCAGTGGCTTTTTCTGTGTATCTCATGATAAGTGATAGATTTGACTCTTAGTGCCAACTTTTAGTAGTATGTATTGTAAGTATGCTTTAAAATATTATGGACGCACACCAGGTTTCCTTCAAATTAATGTATGTGGCCTTGAAAAAGGCCATTTTTATGTGTCAGTGATGGCTCAGTATTTGATGGGCCACCCTTTGTTCTTGATCACCTGACTGCACCTTGTCGGCATTGAATGAACCAGTCTCACAAGGTGATCGTTGGTGACAACTCGGTTCCAAGCTGCAATGAGTGACAATCAGCTCACGCTTTATGTCGGATGCCTCTTGGATATTTCCAAGGCCACCTGGTGCCACAGGTTCTTGATTGGATTCAGATCTGGAGACTGGGCAGGCCAGTCTATTGACTTGATATTGTTCCGCTGCTTCCAGCTGGTCACCTGTCTGGAGCGATGGCAGGGTGCATTGTCATCTTAGAACAGGAACTGGCCAGGAAACAGCTGCTGTGCTGATGGCACCATGCACTTTTGCAGTATGGTGATGTATTTGACCCCATTGACATTCCATCGACGATGTGAAGACGTCCAATGCCACTGGCAGCCATGCAGCCCCAGACCATGTCCTTCAAAGGATGCTTCACAGTGAGGTTAAGACACTCAGGCTTGAATTCCTCTCCAGGAAATCTCCTCACATAGGTGTGGGCTTGGTTACCAAACAGGCAGAAGGTGCTTTTATTGCTGAATAGCACCTTTTCCCACATTTCAGTCGACCAGGTTGAGTGCTTTCTCGCCCACACGATCCGGTTGCACCTTTTTATGTCAGTCATCAGTGGCTTATTCTGTGTTTTGCAGCCCCGGAGTCCAAACTGCAGGCACCAGCGACGAACTGTTGATGAGCTGGCACTGACCTCACTCTTGTCTGACCACTCTTGAAGTAGCTGAGGAGAGGTCAACTTGCGATTAGTCAGTGAAATGCATCATAGTGCACGGTCCTGGCATGATGTTGATGCACGTAGATGACCTGAACGAGGCTTGTCCACCACTGAACCCATTTCTTTCTTCTTCTGTACAATCTTAACAGCAGCGCTCTGACTGCAGCCAACTTTCCTGGCTATCTGACTGCTTGAAAATCCTTCCTCGCTCATAAAGGACACACGAACATGCTCCTCCAATGTCAGGGTCCGAGTCATCTTCATGGTTGATCCAGAAAGCGTATGAAATTCAAAAATGCCACGTGTTTTTATAGCTGCACTGTTGGCTAGATATCTGCATTGTGATTGGTTACTGAAACCTTCCTCCTGATTGGTCAGAAATAACGTGTGCATATTGGATAATCTCGATCCAGTTTTGATGCAAGATAAACAAAAATCGCAGTAGCTATCTCCCAGTGTCTGTAAAGTATTTAAATTGGAAGCAAGGAATGCAAAAAAGTCAACTCTAAAAGCCAAATGTATCCCTTTTAATGTGGTAGAAAGATGAACATGCTGGGCTAACGCAAAATTTTAAAAAAACGTTAGAAAGTACGAAAAATGCAAAACTCACAAGTGATTCCAGACTTTTGCACACCACTTTGTGTATATGGAGGAGTGGCCTAGTGGTTGGGGCAAGGTACTTCAGGCCGGAAGGTCGGGGGTTCGAATCCCACTAGAGGACAGCAACCTTGGGCCGGAAGGACTGGGGTTTCTAGTCCCACAGGTACTCCTTGTGGTCTTGGGCAAGCCACTTAACCCTCCATAGCCCATGTTCCCTGTAAAATAGTTATCTCCAAGTTATAATGCCCTGTTCAATGTAATTTCAGTTTGTTCAATGTAAACCGCACTGATGCAGAATAGCGCGGTATATAAGAGAATTAAATAAAAATAAATAAAATAAATAAATATTATTATATATATATATATATATATATATATATATATATACACACACACACACACACACAGAAATAAATAAAATGGCACTACAGCAAGAACTAGATACCATACGGCAAAGCAGCCATTTGTTACTGAATGACAAACATGAAATGAACATTATACCTGGGGGAATTCTGTACAAAACAAAATTCTGTGCAAAAATTTAGTACATTCTGCATACCTTATTTTAAAATTCTGCATGTCTTATTCGAAAATGTTGCGCAGAATTCCCCCAGGTATAAAACTACCAGCCCTTCCAGACTCACCATCAGCCCATCATCAGCCACCAGCCCCTCCCAATTCACTATCAGCCCATCTCTAATCCCAGTCCGTCCCCCCCCCCGACTCACCATCAGTCAATTTCCAGCCCCAGTCACTCACCTTCTCTGCACAATCACAGAGGCAATACTGCCATTGGAGCGTTTTCCTTCACTCCTGTGGCTGTGCTACATGTCCAATGCCATCACCACCATATTTTAAGATGGTAAACAGGACGCACTTCTGTTTACCTTATTAAAATCTCTTGGTACCAGCGTCAGAAGTGTAGCACAGCTGCAGGAGCAAAGGGAAATGCTCCCATGGCAGTAAAGAAGCAAACAGTGCGACAGGCTTGGGCGCCCTTAAAGCTTGTGACTCCGAGCATGCCTCACTGGCTTGCTGATGCCAGTGCTGATGCATATGTAAAATTCTGCATTGCAATTGTAGAATTCTGCAGAAATTCTGTGTTGCACAGTTGCGCAGAATTCCCTCATGAGGAGAAGTTTAAGGCCATGGACTCAAAATCATCTTATTCAAGTTATTTTAGGGCTAATCTGGGCATACTGTGGTAGTGTATATGCTAGAATTAAATAAATTTTTCTAGGATAGCTGCAATGAAACCTACCTGCCATGTCGGCAGCACATCCAAGTTATTTTCACTGCACTGAAGCTTTTATCATTTATTTCTCTAGCTGAGAGCTGCCTACAATTACAGTCTTCTTTTGTTACATCAAACTTGGCATTTAAAAGCTTATTTTCCTGAACTAAGTGCTGTTTTGAATTTATATCAGGCTGAAAGCTGCTTGAATCACCTCAGCATTAGTATTCAGTCCTATCTTTTGATTTTTTTTTGCCAGATTTTCACAGTGTATACTGCATTGCTCCAATAGTTTTCAGTAAGGCAGATTATGCTTCACCGTTTTCTTTACATTCCTATGAATATGTTGTAGATTAATATTTTCAACAATTGCTTAAATTTAAAAAACTTAAGAATTGCAGCAACACGTAGCGTTATGGCTTTATAACCTTTTAGCACCTAATACATCAGTGCTGGCATGTGCCCCAAGAAAACAGAAGCACGGAGAGGTGAAAAGCCTTGAGAACAGCAGACAAATTCCTTGGGAAAGAGATTACCATTTGAATACCAGTCTTAGTCTGGAAGTCTAAAAATGTCTTTAAAACCTCTTTAGCTATTTTTTAAAAGGATATAAAGCCAGGTTTTCATAATATCTAAAATCACTATTCAGAAGATGAGTTTACATGCACTGCTTCCATTGCATGCAAATTTCTCTCATGCATATTGATTATGAATATCCTGAAAACCAAACCATCTGGGGTTCCTAAAGATAGGCACTGTAACAACTACTACGCAGTATAGTTCTTCCTCTGCAGCATGGTACAGCAGAGGGACACGGCAATGGCTTTTACGAGTTGTAGCAATCTATAAGCATGTTTTAAAGCAACAAATGATGTTTGGTATACTGAACTTCAGCTTATCACACTCCCTTCCTGCCTCAATCCCCCCCCCCCCCCCCCCCATGAATTTCAGATCATACAACCTCAGTTTACAGCACTACCTCTGCTTCATCCTATGCTTAACAGGACTGTATTACTGCTTCAGTCCCTAGGGCATGCTCGGAAAAAAGTAGCCGAGATCTCTCAGAATATGACTTCATCCAGCCTAATGACTACATGAAAACACGAAACCTACCTTTTGGTCTTATCAAAACAAATCATCTCTCTTTCAAAAAGTCCACAAATTGAAGGTGTTTAAACATTTTTTTTTAAAGATGCCACATGGTAAAACGTCATACCTGCTACAGCCTCAGTTGATTAATATTTAGCTAATATCAACATACTTGAGAGAGATTTGCATACAATGGAGGCAGTGCATGCATATCTCTGACTGCCTAGGATTGCATCCCAAGGACTGGGTTGACAATCCCTGCTCTAGACCGCAAACCTGTCTTGGAAAACCACCAGCCAGTCGGATTTTCAGGATATCCACAATAAATATGCATAAGACAGATTTACATACCTATCATCTCCATACTATGCAAATCTGTCATTCGTTGTAGATATCCTGAAAACGCAACTAGCTAGTGGTCCCTCAGGACAGATCCAAGAACCATTTCTCTAAATAGTACTGAATAAGTCCATGTTGCAGTCTTGCAAAGCTTCCTCCATGCAAACTGAACTCAAGTGAGCTACCGATGCAGCCATAGCACTGACATCATCAGCCAAGACATGATGTTCAAGAGTCAAGCCTATCTAGGCATTGGATGAAGTGTGTGTGTGTTTATAGCAGTCCCCAGACCTATTAGAGTCAAAAGAAACAAAACCTCTATGGACTTTTACAAGGCTTTAGTCTGCTCCAAGTAGAACGTTAAAACTTTCATCTTTGTGAACGTGAGGCCTATAGAAAAATATCGACAGGTCAATTGACTGATTAAGATGGAAGTCTGACACTACCTTAGGAATCAACTTTTGATGAGTGTGGATAATCATCCTGTTACAATATTAGTATAGAGTCTAAAAGTTACTATTTATTTAGCTATTTTTCTATACTGCTAAATCTACTAGTTTAAGCGGTTTACATGAGAACATGGCCAACAGGGCTTTACACAGAGCATAACATAGGGCTGTACATATAACATTTCAAAATTAATAAGGCATAATGTAAGAACATAAAATATGCCATACTGGGTCAGATCAAGATCCATCAAGCCCAGTATCCTGTTTCCCAACCATGGCCAATCTAGGTCACACGTACCTAGCATTTTTCCCAAAAGACACAGGTTCCACAATGCTTGTATTGGGGCAAAAAGTGGATTTCCTTGGTCCCCTTCATAATGTTTTATAGGCCTTTCCTCTAGGAACTTGTCCAAACCTTTAAAACTCCGCTACACTAACAGCTTTTACTACATCCTCCAGTAACGAATTCCAGAGTTTAATTACGCGTTGAGTGAAAATATATTTTCTTATTCTCCCCCTCAGGCGTCTCTTTTCCAGGTTGAAGAGCCCTAACCTTTTTAGTCTTTTCTCAAAGGGGTATCCTTTCATCTTTAACATTTTGGTGGCTCTTCTCTGTATCTTTTCTAATTCTGCTATATCCTTTTTAACATACAGTGACCAGAATTGCACATAATATTCAAGGTGCGGTCGCATTATAATATCCTCTCTTTTATTCTCCTTATGATTCCTAGCATTCTATTTGCTTTCTTGGCTGCCACTGCAGGGGGGGGTTTCAACATATCCACAATGACATCCAAGTCTTTTTCCTGGGTGGTGATTCCTAATATGGAACCTTGCATTGTGTAACCATAGTTTGGGTTGTTCTTTCCTAGGCACATAACTTTGCACTTGTCAGCATTAAATTTCATCTGCCATTTGAACATCCAGTCTTCCATATTAACAAGGTCCTCTTACAATTTTTCACAATTCTCTTGGGTTTTAACAGCTTTGAATAATTTTGTGTCATCTGCAAATTTGATTACCTCACTCGTTATTCCTATTTCCAGGTCATTTACATATATGTTAAAAAGCAGTGGACCCAGCACAGATCCCCAAGGTACTCCACTATTCACCTTGGGAAAATTGGCCATTTAGCCCTACCTCTGCTTTCTAGGAATCATAAGGAAAGGAATGGAGAATAAAACAAAGGATACTATAATGCCTCAGTATTGTTCCATGGTGCGACCGCACTTTGAATAGGTAGCTACCAAAATGGTAAAGGGGATGGAAGGATACCCCTATGAGGGGAGGCTTAAAAGATTGCGTCTCTTCAACTTGAAAGAGACTGCTGAGAGGAGATACGATAGAGGTCTATAAATTAATGGATATACATAGATCAATTGTCTATGCCATCAAAAAGTAGAAAGACTAGGGGATTTGCAATGAAGCTACAATTTATTTATTTATTTATTTAACACTTCTTTTATACCGCGCTATTACAATCAGTGCGGTGTACATTGAACAAGAACATACTACAATGTATACAAGTAACATTGAGTTTTACATTGAACAGGGAACTTCAACAATAGGACAACCGGGGAAACTATGTACAGAATAACTTAATGATATATACAGTAATATAAAACTCATTTGGATGTTGCAAAGTGGTTCACTAATAGGACTAGAGAGAAGGTTGACCAACTAGCCCTTTTCGGGTTGTGTTGAGGTGTTAGTTTTGTTAATGTCTAGGTTGACTTCCTGGTAGCATTTTGTGAACAAGTGGTATTTCAATGCTTTTCTGAATAGGATTAGGTTTTTGATAGCACGGATTTCGTGAGGTAGCGCATTCCAGTTTAGAGGTGCAAATAAGGAGAAGGCCCTGTTGGAGGTGGCCTTAGTGCACTTCGTTATTATTTTTGGGACAATTAAGGTGTTCATTGATGTGGTTCTCCTTTTTCTGTTTTCCAGGGTGCCGTGGATAAGCTTGCTGATTGGCGTAGGGGGGCAGTTATTTAGTGCCTTGAAAGTAAGGACTAAAGACTTATACTGGATTCTGGCATGTAATGGTAACCAATGCAGTTCTTTCATGATGGGTGTTATATGGTCAGATCTTGATGAGCCGGAGAGGACTCTGGCGGCTGTATTCATGGCTAGGCGGAGCGGATTTAAAGTTGATTGAGGGAGGCCATGAAGGATGATGTTGGCAAAATCCAGGTGTGGGAGGACTAATGCCTGGAAGGTTGTTCGGAAGTCTGTGGGATCTAGTAGGGAGCGGAGGTGACGTAGCGATTTGATCTTATAATATATAGTTTTTGTGATGTTCTTGACATGCGTTGTCATGTCCAAGTGCTGATCCAATGTGATGCCGAGGTAACGGATGGTAGCTTTTGATTTCAACTCTATGTTGTTGACGAGTAGTGATGGAGGAGGTATGAACTTACGGTTCCTTGTGACAAAAAGAACGTCAGTTTTGTTGTGGTTAATCCGAAGGTTTGTGATAGCAACCATTCGGCTACAGCTTCAAAACAGTTGATTATTGGGGAGAATACTGGATGTTCAATTGTGAACGGCATATATAGGAGGATGTCATCTGCGTAAGCGAGACATTGTACATTAAAGGATCTGATCAAGTCACATATCGGCTGCATGTAGATGTTAAACATTAGTGCCGATAAGGACGATCCTTGGGGTACTCCCTGTGATTGCAGGAATGGTTCTGAGGAAGCGTGACCTGTTTTTACTTGTTGCCACCTGTTAGATAGGTATGATTTACACCACTCGCGTGCTGTGCTTTGAATCCCCTTATCTTTCAAGCGTTGTAGGAGTATGTCATGACTCACAGAATCGAAAGCGGCGGAGATGTCCAGGAAGATGAGGACGAACCCCTGTTGTATGTTATTTATTCCTGTTACCAGAACATTGAATAGGGTTGTAAGGACTGTGTCAACTCCATGTGCTTTACAATGTAAACCATTTAAGACTAATTAGAGAATATATTTTTTTACTCAACGCATAATCAGACTTTGGAATTCGTTACCAGAGGATGCAGTAAAAGCTGACAGTGTAGCTGGGTTTAAAAAAGGGTTGGACAAGTTCTTGTAGGAAAGGTCCATAAACCATTATTAAAGAGGATCCGGGAAATCCACTGCTTGCCCTGGGACAAGCATTGTGGAACCTGTGTGCCTTTTTGGGAACCTGCCAGGTACTTGTGATCTGGATTGGCCACTGTTGGAAACAGGATACTGAGCTTGACTGACCTTTGTCTGACCCAGTATGGCATTTCTTATGAAGAGAGAAGCCTGGAAAGAAGTCAGTTGGACCATTAGATTATCAAGGGGTAAAAGGGGCACTCAGGGAAGAGAAGACTATAGCTGAGAGATTAAAATAATTCTTTGCTTTGGTGTTTAGTGAGGAATATGTGAGGAAGCTACCAATGCTAGAAAAGGTATTTAATGGTAATGAGTTAAAAGAGCTGAAGCAAATCTCAGGGAAACTGAAGATGTAGTAGAACTGACAACTAAAGAGCTGCAAATTACCTAGACTAGATGGTATTTACCCGAGTACTGAAAATACTCAAAGACTAAATTGTAGAGCTACAATTAATCATTTTTAACCTATCATAAAAATTGTGCATAGTGCCATTAGATTGGAGGGGTGGCCAATATAATGTCAATTTTTAAAGAGAGCTCCAGGGGTGATCCAGGAAACTACAGACCAGTGAACCTAACTTGAATGCCTGGGTATGGTGGAAACCATTTTAAAGAACAAAATTACTGAACATATGGACAGATATAGTTTAATGGGAGGTGGTCAACATGGACATAGCCAAGAGGAGATTTGCCTCAGGAATCTGCTGCATTTCTTTGAAGATAAGAAGATGTGGATAATAGTTTGTATTTAACTTTTCAGAAAGCGTCTGACAAGATCCCACATGAGAGACTCCTGAGCTAATTAAGAAGTCAAGGTGTAAGTGGAGTGGAGGAGTGGCCTAGTGGTTGGGGCAAGGTACTTCAGGCTGGAAGGTCAGGGGTTCAAATCCCACTAGAGGACAGCAACCTTGGGCCGGAAGGACTGGGGTTTCTAGTCCCGCAGGTGCTCCTTGTGGTCTTGGGCAAGCCACTTAACCCTCCATAGCCCATGTTTCCCTGTAAAATAGTTATCTCCAAGTTATAATGCCCTGTTCAATGTAATTTCAGTTTGTTCAATGTAAACCGCACTGATGCAGAATAACGCGGTATATAAGAGAATATAAATAAATAAGAGGCAAAGTCCTATTGTGGATTAGAAAGTGATTGAGAGAGAGAAAACAGAGATAATGGTCAATTTTGTCAATGGACAAAGGTGAATAGTGGAGTACCCCAGGTATCTGTACTGGGACTAGTATTTTTAACACATTTATAAACAATCTGGAATTGGGAACAAAGGAGATGATTAAATTTGCAAATGACAGCAAATTATTTGAGGTTGTTGAATGGCAACTGGATTGTGAGAAATTGCAGGACCTCCTTGGGAGACTGTGCATCCAAATGACAGATGAGATTTAATGTTGACAAGTGCAAAGTGATTTGTCTATGGAAAAATAATCCAAATTAAAGTTACACAGTGCTAGGTTCCTCATTAGGAATTTATCATCCAGGAAAAAGATCTAGGTGTGATTGCAGACAATACTTGAAATATTCTATTCATTGTGTGAGGGACCACCAAAGAAAACAATGTTAGAAATCATTAGGAAAGGGATAGGGAATAGAACAAAAAATATCATAAGCCTTTTATTACCCCCCAGTACAACCACACATTTAGTGTTGTGTGCAAGTCTGGTCGTCACATCTTAAGATATAGCTGCATTACATAAGGTATACAGACGTTTGACAAAAATGATAAAGGGGATGGAATTACTCTCCTATGTGGAAAGGCTAAAGAGGTTAGGGCTCTTCAGTCTGGAGAAGAAAAACCTGAAGGGAAATATGATAAAGATTTTGAAAATCCTGAGTGGAGTCAAACAACTGAATGTGAAAAGGACTAGGGGGACACACCATGAAGCTTGTGATAAGGAAGCCTGTAGTGAGCCTATGGAAATAGAAGAAACTAATGATTTTGCTTTTAAGAAAAGTGACATCCCAGCAGTGCACAGGTTTCAGCTTTGGCATAAAGAAAGCAAGCAGAGAGAAACTGAACCTAGGCTGCCACACCCAAGCTCTGCTGACATAGTTGTAGGCTTGAAAGATAATTGCAAGCACCTGTCCAGAGAGGGAGAGACACTGCCCGAGAAGCAGGGATATAAACCTTGGCTAGAGAGAGAGCCTGGGAGAGGAGAGCCCTAAGGGAGAGAGCACTGGAGGAGAAAGCCCAGAAAGAGAGAGACCGGAAGGAGTGAGCAGAGAAGGCTTCAAGCCCCAGTTCCTGTTCAGAAGGTTCAGAGAGTTCAGAGGTGGGAGCCCAGGACTCAGCACAGGAGTCAAAGGAGCCAAGCCTGGAACAAGGAGCCGTGGCAGAGCTCCAGGAAGGAACTCAGGGAAGTGAACCAGGAACTGTTTCCCAGAAGCTGGAGGGATACTGGTGAACACAGCCAGGGAGACGTGTCCTCAGCTTCAGGTACAAGTTATCCTTACCGGGTGGAGCTGTGCTCAAGAGAGACACAGGGATCCTCAGAGAGAATACACCCTGAGACATACGTTAAAAGCTCAGAGCAGGGCACTGCATTACCGGAGCCAGAGGAAATGCAGGTTGAGCCTACTGAGCAGGATTCATTGCCTCCAGAAGTACTCATGGACTGTAGTCTGTCAAGCTGTTAGCTTTGAGTCCCTTTGCTAAAGAATAGTTGAAAAGATAAAGGCTCTTGAAAAGTAGAGTATTGAAACCTAGCCTGAACTGAAGGTAGGAACTTGCTCTTTTAATGGAAAGATACATGTTGCATGTACATTTGAATGCTTAATGAAGACAAAGGTAAAAAGAAGATATTTTTACTTTGTTGAATGAAGAAGCTGTGTTTTCTTTATCCGTTATATTGATAAACAGCTGCATATAACTGATGACTGTGAAGCTCATCCAGCCTAAGTTGTAAATAACCTTGAGCGAATGAATGGAGAAGTATCCTGGTACAGTCTACATGGACTTTGTTTGCGTTTGGGGAATAAATTTTGTCATTTGCCTTTACTTTCGGTTTCATGACTACACTTCCTCTTAGAAGGCCTAAACTACAACTCCCAGCATGCTTCACTGGGGAAAAATAGTTAATGCAGCTGGGTTTAAAAAAAGGTTTGGACATATTCCTTTAAGAAAGTCCATAAACTCTTATTAAGGTAGACAGAGAAAACCATTGCTTATCCTTGGGGATAAGTAGCATGGAACTAGCTATTTATTGGGATATACTAATTCAAAAGAAAGGAGTAGATTAACATCTTAATAAAACCTTCCAAAACAACAAAGGCACCCTTTTGCTAAGCATTGCTGAACAGTTAACGTGCGTTATGCAGTAACCGGCCATGGTGAATGCCAATTTATTTTATTTAACACTTTTTCTATATCACTTTTCTAACAAAGTGGTTTACAATTAACGAGCTACAGTTGATCAAGAAGAAAGCATTACATAAAACAAGCAGACAAATAACGAAAAACAAAAGGATAAAAAGTTTAAACCAAACTAGTTTGGCTAACTTTAGCTAATTTACAGTGGAGCAGTGCTGAGCTCTCTTATTGCCTTACTGTCCTCTTATGTGTAGATAGGTATTCTAGTGGACCTTGCCATATTTTATGCACTTATTTGTTCTTCTCTGATTATTTAGGGTTGTTATGAGTACTATAGTTGTAGTTATAAGTTAAGCAGAGTGGAAGGTAGGTGTTTAAATGTGTTGCGACCATTGTGGGCAGCGGGCTTCATGTTGTCATTTGTGGTGGGGCTGATGTGGTTTTATTACTGCCGAGAATCTGGACCATAGCCTGAGTCTCTAGCTTTTTCTGAAACTCAGTTAGTACCTCCATGGCTCTAAGTTCAGATGGCGGGGATTTCCAGATAGCTTGAGCATAAAGTGTGAAGGCACAGTTGCATGCCGCTTGTTTGCTCTTGGTCCTCAAGAAGTTCTGTTTCTCTGCCTTCTTAACCTGTCATCTGTGCTGGCTGGCATGTGCCGGTATGTCAACTAACACCTCCCAAAATGCAAATTACACTTACCTGGTAATTGTTGTTCCTTTAGGGACTCCAGTTTAGTCCTCCACCTCTGGGTAGTGCACTTCCTCCTGCAGCATGGAGACTGGACCAATCAGAATCTTGCCCTCACTGGATACCTCCCTGCTGTAAATCCCATCAGCCCCAGTGAACTATTGACGAAGCAGACTTCAAAGAGTAACAAATAAGCAGCTAAGAAAAACTGTCTAACCTCAACTGTAAACTAATAATGAAAAACTTTAACCTCTCACAATCAACCTGACCCCCCCTTCCCCACCGAAAAGATAACAAGGGAGCCAGTATTCCACACTTAGCCTCTTCCCCATCACCCCAGAACAAGTGACAGGAAGAGAAAAAAGGATAAGCAAGAAAGAGATAGAAAGAAGAAAGAAAGGAAGACTGGCACAAGCCAGATGTTCCAGGCATGAGCCACACTCTATCCTGAAGCCCGGAAACCATCTCTTCCCCGAATCATGGGGTACTTCTGAAATTCTCTCAGGTGGGACTGAGGACTAAACTGGAGTCCCTAAAGGAACATCATTTACCAGGTAAGTGTAATTTGCATTTCCTTATCGGTCCTCCAGTTTAATCCTCCACCTCTAGGGTGTATCAGAGCAGTTATCATTGGGAGGGACCTTTCCAACCTGCACGTAACACCGCCGATCCAAAACTGATATCACTCATTGCCAAAACGTCCAGACAGTAATGCTTGCTGAAAGCATGCAGAGAAGACCAAGTAGCCGCCCTGCAAATGTCCGCTAGCGGTATCACACTGTGCTCTGCCCATGATGTCGCCTGCGCTCTAGTAGAGTGCGCCCGCAAACCCACCGGCACTGGATGCCCCTGCAATATATACACCAACGCAATGGCCTCTTTAATCCATCTGGAAATGTACGCCTTTGCCGCCGCTTCCCCCTTGCGAGGTCCTCCAAACAACACGAAGAAGCGGTCCGACTTACAGAAGGCTCCTGAAACCTTCAGATACCGGCGCAACACTCTTTGGACGTCCAGACGATGCAATCCACGATCCATGGTCCGGTCTGCTACCGGGTTCAATACTGGGAGGAATACTGACTGATTCAAATGAAAAGGGGAGACCACCTTAGGCAGGAAGGAGGGAACCGGCCTTAATACCACTTTGTCTCTAGAGAAAGACAAGAACGGCTCCCTGCACGATAACGCCTGCAACTCTGAAATTCTCCTCACTGAGCATATGGCCACCAAAAAGACTATCTTCAACAAGTCCTTAACCGACGCCTGATTCAAAGGCTCAAAAGGTTTCCTGGCTAATGCCTCCAAAACCAGATTCAAATCCCAGGGCAGCACTACAACCCTGCGCGATGGGCGAAGTCTAAACACCGCTTTAAGGAAACGGTGCACATCTGCGTGTGAAGCCAGGCCTACATCCTGGACCTTACTCCTATAACAAGAGAGAGCCGGCAATTGAACCTTCAAAGTACTTGCGGCTAGCCCTTTCTCAAAGCCGTCTTGCAAAAAACTGAGTACTACTGGTATGGAAGCAGTCGCCGCCCGGATCAGCCACCGTGAACACCAATCCTCAAAAATACACCACATGCGCACATATGCGAGGGATGTGCATTTCTTTCTTGCTCGAAGCAGAGTGGCGTTGACTACAGCCTAATAACCTTTTCTTCTTAACCATGCCCTTTCAATGGCCATACCGTAAGTGAAAATCGATCCACTTGGGGCATTCGCAGAGAACCCTGAATCAGTAGATCCGCCCATATCGGCAGTCTCCAAGGCTCTCCGTCAAGCAGGCGAACTAGATCTGCATACCACGGTCGTCTTGGGCAATCCGGGGCCACCAACAGAACTCTGTCGCGGTGCGCCTCGATGCGTTGAACTACTCGGCCTATCAGTGCCCACGGAGGGAAGATGTACAGGACACCCGACGCCGGCCAGGGTTGAATGAGGGCGTCGATTCCTTCAGACATCCTTTCCCTCCGCCTGCTGAAGAAACGACCCGTATTTGCTGAATGATAGGTCGCCATTAGATCCATGATCGGTGGCCCCCATCTGCGAACAATTTGCACGAACAACTGCGGATGAAGCTCCCACTCTTCAGCATCCACCCGCACTCTGCTGAGGAAATCTGCCATCACATTGTCCTTTCTTGCGATATGCGCTGCTGAAATGGCTTGGAGACTAGGTTCTATCCAGAGAAACAATGCCTTTGCTTCTTTCTCCATGGCCATACTTCCCGTTCCGCCTTGCCGACTGATGTAAGCTACCATTGCCGAATTGTCCGAGAGTACTCTAACAGCTCGCCCCTTCACTGAACTTTCGAACGCCTGCAGCGCCAGGAACACTGCCCACAGCTCGAGGCGGTTGATTGACCAAGAAGCTTCCTGGCGGGAACAGATCCCCTGCGTGAACTGACCTTCGCAATGAGCTCCCCAGTCCGCCAGGCTCACATCCGTCATCAGTGGGAGCCAAACTGGTTGTTCCAATGGCATTCCCACCTGCAGGGAACCCGGGTACACCACCACCACATGGACCGTCTGACCCGCAATGGGCAGTGAAGGCGTTTGTTCAGCGAGTCTGTCTGGTTCGACCAGCAGCGCAGTAATGCCCTTTACAACGGCTGCATGTGAAACCTGGCCCATGGCATTACCTCCAGTGTTGCCGCCATGGTCCTCAGCAGCTGCAGATACCACCACGCTGTCAGTGCCAGGAACCCCAAGAACCTGCACACGAGCTTGCATAGGATTTGGGACTGGCAATCTGGCAAAAACACCAAACCTCTTGAAGTGTCAAAACGAACGCCCAGATATTCGAGACTCTGTGACGGATCTAAGTGACTCTTTTTCGCGTTGACCACCCAACCTAGACTCTGTAGAACCTTCACCACTCTGTCCATGGCCTGCAAGCTCTCGACCTTGGACTTTGCCTGAATCAACCAATCGTCGAGATAAGGGTGGACTAGAATGCCCTCTTTTCGTAACGCTGCCGCCACCACCACCAAAATCTTGGTGAACGTTCACGGAGCCGTAGCCAATCCGAACGGCAATGCCTGGAACTGATAATGGCCCCACGGGAACGTGAATCTTAGGAACTTCTGATGAGCTTCCCTGATCGGAATGTGCAAGTAGGCCTCCGTGACGTCGAGTGAAGTCAAAAACTCTCCTTGATGCACCGCCACTATGACAGACCTCAGGGTTTCCATATGGAAATGAGGCACACGAAGGCAACGATTCACTCCTCTGAGATCTAGCATAGGCCAGAGATCCATCTTTCTTTGGCACCACGAAATAAATGGAGTAGCAACCTACTCCTGGGTCTGAAATCGGAACTGGAATGACCGCTCCCAACTGTAACAGATGGTCTAACGTCAGACGGACCGCCAGATCTTTTTGTCGCCCTTTGCTGGGTGATAGTACAAAGGAGTACCGAAGCGGGCACGACAACTCCAACGCATAACCTTCTCGCTCTATCTCCAACACCCACTGATCTGATGTTATTTGGACCCAGGCAGGAAGAACTCCTGAAGCCGGCCACCTATCGGTTGGCTTCCCACCGGGCCCTGCCTCGTTTCCTTGAGGCTTGCAGTTAAAGGAGGGCGAAGGGGAGGCCGACGCAAAACCTCTGCCTGCCCCGCGAAATCCACAAAACCCTTGGGTCCTAGAGGCAAACCTGCCGCGCTGGAAACCTCCCAAACGCGAAAACCAAAACCTTCTGAAATCTCTAAACTGGCCATGAGCCGCCGGAAAGGCCTTTCCCTGTTTAGGCTTATCCTCCGGCAGTCTGCCCCCCTTGTATTCACCCAAGTCTTTCACTAATTTATCAAAATCTTCTCCAAACAGCTTGCCCTTGAAGGGGAGCTTGCTGAGACATGACTTAGACGACCCGTCGGCCACCCAATTCCTCAGCCAAATAGACCTCCGGGCGACCACTAGGGAAGCCATACTATTTGCCAACGCTCTGATCAAAATATGCCATACCGGATTCCAGCCAAGTCACCTCGAGCACACTCTGCTGATCCAGGCGAGTGTCTTGCCTTAAGTGCTGGGACTACCGAAGACAGGCCCTGGCCACCCAGGCATCACAAATAGAGGGACAATGCGTCGGCCTCGAATGCCTGTTTTAATAAGCCATCTACCTTTCTGTCCTGCGTATCTTTTAAAGCCGCATTACCTTCCACTGGAATAGTCGTCGTCTTAGTCACTGCAGACACAGCCACGTCCACCCGCGGTGAACGAAACTTTTCTTTGTCCTTGTCCGCCAAAGGGTAAAGCTGGTTCACTGTTCGTATCCCTTTCAGCCCCGCTTCAGGGTGATCCCACTCACTCTGGATCATCCGATCTACTACCCTGTGGACCGGGAACACCGTCTGAGACTCTCTCACCGCTTGATTGAGGGGATCTTTGAGCCCCTCTTCTTCCGCAGGCTGAGCTGTAGCTAGATAAAGCATCTGAAGGGACTCTGTAATCAATGCCATCAATTCATCCTTGCGAAAAACCCGTATGATTCTTGTCTGATCCTCTGGTTCTGGGATCTCCCCTTCTTCCAATTCCTCTATGCTGTACTCGGGATCAACTTTCACATCGTCCGCCTCCTGCCACTCCAGATCCGCTTGCCCCATGTCAGAGCACCGAGGCCTCTTTGCAGACTTGGGGTTCTCTCCACTCGCGTCCTTCCCCCTTGGGAGACTGCAGAGGCGCCCCCAGAGAAAAGGCCTCCGGCAGCTTTCCCAGCCTTCCCAAGCGAAAGGCTTGATGCATGATAAGGACAAAGTCTGGGGAAAAATCCCCCAAAGACGCCTTGACAGCCCCCACCGGCTGAACGTGTGAAGGCCCCGCTGGAGTAGCCAGGGGGACCCCGCCATGGCCCCCAGAGGCGGGTCACTCTCCACACTTGCCGCGGATGCTAGGGGCTCCAGGGCCGCTCTCCCCTCCATTTGCTACTCGACATTGGAGGAAACGGTAGCGCAGCCCCTACAAATCTGACACCATACCTCTGCACGAACCGCAGACCACGCACTGTGGTCTGGCAGACATGAACCAACCAACTGCCAACCAGCGCACACAAGAGCCAACTGGGTTGGTAGTCGCTGGATGTGAAACAGCAAGCAGATCTGCTTTAAAGACAGGCACTTTTTTTTTTTTTTGTAACTAAAGGAACTCAACGGAACAAAAGAAAAAAGGCAAGCAAAGTCACAAACCCCCAGCAAACAATGGAGCCTAATTGTGTCTCACACCCACGCTCTAAGACCCCCGAACAAAACTCCATTCTGTGGCCTGCTACGCGGCCCCTGCAGCGCGGGAAGAGAAATCCAAGATGGCTGCCGCTGACTAAAGACCACGCGAACACACACCGGCCCGACCTGAAGTGCCCCGCGTTCCCCGATCGCTCTGCAGCCCTTCCCAAGTTGGCTGACTTACCCCAGGGAAGCACTTTACCAGCCGTGACGTTGCTCAGCACTTCCGCGAGTGACGTCCACGGCAAGTGCTGCTCAGCCGGTCTCTCCGAGCTGCTTCCTGCTCTAACCGCTCGGCCCCGTAATCAAGGAGCCGCGCATCAGCGGGTGCTGCTGACAGATCTCTCCCCCGTACCATCTAGGAGGAGAGATCTGATGCTGCCTGTGCGTGAAAATTAAAATTACCAGAGTGGGAGAGGGACAAAGGTGCAGCAGCAATACCGGCTCCTCTGAATATGTCTTTTTTTTTTTTTAAAGGCACGTCACCCTAAAAGTGAAAAGAAACCAATGAAAGTTAAAAGGAGAAAATACCTTGTTAAAAACTAAATACAGCACTGCCTATCTAGTCCTTAAGTGAGCCCAGCCCTAGGCTCACACGTCGTCCTGCTGCATGGAGACTGGACACAATGGGGCTGATGGGATTTCCAGCAGGAGGTATCCAGGGAGGGCAAGATTCTGATTGATCCAGTCTGCATGCTGCAGGAGAAGGTGCACAACCCAGAGGTAGAGGACTAAACTGGAGGACCGATAAGGAAGCACGATTTAAATGGCACTCGTGCACTAATGTGGAGAGTGGATGGGTTTCGGGTGGAGAGTGAACATGAACAGCATATTAGCATGTGATCAACACTGACATGACATTAGAGCAGATGCACCTAAAAATACCTCTAGGGGTATCATTCGGTGCACCCACGTTAAGTGCACTGTACATTAACATACTCAGTCGCACATTAACTGCCAGAAACATGACAGTCACCTTCAACAGATAACCTGGAGGCTTTGCACTTAACGTGCGTTACAAATGCACAGCCTTTCCAGGATTTCATAAAGGGACCTCAAAGACAAAAGGTGTCACCAAATAATTTTGTACCTTTAATTAAAAAGGAGAAATACATATTTGTGATTTCCTTAAGAAAAAACCTAAGTTTTTGAATGTTCAAGTTCGCAAATTTAAAAAACATTTATATTCATTTTTTTCTATTTTTATAAGAGGTATCTGAACTGGGCCTTTCAAGTAGTCAGTTAAAATAACCTGAAATGCAATGTTCCAGTATTATATTCATGTGACTCTAACGTGCCTATTTATACACATCTCATTCAAAACCTCATCCAAGTGAAAGAATTTCACTTATCTGTGATACTAGAATGGTTGAGAGTTCATGAGACCTCCATTTTTGGCATTCTGTCAGTCATCAATTTCATGACGCTAATAATCCACTCTCAAAGATGTGCAATCAGTTGTTATTTAAGCTAGCGTTTTGGCACCCGCAGTGCCTTTCTCAAGGGACAGCTCCTTTTTATTACAAAATACTTTATTCCCTGGTGAACTAACAGCAGCATTAACTTGGATATGTTTGAAGATATGCAGCATTGCGCGACAGTGAGCCTCTTATTCTAGCTGATGTAAGAGTTTAGAATTGCTTCACATTTGATCGTGTTCACACCAGGGAATAAAGCTTGTGGTAATAAAAAAAGAGCAGTTCCTTGACAAAAGGCATTGTAGATGCCAAAATGCTAATGCTGGAGTTTAAAAATAGCCTGTGAGTGGATTATTAGCTCCATGACTAGCAGAATACCAGTGGTCTTGAACTTTGAACCATTCTAGACACACACAAGTATTTTTCTTAATGCTTTTATTCAGATGATTTTTTGAATGAGATGTCTATAAATATTCAAGTTAGAGGTAAATTATAATTCTGGAGTACTGAGGATCAGGTTAGTTTGTCTGAATGCTTGAAAGACCCAGCTTGGACTAAATGGTACCTCTTACAAAAATTTATAATTTGAATATAAACCTTTTTTTTTTAAACTTTAGTCCAGATAGAGACCTTGATCTTGGATGACCTCTGTTCAGTCAATGGGTGCATCAGAGGTATTAAAGACAGTTTAATTTTGCACCGCAGAGTCCTTAGAAATTTTTGTTTGAAATAAGAATTTATGGTTTTTGAATTTACCAATTTATTCATTTGTTATCTCCTGAGATTCTTTTGAGAAAATACTTTAAAGAGGTATTGCTATTATCTAATTCAGAAAGTATTCTTTTTTCTAAGTGCTATTATATACCTGATAAAAAAAATTACTTTGGAATCCTCTGGGTTAATAGGCAGAATGTTTTGGTGCATAATCCTTAATATAATTTGTTCATCTTCTTGAAGGATTCAAAAGATGTTTCTTCTAGAGCTATTCTTGTGGTCGCTTTTGTTACCGAGAATGATAAGGCCCTGATTTAAAATAGTTACTTTAACATAAGGATTCAGTATTTTGTGATTCAAAGTTACAGTTTTTTCCCTGTTGTCTCCAAGGCAACCCAACTGCAGCGAAAGCACAGTTACTTACCTGTAGCAGGTGTTCTACATGGACAGCAGAAATAAATCCTCACTTATGGGTGATATTACCAATGGAGCCCAGGCGGAACACTCCCCAGCTTCCATTGGAATATTTTGGGAGATGCACCGTGAATGCACACCTGCCTTCCCATCTGCCGTGGCGCCATCTTCTTCAGTAGAGCTTCAAAGCAATAGAGAAGAAAAAAGCAACTCCTTGGGGAGGTGAGAGGGTTGCGAGGACTCATTCCTGCTAATCACGGAGAACGCCTACTACAGGTGAGTAATTAAGCTTTCTCCGTGGACAAGCAGGAAGTTCTCACGTATGAGACTCCCAAGCTACAAGATACCAAAAAACTGAGGAGATCCAGGCCCAAGCCCAACAGGGAAAGCAAAACTGGAGAAGAGGAAGGTATCTCCTCTAGGGATTCCACAGATTCAGCATCCTCAGCAAACAGCAGCACTGAGGTTAGTCAACCTTTGCAAGTAGCCTGGATGGACAGAAGGGCCAGTGGGCAGGACTTGGACCTAATACCCAAAGAGGTGCCGGAGCACAGTCTGACAAAAATTGCTGTCCCAACAGGAATCCCCATCCAGACAATAATGGGTTGTGAAGGTGTGGTCAAAGGCAGATTAGCAACAGAAGCGGCCATGGCTCGAACATTATGAGCTGTGACATGACCCCCAAGACTAAGTCCGGCCTACGAATATGCCAAGGCGATGCAATCCGCAAACCACAGATACAGCATGCACTTAGAGACAGCCATTCCCAAATTACTAGAGTCAAACAAGATGAACAGCTGTGTGGAGCGCTGGTGGGCCTTGGTATGATACCCGTAGAAGGCCAAGGCACAATTACAGTCCAGCATGGGCAATGCTGCTTCCCCCTGATTGGCATGTGGTTGTGTTGGATACTCCCCCTTGAATGTAGAGGGGGCAGAGCTTGTAGGTGAAGTCTGTACCCCTCCTGAACTATGGTGAGTGTCCACTGTTCTGAGGTGACGAGGTGCCATCTGTGTGCATAGTGACACAGTCTGCCTGCTATGTGGAGAGGTTGGTGATTCTCCAGAGACAGCGAGGCAATGTTTTCTAGAAATTAGTCAAAAACCAGGCACAGCTTGTAGCTGTGGCGCTGGTTGAGATTAGCCACCTGTGGCTTCTTCTGTTCCTTAGGAAGTGCCTCTTCTGTGGGGCCTGGCCCTGGTACTGAGAAGCAGGGAGATAGGAAGATATGAATTTCCTCTTCTTATTGTCAAAAGACTTCTTTGTAGGAGACTTTTTTCTAGCAGGATTAGACATAACTCTAGAGAGTCTCTTTAGAATAGTATTTTCTGACTCTAATTGAGAGGCTTTATCCTGCCAGTCTTTGCCAAAGAAATTTTCCCCTGTGCAAGGTATGTTGCCCAGCTACCAGATTTTTCCCTGTTCAAGATCTGAGGCCTGAAGTCATGGAATGCGACGGGCACCGATGCAAATTGCCAAAGCCCTGCTCATGCACTCAAAAGCATCAAAGTTAGCTCTATTGATGAACTTTGATACATTCTGACTATGTTTAACTAGGGCAAGATGGTCTGCCTGTTTGTCATCTGGAAGGAAAGGAGCAAATGCTTCAAAATCCATGGAGACCTCCTTCAGGAACACTCCCATATAAAGTATACAGGAATTGATACTAGCTGAGAGCATAGAGGCCTGGAAGCATCGATGCCCAAAGGCATAGAGGGTTCTCGATTCCCTACCGGTGGATTAGAGGAATGAGTCTTTGAGCTTCTGATTCAGCGCAGAGCCTTCAACCACCATGCAGTGCCATTTGGAAGCCGGAACACTCCGATACCCGGTACATGGTATCGGGACATCTACTTTGGGGTGAGACCGTGAGATGCCTCTCTTACATACAGAGCATAAGGTCATGAAAGGTAATAGTGTAAATACAATGTAGATAGTTTCCCCAGTTGTTTCCATGTTGATTTCCCTGTTTATTGTAAAGTTTACAACTCAGAATGCCTGTGTTGTATAGTTGATGTTGAATGTAAACCGCACTGATCTGAAAAGCGCGGTATAGAAGAACTGTTAAATAAATAAATAAATAAATAAATGAAAGATGGAGGACACAGATAAGGTGGCAGCTTCCTTGGGTGCCATCAGGTACTGGAGGATCTCCAGTTCCTCCGCTCTCAGTTCTTTCTCGATGTCATTGGGATAGACCTTTGGCTAGGTATCGAATAAATTCCTAAAAGGACATTTCCTCTGGCAGCTACATGCACTGCTGTTGAGTTGGGGATGGGTCCAAAGGAAGGTCTTGGGGGTTCCATGAATCGAGTGACTCTGCATCTGAATCAGGGGAATAGAAATCAGAGGACCCTAAGTACAGTGTGCACTGGAAGATAGATGGGAGGACATTCCAAGCATCCACCACCCTTTCTGTGAAAAAGTATTTCCTGATATTGCCTTTCAATTTACCCCCTTGCAGCTTCATGTTATGCCCTCTAGTTTTACAGCTTCCCCGTCTTTGGAAGAGGTTTGTTTGGTCATTATTTCTCTTTAAGTATTTAAAGGTCTGAATCATCTCCCCTATCCCTCCTCTCCTCCAGAGTGTACATATTTAGGTCTTCAAGCCTCTTCTCATAAGGCTTCTGGACGCAGGCTCCAAATCATTTTGGTCGCCTTCCTCTGAACAGTTTCCAGTCTTTTTAGATCCTTTGCAAGATATGGTCTCCAAAACTGAACACAGTATTCCAAGTGAGGCCTCACTAGTGACTTATACAGTGACATTAGTACCTCTTCCTTTCTGCTGGTAATTCCTCTTTCTATGCAACCCAACATCCTCCTGGCTTTTGCCACCGCCTTGTCGCACTGTTTTGCCACCTTGAGATCCTCAGAAATAATCACACCAAGGTCCTTCTCCTGGTCCATGCACACCAACCTCTTGCCCCCTATTGTGTACATTTCCCTTGGATTTCTACTTCCCAAGTGCATGATACTGCATTTCTTCACATTAAATCTTAACTGCCAAGCATTAGATCATTCTTCCAGCTTTTGTAGATCTTTCCTCATGTTATCCACTCCCTCAGGGGAGTCCACTCTGTTGCAAATTTTCAGACTTTTCCATTCAGTCCTTCAGCAATATCACTCACAAATACATTGAACAGTGCCTGGCCCAGGACTGAACCATGGGGCACCCCGCTAATCACCCTCCTTTCATCCGAGTGAGCTTCATTTACCATCACCTTCTGAGTGGACCAAAGACCCTGTGTTGTCAGGCCGTTAAGATGGGCTCCCCAATCTAGTTTTGACGCATCAGTTGTTAGGATATATTGCATTGCAGACTTCTGAAAAGCTGATCCTACAACCAAGTTCTGTGGTGTGCACTATCACTGAAGGGCTGTTCTCATTTGCAGAGATGTTGATGAGGTCAGATAGGCGACCTGTGGACTGCTACCATTGTTGTGAGAGCCCACTGCCCGATCCTCATGTTGACATGCGTGGGGCATGACAACTGTGGAAGCCATGTGGCCTAAGAGGTGTAGAAATGTTCTGGTTGTAACAGATGATTGTTGTTGGACCTGTGTAGCTTAAGGAAATGAGATGGAGGAATCTGTCCTCTGGCAGAACACCCTGCTTCTTACTGTGTCTAATTGAGCTCCTATGAACTCGAGGTCCTGATATGGCGTGAGATGTGATTCTGGATAATTTAAAATGAAACCTAACTCCTGGAAGATATGAACGGTTTGATTTAGGGTGGAGTTGACTACAGAAGCGGAATCTGCCCTTAGCAGCTAGTCATCTAAGTAGGGGAACAGAAAGATCCTCAAAGTTCGAAAGTGGGCTGTGACAAACACTTTATGAAGATTCTGGGTGCTAAGGCCAGTCAAATGGGAGGATTCAATACTGGTGTGGTTGTTCTGAACAACAAACCTGAAAAACTTTCTGTAGTCTCGGTGGATCGTGATGTGTATATAAGCATCCTTTATATCCAGAGAGCATAGCCAATCGTTTTGTTGACGTTATGGCAGAAGAGTGCCTTGAAAAATCATCTTGAATTTCTCCTCGACAAGAAATTTGCTGAGATTTTGGAGATCTAATAAAGGTCTGTGATCTTCCATCTTTTTTGGAATTAGGAAAAATCGGGAGTAGAATCCCAGGACCTGCTGAGATTGGGGAACCTCCTCTATAGTCCCCTATCTCAGAAGCAAAAGAATTTCTTACTGAAGCAAGGGGGAGTGAAAGAGATATAAGGGTTGTCCCACAAAGTGGGAGGAAGATCCTGGAATTTCAACTGTAGGCCCAGACTGACTAGATGTAAAGTCCAGGGCTTGGAAGTGATGTTGATCCAGCAGTGTGAAAAATGTCCTCCTGGGATCATAGAAGGAAGAGGGAAGATTATGGGAGAATTGGCCATGCTCTTTTTGAAGCAGTCAAAAACTCTGAGGAGGTTGAGTAATAGCTGCAGGCTGTGCTTTTGGAACCTTGGGTTTCCTGACCTGTTTCTGGCCCTGCTGACTCTGTTGCTGTTGTGGGGCATTGGAGCCAGAATAGTAATGATATGGAGGATAAAACCTTTTCTTCTTAGGAAAGAAAGATTTCTTAGTGCTAGTCTTCTTAGAAGAGTCTGCTGTCTTCCTTGAAAGCCTCTTCATGGCAAGGTTGTCAGTTTCTATCTCACCTGCCTTCTCCCTTCACCTCTGACCAAAGAAATTTTCACCATTACAGGGTTATGTTTATTAATTTATTCTGGACCTATTGTTCCAGGTCAGATGCTTGCAGTTATGCTGTCCTCCTAACCCCAATGCTGCTCTTGTTAATTACTTTGATGTATTCTGGGCATGTGTTACTAAGACCTGATTAGCCGCCTGCTTGTCAGGGGGCAGCAGGGTGGTAAACTCTGACAAATCTCTCAATACATCCTTGAGAAACATGCCGAAGAGCGGGACCTAGGCGTGGTTGTGTCTGATGATCTTAAAGTAGCTAAACAGGTAGAAAAGGCGACGGCAAAAGCTAGAAGGATGCTTGGGTGCATACGGAGAGGAATGGCTAGTAGAAAAAAGGAGGTGATAATGCCTCTGTATAAGTCTTTGGTGCGACCTCATTTGGAGTATAGTATGCAAGTCTGGAGACCGCACCTTCAAAAGGATGTGAACAGGATGGAGTCGGTGCAGAGGGTGGCTACTAAAATGATTAGTGGGCTTCATTATAAAGCATATGAGGACAGACTTAAGGATCTTAATATGTACACCTTAGAGGAAAGGCGGGATTAGAGGTGATATGATTGAGATGTTTAAATACCTCCATGGCATAAATGTTCAGGGAGAGAGACTCTTTCAATTGAAAGCAAGTTCTGCTACGAAGGGACATGGGATGAGGGTGAAGGGAGATAGATTCAGGAGTGATATGCGGAAATATTTCTTTACGGAAAGAGTAGTGGATCCATGGAATAGTCTCCCAGTGCAGGTGGTAGAGATGAGGACAGTTGTTGTTAAGTGCCGTCGAGTCGGAGTCGACTCATGGCGACCCTCTGGATAGCTATCCTAAATTGTGTTCGATCTTCAGTCAGGCGGCTCATTGTTGACAGACTGGTACCGGTAGCTGCTGTTATTGTATCGATCCATCTCATTGCTGGCCTTCCTCTTTTGCGTTGACCTTCTATCTTGCCAAGCATAATGTCTTTCTCTAATGATCTCTCTCTTCGCATGATGTGTCCAAAGTATGAAAGTCGAAGTCTTGTCATCTGAGCTTCTAAAGAAAGCTTAGGTTTGATCTCCTCTAGTACCGACTGGTTTGTTCTTCGGGCAGTCCATGGTATACACAGTATTCGTCGCCAGCACCATAATTCAAAGGCATCAATTTTCTTCCTGTCTATCTTTTTCACTGTCCAGCTTTCACATCCATATGATGTTATTGAAAATACCATGGCTTGAACAAGTCGAATCTTTGTATGGAGAGAGACATCTCTGCTCTTGAGAGTCTTATCTAGGTCTTTCATAGCCATTCTGCCAAGAGCAATGCGTCGTCTGATTTCTTGACTGCTTGTTGTTTCTTTATTGATAGTTGATCCAAGTAGGTTAAAGTTGTTCACAATTTCAATTTCTTCTCCTTCAACGATGAATCTGTTGATTATGCCAGTTGTCATGTTCTTTGTTTTCTTTACATTAAGGTGCAGGCCCATTTTGAGACTATGTTCTTTGATTGTGAGAAGCAAATGTTTCAGATCATCTTCACTTTCAGCCAGTAATGTGGTATCATCAGCATAGCGAAGGTTGTTGATGAGTCTTCCACCAATCTTCACACCTCTGTTGTCTTCATACAATCCTGCTTCTCTGATGATTTGTTCTGCATATAAATTAAACAGGTAGGGGGAAACTATGCAGCCTTGTCTTACACCTTTGCTTATTTTAAACCATTCTGTTTCTCCTTGTTCTGTTCGAACTGTTGCTTCTTGATCAATGTACAGATAGCGCAAGAGAACGATCAGGTGTTCTGGTATACCCATGCTTCTTAATGTGGCCCAGAGTTTCTCATGGTTTACACAGTCAAAAGCCTTGCTATAGTCGATAAAGCACAAATAGATATCCTTTTGGTATTCTTTAGTCTTTTCAAGGATCCATCTCACATCCGCAATGATGTCTCTCGTTCCTCGCCCTTTCCTGAACCCTGCTTGCACTTCAGGTAGTTCTTGTTCCAGGTATGGTTGTAGTCTCTTTTGAATAATCTTCAGTAGAATCTTGCTGGCATGTGGGATCAGAGCGATTGTGCGATAATTTCCACAGTCAGTTGGATCACCTTTCTTTAGTATTGGTATAAACACAGATCTTTTCCAGTCAGTTGGCCATGATGTTGTCTTCCATATTTCTTGGCAGAGCCTTGTGAGTACGGTAACAGCTGCATCAGATTGCTGCAATACCTCTATGGGAATGCTATCAATGCCTGGTGCTTTGTTATTTGATAAGGCTTTCAATGCTGCTTCAACTTCTTCTTTCATCACCAATGGTTCCCGATCATAAGGTACAGGTTGAAACGGCTGTTGGTCCACTTGATCTTTATCATATAAAAACTCTGTATATTCCTTCCACCTTTTCTTGATCTTCTCAGCATCATTCAACATAGAACCTTGAGCATTTTGTAACATTCCAATTCGAGACTGGAATTTTTTCTTTAACTCTCGTAGCTTTAGGAAAGCCGATCTTGTTCTTCCTCTAATAGTTTCTGCTTCTATTTCCTTGCAAGTGTCATTGTAGTATTTTTCCTTGTCCTGTCTTGCTGCACGTTGGAAATCTCTGTTGAGTTCTGCGATTGTCTTTCTTTCTCCTCTGGCTTTAGCTTCTCTGCGTTTCTGGGCAATTTTCAGAGTTTCTTCAGTCATCCATTTTGGCCATTTTTGCTTTTTCACCTTTTGTAGAGACTTCTCGCTTTCTTCCAACACAACCTTCTTGATGTCATTCCATAACTCTTCCAGAGCTCTGTCATTTGTATCTAAAGCAGCAAATCGATTTTGCAGGCAGTCTTTAAATTCCAGTGGTATATTCTCAAGGTCATATTTTGCTGCATTCATGAGTGGTTTGCTCTTTTTCAACTTTAGCTTGAGTTTGCATACTAGTAGTTGATGATCTGTACCACAGTCAGCTCCAGGTTTTGTCTTTGTTGATATTACAGAGCTTTTCCATCGTTGACTTCCACATATGTAGTCAATTTGATTTTTATATAATCCATTCGGTGAAGTCCATGTGTACAGTCGCCGCTTGTGTTGCTGGAAGAAAGTGTTGGAGATGAATAGATCATTGGTCTTGCAGAATTCTATCAGTCTTTCTCCAGCTTCATTTCTGTTGCCAAGTCCATATTTTCCAACTACTTTGTCGTCTTCTTTGTTGCCAACTTTTGCGATCCAGTCACCCATGACTATCAGGATATCCTGTTTGCATGTTCTGTCAATTTCAGCTTGTACTTGTTCATAGAACTCTTCAATTTCATTCTCTTCTGCAGCTGTTGTTGGGGCATATACTTGAATTATAGTTGTGTTGATAGGCAATCCTCGTAGACGAATAGAGATTAAGCGTTCGCTGACTGCATTGTATTTCATTACAGTTCTTGCAAGTTTCTTCTTTATTATAAAAGCAACACCATTTCTTCTTTGTCTTTCATTTCCAGCATAGTAGACCATGTGATCATCTGATGCAAAGTGCCCCATGCCAGTCCATTTCAGTTCGCTGACACCCAACAGATCAAGTCGTACACGTTCCATTTCATTCTTGACCACCTCCAACTTCCCTTGGTTCATGCTTCGTACGTTCCATGTTCCAATGTGTAAGACATCTTTACAGCTTCTGACTCTCATTTCATGCGCAGCTACATCAGCAGTCAGACTTCCCGAGGGCTTTGATCCAACCACATCATAAATGCTGGCTTTACTCTGAAAAGTCTTCAGCTCTTCCCCAGTAGCTAGTTGAGTGCCTTCTGACCTGGGGGTCTCATCTTCCAGCACCATAGCACAATTTGTTTTGTTGTAACTATCCATTGGGTTTTCATGGCAAGATACAGAAGTAGATTGCCGGGCCTTTCTTCTGCGCAGTTTAAGTTTGGTATAGGACAGTAACTGAATTCAAAAAAGCATGGGACCAACACAGAGGATCTCTAAAGGTAAAAAGTGGCCTGTTGTAGTTGATAGGGAAGGACAGACTAGATAAGCCATGTGGTCTTTTTCTGTCATCATGTTTCTATGTTTCTATATATACAGCACATAGGAGTCTATTCCAGAGGCTAGCATGGTAGCTTGGAATGCCTTCCTTCCAAATGTATCCAGGGTCCTGGCTTCTCTACCAGAAGACAATGAGAAGTGATTTTTCTGGTTCTTTATCCTCCTCATGGCAGACTCCAAAACCATGGAGTGGTGGGGGAGTTGTAACTTCTGAAAGCCTGGGGAAGGAGGAACCCTATAAAGGGTATCAAGTTTTTTACTCACAAGGGTTGAAATGAGGGCTTCCCACATCCGAGCCATTAGGTTCTTTCAGATGTTATACACTGGGAGGGTAGCAGCCTTCTTCGGCACCGATGAGTACTGGAGGATATTGAGCTCTTCAGCTCTTGGTTCCATTTCCATAGGCACTGAAACATCAACAGCTAACGCCATGTCCTTAATAAAATCCTGAAAGAACATGTCCTTAGGCAGCGAACGTTGACCTTCATAAGATAGCAATGGATCTGATGGTGCCTCCCTTTGGGTATCGGAATAGAAGGATTCCACCTCAGAGGCCTCTTCGGAATCAAAGTACGGAAGGAAGTCAAAATAATCCTTATGAGATGTTTGATACCTTCGCTGTTCAGAGCTTACCTATTTGAATGTAGAGAGTATCAGACACGGTGGTGCCACAGGCCTTGGTATCGGCTTCACTGTGGAGCTATACGAGGCAGGGGATGTCTGCGTAAGAGTGCCGAGCTCTGTGGCAGTCATCGGCATCAGCGGAACCGGTGCGGATGCCGAATACAGAGAACTCAATGTCATTGGCATTACTGTCAATCAGAGCTTAGCGATGCTGTGCTCGATGGCGATGACATGAACATAAGAACATAAGATATGCCATACTGGGTCAGACCAAAGTCCATCAAGCCCAGTATCCTGTTTCCAACAGTGGCCAATCTAGGTCATACGTACCTAGCAGTTTCCCCAAAAGACACAGGTTCTGCAATGCTTGTACTAGGTCAAGCATTGATATCCTGGGTCCCTTCTTAATGGTTTATGGACCTTTCCTCCAGGAACTTGTCCAAATCTTTTTTAAACCCAGCTACACTAACAGCCTTTACTACATCCTCCAGTAACAAATTCCAGACTTTCAGCCAATGTCATCCAATGTTGGTACCAGGAGAGGAGTGGCTCCAGAAACAGCTGTATTGGCCACAACGCCTCATGCAGGTATGGGAGGCTCCACTGAGGATTAGAACTTGGGAATATCCCCGACTCCCTGTGTGGCTCTAGAAGGTGACACCTCCTGCTAGGGTTGCTTCGATGGACAGTCAGAATCAGAATGTGATGAATGACCGTGTTGATGCTGATGCTGTGTGTCTGAAGTAGATGCCGACCTGGAAGTCAATGACCTTGATGCCGAGGCAGATGTCTTCTTTTTCTTAAGCACTGAAGACTGGGTGATGCTTCTCCTTTATTGGTGAGAAATTAGATGCATGGGAAGACTTTGAAGTAGTCGATACCCTGAGGACTGCACCAAAGGAGCCAAATCTGTAGGAAACAGCTTAGCCTTCTTTTTGTCCCGGCTCTTTCTATCACTAGAAGTCATGTGGCATCAGGAGGGACAAGAATAGACATCATGGTCTAGGCCTAAACATTTTAGGTTACAAGAATGTTCATCAGTGATAGAATATAGATAGTGATAGAATCTCAGACACATGGTGGAAGGAGGACACCCAGTGGGACACTGATAGCTGGGTACAAACTATATAATACTGGTAGAGCTGATCAAATTGGTGGAGGGGTTGCGCTCTATGTTAGAGAGGGCATTGAGTCAGAAAGGATTAAAGTTTTGCAGGAAACAAAATTTGCTGTAGAATCTCTATGGATTGAAATTCCATGTAAAAAGGGGAAGGCGATGGCAATGGGGATGTACTATCGACTGCCTGGCCAGAATGAACAAACAGATGATGAAATGCTCAAAGAAATCAAGGAAGCTAACAAAAGTTACAGCACAGTAATAGTAATGGGTGATTTCAATTACCCCGGTATCGACTGGGTCAGTGTTACAGCAGGACATGCTAGGGAGATAAAGTTCCTAGATGAAATAAATGACTGCTTCTTGGAGCAGCTGGTTCATGAACTGACCAGAGGGGAAGCCATATTGGACCTAGTCCTTAGTGGAACACCAGATCTGGTGCAAGAGATTAGGGTGTTGGGGCCACTTGGCAATAGTGATCATAGCATGATCGCGTTCAATATAATTAGTGGAGGAGGGATAGTAAGGAAATCCACAATACTACCTTTGAACTTTCAAAAGGGAGACTATGATAAAATGAGGAAAATAGTTAAGAAAAAACTAAAAGGAGCAGTTGCAAAAGTTAAAGACGTACATCAAGCTAGGGTGTTGTTGAAAAATACTATCTTGGAAGCCCGGGCCAGCTGTATTCCACGCTTTAAGTGGAAGGAAGTCCAAAAAACTGCCAGCATGTTTAAAAGGTGAGGTCAGGGAGGCTGCTGCCAAAAAAGCATCTTTCAGGAAATGGAAAAAAGAGCCAAACGATGACCTGGAAACAGCACAAGCACTGGCAAGTTAAATGCAAGGCATTGATAAGGCAGGCAAAGGGAGAATTTAAGAAAAAGCTTGCTGAAGAAGCAAAAACGCGTAACAAAGACTTTGTCAAGAACATTCGTAGCAAAAAAATTGTAAGAGAGTCAGTTGGTCCATTAGATGATAGTGGGGTTAAAGGGGCACTAAGAGGCGACAAGGCGATAGCGGAGAGACTGAATGAATTCTTTGCTTCGATCTTTACTGAGGAAGATGTAGGGATGTTACCCATGACTGAAGAGGTATTTAAAGGTGCGGAAGAATTGAAGGAAATATCAATACATCGGGAAGATGTATTACAACTATTAGATAAACTGAAGAGTAACAAATCACCTGGGCCTGATGATATACATCCAAGGATGTTGAAAGAACTGAAATATGAGGTTGCAGACCTGCTATTAGTAATCTGTGAACTATCATTAAAATCATCTGTAATACCTGAAGATTGGAGGATGGCGAACGTAACACCAATTTTTAAAAAGGGTTCCAGGGGTGATCCGGGAAACTACAGACCAGTGAGCCTCACGTCAGTACTGGGAAAAATGGTAGAAACCTAAATTGCTGAACATGTAGATAGTCATGGCTTAATGGGAGACTTTTCCATGTGTTACACATGATGTAGTGCTATGGAATTAGTCCTAGTAAAGTATCTTAAAAGCACCTTTTAAGGTTGTAAATATAAATTTAATTATTTAATATTCATTGAACTTCATAATATGGTTCTATTTAATTTATTATTCTTACTCGGAATACACATTTAAAGATCGTTCAAGAATCGATCTACCGGTTGGAGCAAAGTTCTCTTCCTACAATTACATTTCGTTTCTGTCATTCTGTTTCCAAACTCAGGTGAGCTTAATTTTGGCGCCAAAAGTGGCGTTCTTAAGTTAGCCCGGTTGAATGTTTTCCTTTCAATGCTTTGCGATCCGCATGAAGAGTTCCTGTGACTTGCACTTCACGTTACTTTGAGTGGCCGGTTTTGTGAGTATACCATGAAGTTCTCTATTTATTTCACATAATCTTCTTTTCTCTAGCGATTATCTTTACACATGTGTTGTGTCTTTATAATATAGTTGTAGAACAAACGTGTTTGCTTCTACCGACTCGCACAACAAGAACGAGAGATAGACATCTATAATACACATTCCCGTGGTTGAGCATTTGAACGGTATTTAAAATTAAACGTATTCATTCATTTGTTTATGTATAATCATGAAGTTCTCACATAAAAGGGGAGGTAATACTTATGGACCGTTTATAATTAGTAGTTTCTTATCCTTATATTTTTAAAAAATGATGGGTTCGTTGTCATTCTGCCGGTCTCATTCAATAGATGAATATGATGAACGGTGCTAGAGTCCAGTGCTCATGCTTTTGTGTGCTCTATATTATTTTCAAAAAGTCTGGTCTTTAGAACAATTCTCTCCCCCCCCCTTCCTTCCTTTCCCCCCTCCCCCTTCCCCCCCCCCTTCCCCCCTTCCCCCCCCCCTCTCCTTTTAACCTTATTTACATGTGGCCAAATATGTGTCTAATTCTACCAGTGGGTATTTTAATGTATTTAATTATACAATAGTATACCATTTTGTTTTATCCACTTCATACATTAATATTCCTCTATTTGTCACACATTAATTTCTTCAACCGTCATGAGTTTATATGGTGCATTATTTCTACGTTATCTGCTATATTTTAGACATGGTAGTATATATTTATTTATCTGTTACTATTATATTTATATATAATTATCTTTGTTTCTCACTTGTTTTTTCCATTTTTAAGCTGCAATTGTTCAAATATAGTGATGATTAGTATATTTTAACTCATTTATATCTTTATTCATTTATGTTGTGTTCTTCAGCCCTACGTTTGTCTGTGTTGCTTTAACTGTCTTACTATACAGAGCATTTTATGTGGTTGTTAATTTTGCAGTTTTGCATATATATTTAACATCATGCCTATTGTTTTTATTTTGTTTTTATTTGTTTTTAATTGTTCTTATTTTGTTTTAATGTTTGTTCAAGTTGTAATCCCCCTGAGGAAGGCGTTGCCGAAACGCGTTGGGGTCCCTATCAAATAAAGACTCAACTGTTCATCCAACGTCTCCTGCTCTTTGTGTCGTCGTCGTTTAATGGGAGACAGCCAACATGGCTTTAGACAAGGAAGATCTTGTCTTACTAATCTGTTATGTTTTTTGAAGGTGTGAATAAACCGGTGGACAAAGGTGAGTCTGATATAGTGTATCTGGACTTTCAGAAAGAATTTGACAAGGTCCCTCATCAGAGACTTTTGGCAAAACTAGAGAGTCATGGGATAGGAGGCAGTGTACTATTGTGAATCAGGAACTGGTTAAAAGACAGAAAGCAGAGGGTAGGGCTAAATGGCTAATTTTCCCAGTGGAGAAAGGTGAATAGTGGTGTACCCCAGGGATTTGTGCTGGGTCCGCTGCTTTTTGACATCTTCATAAATGACCTGGAAAAGGGAACGAGTGAGGTTATCAAATTTACAGATGATACCAAACTATTTAAAGTTGTTAAAACCCAAGAGGATTGTGGAAAATTGCAAGAGGATCTTGATAAATTAGAAGACTGGGCATCAAAATGGCAGATGAAATTTAATGTGGACAAGTGCAAAGTTATGCACCTAGGGAGGAACAACCCAAACTATGGTTACACGATGCAAGGTTCCACATTAGGAACCACCACCCAGGAAAAAGATTTAGGCGTCATTGGGGATAACATGTTAAAACCCTCTGCCCAGTGTGCAGCGGCGGCCAAGAGAGCAAATAGAATGCTAGTTATCATAAGGAAAGGAATTGAAAATAAAACAAAGGATATTATAATGCCTCTATATCATTCCATGGTGAGACCACACCTTGAATATTGTGTGCAATTCTGGTCGACGTATCTTAAAAAGGATATAGAGTTATTAGAAAAGGTTCAGAGAAGAGCCACCAAAATGATAATGGGGATGGAAGGATACCCCTATGAAGAAAGGTTAAAAAGGTTAGGGCTCTTTAACCTGAAAAAGAGACGGCTGAGGGGAGATATGATAGAAGTCTATAAATTAATGAAGTGGAACAGGTAAACGTAGATCAATTGTTTACGTTATCAGAATATAGAAAGACTAGGGGACATGCAACCAAGCTACAGGGTAAACTATTTAAGACTAATAAAAGAAAATATTTTTTCACTCAACGTGTAATCAAACTCTGGAATTTGTTACCAGAGGATGTAGTAAAGGCTGTTGGTGTAGCTGGGTTTAAAAAAGGTTTGGACAAGTTCCTGGAGGAAAGGTCCATAAACCATTATTAAGAAGGGACCCAGGATATCAATGCTTGACCCAATATAAGCATTGTGGAACCTGTGTCTTTTGGGGAAACTGCTAGGTACTTATGACCTAGATTGGCCACTGTTGGAAACAGGATACTGGGCTTGATGAACGTTGGTTTGACCCAGTATGGCATATCTTATGTTCTTATAAATTGGAACATTTTTTAAACCATTTCGGGGCTTCTCCATATTAGTGAATAATATGGCGGCAAAATCAAACTGGGCAATGGTACACAATGAAGCTACAGGCCTCAAAGTTTGTGAAAAAACAAAACAGAAAAATTATGTAAAAGAAAAATAAAGAGATAAACCAGAATCGACAGGGTCGAGTCGGTTGACGGAAAGGTAACCTAAATACTTTTGAAGGTACTAGTGAAAAACATTTGAAGTCTCTAGCTGCGATTGACAGGGACGAGGTCCCGATGGCTCTGCGGAAAAAGACAACTGAGGAGACCAGAAGGGAAGGCAGCAATACATGCATGGAGGAACGCTCCCAAAAGCATTCATGCTGAATGCTGGTGAGTGTTCGAGCACCGGGCTCCGTCCGCACCAACGTCATCCATATGTGAAGACTGACTTCCTGCTTGTTCATGGAATATTTCCTTACGGAACGAGCATTAGATATGTGGAATAGTCTCCCAGTGGAGGAGGTAGAGACAAGGACAGTATCTGAATTCAAAAAAAGCATTGGACAAACACAGAGGATCTCTAAAGGTAAAAAGGGACTATTGTAGTTGATAAGGAAGGGCAGACTATTTATTTTATTTATTTATCCAGATTTGTATATCACTTTCTCCTTTAATCAAAGTGGTTGTTTACCTCTGCTTCTTCCTCCACTCTCCGGCCGGCCGCGGCTCTCCCAGGAGGGATCGAGCACACCGGCACAGAAGAGGACGCCCTGCAGTCACCCCTGCCCAATCGGGGCAGCCCAGACACCTTTTAAAAAGAAGTGCCATCGGGCGCACCCGCAGCCGGCGGGCCCGTGCCGTGGCCCTTAGGCGAGGACCCCCAAAGTAGCAACAGAGACCCACCTGCGCACTCAACAGCACTCAGCTCGCCCAGAAAGTGCCGAAGCCAACCATTCTCTATATCAAAACGCCACAAGGCCAGCGGACCACGTGCACGACCTCTAAGACAGGAAAACTGAACACCTTAAGAAACAGAAAATTCAACAGTCGACCAACCGCTCATCCTCTACAGCTAACAGCTCTCCCTCGTGATACCTTACTGCAGGTACGCTTGACTGCACAAGTCAGAAGCATGCACCTACGATCATTTCTCAAGAGACAGTAAATGCATCAGTGACCAAATTGTCAATCCAACCAGCCAACTACTACAAAGGAACTTGTCCGGGCCTTTTTTGAATCCAGCTGCACTAACAGTTTTCACTACATCCTACGGGGAACATCAACAGAGAAACCACCGGACCGAAAAACTTGTGCAAGCACCATAACTAAGACTGTAAGTGTACTTGAACTCTAACCAGTAAAATACATGTTACACTGCAAATGTTCATAGATTAATCCCAACCTGACACCATCATAGGTCTGATATCCCCTGTACTTGCCTGATGTAATCTAGACTGCTGTACAAAGAATCTGTTACAAAGTACCTGTTGCAGACATCTGTTACAAAACATCTATTACAAGTATCTGTTATGATGTATCCGCCGCTAAGTAATTGAACTGTGTACTAAGTATAGCTAACTGCAAACATAACCTCAAAGTCATTCCCTCGAGTCGTGTACCAAATCAACCTTCCTGGAACATTAATCCAAACACGAGAGCCAGTCTAAACCTGTACACCGAACCGCTCGCCCCTATTTTACATCCTGACCTACCTGCTCCCACCCCACTCCCCACCAGAAAACGCACCTACCACCCCATACAATACTCATTGACTAACCCTGGGCAGCAACATAAATGGCCTTCTCCCTAGTTACTCTTGCCCTAATCTACACACTAGCCAGCACATTCCATGATTCTTCTGCGTATGCAAATGGCTACAACCCTATCCAGCTAAACCAAAGTGCAAGCAGGAAACACTACAACAACCAACACCAACTACCCCCAAGCCCTCATCATAAAAGACAGTCACACTTACTTTATGTATCTATAGTAACCACAACCCCTACAAAGGACAAAGAAGCAAAACCTCAGCGAGAACTTAGGTGTGCACTCATCAATGCACGCTCGGCCCATAACAAATGGCCTGTAATCACAGACCTAATAGCCACCCACAATCTAGACATACTAATGGTCACAGAAACATGGCTTTCCAACACTGACAACGTCATACTAAATCACCTCACACCACCTAACTTCTCAATCTACACCTGTAACAGGGAAAACAGAAGAGGTGGAGGTGTACTGGTACTTGCAGAAACAGTGCTACGATATCGGGCTATCTTGACCAAGAGCACACAGCACCTGAACACACTAACTATTACAATAAATTCAATACCATTAACCTCATTTACAGGGCACCAAGTACTGGATCAGATGAACTCTCAGACATTGACTTAGCATGTAATCCGGAAGACCCCTCCAAACCTAACTGGCTGTTGGGAGACCTTAACCTTGCTTCTACTCAACCCGCCCTAGCCAAAACCTTCCTAGAAGCAATGTCCAACCTAAACTACAAGCAAGTCGTGGTTAACCCCACCCATCAAGGAGGGAACCTACTGGACCTAGTCTTCATCCCGCATTCAGTTACGAGTATGATAAAACAATTTGAGCTGTCCATCACTCCTGTTCCCTGGTCAGACCACAACCTGATAACATTTCAGATACCAAAGCAACAAACCACACGCCATCGCTCAAACATAACGGATATACCAAGAGTCACCCGCTTCAAGCAACTTGACAGGGAGATGATCATGAACAACGCACTCCCAAAACTTGCTCGACCAACAGACAACCTCAACGAAATAGTGCCCAACTGGAATGATACCCTCTTATTATATGCTCTACAGCCGGCCACCATCAAAAAGGCTACACCTGACAGAGGACCCGCTAAAAAGCAGTCTGCTCCATGGTTCTCCCCTGAGCTTCGAACCTCCCTGCTCCATCTCAGAAAACGAGAGAGAAAATGGAGAATTACCCATAGTACTTCTGACCAAGTCATCTATTTAGAATATCTGAAACTCCATCGCAAATCAACCTGGGCCAAGAGAAAGGAATTCCACACCGAGATCCTCAACCGCTCACTAAATAAGCCAAGAGACCCATTCAACTTAGTAAAATCCTTTACCAACCAACCTTCCCCACCTCAACAAGAAAGCACAGTTACTTACCTGTAACAGGTGATCTCTGGGCACAGCAGGAATAAGTCTTCACATATGGGTACGTTGGTACCGACGGAGTCTGCGTGGGAATGCTTCCCAGCGTCCAATCAGAAAGCTTTTGGAAGCATCCCAACAAGCCTGCGTGCTGCCTTCCCGCCTTCCCAACTGCCTCTCCTCAGTTAAGTTTTAAAGCTGAGACAAAGAGAGAGAGAGAGCAAGGAAGGGAAAGATAGAGATAGAGAAATGCAACTCCTCGGGGAGGTGGGTGGGTTGTGAAGACTTATTCCTGCTGTTCCCAGAGATCACCTGTTACAGGTAAGTAACTGTGCTATCTACAGGAACAAGCAGGAATGAGTCTTCACATATGGGGACTCCCAAGCTCAGATGCCCGGAGGGAGTCCTAGCATGTTGCAAGTCTAGAACGAGCCATGCTATTCCTCAGGACCTCAGGCATCCTGGGGATGGAGGGTAGGAGTTGAATACAGAAAAGGAGCTGTGGAACAGCTGGCTAGAACAGGGCTTCAAAAGGGGAAGACCCTGTATCAAGGGCATTTAGTAGGGAAATACTGTAATCTGGGCCTCCCTTGTTGGCATTGCACAAGTGCACTGAGCTACATATGGATCTGATAGAAGAGCCAGTGAATGTACTCAAGGGGTACCTCACTGAGAAGTAGAGGTAATAAAGTAGAATAAAAACAAGTGGAGGTCAGAACCCTTCAGGGTGAGAAAATAGCCCCAGGGGAAAAACTGGGGTAGTAAGAGAGGTAGAGCTTCAGCGGAGACGCAGAAGGTACTAGTAAAGAAAGCTTAAGCTGTTTTGGTCCAAAAATAGTACAAATCTAGGACCAAGAGAAAAAATGAGTCTGACCCAACTGGACTGGGGTTGGAACCAGTCCATGTAGGGGAGGAAGGGTATGGAGACCCTTGTATCTGATAAGAAAGTAAGGACAGACTCAGGAGCGCTAAGCTTTAGAGCAACTGAAGCTCCGCAATGTCTTTCCTAAATGTTTATATGTTCACCCTGAATTTGATATAACGCTCAGGCCAAAGGCACCAGAGGGTCTACAACGCTATATCATTCAAGAAAATAAAAAGGAAAGGAACACCATTTATATGATAGGACAGAATAGAGGACAGAGACAGTCAAAGAGAATATGAGAAGGAGAGAAACATGGAATAGCGAGTTACCATACAATAGAAGCAAGTCAGCCCAGTCCAGGACCTCAGATCAACCTCCATCATCAAACGCCACGGCCCTATGCCTAAGGGCCATGCCAAAGGGCCATGCCAAAGGGCCCTCTGGCGGGGCCCTCAGCCGTGGGCTCACAAGGCGCGGGCGCGCCTCGGAAGCGGCGGTTTAAGTGCCGATGTTCTGGGCCGCTGATGGGCAGGCAGGATTACCACAGGAAGTGGTTATAGGTGTAGCCCCCTAAGTATGCTGGCACAGCATTGATAGGGGTAGTGCCCATCTGTCAGGATCATATAGGAATGTAAGGATATTTGAACCTAACAGACAGATAGATAAGCAGATGGATACAGATCTAAAAATATCTCTCATTATATCTATAAATATATATATATATATATATACCCATATAGGGTATATATGCATATATCTATAAAGAGATATGTATGGGCAGAAGAGACACAGATATATATATACACCTAGATGAATAGGCAGGCATATAGACAGATGTCTCCAGGTATATGGATGGAGAGATGTCCATAGAACCCCATCCCCCCTAGGGATATAGGGAGAGAGGAAGATTCATCTGACAGTAAGAAGTTTGATACCTGCTTGAATAGATAAATAGAGAATCCTTTTTTCCTGGTTGTGACTGGCAGAGTCTGAGGAAAGGTCTCTCTGACAAGAAGGCTGAATTCTTTGCAGAATTTGAGCTCTTGAATAAACAGGATGGCCTACGTGAAAATTGCAGAGGATAACTTCAGTCTGCAGACAGGAAGTCCAAATATCTCCAGAATTGCAGTATGGAGAATGGATAGAGGACGCCTCTGGAGGAAAATACCCTAGTGATCCGCCTATGAGGGCAAGATGGGTATTAGGCGTCCTCTAGCTGCCATTGAAGAAATTTATCTCTGATGAGAAGACTCAAGGAGATATGGGCCAAGCCATGGAAGTGGCCCTTCTTTAGGCTTTCACGTAATGAAAGGCCTGAGGCTTATGCCTCAAAAGAGATTTACGATAAGATGGAAAGAGCAGGGAATACCCGCCAGACATGACTGGGGGAACCCCCTCCCCCTCACCATCTGGGGTTAACTGCTAGGCAAGATACTAATGCTCTCTAGCAAGGGCCCATAGTGCAAAGCTACTCTGTAGAGATGCAGAGAGCATGCTGCAGGTTGGTTAGAAGAAAAAGCTGACATTGGAAATCCAGCAGGTGACCAGCTATTCTGCCAAGGCAAAGAATAGAAGTTAACCAACCAGACTGTGATAATAGGGTTTCCCAAACAAGGTTAATAACCTGTTTGGGACTTAACACTAAGGCTAGGAGGATTGCTAGTGGAGGGGAAGCCCTGGTTGCGTAGAGAACACAACCAGTGGCTTAACCACTAGGAATTGCTGTATCTGCAGCAACTACCAGGGCAGCATAGAAAAATGTTTTTTCTTTTTTCCTGTTTTTCAGATTGGGAAAAACGAAACAGTCCTGATAGGAACTCCTATTGTGTGATGAGCTGCCCTAAAGTAACAAGGGGGAAAAAGAACTCTAGAAGGGAGAATCCCCCAGTAGAACAGGTAGAGGACGATAGGAGCTTACCGGTGTAAAAGAACCACTCTTACAACCAAATGTTGTAGGAAGAGGGAGGTAAGACAGAGTTGCAAGAGACCGACTATGGAGGAAGTCTCTGACAGGTGAGATGAGACATGCCAGTACAGGGAAACAACTGTCCATTGATAGTTGTTACCTCTCTTTCCTTCAAGAGGAAGAGGAAACTGTTAAGTATGGGCATGATCATCATAAAGACTCTTAGAAAAAAGATGTCTCATGAAGAGATATCTAGGTAGGTTAGGATAAATTTAGTGCAGATACTGCCAGTGAAAGAAGCAGACTGCCATCCTAACCACCAACCAAGAGGGACAATGATCTATTTGAAACACTGCTACTGCTGGGTTTGTTGACCCTGTTGAGGTTGTGGATTCTTCAGACCAGGGCGATGTTTCCCGTGTTTGGGAACATCTGTATGATGGGCAGATAAAGCACAGTTACTTACCTGTAACAGGTGATCTCTGGGAACAGCAGGAATAAGTCTTCACATATGGGTACGTCGGTACCGACGGAGCCTGCACGGGAATGCTCCCCAGCATCCAATCAGAAAGCTTTTGGGAGCATCCCTCGTGCCTGTGCACTGCCTTCCCGCCTTTTCCACTGCCTCTCCTCAGTTGAGTTTCATAGCTGAGACAAAAGGAGAGAAAGAGGAAAGGAAGATAGATAGATACAACTCCTAGGGGAGGTGGGTGGGTTGTGAAGACTTATTCCTGCTGTTCCCAGAGATCACCTGTTACAGGTAAGTAAATGTGCTATCTCCAGGAACAAGCAGGAATGAGTCTTCACATATGGGGACTCCCTAGCTAGAGATGCCAGGGGGAGATCCCATAAAATGTGTGTCCCTGGATCAGGACTGCAGATCCCACACATGGATCTCCGGCATCCCATGAGGGATGGTGGGTAGGAGTTGAAAGGAGAGGAGCTGTAAGGAAACAGCAAAGCTAAGGACTTACAGGAGAGGAGTCCTTGGTATGTATGATAAGTACCATTAAAATTATTTAATGAACAATCACAAAATGGATCTTACCTACTGGATTGTAGGAAGTAGAGAGCGTGATGGAGTCTACTGGAGATTCAGTAGAGGATCCTCAAGGTGACCTCACGCAGTGAGGGTGAAGGTCCAAATCTGGAATTGGCAGGTGACCCAGGTGTCAACTGGGATAGTATAAGAACGGCAGGTCTTCAGTGGAAAGCTTTATGGAAAAAAGCTGAAAACTCTTTTAGCTACAGAGTCATTGACATTGAGGAGTAAAAGAGGAAGACTGACCGATTTGGACAAGTAGCCAAGTCCTGGAGGGAAGAAGGGGTATGGAAAAAAACCCGTATTCCCAGGGAGGACAGATGAGTGAAGGGCTGAACCTCAGCATTACTACAGAACTACACTGTCTTTCCTAGCTGGTGAAAGATAGAAAAAATATTGAAGCATGATGCTTCAGGGATAGCGAGACCTAGAGTAAAATGGAAGCTGCTAGTACCACAGTAGTGGTTTTGTGCATAACAGCCCCTACATAGCGAGGGACAGTATGAAGATATGGAAAACCACTGTCTGGAACCTCTATGAAGGTAAAAACCTTTATAGCAGAGACAGTTAGGGAGATAGTATGTAAGACATATCTACCTATAAAAATCATCTTGACAGATATATAGATAGAGGGATATATATATATATGTATTATATATAGGGGCATAACCCATGCACACACAGCTTACAGACATATGTATGTATAGAAATAGATAGAGATATATACATACATGAATATGTAAGTTTGAAATACATCTTTGCAACTAAGCCCCATAAGAACATTCACGTGAGAGATGTGACGGAGAAAGATTCATCTAACAAGAAGGTGGAACCTACTTGAAAAGATACATAGAGAATCTATTCCTCCTGGGCTAAGAGGGTGCGGGAATGCTATCCAGTGAAATAACCAGGATGGTTGCTGAAAAAACTGAGGATAATATCAGTCTGTAGAGAGCAAGTCGTGAGTTCTGTAGAACTCTGACATGGTAAATGGACAGAAAACGCATAGAGGGAGATACCAGGATGACCCACTGGAGGGACACAGGGGTATCATGGGTTACTAGTAGACTATGTGCTGTCCATGAGGAGTAGGATAGCATAAGGCCAAGCTGTAAGGAAAAAAGAGCATATTCCTACAGGACTGGGAAATTCCTTGGACATTCACGCAGAAAAAGCTTATATCCTGTATTATAACAGGAGACAAGAGGGTGTGGAGAACCCTCAGTCATGTAAAATGACTGATAAGCCTTCAATGCTCTCTAGCAAGGGCCCATAGTAGAAAGCTTCTCTGAAGATTGCAGAGAGCATTATGCAGAAGAATTAGGAGATAAAACTGACTGTAGGTCAGCTGTGTTGCCAAATCCAAGGAAATGGAGATGGCCAAAAAGAAGATAATGTAAGAAGCCTGAAGTGAGTAGGATTATCCAAGATAGATGAGGACTATCTTGGAATTACTACTAAGGCTAGACAGACTGGAACTTGAGTTAAAGTACCAGTAGATCAATCACTGGAACTCCTGCATGAACAGCAACTGAAAGAGACAGCAGAGGCATCTTCCTGTGAAAAACACAGAGAGAAAAGACAAAGGGAGAGGAGTAGTCCTGTCCCTGTCTGATAAGCTGTCCAGAGAATTTATTCAAAGAAAAAAACTCTACACTGGAATGAAAGGTGTACAGTATGGTACCACTCAATCAGGAGAAAATCTGGATGAGAGGGTAGAAAAACAAGAAATGTAGGGTGACTTACCATATGGTGAGTCAGCTGAAGAAAAAAATGTTCATGTTGGGACAGAAACTATCATGGGATAGTAGTTAACTTCTCTTCTTGGTAGGAAGAGGAGAAATCTGTAACCCATAGACAAAAATATCCTGACAGTTCAGTACATCCTGAAGAAAGGAAGCCATGTGTAGAGCTTTAAAGAAAAAAACAGTGAACAAACTTCTGCTAAGAAGAGGTTAACTGTAGGTTGCAACCTTCAGGAACCTATGGTTGCTGGGTATGCTCAGACTGGCTAGAGCTTGGATTCTTCAGACCAGGACGAGGTGTCCCCTGCTTGGGTACATCTGGATGATGGGCAGGAGAAGAGTGAAACCTTCTTTTCTTAGGGAAAGAAGGTTTGGTAGGACATTTCCTACCTCCTGGGGAAGGCGGCGGCTTAGGATGGTTTCCAGAACCAGGGAAGTCAGTGGAGCAGAGAGCAACCTGACGTAAAGCTCCTTATTGAAAAGATTTTCTCCAGTAAGGGAGAATTACCCAGTGTGTGTTGTGCCCATCTGCTCAAGTCTGAAGCCTGGAGCCAGGCTCTACGACGTGCTCCTATGGCAATAGCAGAGGATCTGCTAACAGACTCAAAAGAGTCTAGAGAAGCACGAGAAAGAAACCAAGAGAGATTCTGGCTATGACTAAGAAGTAAGGAATAGTCTGCAGCCTTAGGGGCTCTGATAGAAAAGGAGTCAAAAGAGATAATTTCTTTGTGACCTCCTGGAGAGATAGACTCATATAAAAAATATAAGAGATAATCCTTGATGCCAGCATAGATGTTTGGAAGGTTTGACGTCCAAAGGCATCAAGTGCTCTAGATGCACGACCTGGCGGATAAGAAGAATGCTTCTTCTTGCTTTTTACCTTCCTCATTGCTTATTCCACTACAATGGAATGATGGGGAAGTTGAATCTTTTGAAACCCTGGAGAGGGGGGCACCTGATACAGAACATTAGTTGCTGCAGAAGGTGAGGGAACCCTTAAAGGTGATTCCCATATTCTCAGAAGATCCTGCAAAGAATGATGTAAAGGAAGCATTATATTTTCCTTTTCTGCAGGAGAGCCTGGAGTAGGATCACAGCCAGGGATAGGAATAGCAAGAAATATTGCCATGTCAAGGAGAAATTTCTGAAAAGAGGGATCTCCAATGGGAACCATCCCTGGGCAGGCTAAGGTTGAAGGAGCAGCCTGAGCACCAGAGGATGTACTGGTCTGGTGCAGAAAAAGAACCCCACTAGATGGATAGTGGTACTGGCAGTCACGATTTGAGGCAGTCAATACTGCATCGTCCATGCCAGGTATCGATTCCAAACTAGCCATAGAGAGGATCGATGGTGCCGATGTAACTGCAGGAACCAACATCGATACCGATACCGGTAGCTGAGTCGGAATCGGAGACGGTAACGTCATCGAAACAGTCATCGGAGGCTGCTCAAGCGGTACCGAGGCAACCCGAAACGCTTGGTGAATATCCTCGGTACTGCATATCCGGAAACGATAAGGGTCGGTTCCGAGACGCATCGGTACCCAGTCATCTAGACTAGATATCGATTCCAGACTCGGCATCGAAGGGAGCGAGTCCATCGATGCATGTCTAGAGGGTACCGACGTCGGTGGTGGTATCAGCGATTTTGTCGATACAGGAAAGTCAGTCCGGGTCGTATCGATCGGTCCCGAAGGTACCGAGAACGCCCGATGACGATCCCTGGTGAAGAGTGGACCACTCAACACCGGTGCCGATGCCGGGGTATCGGTACCACTCGAAGTGGATGCCACCACCGAGCATGGCTCAGATACAGGAAAGTCAATCTGGGACATATCGATCGGTCCTGAAGGTACTGAGAACGCCCGATGACGATCCCTGGTGAAGAGTGGACCACTCAACACCGGTGCCGATGCCGGGGTATTGGTACCGCTCGAAGCGGATGCCACCACCGAACATGGCTCAGGTATGTTCTGTGAGGGGTGAGCCCCAGGAACAACCTGAAACCCCTGAAATGCTTTGGAGCCCGGAGAATCCCGCCGGGGTTTTAATGCCCATGGGGTCTTGAGGGCAAGGCCGGAGCCGTCATCATGCTTGGCATGAGACCTACCACTCAAGGATTGGCTAGTCTTAACAGACTGTTTGTGGGTTACCTGATCCTGTAGAGAAGAAAAAACCGGTGCCCTCACTCCGGGAGGGAAAACGGTATCAAGGGAAACTCGAAAGAGGTAAGTTCCTCTCACAGTTTTGCAGCTGATTGTTCAGGGGAAAAAGGGTCAGGACCCAAACAGGTTAGACACCAGGCATTGGAGTCTAAAAAGAAAACTGTGTTTCCACAGTGAAGGCACTTCTTAGGAGAAGGCGGCTCCATGATGGAGAGGCCTTGTAGGCCCAAAAATGTTAAGACAGAAACTGAGGGAAAAATCTCCCTGAGTTTAAGAAAAGGAAAAGAAAAACCCACCGGCAGTACCGGTGGCAGTGGGAAAAACAGCCGCGACCACAAGAAAACAAGAAATAAAGAATTTGAAGAAAAATGTTTCTGCGGTGACAGGAGGACGTCCTGCCGGCTCCACGGAAAAACGAAAACTGAGGAGAGGCAGTGGAAAAGGCGGGAAGGCAGTGCGCAGGCGCGAGGGATGCTCCCAAACGCTTTCTGATTGAATGCTGGGGAGCATTCCCATGCAGGCTCCGTCAGTACCGACGTACCCATATGTGAAGACTCATTCCTGCTTGTTCCTGGAGATTGGGTAAAACCTTTTCCCCCTAGGGGAAGAAAGTTTGGTAGGACATTTCCTACCTACTGGGAAAGAAGGCGGCGTAGAACAGCCTCTGGAAAAAGGAAAGTCAGTGGATAACTGAGTAACCTGGAGTAAAGACTCCTTGTTGAACAGATTTTCTCCAGTTCAAGGAGTATTTCCCAGTCTTTCTTGTGCCCACTTGTCCAAGTCTGAAGCTTGAAGCCAGGCTCTACGTCGTGCCCCTATAGCTACAGCAGAAGTTCTGCTAACAGACTCAAAGGAGTCTAGGGTAGCACGAGTAAGAAACCTAGAGATATTTTGAGTATGACTAACCAGTGAGGAATAGTCTTTACACCTGGGCTCTTGAAGAAAAGGAGTCAAAAGATGTAATTTCTTTGTGACCTCCTCAAGAGATAAACCCATATAAAAAATATATGAGAGAATTCTTGCTGAAAGCATGGATGTCTGGAAGGTTTGACGTCCAAAGGCATCTAGTGTCTTAGATTCACGACCTGGCGGACAAGAAGAGTGCTTTTTATTACTCTTCACTCGCCTCATTGCTGATTCTACCACAATGGAATGATGAGGAAGTTGAGTCTTTTGAAACCCTGGAGAGGGGGGCACCTGATATAGGAGATCAGTTGCTCTGGAAGGTGGGGTATCTTTAAAGGAGCTTCCCACATTCGTAGAAGAAGATCCTACAAAGAATGATGCAAGGAAGCATTATATTCTCCTTTGCTTTGCTAGGAAGAGAGAGGTATTCTGTATTCCCTTGTGTAGGATCTTGTCCAGGAATAGGAATGGCAAGTGATTTTGCCATATCCAGGAGGAAAGTCTGGAAAGAAGGATCCCCAGAGGGAACTTCCCTTGGATAGGCTAGATCTGATGAAGAACTAGCGTTGGCACCGAGGGATCTATTCAAGTATATAGGAATAGAAGATCCTGAATAGTGCAGTATGGGATCCTTAGATGTTGGTCGTTGGTACTGCAGGTCAGAACCAGCGACAGTCGGTAACAGATCGTCCATGCTAGGGATCGATTCCAAACTCGGCATCGAGGGAAGTGAGCCTGACGAGAGAAGCATGGAAGGTACCGACAGCAATGGTACTGTGGATATCGGTACCGACCTCGGTACTGTATCTGATACCGGTGGATGAAGACCAGCCTGTGGCAAATCTAACGGTATCGGAGGAACCGAGAGCTGCGGATCCGAATTACGGGAGTGGGTACCAAGGCGAGTCGGTACCCAGTCCTCCAGACTGGAAATCGATTCCAGATTCGGCATTGAAGGAAGCGAGTCTATCGATGCACGTCTGGAGGATACCGACGTCGGTACTAGTATCGGTGTCGGTACCGATACTGGAAGGTCGATCTGGAACGTATCCACCGGCCCCGCAGGTACCGAGGACGCCAGATGACGATCCTTGGTGAGGAATGTTTCATCCAACACCAGTGCCGATGCCGAGGTATCGGTACCGCTCGAAGCGGATGCCACCACCGGGCATGGCTCAGGTATGTTCTGTGAGGGGTGAACCTCAGGAACAACCTGAAACCCCACACAGGCTTTGGAGGCCGAAGACTCCCACCAGGGTTTTGAAGCCAGTGGATTCTCGAGGACAAGGCCATAGGCATCTCTATGCTGTGCATAAGAACTGCCACTCGAGGACTGGCTAGTCTTAACAGACTGTTTTTAGGTTACCTGATCCTGTGTAGAAGAAGATATGGTCGGTGCCCTGAAGTTGGAGGGGGACCGCGTGTTGAGGGGAACTCGATATTGAAAACTTCTTCTCACAATAGTATTGACCGAGGGCTCCGGAGGAAAATGGTCAGGACCCAAGAAGGTTAGACACCAATTGTGAGTGTCTAAAAATAAAGTTGTACTGCCACAGTTTGTACATTTCTTGGGGAAAGTGGCTGGCGGTTCCATGAATGAAAATGGAGAGGCCTAGAAGACCTGAGAACCGTGAGACACTAAGGAAGAAAAATATATTCCTTAAAAAGGAAAAAATTTTACAAGAAAGAAAAAAGAAACACCGGCGGTACCGGTGGCGTCGAGGAAGGCAGCCGCGACCACCAGAAAACTAAAAAATAAAAGAAGAATTTTCTGCGGTGACAGGAAGACGTCCTGCCGGCTCCGCGGAAAAACGAAAACTGAGGAGAGGCAGTTGGGAAGGCAGCACACAGGCGTGTTGGGATGCTTCCAAAAGCTTTCTGATTGGACGCTGGGAAGCGTTCCCGCGCAGACTCCGTCGGTACCGACATACCCATATGTGAAGACTCATTCCTGCTTTTTCCTGGAGATTGTATTCAGCCCCAGGCGTACGGGAACTACATTCAGTCCAAAGCAGTAAAGATAAATACAACAACATCACAAGAACCCTCCAAGACTCCCCACATGCAGTTTCCAATTACCAAACTCTCACCCCCATCAGCGAAGACCATTGATGACGTCATTGCCTCAAACGCCACGACTACACCAACTGACCCCTGCCCAGCCCATTGGATCAGGACTATGCGCTCTGAGCTCAGCCCGTTCATAGCCAACACTGCGAAGTTGTCCTTCGCAACCGGAACCTTCCCAGATGCTCTCAAGCATACATCCATATGTCCATTACTAAAAAAACAACCAGCTCGATCCAAAAAAAGAAGATTCTTACCGACCAATCTCTAGTATCCCATTACTAGCTAAAATTCTCGAGAAGTTGACCCAGAGACAGATTCAACAGCATGTGGATTCATCCTCCCCATTAGACCCATGCCAACATGGATTCATAGAAGTCCACGGAGTAGAAACTCTACTTACGACATTAACCAGTATACTTATCAATGGAATAGACAGCGTCAAGAAGGGCTTTGCACTAATCTTCCTTGATATAGCAGCAGCGTTTGACTCCATAGACCACGTGCAGCTCCTAAGGCGGCTTCATGAGAAGGGAATCCGGGACCAAGCATGGAACTGGTGCAAATCCTACCTTGAAAGAAGATGGCAACAAGTCCGTATTGGTAACACCACATCTGAACCCTTCCAGCAGAAACAGGGTGTACCCCAAGGTTCCTCCCTCTCTGCTCTGCTCTTTAATATCTATATGCAGCCAATCTGCGACATTACCCGCTCTTTCGGCATATTTTGCCTCATGTACGCAGATGACGTGTTGCTATTCACACCCATAACTACCACTTGCCCGGACTATACAGTGTTAATCAACTGCTTCAATGCAATAACTGATTGGCTACTCACCCAGAACCTCCGTATAAATTTAAAAAAAACAGAAGTCCTAATAATCACAAGAAATAAATGTTTCTCTCCTCTACCAACACTGAAAGTCAGAGACGCAGAACTTCCAGTCAAATCCAATATACGCTATCTTGGGGTCATACTCTATCAACAGTTGGACTTTAAGGAGCACATAAAACGTACTGTAAAAGCCGTCTACTTCAAGATCAAAACCCTGCGGCACTTGAGACCTATGATTGAACCCGGTGACTTCCGCACCATCTTCCAAGCGCTAGTCACACCGCATTTCGATTATGCCAATATAATATTGCATGGCCTCCCAAAGATTACACTCAACCCTCTACAGTTAGCCATGAATGCAGCAGCCCATGTCCTTTACGGAGCCTCAAGGAATGACCACATCTCCGCCATTCTAAAAGAACTCCACTGGCTTCCAATAAGCTGTAGAATCCTATATAAGGCCCTCCTCATTACCTTCAAGGCCTTCAACAAAATGTCACCTGCATCTGTTTCTGACCTCATCACACACACTGCAAACAGATCTAGGAGATCACTGGCAGTAGACACGCTAATAATACCAAGGGACTCCACAAAACTCAACCAGACCACCATCAATAGGGCATTCCTAAACTATGCTCCAAGATGCTGGAACAAACTCCCTCCCAGCATTAGAGCAATCAAGGACCTTAGGCTGTTCAGAAAAGCCCTCAAACACCACCTTTTTCTCATGCATTTTACACATCTAGATACCCACCCCCCCTTCACCCTCCCTCACACTCACAATCTCATACCTCTGTTATATTGAAGAGCGACAGCCCGACATAATTTGCATCACAGAGACATGGCTCAACCCGACTGACAATGTTCTACTCAACCAACTAGTACCAAACAACTATTCAGCCCACAACTGCCCACGCACCCACAGGCGTGGAGGAGGAGTCCTGATAATAGCAAAAACAAAACTGAAGTTCAAGACACAGAGCCTCACTGAAACACAGCAATGTAACACAATTAGCATCAAGAACAAGAACATTGCAATCTGCCTGACATACAGAGCACCCAGAGCTCCACCCGACGAACTAGCCTTCACACTTGAAGAAGCCTGTGCCATAACAACAAACAACAAACAAGCGCTGATGATAGGAGACTTCAACCTAAAGTCCACCAATGTCAAAGACGCAGAGGCCTTCCTGCAAGCAATGTCCTCACTACAGTTCACACAAATCATCAATGCTCCAACACACAGACATGGATCATCACCAGACCTCATATTCGCATCCAATTACCTAACATCAAGAGACCTGATTTCTCCACCAACCATTACCCCAGTGCCATGGTCTGACCACTACTTAATAGAGATAATGCTGCGGTTACAAGAGGACCAGACAAACGAAAGAGCAAACACCTCACACACACAAAGACGATTCAAGTGTTTCGACAGGGATGAATTCCTACAGGACACAGTACAACACCTGAACATTACTACGGACGACCTGGAGGAACAAGTTTCCAGCTGGAACAGCATTTTAGCCAACGCCGCCAAACCACCCGATGACGGGACCGCGAAACAACACCACAACAAGAGACAAAGCAAACCATGGTACTCAGCAAAAATACGACAGGAGAAGAGGGAACTCAGGAAGATCGAACGGAGATGGAGAAAAAACAAAACAACTGCCGACCAGCATCTTTATCTAACGAAGCAAAAACAATACAATGAACACATCAACCAATCAAAGAAGGAATTCCACACAAACATGATAAATACCTCCATCAACAAATCCAGAGAGCTTTTCGAAATAGTGAAAATCCTCACAAAAGAGCAAACAACAGAAGGGGAAGCACAAATAGATCCTCAGAAATTCGCCGACCACATCAAAGACAAATTTCACTCCACAGAACAAACAACGTCGAGTAGAACCACAAGGACGGATGCACACTCCAAAACCTGGGGCACATTCGCCTCACTCTCCACAGAACAGATATCCCACATCATTTCTACAATCAACACAAGCACCGCTCCTACAGACCCATGCCCAGTGTCATGGGTCAAAGCCACCAAATCAAGTCTCATCCCCACCATACATAAAATGGTACACAACTCACTCACTCAAGGACTCATGCCAAAGCAACTAAAACTTGCCTCAGTGAGACCAATCACAAAGAAAACAACTCTCGACAAAGAAGACCCAGCAGCATACCGACCAATCTCCAGCATACCTTTCCTCGCAAAAATCATCGAAAAGACGGTTCAACTACAACTTCAGGATCACATCGACAAACACGAAACACTCGACGACAACCAACACGGATTTCGTCCCAACCACGGTGTCGAGACGCTACTGATCTACCTCTTCGACAGCATCCTTAGAACAATTGACAACACCAGGAACGGAATCATAATGATATTCATCGACATCTCCTCAGCCTTCGACACAGTGGACCACAACACGCTCCTGGAAAGACTACAGAACACTGGTATACACGGTATCACACTGAAATGGTTCCACTCATACCTAACAGAAAGACAGCTACAGGTCAAGGTGGGACACATCACATCCCGACCCATCAAAGTCCGTCAAGGAGTACCTCAAGGTTCTGCGCTCTCAGCACTCCTATTTAACATCTACATCCAACCAATATGCAACATCATGAAAAAGAACAACATTCAATACACAATCTATGCGGACGACATCATGATATACACCCCGATATCAATCGACAACCCGGACTTCTCTAGGATAACAGACTGCCTTACACAAATGACCAGTTGGTGTCAAAACAACAACCTCGCCATAAACTACAACAAGACTGAAGCTTTAATCATCACTCGGAACCAAAGCTTCATACACCCACCAAATATAAAGATTCAAAACATTACTATACCAATAAGGTCAGAAGTGAGATACCTCGGGGTTACGCTGGACAATAAACTCAATCTCAAGACACACATAAACAAAACAATACAAAAAGCCTACTACAAGATGCGAATCATCAGGAGACTGAAACCACTCCTCGCCCCAGAACACTTCCGTACCGTCTGTCAAGCACGGATAACCCCTCTACTGGACTTTTGCAATCCGATATACCTTGGACTACCGAAACAAGCTATCAAACCACTCCAACTGGTACAAAACACCGCAGCACGAATCATATCCGGAACTGCAAGACAAGAACACATCACACCCACCTTAAAGGACTTACACTGGCTTCCAATCGATGCACGCATCAGATACAAAACTATCATAAACCTATTTAAGATAAAACAGCAAACATCAGCCAACAGCCTGCACGCCCTCATACAACCAGACACCAGCACACGGCCTAGAAGAAAACAAACACACAACCGAGTCAGCACCCCAAGTGAATACAAACACACACGCAAGGACACAACAGACAGAGCACTCTCCATGGCTGCTCCAACAATATGGAACAAACTACCGGACGATTTGAGAGCAACTACAGACCTCAAGGACTTCAGAAAACAGCTGAAAACCATGCTGTTCAGAGAACACTATGGCCACATCACATAAACTAAGTAACTGTATAGCAGCACACGTTACCGACTAACACTATATGTATATATAAAATGTTTTTAGCACCACTGTATATAGCCCACATTGTACATAGCTCAAACCAATCTAGCTCACAACACAACACACACCCAACTAAATTTCCACCCTCACTGCATGTATAACACACTCACACTACCAGATTGTTTGCTGTGATACCACCTTGATTATCATAAGGCGGTTTAGAAATACTGTTAAATAAATAAATAAAATATATGACTGCGAAAACTCACAGTGAAATTAGCTCCAGTATGTAACGTACTTGAAATGTAAATAGTTTCCCCATGTGTTTACCTCCATGTTAAATCCCTGTTCTATGTAAACGATGGCCAACTTTAGCTGACCGAGTGTTATATTGTTTCAATGTAAATCGCACTGATGACAAAGAGCGCGGTATATAAGAAATGTTAAATAAATAAATAAAATAAGTTGGGATAACATCACACAGGTTGGGACAACATTAAACAGGGGTGATGGGATGTACACAGAGACTAAAGTAGGTGGGATAATTGTACATTTAGGCTTGTGAAAGGAGTCTTCAGTATGTTTGGTTGTAACATTCTATGAATAGATAGGTTTTAAGGGATTTACGGAAGTCTTTGAGGTTGTTTATTGCCCGCAGACCATCCGGTAGGGAAATACAGATGGCTGGTGCTGAGAGGGATATGGCGCTGTTCGAGGTTACTTGTTTTGTTTTATGGTATCCAGTAGGTATGCGGAGTCTGTTGCTGCTGTTGGTTCTTCTGGGTCTGTGGATTGTGTCCCTGATTATCAAACTGTGAAGTACATCTGCCGTGCATAGATGTAAGATCTTGAATATGTTTACAGTTGCTTTGTATCTTGCTCGTGCAGAGATTGGCAGCCAGTGCAGTTGCCGAAGTACAGGTGTAATGTGCTTATGCTTGGCTGTACCAGTTATGATTCGGGCTGCAGTGTTCTGTACTAGCTGGAGTGGATGGGTAGCCTGCTTAGGTAGTCCTTGATATAGGGAGTTTCCATAGTCGAGTATTGGGGTGATGACTAGATAGGCCATGTGGTCTTTTTCTGTCGTCATGTTTCTATAAAAGATTACTATACTGTTGGCAATTATGAGGATAATAAAAATCTATGTACACTGTGTTGCGTGATAGTTGCTTTTCTATCTGGCCGTTGCAGTTCCTTTCAACCCTATGATCTTTCGACATGTTTTATTGTAAACTGCTTTGATGTTTGAAGGGCAGTATTATCAAAAGATTAATAAACGAACAATAATGAAAAAGGTAATGGTATAGCATTAGTGCCTTTATTTTCAGCATCAGTCCAATCAATTTCCTGGCTATAGATCTATGTGTTATCAGCATTGCAGCATCTCCCCTACTGACAATTAGAAAGGGAAAAGGTATATGCTGTTCACGAATAGCTGCTAGTGTAAAAATGGGAGAGAATGGTCTTTGCATTTTAGAAGCGGAGATATTGACATAAGCTACAAGAAAAAACATGGGTACGTGGGATCCAGGAGAGCAGGCGATTTATGGCCATATCTCCTGCTGTGTAGAACAAGCATAGAGTTGAGACAGAAATAAAGGAGAAGCCTGACTGAAAGGAGCAACAAGAAAAGACGACAGTTCTGCCAAGTGCTTGCCTTGTCTAATTACTGCAATGAGCAGAGCCACAGCAGTATAGCCATGCTTATAATCCGTATGAAAGCCATCCAAAGATGCTTTTGACAGGCTCAGCCAGTAACAGGCATTACCTGACAGCAACTTTTCATCTCTCATTATTTTTCAGAATGACATTCCATAAGGTACACCAGAAAGAAAATTCACTTTTTCCCAGCTCTGCATTTATCACAAAGGTGGATGTTATCCCATTCACTCTTTAATTATCCATATTGCATTTGAAATATAATATACAAACTTTTTTCAAACTGTGATTTCACCACCTCTATATTCTTTCCGTCCCAGTATGTTAGAAAGAATTATACATTAAGTGGTTGAAAATGTCTGTCTGGGGGCAAATAATGCTCCAAACATTTTATGGAATGGCAACAAATATGGCTTGGGAGGAAAACACGGTTAAAAGACACACTGGGTTCAAGAATGGGCCAGAGTAGACAGAGAATTTCAGTAAAATGAGCTCCCACCAAAAAAGCGTAGTTACTCACCTGAAACAGGTGTGCTCCGGAGACAGCAGGAATCAGTCCTCACATATGGGTGACATCAGCGCCGACAGAGCCCTCGCGGAAGCATCCCCCCAGCTTTCAAAGAAAGCCTTTGGGAGATGCCACCATGCGTGCGTGGTCCCCTTTCCACAGAAGAGTGCCACCTTGCTCAGTCAGATGACATAGAAAAACAGACAGCAATAATAAAATAAAAGATGGTAAATGAGCAACTCCAAGGGGAAGGGAGAGGTTTGCGAGGACCGATTCCTGCTGTCCCCCAAGAACACTTGTTACAGGTGAGTAACTATGCTTTCTCCGAGAACAAGCAGGAAGTCAGTCCACACATATGGGACTCCCCAGCTCAGGCTACCAAAAGCCCACAGCGAAAAACACGGTCACCTTGAAGGGGAGCCATGAGCAGCAGCAATTGAGTCTGTAGCTACGGATTACAGTAGGACCCCTGTGTCCGATGGAAACCAGCACTCTGGAAACCTGAACACAGAAGAGTCGGAGGGTAGGAGAGATTCCTAGACCCCGAAAAGATTACAGAGCACAGCCTGGCCGAAGGCACTGACCCATCGGGACTCCCTTTCCAGGCAGTAATGGGCTGTGAAGGTATGGACTGACGACCAGGTGACGGCCCAGCAGATGTCCACCATCGGGATGGAACGCAGGTTTGCCACCAAGGCTGCCATGGCGCGCCATGACTCGGCCTTCCAGCAGGAGCCCTGCCTGCTCATAGGCAAGGGCTATTCAGTCCGCCACCCAGGTGGATAGTGTATAATTGGTCACCGCCTCCCCCAGTCTACTGGGATCGTATGAAACGAAAAGCTGAGCAGCTCTGCGGTTGCCCTGAGTGCGTTGGATATAGAAAGACAAGGCCCTCTTACAGTCCAGGGTGTGAAAGAACGTGTCCGCCCTACTGGTGTGAGGTCTCAGAAAGAAGATGGGAAGTACCACTTCATGGTTGAGATGGAAGGACGATACCACCTTCGTAAGAAATTTAGGGTGCATGCGGACCACCACCCTGTTTTTGTAGAACCTGGTATAAGGCGCCTCTGCCATTAAGGCCTGAAGCTCGCTAACTCTGCTAGCAGAGGAGAGCACGACCAGGAACACCACCTTCCATTTGAGGTATCGCAGGTGGCAGGTAGCCAGAGGCTCAAAGGGCAGGCGAGTGAGCTGCCCCAATACTACATTAAGATCACACTCTGTCGTCAGAGGGCAGACCGGGGGTTTCGATAAGAGTAGACCAACGGCTGGGCCGAGAGGGGTTTGCCATCCACCATATGGTGATGCGCCACCAGGGTGCTGAGATGTACCCAGACGGAATTAGATTTGTGCCCAGATTGCAAGAGATGGAGAAGGTACTGTGACACCAGTCCCACCAAGCAGGAGAACGGGTCAGTCCCGTGCGCTCAGCACACCAAGCTGAGAACCTGTGCCATTTGAGAACGTAAACTTTCCTAGGACCATCCTTACGAGAGGCCAGCAGGATTTCCTCTACCTCATCCGAGAGGTTGAAAGGGGCTAGGGTCAACCTTTCAGCAGCCACGCCGTCAGGGACAGGGACCCCAAGCTGGGATGCAAGAGAGAGACCCCTTCCTGAGACAGGAGACCCAGAGAGTTCTCTAATGGGATGGGGGTTTCCACCCATAGTCGGAGTAGCAGCAAGAGCCATGAGGCTATCAGGATGAGCAAGGCCTTGTCAGAGGGTCCTGAAGAAATTTTTGGCAATCAGCATCGTGGGAGGGAAGGCATACATGAGGCCCTCTGATCACGAGCCTAGGAATGTGTTCACCGCCACCCTAGAGGACTCGAGTTGCCGGGAACAGAAGCGGGGCAACTGGGAGTTATCCGGACTGGCGAAGAGGTCCATCACAGGTTCCCCCCCCCCCCCCCCAGATCCAGAAGAGCCGGTCGGCCACATTGGGGTCCAGCTGTCACTTGAGCGGCTGGAGGACACTGCTTAATCTGTCGACCAGTAGGTTGTTCTAGCCTGATAAGTATACTGCCTGCAGGGAGATACCCTGTTGGAATGCAGAGGTGCACCGCCTCCTGGAAGCGCCTCCCTGTTTTGTTCATATAGAACATTGCCACCTGGCTGTCCATCTGAACCAACACCCAACAGGTGACCAGTCGATGGCAAACAGCTTGAAGAGCCAAGAATATTGCCCGCAGGTTCCAGAAGGTTAATCTGCTGGGTGCCCTCATCCGGCAACCAACTGCCCTGTGTGCGGAGTTCATTGGGTTCCCCAGCAGAGCAGGGAGGTGTCCGTAGTGAGAATCCTTAAGGGGCTCGGAGCCTGAAAAGGCATCCCCACCTCGAGATATATGGAGGTCTGCAACAATGTCAGTGAGTCTGCCAATTGGCGGGTCATGGAGACTTTCTCCCGGAGACACCACTGGGCAGCCCTCATGTGGAGGCAGGCGTTTGAGGTGACATGGACCATGTACCCGAAGAGGCGCAAGAGCCACCGAGCAGGCACGGAGGGAGGGCCCTGTGCCAGAATCCTGAAGCAGTCAGCCCGGTCCTCAAGTAGGAAGGGCTTTGACTGGAGGGTGTCCAGCCTTGCCCAATGAATTCCAGACATTGTGTCAGAAGGAGATCAGACTTGGGATAGTTTATCACAAAGCCCAAGTACTGCAGGACCTGGATGGTGCATGCGGTCATCTGCTGTACCTCTGAGGCCATGCCTCCCTTTTTGAGCCAGTCATCCAGGTAGGGTAAGACAAAAAAACACCTGGAGACGGAGAAAGGCGGCCATGACTGCCAGGCACTTTGTGAAGACCCTTAAGGAGGTGGTCAAGATGAAAGGAAGCACCCTGTACTGATGGCACCCGCCCATCCACCATGAACAGTCTGACTGTGGTTGGAGTGAATGTGGAATATGGGTATAGGCATCCTTCTGAACCAAGGAACATAGCCAATTTCCCTGCTGGCAGTAAGGAAACAATATTAAAAGGGAGAGCATTTTGAACTTCTCCATCACCAGGAACTTGTTAAGGTTGCGCAGGTCGAAGATGGGCATAAGGCCCCCCTGTACTTTTTAAGTACCTGGAGAAGAACCCTTTGCCCTTGAGATAGTGGGGCACTATTTCCACCACTTTGTCTTCGAGAAGATCTGCCATCTCCTTCAGTAGAAGGTCCTGGTGAAGGGGAGACCTGAGGGGCTCTCCTGTAAAATAAGGGGGAAGTGTTTGAGTCAGATGGAGAAGGTAACCCTCCTTGACCACTCGTTGTGCCCAGGAATCGGTGGTGATGGTTGACCACGGCGTAGTGAGTCAGAATTCCCCCTGTGGGCAGCAGACCTCCTTGGGGTAGAGAAGCTATGCCCAAGGAGTCAAAAACTCCCCCCTGGCTGGGCCTGGTGCCTGGGGTTTTGGAGCCTTCTGCTTATGAGGGCCATGCCCATGTCTCTTAGCCTGCTCACCTTGTTGGGGAGCTTGGGAACTCTGGAAAGGTGGGCAGTTTCTGTAAGCTTCCCCCCTCTGTACAGACTCTAACCTGCTGCACCTCAAAAGAATGACCTTGCATTTTTTAACATTAAATCTCAGCAGCCAAATTCTAGACCGTTCTTTAAGCTTACCTATATACCCTCCTCATGTTATCTACACCTTCCTGGATGTCTACTCTATTGCAGATTTTGGTATCATCCACAAAGTCAAACCTTACCCAACAGCCCTTCTGCAATATCATTACAAAGATAATACATTGAAACATGACAACAGAAAGACTACATAGCCTATCAAGTCTGTCCTTCCTTATCAACCAACTTCAATATTCCCCTTTTTTCCTTTACAGATCCTCTGTTTGTACCATGCTTCTTTGAAGTCAGATACTGTCCTCATCTCTACCACCTCCACTGAGAGACTATTTCATGCATCTACCATGTTTTCGTAAAGAAATATTTCCACATATTACTCCTGAATCTATCCCCTTTCACTCTCATACCATGTCCCCTCGTAGCAGAGTTTGCTTTCAATTGAAAGAGGCTCTCCTCCTATACATTTATGCCACGGAGGTATTTATTTATTTATTTATTTACTTCTCTTATATACCGCGCTATTAAAATCAGTGCGGTTTACAATTGAACAAAAAACATACTGCAATGTCACACGACAATTGAGTTTTTACATTGAACATGGACGAGATAACCTGGAGGTAACAGGGGTAACTAATTACAGAGTAATTATTCATGGAGTATGGTGAGAAATTATACATATAGTATAGCTTGGTTTCAACATATTTATAAGTGGTTTAATCAATAAGATGTGTGATCAGTACCAATAATAAATAAGAGAGGGGATATGGTGGTAGAGCTAGTCATTTTGTTTATGGTGTTGGATTTTGGGTGGGGTGGAGTAGGGTGTAGGATGTGAGGATGGGTGGTTGTTTCTGGGATTGGATTCTGGGTAATGGATGAGGAAAAGGTGTTGTTTGAGGGCTTTTCTAAATGACAATAGGTCTGGGGTGGAACGGAGCTCAGTGGGGAGGGCATTCCAGGTCATGGGTGCAAATAGGGAGAAGGCTCTATTGGCAGTAGCCTTTTTGCACTTAGAATGTTGGGGATCTCTAGAGTGTTTGCTTGATTAGATCTCCTGATCCTGTTGAACGGCCGTCTTTGAATGAGTTTGCTGATGGGTGAGGTGATCTGGTTCCTTAGGGCTTTGAATGTTAGTACTAGGGACTTATACTGGATTCTAGCCTGAAGTGGAAGCCAGTGGAGATCCATCATGACTGGGGTTATATGTTATATTTAAACATCTCAATCATATCACCTCTATCCCGCCTTTCCTCTAAGGTGTACATATTAATATCCTTAAATCTGTCCTCATATGCTTTATAATGAAGACCACTAACCATTTTAGTAGCCACCCTCTGTATGGACTCCAACCTGTTTATATCCTTTTGAAGGTACGGTCTCCAGAATTGTACACAATACTCCAAATGAAGTTGCATCAAAGACTTATACAGAGGGACTATCACCTTCTTTCTTCTGCTAGCCATTCCTCTCCCTATGCACCCAAGCATCCTTCTAGCTTTTGCAGTCACCTTTTCTACCTGTTTAGCTACTTTAAAATCATCAGACAATCACACCTAGGTCCTGCTCTTCTTTAGTGGACAAAAGTACTTCACCCCCTATACTATATTGCTCCCTTGGATTGCTGCAGCCCAGTTGCATGACCTTGCATTTTTTAACATTAAATCTCAGCTTCCAATTCTAGATCATCTTCAAGCTTAGCTAGATCCTGTCTCATGTTATCTACACATTCCTGGGTGTCTACTCTATTGCAGATTTTGGTATCATCCGCAGAGTCAAACCTTACCTTACATCCCTACATCATCTTCAGTGCAGGCTGAAGCAAAGAATTCATTCGGTCTCTCAGCTATGGCCTTTTCCTCCCTTAGCGTCCCCTTTATACCTCTATCATCTGCTCTACGTTTCTCAAGTGGTATGCAATACTTTCCAGTTGCACTGTTTTATGCTCTAGCTGAGCCAAAACCTTTTGCCCCTCCCCTCCTATTTTCCTCAAAATAGTTTATGTTTTGCAATAGTTCCTTCTCCTTGCGCTGTCTCTGCTTTTTCTTTTATGCCCCCACACTATTAATCGACCCCTGATCACTGTCTTTAAAACATCCCATAAAATATGCACTGCCACTGAGCCCCAATTGATACTTAAATACTTGTCAGTTACCATCCCAACATCCCTAACCACATCTTTGTCCCAAAATAGACTTTCATTTGACCTCCAGAATACCCTCCCCACCACACATCAAACAGGAACATAGTCTGATTAAGTAATACTCTATATCAGCCTGCACCCCTCCATCCATCTTCCTCTTATGCACCAGAAACAAATCTAACCTGGAATAAGGGTCACTCCGTACATCCACCAACCCATTAGCTTTCATCCATCCCCTGATTAGAGCCCTAGGCTTGCCCTAAGAATCTCTTTCAATTCATCCCTTATTCAACTCCATGCTAAGAATATTGGAATCACTCCCCATTATAGCATTCCCTTGCTTTTCTCCCTCAATTAGTTCAAGGGCCCTCTCCCAGAATCAAAAGTCTGATCATTTGGTCCATAAATATTTACTACTGTGACGAGCTGATCGCTGACTGCCCCCTAAGGATCAACATTCTACCCTGCTTATCTTTAAGCAGAGAACTGACCTGGAAGGGCACCTATCATGGAACAAAACTCCCCCCCCCCTCCCCTAAATTTCTTGTCATCTGCATTGAAAACGATTCTACCATATGCTCATATGTTCATGTTTAAGCAAGTGTGCCTAACTGTAACCTTTGAACTTATTTAACCAACAAAGTTCTTTTCTGAGGTGACTTAAGTCCTTTGACATTAAAAGTACCAGTTTTAATAGTGTTAGCCATCATCCCTCTTCAACAGTGCTCTAAAATCCTATACTTTCCCCCTACTGTTAACCTCCTTCCCAGAAACTCCTTTGCTCCCTTTCATCCAAACCTATCCTCCCTCCCACAAATACTCAGGCATCCTTCAAGTGGAAACATGCTACTGGAACTGGCACATCATGCTTGTGACTTGACGCTTAGTTTCTGTAGGCAGGCACCAGATGTACATTTCTCCTACTCTATCCTATCTGACCCCACCCTCACTCATTCAAATATTCTTTCCAACTCACACCCAAGCCAAAGCACTCTCTCAGATAACCACTGACCAATCAGCTTCCACACCTCATAGGATCCCTCATTTATACCTCCATCAAGCACCCCCGCTATACAACCATACTCTCTGCCACACATCAGATTCATCCATACAACCTCATCCCATTCAGCACCCTCTCATGCTACTTGCACTCACCATGAACTCCATTTTCATTCCCCACACCCATGATACATACACCTCAACAACAGCCTTGCAAATCAACAATACACTAAAATTCCTTCAGCATATGCCACTTCCTCAGGACATCTCAAAGACTAGGGGGGCATGCAATGAAGCTACAATGTAGCACATTTAAGGCTAAGTGGAGAAAATATTTTTTTCATTTGCCGTATAATCAAACTCTGGAATTCGTTGCCAGAGGATGTAACAAAAGCTGCTGGTGTAGCTGGGTTTAAAGACGTTTGCACAGGTTCCTGGAATTAAAGCCTGTAAGCTATTAAGCATTTGAATTATAGTGCTGGCGACGAATACTGTGTATATCATGGACTGCCCAAAGAACAAACCAGTCAGTACTAGAGGAGATCAGACCTAAGCTTTCCTTAGAAGCTCAGAAGACAAGACTTCGACTTTCATACTTTGGACATATGTTGAGAGAGATCGCTGGAGAAAGATAATGCTTGGCAAGATAAGTGGTCAACGTAAAAGAGGAAGGCCAGCAATGAATGGATTGATACAACAGCAGCAGCAGCTATGGGTGCCACTCTATCAACAATGAGCCACCTGACTGAAGATAGTTTAGGTAACTATCCAAAAGGTCACCATGAGTTGAGACAGACGACGGCACTTAACAAGCAGCAGCTATTATTAAAGTGGACTGGGAAAATTTACTCATACTCTGGGGAGGAGGTGGTTACCAGAAGAGTGCCCCGGGAATCTGTCCTTGGTACGATTCTTTTTAACATCTTTGTTAGTGATATAGCGGAAGGGCTTCAAATAAGGTTTGCCTCTTTGCGGATGATAACAAAATCTGCAATAGAGTAGACACCCAGGAAGGTGCAGATAACATGAGGAGGGATCTAGCTAAGCTTGAAGAATGGTCTAGAATTGGCAGCTGAGATTTAATGTTAAAAAATGTAAGGCCATGCAACTGGGCTGCAGCAATCCAAGGGAGTAAAACAGTATAGGGGGTGAAGTACTTCTGTCCACAAAAGAAGAGCAGGACTTCGGCGTGATTTTGTTCAATGATCTTAAAGTAACTAAACAGGTAGAAAAGGTAACTGTGAAAGCTAGAAGGATGCTTGGGTGCATAGGGAGGGGAATGGCCAGCAGAAGGGAGGTGGTGATAGTGCCTCTGCATACGTCTTTGGTGCGACTTCATTTGGAGTAGTGTGTGCAATTCTAGAGACGACACCTTCAAAAGGATATAAACAGGTTGGAGTTGGTACAGACTAGCTGCTAAACTGGTTAGTGGCCTTCATTATAAAGCATATGAGGACAGACTTAAGGATCCTAATATGTATACTTTAGAAGAAAGGCGGGATAGAGGTGATATGATTGAGACATTTAAATACCTCCGTGGCATAAATGCAGAGGAGAGCCTTTTTCAATTGAAAGCAAGCTGTGCTATGAGGGGACATAGGATGAGGGTGAAAGGGGATAGATTCAGGAGTAATATGCAGAAATATTTCTTTATGAAAGAGTGGTGGATCCGTGGAATAGTCTCTCAGTGGAGGTGGTAGAGATGAGGACAGTAACTGAATTCAAAAAAGCATGGGACAAACACAGAGGATCTCTAAAGGAAAAAAGGGGACTGCTGTAGTGGTTGATATAGAAGGGGAGACTAGATAGGCCAGGTGGTCTTTTTCTGCCATCGTGTTTCTCTGTTTCTAATTTATTCTCCCCCAACATTAAATATTATGCTAGTTACAGTACTGCCGAAAGTCTAGCAAGGTCAATTTCACTGTGTTTTTACTTCTTGCGTCTTTTGTGCAACACGATATTAAACTTGTTGGCTGTGTGTGTGTCCCATTTCCCCTTTGCTCATATTGTAAACTGCTTAGATATCTATTTACGTGATATTACCACAAATAAAATAACTATAAACTACCTGGGTACTGGAGGAGATGCACTTCACTTTCTTCTATTCTGGAAGGGGCATCTAAATTATATCAGTTAATTAAGGAACTATCAAACAGGTCTAGGAACAATAGTTTCAAAACAAACTCTCACCTACAAAGTGGGATAACCTTTGGCTCAGATCAATGTGTGTGTCCATATCTACCCCTGCACTTGACCTGGTAATGTCCAAAGAAGAGGCAAAACCTCCTGTTATCTATAGCCTTTAAACTCATTTGAATCAACATTCAAAGTTACACATTCTGGTCAAAAATTGCTGTACAGTTTATCTAATATCCATATAGTAAAGGGACAGAGGACAGGCAAAACAAAAAAATGATCTGGATAAGAACAATTTTCAGCCACTATCTGGGTAAGCTCTACATTTAACTCCATACAGTATCCTTCTTATTATGCTTCCTATGTACATAGTTTACCCTGTTTCTCCAAGTTCCACTTCCTGTTAAATGTAATGACCAGACATATGTAAGCTGTCGGATGTTTTCTGTTCCATGTAAACCGCGCTGATGGCAAATAGTGCGGTATATAAGAAATGTAAATAAATAAAATAAAAAAATTTACTTTTGGCCTGCTAAGTAGCAATGGCGACTATCACCATATAACAAATACACTCAACACCATTCAGTGTCTTATTTTAAATGCTGGCCACATACACTGACTGCCATCACTGTTATAACTGGAAAGATAACATAACTTTATATGAATCTAAGGTGGAACATGCTCTCTCTTTGCAAATATCAGCTGGTTATTCATATACAATTTGGGGAAGACTGTTCTACAAGACTCATATCAGAATAATTCCTGCTGTACATACATGTACATTCAGCATGTATATAGTTTCAGTTAACAATGTCCCCCATGTTTATCCAAGTTCTCGTACCTGTTCTATGTAAAGCCTGTTCTATGTAAAACCAAACAGCTTGTTGCTCTGGTCTTTTGTTATATTGTAAACCGCGCTGATGCTAAATAGAGCGGTATATAAGAGCCTGTAATAAAATAAATAAGATTAAAAAAATGTTGTGTAATAGAATATGATGAAAAAATTGTATTCCCAAGGCAGTAAATTAATGGCATACAAATTCTCTGTACGAATCTAGGGTAATAGATGTCCTCATGGGAAGAGTCATTTCAGGCTGGGGGAGGGGGGGGGGTGGGGGGGAGGGGGGGGGGGGGGGGGCGTCCACAAGAGTTATTTCAGATCTACCTCTCTACACCTGAAATCTCTCCAGCAATCCAGGCCCTGATCTGCCTGCTTTTCTGACATTGCTGCTTGGATATCTCACCGTCACTTAAAATTGAACATGGCCAAAACTGAGCTTCTTCCCCCCCCCCTCAAACCCTCCATGTCCCTTCCTCTGTGGATAACTTTCTTCTCCTCCCTGTTTCCTCAGCTCACAACCTTGGGGTTGTCTTTGACTCCTCTCTTTCCTTCTCTACACACATCCAACTGATAGCTGAAACCTGCTATTTCTTTCTCTACAACAACAAAATTGCCCATTCCTTTCTGAACACACTACTAAGACACTTACCAACTTCCTTAGTCACCTACTGGAATCTGCTCCTTGCTGGTCTCCGAGTCATCTCTCTCCCCTTCAATCTGTTCAACACTCCGCTGCGTGGCTAATCTTCTGTCAGCCTCGTCATGCTCATATTATCCTTATTCTCAAGTCACTTCATTAGATTCCTATCCATTTCCACATTCAGTTAAAACTGCTCCTGCTGACCCATAAATGCATTCACTCTGCAGCTCCTCACTACCTTTCCTCTCTTACCTCTCCCTACACTCCTCCTCAGGAACTCCGCTCTTCTAGCAAATCACTTCTATCTGTGCCCATCTCTTCTACTTCTAACTCCAGACTTCACTCCTTTCACCTTGCTGCTCCTTATGCTTCAAATAAACTACTTGAGTCTGTATGTCAGGCGCCTTCTCTGACCCTTTTCAAATCCAGGCTGAAAACTTGCCTCTTCGCTGCCGCTTTCAGATCTTGACTCACCTAATGTCCCCCTGTGTTTCCTTACCATTCCCCCCTAGCTGTATCCGATGTCTATAGCTACTGTGTTCTCTCTATTAGATTGTAAGCTCTGATCAGCAAAGAGCGTTTTTTTACATGTGTCTGTGTAGCACTGCATACGCCTTGTAGAGCTATACAAATGTAGTAGCAGTAGTAGCTGGGGGGGAAGAGTCATTTCAGGTTGGGAGGAGGAGAAGAAGGATCGGGAGGAGTTCCTGTGGAACATTCCTCTACCTCCTCAAGATTCAAAATGAATATCTTTCAAGAAATCTATTTGAGAAAGACTGGATCCTGGAGAAGAAGGTGGCAATAAATGTACAGGCTCTGGCTCAGATTTCATAGCAGACTGCAAAGTGCTATAATATCCTGAGAAGATTAAGTATGTCTCTACACTACATAACGCCTGTTAACTAAGGTGCTGCACTAAGTTGTTGATAGTGCACGTTTGGCAAGTCCTTATAATAGCTTTGGCACAAATAGAGTAGAGTAGTTACTCACCTGTAACAGGTGTTCTCCAGGAGCAGCAGGAATCAGTCCTCACATATGGGTGACGTCGGTGTCGACGGAGCCCCCATGCGGAGCATTTCCCCAGCTTTCAAAGAAAGCCTTTGGGAATGCAGGCACGCATGCGCGGTTCCCTTCCCGCCCAAAGGTGCCATCTTGCTCAGTCTGATGACATAGCTAAAAGACAGCACAAAAAAGAAAATGAACTATATACAACTGCAACTCCAAGGGGAGGAGGGAGGGTTGTAAGGACTGATTCCTGCTGCTCCTGGAGAACACCTGTTACAGGTGAGTAGCTACTCTTTCTCCAGGACCAAGCAGGAAGTCAATCCTCACATATGGGTGACTCCCTAGCTCTGGGCTACCAGGAACCCAGGCTGAAAAATAGAGCTCCCTCTAGAGCCCCAGCAACAGTGAGAGAATCTTCTCTGAGACCACACCTGAACGGTAGCCCAACACCAGGGCCGGAGGTTAGGAGTTGCCTAAACCTCAAAGAGATTACGGAGTACCGCTTGCCCAAAAGCACTGTCCCTACGGGACTCCCTCTCGAGGCAGTAGTGGTCCGCAAATGTCTGGCTTGAAAACCAAGTAGCGGCCTGGCAGATGTCTGCCAACGGAACAGAACGGAAGTGAGCTACTGATGCGGCCTTTGCCCTAACCTGGTGGGCCATGACTCGACCCTCCAGGGAGAGGCCAGCTGCCCTGTACGCCCAGGCGATACAATCTGCCACCCAGATGGACAACGTACGCTTAGTGACAGGCAACCCCAATTTATTAGGGTCAAAGGAAATGAAGAGCTGAGAAGCCCTTCTATGTCCCTGTGTACGTTCTAGGTAAAAGGACAGCGCCCTTCTACAATCCAGGGTATGCAAGACAGTTTCGGCCCTACTGGCGTGCGGCCTGGGAAAGAATGTCGGAAGTACCACCTCCTGGTTGAGGTGGAAGGAGGATACCACCTTTGGAAGGAACTTAGGATGAGTCCACAAGACTACCCTGTTCCGATAGAACCTGGTATACGGCCTATCCGAGACCAGGGCCTGAAGCTCACTTACCCGCCTAGCCGAGGTGAGTGCCACAAGGAACACCACCTTCCAGGAGAGGAAACGTAAATGGCAGGTTGCCATCGGCTCAAAAGGTGAGCGAGTCAGTTGCTGCACTATCACATTGAGATCCCACTCAGTGGCCGGTGGACGAATAGGATGCTTAAGCAGAAGCAGGCCTCTGAGAAAGCGAGACACCAGAGGGTGGCCTGAGAGAGATTGTCCATCCACCGGCGAGTGGTGAGCGAGAGGGCACTGAGGTGAACACGGACAGAGTTGGATTGAAGTCCTAGGTTGGAAATGTGGAGCAGGTATTGTAGCACCACCTGGACCAAGGAGAAGGGGTCCTCTTGCTGTTGAGGACACCAAGTAGAGAACCTACGCCACTTCAGAGCATAGGCCTTCCTAGTGGAATGCTTCCTGGAGGCCAACACTACCTCTTCAACCTCCTTTGGTAGGAGCAAGGGAGCAAGGACTACCCTTTCAGCAGCCAGGCCATCAAATTGAGGGATTTGAGGTTGGGATGCAAGAGGGACCCCTGATCCTGAGTCAGAAGGTCGAGTTGCAGTCCCAGAGAAAGTGGAGTATCCACTGCCAACTGCAGAAGAAGAGGGAACCACGGCTGCCTGGGGGCTATCAGGATCACCGTGGCTCGGTCCTGCTGGATTTTGAAGAGAGTCCGTGCCACCAGAGGTGTGGGAGGAAAAGCAAACAACAGGCCTTCTGACCAGGGGATCAGGAATGTATCTGCCGCTGCCCTCAGAGGATGCGGTTGTCTGGAACAGAACTTAGGTAGTTGCCTGTTCAGCGGACTGGCAAAAAGATCCATGGTTGGAAGTCCTCACTTCAGAAAGATCTGTTGGACTACCAGAGGATCCAACTGCCACTCATGAGGCTGCAGGAGTCTGCTTAGCCTGTCCGCCAGGTGGTTTTCCTGGCCTGGGAGGTAGACCGCCCTGAGGGTCATGCCCTGATTGATAGCCCAGGAGCAGAGACAGGAGTCTGGATCCTGTGCCTCCCTGCTTGTTGACGTAGAACATAGCCACCTGGTTGTCCGTCTGAAGTAGGACAGACTGGTGAGACAGGATCTGAGAGAAAGTCCCTAAGGCTAGCCGAATGGCTCTCAATTCCAACAAGTTGATCTGCTGGGCGGCCTCCCACAGAGACCACAGGTCTTGGGTGCAGGCCCCCTGGCAGTGTGCCCCCCAGCCCTGCAGGGAAGCATCGGTTGTCAGTACCTGAGTGTGTGGGGAGGCCTGAAAAGGAACACCCCTGACCAGATTTGGGAGATGCCTCCACCAGCGTAAGGAGTCCACCAAGACTTTGGACACCTTTATTCTGTCTGACAATTTCCCTGTGGCCTGTAGCCACCGTGCCCTGAGGTACCACTGAGCTGGCCTCATGTGCAGCCGGGCATGCACATGCACTGTGGAAGCCATGTGACCTAAGAGCCGGAGGAAGTGTCTGGCCGAGACCAGAGAGTTCGCCTGAAACTGACCAGCCAACGTTATCAGCCTGTGAGCTCTGTCCACAGGCAAATAGGCCTTTGCATGGATGGTATCCAATCTTGCCCCTATGAATTCCACATCCTGTGAGGGGACTAAAGTGGACTTGGGAAAGTTTATAACGAACCCCAGGTGCTGAAGCAGGGATATGGTTCTGAAGGTGGCCTGTCTGGCCTCCTGTGGAGACTGGCCCCTGATAAGCCAGTCGTCCAGGTAAGGGAACACAAAGATCCCCTGGTTCCTGAGGTAGGCCGCAACCACCGCCAGGCATTTTGTAAAATCCCTGGGGGCGGAGGTGAGGCCAAAGGGAAGCACTCTGTACTGGAAGTGTTTTCCTCCCACCACAAATCTGAGGAATTGTCTGTGACTTGGATGGATGAGGATGTGAGTATAAGCATCCTTCAGGTCTAAGGAGCATAGCCAATCTCCCTGCAGGAGGTAGGGCAGTAAGATTCCAAGGGTAAGCATCTTGAACTTTTCCCTCTCCAGAAACTTGTTCAGATTTCTCAGGTCCAGGATGGGTCTGAGGCCTCCTGTTCTTTTTGGTACCAGGAAGTACCTTGAGTAGAAGCCTTGCCCTTCCAGGTGGTGGGGCACCGGTTCCACCGCCTGGTCCAGAAGCAAACCTGTCAACTCCTGAAGGAGTAAGTTTCTGTGCAGAGGGGGTCTTGGAGGCTCCTCTGGAAAATAGGAGGGGGGTATCTGGGTGAAGTGGAGCAGATAGCCCTTCTGGATGATGCTTAACACCCACGTGTCCCTTGTGATGGCTGGCCACCGGTCTGCGTACAGGGTCAGCCGAACTCCTGTGCCCTGGAGAGGAGGAGAGGCTATGCTGGCATAGTCAAAAACCCCCTCCCTGCTGAGCAGGAGCCGGAGTAGGAGGCTTGGGAGCCTTCTGCCTATGGGGTCCATGACCCTGCCCCTTGGCCTGCTGGCCCTGTTGGGGAGCTGCAGAGGCCTAGTAGTGAGGGTAGGTTTTGTAGGCAGTGGTCTTCCTCGGGTAAAAGGCCTTTTTCCCCGAGCACTTCTTCTGAGAAGGGGCAGAGGTTTTCCTGGACAGCCTGGTCCGGGTAAGAGTCTCGGTCTCGAGTTCTGCAGCCTTTTCGGCCATGGGCTTGCCAAAGAGGTTTTCACCTCGGCAAGGGACATTGACCAACTTGTCCTGTACCCATGGCTCGAAGTCCGAGGATTGTAGCCGGCCTGGCGGCATGCACCGATGCCGGCCCCTGCTACCTGGGCCGAAGCCTCAAATCCATCATAGGCTGCTCGAGATATAAACTTCGAGCACTCTCGAATACAAGACGACAAGGCCTTGAACCTCTGCAAAGGTTCCTCGGATAGACCAGCAGAGAACCCGGCAATCTCCTTTGCCAGGTCTCAAAGGTACATGCCCATGTACAGCTGGTAGGTCTGGACATGGCAAGCAAGCATAGAACCCTGGAAGCACTTTCTACCGAGGGCATCCAGGTTCCGGGCTTCCCTGCCGGGAGGCACCAAGGGGTGCATCTTCTGACTCTTCAGGCGATGCATGGCCGATTCCACAACCATGGAGTGGTGCGGTAGCTGTGCCTTTTGAAACCAGGGGCACTTGCGGACTCGATAGATGGAATCGACCCGTTTGCTTAGAAACGGCATTGAGGCCGGCGCCACCCACATGCGGAAGAGCAACCGCTCCAGCATCGGAGGAACCGGGACAGTAAAGGCCTCCTTAGGAGGAGAGTCATACTGCAGAGCCTCGAGCTCCTCGGCTCGAGGCTCCTCCTCGGGGTCCACAGGGAATGCCAGTGCTTTGGCCATGTCCCTTACGAAATCCGAGAACCTGGTATCCTCCGGGGGGGACCTTGTCCGAGGCTCGGATCCCGGTGAGTCTGAAGGGACGCACCGAGTCCAGAAGGTGTCGGGGGACTCCTCCTCCGTTTCCCACGCCGATTCCTCCGAGGAGGAATCGAGTGGCTCCGAGTGGGCGGGCACCGACGCCATCCTCCCTGACGCCGAGGGAACCGGCGTTGACAACCTCGGTCCCGAACGGGAGGCCAAGGGTGACCTCGGCTGAGGATAGACTCGAGTTCGCATGGTCTCGAGAATCGGCTTGGCCTCCGGGGTCGACTTGGATGTCGATGTCCCTTTGGTCGGGTAGATGCGCCGGTGAGACTGGCGATCAGCACCCGCTGCTGCTCCATGAAGGCAGACTATCTGCTCTCCAAGGCCGTCAACCAGAGTCCGATCTCAGGAGACCCAGCAGCCTCTGACTCGGGCCCCGACGGCGTCGGACCCGATGTCGGCTCCCCCGGAGGAGAGTCCAAGAGGACTACAGTACTCACATGACTCAGGGCCTCCAACTCTACATGAGGATGCTTTGCAGGCCTCTCCGACCTGGCCCTCGAGGAGCCAAGAGCGTCCACCGATGCCGCCCTCGCGGGTTTCTTCTTCCTTCGATGCTCCCTCGAGGGGGACTCCCTTTCAGAGAAGCCCCGACGATGCTCGGGGTCAGACTCCTGAGACGTCGAGGCCTCGGAGAAGATCCTCTCACGCTGGTGCTGACAGCTCCGTAATGCCTTTGAAGACATTTTGCCACAGGGGCTACAGACCGTAGAATCATGGTCTGGCCCTAGGCACCGGAGGCAGCAGTCGTGTGTGTCGGTGAGAGATATCAGTTTCTTTCACCGATCACACTTCTTAAAGCCACAGGCAGCCATCGGGGGAAAAAGGGCCCCTGCAAGATCAAAATATTGGGCTGCCAGGGAAAAGAAAAAAGGCGCAAACGCAGTCTCTAAGGACAAAAAACGAAAAAAGAGATCCGGGCTCGGCACCAGTGTACCGAGTCCAGGCGGGAAAGGAACCGACGTCGAACCGAAGAAAAATCTCGACCCAACACAGAAAAATCAACTTTTTTCACGAGTGACAAGGACAGGCGTCCGTAGGGCTCCGTGGAAAAAAGAAGACTGAGCAAGATGGCACCTTTGGGCGGGAAGGGGACCGCGCATGCGTGCCTGCATTCCCAAAGGCTTTCTTTGAAAGCTGGGGAAATGCTCCGCATGGGGGCTCCGTCGATGCCGACGTCACCCATATGTGAGGGCTGACTTCCTGCTTGGTCCTGGAGAATCAATGAATGAATATCTTTTGTAGGAATTAATGTGGCTGCTACATAGGAAGTAGTTTAACAGATATAGTGAAGAGTAATCCAACACTGATAAGCATCAGAGTTGATGTTTTGTTGCACGAAGACATGGCGAGAAACAGGCAAGGCCTGTGCTGGAGCAATGTTGTCTGCCCTGAAAGTTCTTGTGCTGTCTGTGACATCTACGCATTTTGTGCTGGACATGCTCCCTAAGCACTGCGAAGAGGAAGAGCACATTTTTTTTTGTTGTGTTGACTGAGAAACTACAGCACCAATATGTTTTTCATTTTCAAATGCTTTGGAAGGGATTGGTTATTCCACCTTCCCTTCAGGCCAGTGAGAGTATTCAGAAGACTGTGCCAGTGAGTGCCTGGAAACATCTGAGGAAGCACTCACCAATTTAAGCTTTGACAGCAGTTCTCTCAGTCAACTGGACCTTTGAGGGCACTGCACTATGATGTAAAGGGTGGTTCAATAGACAATTCTCAACCTGAATGCACAGAACTCTGACTTCTACACAGAGGAGACCGTCATTTGAACTTTCTTGTCCTTGAAGCATTCTTTTTTTCAGCTTCAAAAATCGTGTGGAGGCATGTTTGTGGACTTGAGAACAAATGAGCAGAATACTTGCATTCCCTCTGGTCATGATGCACACACAGGCACATTAGAAACTTAGAATGAGTGCTGACATTTTGGATCTTTCTGCCATGTTTTGGGCAGGGTCTAAATCCTGACTTCAGCAACATACTGAAAGATGGATATAAATAAGTCAAGAAAATAAGAGTAATTTGATGAAGAATGTTGTCGGATAGGCTGTTTCATGTGTAGAAAAAAATTGATTGAGCAGGTTTTGGCATCCATTTGACTGCGTGTAAGAAAAAAACAAGGAGCTCAGGAGACTCCTGCGCATGGGAAGGGTGGCGCATGCTCACAACTTTACACTAAGTTCCATCCTGGAGGCATGCGAAGATGTCACCCACTCGGGTGCCGGACTGAATTCTGCTTGCAACAGAAAATCAGAAGTAAACTGCTATGTTAAAGAATAGTGGAACATATATCAGTCCCTATGTGTTTCACAAAATAAACATTTGTTTCAGTCATTTATTTACATGCACTTGACATTCCACTTTCTGTAAAAGTAAGCATCAGAGCAGTTACAATTACAAATACAATAAAAAGAAAAGTAAACAACAATCATAAAATAAAACACATAACCTGCACCTCCAGCCTCTAGGACAACCTTCTGGAGGACAAATTCATTAGCATTTATTAGCCAAATAAGCCACCTCGTCTCTCTGGGAATGATCAACAGGGAAATATTCTTCAGAGTACTTCTAAGTGACCTTTTATGGACACTGAAAAAGACTGGGCATTGAGCTGAAGGTATGACCCAGCATGACACTTCTTATATTGTTATATGCAATGGATGACCACATTCCTCCTGTTTACCTGGAAGAACCATCTGAGAAAATTTCTGTATCTCCATCCAGAATGTAATGCATGAATTGCATCATCAGGATCTCATAGGATGCTATGTAATAACTAAGCATTGCATTCTGAAGGAACAATTTCCAGTGAAGGTCCATGGTCTGTAACTCAGAGTCCAAGGACACCAAAGTAAGCTTTGGACTTCTTATTAATTTATAGTTCTGACCTGCTTTTCCAAACTAATATTCAAGATGAGTAAAATAGTAATAAACAAAAAGCATAAAGACAGAGACTGATATGCAAAGGGATCTAGATGGCAAAATCAAAACCTTTCTGAACTGTCCAGGCTCACAGACGAAACTTAAAACAAATTTCATTAGGTTGCTTTCATTTAGAGGGTCAAATTTTGGATGCAACAAGGAGTATCAAATTAAATGGTTAGCACTCATTTTCAGTGCTAGCAGCCTAACTTAGCCAGCCAAATCTAGGTTTTGCAAGAGCACAGCTGAATCTGGCCAGCCATCCTTACTTCCACACAGACAATCAAAAATAATCTTGCTAACTGAACCAATTTCCAGTTTTTCCATTACTGGCCTATAGTAGTAGTCTGATTTCCCAATCCCTTTTCTACCTTTAAAAAAAAAAAAAAATTCCCCACCGTGGTACCCCATTCCACATTCCCTCCCCAACCCCCCCCCCCTCCTCTTTTCACAAAAAAAAGGTTCTCCACAGTTTGTCAACCCTCCCCACCCTGGTCCACTAAAAATTACCCCAACTAGCCATTTCCCACACTTTGTATCCCAACGATCTCTCTCTCTCTCTCACCAGACTCCATTGAAAGACTTCCCATCAAGATGAGAAAAGGTGGTGATCTTACCTCCTCTCTTTTTTACTTAATTCTGTTGGCTTGAAGAACTGACAGGAAATCGCACTTATTATTAATTTATCCACTGTATTGTCAAAAGGAGCTAATTTCCTCTAAGTGGCACACTATATGCCATTAAAACAAAAAAAAACACACCTCCTAGCAAATATATTTTTCTATTAGTAGCATAATATGAAAATGAGTTCATCATACCTTCTAACACAGTTAATTTGGCATTGCTGTTAATTTCTCCAACACTGTTGGTTGCTGTGCATTCATAGATGGCTTCATCGCGATGTACCCGAAGAGGCTGAATTCTAAGCACAGATCCTGAACCATCATCAAATTCAATCACCTAGGCAGAAAAAGGAACATTATTAACAAGAAGTCTTTACTATTCTTATTTTCCACTTTGCTTCTTTACAAATAAATCATATTTAAAAGTCCTTTACATCATAAGGTGACGGGAATCACCACCAGTTGATTTTGCACCAGGTATTTATCAATAAAGCACTGAGAAACCAATATATGTGGGAAAACAAAGTATAATTTTATCTAAATGTCAACAGTAGTAAAAAGAAAAACACCATAAACAATGAGGGTGGGGGGGGAGGTCCCAGGGTCTACCTAGACGAAATCCTGCTGCCAATAGCCGTTGCCTCTATTCACCCACTACCCTTCTCTCTTGCCAAAATGGGACACCATGAGGTGCCTGGAAATATGCATAGAAACCCGATGACCCAGTTGTGTCAGCGTAAAAATTGTTATCGGCACCAGAGGAGGGGAGGGTGGGGATTTTGTGCCAGATGGCCACCCTGTTGAAATGGACAAGGAACTCTGTCTGGATTTCAATATCTTGCTGGATGTCATTTGAAATACACATATGATAATACAGCTAAGTCATCCTGGCTATGGAAATGATCACGTTCCAAAGAAAAGACCTGCCAATCAGGATAACCCAGAGAAGCAAAATTCAAGGATACAACCAAGAACTATATTTTTGGCAGAAGTCTGGTTACATCCTTACAGGTATTGGTTTTGATGCCCAGGAATTAAGCACAGGTAGGGCCTTACTGTCCTGTCCTCAGCGACAGGACACAGATTTCGTCTGGAGAAAGTGCAGTTATGTATCAGCGTGTTGAGGTAATGTGCTACAGTGTTGAGGCCTGAATGCATCTCTGACACACAGTGAACAAAGAAACTAAAAATCTTAAAGACAGAACATGAAACAGAGCATTCCATGAGCATGCATCTGTCAAAGCAGTAGCAACCATTGAACGTAAATCCCAATAAGGGAAAACATGAGGGCTGAATGGGTAGTAGGTGAAATGCTGATTTGATGTTTGACTTAGCCATGTGTGCATTCTGGCCCACCAACTGAAAGTAGACATTCACAGATGAGTTGATGGAATATTAAACACCCAGGAAGGTGTAGATAACATAAGAAAGAATGGTCTAGAATTTGGCAGCTGGGATTTAATGTTAAAAAATGTAAGGTCATGCATTTGGGGTGCAGCAATCCAAGGGAGCAATATAGTATAGGGGGGTGAAGTACTTTTGTCCACTAAAGAAGAGCGGGACCTAGGCGTGGTTGTGTCTGATGATCTTAAAGTAGCTAAACAGGTAGAAAAGGCGATGGCAAAAGTTAGAAGGATGCTTGGGTGCATACGGAGAGGAATGGCTAGCAGAAAAAAGGAGGTGATAATGCCTCTGTACAAGTCTTTGGAGCGACCTCATTTGGAGTATGGTGTGCAATTCTGGAGACCGCACCTTCAAACGGATGTCAACAGGATGGAGTCGGTGCAGAGGGTGGCTACTAAAATGATTAATGGTCTTCATTATAAAGCATATGAGAACAGACTTAAGGATCTTAATATGTATACCTTAGGGGAAAGGCGGGATAGAGGTGATATGATTGAGATGTTTAAATACCTCCGTGGCATAAATGTTCAGGGAGAGAGCCTCTTTCAATTGAAAGCAAGTTCTGCTACGAGGGGACATGGGATGAGGGTGAAGGTGGATAGATTCAGGAGTAATATGCAAAAATATTTCTTTACGGAAAGAGTGGTGGATCCGTGGAATAGTCTCCCAGTGGAGGTGGTAGAGATGAGGACAGTAACTGATTCAAAAAAGCATGGGACAAACACAGAGGATCTCTAAAAGAAAAAAGGGGACTGTTGTAGTTGTTGATATGGAAGGACAGAATAGATAAGCCATGTGGTCTTTTTCTGTTGTCATGTTTCTATGTTTCTCTAATGTAGGTCGCGTCAGAGGGAGGGAGGGACCAGGCCAGCCATTCAAATGCTGAGTTGCAAAGACCCGTGTTTGAATGGCTGGACTGGTCCCTCCCTCCTCTGACACAACCTACATCAGAGAAGGGAAGGAGGGGCCCAACCTGCCTACAAACGCTGGTCTGCCTCACTGCTGCCGCCTCCAAGAAAAGAAAGTGGCAGCAGCAGGGCAAAGTGGAGGGGGGGGGGGTAAGGGCCGGCAGCCAGACATGCACCCCTAATCCTCTTGCATCCTGTGCGGCTACACCACTCGCACAGGGCTAGGTATGGTACTGAAGAAAGTTCTCCCTTTCATTGACAGATGTGCTGGCCCCACTCCAGATTCCTCTCCTATCACATCAAACAGTGCCTCTGAACGGCATATAATAGCAAAAATGTGTGGCCCAGTAATATCTAACCTAACCTATCTAATCTAACACAATTTTATATACCGCAACAATCCCATACTAAATCGTGGTTCTGCCCGGTTTACAGCAAAGAAAAAAATCATCCATACAAGAAAACCATTAATTTTGATTAAACAACCATGTTTTCAATCTTTTACAAAATTGAGGAAAAGAGGAGATATATTTCAAATATTTGAGCAATTCAGACCAATACTGTACAGCCAAATAAGGAATGGTATGCCTAACACATAATTTTAAATAAACACTCCTACAAGATGGATACAGTAAGATGCTAATAGATTGTAAGCGCTTAGATTTACAAGTCATTAGCGGAAGTAACAACAAAAGATATTCTGAACCAAAATCATTAAAGAATTTGTATAAAAATGAAAAAAAAAAACGTAACACGAATCTGGTTAGTAACCCTTGTTGTTAAGTGACGTCGAATTGGAGTTGACTCATGGCGACCCTCTGGATAGCTATCCTAAATTCTGTTCAGTCTTCAGTCAGGCGGCTCATTGTTGACAGATTGGTACCCGTAGCTGCTGTTATTGTATCGATCCATCTCGTTGCTGGCCTTCCTCTTTTGCGTTGACCTTCTATCTTGCCAAGCATAATGTCTTTCACTAATGATTTCTCTCTTCGCATGATGTGTCCAAAGTATGAAAGTCGAAGTCTTGTCATCTGAGCTTCTAAAGAAAGCTTAGGTTTGATGTCCTCTAGTACCGACTGGTTTGTTCTTCGGGCAGTCCATGGTATACACAGTATTCGCCACCAACACCATAATTCAAAGGCATCAATTTTCTTCCTATCTGTCTTTTTCACTGTCCAGCTTTCACATCCATATGATGTTATTGAAAATACCATGGCTTGAAACAAGTCGAATCTTTGTATGGAGAGAGATCTCTGCTCTTGAGAATCTTATCTAGGTCTTTCATAGCCATTCTGCCAAGAGCAATGCGTCGTCTGATTTCTTGACTGCTTGTTGCTTCTTTATTGATAGTTGATCCAAGTAGGTTAAAGTTGTTCACAATTTCAATTTCTTCTCCTTCCACGATGAAACTGTTGATTATGCCAGTTGTCATGATCTTTGTCTTCTTTACATTAAGGTGCAGGCCCATTTTGAGACTATGTTCTTTGATTGTGAAAAGCAAATGTTTCAGATCATCTTCACTTTCAGCCAGTAATGTGGTATCATCAGCATAGCGAAGGTTGTTGATGAGTCTTCCACCAATCTTCACACCTCTGTTGTCTTCATACAATCCTGCTTCTCTGATGATTTGTTCTGCATATAAATTAAACAGGTAGGGGGAAAGTATGCAGCCTTGTCTTACACCTTGGCTTATTTTCAACCATTCTGTTTCTCCTTGTTCCGTTCGAACTGTTGCTTCTTGATCAATGTACAGATTGCGCAAGAGAACGATCAGGTGTTCTGGTATACCCATGCTTCTTAATGTGGGTCCAGAGTTTCTCATGGTTTACACAGTCAAAAGCCTTGCTATAGTCGATAAAGCACAAATAGATAGCCTTTTGGTATTCTTTAGTCTTTTCAAGGATCCATCTCATATCTGCAATGTCGTCTCTCATTCCTCGCCCTTTCCTGAACCCTGCTTGCACTTCAGGTAGTTCTTGTTCCAGGTATGGTTGTAGTCTCTTTTGAATAATCTTCAGTAGAATCTTGCTGGCATGTGGGATCAGAGCGATTGTGCGATAATTTCCACAGTCAGTTGGATCACCTTTCTTTAGTATTGGTATAAACACAGATCTTTTCCAGTCAGTTGGCCATGATGTTGTCTTCCATATTTCTTGGCAGAGCCTTGTGAGTACGGTAACAGCTGCATCAGATTGCTGCAATACTTCTATGGGAATGCTATCAATGCCTGGTGCTTTGTTATTTGATAAGGTTTTCAATGCTGCTTCAACTTCTTCTTTCATCACCAATGGTTCCCGATCATAAGGTAAAGGTTGAAAAGGCTGTTGGTCCACTTGATCTTTATCATATAAAAACTCTGTATATTCCTTCCATCTTTTCTTGATCTTCTCAGCATCATTCAACATAGAACCTTGAGCATCTTGTAACATTCCAATTCGAGGCTCGAACCTTTTCTTTAACTCTCGTAGCTTTAGGAAAGCCGATCTTGTTCTTCCTCTAATAGTTTCTGCTTCTATTTCCTTGCAAGTGTCATTGTAGTACTTTTCCTTGTCCTGTCTTGCTGCACGTTGGAAATCTCTGTTGAGTTCTGCGATTGTCTTTCTTTCTCCTCTGGCTTTAGCTTCTCTGCGTTTCTGGGCAATTTCCAGAGTTTCTTCCGTCATCCATTTTGGCCGTTTTTGCTTTTTCACCTTTTGTAGAGACTTCTCGCTTTCTTCCAACACAACCTTCTTGATGTCATTCCATAACTCAGTGATGGCTAACCTTTTTGAGCCCGAGTGCCCAAACTGCCGCACAAAACCAAAGAATTTCCTCAAAGTGCCAGCACGTCAATTAAACCTTAACAACAAGATTTTAGTATCTAAAAACTCTTTATAAAGTTGCCTGAACTATGTAACATCATTTGTAAAGTTTGGAATCTTTGTATTGTCAGAGAATCAATTTGATTCACAATCCTTTGGTTTTCATTTCAATTTATTGGCAATTTATAATGTTTTAATGATTTCATTCAATTTAGAAACAGGAAGGCAATAATTAAACTGGGAACCCCAAAAGCCAAACTTGGAATGTACAACAACACTGTAGAAATAAAACTATAAATTAATTTCCTCTTGTACTAAACAAAGCACAGACACTAATGATGCACATTTCCCAGAGCTGACATATTCCAGTTAATAAATTCAAAATAAAGAGATATCTTTGTACCTTTTGTGCATTTTTTTCAGTTGCAATTGTTCCAGCCACTTTCTTCTGGTTTATTTGTGTCTTCTGCTATCTCTCCATCGTCTGCTGTCCATTTCTCCTTTCTTCTCTTCTAGTTTTTTTCCATTCTCTCTCTTCATCTGCTTTAACATAATAATCTTTCTCCTTTTTTAGTCTCCCAATACCCGGCCAATCGTACATTTTTCTTTCCTCCCACACAAAATATTTTTCCCCTCTCCATTTCACTCTCCCAGCCCCATCCCCTTCTAATCTCCCCCAACATCAGCTCCCTTTTAATTCCAGCCCCACCCAGTATCCGCTCCCTTCTAGTCCCCACATCAGCCCATTTCCAGTCCTGGCCCCCCATCAGTCCATTTCCAATCCTATCCGAGTCCCTTCATCAGCTCATTTCCAATACCAGCCTCCCATCAGCCCATTTCTAGTCCTTTCCTAGCCCCACCATCACTCAGCCCATTTCTAATCCAAGCCCCCCATGAGCCTACTTCCAGTTCTAGTCCCTCCATGAGTCCATTTCAATCCAAGCACCCACCACAGCCCATTTCCAAACTTAGCTCCCCCAACACCCAATTCCCAGTCCTATCCTAGCCCCTCCATCAGCCCATTTCCTGTCCTAGCTCCCTCCCCTAAGAGCCCATTCCAAGCCCCCCTTCCCATCAGCTATTTGCAGTTCAAGCCCCCTTCCACTCAGCCCATTTCCATTCCACGTCCCCCTCCCCATCAGCTATTTGCAGTTCAAGCCCCCCACTTCCCCTCAGCCCATTTCCATTCCAAGCCCCGTCCCCATCAGCTATTTGCAGTTCAAGCCCCCCACTTCCCCTCAGCCCATTTCCATTCCAAGCCCCGTCCCCCATCAGCTATTTGCAATTCAAGCCCCCTTCCACTCAGCCCATTTCCAGTCCTAGCAACCCCCCAACCCATTACCAGTCCTAGCCCCCCATAGCCCACTCCCAGTCCTAATCCCACCAGCCCATTTCCAGTCCTAATCCCCATCACCCCATTTTCAGTTTAAGCCCCCTCATAGCCCATTACCAGTCCTAACCTCCCCATCAGCCCACTCCCAGTCCTAATCCCACCAGCCCATTTCCAGTCCTATTCCCCCCTCACCCAATTTTTAGTTTAAGCCCCCCATAGCACATTATCAGTCCTAACCCCCATCAACCCACTTCCAGTCCTAATCCCACCAGCCCATTTCCAGTCCTAATCCATCACCCAATTTTTAGTTTAAGCCCCCCCCCCATAGCCCATCACCACTCCTAAACCCCCCAGCACCCATCACCACTCCTACCCCCCCCAGTGCCCATCACCACTCCTAACCCCCCCCGTGCCCATCACCACTCCTAACCCCCCAGCGCCCATCACCACTCCTAATCCCCCCGCAGCGCCCATCACCACTCCTAACCCCCCAGCGCCCATCACCACTCCTAACCCCCCCCGCCCCGCCCCGCCCAGCCAAAATTAAAAATAAAAAAAAGCTGTCTTCTGCCGCTACCGGGGCCGCCGCGGCAGAATCGAGTGTGCCACGGGCCCCCCCCCCCCCCTGTGCCTGGCAGAGCCTGCCCTCCAGATCCTGCCTTCCCCGGTATCAGCTCCCTGTTTCCAGCTTGTCACACGCGCCGGCTTTCAGAGCGCGAAGGGAACTAGTTTCCCTTTCGCGGCTCTGTTAAGACCGCGGGGGCTGATGGGAACTTCCCATCAGCCCCCGCGGGCTTAACAGAGCAGCGAGGGAGAAACTCTCCCCTCGCGCTCTGAAAGCCGGCGCGTGTGACAAGCTGGAAACAGGGAGCTGATACAGGGGAAGGCAGGATCTGGAGGGCAGGCTCTGCCAGGCACAGGGGGGGCCCCGCGGCACATTCGATTCTGCCGCGGCGGCCCCGGAAGCGGCAGAAGACAGCTTTTTTTAATTTTTTTTAAATGCGGACCTTCCCGCGTGCCAGCTGCAAGGCCTTCGCGTGCCACAGCTGGCACGCGTGCCATAGGTTCGCCATCGCTGCCATAACTCTTCCGGAGCTCTGTCATTTGTATCTAAAGCAGCAAATCAATTTTGCAGGCAGTCTTTAAATTCCAGTGGTATATTCTCATGGTCATATTTTGCTGCATTCATGAGTGGTTTGCTCTTTTTCAACTTTAGCTTGAGTTTGCATACTAGTAGTTGATGATCTGTACCACAGTCAGCTCCAGGTTTTGTCTTTGTTGATGTTACAGAGCTTTTCCATCGTTGACTTCCACAGATGTAGTCAATCTGATTTTTATACAATCCATTGGGTGAAGTCCATGTGTACAGTCGCCGCTTGTGTTGCTGGAAGAAGGTGTTTGAGATGAATAGATCATTGGTCTTGCAGAATTCTATCAGTCTTTCTCCAGCTTCATTTCTGTTGCCAAGTCCATATTTTCCAACTACTTTGCCTTCTTCTTTGTTGCCAACATTTGCGTTCCAGTCACCCATGACTATCAGGATATCCTGTTTGCATGTTCTGTCAATTTCAGCTTGCACTTGTTCATAGAACTCTTCAATTTCATTCTCTTCTGCAGCTGTTGTTGGAGCATATACTTGAATTATAGTTGTGTTGATAGGCAATCCTCGTAGGTGAATAGAGATTAAGCGTTCGCTGACTGCATTGTATTTCATTACAGTTCTTGCAAGTTTCTTCTTTATTATAAATGCAACACCATTTCTTCTTTGTCTTTCATTTCCAGCATAGTAGACCATGTGATCATCTGATGCAAAGTGCCCCATGCCAGTCCATTTCAGTTCGCTGACACCCAACAGATCAAGTTGTACACGTTCCATTTCATTCTTGACCACCTCCAACTTCCCTTGGTTCATGCTTCGTACGTTCCATGTTCCAATGTGTAAGACATCTTTACAGCTTCTGACTCATTTCATGCGCAGCTACATCAGCAGTCAGACTTCCCGAGGGCTTTGATCCAACCACATCATAAATGCTGGCTTTACTCTGAAAAGTCTTCAGCTCTTCCCCAGTAGCTAGTTGAGTGCCTTCCGACCTGGGGGTCTCATCTTCCAGCACCATAGCACAATTTGTTTTGTTGTAACTATCCATTGGGCTTTCATGGCAAGATACAGAAGTAGATTGCCGGGCCTTTCTTCCGCACAGTTTAAGTTTGGTGTTGTTGCCGTTGTCACAAAAATGTGATCCTCCGCCGTCAACACTGTCCCATTCTGCTGCTGCTGCCCAGATGGGTGGTTTGTCTTGGTCTGGCACCTCAGATGAGACCTGTCCATCTTGGGAGACCCTGCCAGTAGTTAAACTACCGATAGTTTAGCTCTCAGCATCACTGATGCACGCAAGCCCTCACAGCACGACAAGCTGCAAACCAAGTGAGGAGTAACCCTTAACCAATGCAATTTATTTAGCAGAAGAGTTTATTTAGTATCCCGGGAGATGCCAAAAATGAGGCGAGCAGCCATGGATTGACACAGCTGTAATAGTCTAATCTGAAATTGAGAACAATTCAGAAATAAATTTCCATAATCCAAATATGACAAGATGGCACTTTGCACTACAATTTGAAAATGTGCTATAGAAAAATAGCCCTTTAAGCTACCCAATTGGTGTAGTTTTTAAAAGGTGTTTAGAGACAATCAAACTTACATAGGTCTCAAATGTTAAATTTGTATCAATCAATATCCCAAGAAATTTTAAGACCGGATCTAACTGCAGTCCTAAGCACACATTAAAGAACCTGGTACAGGTTTATTATTATTAAAGCACATAACCTTTGTTTTTGAAATACTGACTTATTAAACTAACGATTTTGCCCAAATTTTCAAATTTACAATAGCAGCATTAATAGTTTTATAAAAATCTTCAGAAGGGGGAAAAGTCAACAGTGAGCTACCATCTACAAAGTATAAAGTTTTAAATTCAATTGCTCAAAAGCAGACCTTAAGGTAGGAATAATGGGTGACAATGGGGAACTCTGCGGGACCACCCAGCAAACAGTCCACTTTGAACAATTTTGACCTAACTGCAGCCGATATTTTTGGCACTTCAAGAATTCCAAACTGATATTGGTCACTTTAGATATTGTCTCCTATACACGAATATACCACAAAAGGAGGCCATTGAAGTAGTTGAATTGATTCTTTTACAGCAAAAGGATCGATTTAAGCGTTTACCTCTGTTCTTTTTAATGCAATTGGCTAAATTGGCTTTGACAAATAATTATTTTTGGTTTGATGGCTTAATTTATCATCAGATGAAAGGGGTAGCTATGGGATTTTCCATGGCTCCAGATGTAGCAAATTTGTATATTGCCGATTTTGAATCTAAGTTTTTACAGAGACATCCATACAAAGAGAATATTAAGATGTGGCAAAAGTATACTGACGATGCATTTTTTATTTGGGATGGAGAACGTCAATTTTTAGATGCTCTTCTAACATGGATTAATACATTAGATGTTAACTTCCAATTTCAGGCCTCCATTAGTGATCATGAATTACCTTATTTGGATATATTGATTATTAAAGATACTATTGGTTACAAAACCACTTTATATTGCAAACCTGATAGAAAGCACACTCACCTGTAACAGGTGATCTCCGGGAACAGCAGGAATTTAGTCTTCACATATGGGTATCGTCGCTACTGACGGAGCCTGTGCGGGAATGCTCCCCAACGTCCAATAGGAAAGCTTTTGGGAGCATCCCACAGCACCTGTGTGCTGCCTTCCCGCCTTTCCCAACTGTCCCGCTGCAGTTGAGTTTAAAGCTGAGACAAAAGTAAGAGGGAAAGAGGGAAAGAGAAAGATAGAGAGATACAACTCCTAGGGGAGGTGGGTGGGTTGTGAAGACTAAATTCCTGCTGTTCCCGGAGATCACCTGTTACAGGTGAGTAACTATGCTATCTCCAGTAACTAGCAGGAATGTAGTTTTCACATATGGGGACTCCCTAGCTGCAGATGCCAGAGAGAAGACCCCAGAAGTTGTGTGCCCTTCTGAAAGGGCTCCACTTCCACCCATGGATCTCTGGCATCCTACTAGAGATGGTGGGTAGGAGTTGATTAAGTATGGAACAGGTGTTGAAGAACAGCCTGACCAAATAAGGCATCCCGGCGGGAGTCCTTGTCTAAGCAGTAATGGGCTGTGAAGGTATGAACGAAGCCCAAGTAGCTGCTCAGCAGATGTCGTCGATAGAGACAGAGTGAAGATGAGCCATAGAGGCTGCCATGGCTCTCACATTGTGAGCTGTGACATGGCCTTCCAGAGGAAGGTTTTTACTCTCATAGGCAAAAGACATACACTGTGCAATCCAGTTGGACAGTGTTCTTTTCGAGACTGGAAGTCCCAAATCACTAGGATCAAAAGCAACAAAAAGTTAAGAGGACTTCCTATGTTGCTGTGTCCTTTGTAAGTAAAAGGCCAGAGCCCTTTTACAATCCAAAGTATGAAGATTCCTTTCTGCATTTGAGGCGTGAGGCCTTGGGAAGAATACAGGAAGGTAAACCGCTTGGTTTAAATGAAAAGGTGACACCACCTTTGGCATAATATGTGGATGAGTCCTAAGGACTACCTTATCATGATGGAACCTTGTATAAGGAGGATCAGTCACCAATGCTTGCAATTCACTGATGCAACGAGCTGATGTGATTGCAATAAGAAAGATGACCTTCCAGGAAAGGAATTTCAAAGAGGTAGTGGCTAATGGCTCAAAAGGTGGTTTCATAAGCTGCCCAAGAACCAAATTTAAATCCCATGCCACCGGTGGTGGCTTAATAGGAGGCTTAGTTTAAAAAAAAGGCCTCTCATAAATCTCGCTATGAGAGGGAGAGAGGAAATAGGTTGCCCATTTAGAGGCTTGAAAGAAGCTGCAATGGCACTCAAATGAACTCTCACTGAACTGGTCTTAAGCCCTGCATTAGACAAATGAAGGAGATACTCAAGTAATGATTCCAGAGGTATCGCAAGAGGGTTAAGACCCTTCTGCGAGCACCATATGGTAAACCTTTTCCACTTGAAAGCAGAGCGTCTTGTGGACAGCTTCCTGGAAGCATAAAGGATATCCTTTACCTGCTGAGAAAGGTTAAGACCGTGAAGTTCTAGGCTTTCAGCAACCAGGCCCTGATATGCAAAGACTGGGGATTGGGATGCCACAACATCCCGTCCTCCTGAGAAAGGAGATTTGGAGCAGACCCTAACTCCAGTGGCGGAGCTTTAGAGAGATGTAGGAGCAGAGGGTACCACATTTGCTGTGGCCAATGTGGAGCTATGAGAATCATATGACCTCTGTCTCTCTGAAGCTTGAACAGGGTTTTGGGAATTAGGGGAATGGGTGGAAAGGCATACAGGAAGTCCTGGCCCCAATGGAGGAGGAAAGCATCCCTGGCCTGACAACCCTGAGCCAGAATTGTGGAACAGAACCGGGGCAGTTTGGCATACAGAGGAACTTGCAAAGAGGTCTATGTCTGCGGTTATCAAAATTTGGAAAGTTTTGGCCACCTGGTCTGCATGGAGAGACCATTCGTGTAGAAGCAGAACTCGACTTAGTCTGTCTGCCCAAGAGTTTTGAATGCCTGGAAGATATACCGCAAGGAGATGAATCTGATGCTCTCTGGCGAGGGCCCATAGTCGCAAAGCTTCGTTGCATAGCGACAGAGAGCCTGTTCCACCCTGTTTGTTCACACAGAACATGGCTACCTGATTGTCCGTTTGAACTAGGAACATAAGAACATAAGAACATAAGATATGCCATACTGGGTCAGACCAAGGTCCATCAAGCCCAGTATTCTGTTTCCAACAGTGGCCAATCTAGGTCATATGTACCTAGCAGTTTCCCCAAGAGACAGAAGTTCCACAATGCTTGTACTGGGGTCAAGCATTGATATCTTCGGTCACTTCTTAATAATGGTTTATGGACCTTTCCTCCAGGAACTTGTCCAAACCTTTTTTAAACCCAGCTACACTAACAGCCTTTACTACATCCTCCGGTAACAAATTCCAGAGTTTGATTACACTTTGAGTGAAAAAATATTTTCTTTTATTAGTCTTAAATAGTTTACCCTGTAGCTTCATTGCATGTCCCCTAGTCTTTGTATATTCTGATAAGGTAAACAATCGATCTACGTTTACCCGTTCCACTCCGTTCATTAATTTATAGACTTCTATCATATCTCCCCTCAGCCGTCTCTTTTCCAGGTTAAAGAGCCCTAACCTTTTTAGCCTTTCTTCATAGGAGTATCCTTCCAACCCCTTTACCATTTTGGTGGCTCTTCTCTGTACCTTTTCTAAAATCGCTATATCCTTTTTAAGATACAGCGACCAGAATTGCACACAGTATTCAAGGTGCGGTCTCACCATGGAACGATATAGAGGCATTATAATATCTTTGGTTTTATTTTCCATTCCTTTCCTTATCATACCTAGCATTCTATTTGCTCTCTTGGCCGCCGCTGCACACTGGGCCGAGGGTTTTAACATTGTATCCACAATGACGCCTAAATCTTTTTCCTGGGTGGTGGTTCCTAATGTGGAACCTTGCATCGTGTAACCATAGTTTGGGTTGTTCTTCCCTAGGTGCATAACCTTGCACTTGTCCACATTAAATTTCATCTGCCATTTTGATGCCGTGTCTTCCAATTTATCAAGATCCTCTTGCAATTTTTCACAATCCTCTTGGGTTTTATCAACTTTAAATAGTTTTGTGTCATCTGCAAATTTGATAACCTCACTCATTATTCCACTTTCCAGGTCATTTATGAATATGTCAAAAAGCAGCGGACCCAGCACAGATCCCTGGGGTACACCACTATTCACCTTTCTCCATTGGGAAAATTGGCCATTTAGCCCTACCCTCTGCTTTCTATCTTTTAACCAGTTCCTGATCCACAATAGTACACTGCCTCCTATCCCATGACTCTTTAGTTTTGCCAAAAGTCTCTGATGAGGGACCTTGTCAAAGGCTTTTTGAAAGTCCAGATACACAATATCAACCGACTCACCTTTGTCCACCTGTTTATTCACTCCTTCAAAAAAACATAACAGATTAGTAAGACAAGATCTTCCTTGTCTAAAGCCATGTTGGCTGTCTCCCATTAGGTTGTGACTATCTACATGCTGAGTAATTTTATTCTTTATGATGGTTTCTACCATTTTTCCCGGTACTGACGTCAGGCTCACCGGTCTGTAGTTTCCCGGATCACCCCTGGAACCCTTTTTAAAAATTGGTGTTACATTGGCGATCCTCCAATCTTCAGGTATTAGAGATGATTTTAATGATAGTTCACAGGTTACTGATAGCAGCTCTGCAATCTCATATTTCAGTTCTTTCAACACCCTTGGATGTATACCATCCGGCCCAGGTGATTTGCTACTCTTCAGTTTATCTAATAGTTGTAAGACATCTTCCCGATGTATCGATATTTCCTTCAATTCTTCCGCACCTTTAAATACCACTTCAGTCATGGGTAACATCCCTACATCTTCCTCAGTAAAGACCAAAGCAAAGAATTCATTCAGTCTCTCCGCTATCGCCTTGTCGCCTCTTAGTGCTCCTTTAACCCCTTTATCATCTAATGGACCAACTAACTCTCTCACAGGTTTTTTGCTACGAATGTACTTGAAAAGGTCTTTATTTCGCGTTTTTGCTTCCGCAGCAAGCTTCTTCTCAAATTCTCTCTTTGCCTGCCTTATCAATGCCTTGCATTTGACTTGCCAGTGCTTGTGCCGTTTCCAGGTTTCGTCGTTTGGCTCTTTTTTCCATTTCCTGAAAAATGCTTTTTTGGCAACAACAGCCTCTCTGACCTCACCTTTAAACCATGCTGGCAGTTTTTTGCACTTCCTTCCACTTTTCTTAAAGCGTGGAATACAGCTGGTCTGGGCTTCCAAGATAGTATTTTTCAACAACACCCAAGTTTGTTGTACGTCTTTAACCTTCGCAACTGCTCCTTTTAGTTTTTTCTTAACTGTTTTCCTCATTTTATCATAGTCTCCCTTTCGAAAGTTAAAAGGTAGTACTGTGTATTTCCTTACTATCCCTCCTCCACTAATTAAATCAAAGGCGATCATGCTATGATCACTATTGCCAAGTGGCCCCAACACCCTTATCTCTTGCACTAGATCTGGTGTTCCACTAAGGACTAGGTCTAATATGGCTTCCCCTCTGGTCGGTTCATGAACCAGCTGCTCCAAGAAGCAGTCATTTATTTCATCTAGGAACTTTATCTCCCTAGCATGTCCTGATGTGACACTGACCCAGTCGATACCAGGGTAATTGAAATCACCCATTATTATTACTGTGCTGTAACTTTTGTTCGCTTCCTTGATTTCTTTGAGCATTTCATCATCCATTTGGTCATTCTGGCCAGGTGCTCGATAGTACACCCCCACTGCCATTGCCTTCCCCCTTTTATATGGAATTTCAATCCATATAGATTCTACAGCAGATTTTGTTTCCTACAAAACTTTAATCCTTTCTGAGTCAATGCCCTCTCTAACAGCTCTATCATTACGATATAGTTTGTACCCAGGTATCACAGTGTCCCACTGGTTGTCCTCCTTCCACCATGTGTCTGATATTCCAATCATATCTAGCCTTTCATTTAGTGCTATATATTCTAACTCTCCCATCTTATTCTTTAGACTTCTAGCATTTGCATACAAGCATTTTAGAGAATGTATTTTATTCATGTTAATTTGGCTATTGTTAGACATGGGTAAATTGGGATCTTTAAGCTTTGTCTGCTCCATACTTGAGGGCATTTGGGCTACTTTACTCTTTTGTGGAACCTCTCTGCTTTTGGTAGTATCCTTCAAGGATACATTCTTCCGAACCATCCGCTCTTGGGCGACTGTCGGCTTTCCCCTAATATCTAGTTTAAAAGCTGCTCTATCTCCTTTTTAAAGGTTAATGCCAGCAGCCTGGTTCCATCCCAGTTAAGGTGAAGCCCATCCCTTCGGAAGAGCCCCTCCTTTCCCCAGAATGTTCCCCAATTCCTAACAAATCCAAAACCCTCATCTCTGCACCATTGTCTCATCCACGCATTGAGACTCCGGAGCTCTGCCTGCCTTTTGGGTCCTGCACGTGGAACAGGAAGCATTTCGGAGAATGCAACCCTGGAAGTTCTGGATTTCAACTTCCTACCTAAAAGCCTAAATTTTGCCTCCAGAACCTCCCTACCACATTTTCCTATGTCATTGGTATCGACATGTACCAAGACAGCAGACTCCTCCCCAGCACTATCTAAGACCTTATCTAGGTGGCGCGTGAGGTCCGCTACCTTCGCACCAGGCGATCCTCATGTCCACCAGCCACCCAGCTATCTACATGCCAGGACTGTCTTGTAGCTGAGCTGGGTGTGGAATACTCTAAGAGCAAGGAAGATTGCCCTGAGTTCCGGGAGATTGATATGTAGATAGGTCTCCTGTGGAGTCCAGGTACCCTGGGTAGAGAGGCCTTGCAGGTGGGCTCCCCAACCCACCTGTGAGGCATCTGTTGTTAGAGTGGCTTGGGGTGCGGTTTGCTAAAAAGGGGACTCCACCAAAAGGTTTTGGGGTGATTGCCACCATTGGAGGAACAAAATAAGGCAATCTGAGTTTGCTATTTTGTCTGACAGGCAACCTGACCCCTGAGTCCATTGAGTGGATAAGGTCCACTGGGCTGCCCTCATATGGAGGCGAGCATAAGGAACCACATGCACTGTGGATGCTATGTGGCCTAGCAACTGTAACATTTCCCGAGCAGTGAGGTGAGGTTTTAACACTGCTTGGGAAGCTAACTGCACAATGCGAAGGCAGCGGGCCTGTGGAAGGTATGTCCTTGTCTGTCTGGTATCCAGCAAAGCTCCTATAAACTCCAGGGACTGAATAGGAGCAAGGTTGGATTTTGGGAAATTTATGACAAGTCCCAAATACTGAAGGATGCGCACTGTGCGAGAGAGCGCAACCCTGGCCTCTGGCTCTGAAGGGGTTCGAATGAGCCAATCGTCTAAGTAAGGGAAGATGAATATTCCTAGGTTGTGAAGAAATGCTACCACCACAGCCATGCATTTTGTGAACACCCTTGGTGCAGAGACCAGTCCAAAAGTAAGAACCCTGTGTTGGTAGTGCTCCTCTTGAAACAAAAAGCGAAGGAACTTTCGATGAGTTGGACGGATGAGAACATGAGTGTACGTATCCTTGAGATCTAGAGAACAAAGCCAATCCTGACTCTAAAGGTCTGGCAGCAGAGTTCCTAGAGAAATAATTTTGAACTTCTCTTTGAATAGGAATTTGTTCAATTCTCTGAGGTCTAGAATGGGCCTGTGTCCTCCCGTTTTCTTTGGAATAAGGAAATAGGGGGGAGTAAAACCCTGTACCCTGTTGGAGAATGGGTACCTCTTATATTGCCCCTTGGGCAAGAAGCACAGTGACCTCTTGACCTAACTGGTCGTTGAGAGAGGTCTGAGAATTGAGTTGTTACCATTGTAGGAGGGGGCATGCTGTAATCTGACCGCATCTGGGGGCAAAATGACATAACCATCCTGGGATGGTGGAAGGTTCTGGGCCGTTCAGGGCCAGGAAGGCAAAGTTCTCTAGATAGGAGTCAAAGTCCCTGTGGAGGCTGAGTCTGCTGAGCCGGTTGAGGCTTAGCTGCTTTTGTTTTTCTTTGTCTAGGTTGTTGCTGCTGTCCCTTTTGGGCAGACTGACCTAAACGATGCCCCTGTTGGGTATACGAGGGATAAAATGTTTTCTTACTGAAGAATGGTTTCTTGTAGGATTTTTTCCTTGCAGGATCAGCTGTAGATTTAGACAATCTATCCCAAAGTGATATTATCAGTACCTATCTCATTAGCTTTTTCCTGCCAATTCTTGCCAAAAAGATTCTCCCCTGTGCAAGGAATATTCCCTAGTTTATCCTGTACCCAAATTTCCAAGTCAGATGCCTGGAGCCAGGCAATCCTACGTGCACCTATGGCAATAGCAGAGGTTCTGCTTATGCACTCAAAGCAGTCAAAAGCTGCACGATTCACAAACTCTGAAACATCCTGGGCATCTTTGACAAGGGCGAAGTAATCTTGCCTCTTATCATCAGGAAGGAGAGGGCTCATAAGCTCTAAATCTCCTGTGACTTCCTTAAGGAACATTCCCATATATAAAATATAGGAACTGATCCTAGCAGAAAGCATGGAAGCCTGGAAGGTTCGATGTACAAAGGCGTCAATAATCCTACACTCACATCCTGGAGGATTAGATGCTTGCCTATTTGCACTCTTTATTCTTCTCATTGCTGACTCCACCACTATGGAATGTTGTGGTAATTGAGTCTTCTGAAATCCAGGACAGCACAGTTACTTACCTGTAACAGGTGATCTCTGGGAACAGCAGGAATAAGTCTTCACATATGGGTATCGTCGGTACCGACGGAGCCTGCGCGAGAACGCTCCCCAGCGTCCAGAAAGAAAGCTTTTGGGAGCATGCCACAACGCCTGCGCGCTGCCTTCCCGCCTTTCCCAACTGCCTCTCTCCAGTTCGTGGTGTCAAGTCTTCGAGAGTGAGGAGATGTGGTTAGAGGTGTCTCCCACATCCTCAACATCCAAAGAGCCCAAAACATATGCGCCAAGATGATCACAAAAACTAAACTAACAGACCATGTGACCCCAATTCTGTTAGACCTACACTGGCTCCCTATAAACAGCCAAATAAAATATAAAATCCTCCCAACTACTTTCAAAATCATTAATAAAATCTCTCTCTCACAACTATCTACTCTAATACACCTCCCACCAGAAACTAGAACGCGCAGACAGAATGCAATACATTCCCCTCAACATAAAAACAAATTTCAGAAAAACTAAAGCGACAACAAGCGATAGAGCTTTCTCCTTTGCTGCCCCCACCCTCTGGAATGAAATACCATTAACACTACGCATGATAAAAGACCTTCATCAATTCAAAAAGGAACTAAAAACCTACCTCTTTACAAAACACTTTGAGATCCCATATCAACAAAAAACCTCTCCAAAACAATCACAGAAACACATCCACAGTACTCAAGACAGAATAAACGATCAACTCAAGAAACCTTACATATTCCACATAACATGCAAAACATTTCACACAACATGCAAAAGATCTACTCAAACTGTCGGCTATATCACTATTGTAAATAACCACTGGTAATAAACTATGTTGTGCTCCATGTTATTATAACCTGTAAATAGTTAACGTTCAAAAATATGTTCACTGTAATTTCACTTGTATATAGTTAAAAACATAATGTTCCTTGTAAATGTATACACATGTATACAAATGTTCTGTTCACTGTTTAATGTAAACCGCCCCTGATCTCTGGAAGGGGCGGTATAGAAGAAACCGTTAATTAAATAAATAAATAAATAACATGAAATCATGCAAGATCTCATGAATAGGTAAGGTAGCTGCCTCCTTGGGAGCTTTAGGGTATTGCAGGATTTCTAATTCCTTTGCCCTAGGCTCTTTTTCAGGAGCCACTGTGATGGCAAGACCTCGGGCCACATCTCGGATAGAATCCTGAAAGGACATATCCTCTGGTGGAGACATCCTTCGCTGAGGAGAAGAAAATTCTCAGGAAGAAGTACTCTGGTATCGGCAGAGCTTTCAGAGTCTTCAGACATCCGAGGATTCGAAGTATCTCCGATCCGGGTGATCGTGCAAGGCAGGGTACTGGTACCGATCGAAGTCGGCATCGGAGGGGTCTGGTACCGACTTGTCGATACCGGATGGATAAGCATGACTTAGTCCCAGTAGAACACCTGCCGATGTCGATGCAGTCGGTACCGGTCCTGGAGTTGGTGCCGGTACTAGTTGAATTGTCTGAAGCGGTTTCAGGGGCATCGAGGCCGTGAGAACAGCCGCCAGAATGCATTCAATAGCCAAGAATCTCTGGTCTATCGACGCTGCCGATGCTTGGGTATCGGTACTGGATGAAGCAGCTGGTACCCCAGAGCATGGCACCAGTAGCTCTGCCGAGGCCGAGGCCTCAAAAACATCCTGGAGCCCCATTAGTGCTTTGGAAGCCGAAGCCACCCGCCGGGGCAATTTTGCCGGTGAAAGTCCCTCAAGGGCAACACCAGAGGCATCTCGATGCTTAGAAGGAGATCTACCCTTTGAGGACCAGCTAGATTTATGTTTAGTTACCTGAGATCCATGGGAGGAAGATGAAGCCCTGGAACACGTCGATGCCACAGAGGCTGCATCGGAGGGAAAAAGGGTGCTAACTTTAGCAGCTCGGTTTTGCCGGCCCCTTTTCGACATCATCCCACAGGCAACACACTCTGAAATAGAGTGGTCAGGACCTAAACATATGAGGCATCACTCATGGGTGTCGGTGACGGAGATGGTACCGCCACACTTGGAACACTTTTTAAAACCCGAAGCGGGTTTTTCCATTTTAAAGGAAAAAGTTGGGCCTAGTGCCCAAAATGGTGCATGGCACCTGAGGAGAAAATAGCTGGAAAAGACTCCAGAAGAAAGTTTGGGGGGGTTTTTTGTTTGTTTGTTTTTTAAAAAGAAAGAACCACCTGCGGTACCGGTGTAGCACTGAAGGAAGGTAGACGCAACCACAAAAAAGAAGAATAGAAGGGTATTATTTTCTGCGGTGACAGGAAGTACGACCTGTCAGCTCCGCGGAAAACGAAGAACTGGAGAGGGACAGTTGGGAAAGGCGGGACGGCAGCATGCAGGCGCTGTGGGATGCTCCCAAAAGCTTTCTTATTGGACGCTGGGGAGCGTTCCCGCGCAGGCTCCGTCGGTACCAACGATACCCATATGTGAAGACTACATTCCTGCTTGTTCCTGGAGATATTTTCTGCATTATCAGAGTTTTCATAACCCATCCTTATAAAGAAATCTTCTGGTTAGCCAATTTTTAAGAGTCCGGCGTATCTGTACAGCAGATGGAGATTTTGAGGCCAACGCTGATGTGCTTCGTGGAAGATTTACAGATAAAATGTATCCCTCCAAACATGTGGAGGCAGCGTATTTTAGAGCCAAGAATACAAAACACAGACCTTTTAGAAAAGAGAGAAAAACAGGGCATGGCTAAAATGGTTTGTTCCATGCTGTTCTCCAATCACTCTAACAAGATTGCTGACATCATTTATTGTGAATGGCACATCATACAAACTATTCCCTCCTTTTCTGAAAAAGTGTTATTTATTACATACAGGAAAAATCCCAATCTATCCAATATATTAATGCCCTCTGCTTTACCTGTCCCTCAACGTAATATTCCCAAAGGACATTTTCGGTGTGGTTCCTGTGATCATGTTCTTACATGTCGAGAAATATTCCATCACCCTCTCACAGGCAAACAATATACTTTGAGCAAATTTACAAATTGGAACTCAATGTAATTTATATCATGGTATGCCCATGTAATCTTCTATACATAGATAAAACCAATAGGATCGTGAGAACACGTATTATTGAACATAGAAGTTGCCTTAGAATTAATGTCATACAAAAACCTTTGGTTGACCATTGGATTAAAGCTAAACATCAACTTTCAGATCTTAAATATTTGGTTTATAAACAAATACATCCCCATTGGAGAGGAGACTTAAATAAAACCTTGCTCAGGCTAGAACAAAGAACCATCTTTCAAATGGACACTTTACATCCTAGAGGTCTTAACCAAGTTTTGATCTCTATTTTTTTATGAGATTATCCAGCATTTTAGTTTTTAAGAGACCACTCTCCATCCCTAGTTTATTCATATACCTTGTCCCATCATCGTATTCATATATCTTGTCCTCAGTTATGTGGGCAATTTTAATTATTTAACTATGAGTCTATTCATTTGTCTTACTGCATGCCCACTTATATTCATTTTTTACCCTTTATGCAGGCATTTAAACAACTGGCAGAATGATCCCATCACTAACCCCTTTAGCTGTTTTATTCACCCCTTCCCCTCATGGGCTCATATTTATGACTCCTTGTGTATTTACGGTGGTGTTTCTCCCTTTTTTACGGTGTGGTCTTTATCTATTTTTTTTTTAAACTTTGTTTATTGAATCACAAGTGCAACACATTACAACATGCCAACTTACAATACTCCGTCAGGCGTGGTTTAACTCTGATCCACCACCTGATCACAGCGCATTGGACACTCGTGGTATATAACATTATATCCCCCCACCCCCATTTCCCCGTCCCCATAACCCCCCCCCCCTTCCCACCTTCCCCCCCTCCCCTCCTCCCCCTAAGCAGAAGGGGGGGATACTCAGCGTCCACCCTCCACCCCATCTACCAGACTCCCCACCTAACCCAGGTTCCACTTCAACTCGTTTGCAATACTTAATTACGAGAATGAGGTCCCAATGTCTGAATGTATGGTTCCCAGACCAAAAGAAAAATGGGCCACTTTTTGATGTTCCTTCTAGCACCTGCCCTCTCCAGGAGCATCAATTGGTGGAAACTGGTTTGCCACTCCCAAAAGATAGGAGGGGACTGCTCCCTCCATCTGTGTAACATTGGTCCCTTCCCCACCGGACAGGCCTTCCGTATCAGCAGACGTTCCCATTTCCCCTTTGGGTGGAGTTGTCCAATTTGATCCAAGGCGACTAAAGCCCCCGTCCAACCAATCGGCTGCTGTATCAATCTGCTCATATAGTTACTAATCCGCATTCAGTAAGCCCGGACTCGCTGGCATCCGCACCACATATGACCCAAGTCTGCTAACGGAGCAGAAAGCACAGTTACTTACCTGTAACAGGTGATCTCCGGAACAGCAGGAATTAGTCTTCACACGTGGGAGACGTCGCCGACGGAGCCCGCACGGGAATGCTCCCCAGCATCCAATCAGAAAGCCTTTGGGAGCATCCCCCGCGCCTGCGCGGTGGCTTCCCGCCCTTCCTACTGCCTCTCCCCAGTTGAGTTTCATAGCTGAGCCGGAAGGAGAGGAGAGAAAGGAATAGAGAAAAAAGAGATACAACTCCTAGGGGAGGTGGGCGGGTTGTGAAGACTAATTCCTGCTGTTCCGGAGATCACCTGTTACAGGTAAGTAACTGTGCTATCTCCAGGAACAAGTAGGAATGAGTCTTCACACGTGGGGACTCCCTAGCTAAGGATGCCCGGGGAGATCCCCTAAGCGCAGCCCGGGACGGGATGGCATTTGCCCAACCTGAATCCCCGGCATCCCCTGAGGGATGGAGGGCAGGAGTTGAATAGAGGAACAGCGAATCTAAAGACTACGGAGGAAAGTCTTTAGAGTGCAGAACAGGTACCATTAAGACACAGCAAAAAAAAACCCCAGGCTACGGGAGTAGTCAGAGGGGTGCATGGAGAGAATTATTAAGCCTTTAATGAGTAAATGACCTAGTACCATATAGAGCTTACCGGCACTATTCCCTCTAAACTGTGCGTGTGTGCGCGCGCACACACCTCGCTGAACGAGCGCACATACTTTACAACAGAGCGCACAAAAATTACGTTTCTGATTCTGACAGAAAACACAGACGTCTTAAAATTTAAAAGTTGTGACTGTAATTACTAGAAATTTTCCGCTTCATTTAGTAATTATCTATTTTCATTTGATTTTATTAAAATCAATGTGGTGTACATACTGTATTCTGACATGTAGTCAAATTTTAAAGTATATAACTCAGAGTGTCGTTATGTGGCGCACAAAAATTTAACCTTCCTTCAAAAGCTGCACAGCTGATATTTTATGCGCACACAGCCTACAGAAAATTAGAGGGAACATTGCTTACCGGCTATTAAGTTTTAATGAATTAATGGTTTAGAACCCTGTACAGCTTACCCACCGGGTTGTCGGAAGTAGTCCTGTGATGAAGGCACTGTAGACGCAGTAGCGAGGTCATCAAGGAAACTTCACCGCAGCGAGGAGGAAGTTCCAAATCCGGAAGGCCATGAGATCCAGGCGTCAGCTGGGTGAGGAGAAGGACGGCAGGTCTTCCAGGGGGGCTTACAGCAAGCTGAGCACTCCCTTAGGAGTAGAGTCCATAACTCAGAGGACTAACAGTGGAAGACAGGCCGAACTAGAGAGCCTATCCCGGAGAAGAGTAGAGGTGTACCCTGGAGCAGAAGGGGTACACAGTCTGCCCTAGCGAGAAATAGGGAGACAAGGGTCCGGACCTCCGGGAGGAGGACCTAACTGAAAAAAGGAGCTGTTGACTTCACAGCAGTAGGGTACCACCAGTCCGCGGGCCGATCGGGAAATAGGCAGGCGGACTGGCCGGACCCCCGGGGGGGGGGTGAGTACCGGCCATAGGGGGAAAAGGCGGTGGAACACAGGTACTGTGGGCATCCCCCAATAGGAGCCTGCCAAGCAGGTGATATCTAGTATATCTAAGCCGGTAGACATGGGGACGGCCCCTCCGGTACTAACGCAGGTACGCCGGGGGGGCCTACACCAATGAGCAGCACCCTGGCAAGGCAGATCTGCCATTGATCCCCAGAACGTCCACCGGGAGAGGTGGCCTCAAGATCCGTCAGAGGAGGGATCTTTTCCGGAGGGCAAGGGTAGATCGGCAAGCTAAGAGCGCGGTAGCGTGGGGGACGGAGGATAGCATCAGTCCGGTAGAACGCCGCAGGGGTTGGAGGACCTATATGTGTCCCCAGGACCTGCACGCAAAACTTGTCCCCCGCACAATCGGGGGACATGAGGGTATAGTCCCCGGTGAGTATAGAGGGACTATAGCGGCTGGAAGGGGAATTCCGATATGGAAGCAATCAGCAAGGGAATACTGGCTGAGAGGGGTTCGGGGACGTACCGAAGAGTAAGTAGGGTGACCGTGGGCCATAGCTATCACGGCGTAAGGCGGTCTCCCTTTCCCACGGAGGAGAATACCTGAACCCCTAGATAAGTCCCCGAACCATTTTCCAACTGAATGAGCCCCAGAGTAGAGCTCGATTCTAAACTTCTGGTAAGGAGGTTAAGTGCAGGCAGCCGCCCACCTGAGCCTAAAAATGCTTAGTATGAGAGTCCTGGCGCGGGCCCGGGGACATCAACCCGGGGTGAGAGGTCCCTTGCTTGGGCGCGCCTGGAGGGTGGGCGGAGGGCTGACATTTCCTCTTCCTAGGGAAGGGGGGTCTGGAGAGGCATTTACCACCGCCGGGGGGGAGCCGGGCCCTAGGCTGGCTGCTAACTCTAGGAAGGTTAGCGAAGCACTGTGCGACCCGACGTAAGGCTTCGCTATTGAAGAGGTGATCTCCGTCGCAGGGAGAATTACCCAGGTTGTGCTGTGCCCGTCTACACAACTCGGACACCTGCAACCATGCTGTACGGCGTGCTCTAATGGCAACAGCAGAGGCTCTGCTGACCGACCGGAAGGAGTCCAGCGAAGCACGAGAAAGGAACCCGGAGATATTCCTGCAGTGATAAAGAAGCAGAGAATATTCAAAGGCCTTGGTTGCAGATACGAAGGTGGATAACCAAGATAATCTCTCGGTGACCTCCCGAAGCGACAGACTCATGTAAAATATATATATGAAATAATTCTGGCTGCCAGCATAGACGTTTGGAAGGCTTGACGTCCTAGAGTATCAAGCGTCTTCAAGGCGCGGCCTGGAGGGCGAGAAGCATGCTTCTCCTTGCCTCCGGCCTTCCTTAGCGCCGATTCCACCACAATGGACCGATGTGGAAGCTGGTGCTGCCGAAACCCCGGGGACGAAGGCATCCGATACAGAGCCTGCATTGCAGTCGACGGCGCCGGAACCCTCAAAGGCGACCGCCAAGCCCCCAGCAGGAGATCCTGCAGGGAGTGATGCAGAGGAAGCATCACGGCTGCTTGTTCAGCAGGGCCTGGGCTCGGGTCCGGGATAGGGATGGCCAGCAAGTCCACCATGTCAAGGAGGAAATCCTGAAAAGGCGGCTCTGCCGGAGCAGTTATGGCGGGAGAGGCCGCCAGGGCACTAAGAGGCCGCTCAGGCCGATGCCCGCTGGGCAGAGGGGACCAACCGACCCGGATCGGGGCAGTCAACATGGCGTCGTCGGTTCCCGGAATTGATTCCAAGCTAGGCATCGAAGAGGCCGATGGCACCGACGGAATCGGCCTCGGCCCCGAACCCGGGGGCGGCGCTTCCCCCCGTGACTGGAGCGAATCCGCGGAAGCCGAAGGGCAGGGGCCAGCGGTCTCTGCTCCGCGCTGCGGGAGGGGACAGGGGCCGATCCCGAGTCGTGCCGTGGCCAGGCTTTCAAGGCTGGACAACGACTCCAGGCTGGGCATCGAGACGAGCGAGATCGACTCCTTCCTCGAGCACCCTGGCGGGGGCGGGGGCAACCGCGCCGGTGGTGGAGATCCCGGAGCGCGGATCGGAACCGCGCTGACCGGTGCCACGAGCATCAAGGGCCCCCGAGGATGGTGCTCGGTGGAGAGGGGGCCATCTGACGCCGGCGCCAATGTCGATCGGCGGGCGCTGCCCGATGCCGTGCTCCCTCTCGAACCCGTCCTACCCGGAGGGAAAACCTGCCGGGGCATACGGCTCGTCCCCGAGGGGAACCAGGTCACCCAACGACGAGTCCCTGCGGGGGGGGAAGTGCAAGGCCCCTGCGGTGGGATCGAGGCGATCGAAGACCCCGAGGCCCCTTTTCTAGGAGAGGGCGGGGCCCTCGACTGCCGCGTCGATGCCGGGGGGTCGCCCGTCCCCGGGGAGGGTTGATGGCGGTTCCTTGAACTCGACGCCCCTGCCTTCGCCGGCGGAGTGGCGCCACTCAAAACCGGTCCCACCCTTGCGCAGGGCTAGGGTCCCGGCGACCCAGCTCGGGTCGAAGCGAGCGGCTTCGAGGGGAGTGAGGCCAGGGGATCATCCCCGGCGAGGGGTGTAACCATCGACGCCGGCGCGCTCGAAGCGGGTACCGCCTCCGCGCATGGCCGGAACGCAGGGCCAGGCTGTGCCGGGCCGATCGGCCCCAGAGGCACCGAGGGCAGCGGCTGGCGATCTCTGGTGGGGAGCGGGGTACTCGACGCCCATGGGTCGGCACCGCCCAAAGCGGATACTACCCCCATAGGGGCGCCATACCGGCGCGAGTCGGTCGGCCCCGGAAGCGCCGAGGACCGCAGCCGCCAATCCCCGGTGAGGAGCGGAACGCTAGACGCCGGCGCCGACGTCGAGGGGCCGGCACCGCTCGTAGCGGGTGCCACTCCCGCACATGGCGGCGATGGAGGAACGCCCAGCTGGACCGAGTCGATCTGCCCCGGAGGCGCCGAGAACAGCAGCCGACGATCCTCGGTGAGGAACGGACTCGACACCGACGCCGATGCCGGGGTCTCAGTACCGCCCGAAGTGGGTACCACACCCGAGCATGGCTGGGATGTAGGGAGGTCAGACCCGGTCGAGTCAATCGGCCCCGAAGGCGCCGAGGACACCAACTGACGATCCCTTGCGAAGAGTGGAACACTCGACGCCGAAGCCGAAGCCGATGCCGATGCCGGGGAATCGGCACCGCTCGAAGCGGGTACCTCCCTCGGGCATGGCTCGGGAATGTTCTGTGAGGAGCGAACCTCAGGAACATCCCGAAACCCCATAAATGCTTTGGAGCCCGAGGACTCCCGACGGGGTATAGTAGCCAAGGGGGACTTGAGGGGTCGGCCGGAGCCATCGCCATGCCGCGCATGAGACTCGCCCCTCAAGACTCGGCTAGTCTTAACAGACTGTTGTGTGGGTACCTGATCCTGGAGAGAAGAACAACCCGACGACCGCGCGTTGGGCGCGAAGACGTCGTCGAGGGATATCCGAAAAAGGGAGGGTCTTCTCCCGACACTGTAGCCCGGGGGATCCGGGAAAGAAGGGTCAGGCCCCAAACAGGAGAGGCACCAGGCATTGGAGTCCAATTGGAAATTTAGATCCCCGCAGTGAGGGCACTGCTGGGGAGAAGGCGGCTCCATGCTGTAAGCCCGGAAGGCCTCGGCGCCCAGAAGGGGGCGACCAAAGAAATGAAATTTAAATGAAAATTAATTGAAAAAAAAAAGAAAGAAAGAAAGGGGCACGAAGGTGCCACCATCGGCGGGAAAAGCTGCGACTACAGAAACAAAAACAAAGGAAAAACTTTCTGCGGTGGCAGGAGGGACGTCCTGCCTGCTCCGCGGAAAACGAAAAACTGGGGAGAGGCAGTAGGAAGGGCGGGAAGCCACCGCGCAGGTGCAGGGGATGCTCCCAAAGGCTTCCTGATTGGATGCTGGGGAGCATTCCCGTGCGGGCTCCGTCGGCGACGTCTCCCACGTGTGAAGACTCATTCCTGCTTGTTCCTGGAGATCACTTCGGACATCCGCCTTCCAACGTAAGGTGACTCCGTAACGCCCTCCTCAGGGAGAAATGAGCTCAGATAACATATTTAAACTGCACTTCTCGCCATCTAGCCCCTTCTACTCAACTGGCTATTTGCCTCAGGGCGCCCTGAACAGACCCTGGAGCCACCAGCAAGCCCAATTCTCGTGCCCAAGAGGCCTCTTCCAACGAATACTCTGGAGGAGCCCTATATTTATCCATCCGTCGCTTCAAATCGGAAATTTTAGGTGGAGATCCCTCCACCAGCGCAAAAAACTCCAGGATCGTCACCGATCTCTCTACCGCCAGATCCCCCTGTGACAGGGAGTTCACATAGTGAGAGAGCTGGGCATACGCAAAACTCTGGCGACTGCTCACCCCATATTCCCTAATAGCAGCCTCAAAGGCTTTACATCGCCCTTCCACGTCCACCACGTGTCCAAGTTTACTAATCCCAAGTTCCTACCATTTCCGAAACACCACTGTGTACGATCCGGGGGGGAATCGAACATTATCCTGCAATGGTAACCAGCTTGACACTCCGGAGAATCTGCTCCAAAAACAATTTAACTGCCTCCACACACATCTTACTGGAGTCAGCAGCACACTCCTATTCAAACGCGACGGGAGTGCAAATCCCTCTGAGTGCACCACCGCCAGCAATGTATGAGGGGCTACAAATACCTCTTCTAACGATCTGGGGGTATAATTGGGGGTACAATATAAAATGTAAATATGTATAAATGTACAGTCAAGTACACCTCAATGAAAATGTAAATTGTTGATTCTTACCATATATAACCAATGTTTGATGTGTAGAGTAAACTGCTAATGATCGCTGGAAGTAGCGGTATACAAATGAAACCAAATAAATAAATAAATACTCCGTATCTCACAACCAGTCCCCTAGGTGCCTAGCTTGACAAGCCAAGGCATACGACCACAGATCCGGGACCCCTATCCCCCCTCTACTCCAACCCTCTCGCAAATGATAGAGCGGGATACGGGCTCTGGCTCCTTTCCACAGATACCATCAAATCTCGCGCACTAAGCGGGCAAGGTCCTTTCTCAATAACCAGACCAGGAGAGTTTGCAACCAATAGAGCACCCGGGGCAAAACTACCATCCCCAGCGCTGCCGCTCTACCTAGTAGAGACAGGGGCAGGGGATCCCACGCTCGCAACTGCGTACGGAGTCCGCGAATTACCCGCTCAACGTTCCGTTTATTCAACTCCTTGGGATCCCGGGGCAGCAAGATACCCAGATATATAAAGAAATCATCCGCCCATTTGAGTGGGAAGGTGGTCCCCCACCTATGTCGAAGAAGTCCCGACATATCCAATGCCTCTGATTTATCTATATTGATACGTAGTCTGGCAAAGTGTCCAAAGCAGGAAAACTCCTCCAATAAGCAAGGCAATGACTGTTGCGGAGATAGTAAGTACACCAACATATTGTCCACAAAGCTGCCATCTTGAAACCACCTGCCCCAATCTTCACCCCCTGGATGTTTCCGTACGCCTCTATCCGTCGAACCAATGGGTCCAAAGTCAATACAAACAACAGAGGTGAGAGGGGGCAGTCCTGCCGGGTGCCCCGCTCTAAGGAAAACTTCTCTAACACTCCATTGTACATCACCCCCGCTGTAGGGTTCAAATACAAAATCTCGACCATTTTACAAAACGAGGGCACAAGACCATACCTCGGCAACAGGCCTTTCATGTACTGCCAGTTCACCTGGTCAAAAGCTTTCTCCGCGTCAAAACTGATCAGCAACGACTGCAACCCTTTATCACATACCCACTCCAGCGATGCCACAATTTTCCGTAGGTTCCAGACCGCATAGCGCCCCTTCACAAAGCTCACTTGGGACTCATGCACCAGATCCCCCATCACTGACGCCAGTTGGTCCACTAAGATCTTAGACATCACTTTCATATCAAAGCTTAACAGTGAGATTGGTCTATAAGAGGTCGCTTTGGTATGATCCTTTCCTGGCTTAGGTATTAACACAATATGCGCATGGTTGTCTCCCTTGTAAACTCCTCCTCCTGCAGAGCATTTCCCCAGCTTTCAAAGAAAGCCTTTGGGAATGCAGCGCGCATGCGCGGTCCCCTTCCCGCTCAAGGGTGCCATCTTGCTCAGTCTGATGACATAGCTAAAAGACAGCAAAAACAACAAAATGAATCATATGACTGCAATTCCAAGGGGAGGAGGGAAGGTCGTGAGGACTGATTCCTGCTGTCCTTGGGCAAGTAAGCTCTTGCCTACAGGGAGTCTAATCTTGCCCCTATAAACTTTAGATTCTGTGAGGGGAGCAAAGTGGACTTTGCGTAGTTTATGACAAAGCCCAGATGCTGAAGAAGAGAGACAGTGCGAAGAGTGGCTTGTCTGGCCTCCTGGAGAGTCTGGCCCCTGATGAGCCAGTTGCCCAGGTATGGGAAGACAAAAATTCCCTGATTCCTGAGATAAGCCGCCACCACTGCCAGGCATTTGGTGAAAACCCTGGGGGCGGAAGTTAGGCCAAAGGGAAGTACTCTGTACTGGTAATGGTTTCCTCCCACCACAAATCTGAGATATTGTCTGTGGTCTGGATGGATGAGGATCTGAGTATAAGCATCCTTTAGGTCTAAGGAGCATAGCCAATCTCCCTGCTGGAGGTAGGGCAGCAGTATCCCAAGGGTAAACATCTAGAACTTTTCCCTCTCCAGAAACTTATTTAAGTTTTGCAAGTTTAGGATAGGCTGGAGGCCTCCTGTCCTTTTTGGTACCAGGAAGTACCTGGAGTAGTACCTAGAGTAGATTTGTTAGGAACTGGGGAACATTCTGGGGAAAGGAGGGGCTCTTCCGAAGGGATGGGCATCACCTTAACCGGGATGGAACCAGGCTGCTGGCATTAACCTTTAAAAAGGAGATAGAGCAGCTTTTAAACTAGATATTAGGGGAAAGCCAACAGTCGCCCAAGAGCGGATGGTTCGGAAGAATGTATCTTTGAAGGATACTACAAAAAGCAGAAAGGTTCCACAAAAGAGTAAAGTAGCCCAAATGCCCTCAAGTATGGAGCAGACAGAGCTTAAAGAACATAAATTACCCATGTCTAACAATAGCCAAATTAATATGAATAAAATACATTCTCTAAAATGCTTGTATGCAAATGCTAGAAGTCTAAAAAATAAGATGGGAGAGTTAGAATATATAGCACTAAATGAAAGGTTAGATATGATTGGATTGGTGTAGGGGTTGCTCTCTATGTTAGAGGGGGCATTGAGTCAGAAAGGATTAAAGTTTTGCAGGAAGCAAAATCTGTTGTAGAATCTATATGGATTGAAATTCCATGTAAAAGGGGGAAGGCAATGGCAGTGGGGGTGTACTATCGAGCGTCTGGCCAGAATGACCAAATGGATGATGAAATGCTCAAAGAAATCAAGGAAGCTAATAAAACTCACAGCACAGCAATAATGGGTGATTTCAACTACCCCGGTATCGACTGGGTCAGTGTCACGTCAGGACATGCTAGGGAGATAAAGTTCCTAGATTAAATAAATGACTGCTTCTTGGAGCAGCTGGTTCATGAACCGACCAGAGGGGAAGCCATATTAGACCTAATCCTTACTGGAACACCAGATCTAGTGCAAGAGATAAGGTTGTTGGGGCCACTTGCCAATAGTGATCATAGCATGATCGCCTTTGATTTAATTAGTGGAGGAGGGATAGTAAGGAAATCCACAGTACTACCTTTTAACTTTCGAAAGGGAGACTATGATAAAATGAGGAAAACAGTTAAGAAAAAACTAAAAGGAGCAGTTGCAAAGGTTAAAGACGTACATCAGGCTTGGCTGTTGTTGAAAAATACTATCTTGGAAGCCCAGACCAGCTGTATTCCACGCTTTAAGAAAAGTGGAAGGAAATCCAAAAAACTGCCAGCATGGTTTAAAGGTGAGGTCAGAGAGGCTGTTGTTGCCAAAAAAGCATCTTTCAGGAAGCAAAAACGCGAAGTAAAGCACAGTCACTTATCTGTAACAGGTGATCTCTGGGAACAGCAGGAATTAGTCCTCACATATGGGTACGTCGGTACCGACGGAGCCCGTGCGGGAAAGCTCCCCAGCTTCCCAGAAGGAAAGCTTTTGGGGCCTCCCACTTCGCATGCGCGCTGCCTTCCCGCCTTCCTGACCAACTCTCCTCAGTTCGAGTTTAAAGCTGAGATAATAGAGAGAGGAAAGGAAAGAGAGAGAGATACAACTCCTAGGGGAGGTGGGTAGGTTGTGAGGACTAATTCCTGCTGTTCCCAGAGATCACCTGTTACAGGTAAGTAACTGTGCTATCTCCAGGAACAAGCAGGAATAACTCCTCACATATGGGGACTCCCTAGCTAAGATGCCCGGGAGATCCCCTCAAGGGTATGAGACCCTGAAAGGTTCCTCATCTTCCTATGGATCTCAGGCATCCATTCAGGGAAGTTGGGCTGGAGTTGTTCAAGAATGGAACAGGTGTCTGAGGACAGCCTGACCAAACAAGGCATCCCGGCGGGAGTCCTTGTCCAAACAGTAATGGGCTGTAAAAGGTATGAACCGAGGCCCAGGTGGCTGCTCGACAGATCTGGTCAATGGACACAGAGTTTAGATGAGCCATAGAGGTGGCCATGGCCCTCACATTGTGAGCGGTGACATGGCTCTCCAGAGAAAGGTTCTTACTCTGGTAAGCAAAAGAGATACACTGAGCAATCCAATTGGAGAGTGTTCTTTTAGAGAATGGAAGTCCTAAATGAGAAGGATCAAAAGCAACAAAAAGCTGAGAAGACTTTCGATTTTGCTGTGTCCTGTGGAGGTAAAAGGCAAGAGCTCTTTTACAATCTAGAGTATGAAGGGTACTCTCTGCACTGGATGCATGAGGAGCTGGAAAAAAGACAGGCAAATATACCTCTTGATTAAGATGAAAAGGGGAGACCACTTTAGGCATAAAGTGGGGATTGGTCCTAAGGACCACTTTATCATGATGGAACCTTGTATAAGGTGGATTAGCCACTAGAGCTTGCAGTTCACTGATACGGCGAGCTGAGGTGACTGCAATAAGAAAAATAACCTTCCAAGAAAGAAATTTCAAGGAGGTAGTGGCTAAGGGTTCAAAGGGTGGCTTCATAAGCTGACCAAGAACTAAGTTTAAGTCCCATGCCACCGGAGGAGGTCGAATGGGAGGTTTAGTTAAGGTTAGGCCACTCATGAATCTTGCAATAAGAGTGAGAGGAAACAGGTTGTCCATTGATGGACTTAAGGGATGCTGCAATAGCACTCAAATGGACTCTTACTGAATTCGTTTTGAGTCCTGCATTGGAGAGTTGCAGGAGATATTCCAAAAGAGAATTCAAAGGAAGTGCAAGAGGGTTAAGACCCTTTTGAGCACACCAAATGGAAAATCTTTTCCATTTAAAAGCGTAAGAACGCCTAGTGGAAGGTTTCCTAGAGGCATGGAGGATATCCTTCACTTGCTGCGAAAGATTGTTGAAGGTCTAGGCCTTCAGTAACCAAGCTCTGAGGTGAAGGGACTTGGGGTTTGGGTGCCACAAAGTCCCCTCCTCCTGAGACAGAAGGTCTGGATCCGCTCCCAAGTCCAGGGAGGGGGCTTGGGAGAGATGCAGAAGTAGAGGTTACCACACTTGGCGTGGACAGCGTGGAGCTATGAGGATCATGGACCCTTGATCCCTTTGAAGTTTGAACAGAGTCTTGGGAATCAAAGGAATGGGTGGAAAGGCATATAGGAAGCCCTGACCCCAATGAAAGAGGAAGGCATCCTTGGCCTGAACTCCCTGACAGGGAATCCTGGAACAGAACCGGGGAAGTTTGTCATTCCACGGACTTGCAAAGAGGTCTATGTCCGGGGTCCCCCATTTCTGGAAGATTCTGAGTACCTGATCCATGTGTAGGGACCATTCGTGTGGAAGCAGAACTCGACTGAGTCTGTCTGCCCAAGAGTTTTGGATTCCTGGAAGATATACTGCCAGGAGATGGATTTGATGCTCTCTGGCGAAGGCCCATAATCTTAGAGCTTCGTTGCAAAGCGACAGAGCCAGTCCCTCCTTGTTTGTTTATGTAAAACATGGCTACTTGATTGTCCGTATGAATAAGGACTGTCATGTTGCTGAGGAGGGTATGAAAAACTCTGAGAGCTAGAAAGATTGCTCGAAGTTCCAAGTGGTTGATATGAAGGGTGGTCTCCTGTGGAGACCAAGTGCCCTGAGTGGAGAGATCTTGAAGATGAGCTCCCCAATCTGTTTGGGAGGCATCTGTTGTGAGGGTTGCTTGGGGCAACAATGGTTGAAAGGGGGCCCCCAACAACAGATTTTGAGTGGACATCCACCATTGGAGAGACCAAAAGAGACGTTTGGAGTTGGCTATTTGGTCTGAGAGAGCTCCTGATGCTTGAGTCCACTGGGTGGACAAAGTCCATTGAGCTGCTCTCATATGTAGGCGAGCATAGGGCACCACAAGTACTGTGGAGACCATGTGGTCTAATAGTTGTAGCATCTCCCTGGCAGTCAAGTGGCTTCTGGACTGAGTCTGGGAGGCTAAGTGCACTAGACGTTGGCAACGGGCCTGAGGAAGATAGGCCCTTGCAGTGGTGGTATCCAACCAGGCCCCTATGAATTCCAGGGACTGAGTAGGGGTGAGTTGAGACTTTGGCAGATTGATCACAAGTCCCAGATACTGCAGAATGCGTCTGGTGCGATCCAGGGAAGTCTGAGCCTCGGACTGAGATGGAGCTCGGATGAGCCAGTCGTCCAGGTATGGGACGACAAAAATTCCCAGGGCTCGTAGAAATGCAGCTACTATTGCCATGCATTTGGTAAATACCCTTGGAGCAGAGGCTAGACCGAAGGGAAGTACTCTGTATTGGAAACGTTTTCCCTGGAACAGAAACCGTAGGAATTTTCTGTGGGATGGATGGATGAGTATATGTGTGTACGCATCCTTGACATCTAGAGAACAAAGCCAATCCTGACTCTGTAGGTATGGAAGGAGAGTACCTAGAGAAAGCATCTTGAATTTCTCCTTGCATAGGAATTTGTTCAATTCTCTGAGATCTAGAATAGGTCTGTACCCCCCTGTTTTCTTGGGAATGAGAAAATAAGGGGAGTAAAACCCTGACCCCTGTTGAATTAGAGGAACCTCTTCTATTGCCCTTTGGGCGAGAAGGGTGGTCACCTCCTGACCTAACAGGTTCAGGAGAGATGGGGGAGAATTGAAACATCTCACCATGGTATGGGGAGGAAGGCTGGAGAAATGTAGTTTGTAGCCCTCTCTGATGATAGAGAGGGTCCATTGTTTTGATGTGATTTGCTCCCATCTGGGAGCAAAATGACTTAACCTTCCTGGAATGGTGAAAGGCTCTGGATGTTTTAGAGCCAGAAAGGTTAAGTTCTCTAGAGTTAAGTCAAAAACCCTGAGGGGGTTGGGACTGCTGGGCTGTAGCAGCCCCTGCAGGTTTTGCCCTGGCCTGTTTAGGCTGCTGACGCTTAGGAGCAAAGCGAGCTGCAGAAGATTGTTGGCCAGTATTTGTAGCAAATCTGGCCTTCTTATAGAAATGCTTCTTGAAAGATTTTTTCTTGACAGGGGCAGAGGTAGACTTAGAAAGTCTATCTAAAGCAGCATTTTCTGCATCCATTTGGGTGGCTTTGATTTGCCACTCCTTACCAAACAGACTCTCACCTGTACAGGGCAGATTTCCCAACCCATCCTGGACCCAGGGTTCTAGGTCAGAGGACTGGAGCCAAGCAATTCTGTGAGCCGCTATGGCAATACCTGAGGCTCTGCTAGCACCCTCAAAGGAGTCAAAGGCTGCTCTGTTGGAGAACTTCGAAATATCTTGGGTATGCTTTAGCAAAAGGAGGAACTCCTCCTTTCTATCCTCTGGGATAAAGGGGAGAAAATGGCGTATTTTCAATGCAATCTCCTTCAGAAACATGCCCATATAGAGGCTGTATGAATTGATTCTGGCAATAAGCATACTTGCCTGGAAGAATTTCCTACCAAAAGCATCCAAAGTCCTACATTCTCTCTCTGGAGGAGTAGAAGAGTGTCTTTTGGTACTCTTTATCCTTTTCATAGCTGACTGCACCACAATAGAGTGGTGAGGGAGCTGAGTTTTTTGAAAACCAGGAGAAGGAGGGACACGATACATGGTGTCCAAACGATGAGAATGTGGAGATAGGGTGAGAGGAGTCTCCCATAAGTCCATCATGTGTTCTTGAAGAATTTCATGAATGGGCAAGGTTACTGCCTCTTTGGGAACCTTAGAGTATCCTAAAATATCTAATTTTTTTGCTCTAGGTTCTTTTTCAGAGGTTACTGAAATAGAGAGACCTTTAGCTACTTCAATGATGAAGTCTTGAAAGGACAAATCCTCTGGAGGAGACATTCTCCTCTTTGGAGAAGAGGGCTCTTCAGGTAGAGTTAGGGATACTTCAGCAGAGTCATCTGATGAATCAGAATCATCAGAAGACTCGAAGTATCGTCTGTTTGCTTCCAGGGATCGATAAGCGTATCGACCGGTATCGACATCGGGGGTACCCGGAACCAGATCGGTATCGGTAAAAACCCCAGAACCGGGAACCGGAATCGGTATCCTGGTCGATGTGGATGCCCTGGGTACCAGTATCGGTTGTGGTAACGGAACAGGAGTCGGTACCGCTGGCTGCGGTACCGAGGGCGTCACAGCTTTAATAAAAGCCATAATGGCCTGCTGCATGGATTGAACTGTATGATCCATAGACGCCACGACTGTCTGGATGTCGGTACCGGAAGATTGAGCCGGTACCCCAGAGCAGTCTAACAGGTGATCGGTCGAGGCCGTGCCCTCGATGTCAACCTGAAACCCCATAGGAGGAGCTTTGGAAGCCGGAGCTTCCCGCCGGGGTTGTTTGGCTGGGGCAGGGTCCTCAGGGTCAAGCTCAGGGGCATCTCGATACTTGGAGGGAGATTTGTCCTTTGAGGACCTGCCAGAGGAATGTTTGGTTACCTGAGATCCATCAGGAGAGGAAGACCTGGAAGATGTCGATGCTGGAGTATCTGTAGAAAACAGCATGTGAAACTTGGCTGCCCGGTTTTGTAAGCCACGTTTAGACATCAAAGAACAGGATGGGCAATCCGGAATGGAGTGGGGTCAGGCCCCAAACATTTAAGACACCATTCATGGGTGTCTGTGACTGATATAGTACCGCTACACTTGGTGCATTTTTTAAAACCAGAGGCTTGTTTCTCCATGAGGGAGAATTCTGTGAAGGCCTAGAGGCCTCACAGAACAAACACACCAAGTGGGGAAAAATAAGATTTTATTTTATTTTTTTTAAGAAATAAAGAAAAAAGACCGGCGGTACCGGTCCGGAATCGGGGAAGGCAGACACGCGGCCAAAGAAACAAATTAAAATAACTTCAGCGGTGACAGGAACACGACCTACTGGCTCCGCGGAAAAAGAAGAACTGAGGAGAGTTGGTCAGGAAGGCGGGAAGGCAGCGCGCATGCGCAGTGGGAGGCCCCAAAAGCTTTCCTTCTGGGAAGCTGGGGAGCTTTCCCACGCGGGCTCCGTCAGTACCGACGTACCCATATGCGAGGACTTATTCCTGCTTGTTCCTGGAGATAGACCTTTTCAAGTACATTCGTAGCAAAAAACCTGTGAGAGAGTCAGTTGGTCCATTAGATGATAAAGGGGTTAAAGGAGCACTCAGAGGCGACAAGGCGATAGCGGAGAGACTGAATGAATTCTTTGCTTCGGTCTTTACTGAGGAAGATGTAGGGATGTTACCCATGACTGAAGTGGTATTTAAAGGTGCAGAAGAATTGAAGGAAATATTGATACATCGGGAAGATGTATTACAACTATTAGATAAACTGAAGAGTAGCAAATCACCTGGGCCGGATGGTATACATCCAAGGGTGTTGAAAGAACTGAAATATGAGATTGCAGAGCTGCTATTAGTAATCTGTGAACTATCATTAAAATCATCTCTAATACCTGAAGATTGGAGGATCGCCAATGTAACACCAATTTTTAAAAAGGGTTCCAGGGGTGATCCGGGAAACTACAGACCGGTGAGCCTGACGTCAGTACCGGGAAAAATGGTAGAAACCATCATAAAGAATAAAATTACTCAGCATGTAGATAGTCATGACCTAATGGGAGACAGCCAACATGGCTTTAGACAAGGAAGATCTTGTCTTACTAATCTGTTACCCTTCTTGCCCAAGGGGCAATAGAAGAAGTTCCCCTTATTTAACAAGGGTCAGGGTTTTACTCCCCCTATTTTCTCATTCCAAAGAAGACAGGGGGATACAGACCCATATTAGATCTCAGGGAATTGAACAAATTTCTATGCAAGTAGAAGTTCAAGATGCTTTCTCTGGGCACTCTCCTTCCATACCTTCAAAGTCAGGATTGGCTTTGTTCTCTAGATCTCAAGGATGCGTACACACGTCCTCATCCATCCATCTTACAGAAGATTCCTCCGTTTTCTTTTCCAAGGAAAACATTATCAATACAGGGTGCTTCCGTTTGGTCTGGCCTCTGCCCCAAGAGTGTTCACCAAATGCATGGCAACAGTAGCTGCATTTCTACGCACTCTGGGAATATTTGTATTACCGTACCCTGGACGACTGGCTCATCCGAGCTCCATCTCAGTCAGAGGCCCAGACTTCCCTGGACTACACAAGGCGCATTCTACAGTATCTGGGACTTGTGGTAAACCTCCCAAAGTCCCAGCTCACCCCTACTCAGTCCCTAGAGTTCATAGGGGCCTGGCTAGATACTACCACTGCAAGGGCCTATCTTCCTCAGGCCCGTTGCCTACGCCTAGTGCAGTTAGCCTCTCAGATTCAGTCAAAGAGCCACTTAACTGCCCGGGAGATGCTACAACTGCTAGGCCACATGGCTTCCACAGTGCATGTGGTACCCTATGCTCGCCTACATATGAGAGCAGCCCAATGGACTTTGTCCACCCAGTGGACTCAAGCATCAGGAGCTCTCTCAGACCAAATAGCAAACTCCAAACGTCTCTTTTGGTCTCTCCAGTGGTGGATGTCCACTCAAAAACTGTTGCTGGGGTCCCCCTTCCAACAGTTGTTGCCCCAAGCAACCCTCACAACAGATGCCTCCCAAACAGGTTGGGGAGGTCATCTACAAGACCTCTCCACTCAAGGCACTTGGTCCCCACAGGAGACCTTTCTTCATATCAATCACTTGGAGCTTCGAGCAATCTTTCTAGCTCTCAAGGTCTTTCATACCCTGCTCAGCTACAAGACAGTCCTCATTCAGACGGACAATCAAGTAGCCATGTTTTACATAAACAAGCAAGGAGGAACTAGCTCTCTGTCGCTTTGCAATGAAGCTTTAATATTGTGGGCCTTCGCCAGAGAGCATCAAATCCATCTCCTGGCAGTATACCTCCCAGGAATCCAAAACTCTTGGGCAGACTCAGTCGAGTTCTGCTCCCATACGAATGGTCCCTGCACATGGATCAGGTACTCAGAATCTTCCAAGAATGGGGAACCCCGGACATAGACCTCTTTGCAAGTCCGTGGAATGCCAAACTTCCCCGGTTCTGTTCCAGAATTCCGTGTCAGGGAGTTCAGGCCAAGGATGCCTTCCTCCTTCACTGGGGTCAGGGTTTCCTGTATGCCTTTCCACCCATTCCCTTGATTCCCAAGACTCTGTTCAAACTCCAGAGGGATCAAGGATCTATGATCCTCATAGCTCCACGCTGGCCACGCCAAGTGTGGTACCCTCTACTTCTGCATCTCTCCCAAGCCCCCTCCCTGGACTTGGGCGCTGCTCCAGACCTTCTGTCCCAGGAGGAGGGGACTTTGTGGCACCCAAACCCCAAGTCCCTTCACCTCAGAGCTTGGTTACTGAAGGCCTAGACCTTCAAGGCTGGAATCCTTCTCAACAAGTGAAGGATATCCTCCATGCTTCCAGAAAACCTTCCACTAGGCGTTCCTATGCTTTTAAATGGAAAAGATTTTCCATTTGGTGTGTTAAAAGGGGTCTCGACCCTCTAGCACTACCTTTGAATTCTCTATTGGAATACCTCCTGCATCTTTCCAATGCAGGCCTTAAGACGAATTCAGTAAGGGTCCATTTGAGTGCTATTGCAGCATCCCTTAAGCCTATCAATGGACAACTTATTTCCTCTCATCCTCTTATTGCAAGATTCATTAAAGGCCTAACTTTAACTAGACCTCCCATTAGGCCTCCTCCGGTGGCATTGGATTTAAATCTGGTTCTTGGTCAGCTTATGAAGCCTCCTTTTGAACCCTTAGCCACCACCTCCTTGAAATTTCTTTCCTGGAAGGTTATTTTCCTCATTGCAGTCACCTCAGCTCGCCGCATCAGTGAGCTGCAGGCCTTAGTGGCTAATCCACCTTATACAAGGTTCCATCATGATAAGGTAGTTCTTAGGACCAATCCACACTTTATGCCTAAAGTGGTCTCACCTTTTCATCTTAATCAAGAGGTATATTTACCTGTCTTTTTTCCAGCTCCTCATGCATCAAGTGCAGAGAAGAATCTTCATACTCTGGATTGTAAAAGAGCTCTTGCCTTTTACTTACATAGGACACAGCAACATAGAAAGTCTTCCCAGCTTTTTGTTGCTTTTGATCCTTCTCATTTGGGACTTCCAGTCTCTAAGAGGACACTGTCCAATTGGATTGCTCAGTGTATTTCTTTCGCCTACCAGAGTAAGAACCTTTCTCTGGAGAGCCATGTCACAGCTCATAATGTGAGGGCCATGGCCGCCTCTATGGCTCATCTAAATTCTGTGTCCATCGACCAGATCTGTCGAGCAGCCACCTGGGCCTTGGTTCATACCTTCACAGCCCATTACTGCTTGGACAAGGACTCCCGCCGGGATGCCTTGTTTGGTCAGGCTGTTCTCAAACACCTGTTCCATTCTTAATCAACTCCTACCCTCCATCCCTGGATAGATGCCTGAGATCCATAGGAGGAGGTAGAACCCTTCCCAGGGTCTCATATCCTTGGGGATCTCCCAGGCATCTTAGCTAGGGAGTCCCCATATGTGAAGACTCATTCCTGCTTGTTCCTGGAGATAGCACAGTTACTTACCTGTAACAGGTGATCTCTGGGAACAGCAGGAATAAGTCTTCACAACCCTCCCACCTCCCCTAGGAGTTGTATCTCTCTATCTGTCTTTCCTTTCCTCTCTCTCTCTTTTGTCTCAGCTTTAAAACTCGAACTGAGGAGAGGCGGTTAGGAAAGGCGGGAAGGCAGCGTGCAGGCGCTGTGCGATGCTCCCAAAAGCTTTCCTTTTTGGGAAGCTGGGGAGCGTTCCCGCGCAGGCTCTGTCGGTACCGACGTACCCATATGTGAAGACTTATTCCTGCTGTTCCCAGAGATCACCTGTTACAGGTAAGTAACTGTGCTTCCTCTCCATGGTGGGTCAGGAGGGCACTTTCCTGGGTCAAAGCAATAATCCTTGATTATAATCCTAGTTTCTGTACAGGTCAAGATTAAATGCTGACAAGATTCAATTTGTTGTAGGCAAAACAGACGAGACATGACTGTTGAAGAAAACTTGCACAGTTGGTACAACCCCCAAATAAAACATGCCACATCTCAGATGGATGTGCCTGTGGAGGGATTCCCTTGCTGGTACGTCAGGGAGCCCTGACAAATGCAATATGTTTGAGGATTATCGGAAACCAGAGATATGAGGAAAGCAACCTCTACTGTAGGATGTGTATAACCACCCGCCCCCAGAAAACAAAAGAATGGTGGGAAAGTAAGCTGCACTATGCCTCTCTTTTTGCCCAGGCAGTCCCACTGGACAGATAGGATGGAGCATGTTGGTCTTCATCTGGCCTCATACACTGTTACTATGTTCCTTTTATAAAATAATCTCTCTGAAAGCTCCTTCATAAACTTAGGTCTACTGTGAGGCAGGGATACCTTTGCACATTTCCTGTATGTGCCTTGGAGGCAGGGTGAGGGGGCTGTTTCAGGGGATCAGGGCAGACATTGCAACACGAAGGAATGTTGGGCACCACAACAAGTGCTAACACAGTCGCTCAAGAGCGGATGGTTCGGAAGAATGTATCCTTGAAGGATACTACCAAAAGCAGAGAGGTTCAAAAAAAGAGTAAAGTAGCCCATAATACCCTCGAGTATGGAGCAGACAGAGCTTAAAGATCCCAAATTATCCATGTCTACCAATAGCCAAATTAATATGAATAAAATACAGTCTCTACAATGTTTGTATGCAAATGCTAGAAGTCTAAAAAATAAGATGGGTGAGTTAGAATATATAGCACTAAATGAGAGGTTAGATATGATTGGAATATCAGAAATATGGTGGAAGGAGGACAACCAGTGGGACACTGTGATACCTGGGTACAAACTATATCATAATGATAGAGCTGGTCAAATTGGTGGAGAGGTTGCACTCTATGTTAGAGAGGGCATTGAGTCAGAAAGGATTAAAGTTTTGCAGGAAACAAAATTTGCTGTAGAATCTCTATGGATTGAAATTCCATGTAAAGAGGGGAAGGCAATGGCAGTGGGGATATACTATTGACCGCCTGGCCAGAATGAACAAATGGATGATGAAATGCTCAAAGAAATCAAGGAAGCTAACAAAGGTTACAGCACAGTAATAATAATGGGTGCTTTCAATTACCCCGGTATCGACTGGGTCAGTGTCACCAGATCTGGGGCAAGAGATAAGGGTGTTGGGGCCACTTGGCAATAATGATAATACCATGATCGTGTTTGATTTAATTAGTGGAGGAGGGGATAGTAAGGAAATCCACAGTACTACCTTTTAACTTTCAAAAGGGAGACTATGATAAAATAAGGAAAATAGTTAAGAAAAAACTAAAAGGAGCATTGCCAAGGTTAAAGACTTCCATCAAGCTTGAGTGTTGTTGAAAACTACTATTCTTGGAAGCCTAGACCAGCTGTATTCCACACTTTAAGAAAAGTGGAAGGAAGTCCAAAAAACTGCCAGCATGGTTCAAAGGTGAGGTCAGAGAGGCTGTTGCCAAAAAAGCATCTTTCAGAAAATGGAAAAAAGAGCCAAACGACGAAACCCGGAAATAGCACAAGCACTGGCAAGTCAAATGTAAGGCATTGATAAGGCAGGCAAAGGGAGAATATGAGAAGAAGCTTGCTGCGGAAGCAAAAACGCAAAATAAAGACTTTTTCAAGTACATTTGTAGCAAAAAACCTGTGAGAGAGTCAGTTGGTCCATTAAATGATAGAGGGGTTAAAGGGGCACTAAGAGGCGACAAGGAAACCATCATAAAGAATAAAATTACTCAGCATGTAGATAGTCATGACCTAATGGGAGACAGCCAACATGGCTTTAGACAAGGAAGATCTTGTCTTACTAATCTGTTATGTTTTTTTGAAGGTGTGAATAAACAGGTGGACAAAGCTGAGTCGGTTGATATAGTGTATCTGGACTTTCAGAAAGCCTTTGACAAGGTCCCTCATCAGAGACTTTTGGCAAAACTAAAGTCATGGGATAGGAGGCAGTGTACTATTATGGATCAGGAACTGGTTAAAAGATAGAAAGCAGAGCGTAGGGCTAAATGGCCAATTTTCCCAATGGAGAAGGGTGAAGAGTGGTGTACCCCAGGAATCTGTGCTGGATCCGCTGCTTTTTGACATATTCATAAATGGCCTGGAAAGGGGAATAACGAGTGAGGTTATCAAATTTGCAGATGACACAATACTATTTAAAGTTGTTAAAACCCAAGAGGATTGTGGAAAATTGCAAGAGGATCTTGATAAATTGGAAGACTGGGCATCAAAATGGCAGATGAAATTTAATGCGGACAAGTGCAAAGTTATGCACCTAGGGAAGAACAACCCAAACTATGGTTACACGATGCAAGGTTCCACATTAGGAACCACCACCCAGGAAAAAGATTTAGACTATCAGTATAACATATCTTATGATCTTATGCTGGACTGAAATTCTAAATGGCAGCAAGTTCTTGGATTTATCTACCCTTCGAGGACCGGCTGGATTTATGTTTGGTTACCTGAGATCCATTGGGGGAAGAAGCAGCCCTGGAAGACGTCGATGCCACCGAAGCTGCATCAGCGGGAAACAGCACATGGAGCTTAGCTGCTCGGTTCTGTAAACCCCGTTTAGACATCAGGGAGCAGGACGGACAATCCGAAATGGAGTGTTCAGGACCCAAACATTTAAGACACCATTCATGGGTGTCTGTAACAGAAATAGTACCGCTGCACTTAGTGCATTTCTTAAACCCGGAGGCTGGTTTTTCCATGAGGAAAATTTCTTGTGAGGCCTAAGGCCCAAAGAGAAAATACACTAAGTGAGGGAAAAATATATAGTTTTTTTTGTTGTTGTTTTTTTTTTAAAGAAAAGAAAGAAAAGACCGGTGGTACCGGTCCAGGGTCGGGGAAGGCAGACACGCGACCAAAGAAATAAAATAAAATAAAGAACTTCTTCAGCGGTGGCAGGGCTTGACCTGCTGGCTCCGCGGCAAAGAAGAACTGAGGAGAGGCGGTTAGGAAAGGCGGGAAGGCAGCGCGCAGGCGCTGTGGGATGCTCCCAAAAGCTTTCCTTTTTGGGAAGCTGGGGAGCGTTCCCGCGCAGGCTCCGTCGGTACCGACGTACCCATATGTGAAGACTCATTCCTGCTTGTTCCTGGAGATTATAGCTTCCCTGACATTTTTCAATAGATAAACCCTGGATTATTGGGTAAGGAGGTCCTATGCAGCTGTGAGAGCTGTGACTGACCCAACCTCCTCCCACTTATGCTCATCCTTGGGAATGAAGGCCCCATCCCTGCCATGAGGGTGAGTGGTGCCCTGACCTTTCTGGCCCTTAGATGGTAAATTTTAGTTCCTTGTTCACCTCAGCAAAGTGAATGGGGGAACATGCATAGTACATTTGTTTTGCATTGAGGTGCTCCATTCTTGATTATCTAACTTTTGCTCTTTAGGGATCCACTGTGTTTGCCCTGTTCCTTTTTGAATTCTAGTACCGTTTTTTGCGCCCTCCATCTCTTTCATGCGTTCATTCCAGGCATCCACCACTCTTTCTGTGAAGAAATATTTCTTGACAATTTAAGCAAGGAATATGAAACATTAACCCTGTGAAGAAAATATTTCACATATGTGGTCTATATAAACTAGGAGCAACACATGCATCTATGTGCCTTGGCAGCTTAAGCAACCCATTATAAAGTTATCCTTTAAATATCATTTTAGTATGTGACCTTAAATAAATTAGCAGGATCCCTTAGACTAGAGTTCACAAGCTTTTTAGGTGTTAACTGAGGCCATTTAGAGTATGGACATGCAAGTCTTCAGTCAAATTCTTTAAGGCCGAACAAGTGAGGTATACAAGAAGTAAAGATGTTGAAGCTGTCTAAGGCTACTAACAAGTCCTTTAAATACTTTTTCATTCTAAGAGGAACCAAGGTCCAGAAAGGATGGAGAATAGAATAACTAATTAAGAATGGAAAACCACAGGACTATAAGCACAAAACATTAAGTCTGGGAGGATTCTCACTAGGTGAGGTTTGAGATGCTCGATGAAAATCACGCTGACAGCTAATTTCCATCAGGCAACAACAATCATTATACAGCCTACTAGAACAAGACGCATTAATACAATTACATTCACAAAGATGATGAAATCAGCAGCTTAGAGACAGCATCAACAATCAAGAAGTAGTCACACTCTATAAATATTTAACTTCGGGCTAGAGAAAGAAGAATTCTTTCATCTTTTAACGGCAAAGTCCTGTGTTAAAAACAGAGAAACATCCGCCTGCTAAACAGTTTGCTGGTGCAGGCAACCCGCCGAACTTGGCAGCAGCTCAACAAGTGTTGGGGTAGCAATGCCGCGGTTTCCTGCTGGCTGCCTATACAGGGGAATGCCTGCTTCTTGCCAGGCTCGGACTCGGCCCCCTTTCGTCAGTGGTGGCGAATGGGTCTACGCCGTCTGGGGCACGTAGTGGATCCCGCTGGCTGTTGTAAGTCTTTGGGGGAGCTTTGTAGGGAGTATGGGTTGCCTATGGGAATAACGGCGTTTGCACATGCCCAGATCTCCCATTACATCGGCTCCCTACCACGGCAGGAGCTTACAGTAGAACATTCGGGACGTATTTTGGAGTTCTTCGCACTGGGGGCAGATATTCCGCCGACGATAGCAGCCTTGAAGAAACGGCTGGACCAACTGGGTGTGCCCCCGGATTATTCGCGGGTGGAAAGCCTTTGGGCGCGAGAGCTGGGTCGGGAAGTCGCGCCGGGGTCCGTTCGGGCGGCCCTGGGTAGGATCGCGCCACTTGTAGTTGGCACTCGTTGGCGAGAAGTGCAGTTTAAATGCGTCCTTCGTGCTCATTTCTCCCCGCGGCGGGCGTTTCGGAGTCACCTTGCCTCCCATGGGGGCTGCCCTAAGTGTTCGTGTGCACTGGCCGATCTGGGCCATATGTGGTGGGGTTGCCCCTCTATTCGTAAGTATTGGCGGAACATTGAGACTTATATGAGTGGGCTGTTGGGTCAGGGGCTTTGCTGGTCGGGGACCCTCGTAGTGCTGGATCAGTTGGGGCCACTCCAACCGAAGGGCAGATGGGATAGAGTGTTGGTGCGTAAGGCCTGTCTGGTGGGTAAGGGCCCTATTTTAAGCCGTTGGAGAGAGACTGTGGCCCCTACTTTCTGCGAGTGGCGAAATAACCTGCATCAACTTATGATTATGGAGCGGAGGATGGCGTTACGGCATCCCCGGGCCTGGGCCACTTTTTTGTTGATTTGGATGCCCTACATTCAGCGCTTAGGCCCTAAGGCCCGGAGCGAAGTCCTTAAATTAGGTTGACGGGGGCTAGGGAATTGGGCGCCTCCCGAAGGGGTGCTTATACCTGTGGTGTTGGTGCTGCTGTGCTCCCGGCGGGGGGGGAGGGGGGTGGGGGGGGGGAGGGGGGGTTTTCCGAAATAACAGGTCTTGGATATGTGTTTTATTTGTTTTGCTGGGTTCCCAGGGTGGTGGATAAGACACAACCCCACCCGGGACCGCTGTTGGGCTTGCTGCAGTGAAAATTGTTATGTTGGCTTGTCGTTTGTTGTTTGTATCCTGCAATATTCAATAAACAGAGTTTTGAGAAGGCAAAAAAAAAAAAAAACAGAGAAACATCAGAATAAGACAAACTGGCTTTAACAGGTCAATGCAGAACAAGCTATTCATATATATTGCAATAGAAAGCTAAAATCGCTTGAAATGACATTCTATAACTTCATAATGTCAGTTATTAGCCTTTCATGTTAATACAAAAACCAGAGGATGATTTAAAAGAGGTTTGTTCAAGTTCCTGGAGGGAAAGTCCATAAACCACTATTAAGGATGACCAGGGATATCCACTGCTTACCCACTGGACAAGCGGCATGGAATATGGATACCTTTTATGAACCAGACAGGTACTTGTGACCTGGATTGGCCACGGTTGGAAACAGGATACTGGGCCTGATGAATCCTTGGTATGAATCAGTATAACATATCTTATGATCTTATGCTGGACTGAAATTCTAAATGGCAGCAAGTTCTTGGATTTATTTTGTCGATCGCTAGACTCTAACCTCAAATCGCTGGGAGCTGACTTTTTTCCCCTTCTTCATCCAGGTAATGCGTGGTTTTGGATCACCAGTTGCTTGGCACACAAAAGAGGCCACTCCCCCAGAAATTCCAATTTGATCATCTGGTTTCTTAATGAAACTTGGCTCACCTGAAAGACATGAAGCAAACCACAACTTTACAACTTTCACATACATATGAACATACATTTACTTCCATGATAAATTCTGCATCAAATAATTGTTTCAAAACATATGAGTTGTATACTTTCCCTACAGGGTAAATGTTCTATAATTCTTGCTTAAATCAGCAGCACTAGCAAGGTGACATTTTACTTATCAATGTCCTTTGCTACAGTCTTGCTAGACCAGTCCAGACAAGTGGGTTGTGTTCCCTACCAGCAAAGATGGAAATGGAGAAAATATTCCAGAGGTTTCTTATGATCTCATCCTATTATACCAGTCATTGCAACTAGGAGAAAGTCTTTGGGAGATGCCACCACGCATGCGCAGTCCCCTTCCCGCCCAAGGGTGCCATCCTGCTCAGTCAGATGACATAGCTAAAAGACGGCAAAGATAAAAAATGGTAAAGAAGTGGAGTGGAGTAGCTTAATGGTTAGAGCACTGGCTTGGGAACCAAGAGACCAATGTTCGATTCCCACTAGCACTCCTTGTGGTCTCGGTCAAGTCACTTCACCCTCCATTGCTCAGAAAAATCCAAGTTATTAATGTCCCTGTTTAATGTGCATTACCAAGTTTAAGTTACAATGTAAATCACCTTGATTGAAATGATAAAGCGGTATAAAAAAAACTGTAAAATAAATAAATCCAAGGGGAGGAGGGAGGGTTGTGAGGACTAATTCCTGCTCTCCCCGGAGAATACCTATTACAGGTGAGTAGCTACCCTTTCTCCAGGAACAAACAGGAAGTCAGTCATCACATATGGGACTCCCCAGCTACAAGTTACTGAAAGCCCATTGCAAAAAACAGGGGTTCCCTCATGGGAAGCCACAAGCAGCAGCAATTGGATCTGTATCCACAGACCACAGTAGGACCCCTGTCCAATGAAACCAGCACTTCAGTAGCCTGAACACAGAAGGGTCAGAGAATAGGAGTTGCCTAAACACTGAAAAGGTTACGGAGCACAGCTTGACCGAAGGCACTGTCCCGTCGGGGACTCTCTTCCAGGATACTAGCAAAAGACTGTAGTTAGGGCATATCGACAGAGGTTCCAATAAAGACAAAAGTAACCCAAATGCCCTTAAGTACAGAGCAGACAAAGCGTACTCACTCACCCGTCAGTTCCATCTGGCAGAATGTATCGCGCCTGTTGCAACTCGACAAGACATTTCTGGTATTACGAATCGTTGCTTAAACAAGAAACTTACAAGTAAATGCTATTGTTAAGTACACAAACTGATATTAAAGTCATGCATAGCATCTGTGTATGAAAGCTGCTTTTGCAGCCTGTACTGCCAGCATCCATCCTAAGCATGACCATGCATTCCTGAGCAGTAGCATTTCTATTGCATACTGTGAGCCTGCACTGAATGTATGCCCAGGCATGCCTGGATTAAACAAAACAGCTTACTTTCTAAACATATGAATAGACTTAAAATATGTGAGGAAATCACAAAAATAGGTGATTGCAAAAAATGGTGCATGACAGGAAAATTTAAAGGTGATTTTCACAATCAGCAACCCAAAATCCATAAGATACACCCAAAAGTGTTCAGGAAGCAAAATCTTCTTTGTCTAGTATTATCAATGTCAGTAGCCTGAGGAACAATGGGTCTGCATGCATTAATAAAGTAAATCAGTTGAGAGAGCTTAAAGAAAATGTTACTAACTGATTGAAACTTAACCAAGCATTTACAAGGGAACTTAAGAAAAAATAAGCCCCGCAACTGCAACACTCTGGGTCTCCGAAGGAGGAACTCTCTCCTCTGAGTATCGCTGGCCCAATCAAGAAAAATTCGAACCATAAATACCTTAAGGGAAATATTCCTTTTCTTGAAAAACATTAAGCAGCCACTCTGACAATAAGGCAAACGTAACAATCATGGTAGCAGGAACTACAGCAGCAGCTTCAGAAGTCTCCAAAATATCAGAGATATTCAATACATCCATCTGTTACAAACCAGAACTCAAGGAACCACCCAAGTCCTCCTTAGCAGGTGGCAAGTAATATAGACAAGTCAAAAGTGGATGTGATTCCGGTGGAACTTTCAATATTCAACAGGTAGCTTTTAAACATGTCTTTAGGCAAAACCAAGAACTTGGGAAAAGTAACCAATTGTAAATTTGCAGGAACGGAGTTCTCCAAACGCTCAATCTTAGATTTCATTGAGGATATATCCTTCACAAACATATCACTAAAATTATCAGCCCGATGAAGTCTAGAATCCACTTCCGAAGGACCCTCTGGAGACCAGCTAGCACTTCTGTATTAATGGCAATAGCAGTCATATAGTTCTTTAGTTGAACTGACAGTACCTGAATTTGGGGAATCAAAGCCTCCCCCCAAATGCGATATTTTTCATTTATTCTCTTATAAACCGCGCTATTCTGCATCAGTGCGGTTTACATTGAACAAACTGAAATTACATTGAACAGGGCATTATAACTTGGAGATAACTATTTTACAGGGAACATGGGCTATGGAGGGTTAAGTGGCTTGCCCAAGACCACAAGGAGCACCTGTGGGACTAGAAACCCCAGTCCTTCCGGCCCAAGGTTGCTGTCCTCTAGTGGGATTTGAACCTCCAACCTTCCGGCCTGAAGTACCTTGCCCCAACCACTAGGCCACTCCTCCACTCCATGGCTGACCAAATAGCTTCCAGAGTAAAAACAGCAGGCCGAGTCAGGGAGGAGGTGGCCAACAATTGGGCCCAGGTAGAAAAGTTGAAACATATCCACTGGCTCCAGATTGTAAAGCGACAGAATTTGCAGCTGACTCAGCATTAGACCGCGGCACCTGCTCACTTTCAGCCGGCAATTCCAATGAGTGTGACTCACCTCCCATGCTCAACCCAGGGGCTGTCCCCCCCCCTCCACCAGGTGCGGCATTCCCACACTGTTGGACCGCCCACCTGGCGAATCTCTGGGGAAACATTGGCTGCCGGCGATTTTAGCAGGAATCCGTTCTTTGGGTGATAAGGAGATCTCACCACTTAAGATACCGAGTCACCTGGATCTGGCGTCAAACTTGCCAGGTCCACTCCCGACAAACCTGGTTGCTGCGCTGGCCACTGAAGAAAGGAGTTCACTGGACCAGTAAGGACAGAGGATATGACTGATACTCTCACTGGGACACTGGCTTTGTTTAAAAACAGGTTCTACCTTCCTGCCCATAGCAGCTAGCGATGCTGAGCAATTAGTCTGAAATCCACCATCTTGGACCACCCCCCTCTATAAAACTGTATTGTGATCTGCTCTGCAAGAACAGCCTGTCGCCCTAGGGCAAGGGGGGGGGGGAGGGAAGGTTACATATACTTTGGAAAAAAGGCGGGAGAGGGGAGATATGATAAGAGATTTAAATACCTCTGTGGCATAAAATGCATAAGAACCTCTTTCAATTGAAAAGAATTCTCTGAGGTGAAGGGGGAAAGACTCAGAAATAATTTGAGGAACTATTTCTTTACAGAAAGAGGGGTAGATGCGTGGAACAGTCTCCCAGTGGAGTTAGTAGAGATGAGAACTGTAACTGAATTCAAGAAAGCATGGGACAAACATAGAATATCTCTAAAGGGAAAAAAGAGACCACAGTAGTTGATATGGAAGGGTGGACTGGATAAGCATTATGGTCTTTATCTGCCATCGCGTTTCTATGTTCAAGTCTTGCGTACAGTATGAAAGAGAAAGGAGGGAGGGAGGAAAAGGAGAAGATAGGGAACAGACTAAGGCAGTCAGACATGAATTTATATTTTAGCCTGAAATCATTAACATTACAAAGCACTTGTGTTTTTTTATGTGGTGTTTTACTTATGAATGTGAATTTCATAAAGCACAGTTACTTACCTGTAACAGGTGATCTCTGGGAACAGCAGGAATAAGTCTTCACATATGGGTACGTCGGTACCGACGGAGCTTGTGCGGGAACGCTCCCCAGCTTCCCAAAAAGGAAAGCTTTTGGGAGCATCCCACAGCGCCTGCGCGCTGCCTTCCCGCCTTTCCTAACTCTCCTCAGTTCGAGTTTAAAGCTGAGACAATAGAGAGAGAGAGGAAAGGAAAGATAGAAAAGAGATACAACTCCTAGGGGAGGTGGGTGGGTTGTGAAGACTTATTCCTGCTGTTCCCAGAGATAACCTGTTACAGGTAAGTAACTGTGCTATCTCCAGGAACAAGCAGGAATGAGTCTTCACATATGGGGACTCCCTAGCTGAGATGCCTGGGAGATCCCCAAGGATATGAGACCCTGAAAGGGGTCTGCGTCCTCCTATGGATCTCAGGCATCCATCCAGGGAAGGAGGGCGGGAGTTGTTTAAGAATGGAACAGGTGTATGAGGACAGCCTGACCAAACAAGGCATCCCGGCGGGAATCCTTGTCCAAGCAGTAATGGGCTGTGAAGGTATGAACAGAGGCCAAGGTGGCTGCTCGACAGATCTGGTCGATGGACACAGAATTTAGATGAGCCATAGAGCTGTGACATGGCTCTCCAGAGAAAGGTTCTTACTCTGGTAGGCGAAAGAAATACACTGAGCAATCCAATTGGACAGTGTTCTCTTAGAGACTGGAAGTCCCAAATGAGAAGGATCAAAAGCAACAAAAAGCTGGGAAGACTTTCTATGTTGCTGTGTCCTATGTAAGTAAAAAGCAGGAGCTCTTTTACAATCCAGAGTATGAAGATTCCTCTCTGCACTGGATGCATGAGGAGCTGGAAAAAAGACAGGTAGATATACCTCCTGATTAAGATGAAAGGGTGAGACCACTTTAGGCATAAAGTGTGGATTTGTCCTAAGGACTACCTTGTCATGATGGAACCTTGTATAAGGTGGATTAGCCACTAAGGCCTGCAGTTCACTGATGCGGCGAGCAGAAGTGACTGCAATGAGGAAAATAACCTTCCAGGAAAGAAATTTCAAGGAGGTAGTGGCTAAGGGTTCAAAAGGTGGCTATATGAGCTGACCAAGAACCAAATTTAAGTCCCATGCCACCGGAGGAGGCCTAATGGGAGGTTTAGTTAAAGTTAGGCCTCTCATGAATCTTGCAATAAGAGGATGAGAGGAGATAGGTTGTCCATTGATGGGCTTAAGGGATGCTGCAATAGCACTCAAATGGATTCTTACTGAATTTGTTTTAAGTCCTGCATTGGAGAGATGCAGGAAATAGTCTAACAAAGAAGTTAAAGGTAGTGCTAGAGGGTCAAGACCCTTTTCAGCACACCAAATGGAAAATCTTTTCCACTTAAAAGCATAGGAACGCCTGGTGGAAGGTTTCCTGGAAGCATGGAGGATATCCTTCACCTGCTGCGAAAGATTCCAGTTTTGAAGGTCTAGGCCTTCAGTAACCAAGCTCTGAGGTGAAGGGACTTGGGGTTTGGGTGCCACAAAGTCCCTTCCTCTTGAGACAGAAGGTCTGGAGCAGCTCCCAAGTCCAGGGAGGGGGCTTGGGAGAGATGCAGAAGTAGAGGGTACCACACTTGGCGTGGCCAGCGTGGAGCTATGAGGATCATAGATCCTTGATCCCTCTGGAGTTTGAACAGAGTCTTGGGAATCAAGGGAATGGGTGGAAAGGCATACAGGAAGCCCCGACCCCAATGAAGGAGGAAGGCATTCTTGGCCTGAACCCCCTGACACGGAATTCTGGAACAGAACCGGGGAAGTTTGGCATTCCACGGACTTGCAAAGAGGTCTATGTCCAGGGTTCCCCATTCTTGAAAGATTCTGAGTACCTGATCCATGTGCAGGGACCATTCGTGTGGAAGCAGAACTCGACTGAGTCTGTCTGCCCAAGAGTTTTGGATTCCTGGGAGATATACTGCCAGGAGATGGATTTGATGCTCTCTGGCGAAGGCCCATAATCTTAGAGCTTCGTTGCAAAGCGACAGAGAGCCAGTTCCTCCTTGCTTGTTTATGTAAAACATGGCTACCTGATTGTCCGTATGAATAAGGACTGTCTTGTAGCTGAGGAGGGTATGAAAGACCTTGAGAGCTAGAAACACTGCTCGAAGCTCCAAGTGGTTGATATGAAGAGAGGTCTCCTGAGGGGACCAAGTGCCTTGGGTGGAGAGGTCTTGTAGATGAGCTCCCCAACCTGTTTGAGAGGCATCTGTTGTGAGGGTTGCTTGGGGTAACAACTGTTGGAAGGGGGACCCCAGCAACAGATTTTGAGTGGACATCCACCATTGGAGAGACCAAAAGAGACGTTTGGAGGTTGCTATTTGGTCTGAGAGAGCTCCTGAGGCTTGAGTCCACTGGGTGGACGAAGTCCACTGAGCTGCTCTCATGTGTAGGCGAGCATAGGGTACCACATGTACTGTGGAAGCCATGTGGCCTAGCAGTTGTAGCATCTCCCTGGCAGTTAAGTGGCTCTTTGACTGAATCTGGGAGGCTAGCTGCACTACACGTTGGCAACGGGCCTGAGGAAGGTAGGCCCTTGCAATGGTGGTATCCAACCAGGCCCCTATGAATTCCAGGGACTGAGTAGGGATGAGCTGGGACTTTGGGAGGTTTACTACCAGTCCCAGATACTGCAGAATGTCCTGAGTATGCTTAAGCCACATGCGGAATTCTTCCCTTTTATCTTCTGGAATAAAAGGGAGGTAAGTGTGCAGCTTTTCTGCCACTGTTTTCAGAAACATACCCATATGAAGGCTATATGAGTTGATTCTGACAATAAGCATACTGGCCTGGAAGATTTTCCTACCAAAAGCATCCAAGGTCCTGCATTCTCTTCCTGGAGGAGCAGAAGAGTGTCTCTTTGTACTCTTTATCTTCTTCATAGCTGACTGCACCACAATGAAATGGTGAGGAAGCTGAGTTTTCTGGAACCCAGGACAAGGAGGGACACGATACATAGTGTCCAACCTGCGAGAATGAGGAGAGAGAGTGAGAGGAGTCTCCCATAAATCAATCATGTGTTCATGAAGAATCTCATGAATTGGTAAGGTGACTGCCTCTTTAGGAGCTCTAGAGTATCCTAAAATATCTAATTTTTTTGCTCTAGGCTCTGATTCAGAGGTTACTGAAATAGAGAGTCCTTTAGCTACTTCTCTTATGAAGTCTTGAAAGGACAAGTCCTCTGGAGGAGACATTAACAGGTGATCCAACCACTACCCAACCACCTATGCCACACCCTCAGAATTATGCCGATTACCTACAATCAAAAATGATTCAGACTAGTTTGAGCCTGACAGCACCAGCACCTTCCACCCCACAGACTGTGTCTCATCTAGCCACACTTGACAATTTCTCCCAGGTGTCCAACAAGGAGATCGAAGATACAATAGCAACTATTAATCTAACTACTGCACCTAATGACCCCTGCCCTGCCAGGTGGATCAAAGAACTACGACATGAACTTAGCCCAACTATAAGCAAGATTGTTAACCATTCATTCTCAACTGGATCCTTCCCACAGAGTCTGAAACATTCATCCATCCGCCCCCTCCTGAAGAACAGCAAGCTAGACCCAACAAAAGTAGAATCTTTTAGACCTATCTCCAGCATCCCTCTACTAGCAAAAATCATGGAAAAAGTAGACCCCTCACAACATGGTTTCAGAGAAGAACATGGGGTTGACACCCTCCTCACAACCCTCGTCAATAACTTAGTCATAAACATAGACAATATCCATCATGAGTTCATTCTCATTTTTCTTGACATAGCTGCCGCTTTTGATTCAGTAAACCACAATACTCTCTTACAGCGTCTCAAAGATAAGGGTATTCAAGGTCTAGCCCTGAACTGGTGCAAATCGTACTTATCAGAGAGACAGCAGCAAGTCAGAACAGGAGAAGCAGCATCGGACCCATTCCCTCTTAAACAAGGTGTCCCCCAGGGTTCCTCCTTGTCCGCACTAATGTTCAATATTTATATGCAGCCAATCTGTGCTTTGATACGTTCATTCAACATTCAATGTCTAGCATATGCTGATGACATCTTGATGTATGCTCCATTCAACGTAAAACAACCGAACTTTACATCAATAATTCATTGCTTCGAAGCTGTATCAAACTGGCTCATCAAACAGAATCTACGTATAAATCACAACAAAACAGAGGTCCGATTCGTTACACGGAATCCAACATTCATACCCCCTGCCTCATTACAAGTAAATAACATTGTGCTGAAGGCACAACCAACAATCCGATACTTAGGGATTACATTAGACCAGCGGCTTGATATGTCAGCACACATCAAGAAAACGACAAACACAATTTACCAAAAGATTCGTTCCCTTCGGAATCTTCGACCTCTTCTGGACTACTCCGACTTCCGTACTATCTTCCAAGCCTTGGTTCTACCACACTTGGATTTTGCCAATATTATACTACATGGTCTCCCACAATCTACTCTAAATCCCTTCCGCCTGGCCATGAATGCGGCCACGAGAATTCTCGTAGGTGCTCCACGCTCAGAGCATATAACTCCAATACTGATGAGTTTACACTGTTTACCCCTCCAAGCCAGAACCCTATATAAAACCCTTGTCGAGACTTTTAAAGCCGCAAAGACCCCATCTCTATCACCTATCAGCAACATGATACATGTCACCCCATCTAATAGATCCAGGAGATCGGTTGCTTTGAACTCCATTGACCTCCCGAAGCTCCTTACAAAATGCTCAAAATCAACAGCCTCTCGAGCCTTCTCATTGTTTGCGCCCAGAGCCTGGAATGCCCTCCCACCTGAAATTAGAGCCATCACAAGCCTCATGGCTTTCAGAAAGGCCTTAAAGTATCACCTGTACTTAACTTACTACCCGGAAGCCACTTCGATTGTACATAGCCCTCATATTGGTCTTTCCCACATGACCCCGGTGAAGAATGGCTAATCATGATGCTCATAACTGTCCACACTATTCCATACCGTAATTATACCTTATTTGTAATTATATTCTATTTACCACTACCATGTTAATCAACCAAAATGCCTTGTACATAGCTAACCCTATTTACCGCCACTTGTTTGTATATAGTTTAACCCTGTTTACCGCCAAGTTTTGTTCCCTGTTCACTGTAAAAAAACCAATGCTGATTGTGTCATTGTGTTTAAACTTTGTTCATTTGTAAACCGCACTGATTAAAAGAGCGCGGTATATAAGAAATAAAAATAAATAAATAAATAAATTCTTCTTTTTGGAGAAGAAGTCTCCTCAGGAAGGGCTATGGATACTTCAGGAGACTCATCTGATGTATCAGAATCATCAGAGGAATCGAAGTATCGCCTGTCAGGGTGCTCTTCTAACACTCGATACGTGTATCGAGCGGTATCGACATCGGGCGTCCCCGGTACCAGATCGGTACCGAGAAGTAGCCCTGGACAAGGAACCGCAGTAGTCGGTATCCTGGTCGATGTCGATGCTCTCGGTACCGGCATCGGTGCTGGTGCTGGTACCGGAGCCGATACCGACAACGGAGCACGTTGTGGTACCGCCGGCGTCGCAGCTTGAATGAAGGCTGAAATAGCCTGCTGCATGGACAGAACATTCTGATCCATCGAAGCCATGAATACCTGGAGGTCGGTACCGGTAGATTGTGCCGGAACCCCAGAGCATCCTAACAGGTGATCGGTCGAGGCCGTGCCATCGATGTCAACCTGTAACCCCATAGGAGGAGCTTTGGAAGCTGGAGCTTCCCGCCGGGGTTGTTTGGCTGGTGCAGGATCCTCGAGGGCAAGCCCGGAGGCATCTTGATGCTTAGAGGGAGATCTACCCTTCGAGGACCTGCTAGGTTTATGTTTGGTTACCTGAGATCCTTCAGGAGAAGAAGAACTGGAAGATGTCGATGCTACTGCCGGTGCTTCAGCGGGAAACAGGACATGGAGCTTAGCTGCTCGGTTCTGTAACCCCCATTTAGACATTAGGGAGCAGGACGGACAATCCGGAATGGAGTGTTCAGGACCCAAACATTTAAGACACCATTCATGGGTATCTGTAACAGAAATAGTACCGCTACACTTAGTGCATTTTTTGAACCCGGAGGTTGGTTTTTCCATGAGGGAAATTTTCTTGTGGGCCCTGAGGCCTGAAGAAGAAAAGTACACCAAGTGAGGAAAAAATATTGATTTTTTTTTTTTTTTTTTAAAGAAAGAAAGAAAAGACTGGCGGTACCGGTCCGGAGTCGGGGAAGGCAGACACGCGACCAAAGAAATAAAATAAAATAAAGAACTTCTTCAGCGGTGACAGGGCTCGACCTGCTGGCTCCGCGGCAAAGAAGAACTGAGGAGAGTTGGTTAGGAAAGGCGGGAAGGCAGCGCGCAGGCGCTGTGGGATGCTCCCAAAAGCTTTCCTTTTTGGGAAGCTGGGGAGCGTTCCCGCACAGGCTCCGTCGGTACCGACGTACCCATATGTGAAGACTCATTCCTGCTTGTTCCTGGAGATAATAAATTATACACAATATTAGTGTTGTTCTTACTGTATAAACAGCCATCTATTGATGCAATTTGCCCACAGTGGTTTCTGAAAATGCAACCACACTGCACATTATTCACTTAGCCTCTTATGGGTTGGACTGCAACCAAGCACACTAGCAAAGGAGTGGACTTTGTTTTGCTGGCACACGGCTGTGCAAATAGAGTATAAAAATTTATGCAGACTTCTCTAGGCACAATCTTTTTTTTCTTAACAGCTAAGGGTACATACATACACACACAAACACACACAATGTATAGTAGAAGACAGTTATGGTAGAATTCACTTACATTACACACAAGTGCAATGGTCATAGATTATTTAATGTATTACTTGTAAATGCCTTTCATGCAGGAAACATCAGAGCCTCAAAAAACAATGATATATATTCTTGGGAGACCAATAATAAAACATAGTTATGACAAAAAGGGAAGTATTAGGCCCTCTAGAGTGTGACATAAGCACAAGAAATCAAACAGGTAGTATTGCAGGTGAGACTGCATAAAGAGGGAAGGTATATTCCACTGCTGCTGCTGAAGAAACAGTTTCTATTTCTTGAAATCATACAGTGAAAATAGCCTACAACAGAACAGCTCCTAGTTGCCATTTCATATATATTTACCACCCTACCTGTGAAGAAATATATTCTGATGTTACCACTTTAGAGGTCCAGGTAGTACTGTATTGAAATAGTGAATGTACAAGGAGATATGAACTGTGAGGGAGAAGGGAAGCTTTTTGTAGAGTGCACGGAAATGTTTATGCTATCGGTAGAAGCGGAAGAGTCAATTTTAAGCAGACAAGTACTACAATATGGTTGCTTTGCCGGAGGTAGTTACTAATCTGCATTAAGGGAATAATGCCTATCTGCCATGATATTCATGGGAAAATAATCCTAGGACTGAGCTGGTGTTATTTTTCCCCCCCAGGAGCACTGAGCTGCTAACACATGGCCCGATGCTCATAGAGACCATCTAAAAAGGGTCTGAAGTTATCTAATAATTATGACCATTCCCGATCCCTCTCCCCACCAACAAAGACACTCACCTAAAAACTAACCATCAACTATAACCCTGCCAAGAGACACCACCACCAATTGGGGGCTATCCCTGGTGCCCAACAGAGAAGGAGAGGGGCACAGGAGTGATTCCCAGTTTCTCTTGTCCATCACTGGTCTGGGTTCAAATGACTGCTCTGAACCCAGGTGGTAGCCTCACAGTCAACTTGCCAAATGAGGAGAAGAGGTGGGACTTTGTTGAGGACAACAACTTGAGAAGGCCACAATATCAGAAAACTTAAGGTCCCTTTAAGATGGCCACCAGGAGAATCAGTCTGATTCTCCTGGAGAGAAAAAAGATCAGCCCAAAGATGGCATTATTTTTCCATGAGCAACACCGCTTGCAAAGCTAAACACAAGCTGTGTTATTTGAATTAGATAATAATATGCTGTGTATGCATTTGCATCTCATCATTAAATATGGGTTGTGGTGAAATAAGCTGCCAAATAAGATACAGGTTATCTCCTAGTGTTGGTACTTTGAAACTACAGCTAAGAGTCAGAGTCACCCAGGCTTGCGACAGAGCATCGTTCCTGTGTTCCCTCTTTAGACAGGAGGAATAGACCTGGTAGGATTGGAAGAGGGGGATCTTGGTGATGGGTAGGGGTCTCAGTGTGTACTGGGGAGATATGATCAGGTGGGAGGGGGGCAGCAATCTGAGGTGGGGAGATCAGGGGACAATTGGAAAACCACCAGTTCCTTTAAGATAAGCCCCAGAGCATCAGCAATGTGTTAGTGACTCAATGTTCCTCAGGATACAAAACAATTGCAAAGTTGAAGGCAAGTTGTGTTAATTTACTTATTGTGGGAGTTACTAATTGGCACTACTGAGTTATTGGAGATTAGTAACTCCTGTGGAACAAAATGTACTGCAGCTTAGTATATACCAACCACAGCCCAAAAAGTAGAGACAAATGGATCTGAAACCAACATTTAAAAGTTTTTTTCTGGAATAGTAAAGACTAGTGGAGTGGAGGAGTGGCCTAGTGGTTGGGGCAAGGTACTTCAGGCCGGAAGGTCGGGGGTTCAAATCCCACTAGAGGACAGCAACCTTGGGCCGGAAGGACTGGAGTTTCTAGTCCCACAGGTGCTCCTTGTGGTCTTGGGCAAGCCACTTAACTATTTTACAGGGAACATGGGCTATGGAGGGTTATCTCCAAGTTATAATGCCCTCTTCAATGTAATTTCAGTTTGTTCAATGTAAACCGCACTGATGCAGAATAGAGCAGTACATAAGAGAATGTAAATAAATTAATAAATAGTGATAAACAAGGTGACATGGGTCCCTCCCAAGAAATTCCATTGAAGGAAATCATCGTGAAATATTAAAATTTTCCTCCTACAGGAAATAAAGCATAGTTACTCACCTGTAACAGGTGATCTCCAGGAACAGCAGGAATTTCGTCTTCACATATGGGTACGTCGGTACCAACGGAGCCTGCGCGGGAACGCTCCCCAGCATCCAATTAGAAAGCTTTTGGGAGCATCCCACAGCGCCTGCGTGCTGCCTTCCCGCCTTTCCCAACTGCCTCTCTCCAGATGAGTTTTAAAGCTGAGACAAAGAGAGAGAGAGGGAAAGGAAAAGAGACAGAGAGATACAACTCCTAGGGGAGGTGGGTGGGTTGTGAAGACTAAATTCCTGCTGTTCCCGGAGATCACCTGTTACAGGTGAGTAACTATGCTATCTCCAGGAACAAGCAGGAATGTAGTCTTCACATATGGGGACTCCCTAGCTCCAGATGCCAGGGAGAGACCCCAGAAGTTGTGTCTCCCTGTGAAGGGCTCCACTTCCCCCCATGGATCTCTGGCATCCAACCAGGGATGGTGGGTAGGAGTTGATTAGGTATCGAACAGGTGTTGAAGAACAGCCTGACCAAACAAGGCATCCCGGCGGGAGTCCTTGTCCAAGCAGTAATGGGCTGTGAAGGTATGAACCGAGGCCCAAGTGGCTGTTCAACAGATGTCGTCGATAGACACAGAGTGCAGATGAGCCATTGAAGCTGCCATGGCTCTCACATTGTGAGCTGTGACATGGCTCTCCAGAGGAAGATTCTTACTCTGATAGGCAAAGAAAATGGACAGTGTTCTCTTGGAGACTGGAAGTCCCAAATAAGAAGGATCAAAAGCAACAAAGAGTTGGGAGGACTTTCTATGTTGCTGTGTTCTTTACAAGTAAAAGGCCGAAGCTCTTTTACAGTCCAAAAGTATGAAGATTCCTTTCTGCATTAGATGCATGAGGCCTTGGAAAAAACACAGGCAGGTAGACTGCTTGGTTTAGATGAAAAGGCGAGACCACCTTTGGCATAAAGTGTGGATGAGTCCGAAGGACTACCTTGTCATGATGGAACCTTGTATAAGGTGGATCAGCTACTAGTGCCTGCAACTCACTGATGTGGCGTGCTGATGTGATTGCAATGAGAAAGATAACCTTCCAAGAAAGGAATTTCAATGAGATAGTAGCTAAGGGTTCAAAAGGTGGCTTCATAAGCTGACCAAGAACAAAGTTTAAGTCCCATGCCACCGGTGGTGGCCTAATGGGAGGTTTAGTTAGAAGAAGGCCTCTCATAAATCTTGTTATAAGAGGATGGGAGAAAATAGGTTGTCCATTTAGAGGCTTGAAGGAAGCTGCAATAGCACTCAAATGGACTCTTAATGAGTTAAAGTCCTGCACTGGATAAATGAAGGAGATACTCCAGTAATGATTCCAGAGGTATCGCAAGGGGGTTAAGACCCTTCTGCGAACACCATATGGTAAACCTTTTCCACTTGAAAGCATAAGAGCGTCTTGTGGAAGGCTTCCTGGAAGCATAAAGGATATCCTTTACTTGTTGAGGGAGGTTGAGATCCTGGAGATCTAGGCCTTCAGCAACCAAGCTCTGAGATGCAGAGACTGGGGATTGGGATGCCATAACATTCTGTTCTCCTGAGATAGGAGATCTGGAGCAGACCTTAACTCCAGGGAGGGAGCTTGAGAGAGATGTAGAAGCAGAGGGTACCACACTTGCCTTGGCCAATGTGCAGCTATGAGAATCATACGGCCTCAGTCTCTCTGAAGCTTGAACAGGGTTTTGGGAATGAGGGGAATGGGCGGAAAGGCATAAAGGAAGTCTTGACCCCAGTGAAGGAGGAAAGCATCCCTGGCCTGAGAGCCCTGAGCCGGAATTCTGGAACAGAACCGGGGAGGTTGGCATTCAATGGACTTGCAAAGAGGTCTATGTCCGGGGTTCCCCAAATTTGAAGAATCTTGGCCACCTGGTCTGCATGTGGAGACCATTCGTGTGGAAGCAGAACTCGACTGTCTGCCCAAGAATTTTGTATGCCTGGAAGATACAATGCCAGGAGATGAATCTGATGCTCTCTGGCGAGGGCCCATAGTCACAAAGCTTCGTTGCAAAGCGACAGAGAGCCTGTTACCCCCTGCTTGTTCACGTAGAAAGCACAGTTACTTACCTGTAACAGGTGATCTCTGGGAACAGCAGGAATTAGTCCTCACATATGGGTACGTCGGTACCGACGGAGCCCGCGCGGGAAAGCTCCCCAGCTTCCCAGAAGGAAAGCTTTTGGGGCCTCCCACTGCGCATGCGCACTGCCTTCCCGCCTTCCTGACCAACTCTCCTCAGTTCGAGTTTAAAGCTGAGATAATAGAAAGAGGAAAGGAAGAGAGAGAGAGAGATACAACTCCTAGGGGAGGTGGGTGGGTTGTGAGGACTAATTCCTGCTGTTCCGAGAGATCACCTGTTACAGGTAAGTAACTGTGCTATCTCCAGGAACAAGCAGGAATAAGTCCTCACATATGGGGACTCCCTAGCTAAGATGCCCGGGAGATCCCCTCAAGGGTATGAGACCCTGAAAGGTTCCTCATCTTCCTATGGATCTCAGGCATCCATTCAGGGAAGGTGGGTGGAGTTGTTCAAGAATGGAACAGGTGTCTGAGGACAGCCTGACCAAACAAGGCATCCCGGCGGGAGTCCGTGTCCAAACAGTAATGGGCTGTAAAGGTATGAACTGAGGCCCAGGTGGCTGCTCGACAGATCTGGTCAATGGACACAGAGTTTAGATGAGCCATAGAGGTGGCCATGGCCCTCACATTGTGAGCGGTGACATGGCCCTCCAGAGGAAGGTTCTTACTCTGGTAAGCAAAAGAGATACACTGAGCAATCCAACTGGAGAGTGTTCTTTTGGAGACTGGAAGTCCTAAATGAGAAGGATCAAAAGCAACAAAACGTTGAGAAGACTTTCGATGTTGCTGTGTCCTGTGGAGGTAAAAGGCAAGAGCTCTTTTACAATCTAGAGTATGAAGGTTCCTCTCTGCAGTAAATGCATGAGGAGCTGGAAAAAAGACAGGTAAATATACCTCTTGATTAAGATGAAAAGCGGAGACCACTTTAGGCATAAAGTGGGGATTGGTCCTAAGGACCACCTTATCATGATGGAACCTTGTATAAGGTGGATTAGCCACTAGAGCTTGCAGTTCACTGATACGGCGAGCTGAGGTGACTGCAATAAGAAAAATAACCTTCCAGGAAAGAAATTTCAAGGAGGTAGTGGCTAAGGGTTCAAAGGGTGGCTTCATAAGCTGACGAAGAACCAAGTTTAAGTCCCATGCCACCGGAGGAGGTCGAATGGGAGGTTTTGTTAAGGTTAGGCCTCTCATGAATCTTGCAATAAGAGGATGAGAGGAAACAGGTTGTCCATTGATGGGCTTGAGGGATGCTGCAATAGCACTCAAATGGACTCTTACTGAATTCGTTTTGAGTCCTGCATTGGAGAGATGCAGGAGATATTCCAAGAGAGAATTCAAGGGGAGTGCTAGAGGGTCAAGACCCTTTTGAGCACACCAAATGGAAAATCTTTTCCATTTAAAAGCGTAAGAACACCTAGTGGAAGGTTTCCTAGAGGCATGGAGGATATCCTTCACTTGCTGTGAAAGATTGAAGTGTTGAAGGTCTAGGCCTTCAGTAACCAAGCTCTGAGGTGAAGGGACTTGGGGTTTGGGTGCCACAAAGTCCCTTCTTCTTGAGACAGAAGGTCTGGAGCAGCTCCCAAGTCCAGGGAGGGGGCTTGGGAGAGATGCAGAAGTAGAAGGTACCACACTTGGCGTGGCCAGCGTGGAGCTATGAGGATCATGGACCCTTGATCCCTTTGAAGTTTGAACAGAGTCTTGGGAATCAAAGGAATGGGTGGAAAGGCATACAGGAAGCTCTGACCCCAATGAAGGAGGAAGGCATCCTGGGCCTGAAATCCCTGACACGGAATTCTGGAACAGAACTGGGGAAGTTTGGCATTCCACGGACTTGCAAAGAGGTCTATGTCCGGGGTTCCCCATTTCTGGAAGATTCTGAGTACCTGATCCATGTGCAGGGACCATTCGTGTGGAAGCAGAACTCGACTGAGTCTGTCTGCCCAAGAGTTTTGGATTCCTGGAAGATATACTGCCAGGAGATGGATTTGATGCTCTCTGGCGAAGGCCCATAATCTTAGAGCTTCGTTGCAAAGCGACAGAGAGCCAGACCCTCCTTGTTTGTTTATGTAAAACATGGCTACTTGATTGTCCGTATGAATAAGGACTGTCATGTTGCTGAGGAGGGTATGAAAAACTCTGAGAGCTAGAAAGATTGCTCGAAGTTCCAAGTGGTTGATATGAAGGGTGGTCTCCTGTGGAGACCAAGTGCCCTGAGTGGAGAGATCTTGAAGATGAGCTCCCCAACCTGTTTGGGAGGCATCTGTTGTGAGGGTTGCTTGGGGCAACAATGGTTGAAAGGGGGGCCCCAACAACAGATTTTGAGTGGACATCCACCATTGGAGAGACCAAAAGAGACGTTTGGAGGTTGCTATTTGGTCTGAGAGAGCTCATGATGCTTGAGTCCACTGGGTGGACAAAGTCCATTGAGCTGCTCTCATATGTAGGCGAGCATAGGGCACCACATGTACTGTGGAGGCCATGTGGCCTAAAAGTTGTAGCATCTCCCTGGCAGTCAAGTGGCTTCTGGACTGAGTCTGGGAGGCCAGGTGCACTAGACGTTGGCAACGGCCCTGAGGAAGATAGGCCCTTGCAGTGGTGGTATCCAACCAGGCCCCTATGAATTCCAGGGACTGAGTAGGGGTGAGTTGAGACTTTGGCAGATTGATCACAAGTCCCAGATACTGCAGAATGCGTCTGGTGCGATCCAGGGAAGTCTGAGCCTCAGACTGAGATGGAGCTCGGATGAGCCAGTCGTCCAGGTATGGGAAGACAAAAATTCCCAGGGCGCGTAGAAATGCAGCTACTATTGCCATGTATTTGGTAAATACTCTGGGAGCAGAGGCTAGACCGAAGGGAAGTACTCTGTATTGGAAATGTTTTCCCTGGAACAGAAACCGTAGGAATTTTCTGTGGGATGGATGGATGAGTATATGAGTGTACGCATCCTTGAGATCTAGAGAACAAAGCCAATCCTGACTCTGTAGGTATGGAAGGAGAGTACCTAGAGAAAGCATTTTGAATTTCTCCTTGCATAGGAATTTGTTCAATTCTCTGAGATCTAGAATGGGTCTGTATCCCCCTGTTTTCTTGGGAATGAGAAAATAAGGGGAGTAAAACCCTGACCCCTGCTGAAGAAGAGGAACCTCTTCTATTGCCCTTTGGGCGAGAAGAGTGGTCACCTCCTGACCCAACAGGTTCAGGAGAGATGGGGGAGAATTGAAACATCTCACCATGGTATGGGGAGGAAGGCTGGAGAAATGTAGTTTGTAGCCCTCTCTGATGATAGAGGGTCCACTGTTCTGATGTGATTTGCTCCCATCTGGGAGCAAAATGAGTTAACCTTCCTGGAATGGTGAGAGGCTCTGGATGTTTTAGAGCCAGAAAGGTTAAGTTCTCTAGTATTAAGTCAAAAACCCTGAGGGGGTGGGACTGCTGGGCTGTAGCAGCCCCTGCAGGTTTTGCCCTGGCCTGTTTAGGCTGCTGACGCTTAGGAGCAAAGCGAGCTGCAGCAGATTGTTGGCCAGTATTTGTAGCAAATCTGGCCTTTTTGTAGAAAGGCTTCTTGAAAGATTTTTCTTGACAGAAGTAGAGGTAGACTTAGAAAGTCTATCTAAAGCAGCATTTTCTGCATCCATTTGAGTGGCTTTGATTTGCCACTCCTTACCAAACAGATTCTCACCTGTACAGGGCAGATTTCCCAACCCATCCTGGACCCAGGGTTCTAGGTCAGAGGTCTGGAGCCAAGCAATTCTGCGAGCCGCTATGGCAATACCTGAGGCTCTGCTAGCACCCTCAAAGGAGTCAAAGGCTGCTCTGTTGGAGAACTTTGAAATATCTTGGGTATCCTTTAGCAAAAGAAGGAACTCCTCCTTTTTATCCTCTGGGATAAAGGGGAGAAAATGGCGTATTTTCAATGCAATCTCCTTGAGAAACATGCCCATATAGAGGCTGTATGAATTGATTCTGGCAATAAGCATACTTGCTTGGAAGATTTTTCTACCAAAAGCATCCAAAGTCCTACATTCTCTTCCTGGAGGAGTAGAAGAGTGTCTTTTGGTACTCTTTATCCTTTTCTTAGCTGACTGCACCGCAATAGAGTGGTGAGGGAGCTGAGTTTTTTGAAAACCAGGAGGAGGGACACGATACATGGTGTCCAAACGACGAGAATGTGGAGATAGGGTGAGAGGAGTCTCCCATAAGTCCATCATGTGTTCTTGAAGAATTTCATGAATGGGCAAGGTGACTGCCTCTTTGGGAACCTTAGAGTATCCTAAAATATCTAGTTTTTTTGCTCTAGGTTACTGAAATAGAGAGACCTTTAGCTACTTCAATGATGAAGTCTTGAAAGGACAAATGCTCTGGAGGAGACATTCTCCTCTTTGGAGAAGAGGGCTCTTCAGGTAGAGTAAGGGATACTTCAGCAGAGTCATCTGATGAATCAGAATCATCAGAAGACTCGAAGTATCGTCTGTTTGCTTCCAGGGATCGATAAGCGTATCGACCGGTATCGACATCGGGGGTACCCGGAACCGGATCGGTATCGGGAAAAACCCCGGAACCGGGAACCAGAATCGGTATCCTGGTCGATGTGGATGCCCTGGGTACTGGTATCGGTTGTGGTACCGGAACCGGAGTCGGTACCGCTGGCTGCGGTACCGAGGGCGTCGCAGCTCTAATAAAAGCCATAATGGCTTGCTGCATGGATTGAACTGTATGATCCATAGACGCCACGACTGTCTGGATGTCGGTACCGGAAGATTGAGCCGGTACCCCAGAGCAGTCTAACAGGTGATCGATCGAGGCCGTGCCATCGATGTCAACCTGTAACCCCATAGGAGGAGCTTTGGAAGCCGGAGCTTCCCGCCGGGGTTGTTTGGCTGGGGCAGGGTCCTCAGGGTCAAGCCCGGGGGCATCTCGATACTTAGAGGGTGATTTGCCCTTTGAGGACCTGCCAGAGGAATGTTTGGTTACCTGAGATCCATCAGGAGAGGAAGACCTGAAAGATGTCGATGCTGGAATATCTGTAGAAAACAGCATGTGAAACTTGGCTGCCCGGTTTTGTAAGCCACGTTTAGACATCAAAGAACAGGATGGGCAATCCGGAATGGAGTGGTCAGGCCCCAAACATTTAAGACACCATTCATGGGTGTCTGTGACTGATATAGTACCGCTACACTTGGTGCATTTCTTAAAAACCAGAGGCTGGTTTCTCCATGAGGGAGAATTCTGTGAAGGTCTAGAAGCCTCACAGTACAAACACACCAAGTGGGGAAAAATAAGATTTTTTTTTTTTTTTTAAAGAAATAAAGAAAAAAGACCGGCGGTACCAGTCCAGAATCGGGGAAGGCAGACACGCGGCCAAAGAAACAAATTAAAACAACAACTTCTTCAGCGGTGACAGGAACACGACCTGCTGGCTCCGAGGAAAAAGAAGAACTGAGGAGAGTTGGTCAGGAAGGCGGGAAGGCAGCGCGCTTGCGCAGTGGGAGGCCCCAAAAGCTTTCCTTCTGGGAAGCTGGGGAGCTTTCCTGCGCGGGCTCCTTCGGTACCGACGTACCCATATGTGAGGACCTATTCCTGCTTGTTCCTGGAGATCATGACTACTTGATTGTCCGTATGAATGAGGACTGTCTTGTAGCTGAACAGGGTGTGGAACACTCGAAGGGCAAGGAAGATGGTTCTGAGTTCTAAGAGATTGATATGTAGATGCATCTCCTGTGGAGTCCAAGTGCCTTGGGTGGAGAGTTCTTGCAGATGAACTCCCCAACCCATTGGTGAAGCATCTGTCGTGAGAGTTGCCTGGGGTAAAGGTTGTTGAAATGGGGACCCCAGCAACAGGTTGTGAGTGGACTGCCACCATTGGAGACACAAAATAAGGCGATTTGAGTTTGCTATTTTGTCTGAAGGGCACCCTGATGCCTGGGTCCACTGAGTGGATAGAGTCCACTGGGCTGCTCTCATATGGAGGCGAGCATAAGGAACCACATGCACTGTAGATGCCATGTGGCCAAGTAGTTGTAACATTTCTCGGGCAGTGAGATGAGATTTTAGCACTGCCTGAGAAGCTAACTGCCCATGCGAAGGCAACGGGCCTGGGGGAGATATGCCCTTGCTTTCCTGGTATCCAGCAAAGCTCCTATAAACTCTAGGGACTGAGTGGGAGTTAGACTGGATTTTGGGACGTTTATGACCAGACCCAAATACTGAAGGATATACATTGTGCAAGATAGAGAAATCCTGGCCTCTGACTCTGATAAGAACATAAGATATGCCATACTGGGTCAGACCAAGGTCCATCAAGCCCAGTATTCTGTTTCCCACAGTGGCCAATCTAGGTCATATGTACCTAGCAGTTTCCCCAAGAGACACAAGTTCCACAATGCTTGTACTGGGGTCAAGCATTGATATCTTCGGTCACTTCTTAATAATGGTTTATGGACCTTTCCTCCAGGAACTTGTCCAAACCTTTTTTAAACCCAGCTACACTAACAGCCTTTACTACATCCTCCGGTAACAAATTCCAGAGTTTGATTACACGTTGAGTGAAAAAATATTTTCTTTTATTAGTCTTAAATAGTTTACCCTGTAGCTTCATTGCACGTCCCCTAGTCTTTCTATATTCTGATAAGGTAAACAATCGATCTACGTTTACCCGTTCCACTCCGTTCATTCATTTATAGACTTCGATCATATCTCCTCTCAGCCGTCTCTTTTCCAGGTTAAAGAGCCCTAACCTTTTTAGCCTTTCTTCATAGGAGTATCCTTCCATCCCCTTTACCATTTTGGTGGCTCTTCTCTGTACCTTTTCTAAAATCGCTATATCCTTTTTAAGATACGGCGACCAGAACTGCACACAATATTCAAGGTGCGGTCTCACCATGGAACGATATAGAGGCATTATAATATCTTTTGTTTTATTTTCCATTCCTTTCCTTATCATACCTAGCATTCTATTTGCTCTCTTGGCCGCCGCTGCACACTGGGCCGAGGGTTTTAACATGGTATCCACAATGACGCCTAAATCTCTTTCCTGGGTGGTGGTTCCTAATGTGGAACCTTGCATCGTGTAACCATAGTTTGGGTTGTTCTTCCCTAGGTGCATAACCTTGCACTTGTCCACATTAAATTTCATCTGCCATTTTGATGCCCAGTCTTCCAATTTATCAAGATCCTCTTGCAATTTTTCACAATCCTCTTGGGTTTTAACAACTTTAAATAGTTTTGTGTCATCTGCAAATTTGATAACCTCACTCGTTATTCCACTTTCCAGGTCATTTATGAATATGTCAAAAAGCAGCGGACCCAGCACAGATCCTTGGGGTACACCACTATTCACCTTTCTCCATTGGGAAAATTGGCCATTTAGCCCTACCCTCTGCTTTCTATCTTTTAACCAGTTCCTGATCCACAATAGTACACTGCCTCCTATCCCATGACTCTTTAGTTTTGCCAAAAGTCTCTGATGAGGGACCTTGTCAAAGGCTTTCTGAAAGTCCAGATACACAATATCAACCAACTCACCTTTGTCCACCTGTTTATTCACTCCTTCAAAAAAACATAACAGATTAGTAAGACAAGATCTTCCTTGTCTAAAGCCATGTTGGCTGTCTCCCATTAGGTTGTGGGGCTCGAATGAGCCAATCGTCTAAATAAGGGAAGACGAATATTCCTAGAGTGCAAAGAAATGCTGCTACCACAGCCATGCATTTCATAAACACCCTTGGTGCAGAGGCCAGGCCAAAAGGAAGCACCCTGTATTGGTCGTGCTTTCCCTGAAAAAGGAACCGGAGCTTTCTGTGAGACAGATGGATGAGAACATGAGTGTACGCATCCTTGAGGTCTAGAGAACAAAGCCAATCCTGACTCTGAAGGTATGGCAGCAGAGTTCCTAGAGAAACCATCTTGAATTTCTCCTTGAACAGGAATTTGTTCAATTCTCTGAGGTCTAAAATAGGTCTGTGTCCTCCTGTTTTCTTTGGGATAAGGAAATAGGGGGAGTAAAAGCCTGTACCCTGTTGAAGAATGGGTACTTATTCTACTGCCCCTTGGGCAAGAAGCATAGTGACCTCTTGATCTAATAGGTTGATAAAGAGGTCTGAGAATTGAACTGTCTTACTATTGTGGGAGGGGGCATGCTCGAAAAATGGAGCTTGTACCCCTCTTTTATGATGGAGTGTGTCCAATGCTCTGCTGTTATCTGTCCCCACCTGGGGGCAAAGTGACACAACCTTCCTGGAATGGTGGAGGGCTCTGGTCCCTTGAGAGCCAGGAAGGCTAAGTTTTCTAGATGAAAGTCAAAGGCCTTGTGGAGGCTGAGACTGCTGAGACAGCTGAGGCTTAGCAGTCTTTGCTTTCCTTTGTTTGGGAGATTGCTGACTTTTCCGGACAGGTTGACCTGCAGAGCGTCCCTGCTGGGAATAAGCAGGATAAAACCTTTTTTTTTGGAAAAGAATGTTTTTTGAAAGATTTCTTTCTTGCAGGATCAGCTGTGGCCTTGGATAATCTATCCAAGGTGGAGTTGTCAGCATCCAACTCATTGGCTTTTTCTTGCCAATCTTTGCCAAACAGGTTCTTACCAGTACAAGGAATATTGCCTAGTTTGTCTTGTACCCAGAGCTCCAAATCAGATGCCTGGAGCCAGGCAATTCTACGTGCACCTATGGCAATGGGAGAGGTTCTGCTTATGCACTCAAAACAGTCAAAAGCTGCACGGTTGACAAATTTAGAAACATCCTGGGCATGTTTGACCAATGTGAGAAAATCCTACCTTCTACCTTCAGGAAGAGGGCTCAAAACCTCTAGATCTCCTGTGATTTCCTTCAGGAACATTCCTATATATAAAATATATGAACTGATCCTGGCAGAAAGCATGGAAGCTTGGAAAGTACAACGTCCAAAAGCATCCAAAGTTCTGCACTCACGTCCTGGAGGATTAGAGGCATGCCTCTTTGCACTCTTGATCCTTCTCATAGCTGATTCCACTACAATAGAGTGGTGAGGAAGCCGAGTCTTCTGGAAACCAGGACATGGAGGGACTCGATACATGGTATCCAGTCTACGAGAGTGAGGAGAGGTGGTAAGAGGGGTCTCCCACATTCTCAGCATGAGATCATGCAAGATCTCATGGATGGGTAGAGTAGCTGCCTCTTTAGGAGCTTTAGGATATTGTAAAATTTCCAACTCCTTTGCTCTGGGCTCTGTTTCAAGAGCCACAGTAATGGACAGATCTCGAGCTACCTCCCTGATGAAGTCCTGAAAGGAAATATCCTCTGGAGGAGACATCCTGCATTTAGGGGAGGAAGGCTCCTCTGGGAAAAGTATTCCCATACCGACAGAACTGTCAGAATCCTCGGATTCCTCTGAGGACTCGAAGTACCTTCTTTCGGGATGCTTTTGAAGAGCCCGATACCTGCACCGACCAAAGTCGGTACCAGGAGGAACCGGTACCGGTGTATCGGTACCGGAGGGCATTGCATGACTGGGTGCCGGCAATTTGGACACCAATGTCGATGCTGATACTGTCGGTACTGGCACCAATACCGGTGCCGGTACCGGTACCGGTTGAACTGTCTGAAACGGTTCAGAGGGTGTCGATGCCGCAAGGAGAGCCGCCAGACTGCATTCAATAGCCAGGAACCTCTGGTCTATCGACGCTGCTGATGCCTGGATGTCGGTATCGGAGAAAACAGCCGGTACCCCAGAGCATGGCACCAGTATTTCTGACGAGGTTGAGGCCTCGGGAACATCCTGGAGCCCCGATAATGCTTTGGAAGCCAAAGCCTCCTGCCGGGGCAATTTTGCCCGTGCAGAATCCTCAAGGGCAACGCCAGAGGCATCTCGATGCTTGGAAGGAGATCTACACTTTGAGGACCGGCTAGACTTGTGTTTAGTTACCTGAGATCCACGGGAGAAAGAGGAGGCCCTGGAAGATGTCGATGCCACCGAGGCTGCATCAGAGGGAAACAGGGTACTGAGCTTAGCAGCTCAGTTCTGCCGACCTCTTTTAGACATCATGGCACAGGCCATACATTCCGTGATGGAGTGGTCAGGACCTAAACATTTAAGACACCACTTGTGAGTGTCGGTGACAGAGATGGTACCGCCACACTTGGTGCACTTTTTGAAACCCAAAGCGGGTTTTTCCATTGTGGAGGAATTTTGGGCCTAGGGCCCAAAATGGCACGTGCACCTGGAAAAAAAATACTAAGTATATTTTTTTTTTAAAGAAAAGAAAAAGTTAGAAAGAAGAACCGGCGGTACCGGTAAAGCATCGAGGAAGGCAGACGCGACCACAAAAAAGAAGGGCAATAAGGAAAATTTTCTGCGGTGACAGGAACAACCTGCTGGCTCCGCGGATAAAGAAGAACTGGAGAGAGGCAGTTGGGAAAGGCGGGAAAGGCAGCATGCAGGCACTGTGGGATGCTCCCAAAAGCTTTCTAATTGGACACTAGGGAGCGTTCCCGCGCAGGCTCCGTCGGTACCGACGTACCCATACGTGAAGACTACATTCCTGCTTGTTCCTGGATATTGGGAACTACATGAGGAAAGAGGAGGCCTAGACCTCAAAGTGCTTCTTTTTATTTATTTTTATGCTTTTATATACCGCACTCTTTGAAATCACTGCGGTTTACAAATAACAGTTTTGTGCAGAACAGGAGAGCTGTTAAGCACTTACATTGAACGGGTGATACAACTTGGATTTCAAACTGGGGAAAACTATCTACAAACACTAACAACCGAGCACTGTTCTCCTCCCTGCAACAGCCCACTGGACACACACTCATGTCCTCCCTTACAATCCTCTCATCCCCCCCCCCCCCATCCACTTGGCCCCCACCCCTTCTTCTCAACACAGTTTGCTGTACATAAGTTCAACTGTTAACAAGTTTCTACTGTTATTCAACTAAATATTTGATGTAAACCTGTTGCATGCTTGTTCCGTGTATACCACCTTGATTCCCAGATAAGGCAATATAGAACAATAGTTAAATAAAGCCGTGTTTTTCAAACTTTTATCCTACATGATCCCATAGTAACAACTGAAAACTCATGTGACCCCCAGATGACGATGAAATCAAATTGGCAGATCTCCAGCCTCCTTTCCCTCCTTCCACTCATCTGAAACAGAAAGACAGCAGCAGCCGTCAGCATAGGGTCCCTTGTGTCAGTGTGCAGTGTGTGCTTACAGACCTCAGTACTCAACATGGGCAGCAGCAGTCAGCACAGGGTCCCTTGTGTCAGTGTGTGCTCACAGACCCCAGTACTCAGCATGGGAAGCAGCAGTCAGCATAGGGTTCCTTGTGTCAGTGTGCAGTGTGTGCTCACAGACCACAGTACTCAGCATGGGCAGCAGCAGTCAGCACAGGGTCCCCTCTGTCAGTGTGCAGTGTGCAGTTACAGACCCCCATATTCAGCATGGGCAGTAGCAGTCAGCACAGGGTCCCTTGTGTCAGAGTGTAGTGTGCGCTTAGCGACCCCAGGACACTCAGCATGGGCAGCAGCCATCAGCACAGGGTCCCTTGTGTCAGTGTGCAGTGTGTGCTTACAGAACCCAGTACTCGGCATGGGAAGCAGCAGTCAGCAAAGGGTCCCTTCTGTCAGTGTGCACTGTGTGCTTACAGACCCCAGTACTCAGCATGGGTTTCCAGCCTAACGGCAAGTTTACAAGGGCCTATGAATGTTCACTGGCTCAGAGGTCACATGCTGACTGGTGACTTGCATAGGTCACAGTGAAAGTACAAAGAGATGGTGAAATGGCAATGTTTCTGTGACCCCATCCACTGATGTGACCTCATTTGGGGTCCTGACCCCAAGTTTGGAAACCACTGGCCTAAAGTCATCCTTACCCTATAGTGGAGTAAACAGATTTTGGATAGTGGGATCCAGATGGCAATTAAATCTCATGTGCTTGGTGTGACTATCCTATGATAGGATACAGCAGACCTCAGTACATATATTTCGGCCACAAATAGCTTTTTTTCTCTATGCAGGACAACATCCAAACCTTTTCTCGACAGCAGAGCACTGAAAACAGTAAGACGCTCACTGGTTAACAACACATTAAACTACTGCAACTCCTTATTACCGGGCACTTCACAATCACTGTTAAAAAGAATTAAGTTAATTCAAAACACAGCAAACTCATCTATAATGCAAAGTCGCATGGTCATGTGAACCCTTTCTTATATGAGCAACACTGGCCTCCTGTTCCCTTCCAGATCCAATATAAAACTATTATTGGCCCACCATGCCTTCTACAGTCTTCCCCGCTATCTCCACTCTCAACTTGTACCTTACTGCCCTGCTCATGTCCTGCGGTCTGCAACCAGAACATACTGGTTATCCCCTCAAAATCCAATCTGAACCTTGAAACAAAGATCAATGGCCTATTTTTCTGCCCCTCCCTCTGAAAAACTCTCCCCAGAAATCTCCATCTTGAATCATCCTACACAAATTTAAGGCAGAGCTGAAAACCTCGTTTTTTGAGGAAGCCTCTAAGCAACTCGTTCTCCTTAGAAGACCTCAATACATCTTGGCCTTTTTATTTAACAAATTTTTAAACCCTAATTTCTGGGTTCTTAGCTATTTACTCCCCTCTCTTACGTTCCCATCTGGCTATATGTTACTTTATCCAGGTAAATATTGTTCTCCCACAATTAATTTGTTTCCTTTGTTTCTAAGTCCTGTTTTTTCCCCTGTACTCATCTTTCTTATTCAGTTATTACTGTGTTAATCAGCTCCCCTTTATTTTTGATTGGAAACCACTATGATGTTCACACCTTAGTGGTATAGAAATTCTACAAATAAAATAAAGAAAATTCTTGAATAAACCTTTATATTGACAAGAGATCAGCAAAACAGAGCGCACCGTAAGCACAGCAGGGGTGCTGTTTGGCTGGATGTCTGACATTACAGTAGCAGCATCAAGGATGCAATCCCAACCTGGTAGCTTGGACACCACGAGTTGGAAGAAGGAGTTGCATCATTCCCCGAAGAGGTGACAGAGTACTGCCTGGTCGAAGGAGCTGTCCCCTCCAGATGGTTTCCTTCAGACAGTAGTGTGCAGCAAAGGTGTGCACTGAAGACCAGGTGGTAATTCGATCATTAGGCATTTAGATAGCTGGGTGGCTGGTGGACGTGAGGATCGCCTGGTAACATGCCTGCCTGGTGCAAAGGTAGCGGACCTCACGCGACACCTAGATAAGGTCTTAGATAGTGCTGGGGAGGAGTCTGCTGTCTTGGTACACGTCGGTACCAATGACATAGGAAAATGTGGTAGGGAGGTTCTGGAGGCTAAATTTAGGCTTTTAGGTAGAAAGCTCAAATTCAGAACTTCCAGGGTAGCGTTCTCCGAAATGCTTCCCGTTCCACACGCAGGAAACAAAAGGCAAGCAGAGCTCCGGAGTCGCAATGCGTGGATGAGACGATGGTGCAAAGATTAGGATTTTCGATTTGTTAGGAACTGGGGAACATTCTGGGGAAAGGAGGGGCTCTTCCGAAGGGATGGGCTTCACCTTAACCTGAATGGAACCAGACTGCTGGCATTAACCTTTAAAAAGGAGATAGAGCAGCTTTTAAACTAGATAATAGGGGAAAGCCGACAGTCGCTCAGGAGTGCATGGTTCGGAAGAAGGTATCTTTGAAGGATACACCAAAAGCAGAGAGGTTCCAAAAAAACAAAAAAAAAAAAAAAAGAGTAAAGTAGCCCAAATGCCCTTGAGTATGGTGCAGACAGAGATTAAAGATTCTGAATTACCCATGCCTACCAATAGCCAGAATAGTATAAATAAAATACAGACTCTAAAATGCTTGTATGCAAATGCTAAAAGTCTAAAAAAATAAGATGGGAGAGTTAGAATATATAGCAATAAATGAGAAGTTAGATATGATTGGAATCTCAGAGACATGGTGGAAGGACGACAACCAGTGCGACACTGTGATTCCTGGGTACAAACTATATTGTAATGATAGAAGTGATCAAATTGGTGGAGGGGCTGCACTCTATGTTAGAGAGGGCATTGAGTTAAAAAGGATTAAAGTGTTGCAGGAAACAAAATTTGCTGTAGAATCTCTATGGACTGAAATTCCATGTAAGAAGGAGAAGGCAGTGGGTGTGTACTATCGACCGCTTTGGCCAGAATGAACAAATGGATGATGAAATGCTCAAAGAAATCAAGGAAGCTAACAAATGTTACAACACAGAAATAATAATGGGTGATTTCAATTACCCCGGTATCGACTGGGTTAGTGTCACGGCAGGACATGCTAGGGAGATAAAGTTCCTAGATGAAATAAATGACTGCTTCTTGGAGCAGCTGGTTCATGAACCGACCAGAGGGGAAGCCATATTGGACATAATCCTTAGTGGAACACCAGATCTGGTGCAAGAGATAAGGGTGTTGGGGCCACTTGAGAATAGTAATCATAGCATGATCGCGTTTGATTTAATTAGTAGAGGGATGGTAAGGAAATCCACAGTACTACCTTTTAACTTTCGAAAGGTAGACTATGATAAAATGAGGAAAATAGTTAAGAAAAAGCTAAAAGGAGCAGTTGCAAAGGTTAAAGACTTACATCAAGCTTGGGTGTTTAAAAATACTATCCTGGAAGCCCAGATCAGCTGAATTCCACGCATTAAGAAAAGTGGAAGGAAGACCAAAAAACTGCCAGCATGGTTTAAAGGTGTGGTCAGAGAGGCTGTTGTTGCCGCCGCCAAAAAAGCATCTTTCAGGAAATGGAAAAAAGAGCCAAATGATGAAAACTGGAAACAGCAAAAACACTGACAAGTTAAATGCAAGGCAGGCAAAGCGAGAATTTGAGAAGAAACTTGCTATGGAAGCAAAATCACGTAATAAAGACCTTTTCAAGTATATTCATAGCAAAAAAACCTGTGAGTGTCAATTGGACCATTAGATGATAGAGGGGTATAAGGGGCAGTAGGAGGGGACAAGGCTATAGCGGAGACACTGAATGAATTCCTTGCTTCGGTCTTTACTGAGGAAGATGTAGGGATGTTACCCATGTCTGAAGTGGTATTTAAAGGTGATACTGCAGAGGAATTGAAAGAAATATCGCTACACCGGTAAGATGTATTACAACTATTTGATAAACTGAACAGTAGCAAATCACCACACCGGTAAGATGTATTACAACTATTTGATAAACTGAACAGTAGCAAATCACCTGGAGTGGATGGTATACATCCAAGGGTGTTGAAAGAACTGAAATATGAGATTGCTGACCTGTTATTAGTAACATAGCAAATGACGGCAGATAAAGACCAGTATGGTCCATCTAGTCTGCCAAGAGAGCAACAGAAGGTGCACCTGCCGCTCCATGCAGGCCACCCCTCCCCGTGTCTTTTTTTAAGGGGTTAACCCACCGCTCCGTATAGGACACCCCTGTATGTTGATAAATTAGTTAAACTTTATTTTGATTTTATCCTGTTGCTGTAAATGGATCCACTGTGTCTCTCCCATGCCATTTTGAATTCTGTCACTGTATTTGCCCCCAACACTTCCATCGGGAGGGCATTCCAAGCATCAACCACCCTTTTCAGTGAAAAAGTATTTCCTGACATTGCCTTTCATTTTACCCCCTTGCAGCTTCATGTTATGCCCTCTAGTTTTACAGCTTCCCCGTCTTTGGAAGAGGTTTGTTTGCTCATTATTTCTTTAAGTATTTAAAGGTCTGAATCATATCTCCCCTGTCCCTCCTCTCCTCCAGAGTGTACATATTCAGGTCTTCAAGTCTCTTTTCATAAGGCTTCTGATGCAGGCTCCAAATCATTTTGGTCGCCTTCCTCTGAACAGTTTCCAGTCTTTTTATATCCTTTGCAAGATATGGTCTCCAAAACTGAACACAGTATTCCAAGTGAGGCCTCACCAGTGACTTATACAGTGGCATTAGCGCCGCATCCTTTCTGCTGGAAATTCCACTTTGTATGCAACCCAACAACTTCCTGGCTTTTGCCAGCTTGAGATCTGCAGAAATCACCACACCAAGGTCCTTCTCCTGGTCCGTGCACACCAACCTCTCGCCCACTATCGCGTACATTTCCCCTGGATTTCTGCTTCCCGTGCATGACACTGCACTTCTTCACATTAAATCTTAACTGCCAAGCATTCTTACAGCTTTTGCAGATCTTTCCTCATGTTATCCACTCCCTCAGGGGAGTCCACTCTTGCAAATTTTTTGTGTGATCTGCAAAAACATAGACTTTTCCATGCAGTCCTTCAGCAATATTGCTCACAAATACATCGAAAAGTGCTGGGCCCATGACCCTCCTTTCATCTGAGTGAGCTCCATTTACCATTACCTTCTGTCGTCTGTCAGTCAACCAATTTCTGATCCAGTTCACCACCTTGGGACCCATCTCCAAACTACTGAGTTTATTGATAAGCCTCCTATGAGGAACAGTATCAAAGGCTTTAATGAAATCCAGGTAGATGACATCCATCACATGCCCCTGATCTAGTTCTCTGGTCACTCAGTCAAAGAACTCAATCAGATTTGTTTAGCAAAATCGTGCTTTGGTAAAACCATGTTGCCTCAGATCATGCAACCTGTTGGTTTTGAGAAAGTCTACTATTCGCTCTTTCAGATGCGCCTCCATTACTTTTCCCGCCACCGAGGTAAGGCTCACGGGCCTGTAGTTTGTCACTTCTTCCCTGTCACCACTTTTGTGAAGAGGTACCACATCCGTCCTTCTCCAGTCCTGAGGAACTACTCCTGGTTTCCAAGGATCTGTTGAAAACTTCCTTTAACGGCCCTGCAAGAACCTCTCTGAGCTCTTTCAGTATCCTGGGATGTATCCCATCCGGTCCCATGGCCTTGTCCACTTTCAGTTTTGCAAGTTGTTCTAACACATTATCTTCTGTGAATGGTGTGGTATCTACTTTATTCCCATTTTTATATTTGGGAGTCACAGATGGTCCTTATCCAGGATTTTCTTTAGTAAAAACAGAGCAGAAGTTTTTGTTTAGCAATTTTACTTTTTCAATGTCACTTTCCACAAATACATTCCCAGCACTTCTGAGTCCTGCAATTCCATCTCTGATTTTCCTCCTCTCCCGAATATACCTGAAGAAAGTTTTGTTGCCACACTTCACATCTTTAGCCATCTTTTCCTCTGCCTTAGATTAGTAATCTGTGAACTTTAATTAAAATCATCTGTAATACCTGAAGACTGAAGGATCGCCAATGTAACACCAATTTTTAAAAGGGGTTCCAGGGTGATCCAGGAAACTACAGACCAGTGAGCCTGATGTCAGTACCGGGAAAAATGGTAGAAACCACCATAAACAACAAAATTACTCAGCATGTAGATAGTCATGGCCTAATGGGAGACAGCCACCATGGCTTTAGACAAGGAAGATCTTGTCTTACTTATCTGTTATGTTTTTTTGAAGGTGTGAATAAACAAGTAGACAAAGGCGAGTTGGTTGATATAGTGTATATGGACTTTCAGAAAGCCTTTGACAAGGTCCCTCATCAGAAACTTTTGGCAAAACAAAAAAAGTCATGGGATAGGAGGCAGTGTACTATTGTGGATCAGGAACTGGTTAAAGGATAGAAAGCAGAGGGTAGGGCTAAATGGCCAATTATCCCAATGGAAAAAGGTGAATATTGGAGTACCCCAGGGATCTGTGCTGGGTCCGCTGCATTTTGACATATTCATAAAAGACCTGGAAAAGGGAATAACGAGCGAGATTATCAAATTTGCAGATGACACAAAACTATTTAAAGTTGTTAAAACCCAAGAGGATTGTGGAAAATTGCAAGAGGATCTTGATAAATTGGAAGACTGGCCATCCAAATGGCAGGTGAAATTTAATGTGGACAAGTGCAAAGTTATGCACCTAGGAAAGAACCCCCCAAACTATGGTTACACGATGCAAGGTTCCACATTGGGAACCACTACCCAGGAAAAAGATTTATGCGTCATCGTGGATAACATGTTAAAACCCTCTGCCCAGTGTGCAGCGGCGACCAAGAGAGCAAATAGAATGTTAAATATCATAAGGAAAAGCATGGAAAATAAAACAAAGTATATTATAATGCCTCTATATCGTTCCATGGTGCAACCGCACCTTGAATATTGTGTTTAATTCTGGTCGCCGTATCTTAAAAAAGGATATAGGGTTATTAGAAAAGGTACAGAGAAGAGCCACCAAAATGGTAAAGGGGATGGAAGGATACTCCTATGGGGAGAGGCTCTTTAACCTGGAAAAGAGATGGCTGAGGGGAGATATAATAGAGGTCTATAAATTGATGAATAGAGGGGAACGGGTAAACGCAAATTGTTTACATTATCAGAATATAGAAAGACTAGGGGACATGCAATGAAGCTACAGGGTAAACTATTTAAGACAAAGAGAAAATATTTCTTTACTCAACATATAATCAAACTCTGGAATTTGTTACCGGAGGATGTAATAAAGGCTGTTAGTGTAGCTGGGTTTAAAAAAAAAAAGGTTTGGACAAGTTCCTGGAGGAAAGGTCCATAAACCATTTTTAAAAAGGGACCCGGGATATCACTGCTTGACCCAATACAAGCACTGTGGAACCTGTGTCTTTTGGGGAAATTGCTAGGTATGTATGACCTATATTGGCCACTGTTGGAAACAGGATACTGGGCTTGAAGGACCTTGGTCTGACCCAGTATGGCATATCTTATGTTGGCCCAGCATATCTCCAGTAAGGGCACCGAGCGCAGGCTGGGCACCGAGGCCGTCATGGCACACACATTGTGCACTGTTACATGAAGCTTGACAGTCAGAGCCTCACCTGTTGGTATGCGAAGATGCAGTCGGCTACCCAGCGTGAAAGGGTGCACTTGGGATACTGTGAGCCCCAGTCAACTGGGGTCAAAAGAGTTGCGCTGAGCGGGGATGGGACCGCGTCCTCTGAATGTAAAAGGACAACATCCACTTTCAAGTCAGGCATCTGCAGTAAGGCCTCTGCCCTAGATGAATGAGGCCTAGGAAAGAAGGTGGGCAACACCACCTCTTGATTTAAATGGAAGGCCAAGACAACCTTTGGTAAGAATTTTGTGTGAGTCCGAACAACAACCCTTTTCTTGTGGAATCTGGTGTAAGGTGCATGAGCCACCAGTGATTGCAGTTCGCTCACCCCTTTGGCAGAAGTGAGCGCCACCAGAAACATGACTTTACAGGAAAGGAATCTGAGATGGTAGGTGGCCAAGAGATCAAAGGGTGGAGCCATAATCTTCTCCAAAACCACAATGAGGTCCCAAGCCACCAGCGGCGGACAGATTGGGGGCTGGAAAAGGAGGTGGCCCTGCATGAATCTGCTCACCAGGGGGTCAACACCACCACTTCTAGTCCTCCACTCTGCGATGGTGAGCAGAGATGGCAGAGGTGCACGCGAACTGTGTTGGACTTAAGGCCAGCCCTTGACAAATGCAGGATGTCTGGCATCGCAAAAAAGGAGTTAAGACCTTCCTCCACACACCAGCATGAAAACCTGTGCCACTTAAGGCATACGCCCATTGCATAGAGTCCTTATAGGAGGCCAGGAAAACGTCCATGACCAGCCTGGAAAGGCCATAGTGCGCTATAGCTTGCCTCTCAGAATCCAGGCCATCTGCGCCAGTGATGGGAGATTGTGGTGCAGTAGGCCCTGTTGTCCTGCAATAGCAGGTCCAGGGCACTCCCCAGCAGCAGTGGGTCCCTCCGGGATAGCTGCAGAAGTAGGGGGAGCCAGGGTTGCCTGGTCCACCTGGGTACAATGAGAATCACTGAGGCCACTTCCGCTTGGATCTTGAGTAGGGTCCGTGGCACTAGGAGCATGAGCAGGAATGCAATGAGGAAGCTTCCAAACTAGGGGAGAAGAAAGGTGTCTGCTGCCTTCTGGCCCCAGCCCAGCCTCCATGAGCAAAAATGTGGCAGCTGTGCATTGTCCTGACTGGCAAAGAGGTCCATCTCAGGGATAACCCAACACCGGAAAATCTCTCCTAGCATTGCCGGGTTCAGCTTTCACTCGTGGGGCTGAAGAACACAACTCAGTCGGGTCAGCCAACACGTTGTCCTGGCCCCATAAGTACACCGCCCTGAAGGAGATGTCTTTCCCTGATGTGAAATTCCAGAGGCGTACCGCCTCCCAATGGAGGTGGTACGACCCTGTTTCCCCTTGCTTATTAATGTAGTGCATTGTTACTTGATTGTCCGTCTAGACCTGAACCACTTAGCCTTCCAGATCTTGGAAGATGCGCAGTGGATGATAGACTGCCCCAAGTTCCAGCAGGTTGATCTGTGAGGCACTCTTCCTCTGGTGACCAGACACTGCAACTGCAGATGATTGCAGTGGGCTACCCAGCACACCTTGGACGCGTCCACTGTGAGGGGTGTCATGCTGGGGGAGCCTGTAGAAGCCTGAAAGAGCCAGCCAGCTCTGAGACTAAGGGGATCCTACCACTGATCAAGGAAGGTTTTCAAGGCTAGTGTTACCAGGATATGTTCTCCAGATGTCCCAATCCTTGCGTCCACTGGGCACCGAGTGTCCACTGCACCTGCCTCATGTGGAGGTGAGCAAACAGGGTGACTTGGACGGTGGAGGCCATGTGCCCCAGTAGACGGAGCATGTGCCTGGCCATCACTACGGAGTCTCCCTGGACGGCCTGGGCCAGGGTTGATAGACGCTGAGCTTGATCAAGAGGCAGCAATCCCTTCACCTGAGTGGAATCAAGGAGGGCGCCGATGAACTCCAGTTGCTGGGTGGGCCCAAGGTGGGACTTCGAGAAGTTGACCTCAAATCCCAGGCTCTGGAGTAGCCTGGTGGCGCGTTGCATTGCATTGAGGGCTTCTCCCGGTGTGATGGCTCGAATGAGCCAATCGTCTAAATAAGTGAAGACTAATAACCCCAGGAGCGGGAGGTGAGGGCCAAGACTGCAGGTATTTTGTGAATACTCTGGGAGACAAGCAAGGCCAAAGGAAAGTACCCAGCACTGAAAATGTCATCTGCCAACGACAAACCGGAGGTACTGATAGTGCCTCAGATGGATCAGGATGTGGGTGTAGGCATCTATGAGATCCAAGGAGCATAGCCAATCTCTCCGCAGGAAGTAAGGCAGCAAAGTTCCAAGGGATACCCATCTTGAACTTTTATTTGACCAGGAAGCGGTTTAGGTCCTGTAGATCCAGGATGGGCTGAAAGCCCCCGGTCTTTTTGGGGACAAGGCAGTAGCGGGAGAAGAACCCCCTGCCCAGAAGATGCAGGGGGACAGCTCTACCGCTTGATTTTCGAGCAAACCCTTGTGCTCCTTCAGCAGAAGCTCCCTGTGCATGGGGGTCAATCGGTAATTCCCTGGGGAAGAAGGGAGGAGGCAGTTGTTGCAAAATGGAGGAGATAACCTTCCCTGACCACCTGCAACACCCAGGTGCCGTGGTAATGTTGGGCCAACTGTGAGCAAAGTGGATCAGCTTTGCTCACAGTTCTGTGAACCCTGGGCCCTGCACCTCCTGGGGGAGGGAGGCTATGCCCAAGTAGTCAAATTCCCCCCCCCCCCCAAACAGTGGCTGAGGCGCTGTTTGGTGTTTGGGGGCCTTAGACCTATGGGGGCCATGCCCCTGGCCTGCTGCCCCTGCAGGGGGAGTGTGGTAAGCCTGAAACTAGGGGTAGTTTCCGTAAGCCTTCTTGGTTTTCGGGCGAAAGGACATTTTCCCCTAAGCCTTTTTACGGGAAGGCTCAGACACTTTCTTGGACTAAGGTAAGATCGCACTTTTGGACGGGAAGATGACGGCACATGCACGGTGTAGATCCCAAAAGGTTTCTTTGAAAGCTGGGGATTTGATCCGCGCAGGCTCCGTTGCTGCAGACATCACCCATATGTGAGAACCGACTTCCCGTTTGTTCACAGAAAAAAAGACATCATGCCTGGCAAGATCAAAGCAAAAGAGGAAGGTCATCAATGAGATGGACTGATACAACAGCAGCAACTATGGATGCCACTCTATTAACAATGAGCCAGCTGACTGAAGACCAAACAGTTTAGCACAACTATCCAGAGGGTTGAGGCAATACCAACTCATCGGCCCTTAACAGCAACAGTGGACTTAAGTATGTTTTAAAAAAAACAAGGGATTAAGGAGGGAGCCCTGTGGTATTACACATACCAGAATTCATAGCCGACTGTGAATTACAGGCTGTCGCCTAAAATGTACTGTTTTGAAGGAAAGACACGAACCATGAAAGCACAGTGCTTCTGATACTTATGTCATTAAGACAGAAAAGGAGAGATCATGGTTCACCACACACTGCATAAGCAACTTAGAAACTGAGCACCCTAAGGATGGACCCTAAAGTGACTGACTTAGAAATTGGTTGCAAGGGAGGTGACAAAATGTACAGATGGAGCTCACTCTGAGAAGGATGATGATTAGTGGTGTGCCGCAGGGATCTGTCCTTGTTCAGATTCAAGATTTTTTTAGTGATATTATAGAAGAGCTGTCAGGTAATGTTTGCCTCTCTGCGGATGATAACAAAATCTGTAATACAGTAGACACCCAGAAAGGAATAGATAATATGAAGAGGGATCTATCTAGGCTTGAAGAATGTTCGAGAATTTAGCATGTTCGAGAATTTAGCAATCGAGATTTAACGCAAAAAAATGCAGGTCATGCTTTTGGACTGCAAAAATCCAAGGAAGTAGTACATTACAGGGGGAAAAGTAGTTCTGGTCCACAAAAGAAGAGCGGGACTTGGGTGTGATTGTTTCTGATGATCTTAGTGGCTAAACTGGTAGACAAGGTCATGGCGAAAACACAATTACTCACCTGTAACAGGTGAGCTCCGGAAACAGCAGGAATCAGTCTTCGCATATGGATATTGACGGTACTGATGGAGCCTGTGCAGGAATGCTTCCCAGCGTCCAATTGGAAAAGCTTTTGGGAGCAATCCACTGCGCCTGTGCATCTGCCTTCCCAAGTCCACTCCCTCAGTAGAGTTTGCAGCTGAGAAAGAGGAAAAAGAAAATACCCTACAGCTCCTGAGGTGGGGGAGGAGGGCAGGTTATGAAGACTAATTCCTGCTGTTCCCGGAGATCACCTGTTACAGGTGAGTAACACTATCTCCAGGAACAAGCAGGAATGTAGTCTTCACATACAGGACTCACTAAGCTCCCAGATACCAGAAAGGATTTGGTCGCAGTGGTATCCCAGAAGCTAAAGGTTAAAGCCGAAAAGGTGTGGCTACAAGTAGCTCCATTGGACTCTATTGCAGTTGGCAGACCAGGGGAGTCTGGTGCCATAAAATGTCCAGGATGGAGGGTAGGAGTTAAGTCCCAAAAAGGTCCTGGAGGACAGCCTGGCCAAAGAGAGCATCCCGATAGGAGTCCCTGTCTAGGCAGTAGTGTGCAGGAAAGGTATGAATGGAGGACCAGGTAGCTGCTCGACAGATTTCAGCAATGGAAACGTTACAAAGTTTGGCAGCTGAGGTTACCATGGTTTTCACGTTGTGATCAGTGACATGACCCGCTAGGGAGAAACCCGCCTGGGCACAGGCAAAAGAGATGCAGTCCACAATACAGTTGGATAGGGTGTGCTTCGATACTGAATATCCAAGGTGACTTGGATGAAAGGAAATGAATAATTGAGAAGATTTCCTGTGATTCTTTGTCCTATCCAAGTAGAAAGCCAAAGCACTCTTGTAATCCAAAGCATGGAGCGCTGCTTCAGCCCTAGAGGCGTGCATTCTGGGGGAGACGACCGGTAGCATGATCGATTGGTTGAGATGGAAGGCTGAGACCATTGTCGGTAGAAAGCATGGCTATGTAGAGAACCACCTTATGGTGGAACTGGGTGTATAAAGGATCCGACAACAAAGCCTGCAGTTCGCTGATGCGATGAGCTGAGGTGAGGGGTATGAGGAAAATTTCTCTATCTTTATTTTGTCACTTGATATACCAGCCCAGGCATGCGCGTCAGGATGGTGTACAATAAAAATAGGCTGCAAATCAGAAATAGAAGAGAAAAGGAACGCCAGTGGTTAGACAGGAAAGAGAGACAGAGAGAAAAAGCAAAGAACAAGGAAATGAAGACTCCTGATCGTAGGAGGAGGAGGGAATGGGAAAGAAGGGGACTGACAAAAGGGAGGTGGCATCAGGGGTTGGGGAGGTCAAATGCTTGTTGGAAGAAATGGGTTTTAAGTAGACCCTTGAATCGTGGAAAGGACAGCTCCGTGCATAGGGTGGGAGGGAGAGAACTCCAAAGGGTGGGGGGCCAGGAAAAAGAAAGCAGAGTGGCATGTTGGAGGAAGAGACGGTTGCCTTGAGCCAAGCGGAGGAGACGGGGGAAAGGCTGAAGACTAATGGTGTCAGCTAGGTGCTTAGGGGTGCCGGTGTGGAGCGCTTTGTGAGTAAGGGTGAGGAGTTTGTAGACAAACCAGAACTTGAATGGAAGCCAGTGTAGATTAAAGAGCAGGGGAATAACATGATCAGTAGAGGAGAAATGAGTGAGCAAGCAGGAGGCTGTGTTTTGTAGAAGCTGCAACCGCCGGAGCTGATACTGTGGATGACCAGCCAAGACAGCGTTGCAGTAGTCCAGTCGGGAAATAACAAGGGAAAGGACAAGAATAGTGAGGGAGGATGGAGAAAGGAAGGGGCGGACTGCATGTATCTGATGGAGGGAAAGGAAAGAACAGCAGATGAGTGAGGTGAGATGATGATGGAAAGAGAGGGAGGCATCCAGCGAGACCCCAAGATACCGGAGGGAAGAAACAAGGGGAATTGGAGTGGTGGAAAAGAGAGGAGAAATGGTGGGAGGAGGGGTGTCGAAGGAGAACCAAAGAGCAGCGGACTTTGAGGGTTGATGTGGAGGAAATTACTACTGAGCCATGCGGTAAATCGGGTGAGACAGACATTAAGGGCAGAAAGGTCAAGGGCAAGGGAGCTGGTATGATGCAGGAGAAGAATGTCATCAGCATAGAAATAATCAGAGATACCAGACTGCTGAATAATCAGTGCAAGGGGAGCAAGGAAAATGTTGAAAAGGAGAGAGGCAAGCACCGAGCCCTGGGGAACACCGCAGTGGAGGGGGCGAGGAAGGGAAGGCGGCAGAATTGGTCTGAACAGAGAAAGTGCGAGAAGAGAGAAAGGAACAGAGCTGCAGATCCCGAGGTCAGCCAGACGAGCAAGGAGAGTACGGTGATCAACAATGTCAAAGGTGGAGGATAGATCCAGGGAGACTACAAGAGAGAAGTCACCACGGTCATGGGGACTAGTGGACTTTATTCACGAGGGAAATGAGGACAGTTTCGGCGCTATGACCGGTGCAGAAGCCGGACTGACAGGAGTGAAGGGAGAGAGTGGAGTCAAGATGTGCAGAAAGCTGTGTAAAGACAAGCTTCTCCAAAACCTTGGAGAGAAAAGGGAGGTTGGACACGGGGTGCCAGCTGGCTGGGACAGAGGGGTCGAGAGAGGGCTTCTTAAGGAGTGGGCGAATGAGGGCATGCTTCCAGGCTGAGGGAAAGATACCAGATGAGAGACTACTGTTGAACATATGGAAGATGAAAGGGAGCAGTGTGAGTGAAGGATACAGAAGCCAGGTAGAAGGAAGGGGGTCGAGAGGGCAGGTAGTTCTGTAGGAGGAGATGATAGCCTTAGTGAGCGTGGCCAGAGTGGCAGGGCGAAAAACGTGCAGGTATGGGGGAAGACCATAGAAGAGGGAGGGGAGGAGGAATGTTAAAGAAGTAGTTGCTAAAGGCTCAAAAGGAGGCTTTAGAAGTTGCACTAGGACCACGTTGAGATACCAGGCCACCAGTGGTAGTTTGATCGGAGGCTCGGATAATAGGAGACCCTGCATGAATTGTTGCACGAAGGAGTGTGAAGAAATAGGATGCCTGTCCACTGGCCTGTGATAGGCTGAGATGGCACTAAAATAAACTGAGTTAGTCTTGAGGCCTGCTGAGGACAAGTAGAGGAGATATTGTAAAAGTAATTCCACCGGACAGGCAGAGGGGTCAATGTGTTTCAGGGTACATCAGATGGTGAACCTTCGCCATTTAAAGGCACAGGAACATCTATTAGACTGCTTGTGTGATGCAAGTAGGATGTCCTTGACCTGTTGAGGAAGGTCGAGGCCAGCAAAGATTATGCTTTCAGCAGCCATACTGTGAGGAGGGGGGCTTTAGGATTGGGATGGAGAAGCATACTGTCCCATGCCAAGCAGAGTTCTCAGCATCCATCTGAGTGGCCTTTGCTTGCCAATCCTTGCCAAAAAGGTTTTCACCTGTACAAGGAAGATTTCCCAATCATCTTGGACCCAGAGTTCCAAATCAGAAGCTTGTAGCCAAGCAATTCTGCGTGCACCTATGGCAATAGCCGAGGCTCTGCTTAGACACTCAAAAGAGTCAAAGGCTGCACGGTTGGAAAATTTGGAAACATCCTGGGCATGTTTGAGCCAAGTGAGAAACTCCTGCCTTTTATCTTCTGAAATAAAAGGGGTCAAAGTCTGCAGATGATTTGAGACTTCTTTTAGAAACATCCCTATATAGAGACTATAGGAGTTGATTCTGGCAGCTAGCAAAGAAGCTTGAAAAACCCTATGGCCAAAAGCATCTAGGGTCCTGCATTCACGTCCTGGAGGATTAGATGAGTGCCTTTTTGCACTCTTTATCTTCCTCATGGCAGACTCTACCACAATAGAGTGGTGAGGAAGCTGAGTCTTATGAAAGCCAGGACAAGGAGGGACACGATACATGGTGTCTAGCCTGCGAGAATGAGGAGAGGTGGTAAGAGGTGTCTCCCACATGCTCAACATGAGATCATACAAAATCTCATGAATAGGTAAAGTAACTGCCTCTTTAGGAGCTTTAGGATATTGCAAAATATCCAGCTGCTTGGCTCTAGGCTCTGACTCAGGGGCCACTGTGATGGAGAGGCCCCTAGCCACTTCCCTAATGAAGTCTTGAAAAGACAAGTCTTCTGGAGGAGACATTCTTCATTTAGGAGAAGATTCCTGAGGAAGAAGTATCGATGCCTCGACAGATCCTTCAGACTCTTCAGAGTCTTCGGAGGAATCGAAGTATCGCCTGTCTGGATGCTCCTGTAAAGCCCGATATGCGTACCGAGTGGGATCGACATCGGGAGTAACCGGTACCGGATCGGTACCGATGGGCATTATAGGACAGGGTACCGTTGCAGTCGACACCGAAGCCGATGCAATCGGTACCAGCACCGGGAATGATGCCGTCAGGGTGCGCTGCATGGTCAGAATCTTCTGATCCATCGATGCCACCAAAGTCTGGATGTCGGTACCAGTGGGAGCCACCGGTACCCCAGAACACGGCAACAGGTGATCGGTCGAGGCCGAGCCATCGATGTCAACCTGTGACCCCATAGACAATGCTTTGGAAGCCGGAACTTCCCGCTGGGGTAATTTTGCCGGTGCAGAATCCTCGAGGACAAGCCCGGAGGCATCTCGATGCTTAGAGGGAGATTTGCCCTTCAAGGACCGGCCAGATTTATGCTTGGTTACCTGAGATCCATGGGAGGAAGAAGCAGCCCTGGAAGACGTCGATGCCACCGAAGCTGCATCAGAGGGAAACAGAGTACTGAGCTTGGCTGCTCGGTTCTGCCGACCTCTTTTAGACATCATGGTACAGGACACACAATCCGTGATGGAATGGTCAGGACCCAAACACTTTAGACACCAATCATGGGTGTCGGTGACAGAAATAGCACCGCCACATTTTGTGCACTTTTTAAACCCGGAGGCGGTTTTCTCCATGAGGAGAAAAATTTTTAGGTCTAAGGCCCAAAAACTGAAAATGCACAGTGAAGAAAGTTTTTTTTTTTTTTTTTTTTAAAGAAAGAAAAGAAAAGACCGGCGGTACCGGTCCGACATCGAAGAAGGCAGACACGACACAAAAGAATAAAGAAAAAATAAAGAACTTCTTCTGCGGTGACAGGAACATGACCTGCTGGCTCCGCGGAAAAGAAGAACTGGAGAGAGGCGGTTGGGAAAGGCGGGAAGGCATCGCGCAGGCGCTGGGGGATGCTCCCAAAAGCTTTCTTACTGGACGCTGGGGAGCGTTCCCGCGCAGGCTCCATCTGTACCGACGATACCCATATGTGAAGACTCATTCCTGCTTGTTCCTGGAGATTCCCTTTACAGCAACAGGATAAAAGTAAAATAAATGGTACCATCTAACTTCTGAACCATCTAACGTCTCAAATAGGGGTGTCCTACATGGAGTGGTGGGTTCACCCCTAAACAAAGACATGGGGAGGGGTGGCCTGCACAGAGCGACAGGTGCACCTACTCTTGCCATCTTGCTGGGTAGACTAGATGGATCATGCTGGTCTTTATCTGCCATCATTTACTATGTTACTATGTTACTTAAAAGCATCAAAAGATGCTCTGGTAAGAAACTTGGATGCATTCTGATTTTGCCTGATTAAGGCCAGGAATGCATCACATTTGTCATCAGAAAGGATAGGAGCAAGGTTCTCGCGATCCCTGGAGATATCCTTGAGATACATGCTCATGTAGAGCATGTAAGAAGTAATCCTAGAAGTGAGCATGCATGCCTGAAAGCAACAACACCCAAAGGCAACGAGAGTCTGGAGTCCTTGCCAGGAGGCATGGAAGAATGATTCTTAGAACTCTTGATACGACGCATCGCTGATTCCACTATGATGGAATGGTGTGGTAGTTGAGGCTTTTGAAAGCCAGGGCATGGTGGAACTCTGTACATGGTATCAAATTGCTTGCTAATACGTGGAACAGTTAGCGGGGCATCCCACATACGTAGCATGAGATCCTGGAAGATCTAATGCACCAGTATTGTGGCAGCCTTTTTGGGTGCAGAGGGGTATTAGAGGATTTCCAATTCCTCTGCCCTCAGTTCAGTCTCAGAAGTCACAGTAATTTGCAGGCCCTCTGCCATGTTTCAGATGAAGTCTTGGAGGGGACTGACTCTGCTCATGAGGGGGGACATGATTGGAAGGGAGATCCTCAATTCCCCTGGAGCCCTCCGATGTATCAATAGAATCGGAGAAGGTAGAGTCCAATTCCGACAGAAAGTTGAAATATCGATGATCCCTTGCCAATGTCGAGACCAGAAGCCGATACAGATGTTCAGTCGGTGCGGCACAGGAGCCTGTTGGGTACCACTGATGTCAGTCAATTCCAAAGAAGACATCAGAGGGAGAAAAAACCCAAATATTGGTTCAAGGGAGGCATCGGCCCTGGAGGTATCAGACTTAGGCTCGATGATGCCTGAGCCACTGGAGTTGTCGATACAGTTGGGATCGAGGCTGCCAGTAGTGCTACCAAACTCTTCTCGATAGTCAGGGTGCGCTGGTCGAGGGAGAAGGCCGATGCCTGGGTGGATTCACTTACAGGGCTTTTAGCCACCATGCCAGAGAATGGAACAAGTGTATCTCTGTGGAGGTCGAGGCCTTGAGAGCACGGATGCAACTTTTGGTGAATCTCAACAACAATGGAGGGACTTACCTAGAGGATCGGTATTGTTTTTTTATACCAATTACTTAGACTTCACCTTAAGTTTGGACTTTGAGGACACCTGAGAACCAAGAGAGGAGGCAGACATCCCCAATGATATGTAAGCAACTGAAATTGCATCTTCGGCAAACAGAGAACCATACTGTGTGGCCCTGTTCTTTAGGCCTTGTTTTGTCATTTGTTGGCACAAAGGACAATCTGTCTCTAAATGGTCTGGGCCCAAACATTTTAAACACCAGTCATGTTTATCAGTGACTGATATTGTACCAGAACACTTGGTACATTTTTTGAAGCCGCTGATGTGTTTTTCCATCATGGCAGAAAAGAGTAGGTCAAAGCCTAATTTGGCAGTAGAACTACCAAAATTTGAAAAAAAAGAAAAAAAAAGTTTGAAAAGAAAATAAATATTTGGGCTGGTATCAGGGCAGGTACCGGCATCGACAAAAAGGCAGAACACAGATTTAAACCAAAAAATTATGGTTTTTGGTGGTGACAGGAAGAAGCCCTCCTGCTGGCTCCGCAGAAAATGAAGGACTGAAGAGAGTACTTGGAATGCAGGAAGGCAGATGCACAAGCACAGTGGGATTGCTTCCTAAAGTTTCCAATTGGACGCTGTGAAGCGATCCCGCATGGGCTCCATCGGTACCAACGATACCCATATGTGAAGATTGCATTCCTGCTTGTTCTTGGAGATAGCCAAGACGCTTGGGTGATTAAGGAGAGGAATGGCCAGCAGAAGAAAGGAGGTGATAGTGCCTCAGTAGAAGTCTTTCGTGAGACCTCATTTGGAATAGTGTGTGCAATTCTGGAGACCACACCTTCAAAAGGATATGAACAGGATGGAGTCTGTGCAGAAGGTGGCTACCAAAATGGTCAGTGGTCTTCATTATAAACTATATGGGGCAGACAAAGATCTCAATATGTATTCTTTAGAGGAAAGGCGGAAAAGAGAAGATATTAATGAGACACTTAAATACCTCCGTGACATAAATGCAGAGGAGGAGAGCCTCTTTCAATTGAAAGAAAGCTCTGCAACGAGGAGCAATGAGGGTGAAGGGGGAGAGGAGTAATATGTGGAAATATTTCTTTACAGAAAGTGATAGATGCGTGGAATAGTCTTACAGTGGAAGTAATAGAGATGAGAACAGTATCTGAATTCAAGAAAGCATGGGACAAATACAGGTGGTCTCTAAAGGAAAAAAGGGACTATAGTAGTTTATATAGAAGGTCAGACTAGATAGGCCATATGGTCTTTTTCTGCCATCATACTTCTATGTTTCTATCTGTGTTTCCAAAGTAATCTCTTTTAAAATTCCTTGGTAATTCACACTGCCTTTGTATTGATAGAAGCAGCCTTTCAAATTGATCTTTTGGATCTGTCACTTGGCTGTAACACCTATTTAAACAATTTCACGTCTCTCTTGCCTCCTAACTGGAAGGTATCTCTGTTAAGGTTTTCTCTTTACCCTTTTCTACTTTCTTGGTAAAGTTTTACCTTGACACACAGTGCACTGACTGGCTTTTAGAGCTTGTCCCAAGTAAGAGCTGGCTTGCTAAACAGTGCTCTGACTGGTTTTATAAAACGCAGAACTTTAAAATAGACAGATTTATCAGTTTATACCCAAAGAATTCCCTTCAACCTAAAACCTGTCGTTTCTTTCTCTACAACATCAACAAAATTCACCCATTCTTTTCTGAATACACTATCCCTCCTTAGTCACCTCCTGTCTAGACTATTGTAACCTACTCCTTGCTGGTCTCCCTCTGAATCATCTCTCTCCCATTCAATCTGTTCAACACACTGCATCATGCTCATATTACCCCTCCTCTCAAGTCACTTCACTGGCTCCCTATCCATTTCCACATCCACTTCAAACTTCTCCTGAAGCAGAAAGGTCAAGAAGGATGAGGATCAAGTAAATGCCCTTGGGGTTTGCCAGGAACAGGTCGCTGGAGACTTTGGCAAGAGCCATTTCAGTAGAATGTAAAGGACAAAAGTCAGATTGCAGTCGATCCAGAAGGGCATGAGAAGAGAGAAAGTCAAGGCAGCGGTGGTGAACTGCACGTTCAAGTAGTTTAGAAATGAAAGGGAGGAGGAGATGGGTCGATGATTAGAAGGATAGGTGGGGGTCAAATGTGGGTTTCTTGAGGTGTGATCACAGCATGCTTGAAGGTGCAAGAACAGTTGTAGTGGAGAAAGAGGTTGAGAATATGAGTGATGAAAGGGATGACAGTTGAGGAGATGGAGCTTAGGAGACTGGAAGGAATAGGATCAGAAGAGCAGGTAGTGAGTCTGGAAAAGGAAAGATGAGTGATTTCCTCCTCAGAGATCTTAGAAAAAAAAGAAAGGGTGGCAAAAGTTGAGGGAAAGAGTTGGGAGTGAAGAGGGGATGGAGTTGACTTCATGGGGAAATGGAGCGTTATCTTGTGGACTTTGTCAAAGAAATAGTCAGCCAAAGTTTGGGCAGAGAGGGAATGAGGGGTCAGAGACATAGGCACCTTGAGGAGAAAGTAGTAAAGACGCTGATGGGGTCAGAGGCAAGAGTTGGTCAGGTGGACAAAATAGTCTTGTTCAGCAAGTGCTATGTCTGACGGGAAAGAGGAAAGCATGAACTTGAAGTGTAGAAAATCCACATGGGTGCAGGATTTGAGCCAAGTGTGCTCGGCTGAGTGGGCACAGGAACATAGAAAGCAGGTAGTCAAAGAAAGCCAGGGCTGGGGTGCAGTATGCTTAACAGGACTTGGCATGGGCAGAGCGAGAGCATCCAGAGCATAGGAGAGTGTAGTGTTATAGGTAGCTACTGCCTCATCAATAGCCTCAGATGACATAGTGGAGGAAAGAGGTGATGAGACAGTTGTGGCGAGAGCTGATGGGTCAATAGCATGCAGATTTCTAAAGAAGTTGGAGGAAAGTGGGCGAGGTTGAGGTGGGGGATGATAAAGAGAAACTTAGCAGGTGATGCACAGATAAGGGAAGAACTGAGGTACAGCAATTAGAGAAGACTACAAGGTTGAGGCAGTGGCCCTGCCAGTGAGTGGGAATGAGGAAGTAAGGGAAAGGAGCTTTAAAGCGTAAGGGTCAGAGGGTTATCAACATGAAAGTTAAAATCCCCAAAAATAAGGAAGGGGGAAGATGAGTCCAGAAATAAGGAAAGCCACGAGAAAGTTAATGAGGGAAGTAGAGGTGGGCTTGTTAGGGGGTCGATAAATAACAGCTATCCTGAGAGGTACTTTAATCTATTTAAGAGTAATAAGAGAAAATATTTTTTTCACTCAACGTGTAATCAAACTCTGGAATGTGTTACCTGAGGATATAGTAAGAGCTGTTAGTGTAGCTGGGTTTAAAAAAGGTTTGGATAAGTTCCTGGAGGAAAGGCTCATAAACCATTATTAAAGAGGCTGAGGGAAATCCACTGCTTACCCCTGGGACAAGCAGCTTAGAATCTGCATCCTTTTGGGAAGCTGCCAGGTACTCGTGACCTAGATTGGTTACTGTTGGAAACAGGATACTGGACTTGATGGACCCTTAGTCTGACCTGGTATGGTATATCTTATGTTCCTAAATTTTCTCTCCTTGCTAGCAAAGTATCATTACCAAAAACATAACTGCCATAAGCAATGATGTGGATTAGGGTAATGATGTGCTCAATTGTGTCTGTTTTTCGGCTCCTGTCTTGTATTTCAACTTGCAAAACCAGCTGATTGGTAATAGTTTCTATCTGTGTGCTGGCAGTGGGTTTCATGACTGATTTATAGCACTTGTTTAGCTTTCAGCAAGCAGCAAATGCATTTCTTAATTATTCATGGCAGATGCATTACTGCAGGAAATTAAGGCATCATGGAAACAAGTTAAAACTGGTATAGAAAGAGCTGTAAAGCAGGCAAGGTAGAAGAATAAGTAGAATGATGCTGTTAAAATGTCAGAACTCACACCCTCATGAATATTTCACACTTTGAGAAAGTAATTGATTAAATTCTCAAGTCATTATAGAGTCAGTTCTTCTAGCGTTATTAATGATGTTGTGTTCACAGGTTGGATATAATCTGTTACAAATTTAATCTGTTAAATTAATCAATTAAATTCTCAGTAGCAAAGGTGAGAAACCACAGTATTCTAATCCTGTCCTGGCAGAGTTGTCAAGAAATGTGATGGCCATATTTGTATTTTACTACTACTTTTAAGCAGAAATATAGTAAGAGTTGAGGATGGCTGTGCGCAAAATGACTCATCTAGTTTGCCCAGTAAGATGGTAAAGGTTGTAATTGTTACTTATCATCCTGCTAGACTAGTCCAGATGAGTGGATTCTCTGCCTTCAGCTGGTGGCAAGGTGTGTGAATTGGTACATCAGTGAAGCCTGATTCCCCTCACCCTGATGCAGAGACCTTGGATTGAGTCAGACTCTACTCTCCTGCACTGTGGTTTGGGGCCTTGGATTGTGTCCTGAAAGGCCCAGTGGCTCAGAGAAAGGGTACGCCCATCTCTCCCTGTGCATGATGTTTCCTTGGGGTTACCAGCACTGTTGGGCCAAAAGAGGAGAAGGAGAACACCATGGGACCTCTGAGGTGGAGGGTGTTAGTAAGATGGGCCCAGCCCCCTTCTCTCGTGCTGTCCTTATCTGATCTTTATGCTTTTATGGAAATGTTTTCTCATTCTGAATGGTTTGTGGACTGGTCTGGCTGCCTTCATAGAGAAGGGTCTTCAAATGGATTCCTCACTGCATTTGTTAATTTATGTTAATGATGTTTATCCACTTTAGATGGCGGCCTTTGGTTCTATGTAAAAATCACATATAGATTGTGAACTGTTATTCGTGAAGTACTTTGACTCCTAGATAAAGTGGTATAGAAAACAATTTGTGGATAAATATAAATATGTTGGATGGGTGGAGGGTGTAGCTCTGGTTTATTGCAATTTCTCATGCCTTCTGTCAATCAGATTGTCTTCATCCTTGACAGTTTCAGAGAGAGGCTGGCTGAGGTCAAGTCTTCTATTGCCAGTTCACGCCTGGAGTCAATGACTTCAGAACTGTATGTCAGGCCATACTAACTCTAATGTAATATATCATGGACTTCCAAGGAAAACAACTCTCCCTCTGCAACTTGTGCAAAACACTGCGGCGAGAATCATAACAGGAACTGCGAAATACAATCATAACACACCAACACTTTACCAACTACACTGGCTTCCTGTTGCTGTACGTGCTAAGTACAAAAGCATATTAATAATCTTCAAAATATTAAATAATCCAGCCTCGCCGACTCTTCAACCGTTGATCCAGAAATCAAGTGCAACAAGAACAAGAAGTACAGACACTAAAATCATCAAAATCCCAACAAACTACAGATCATCAAAACAATTCACCTGCACCAGAGCCTTCTCTCTATGCTCCCCAACTTTGGAATCATCTACCTGCCCCAATACGAGCAAAGGCCTAATTGACTTCAGAAAAGCTATCAAGACACATCTATTCCTCGAATACTATGGTCCCACCTAGTATAACAAATGCCACAGTGAGACATTACAGATGTATGCAATGGACAACTGATAAATGTAGCCATATCACCTCATTGCAACAATGTTACTGTACATAGTTAGCCATTGTTAAATGTATCTACTATCCCATATACTCCTCCAAGTTCTATTTCCTGTTCTATGTAAAAGCCTATTGCTATTTTGCTCCTTGTGAACCGTCTTGAATTAATAAGGCGGTATAGAAAACCTGTTAAATAAATAAAATATGGATGCAATGTGTATCCTTCCTAGTAAGTGTGCTCAGGAGTGAGTCACAGCTCATACAACCCTCTTGTGTAAAGTCAGTGTGGGTGTCCCTAGAGTACAGTTATCTGCAACCTGGCTTTAGTTTCCTCCTTTTAGGCCCCATGGCACTTGGGGAGATTATTCTGATGACTCCTCTGACAGGGTAGTCTGTTCTGTTTGGATGTCTTCCTCCCACCCTGAGTCCCGACTGCTTGGGTACATCCCATTCATCTGGACTGGTCCACCAGGATGATAAGGAAGGAGAGATCTTAACATACCTGATAATCTCCCTTTCCTTGAATCCTGCTGAACCAGTCCAACACTCACCCTGGAAGACTCCTTTTGAAGTTTGGAAAGCCTGCTCCCTTTGGTCATGTTAGCGATGTTACTGCCTGGAAGATTGTTTCTGCAGGTTTGTGGGGTTCTGGCTGCCATAGAAGGTCCAGTCAGCCTTATGGACTGGCTCCAGCTTTTCATGGTAAGAGAGCCAAGTACTTGTTCATGCTGTCCATGACAAGGATGTGTGTATTTAATAACATCTGAGTGTGTTCTGATTTTTGTCAGTTTTGCTTACTGCTTGGAAAGTATCATGCTGGCTTCTTTCAGTACTGTACCAGAATATTATATCAGGTGATGACAACATCACTGAAAGTTGCTGAAGTCTGTCTCCACCTGCTGTCAGGGGGACACACCCCGTTCATCTGGACTGGTCTATTACGATTCAAGGAAAGGAGGTTATCAGTCATTTTAAAATCTCTCCAACTGCAGGTTACTCCCAGTGCTGTTTACCAAATTGAAGAGATTTCATTACTGTTCTGAGCTGAAGTGTTCAATGCTTGGTCTTCATTCTCTTGATATTAATGGGTTTTCTTTGTATCTCTCACTCCTTTTGGAAGTGCATCACTGTAATTGTGCCACCACCTACTCTAAGAGGTCATTCCTTTCTTGCTAGACCAGTCCAGATGAGTAGATTATGATCTCCAGGAAAGAGCAGGAATATAGTCTTCATCTATGGGTAACGTCGGCACCGATGGAGCCCGCGCGGGAATGCTCCCCTGCATTCAATAGGAAAGCCTTTGGAAGTATTCCACTGTGCCTGCGGAGCTGCCTTCCCAGCTCTCCCATCTCAGTTCTTCATTTTCCGTGGAGGCAACAAGAAGCAATTCCTGTCACCGCAGAAAATTTGTCCTCATTTTTTGTGGTCACGTCTGCCTTCCCATCGGTACTTTATTTTCTTCTGTCTTTCGTTTAAAAATAAATAAATAAATCTGAGGGAAAGAATTTTTTTCTTCCTTCAGGTGCATCGACGTCATCTTAGGCCTAGGCCTCCCCTTTTGTCAGACAAAATGGAAAAACCATCCAGTGGTTTTCAAAAGTGTTCTAAATGTGGCAGTATCATTTCAGCCACAAACACCCACGACTAGTACCTAAAATGCGTAGGTCCGGATCATCTACCGTCGAATGTCCTCTTTGTAGAAAAATGACAGAGAGGCCTACAGAACCAAGCTGCAAAACTAGGCACCCTCTTTGCTTCCGATGCAGTATCTTTAGCATCAATGTCATTGAGAGCTTCATCTTTCTCCCAAGGATCTCAGGTATCGAAACCTAGGTCTTCTTCGAAGACTGGCCGGCCCTCCAAAGGTAGATCTCCTTCTAAGCATCGAGATGCCTCGGATGTTGCCCTGGAGAGGGACACACCAGCCAAACAACCCCGATGGGAGGACCTTCCCTCTAAAGCCTTAGTGGGGTCCCAGGATGCTCCTGAGGCCTCCACCTCCAGACAGCTGCTGGTACCATGCTCATGGATCATGGCCTGCAATTCCAGTACCAATACCCAAGCATCAGCAGGCTCCATGGAGCAAAGTATCCTGGCCATCGAGCGGAGCTTAGCGGCCTTACTGGTGGCCTCCGAACCGGTAAAGCCTTAACAGCCAATCTCTCAGGCATCAGTACCAGCTCCGGTACAGACATAGCCTGCATCGACTCTTTTGCCGCTTAATACGCTGCCGCCCTTGCCGGCCCTCGAATCCGTTTCCAATACCACCAGCTTCAGCTACCAATTTTAATCGGTATCGAGTACGTGTACAGCAGGAACATCCAAAGCCACAAAGCATGCTAGTGGGAATCAACCCCAGCCTTTTAAGCCTTTCCTTGCAGGAACATCCTTCCATACCCTTTACCATTTTGGACGCTCTTCTCTGTACCTTTTCTAATTCTGCTATATCCTTTTTAAGATATAGACACCAGAACTGCACACAATATTCAAGGTGCACTCACACCATGAAGCGATACAGGCACATATCATCTTTGGTTTTATTCTCCTTTCCATACCTTATGATTCCTAGTATTTGCTTTCTGGCTGCTGCTGCACACTGGGCAGAGGGTTTCAACGTATTATCCATAATGATGTCCAGATCCTTTTCCTGTGTGGTGATTCCTAATGTGGAACCTTGCATCCTGTAACCATAGTTCTTCCCGAAGTGCATAACTTTGCAACTGTCCATATTAAATTTCTTCTGTCATTTGAACGCAGTCTCCCAATTTTTCAAGGACCTTTTGCAATTTTTCACAATCCTCATGTGTTTCAACAACTTTATTTTTGTCTCATCTGCAGATTTGACCACCTCACTCGTTATTCCCATTTCCATTCAATAAGATAGTCAAAGTGGCACAGTAGCCTAGTGGTTTTAGCAGAGCCAACACTCTATGACCCTGTGCAGGCACTTCATGCTTTACCTCAGGTACAAAACTATAGCCTCATTTACCAACCTGTATTAACATGAATACATATTAACATGTTCATGCCAAGTTAAGGCATATTAATGCAAGCCCCATTAATTAAGCCTATTTACTAACTGAATGAATAGCTTACACTAACACAGATTAGTAAATGAGGTCTTTAGAATAAAAGCTCTCTTGGGCATGGAAATACCAATTATACCTGAAATATAACATGTCTTTGGCTCAGGAATGGAAAGGACAGAAATAAAATCCGAAACTACCACTAAACAAGGTTGGCTTCTGAGATAAATATGGCTGCAGGGCATCTTTTACATGACTAGTTTTACCATCTTCTAACCTGATTTGTATAAAGCAAAATTTAAGTAGGCAAAATTAAAATATGGAGTCATGCAAAAACTGAAAATAGCAGTATTGTCCTTTTTACATCTCTTATCTTGTCTAAATCAAACAAGGACAATGCCTTTTCATTAAAAGTAGGATATATGATGGTAGCTAAACAAGCAGCACATAAGCTAATAAAGCACAGCTAGATATCTACTCTGACATGGCAGGCAAAATGTCAGGAAAAATGTGTCTTAATGTGAATAAGAAGCCTATTTACTAAGTGTGCTAGGTGTTTTAGTATGGCTTTAACACACATTAGCAACACAACTCTATGTCAAGTGTTAGCTTGTGCTAACTGCTACATTGGCTGCCATGGCTCTCACATTGTGAGCAGTGACATGGCCTTCAAGAGGAAGGTTCTTACTCTCATAGGCAAAAGATATACACTGTGCAATTCAGCTGGAGAGTGTTCTTTTGGAGATTGAAAGTCCCAAATGATTAGGATCAAAAGCAACAAAGAGTTGAGAGGACTTTCTATGTTGCTGTGTCCTTTGCAAGTAAAAGGCTAAAGCCCCTTTACAGTCCAAAGTATGAAGATTCCTTTCTGCATTTGAGGCGTGAGGCCTTGGGAAGAATACAGGAAGGTAAACCGCTTGATTTAAATGAAAAGGTGACACCACCTTTGGCATAAAGTGTGGATGAGTCCTAAGGATTACCTTATCATGATGGAACCTTGTATAAGGAGGATCAGCCACCAACGCTTGCAATTCACTGATGCGACGAGCTGATGTGATTGCAATAAGAAAGATGACCTTCCAGGAAAGGAATTTCAGAGAGGTAGTAGCTAATGGCTGGAAAGGCAGCTTCATGAGCTGCCCAAGAACCAGATTTAAGTCCCATGCCACCGGTGGTGGCTTAATGGAAGGCTTAGTTAAAAGAAAGACTCTCATAAATCTCGCTATGAGAGGATGAGAGGAAATAGGTTGTCCATTTAGAGGCTTGCAAGAAGCTGCAACAGCACTCAAATGAACTCTCACTGAATTGGTCTTAAGTCCTGCATTAGATAAATGAAGGAGATACTCCAGTAATGATTCTAGAGATATGGCAAGATGGTTAAGACCCTTCTGTGAGCACCATATGGTAAACCTTTTCCATTTGAATGCATAAGAGCATCTTGTGGAAGGCTTCCTGGAAGCATAAAGGATATCCTTTACCTGCTGAGAAAGGTTAAGACCGTGAAGTTCTAGGCTTTCATCAACCAGGCCCTGAGATGCAGAGACTGGAGAGTGTGATGCCACAGCATCCCATTCCTCCTGAGAAAGGAGATTTGGAGCAGATCCTAACTCCAGAGGCGGAGCTTGAGAGAGATGTAGTAGCAGAGGGTACCACATTTGCCATGGGCAATGTGGAGCTACGAGAATCATATGACCTCTGTCTCTCTGAAGCTTGAACAGGGTTTTGGGAATTAGGGGAATGGGTGGGAAGGCATACAGGAAGTCCTGGCCCCAATGGAGGAGGAAAGCATCCCTGGTCTGACAACCCTGAGTCGGAATTCTGGAAGAGAATCGGGGAAGTCTGGTGTTCAGCGGACTTGCAAAGAGGTCTATGTCCGGGGTTCCCCAAATTTGGAAACTTTTGGCCACCTGGTCTACATGGAGAGACCATTCATGTGGAAGCAGAACTCGACTGAGTCTGTCTGCCCAAGAGTTTTGAATGCCTGGAAGATACACCTCAAGGAGATGAATCTGATGCTCTATGGAGAGGGCCCATAGTCACAAAGCTTCGTTGCATAGCAACAGAGAGCCTGTTCCGCCCTGCTTGTTCACAGAGAACATGGCTACTTGATTCTCCGTTTGAACTAGGACTGTCTTGTAGCTGAGCTGGGTGTGGAATACTCGAAGAGCAAGGAAGATTGCTCTGAGTTCCAGGAGGCTGATGTGTAGATAGGCCTCCTTTGGAGTCCAGGTACCTTGGGTAGAGAGGCTTTGCAGGTGGGCTCCCCAACCCACCTGTGAGGCATCTGTTGTTAGAGTGGCTTGAGGTGGGGGTTGCTGAAAAGGAGACCCCACCAAAAGGTTTTGGGGTGACTGCCACCATTGGAGGGACAAAGTATGGCGATCTGAGTTTGCTATTTTGTCTGACAGGCAACCTGACACCTGAGTCCACTGAGTGGATAAAGTCCACTGGGCTGCCCTCATATGTAGGCGAGCATAAGGGACCACATGCATGGTGGATGCCATGTGGCCTAGCAAATGTAGCATTTCCCGAGCAGTGTGGTGAGGCTTTAGCACTGCTTGGGAAGCTAACTGCACAATGCGAAGGCAGCAGGGCTGTGGAAGGTAGGCCCTTGTCTGTCTGGTATCCAGCAGAGTTCCTATAAACTCTAGGGATTGAGTGGGAGCAAGGTTGGATTTTGGGAAGTTTATGACAAGTCCCAAATACTGAAGAATGTGCATTGTGTGAGAGAGGGCAACCCTGGCCTCTGGTTCTAAAGGGGCTCGAAAGAGCCAGACGTCTAAGTAAGGGAAGATGAATATTCCCAGGGTGCGGAGAAATGCTGCCACCACAGCCATGCATTTTGTGAACACCCTTGGTGCAGAGGCCAGGCCAAAAGGAAGAACCCTGTATTGGTAGTGCTTCCCTTGAAAAAGAAAGCTAAGGAACTTTCGATGAGTTGGATGGATGAGAACATGTGTACGCATCCTTGAGATCTAGAGAACAAAGCCCAACCTGACTCTGAAGATATGGCAGCAGAGTTCCTAGAGAAATCATTTTGAATTTCTCTTTGAACAGGAATTTGTTCAATTCTCTGAGGTCTAAAATGGGTCTGTGTCCTCCTGTTTTCTTTGGAATAAGGAAACAGGGGCAGTAAAACCCTGTACCCCATTGGGGAATGGGTACCTCTTCTACTGCCCCTTGGGCAAGAAGCACAGTGACCTCTCTCAATGACCAGTTAGGTCAAGAGGTCTGAGAATTGAACTGTCTTACCACTGTAGGAGGGGGCATGCTGAGGAAATGAAGCTTGTACCCCTCTCTTACAATAGACAGAGTCCAATTTTCTGCTGTTATCTGACCCCATCTGGGGGCAAAATGACATAACTTTCCTGGGATGGTGGAGGGTTCTGGGCCGTTCAGGGCCAGGAAGGCAAAGTTCTCTAGATAGGAGTCAAAGCCCCTGTGGAGGCTGAGTTTGCTGAGCTGGTTGAGTCTTAGCTGCATTTGTATTTCTTTGCCTAGGTTGTTGCTGCTGTCCCTTTTGGGCAGACTGACCTAAACAATGCCCCTGCTGGGTATAGGAGGGATAAAGCACAGTTACTTACCTGTAACAGGTGATCTCTGGGAACAGCAGGAATTAGTCCTCACTTATGGGTTCGTCGGAACCGACGGAGCCTGCGCGGGAAAGCTCCCCAGCTTCCCAGAAAGGAAGCTTTTGGGGCCTCCCACTGCACATGCGCGCTGCCTTCCCGCCTTCCTGACCAGCTCTCCTCAGTTCGAGTTTATAGCTGAGACAATAGAGAGAGGAAAGGAAGATAGATAGAAGATACAACTCCTAGGGGAGGTGGGTGGGTTGTGAGGACTAATTCCTGCTGTTCCCAGAGATCACCTGTTACAGGTAAGTAACTGTGCTATCTCCAGGAACAAGCAGGAATAAGTCCTCACTTATGGGGACTCCCTAGCTAAGATGCCTGGGAGATCCCCTCCCAAGGGTTCACCATCTTCGTATGGATCTCAGGCATCCATCCAGGGAAGGTGGGCAGGAGTTGTTCAAGTATGGAACAGTTGTTTGAGGACAGCCTGACCAAACAAGGCATCCCGGTGGGAGTCCTTGTCCAAACAGTAATGGGCTGTGAAGGTATGAACCGAGGCCCAGGTGGCTGCTCGACAGATCTGATCTATGGATACAGAGTAAAGATGAGCCATAGAAGTGGCCATGGCTCTCACATTGTGAGCTGTGACATGGCCTTCCAGAGAAATGTTTTTACTCTGGTAAGCAAAGGAAATACACTGAGCAATCCAATTGGAAACTGTACGTTTTGAGACTGGAAGTCCCAAATGAGAAGGATCAAAAGCCACAAAAAGTTGGGAAGACTTTCGATGTGGTTGAGTCCTGTTGAGGTAAAAGGCGAGAGCTCTTTTACAGTCTAGAGTATGAAGGTTCCTCTCTGCACTGGATGCATGAGGAGCCGGGAAAAAGACAGGTAGATATACCTCTTGATTAAGATGAAAAGGCGAGACCACTTTGGGCATAAAGTGGGGATTCGTCCTAAGGACCACCTTATCATGATGAAACCTAGTATAAGGTGGATGAGCCACTAAGGCCTGTAGTTCACTGATGCGACGAGCTGAAGTGACTGCAATAAGGAAAAGGACCTTCCAGGAAAGAAATTTCAAGGAGGTAGAGACCAACGGTTCAAAGGGTGGCTTCATCAGCTGACCCAGAACCAGGTTTAAGTCCCATGCTACCGGAGGAGGTCGAATGGGAAGTTTGGTTAGAGTCAGGCCTCTCATGAATCTTGCAATAAGAGGATGAGAGGAGACAGGTCGTTCATTTATAGGTTTTAAGGATGCTGCAATAGCACTCAAATGGACTCTTACTGAATTCGTCTTAAGGCCTGCATTAGAAAGATGCAGGAGATAGTCTAGTAGAGAATTCAAAGGAAGTGCTAGAGGGTCAAGACCCTGCTGAGCACACCAAATGGAAAAGCGTTTCCATTTGAAAGCATAGGAACGCCTCGTGGAAGGTTTCCTAGAGGCATGCAGGATATCTTGCACAGGTTGAGAAAGATTGAAGTTATGAAGGCTTAGGCCTTCAGTAACCAAGCTCTGAGGTGTAGGGACTTGGGGTTTGGGTGCCACAAAGTCCCCTCCTCCTGAGACAGAAGGTCTGGAGCAGCTCCCAGGTCCAGGGAGGGTCCCTGGGAGAGATGCAGAAGTAGAGGGAACCACACTTGGCGTGGCCAGCGTGGAGTTATGAGGATCATCGACCCGTGATCCCTCTGGAGTTTGAACAGAGTCTTGGGAATCAAAGGAATGGGTGGAAAGGCATATAGGAATTCCTGACCCCAATGCAGGAGAAAGGCGTCGTTGGCCTGAGCTCCCTGACACGGAGTCCTGGAACAGAACCGGGGAAGTTTGGCATTCCACGGACTTGCAAAGAGGTCTATGTCCGGAGTCCCCCATTCCTGAAAGATTCTGCGTATCTGGTCCCTGTGTAGGGACCATTCGTGTGGAAGCAGAACTCGACTGAGTCTGTCTGCCCGAGAGTTTTGAACTCCTGGAAGATACACTGCTAGAAGATGAATTTGATGCTCTCTGGCGAAGGCCCATAATCTGAGAGCTTCGTTGCAAAGCGACAGAGAGCCCGTCCCTCCTTGTTTGTTTATATAGAACATGGCCACCTGATTGTCTGTATGAACTAGGACAGTCAGGTTGACAAGGAGGGAATAGAAGACTTTGAGGGCAAAGTATATTGCTCGCAGTTCCAGGAGGTTGATATGAAGGGTGGTCTCCTGAGGAGACCAAGAGCCCTGAGTGGAGAGGTCTTGGAGATGGGCTCCCCACCCTGTTTGGGAGGCATCTGTTGTGAGGGTTGCTTGGGGCAACAAAGGTTGGAAGGGGGCCCCCACAACAGATTCTTGGTGGATACCCACCATTGGAGGGACCAAAACAGACGTTTTGAGGGTAGTATTTGGTCGGAGAGCGCTCCTGATGCTTGAGTCCACTGGGTGGCCAAGGTCCATTGAGCTGCTCTCATATGAAGACGAGCGTAGGGCACCACGTGCACCATGGAGGCCATGTGGCCCAGAAGTCGCAGCATTTCCCGGGCTGACATGTGACTGCTGGACTGAGCTTGGGAGGCCAAGCACAGCAGACGTTGGGCCCTGACCTGAGGTAGGTAGGCCCTTGCAGTGGTGGTGTCCAACCGGGCCCCTATGAATTCCAGAGACTGAGTAGGGATGAGTTGAGACTTGGGAAGGTTTACTACCAGTCCTAGATACTGCAGAATGCGCCTTGTGCGGTCCAGGGAAATCTGGGCCTCTGACTGAGATGGAGCTCGGATGAGCCAGTCGTCCAGATATGGGAATACAAAAATTCCCAGGCCTCTTAAAAATGCGGCTACAACTGCCATGCATTTGGTGAACACTCTTGGAGCAGAGGCTAGACCGAAGGGAAGTACTCTGTACTGGAAATGTTTTTCCTGAAACAGAAATCGAAGATATTTTCTGTGGGATGGGTGGATGAGTATATGTGTACGCATCCTTGAGATCTAGAGAACAAAGCCAATCCTGACTCTGAAGGTATGGAAGGAGAATGCCCAGAGAAAGCATTTTGAATTTCTCCTTGTAAAGAAATTTGTTCAATTCTCTCAGATCTAGAATTGGTCTGAAACCCCCTGTCTTCTTTGGTATTAGAAAATAAGGGGAGTAGAACCCTGTCCCTTGTTGAAGAAGAGGAACCTCTTCTATTGCCCCTTGGGCAAGGAGGGAAGAGACTTCCTGACCCAACAGGGCCAGGAGAGATGGGGGAGAATTGAACTGCCTCACCATGGTATGAGGAGGAAGGCTGGAAAAATGAAGTTTGTAACCCTCTCTGATGATAGACAGGGTCCATTGCTCTGATGTAATTTGCCCCCATCTGGGAGCAAAGTGAGCTAACCTTCCGGGAATGGTGAGGGGCTCTGGTTGTTCTAGAGCCAGAAAGGTTAAGTTCTCTAGGGGCAAGTCAAAACCCCTGAGGGGGTTGAGCCTGCTGGGGTGTAGCAGACGCCGCAGGCTTGGACCTTGCCTGTTTAGGTTGCTGACGCTTAGCAGCAAAGCGAGGCTGAGAAGATTGTTGGCCAGTATTTGTGGAAAATCTGGTCTTCTTGTAGTAAGGCCTCTTGAAAGACTTTTTCTTGGTAGGAGTAGAGGTAGACTTAGAAAGTCTATCTAAAGTAGCATTTTCTGCGTCCATTTGAGTGGCTTTAATTTGCCAGGCTTTACCAAATAAGTTCTCACCTGTACAGGGCAGATTCCGTAAGCCATCTAGGACCCAGGGTTCTAGGTCAGAGGCTTGGAGCCAAGCAAGTCGTCGGGCTGCAATGGCAATGCCCGAAGCTCTACCGGCACCCTCAAAGGAATCAAAGGCTGCTCTGTTGGAGAACTTAGAAACATCTAGAAGCTGTTTCACTAAAGAAATGAACTCCTCCTTTCTATCTTCAGGGATAAAGGGGGCAAAATGCTTTACCTTTAGGGCAAGTTCCCTTAGAAACATGCCCATATACAGACTGTATGAATTAATCCTGGCTATAAGCATACTAGCCTGGAAGATTTTCCTACCAAAAGAGTCTAGGGTCTTACATTCTCGCCCTGGAGGGGTAGAAGAGTGCCTTTTGGTACTCTTAATCTTTTTCAGCGCAGACTTCACAACAATGGAATGGTGAGGCAGCTGAGTTTTTTGAAAACCAGGAGGAGGGGGACCCGGTACATGGTGTCCAACCTACGAGAATGAGGAGACAATGTTAGAGGAGCCTCCCATAAGTCCATCAAGTGTTCTTGAAGGATTTCATGGATAGGCAGGGTAACTGCCTCTTTAGGAACCTTAGGGTATCCTAAAATATCCAATTTCTTTGATCTAGGTTCTTTCTCAGAGGATGTGGTAATAGAAAATCCTTTAGCTACTTCTATAATGAAGTCTTGAAAGGACAAATCCTCTGGTGGAGACATTCTCCTCTTTGGGGAAGAAGGCTCTTCAGGAAGAACAAGAGAGAGCTCATCAGAGTCATCAGAGGAGTCAAAATCCTCAGAGGAATCAGAGTATCCTCTATTCGCTTCCAACGCACGATACGCATACCGGTCGGTATCGACATCGGGCGTACTGGGCATGGGATCGGTATCGGGTGAAACCCCGGATCCGGCATGCACCGATCTGCGTTTGGAAGACGATGGCCTCGGTTCTGGTATGGAAGCCAGTACCGGAACCGGACCCGGAACCGCTGGATGCGGTACTGAGGGCGTCGCAGCCTTAATGAAAGCCAGGATGGCCTGCTGCATGGTCTGAAAAGTATTGTCCATAGACGCCACTGCTGCCTGGATGTCGGTACCGGCATGGGCCGGTACCCCAGAGCAGTCTAACAGGTGATCGGTCGAGGCCGTGCCATCGATGTCAACCTGTAACCCCATAGATGGTGCTTTGGAAGCCAGAGCTTCCCGCCGGGGTTGTTTGGCTGGGGCATGGTCCTCAGATTCAAAATTGAGAGCCTCTCGATACTTTGAAGGAGATTTGCTCTTTGAGGACCTGCCCGAAGGTTTGGTTACCTGAGATCCATCCGGAGAGGAAGACCTGGATGACTGTGATGCTGGATTATCTGAAGCAAACAGCACATGGAATTTGTTGGCCCGGTTCTGCAAACCACGTTTAGACATCTGGGAGCAGGATGGGCAGTCCGGAATGGAGTGGTCAGGCCCCAAACATTTAAGACACCAGTCATGGGTGTCTGTAACAGAAATAACAGCACTACACTTGGTACACTTCTTGAAACCAGGAGCTGGTTTCTCCATGAGGAGATTTTGTGTAGGCCTGAGGCCTAACAGAAGTCACCAAGTTGTGCTATAAAATAAAAGCTTTTTTTTTTTTTCTTTTTTTTTTTTAAGAAAAGAAAAGAAAAGAGAGACCGGCGGTACCGGTTTCGGTATGGGGAAGGCAGGTACGCGGTCTAAAGAAAGAAAGTAAAACAAGAATTTCTTCAGCGGTGACAGGAACACGACCTGCTGGCTCCGCGGAAAAAGAGAAACTGAGGAGAGCTGGTCAGGAAGGCAGGAAGGCAGCGCGCATGTGCAGTGGGAGGCCCCAAAAGCTTCCTTTCTGGGAAGCTGGGGAGCTTTCCCGCGCAGGCTCCGTCGGTTCCGACGAACCCATAAGTGAGGACTTATTCCTGCTTGTTCCTGGAGATAACTTTCTTCTTACTGAAGAATGGTTTCTTATAGGATTTTTTCCTTGCAGGATCAGCTGTAGATTTAGACAATCTATCCAAAGCGATATTGTCAGCATCTATCTCATTAGCTTTTTCCTGCCAATTCTTGCCAAAGAGATTCTCTCCTGTGCAAGGAATTTTCCCTAGATTATCCTGTACCCAAATTTCCAAATCAGATGCCTGGAGCCAGGCAATCCTACGTGCACCTATGGCAATAGCAGAGGTTCTGCTTATGCACTCAAAGCAGTCAAAGGCTGCACGATTCACAAACATGGAAACATCCTGGGTATGTTTGACAAGGGCGAGATAATCCTGCCTCTTATCATCAGGAAGGAGAGGTCTCAAAGCTCTAAATCTCCTGTGACCTCCTGATCCTATAAGAAAGCTTGGAAGCCTGGAAGGTTCGACGTCCAAAGGCATAAAGAGTCCTACGCACGTCCTGAAGTATTAGATGCATGCCTTTTTGCACTCTTTATCCTTCTCATTGCTGACTCCACCACCATGGAATGGTGTGGTAATTGAGTCTTCTGAAACCCAGGACAGGGAGGAACCCGACACATTATGTTGAGTCTTCGAGAGTGAGGAGATGTGGTTAGAGGTGTTTCCCACATCTTTGACATGAGATCATGCAAGATCTCATGAATAGGTAAGGTAGCTGCCTCTCTGGGAGCTTTAGGGTACTGCAGGATTTCTAATTCCTTTCCCTAGGCTCTTTTTCAGGAGCCACTGTGATGGAAAGACCTCGGGCCATATCTCAGATAAAATCCTGAAAAGGACATATCCTCTGGTGGAGACATCCTACGCTGAGGAGAAGATGAATCCTCAGGAAGAAGTACTCTGGTATTGGCAGAGCTTTCAGAGTCTTCAGACTCATCCAAGGATTTGAAGTATCTCCGATCCGGGTGATCGTGCAAGGCACGGTACCGGTACCGATCGAAGTCGGCATCGGAGTGGTCCGGTACCGACCTATCGATACCGGATGGATACGCATGACTCTGTTCCGGTAGAATACCTGCCAATGTTGATGCGGTCGGTGCCGGTACTAGTTGAATTGTCTGAAGCGGTTTCAAGGGCATCGAGGCCGTGAGAAGAGCAGTCAGACTGCGTTCAATAGCCAAGAATCTCTGGTCTATCGACGCTGCCGATGCTTGGGTATCGGTACCAGAAGAAGTGGCCGGTACCCCAGAGCATGGCACCAGTAGTTCTGCTGAGGTTGAAGCCTCGAGAACGTCCTGGAGCCCCGTTACTGTTTTGAAAGCCGAAGCCTCCCACCGGGGCAATTTTGCTGGTGAAAGTCCCTCAAGGGCAACGCCAGAGGCATCTCGCTGTCTAGAAGGAGATCTACCCTTTGAGGACCGGCTAGATTTATATTTAGTTACCTAAGATCCATGGGAGGAAGACGAAGCCCTGGACATCGATGCCACGGAGGCTGCATCAGAGGGAAAAAGGGTGCTAAGCTTAGGAGCTCGGTTCTGCCAGCCGCCTTTCGACATCATCCCACAGGCAACACACTCTGAAATAGAGTGGTCAGTACCTAAACATTTGAGACACCACTCATGGGTGTCAGTGACGGAGATGGTACCGCCACACTTAGAACACTTTTTAAAACCCGAAGCGGGTTTTTCCATTCTTAAGGAAAAGTTGGGCCTAGTGCCCAAAATGGCACGTAGCACCTGAAGAGAAAATTACTGGAAAGACTCCAGAAGAAAGTTTTGTTTTTTGTTTTTTTAAAGAAAAGAAAGAAGAACTGGCAGTACTGGTGTAGCGTCGAGGGAAGGCAGACGCGACCACAAAAAAGAAGAATAGAAGGGATTTTTTTCTGCGGTGACAGGATGTGCGACCTGTCGGCTCCGTGGAAAACGAAGAACTGGAGAGGGACAGTTGGGAAAGGCGGGAAGGCAGCATGCAGGTGCTGTGGGATGCTCCCAAAAGCTGTCCTATTGGACACTGGGGAGCGTTCCCACGCAGGCTCCGTCGGTACCGACGATACCCATATGTGAAGACTACATTCCTGCTTGTTCCTGGAGATAAGACTTTTTCTTTCAAATATTGAGCATTAGGTCTTGCTGGTACCTTTTACTTTAGATTCCCCTGCAAAGGTGTAATTAGACTTACCTGCTAATTGTTGTTCCTTGAGGAACTCCAATCCAGTCCTGCTCCTCTGGGTTGTATACCTCTTCCAGCAACTTGGAGACTGAGCATGTCATCTTTTGATTGCAATTGTCTCAGTATAAATACCGGAGGGACCATCCACAAGCTCCAGTAACCTATTAACAAAGCAGACTCACAGGAGCAACAAATACGTAGTTAAGCTTTAACCAAAAACAGATGGTAGCTTATGCAATGTAACTGACACCAAACTAAGGCATCCCCCAGTGGAGAAGTGACACCCCTTCCTCCAAAATGTGGAGACTTACCAGTGGCTCGTCCAGGCGACGGCACGCATCCATCACCGAGCAAGAAACAGACAACAGGTCCATCCTCACCCCTAACTTCCCCACATAACTTAAGATCCCTGGGCCTTTCTTAGACTCTGAATTTCTGCTTCAGGCCCCGGTACAGCAAAACTGACATGCAAGGAGGGATCCGGGACTGGACTGGAGTTCCTCAAGGAACAACAATTAGCAGGTAAGTCTAATTTCACCTTCCTTATCGTCCCTTCAGTCCAGTCCTGCACCTCTGGGCATGTAACAGAGCAGTATTTCTTCTCCTTTTCTCCTCCTAGGACAGCTGAATCAGCATGTTGTGACTTCAATGCAATAAATGTGGTGTTTTCATTCTGAGAAGAATCATTTGGAACCTAAGAGCTTACCCGATAGGGTACAAAATGAACAAAATCCACCACAGCTCCCACAAAGAATCAAACAGCCCAGGAACAAATGGATCACGGTGGGCTCTGCTAGGATGCAATCTGTAACGTAGAGACACCCTATACATCAAGAGATATCCCTGCATAATGCCTTCTCTGCCTTGGATAATGAGGGTGCCAAATACGTGGAAACTGAAGTGTCCTTAAATGAAAGACTCGATGCCAAATCTACTGATAATGCACCAAATAGGAAGAAAAAAATCACAAAACAGAAAACTACTACTACTTGGAGATTCCATCATCAGAGGCACTAACTTGGGAACACAGCTCAATGGAGAGAGGATGGTCAAATTGTTGGTATGGTTAGTGCAGAAAGTGAGCACTCCAAAACTGATGTTATCCACTTGGGCACAAATGACCTGGCTAGAAACAGTGCCTCTGCAGTTCAAAGGGACTTCCAGACTCTGGGAGAGAAACTCAAGCCCATTGTTAACACTATAGCATTCTCAGAAGTTCTACCTGTTCACGGTAAGGGGGCAGAAAGGCGGCATTGCATAAACAACTTTAATACATGGCTCCAAACCTGGTGCAAACAAGTAGGATTTAGATATATAGGCGACTGGGGAAACAAATGGAGCAACAAGAGACTATACTGTGCTGATGGACTACATGGAAAAGGATCCTAAGTGAAAAATTCAGGCAGTATATGGACAGGCATTTAAACTAGGGAAAGGGGGTGAAGGATGGAGGACAAGTTCAGGACGTCACTCCCAGCAAAACAAAATGACATTGGAAACAGCTACACTTTTAAAACACACATCACTAGCAAGTGGGAAGGGGCGTGTAGAACAAAATCCATGCAAAACACAGGCAAGCCAGTCAACAAATGCTGGAAAGCAATGAGCTCGTAGCCTAGCCAACAAAATTCCTGATCTGGAAGCCCTAATGGTGGAAATGGACTTGGACATAGTTTAACGAGTCGCATGAATGGGATAAAGCCATAGCTGGCTATAATCTATTTAGAAGAGATAGAGAGGGTAGAAAAGGAGGAGTAGCCCTATATGTCAAAAGCAATATTAAAGCTTCTGAAATGCAAGGGGCGTGGGGAAAAGAAGCAGCACTGTGGATTGTGTTGGAAAGAGGAAATGGCACTGTCATCCATACTGGTGTAATCTGCAGGCCTCCAACTCAAACCAAAGAAATGGATAGCGAATTGATTGCTGATATTGCAAAGATAGCCAAGAAGGGGGAAGTGATCATATTGGGTGACTTTAATCTACCCAATGTGGATTGGAGTATTCCTTCTGCAAATCTGGAAAGAAATAAAAAAAATTGTGGATGCCTTCCAAGATGCATTTCTTAGACAAATGGTGGTAGAACCGACGAGGGAGAGCTCAGTGCTGAGTTTAGTGTTCACCAACAGAGATAACGTGTCGAATATCTGGGTGGGTACCCATGTGAGCAGCAGTGATAATCACACAGTGTAGTTTGAGATAAAAGCAAAGGCAGAATCCAATCACAGCAAGCTCAAAGTCCTAGACTTCAAAAACATTGACTTCAGTAAAATGGCCAAATACTTGGAGTAGTTGACAGGGTGGGAGGGGATAAGGGAAGTGGAATTGTAATGGGCTAAATTAAAGGAGGCAATAAAAGGGGCAACAGATACGTATATAAGGAAAGTAAATAAAAACAAGAGGAAAAGAAAACTTATTTGGTTCTCCAAAGAAGTGGCTGCACAAATAAAGGCAAAAAACACAGCTTACACAAAATTCAAAAGTTTGCAAACAGAGGAACACAGAAAAGAATAAAGGGTCAAGCTAGAAGAGACAAAAAGAGAAATAAGGATAGCAAAATCAAAGGCAGAAGAAAAGATGGCTAAAGACGTGAAGTGTGGCAACAAAACCTTTTTTCAAGTATTTTATTTTTATTTATTTATTTATTTTATTTGAATAGTTTTTATATACCGCCATTTCCAAGGATCAACAGCGGTTTACATTACAACAACATAGTTATACAGTTAAACAGTTTAACGGTTAAACGGTTACATAGAAGTATATTTAGGAAAGGAGCTTTAACGGTTAAACGGTTACATAGAAGTATATTTAGGAAAGGAGAAAAACCAAAGGTGGAATTGCAGGACTCAAAAGTGCTGGGAACGGATTTGTGGAAAGTGACAGTGAAAATGCAAAAATGCTAAACAAATACTTCTGCTCTGTTTTTATTAGAGAAAACCATGGAGAAGGAACACCTGTGATTCCCAAATATACAAATGGAAATGGAGTAGATACCATACCATTCACAGAAGATGATGTGTTAGAACAGCTTGCAAAACTGAAAGTGAACAAGGCCATGGAACTGGATGGGATACATCCCAGGATACTGAAAGAGCTCAGAGAGGTTCTTGCAGGGCCTTTAAAGGATGTTTTTAATGGAGACAGGAGAAGTTCCACAGGACTGGCGAAGGGCTGATGTGGTACCTCTTCACAAAAGTGGCAGTAGGGAAGAAGTGACAAACTACAGGCCAGTAAGCCTTACCTTGGCAGTGGAAAAAGTAATGGAGGCGCTACTGAAAGAATCAATAGTGGACTTCCTCGAAACCAACAGATTGCATGATCTGAGACAACATAATTTTACCAAAGGACAATCTTGCCAAACAAATCTGATTGAGTTCTTTGACTGGATGACCAGAGAACTAGATCAAGGGTATGCGATGGACATGATCTACTAGATTTCAGGAAAGCCTTTGATACTGCTCCTCATAGGAGGCTTATCAATAAACTCAACAGCTTGGGGATGGGTCCCAAGGTGGTGAACTGGATCATAAATTGGTCGACAGACAACAGAAGATGACAAACGGAACTCAGATGAAAGGAAGGTGATTAACGGTGTGCCCCAGGGTTCAGTCCTGGGACCAGTACTCTTCAATGTATTTGTGAGTGATATTGCTGAAGGACTGAATGGAAAAGTCTGTCTTTTTGCAGATGACACGAAAATCTTCAACAGATTGGACTCCCCTGACGGAGTGGATAACATGAGGAAAGATCTACTAAAGCTGTAAGAATGTCTAATGCTTGGCAGTTAAGATTTAATGTGAATAAGTGCCATGTCATGCACTTGGGAAGCAGAAATCCAAGGGAATTGTATGTGATAGGGGGCGAGAGGTTGGTGTGCACGGACCAGGAGAAGGACCTCAGAGTGATTTTTTCTGAGGTTCTCAAGGTGGTGAAAGAGTGTGACAAGGCGGTGGCAGAAGTCAAAAGGATGCTTGGTTGCATACAGAGAGGAATTACCAGCAGAAAGGAGGAGATACTAATGGCATTGTACAAGTTGCTGGTGAGGCTTCACTTGGAATATTGTGTTCAGTTTTGGAGACCATATCTCGCAAAGGACATAAAAAGGCTGGAAACGGTTCAGAGACCAAAATGATTTAGAGCCTGCGTCAGAAGACTTATGAGACTTGAAGACTTAAATATGTATACTCTGGAGGAGAGGGGGGACAGGGGAGATATGAGTCAGACCTTTAAATACTTAAGGAGAAAGCAAACCTTTTCCAAAGGCAGGGAAGCTGTAAAACTAGAGGGCATAACATGAAGCTGCAAAGGGGTAAACTGAAAGGCAATGTCAGGAAATACTTTTTCACTGAAAAGATGGTGGATGCTTGGAGTGCCCTCCCGATGCATATTTCAGTAAATAGGGGTGAACTACACAGAGCGGTGGGTACACCCCTAAATAAGGGCATGGGGAGGGGTGACCTGCATGGAGCGGCAGGTGCACCTACTCTTGCCGCCTTGCTGGGCATACTAGATGGACCATGCTGGTCTTTATCTGCCGTCATGTACTATGTTACCATGTTAGTATATTCAACGGGAGGGGCCTGCCAAACCAGCCTGAAACACCGCCGATCCAAAACAGGCATCCCCTGCTGCCTGGACGTCCAGACGGTAATGCTTAACAAAGGAATGCACCTTACAAATCTCAACCGGCGACATCAAGCTATACTCTGCCCAGGAGGCCATCTGAGCTCTTGTGGAATGAGCCTGCAACCCTGCTGACACTGGTTTACCTCTTAAGACATATGCTGACACGATAGCTTCCCTGATCCACCTGAAAATAGAGGCCTTAGCCGCAGCTTCCCCCCTTCGCGGACTTCCAAACAATACAAATAGACGGTCCAACTTGCGGAAAACCACCATCCTCTTCAAGTATCGCCACAGAGCACACCGTGCTTCCAGGAGGCATAAGTGTGGCCCGGCGGAATCATTCTCACCTCTCCCGAGAACCGGCAAGATGATGGTCTGGTTCACATGAAAAACCGAAACCACCTTGGGCAAAAAGGGCGGAACTGGCCTCAGGACCACCTTCTCAATGGAAAACAACAAACTGCTCCCAGCAAAATAATGTCTGCAGCTCTAAAATCATGTGGGCGGAACATATAGCCATGAGAAAAACTGTCTTGAGGGTTAGATCCTTAGCAAAGATCTGCTCAGTGGCTCAAAAGGCTTCCTTACCATCACTTCTAGCACCAAATTGAGATCCCACGGCGGCACTACTATCCTCCTTAACAGACGGAGAAGTGTCACTGCCCTTAGGAACCTTCTTATATCAGGATGCATCCACGCTACCCCTTGGACCTTCCCTCAGTAACAGAAAATAGCCGCCAGTTGAACCTTCAAGGAACTCGCTGTCAGGCCTTTATCAAAACCTTCCTGCAAAAATGCTAAGATGTCCGACACAGAAGCTTTGGACGGTCATATCTGTCTGTCTGCACACCACGCTTCGAAGATGCGCCAGATCTGAATATAGGCAAGAGAGGTAGATGATCTCCTGGCCTTCAACAACGTAGAGACAACTGTGGCCGAATAACCCTTCATCAGCCACATCCTCTCAAGAGCCAAGCCATAAGCACGAATCGATCTACTTGCAGCATGCGCACCGGCCCCTGCATTGGCAGATCCTCCCGCATCGGGAGACGCCATGGATGACCCTCCAATAGCCGCATGAGGTCTGCATATCTCGGCTGTCTTGGCCAATCCGGAGCAATGAGAATCACCAGGCCCCAATGAGCCTTGATCCTCTGTACGACCTGCCCTATTAGAGTCCACAGCGGGAACGTGTACAGAAGCCCTTCCTCGGGTCACTTCTGCATTAGGGTGTCCAGCCCTTCCGACATCCTCTCTTGCCATCGGCTGAAGAAACAACCGTTTTTTGCGTACTCGAAGGTTGTCATAAGGTCCATGAACTGAACGACCCAGCAGTGCACTACCTTGGTGAACACTTCCCGATTGAGCATCCACTGTCCGGGATCCACTCGCACCCAACTGACAATCTGCCATCATGTTGTCCCCCGCTACATGCGCCGCCGACAGTGTCTGAAGGTGTTCCTCGGCAAAGCTTAATAGCCTGTCTGACTCCTCCACCAAGGATGCACTGCTCATGTCCCCCTGGTGATTGATGTCGGCTACCGTGATTGCATTGTCTGAAAAGACTCATACTGCCGTCCCCTGCAACCAGGGTTGGAACCTCTGGAGTGCCAGGACCACTGCCCGCATCTCCAACCTGTTGATCAACCAACCCATCTCCTGTGTTCTCCACCGCTCCTGGGCAAAGTGCCCTTCACAATGGGCCCCCCAGCCAGACATACTGGCATCAGTCATTAACAGAACCCATGATGGCAACTCAAGAGGCATACCGTTCTCCAGGATCCCTGGGCGAAGCCATCATGGAGCACTCGCTTGATCTCCGGCAAGCAGGAAAGTCTCTGAGCCAAAGGATTAGTCTGGTGCGACCACTGTCGGAGCGAGGCCCTCTGCAGCGGTCACATGTGGGCCCGTGCCCATGGTATAAGTTCAAGAGTGGCCATCATGGTCCCCAGGAGCTGCAGAAAGTGCCAGGCTGTAGGTTCGATCCTGGCTAGAAACTGTCGTACCAGCCTGCAAAGCCCTTGCGCTTGCTGCACCAGAAGAAATACTTTCCCTGCATGCGTATCGAATCACTCCCCCGGGTACCTGAGGTCCTGTGAGGGGGTCAGCCAGCTCTTGGCCACCCAGCCTAGACTCTGCAGAAACTGAACCACTTGGGCCGTGGCTTGCTCACTTTTGCCTCTCTACTTTGCCCGAATCAGCCAGTCGTCGAGGTACGGATGTATCAGGGCCCATTCCTTGCAAAGCACCACCACCATAACCTCGGTGAAGGTGCACGGTGCCGTTGTCAGACCGAATGGTAATGCCCAAAACTGGAAATGCCCCATAGGGACCGCAAACCTAAGGAACTGCTGATGCTCCTACCATATGGAATGTGCAGGTACGCTTCTGACAGGTCGAGAGATGTAAGGAAATTGAAATTATACTTACCTGGTAATTGTAGTTCCTTGAGTGACGACAGTTTAGTCCTCCACCTCTGGGTTGTGCACCTCCTCCTGCAGCTTGGAGACTGGCATGTCAAACTCGTGACATCACTGGATGTACCCTGTTGGAATCTCCCATCAGCCCCAGTGAACTATTGACAAAGCAGACTCAAAAGAGCAACAAACAAGTAGCCAACATCATTTTATTTATTTATTTATTTACTTCTCTTATATACCGCACTATTAAAATCAGTGCGGTTTACAATTGAACAAAAAACATACTGCAATGTCACACGACAATTGAGTTTTTACATTGAACATGGACGAGATAATAATAATAGCGATAATAATAACGAGATAATAATCATAACACTAATCTTATCTTAAATGAAAGGCACAACTAAAAACAAGAAAGTTATGCCACCCTTAACCTCCCCTTACAAGACAGGGGGTGAAATTTTACCAATTTATCCCTCTACCCCCTGCTGAACCACAGCCTAGGAAAGGGATAGCCTTAATAAGCATGAAAAACAACAAAGGAGAATTGGAAGGCAGCAGTCGCCTGAAAACCTGCCAGACGCTCAATAAACTTGCCCTGTTAAGAAAAAACACAGACCCTGGGTGGGATTGAGGACTAAACTGTCGTCACTCAAGGAACTACAATTACCAGGTAAGTGTAATTTCAATTTCCTATCATTCCTCCAGTTTAGTCCTCCACCTCTGGGATGTAACAGAGCAGTACTAATGGGCGGGACCCTTCCATCCAGCGCGCAGCACCGCCGACCCGAAACAGGCATCATTCGCCGATAGTGCTTACTGAAGGTATGAAGCGAAGACCAAGTGGCCGCTCTACAAATCTCAACCGGTGGCACCAGGCTGTATTCCGCCCAGAGTGAACTCTTAGCCCCACAGGCGCCGGACAACCCTGTAAAATATAGGCTGAAACAATCGCTTCCTTAATCCACCGGGAAATGGAAGCTTTCTCTGCCGCCTCCCCTTTCCGTGGACCCCCAAACAATACAAACAGATGATCTGATTTGCGGAACGACGCAGATACCGCCAAATACCGACGCAACACCTTCTTCACGTCCAAGCGACGCAACCCACGAACAGAAGAATGGTCTGCCTCCGCCTGCAAGACTGTCAAAGACACCGCCTGATTCAAATGAAACGGGGAGGCCACTTTTGGCAAAAAGGAAGGAACTGGCCGCAGAACCACCTTTTCTCTGGAAAAACTCAAAAAGGGTTCTCTACAGGATAGGGTCTGTAGCTCAGAAATGCGCCACGCCGAACAAATAGCTACCAAAAATACCGTCTTCAACGTCAAATCCTTGATGGAAGCTTGGCTCAAAGGCTCAAAGGGACTCTTTACGAGCGCCCCCAAAACCAAGTTGAGATCCCACGGAGGAACCGAAACCCTACCCGAGGGACGCATTCTGGAGACCGCTTTAAGGAAACGCACCACATCCACGTGAGTTCCTAATGACAATCCTTGGACCTTACCTCTATAACATGCAAGGGCTGTCAAGTGAACTCCTAAGGAACTGGCGGCCAAGCCTTTCTCAAATCCGTCCTGCAGAAAACTCAATACGCACGGCACGGAGACCGTAGCTGCGCGGACTTGACACCTGGAACACCAGTCTTCAAATATGCGCCAAATGCGCACATAAGCCAACGACGTCAACTATTTCCGCGCCTGCAGTAAGGTCGCAATAACTGCTCTGGAATAACCCTTCCTTCTTAACCTTGCCCTTTCAATGGCCAGGCCGTAAGCGAGAACCGATCCACTCGGGGCATTAGAAGCAGACACTGCCGCAGCAGGCTCGGAGAATCCAGAAGCCTCCATGGAACCCCATCGAGCAACCTCACCAGGTCAGCATACCACGGATGCCTGGGCCAGTCCGGGGCCACCAAGAGCACTCGTCCCCGATGAGCTCTATCCGCTGAACTATGCGACCGATGAGAGCCCACGGAGGGGTGGTTGCTGACGTTTGGTTGAAAACTGACCTGCAGAAGATGCCTGCTGACCGCAAGCAGGATAAAATCTTTTCTTTTTAGAACAAGGTGTTTTCTTGAACAACTTTTTCCTAACAGGATCAGCAGTAGACTTGGATAGTCTATCCAAAGTGGAATTTTCAGCACCCATTTCATTGGCTTTTTCTTGCCAATCTTTACCAAACAAGTTCTCACCAGTACAAGGGATATTTCCCAATTTATCTTGTACCCAGAGCTCTAAATCAGATGCTTGGAGCCAAGCAATTCTACGTGTACCTATGGCAATAGCCGAGGCCCTGCTTATACATTCAAAGCAGTCGAAGGCTGCACAGTTGGAGAATTTAGATACATCTTGGGCATGTTTGAGCCAAGTGAGAAACTCCTGCCTCTTATCGTCTGAGATGAAAGGACTTAGTTTGTAGGTGATCAATAACTTCCTTTAGGAACATTCCCATGTAAAGACTATAGGAACTGATTCTTGCATGCAAGCATGGAAGCTTGAAAGACTCTACGTCCAAAAGCATCTAGAGTTCTGCATTCACGTCCTGGAGGATTAGAGGCATGTCTTTTTGCACTTCTAATCCTTCTCATAGCAGATTCCACCACAATAGAGTGGTGAGGAAGCTGAGGTTTATGGAAACCAGACAAGGAGGGACACGATACATAGTATCTAACCTACGAGAATGAGGAGAGGTGGTAAGAGGTGTTTCCCACATCCTCAGCATGAGATAATAGAGAATCTCATGAATGGGTAGGGTAGCTGCCTCCTTAGGAGTTTTAGGATATTGTAAAATATCCAACTCCTTGGCCCTTGGCTCTGCCACAGTAATGGAGAGGCCCCGAGCCACCTCTCGGATGAAGTCTTGGAAAGACATGTCCTCTGGAGGAGACATCCTGCATTTAGGGGAGGACGACTCCTGTGGAAGCATCATCGCTGCATCGACAGAACTTTCAGAATCCTCAGATTCTTCTGAGGAATCGAAGTATCGCCTGTCTGGATGCTCCTGCAGAGCCCGATACCTGTACTGAGCAAAATCGGTATCGGGAATAACCGGTACCGGGGAATCGGTACCGGCGGGCATCGAAGGACAGGGTACCGGCATAGCAGGCATCGATGCCGATGTCGATGTCGATGCTATCGGTACCGGCTGCGATACCGATACCGATGCTGGTGCCGGTACCGGTGGAGTTGTCTGTCGCGGTACCAAGGGCGTCGATGCCACAAGGAAAGCCGCTAGACTGCGTTCTATGGACAGAATTCTCTGGTCCATAGACGCTGCCAATGCCTGGAAATCGGTACCGGTAGAAACTGCCGGTACCCCAGAGCATGGCATCAGGAGATCTGTTGAGGCCGAGCCATCGAGAACATCCTGGAACTCCGATGATGGTGCTTTGGAAGCCGAAGCCTCCCGCCGGGGTAATTTTGCCGGTGCAGAATCCTCGAGGGCAACGCCAGAGGCATCTTGATGCTTAGAAGGAGATCTACCCTTTGAGGACTGGCTAGACTTATGTTTAGTTAACTGAGATCCACGGGAAGAAGCAGCAGCCCTGGAAGACGTCGATGCCACCGAAGCCGCATCAGAGGGAAACAGGGTACTGAGCTTAGCAGCTTGGTTCTGTCGACCCCTTTTAGACATCATAGCACAGGACACACAATCTGTGATGGAGTGGTCAGGACCTAAACATTTTAAACACCATTCATGGGTGTCAGTGACGGAAATGGTACCACCACATTTTGTGCACTTTTTAAAACCTGAAGCAGGACTTCCGGTATGGCGCTGAGCTGATTGGACGCAAGTAGATCGGCTCCGGGCACCCACCCTGCAAAACGGCAATATAATCTCCCAACTGGATACCGAGTGCCCCCAGCTGGCTTGACAAATAGTAAGGAGAACGGCGGGAATAGTGCAGAGCCGTCTCCGTTGCTTGGGAGCAGCCCTATGGCCATGAAAATAACAAAGAGAAAGCGCACGCGGGGCCCTGACTCCAAAATGGCCGAAGGAGCACCTAAAAGCCCCTCTTCGGATGGCGAGCACAGCATGGTGGCAGAGGTGAGCGCGGCCATTGTGAAAGCGCTGGATGAGCGCTTTTGTGAACTGGGGGGCCAGTTGAGCACGGTAGCCCAAAAAATCGCCGACTTCACGGGCAGAATGGAGCATGCCGAAGAACGACTCTCTGGCATGGAGGACGCCCAGCACTCCCTCACCGCAAGAGTGTTAGCCCTTGAAACCTTAGTGAAACAACAAGGTGACAAACTTGAAGACTTAGAGAACAGGGGGCGCAGAAAAAACCTACAATTTGTCGGGGTTCCCGAATCCGTCGCGGATAATGCCCTAAGTACCTCTCTGAGTGGATGGCACAGCTTGTGGAGGGGACGGTGGAGCTCCTTATTCATCTTGAGCGTGTACATTGGTTGGGCCCGCTTCTTAGACTACCGCCAGAAGGAAACAGTGCTGCGGATGGCCCGATCCAAGCGGGGACGCGTGGCTGGAGGGGCGCAGCTTCTGGTGTTCCAGGACTATTCGCAGCTTATGAGCCAACAGCGTACAGCCTTTTCTGCAATTTGCGCCCAGCTGGCAAACCGGGACATAAGATTCTCTCTGCTATACCCTGCAAAACTCCGGGTGGAACACCGGGGGCGAACGAAGTACCTGGGGACCCCAGAAGAGGCACACACGTGGCTGGGCCAGATGGAGGAGCCTTCCGCGGCAACGCCTTGACGCCGCCGGTACAAGCTTTGGGACTGTGGTCTTACTTGTGCGCTGCAGGCCAGGGGCTGGCGAACTGCTTCTGCTAGGCCTGCAGAGCGTGAAAGTGGACTTTGTGCTTTGGACTCTTTGCGCTTAGAGCTGATTAGGGATATTGACCCATGTTGCTATGCCCTAGCTAGGGGGGCCAGGGGCTGCGCAGCTTTGTAATAAAGCGCACCTTCCTTGGCTTTTGTTGTTTTGTGCACCAGAGGTGTGCTACACTGAGTGCTCGTTTTTTCGTTCTTTGTTCTCTGTTTCCCTCTCCCTCTTTTCTTCCCTGTCCCTTTTCTTTCTTTGAAGGGGGTTCTCTTACCCCCTCCCCTTCTCCCGTGGGGGGATGGGGCCGGGTGGCCTGGACGGTCTGGAATGGAGCGGGGGGGGGAGGGGAGAGGGTGGGAGGCTTGTAGGGGTTGGGAGGTTAGGGGGAGCTGGCTTCACGGTCCCTCATCGGGTCCTGGAGATCTCCAGGGGTCCCTATACTCCCTCCTAGATTGGCGGCAATGGATGCTCTTTTGGCAACCCCTGACAGCCTCCACCATTTGAGGTATGGGAATTACTCCAGGGCTCTTCATGGATTTCCCTTTACATACTTTTCTTCTCCTCTTGAACTGCAGCCTGGGGGGCTGCGTGATGAGTGCACTGACGATACGTCTATTAGTACTCCTCATGTGCTTTTTGGATCAACGGGGCATGCCCTTCCCCACTAGTGTTTTTATAGGCCTCGGCGCGGGGGGGTAGGCTGGTGGCGGACAGGCGAGTAACAGCTATGCGCTGCTCAGCTCTGTGCACGATTGGCGGTTGGGGGAACGGGCTGAGGGAGGTCCTGGTACCTTCTTCTTCGCCTCCCAGCCCCTTTAGGCCTGCTCTTGGCTTGCCCCCTCCTGCCCCTGGGTGTACATGTGCATGGCCCCCTTTGCCAGGTACTGGGAGTCGGGGAGGGGTGGCTCGGTTGCTGGGATGGGGGAGGGTGAGTGTGTAGTCTTTCCTTTTCATCCATTGCCGCGGCAGTTCAGCTGGGGAGGGTGTGCAGATGGTCCTTGGTATAGATTGTTGAGGGGTTGAAGGCCCGGGACCGGGGGGGCTACAACTAGAACTGGGGTGTGTCAGGGGAGCGGGGAGGGAGACGGGCGGCTGGAGGGGTGGTCGGAGCGCGTCAGAAGGGTGGACCCGATAGCCATAAGAAGTCACCAGCCCACGGTAGGCTGGAGGTACCACTTAGGGTGAGGAAGGGGGGTTGTAAGGGGGGGCGCGGGGTTGTAAGGAAGAGGGGGTGGTGGGTGGTGTGGGAGGGGGGGATTGGGGGGGTTCAGCTTGGGAGGGGGGGATTGGGGGGGTTCGGAATATCTGTTGTTGGCTGGGTATGTCTGGGAAGCTGGCTGGAGGCTTGCACTTGTGTGTGTGGATATGGCCGCTCTGGAGTGTTCGGATGCGGGTGGAGTGGTGCGGGGCCCTTGGCTGGGGGGGGGGGTCTACGCCTGGTGGAGTTTTGGAACTCTGCTCTTTGGCACTCTTATTACCTACAATGCTATGAGTAGTGGACTTCGCTTAGCGTCCTGGAATGTATGTGGCTTGGGATCTCCGGTGAAGCGATTTAAAGTACTTCAGCACCTGAAACGTCAGAGACTTGGGGTTATGATGTTGCAGGAAACTCACCAGACGGCAGTGGAGCATGCTAAGCTGGTCAGGGGCCACGTTGCTCATGCTTATGGGGCCCCTGCTGTTGGTAAGAAGCGGGGTGTGATCATTCTAATCGCCAACTCGATGGATTGGAAGGAGGAGCGTGTGGGTTTCCGATGTGGACGGGAGATACGTGTGTGCTTGGGGGCGGTTAGAGGGGAGGAAAGTGGCACTGTGCTCGGTGTATGGGCCTAATGGATATGAGGCCCGCTTTTATCAGGACCTCACACGGCTTTTGGCGGACACTAGTGGATATCAGGTTATATTGGGTGGCGACTTTAATGAAGTGTTGGACGTCAGCCTGGATCGTTCGGGGGTGGCCGTGAGCGGGAATAAGCGGGGCCGCCGGCGCTTGTGGGGGCTCTGTGAGGCGCACAAGTTTCTGGATATTTGGCGACTCCTTCACCCCGAGGATCGGGATTATACCCATATGTCTAGAGCCCATGGAACGTGGTCCCGTATTGATTACTTTTTGATCTCGGACTCGCTACTCAGCTGTGTCTCGAAGGCAGAGATTGGGTCGTCTATTCTTTCGGATCATGCGATGGTACTGCTCGAGCTGCACGGTCGTAGTCCAGCCAGGAGTCGGCTTTGGAAATATCCTCTGGAACTCTGTGGAGACGTACATTTTGAAGCCTATCTGCGGGACCGCTGGAAGGAATACTTGGCCTTTAATGATCAGGCCAGAATATCTCCCGCCCTGCTCTGGGAAGCGGGCAAGGCGGTCTTGCGAGGAGAAATCATTAGCTATCATAGTCTTCGACGGAAGCGGTTGAACCAACGGATTCTCGTGCTTGAGAGGGCTCTGGGTAGGGCGAGGAGGGTGGTGGCGGGGTGCGGCTCGGCCCCCAACCGACGTAAGATGAAGGAGTTACAGGCGGAGTTGGAGATGCTCCTCCATTGGAGAGCTCAAAAATCTATGTTATATTATAGATATAAGCTGTACCTACATGGGAATAAGGCGGGGAAGCTGATATCTTCTCTGATGAGGCCCGCAGGGGGTCCACGGCAGATTGGGGCTATCAGACATGCTGACGGGACTATTCGGCAGGAAGTGGTGGATATAGAGAATGTCTTCATTGAATTCTTTCGGAAGCTCTATGCGAGCGATGGGGATAAGGATCTAGAGGGCCGCAGTTTTCTTGGTGGCTGCTCTTTGCCACGGATTTGTGAGGAGCATTTGGAGGTCCTCAATCGGCCCATTTCGGGGCGGGAGGTCCAGCTCGGAATCAAGAACCTGAAGAATGGGCGGGCACCTGTGGTGGATGGGTTTCGTAATGAATTTTATAAGGTCCTGGGGGACGCCCTAGTGGCTCCCCTGGTGGGGTACTTTGAGGATTTGGTGCAGCTGGGACAATTCCCGTTTGAAGCTAACAAGGCTCTGGTCACCATCCTACCTAAGCCGGGACGGGACCCACTTCTGCCGGGCTCCTACCACCCCATCTCGCTTCTTAATGTTGACATCAAGCTTCTAGCTAAGATCATGGCAGACCGGCTGGCACTCTATTTGCCGACTCTAGTTCACAGGGACCAGGTGGGATTCGTGCGGGGGCGCCATGCAGCGTATAGTCTGCAACGTATCTTACTTTCGATCAGTGCTGGGCGGTTGGCGGGGGGCCAATCCTTACTTATCAGTTTCGACGCTGAAAAAGCATTTGACCGCGTTTCCTGGGGCTTTATGTATCAAGTCCTGGCGGCAATGGGGCTAACGGGTTTCTTTGTGGATGTGGTCCGATTATTATATGCCGATCCCATAGGGGCTGTCCTGGTGAATGGGAGCATGTCTGCGGATTTTAACATTCAGAAGGGCACCTGGCCAGGGTTGCCCGTTGTCCCCCCTTCTCTTTGTTCTGACACTGGAGCCCCTACTGATTCATATTCGGGCCTCCTCCCAATTCTGTGGTATTCGAATGGGACGGGAGGAGTTTAGGGTGGCAGCTTTCGCCGACGACTTGTTGGTATATTTGGGGGATCCTCATACTGGGTTGCCTAGGTTGCTGCAGCTTATTCGTGACTATGGGATACCTTCCGGATTTCGCCTTAATCTTGATAAATCGGAGGTGCTGCTCGTGGGGTCAGCAGGGCAACCAGGTTGGCCAGGGGAATTCCCCCTGAAATGGGCGGCGGGTCACTAAGTATTTGGGCATTTACTTGCCGGCGAATCTGGGAGATCTTCACCATCTTAACGTCTCAAAAATCCTCAGCGCAGTAGCGGTCAGCGTGGATAAGTGGCATGACTTGCCGCTATCCTTAGGGGGTCGGGTAGCCTTATGCAAGATGGCCATCTTCCCCAAGATACTATATCCGCTTCAGATTCTCCCGTTGTTCTTAAAACGCTCGGATCTTCGTCAGCTGACACGCCTATTCAATCGGTTTTTGTGGGTCGGTCGTAGGCCACGGGTGCGCTTGGCGGTCCTTCAGCAGCCTTGGGCACTGGGTGGAGTAGGTTTCCCGGATATACAGAAATATAATATTGCTTGTTTGTTGCGGTGGACTCGGGATTGGATATGGGATTTAGAAGATTGTTCCCCCCTAGGGTTGCTTGGTGCTGCGGTCCATCCTTTACATGTCAGATATCTTCTGCATGCCGAGCGTGTTCGGGGACTGTCTGACGATCTTCGGAAGACCATCTTGGATCCTGTGCGGAAAGCGTGGAGGTACTTTTGTTCTGGGCATAAGATCTCGGCGACTTATACGCCCTATCTTCCTATTAGGGGGAATGCTGAGTTTGTACCGGGCCTGGGGAGGTCCCACTTTGATGGCTGGGAAGCGTCCGGTGTGGTGAATTTGGAGCACATGCTGACATCCGAAGGGGGGATGACTGCCTTTTCCGTATTATGTCAGCAATACCCCTTGCGGGGCACGGACATTTTCCAATATGCGCAACTCCGCAATTATATTCGTGGGGTCTCAGGCGGGGCCTTACGGGGGGAGGTATGCTCGGTCATTGAGTTGGCACTTTTGGGGGGAGCGTCAGGGGCACGCGTGTCAGGACTATACAAAATGTTGTGGGAGGAGGCACTGCCTCTTGGTGTGGGTGAGTTAGCAGGGGCCTGGGCCGTTGATCTAGCCAAAGGGATTAGTAATGAGGAGCTAGTTGGTGGTTTGAGCGCTATTCCCTCTCTAAGTGTGATGGTGCTCCATAGAGATACCCAGTATAAGATATTGCGCCGACTGCACTTTGCCCCTCTCCGGGCATGGCGCACCGGGGTAGGGGATAGCCATGGTTGCCCGCGATGTAGTACACCCCGGGCTACCTTGGGTCATATGTTTTGGCATTGCCCAAGCGTTCAGTTGTACTGGGGGCAGGTCTCGTCGTAGCTGGCCGGTTGCCTGCGGCAGCCTATCCTTTTGACTGCGAAGAATGCTGTGTTGGACTTGTGGGAGGGGGACTGGGGGAGCCGGTTGGGGCAGGGGGGCCTGTGCTGGATCCGGTTAGTCTTGATAACTGCTCGTGTGCTTGTACTACGACATTGGTTGGATGTTCGGGGGCCCACATTTGGTGCATGGAGGGTACAATTGCACAAACTTCTGCTCATGGAGATGATGCGTGCTCGTGGGAGAGAGCGGGACTGGAAGCGTTTTCTGGTGGCCTGGGGGCCTCATCTGCACACGCTGCCCTGGAGGGCTCGCAGTCGAATCCTGAGTGGTCCCTGAATACCCGACTTTGTAAGTTTCCCTATCCATGCCTCTGGGGATGGCCGGCTGTCCCCTGGGAAGGCGGCTTCCAGGCTGAGTAGAGAGGCGGGGGTGGGGGTGGGGAGGGAGGGGGGGTATAGGGTGAATTTATCAGGGTACTGGCCGTTTAATGGTGGGGTTGGGCCTGGGAGAAGAACTCACCCAGGCCTGCCCATGTTCCTCTCACTTTTTACTGCTATGGTGGCCTAGGGTGCTTTGTGGTTTGGTTGGTTTGCTTGCTCTTGGGGGGGGAGGGGTTGAGAGGGGTGGGGGGTATATTATTATTCCTATTATTACTATTATTATTACTGTTATTACTAGTGCTATTAATCTTATTATTGGTATTATTATCAATGTTAAGATTACTACTATTACTATTATTATTGTTGTTATTGTTGTCACCACGGCTACACTTAATGTCACAGCGGCATTTCTCTAATCTTTGTACTTTTTCTCTTTCTGTTCCCCTATGGGGGTTTCTGAACTGTGCGGACGACCCCTGCACTGTATCTTATGGTACTGTGACCTTGTTCGTGGAGCTGTGTGTGTTGTTTTCTGGTTGTTTGAATAAAAAAGATTTAAACATAAAACCTGAAGCAGGTTTTTCCATATGAAGGAAAATGTTTGGGCCCTAAGGCCCAAAAAGACAGGTACACCTGAAGAAAAGAATAGATAAATTATTATTTATTTCTTTTTAAAGAAAAGAAATACCAGTGGTACCGGTAGAGCGTCGGGGAAGGCAGACGTGACCACAAAAAGAAATAAAAAGGAAATTCTTCTGCGGTGACAGGAACACGACCTGCTGGCTCCGCGGAAAAAGAAGAACTGGAGAGAGGCAGTTGGGAAAGGTGGGAAGGCAGCACGCAGGCGCTGTGGGATGTTCCCAAAAGCTTTCTGATTGGACGCTGGGGAGCGTTCCCGCGCAGGCTCCATCGGTACCGACGATACCCATATGTGATGACTAGATTCCTGCTTGTTCCTGGAGATAATGAATTTATACCTAGAAGCCCCAAAGTACGTCAATTGACACACTCAATTGTCTTGGATGTGTCAATTGACGTACTTTGGGGCTTCTAGATATATAAATTCAAGTTCCCACTAGGTGGCGCATCTCAATCACTGTTTACAGTTTTACTCCGACATTACAAACAATAAACACACGATGACGTCATGTAAATACGTCACATACTGCATGTATTTAACAAATAAGTAACTTCACATTAATTCGCATCTGCATTTCATGCTAAACGCAGTCATCGTGATAATGCGTAAATTGACACACTTTGGGGTTTCTAGGTAAAATTCCTTTTGGGGCTTCTAGTGTTAAAGTAGCTAAACAGGTAGAAAAGGAAATGGCAAAAGCTAGAAGGATGCTTGGGTGCATACGGAGAGGAATGGCTAGCAGAAAAAAGGAGGTGATAGTGCCTCTGTATAAGTCTTTGGTGTGACCTCATTTGGAGTATAGTGTGCAATTCTGGAGACCGCACCTTCAAAAGGATATAAATCGGTTGGAGTCAGTACAAAGGGTGGCTACTAAAATGGTTAGTGGTCTTCATTATAAAGCATATGACGACAGACTTAAGGATCTTAATCTGTACACCTTAGAGGAAAGGCGGGATAGAGCAAACAGTCCCTCTCTAGACCTACTTTATGATAAGACCTTGAACCAAGAGTCCCACATTTCTAAATGGAATGAGATTCTATCTGCAGCTTCTCTACTCCCACCAAACCAACTTCCTCAAAAACACCATAGAAGAGCCCCCTGGTTCTCTACAAACCTGAGAAATCTCAAGAGAGCTTAGACGTCTTGAACGTAAATGGAGACGTTCTCAAGACCCTATTGCACTCACTGCCTATACATCTAAACTCCAAACTTACTGCTCAGAAACCCTCAACCATAAAAAAAGAATATAATGAAAATATAATTCAACGATCACTTTACAAACCTAGAGAGCTGTTCTCTATTACCAAATCCTTAATTAATGAGCCCTTACATCAGGACCAGCCTCCAAAAATAACTGCTCAAGCCTTAGCCAACCACCTGATTTCCAAATTCCTCCCTCCCCTATCTACTAACCACCCCCAATCTGCTGCTGACTACAATCCCCAACCTTTTGCTGACTTTAGCACCCATCCCACATGAACCTACCCCCTCAAACTCTTGGAGTGATTTTGACCCCCTTACATTAGAAAATGTATCTAATGTCAAAGGATTTAAATGCCTCTACCTCTGCCCTTGACCCTTGCCCTATCCCCTGGATCAAATCTACCAGAAGCTCTCTCAGCCCATACATTCTGTATATTGTTCAAACCTCCCTCCAGACTGGCTCTGTACCATCACCACTTAAGAGTGCTACTATCCGCCCCATCTTAAAAGGAACAAAACTCGACCCAACCTCTCCTACTTCTTAGAGACCTATCTCTAGTATCCCATTCCTGGCTAAAATAACTGAAAAGCTAGTCCAAAATCAACTTCAGAACTATATTGATGATCACTCCCCCCTCGATTTATTCCAACATGGTTTCAAAAAGAACCATGGAGTCAAAACCCTTCTTACCTCCCTTCTCGATTCCTTATACCTCCACACCCAGAACCCTTCTCAAGGATGTCTTCTCGTATTCCTTGACTTATCAGCTGCTTTCGACTCCCTCCCTCACCATCAACTCCTAAACAGACTCCATGAAATAGGACTCAGAGGCACAACCCTGAACTGGTTCCGTTCCTACCTAGATAACAGAACCCAACAGGTTCATATTGGAAACGATACCTCCCACCCATTTATCCTAAAACAAGGTGTTCCCCAAGGATCCAGTCTTTCTGCTCTTCTATTTAATATCTTCCTCCAACCTGTCTGCAAGATCTTCCAAAACTATGGCATTCAGTATCAGTTATATGCAGACGACATGATGTGCTTCACCCCATTTAACCTTTCTAACCCTAACTTTTCTAAACTGAGTGAATGCCTAACTAACCTAAAAACTTGGCTTTCCCAGCATAACCTCTTAATCAATCAATCCAAGACTGAGGTTCTCCAGGTATTTTCCAATCCTGCATATGCCCCACCTCCCACTCTTATTATTGGTGATCTCACACTTACTATAAAAAACCAAGTGAAATATCTTGGTATTATCCTGGATCAGAACCTTTCTTTCACTGACCAAATAAAGAGAACCACTAATATAATATACGCAAAGCTCCATACCCTCCGGAACCTCAAACCCCTCTTAAGCCCAAACTCCTTTCGTACTGTCTGCCAGGCCCTCACTATCCCTTCTCTTGATTATTGTAACCTTATCTATCATGGCCTTCCCAAGAACACTATCCAACCGCTCCAACTAGCCCAGAATACGATAGCGCGGCTCATAACTAACAACCCTAGACGTTCCCACATCACTCCTGTCCTCTATGATCTCCACTGGCTCCCCATCCAATACAGAGTTAAATTCAAGGTCCTCACTCTTACACAAAATAATTTCTAATGAGTCAGCTCCATGCCTCTCCCCTCTCCTCCAATAACACGCCGCTCTATTACCAAAAACTTACTCACCATCCCTATAAATAAGATACACTGCAAACAATCCACAAATAACAGGGCTTTCTCCCTTTATGCTCCATCCTTATGGAAAGCCCTTCCTCATGAACTTCGGAACTGTTCAAACCACTCTGAGTTCCGAAAGAAGCTAAAAGCCCATCTTTTCCTTGAACATTTCTCCCTCCCACCTTAGTTCATAACCCTTTACACCTTCCTCCCTACTCCTCCTGCAACACTCAAATTCTATTATACAACCATTTGGCTCATTGTAAACTCATATGTAAATAGTTGATCTTTGATCTTTGTATTTAGTTCTTCTCGTTACCATATGTATCCATTGTTATCTTGTTCCATGTAAACAGTTGAAATATACTGCCAAAACTGTTCTATGTAAACCGTCTTGACTTGTAGAAAGACGGTATAGAAAATTTGTTAAATAAATAAATAAATACGATTGAGACATTTAAATACCTCCATGGCATAAATGCACAGGGGGAGAGCCTCTTTCGATTGAAAGCAAGGTCTACTACGAGGGGACATGGGATGGGTGAAAGGGGATAGATTTAGGAGAGATATGCGGAAATATTTCTTTACAGAAAGAGTGGTGGATCAATGGAATAGTCTCCCAGTGGAGGGGGTAGAGATGAGGACAGTATCTGAATTCAAAAAAGCATGGGACAAACACAAAGGATCTCTAAAGGAAAAAAGGGGAGTGTTGTAGCTGTTGATATGGAAGGACAGACTAGATAGGCCATGTGGTCTTTTTCTGTCGTCATTTTTCTATGTTTCTATGTCCGCTCTGAATCTCGCCATTTCTGAGCGCAGCTCAATGAACCAGGACCGCAGCTCTTTGGAAATTTGTACCACGGCGCTTTTACTCTGCACCTCTTCCAAGGTACCAAGCTGCTCTTCAGACTCGGCCTCCATATTCGCCTCGCCTCCCATTTTTTCTTCTTCTTTCGGCTCATCTCGTACCACTGAGAACATGTACTCTGTTATATCTGATGGTTTTTTTCCTTGCTGTCATTTCACCCGCCTCTGCACCCTCTATCCAATACAATTCTCTCTGGGGTATTTGGTTCACTTTTGTAGAGGAGATTAGCTACTTTTGTGGGAATGAATGGTGGAGCTCTTTCAGCCATCCATGCAGTTCGGTGATGTCACCGGAACGACTTCTTGCTTTCTTCCAACACAACATTCTTGATGTCATTCCATAACTCTTCTGGAGCTCTGTCATTTGTATCTAAAGCAGCAAATAGATTTTGCAGGCAGTCTTTAAATTCCAATGGTATATTCTCAAGGTCATATTTTGCTGCATTGATGAGTGGCTTGCTCTTTTTCAACTTTAGCTTGAGTTTGCATACTAGTAGTTGATCGATCTGTACCACAGTCAGCTCCTGGTTTTGTCTTTGCTGATGTTCTAGAACTTTTCCATCGTTGACTTCCACAGATGTAGTCAATTTGATTTTTGTACAATCCATTGGGTGAAGTCCATGTGTACAGTCGCCGCTTGTGTTGCTGGAAGAAGGTTTTTCAGATTAATAGATCTTGCAGAATTTTAACAGTCTTTCTCCAGCTTAATGTCTGTTGCCAAGTCCATATTTTCCAACCACTTTGCCTTCTTCTTTGTTGCCAACTTTTGCGTTCCAGTCACCCATGACTATCAGGATATTCTGTTTGCATGTTCTGTCAATCTCAGCTTGTACTTGTTCATAGAACTCATCAATTTCATCCTCTTCTGCAATTGTTATTGGGGCATATACTTGAATTATAGTTGTGCTGATAGGCATTCCTCGTAGACGAATAGAAATTAAGCGTTCGCTGACTGCATTGTATTTCATTACAGTTCTTGCAAGTTTCTTCTTAATTATAAATGCAACACCATTTCTTCTTTGTCTTTCATTTCCAGCATAGTAGGCCATGTGATTTGATGCAAAGTGCCCGATACCCAACAGATCAAGCTGTACACGTTCCATTTCATTCTTGACCACCTCCACCTTCTCTTGGTTCATGCTTTGTACGTTCTGTGTCCCAATATGCAAGACATCTTTACAGCTTCTGACTCTCATTTCATGTGCAGCTACATCAGCAGTCAGACGTCCTGAGGGCTTTGATCCAACCATATCATAAATGCTGGTTTTATTCTGAAAAGTCTTCAGCTCCTCCCCAGTAGTTAGTTTAGTGCCTTCCGACCTGAAGGTCTCATCTTCCGGCACTATAGTGCAATTTGTTTTATTGTGACTATCCATTGGGTTTTCATGGCAAGATACAGAAGTAGACTGCCAGGCCTTTCTTCCATGCAGTTTAAGTTTAATGTTGTTGCCATTGTCACAGAAATGTGATCCTCAGACACCAACACTGTCCCATTCTGCTGTTGCCCAGATGGGTGCAACATATCTCCTTCTAAAATCATGTACAAGTATATGCCTAATTGCATCTCATGTGCTTTTACATGGGAGATAACTTAGTTTTGGGGTAAAATTGTGTACAGCTATTTAATTACAGTTTATTCGATTTGATATACCACCTATAGCAAGGCAAATAGGCAGTAATTTCTCGGGAATGCACCACTATTAGAGAACGGCCAGTCAGAAACCCAGTATCAGCACTGTAATCTTCTTTCAATCCATTGCTTCTTCACAGTTTAATCAGCTTGAAATAGACATGCTGAAAAATAAAAAGATTTTAAATGAATTGGAATAGCCATTTATGGCTGTCGTATATAATTTTCTCCTATGGGACAAATACTATTTTGCCTGCTAATTTGCCAAATAGCAATTCTTTCCTGTACAGCTGCGTCTCTGCTGAAAGACCCGACAAGAGAGCTGTCCAGAGCAAAAGGCCATGTAAGACTTAGATCTTTTCCTGTGGGCAGCACATCTCTTGTTAATTCCCAAGGCTGAGGACAAAGACTTTAGGACCTTTCATGGTAATGCAAGCCAGAGACCAAAAATCTATAAAACAGGAAGGCCCTCTAACCAAAGGAACACCAAAACGCCCGAAAAACGCTTCCTCCCATCCAAGGGCTAACACTACCTAACTGGTCCAAGGAAGTATCTTCCTAGGCTTCTCTTCTGCTACAATCTTGGAAAATGGCAGCAGATTGGCAGTGGAAGAAGAGGTGGCTAGAAGGATGGCTCTTTAGACCAGATAAGTATTGCTGGTCCTTTTAGAGGGGAAAGAAGCATATGGCTGGAGGACGGGGGAAGGGAGTGGGGGGGAATGGATCTCTGGTTTGACGGCCTCCCAGTGTTAAGAGCCCCTGGATATCTGGGCCCAGGCTGTACTATCTTGGTTGGATCCCTGGACCAGGGTACCTCTTAACTTAATAGTTATAGTTCAAAGCTAATTTTACTTTTAACACAAAATGGTACTTTGCTTTTTTTGCATATAATTAGCTCATGACATCAGAATTACAAATGTAAAAAGAAATTAGCATGGAAATAAAACACTGCATTAAAGAAATCCAATGCTGAATTTGAAAGTAGTGTAATTAAATGGAAATTACACTTACCTGGTAATTGAAGTTCCTGGAGGGTCCAGTTTAGTCCTCCACATCCGGGTAGTGCACCTCCTCCTGCAGCAAGGAGACTGGACCAATCAACTCTTTAGAACCGTAGCCTGCTTACTGCTGGAACTCCCATGAGCCCTCCAGTGAACTAGTAACAAAGCAGACTAAATAAAGAACAGATTAAGGAAAATCAGAAAAGTACCCATAAAGGCGTTGCAGATCCCCCTCCCCAAACGAGAGGTCTGAAACGCTGCACCTTGCTTCAGTTCCCGGTCCCGAATACCGACAGTCAACACCGGAAGCTGAGGAAACAGAAAGAAAAAAGAGAAGACCGAGAACAAACTCGAGGGAACGAAAAACCATTGGACGCCACGCTAAGGGTGATGGTCCCCTCTTTTTTTTTTTTTTCTTCGTGTAGGAGTCATCAAGGTAACTGACAGCAGAGTAGAACGGCCAAAGCGCGCCGCCAAGACTGAGCAAAAAGAAAATTCCGGGCGGGAAGGAGGACTAAACTGGACCCTCCAGGAACTTCAATTACCAGGTAAGTGTAATTTCCATTTCCTGAGCGGGTGTCCAGTTTAGTCCTCCACATCCGGGATGTACCAGAGCAGTTAACAACGGGGGAGATCTTGGCAAGCAGCGCGCAAGACCGCAGATCCAAAACTGGTATCCCGAGCCGCTGCCACATCCAAACAGTAATGTTTACTAAAAGCATGGAGGGAGGACCACGTCGCCGCTCGACAAATTTCCAGCAGAGAAACGAGACTATGCTCCGCCCAAGACGTGGCCTGCGCCCTAGTGGAATGAGCTCGCAACCCCAAGGGAACAGTCTTCCCCTGCAGAAGATAAGCCGACGCGATTGCCTCTTTAATCCATCGAGAAATGGAGGCCTTAGCCGTCGCTTCCCCTTTCCGCGGGCCCCCAAACAGCACGAACAAACGATCCGACTTTCGAAAAGGTGCGGACACCCTGATATACTGCCGCAGTACCCGGCGAACATCAAGCTTATGAAGTACTGAGCCGGACTCGGAAGATGATCCTGGGGCGAAAACCGGCAAAACTACCGGCTGATTCATGTGAAAGGGAGACACCACCTTAGGCAAGAAGGAAGGAACGGTCCGCAAAATAACCCGATCTCTAAGAAAGGATAAAAAGGGAGCTCTACAAGAAAGCGCCTGAAGTTCAGAGATACGACGTGCCGAGCAGACGGCTACGAGAAAGACTGCCTTCAATGTCAAGTCCTTTACAGAGGCAGTGCGGAGGGGCTCAAAGGGCGCCCGAGACAAAGCCTGTAGCACTAGGTTCAAATCCCAGGGTGGCAAAACAACCCTGCGAGAAGGACGCAAGCGAAACACCGCTTTGAGAAAACGCCGAACGTCCACATGAGAGGAAAGAGGGACGTCGTGAATCTTGCCACGATAGCACGCCAAAGCGGCAATCTGGACCTTTAACGAGCTTGCGGCCAGACCCTTGTCAAAACCGTCTTGCAAAAAACTAAGAATGACCGCAATGGAAGAAGTGGCAGCCCGGATCTCATGCCGGGAACACCAATCCTCAAAGAACCGCCAAATGCGAACATAAGTGAGGGAGGTAGAAGGTTTTCGCACACGCAGTAGGGTGGAAATAACCGCTGGGGAATACCCTTTCTTCCTCAACTGAGCCCTTTCAATGGCCATACCGTAAGCGAGAACCGATCCACCTGAGGCATGCGGAGAGGCCCCTGCATCAGAAGATCCACCAGGGGAGGAAGTCGCCACGGCACACCGTCGAGCAGCCGCACCAGATCCGCGTACCACGGGCGACGGGGCCAATCCGGCGCCACTAACAGGACCTTTCCACGGTGGGCCTCGATGCGCTGAACTACTCTGCCAATCAGAGCCCACGGCGGAAAGACATACAGAAGGCCGAACTCGGGCCACGGTTGGAGAAGCGCGTCGATACCCTCTGACATTCGTTCCCTGCGCCTGCTGAAGAAACGACTCGTTTTGGCCGATTCGAAGGTCGCCATGAGATCCATGATGGGCGGACCCCACCGACGAACTATCTGAGCAAAAACCTGTGGGTGCAACTCCCACTCCCCGGCGTCTATTCTTACACGACTCAGAAAATCCGCCATGACATTGTCCTTTCCCGCGATATGCGCTGCCGAAATGGCCAGAAGATGCGTTTCCACCCAAACGAACAGCGCGTCCGCCTCGACTTCCAGGGGCACGCTGCCTGTGCCGCCCTGCCGGTTGACGTACGCCACCGCCGTCGCGTTGTCCAACAGACAACGGACCGCTCGACCGCGGACTGACTCCTCGAAAGCCTGCAGTGCTAGCCGTATTGCCCGCAGCTCGAGCCGGTTGATCGACCACCGAGACTCCTGCGGAGACCAAGTGCCCTGTGCAAAGTGCCCCTGACAGTGGGCTCCCCAGCCGGAGAGACTCGCATCCGTGATGATCGGCAACCAAAGGGGCTGTTCCAAAGGAGTTCCCGTCCGAAGCGATAGCAGGGACAGCCACCATTGTAACGCCAGCCGAACCCGGCGGGGACACAACAACCGGAGGCTGAGAGAATCCGACTGATGGGACCAACGACGTAACAGAGCACGCTGAAGAGGCCGCATATGAAATCGGGCCCAAGGAACCACTTCCAGAGTCGATGCCATGGTTCCCAATAATCGGAGATACCACCAGGCCGATGGAGCGGGGTCCGCTAGGAACGTCCGCAGGAGCTGACGCAAATTCTGGGCATGGCGATCCGGGAGAGACACTATCCCCGTGGCAGTATCGAAACAAACACCCAGATATTCGAGATGTTGAGTCGGCACCAGCTGACTTTTGGACACATTGATCACCCAGCCGAGATTCTGCAGAAGACGAACAACTTTGTCTGTGGCCTGTAAGCTCTCCTCCGCGGATTTCGCTCTTATCAGCCAATCGTCGAGATAGGGGTGCACCAGAACACCCTCCTTGCGCAAGGCCACCGCGACTACCACCATCACCTTGGTGAAAATGCGAGGCGCAGTGGCCAGGCCGAAAGGTAGTGCTTGGAACTGGAAGTGACCCCAGGGAAAGGCGAATCGGAGAAACCTCTGATGGACGGGCCGTATGGGAATATGTAGATAGGCCTCGGTGAGATCCAGAGAAGTCAGATACTCTCCCTGTCGCACGGCGACTATAACGGAACGGAGAGTCTCCATCCTGAAATGAGGTACCCGTAGACAGCGGTTCACGCCTTTGAGATCGAGAATAGGATGAACTGAGCCGTCCTTCTTTGGCACCACGAAATAAATGGAGTAATGACCGAGTCTGCACTCGTTCGCCGGAACTGGGACGACGGCACCCAGCGCTAACAAGCGTGCCAAGGTTACCCGAATGTCTAGCTCCTTTTGCGACCCTTTGCAGGGAGAGAGGACAAAGGAATCTTTCGGAGGGTTGGCAAAGTCCAGCGCATAACCGTCCCTGACGATCTCGAGGACCCAACGGTCCGAGGTAATGTGGGCCCAAGAGGGTAAAAGGTTCCGAAGACGTCCACCGATAACTTGTACCCCCTCCGGAGCCCGCCTCATTTCATTGCGGTTTGCGACTAAAGGAAGAGAAGGCACCGGAGGAAGCGATGGAGAAGCCTCTGCCAGCCCCCCGGAAACCACGAAAGGACTGAGACCGAGACGCAAACCGGCCTCGCTGGGAATTCCAAAGGCGGGTTGACCGAAATCTCCGAAAATCCCGAAAGGGACCCCGAAGCGCTGGAAAAGCTCTAATCGACTTGGGCTTGTCCTCCGGAAGTCTTCCACCTTTGGTCTCACCCAAGTCTTTCATCAACTTATCCAAGTCTTCCCCGAATAGCAACTTACCCTTAAAGGGAAGTCTGCTAAGGCGAGACTTGGAGGAAGGATCGGCGGCCCAGTTACGCAACCAAAGGGACCGGCGCGCAACTACCAACGAAGCCATACTATTCGCCATGGTTCGGATAAAATCATAATGGACATCCGCCAGATAAGCAGAACCCGACTCTAGACGAGTAACCTCAAGCAACGCTTGCTGGTCTAGGGAAGAATTCTGACGCAAGCGCTGAACCCATCTCAAAGAAGCTCGCGCTATCCAGGCCGCGCAAATCGAAGCCTGCAGCGATAAAGCATTTGTCTCGAACGCTTGCTTCAATAAACCATCCACTTTCTTGTCCTGAAGGTCCTTCAAGGCAGCACTGCCTTCCACCGGAATAGTGGTCTTTTTGGTCACCACAGATACCGCTGCATCAACTCGAGGAGACTTGAATTTCTCTTTATCCTCGTCCTTCAACGGATAAAGATGCTGCCTCGTCCGAATGCCTTTCAAGCCAGCGTCCGGATGGTCCCACTCGGTCTGTATCATCTGAGCTACCACCCGGTGAACAGGGAAGACCACCTGAGAGTCCCTAACCGCCTGAATAAGGGGATCCTCCAACACATCAGCCTCCCCGAAGCCGGCGCTGAGAGATTGAGCGTCTGAAGTGCTTCCGAGATAAGAGGAACCAACTCCTCCTTACGAAAGACCCGAACAATCCTAGCCTGATCCTCAGGGTCTGGAATCTCACCCTCTTCAAGGTCATCGACACTGCCATCAAGTTCCGCATCCAGGTCGAGGTCTTGCATCTCAAACTCCTCTTGCCCCAAGCCAACAGGATGCGATTTCTTAACCGCCTTGGAGGGCGGTTCCAACGGGGCCGAGACAGGCGTCAGAGGGACGAGAGCTGAGGGGGAGGACTCAGGCCATTTGCCCAATTGCCCCAACTTGAATGCCTGATGCATAATGAGCACGAAATCCGGCGAAAAATGAGTTAGAGCAGACGAAACATCCCCGTGCTCTATAGAGCCCCCGGACCCCGGAGCCTGAGAGCCGGTAGCCACAGGTGGCAACAGAGGCGCTAGAGCAGTATCACCCTCAGCAGAGAGCGGAGTCACCAAGTGCTCCGCTGGAGAAGGGGAAATCTCCTGAAGTTCTATGCCCGAAGAGACGGCAGCACAGCTGGAGCAGAAACCAGCGGCAGAGACAGACCGCCTACGCAAGCCGCAGACCAGGCATTGTGGCTTGGAGGACATGGATACAGGTAATCAGGGTCGCAGCTGAGGAAAGAAAGAAACAGCGCACCCGGAGACAGTCGGCAAGTAAGTGAGGGAGCACAATACTGCCAAGCCCCACACAGAGCCTGCGGGCTGAAAACCCCTGCTGATTATGTATTGATTACACTCTTGTCCCCTGCTTTCTCTCTTTTTTTTTTTTTTAACCAAAAAAGAAACAATGAAAAGCATCCCAAAATAGAAGGAAAGGCAAAACGCCAGGAAATTAAAAGAATTGTGAGCCCAGAAAAGCAATTACTGCCAAAAAAGAAAATTCAAAATGGCCGCCGCGAGTGAGGCGCGCTGAGAGAAAAAAGAAAATAAAGGCACCGACGAGAAGAAAATCCCGAAGAAAAAACACACTTACCCCGAAAACCTGCAAAGATAAGCGTCAGGGCAGCTGCTCCGTAGGACCGGAGCAGAGGAGAGAACCAGTGAATTGAAGGGCAGACAAGCACCGGACTGCAGCCGGAGTGTCTGGCAGCGTGCTCAGGGGAATCTGAAGAAAGAAGAGCCGCGGGTATGCTGAACCTGCCCCCGAACAGTCCTGGGGGAGCGATCAGAGCACCGGCAAAGACTGTCAGCAGGGAACCCGGAGCGAAGAGCAGTACCGTTCAGCCCCTTTCAACTGCGGGAATCCCCGTGTGTCAGAGACACGCTCTGTAAAGGAAATTGGTTTGTTTTTTTTAAATCAATTAAAGAGACAGTAGCTAGAAAAAGAAAATTAAAGTAAACTAAAGTAAAGTAAAGGAAACTAAACTGGAGAGAAATACTACTAGCAAAAGAAGTGAGCCTAGCTCCAGGCTCACACCACCTCCTGCTGCAAGGAGACTGGACACACTGGAGGGCTCATGGGAGTTCCAGCAGTAAGCAGGCTACGGTTCTAAAGAGTTGATTGGTCCAGTCTCCTTGCTGCAGGAGGAGGTGCACTACCCGGATGTGGAGGACTAAACTGGACACCCGCTCAGGAATATATGATGCTATTAGATCTCTTTTTTGCCTTGACTTAATGACAACACGCATGCATAGTAGCCATTATTAAATGCAGGAAGAACTCCATTCACTACTGACAGAGCCTTCACAGTATAAATTCCACAAGTGGGGAATGCAATGACAACTGCATTAAGGGCACTGGACCATATGCTACCCTTTAGGAAGCATGTGAAAATGTGGCTACTTATGCAAGCCTCTGCTTAGCTGATTAAACAGGATGAGAACTGAGCTAATGTAACTTTTTTAAAAATTTGCTGTGTTTATATCATGTATATGTTCCATGTTACTGTTTGTGGGGGGGGTTTTGTGATTGATCTTAATATTGATGTATTTTGTTCCTTAAACTTGACCTTTAGTGTTAAAGATTATACATAGTTTGGGGAAACTGCTAGGTACTTATGATCTAGATTGGCCACTGTTGGAAACAGGATACTAAGCTTGATGGACCTTGGTCTGACCCAGTATGGCAGTACTGCTCCCATGACTTAACAGCAGATATTCACTGTCTTATCTGGATTTAGTTATGTTTTATCCTTGTAATCACCTATGGTCAGATCTGTTCTTTCCCTTTTCTTTCACTCTATTTTTAAGTGAACCCGTTCCATTTCATTGTTTGCATACATGTACAGAGCCTAGGCAGCTTTCTCTCTTTCCACAGGACAAAGATTCAATGTTTTAACAAGAGAAAACTAAAAATACTTACTGTCTGCCTGTGTCCAAGTCATCAAGAAGCAGAGATCAATCAGTGGCACAATAAGCATCAACAAGCAAGAATTAGGTACCATATTCCAAAATAGCACAGGGCTTCCTTAGGCGTGATGTTGTGGTTAACACATGGAAGGCTAGATATACAGATTTCTGCAAAAAAGAAATAGTATGCACATTGTATCAAAGGCAGCATTATGTTTCATTTTCAAAACTCTAATCCCGCTTCCATTCATTTTTATAAGCATAGAATAAAAATGTGTCAATTAAAAAAATCTCCTCAAATAGGAAAAAAAGGCAAATAGCTTACTGCATTAACATGTTGTCTCACAGGCTTAACAACGTAATAAAAACAGTAAACACTTAAAGGATACAAGCTTTCTGCTACATAAAAAATTATTGGAATTAAACAGTAAATATCCAGAATGGCTTTTCAGGGAGATCCACACACACATTATAGATATAGTAAAGCATAGTTATTAAGTTGCAATGGGTGATCTCCAGGAACAGCAGGAATCAACTTTCACATATGGGTAACGTCAGTAACTGACAAGAGTCCGTGCGGGAACGCTCCCCAACATCCAAAAGGAAAGTCTTTGGAACCACTCCAAAGCGCCTGCGCATCTGCTTTCCCAACTCCTCTTCTCAGTTGAGTTTGTAACCGAGAGGTGGAGGATAAAGTATACCCAACAACTCTTAGGGAGCAGGATGGGTTGTGAAGACTGATTCCTGCTGTCCCCGGAGATCATCTGTTACAGGTGAGTAACTGTGCTATCTCCAGGAACAAGCAGGAATGAGTCTTCACATATGGGACTCACAAGCTCCTGGGCACCAGACTGACAAGACATCTCTGAGGCTAAAAAATGGAGACAAGGGAGCATGGACACAGTGGCCCAGCAGATTCGCATTCAGAAGGCCAGAGCATGGAGCATGGACACAGTGGCCCAGCAGATTCGCATTCAGAAGGCCAGAGCATGGAGCATGGACACAGTGGCCCAGCAGATTCGCATTCAGAAGGCCAGAGCATGGAGCCAGGAGTCAGGTGCCAGAGAAGTATAATTAGTAGGAGTTGTGATTAAGTCTCAAAGAGATATTGAAGAACAGCCTGGCCAGAGGCAGCATCCCAACGCAGGTCCCTGTCAAGGCAACAGTGAGCAGCGAAGGTGTGAACAGAGGACCAAGTAACTGCCCAGCAGATCACCATATGAGACAGGACGGAGGTTGGTGACTGAGGTTGCCATGGATCTCATGTAGTGAGCAGTGATGTGACCCTCAAGAGAGCGTCTTGCCTAAACGTAAGCAAAAGAAATGCAGTACACAATCCAGTTGGCTAGGGTGCATTTGGACAATGGAACCAAGTGGCTTTGGTCAAAGGAGATAAATAATTGATAGGATTGTCTCAAATCCTTGGTCCTGCCCAAGTAGAAGGCAAAGGCATGCTTGCAATCCAAAGTATGCAATGTTTCCTCAGTCCTAGAGGCATGCGGTCGGGGAAAGAAGAGCAGTAGCATGACAGACTGGTTGCTATGAAAAGGAGAGAACACTTTTGGAAGGAAATGCAAATAGGTATGGAGAAAAACCTTATCATGGTGGAATCAAGTGTAGGGAAGATCTGCCACCAGTACTTGTAGTTCACTGATGCGACGAGCTGAGGTGAGAGCAATTAGGATGATGACCTTCCAAGACAGGAGTTTTGGAGAAGTGGTAGCCAAGGGCTCAAACTAGGTCAAACGTCATGCTTTTAGCAGCCATGCCGTGAGACGGAGGGCTTGTGGATTGGGATGGAGTAGCCGCCTCTGATCCTGAGAGAGGAGATCGGGGGCATGACCCAAGCTAAGGGGGGGGGGGGGAGTCTGCGCTAGACAAAGCAGCAGAGGAAACCACAGCTGACATGGCCAGTATGGGGCTGTTAGAATTATGGAGCCTTTATTGGGCTGCAGCTTGAACAGTTTTGCGTATTAGGGGGGGGGGGGGGTCGGTGGAAATGCATAAAGTATGCGACAGCCCCAATGTAGGAGAAAGGCATCCACTGCCTGACTGTCGGGAGGGAAGTCTGGGGCAAAAGAGCGGTAGTCGTGCATTCTCCTGAGTGGCAAACAGATCTATTCTGGGGTATTCCCCACATGTGGAAGATTCAAGACGCCGTCTCTTGTTAGAGAGTCCATTCGTGTGGACGGACAATGCTGCAGAATCTGTTCACCAGGACACTGAGATCGCCTGGAAAATACACCGTTCAGAGATTGACAGTGTGCAATGACGAAGAACCAGAGTTGAAGGGCCTCCTGGCAGAGGAGAAGGGATAGGAACCAGTTCCTCCCTGCTTGTTCACATAGAACATGGCATTGAGCATTCCCAGTCTGCATTGAGGTGGAGGCATATGAAAAGGTGACCCTCCAAGAAGATGCTGGGGGGAGCACTTCTACTGAAGGGAAGTGACAAAAGAAGGAGTGATGCAAATCTTGCCCGAGACACATCCGGTTGCCTGACGCCATTGGGATGAGTGTCCATTGGGCCTGTCTCATTTGTAGTTGGGCATATGGGAGGCCATGTGTCCCAGAAGACATAGTATATCTCAGGCAGACACAGCTCTTTGAACTTGTATGGTGAGGGTCAGCTCAATATGACAAGCAGAGTGATCCTGAAGGAGGAAATCCCGGCCCTGATGTGTATCAAGAAGTGCGCCGATGAACTCGAGTTGCTGCAAAGGAAGCAGGCTGGATTTTGGAAGATTTTAAAAACAAAGCCTAGACTTTGGAGCACTGTGATAGTACGAGAAAGCAACTGTTTTACAACCTTTGGGGATTCTCCCCTTATCAGCCAATTTTCTAAGTAGGGGAAGACAGAGATCCCCAAAGTATGCAGGTATGCTGCGATGGACTGCCATGCATTTTGTGAATACTCTGGGTGTGGAAGCTAGCCCAAAGGGAAACACCCGATACTGGTAATGAATTTGCTGAACCCAGAAGTGCAGAAATTGCCTGTGGTGAGGGTGTATCAGCAAATGGGTGCAGGAATCTGAGGTCTAGAGAACATAGCCAGTCGATACTCTGAAGGTATAGCAGAAGGTTGCCAAGGGAAATCATCTTGAACTTTTCTCAAACAAGAAATTTGTTGAGATCCCTCAGATCTAGAATGAGTCTGAACGCTCCTGTTTTCTTTGAGATAAGGAAGTAAGGATAGAAGTTCTTGCCTTCTTCGGCAGGAGGGACACTTTCGACAGCCCCTGAGCTAACAGGGTGCCACCTTGGAGGACAGGAGATTGGCCTGCAAATGGTTTGCAGGATAATGTCTTGTGGAGGTGGTTGGAAGAAAGCTTTGAAAGTGAAGCAGATGGCCCCTTTGGATAATGTTGATATTCCACTGCTCTGATGTGATGAGATGCCATCTGTGGGCATAAGCACAAACTCTGCCTATGTGAAGGGACTGGGGACCCTGCAGAGACAGAGTAACTATGCTCTCTAGGAAGGAGTCAAAAGCCAGGTGCTGGTTGTGGCAGAGCGACTGGTTGGGATTTAGGAGTCCTGGCCTTCTTAAGCTGATAGGGACCCTGTGGCCTTTGCTGTTCTTGCTGAGGTTGAAAACCAGTAAAGAGCTGATAAGAAGAAAAATCTCTTTTCTTCTTGATGTAGAATAACTTCTTTGTATCAGCCTCTCTCCTAGAGGGGTCTGAAGTCTTTCTTGTGAGGCGCTTAAGGGCAAGATCTCCTGCCGTCTCTCTCCAACATTTACCAAATAGTTTTTCTTCAGAGCAAGAAATATTGGCCAATTTATCTTGAACCCACTGCTTGAGATCCGATGTCTGAAGCCAGGCCATCCTACGAGCTCCTATGCAAACTGTAGCAGCTCTGCTGGTAAACTCAAAGATATCGAAGGCTGCCTTGGTCAGGAACTTAGAAGTGTTCTGAGCCTGCATGACCATAGTTAGGTATGCATCACATTTGTCATCTGGGAGAATAAGAGCAAAATTTCCTGGATACCTTGAGATGTCCTTGAGGTACATACCCATGTAGAGGGTGTTGGATGTAATCCTAGAAAGAGTAGTTACTCACCTGTAACAGGTGTTCTCCAGGAGCATCAGGAATCAGTCCTCACATATGGGTGTCATCGACGCCGATGAAGCCCCAGCGGAGCATTTCCCCAGCTTTCCATGAAAGCCTTTGGGAATGCAGGCACGCATGCGCGGTTCCCTTCCCGCCTAAAGGTACCATCTTACCTCAGTCAAATGACATAGCTAAGAACAGCATACAAAAAAGAAAAAAAAACTAGGTACAACTGCAACTCCCAGGGGAGGAGGGAGGGTTGTGAGGACTGATTCCTGCTGCTCCTGGAGAACACCTGGTTACAGGTGAGTAACTACTCTTTCTCCAGGACCAAGCAGGAAGTCAGACCTCACATATGGGTGACTCCCTAGCTCTGGGCTACCAAGGAACCCAGGCTAAACAAGAGAACACCCTCTAGTCCCAGCATCAAAGAAAGGCTTTTCACTGACACAACCTCTACCGGTAGCCCAACAGAGGGCAAGAGGGCAGGAGTTGCCTAAACCTCAAAGAGATTCCGGAGTACTGCCTGGCCAAAAGCACTGTCCCTACGGGACTCCCTCTCCAGACAGTAATGGGCCGCAAAAGTCTGGCTTGAAGACCAAGTTGCAGCCCTGCAGATATCTACCAACGGTACAGAGCGGAGATGAGCCACTGAGGCAGCCATTGCCCTGACACGGTGGGCCGTGACCCGACCCTGCAAAGGAAGGTCAGCAGTCTTGTAAGCCCAGGTGATAGTCAGCCACCCAGATGGACAAGGTACGCTTGGACACAGCCAACCCCAACTTATTAGGGTCAAAAGATATGAAGAGCTGAGTAGCCCTTCTATGCCCCTGCGTACGGTCACGGTAGAAGGATAAGGCCCTCCTACAGTCCAGGGTATGCAGAAATGCTTCAGCCTGGCTTGCATGAGGCCTAGGGAAGAATGTTGGAAGAACCACCTCCTGGTTAAGGTGGAAGGAGGAGACGACCTTTGGAAGGAACTTTGGATGAGTCCTAAGGACTACCCTGTTCCTATAGAAGCGAGTGTAAGGCCTGTCACAGACCAGGGCCTGAAGCTCACTCACTCGCCTTACCGAGGTTAGGGCTACCAAGAAGAGGATCTTCCAGGACAGGAAGCGTAGAGGGCAAGTAGCCATCGGCTCAAAAGGTGGGCGAGTCAGTTGCTGCAAGACCACATTCAACTCCCACTCAGGAGCAGGAGAACGGACTGGAGGCTTGAGCAAAAGCAAGCCTCTGAGAAACCGGGACACCAAGTTGTAAACCGAGAAAGAATGTCCTTCCACCAGTGAGTGGTGAGCTGCTAGAGCTGAGAGGTGGATCCGAACAGAATTGGACTTAAGTCCCTGGTACAGTACAGGAGAAGGGATCCTCTGTACGTAGCTGACACCACACAGAAAACCTTTTCCATTTGAGAGCATAGGTTTTCCTAGTGGACTGTTTCCTAGAGGCTAGGACAACCTCCTCAACTTCCTGAGGTAGGCCCCAGGGAGCCAAAACTACCCTTGCAGCCTCCAGGCCATTAAATTGAGAGCTTTGAGATTGGGGTGCAGAAGGGAACCCTGATCCTGGGAGAGAAGGTCGGGTTGCAAGTTGAAGGAGAAGTGGAAACCAAGGCTGTCTCAGCCACCTGGGAGCCACCAGCAGGACTGAGGCCTTGTCCTGAAGAATTTTGAACAGAGTTCGGGCCACCAAAGGAGTGGGAGGAAACGCATACAGGAGGCCCTGAGACCATGGTATCAGAAAAGCATCTGCTGCTACCCGCAGAGGATGCGGCTGTCTGGAGCAGAACCGAGGCAGCTGTTTGTTCAGTGGACTGGCAAACAGATCTATCAAAGGAAGACCCCATTTCAGGAAGATCTTCTGAACTACCAAAGGATGCAGCTGCCATTCGTGGGGCTGCAGAATTCTGCTCAACCTGTCGGCCAGGTAGTTTTCCTGGCCTGGAAGGTACACAGCCTTGAGGAGCATGTTGTGCTTGAGGGCAAATGAGCAAAGGTCCTGTGTCTCCTGACAGAGGAGCCTGGACCCAGTCCCGCCTTGCTTGTTCACATAACTACCTCTCTACCTCCCACCATCATCAACAGCTCTCCCCAGCCGGGGATAGAGCCTCCGACGGTAGGAGGAGCAGCCGCACGATCCAGGCCCAATCCGGGCTCCAACGGGGACTTTAAAAGTTCGCGCCGAGCAGCGCGTGGTCCTCTCTACCTCCCACCATCATCAACAGCTCTCCCCAGCCGGGGATAGAGCCTCCGACGGTAGGAGGAGCAGCCGCACGATCCAGGCCCAATCCGGGCTCCAACGGGGACTTTAAAAGTTCGCGCCGAGCAGCGCGTGGTCCTCTCTACCTCCCACCATCATCAACAGCTCTCCCCAGCCGGGGATAGAGCCTCCGACGGTAGGAGGAGCAGCCGCACGATCCAGGCCCAATCCGGGCTCCAACGGGGACTTTAAAAGTTCGCGCCGAGCAGCGCGTGGTCCTCTCTACCTCCCACCATCATCAACAGCTCTCCCCAGCCGGGGATAGAGCCTCCGACGGTAGGAGGAGCAGCCGCACGATCCAGGCCCAATCCGGGCTCCAACGGGGACTTTAAAAGTTCGCGCCGAGAAGCGCGCCCGCGCCTTGTGGGCCCGCGCCTGAGGGCCGCGCAAAAGGGCCCTTTGGCACGGCCCTTAGGCAAAGGCACATCAAGGAATCTCGAGTCTCCAAAGAACAGAAGCAGCTTCGCCTCGCCAAGACCAACAAACCTCCCCAACGTGTCACTGAGCTCCCTTAGGGTTGAGCTCGCGTAGAAGCAAGGAACCAAGCACAACACAAATCACAGCAAGTATACCGTACCAGAATAACGTTACTTTCTTACCTGACTCATTTTGAACAGCCGACATTGCCGGACTAAACTAACTACTACTACTACTATAACTTGAAGGCCACACTGATGTTAGTCATATACACGCTGTCCCCAACATATCTTTGAATATTACTGTTGTCAGTATTTTACCCTAGTTGCCTGTTATTTAAATCCTCTCAAATTCTCTATTACCATTAATGCATTACAGAATCACTACTGCTACCAAATAACTAACCCACCCTGAATTACTGTTGTCAGTATCTTACCCTATAGTTTACTGTTATCAGTATCTTGACCTGTAATTACTGTTGTCAGTATTTGTGCCCTGTAATTACTGTTGTCAGTATTTGTGCCCTGTAATCTACTGTTATCAGTATCTTACCCTGTAATCACTCTTGTCAGTATTTTACCGTGTATGTACTATGGTAACCAGTCTCTAGCAACCTCTACATCATTAGCAACTGTCGTCAGTATATAGCAACTACTGCACTATAATTACAGTCAGTAGACATAACTATATTACGCTGCTAACAGTAACTCCATCATTAATCATTGTATGATCCTTTACTATTATTCAACACAACACATCTCAAACAAACATGGATCTCACAAAGTTTCAATCATACCTTATCATCACCATACTAACCATCCACCTAACTCAAAACATCTACGCTCTTAAACCAAATCCCACAGTTTACAACACCATCCCCATCATTCATAACCCTTACAAAACTACACTACAACCATACCCACACACACTTAACCAGACACACCGCCCCAACACTCCTAGACATTCAAGACTAATTCAAATAAACCTCGTACAAATCGAACCCATAAACAGATCCCCCGAAACAAACACCATCATAAAATTCATCCTCATAAATGCAAGATCCATACGAAATAAAATACCAATAATTAATGACATAATCACCGATGAAAAACCTGATATCCTTCTCATCACAGAGACCTGGCTCGCACCCACAGACACAATCCTCCTAAACCAACTCAACACACATCAATATGATCTTTTCAACTGCCATCGAGAAGCAAAAAGGGGAGGCGGGGCCCTAATCATCACCAAAAAAGAGCTCAAATACTCACTAAAAAATGTGAATAACATAGATGGTATGGACATCATAAATATAGAAAACAAAACCCTTGCACTGTCCCTCATCTACAGACCCCCCACAGCAGACCACAAAAATCTCACCCCCATTCTAGAACTTGCATGTACAGCTACACAGAGAAAACCACTTGTTATATTAGGTGATCTAAACCTACCATCACTCAACCCACAACACACAATCAACTTTATGGAATCCATGAAAGAAATGGGTTACAACCAAATTATACAAACATCTACACATACAAAAGGTAACGCTCTAGACCTTGTATTCATTCCCACCCCATTTAATAAACACCAACTACAATCCCCACCTCTTATTACAGAAGTACCATGGTCAGATCATCATCTAATAACCTTCAATTTACTCACACTAACATACAACAACACCGAAACTACTCCAACACCTTATAATTCTCGCTTTACTCATTTCAACAAAGACACCTTCCTAGACAATGTATTACCTAACCTCACAAATAACACAACAGAAATCAATACTATAATAAACCAATGGAACACAACAATAAAAGAAGCAGCAACCCCAACTCAAGGTCCCCAAAAGCAATTTACAAAAAGAAAGTCAGAAAAATGGTTCAACAAAGACCTCTATAATATGAAAAAGCAGCTAAGAAAACAAGAAAAACAGTGGAGGAAATCTAAAACCAACGATAATAAAACACATTACTTAAATCTTCTCAACAAATACAAAGACACTATTAACAGATCGAAAAGAGAATACCACACAAAAGTCATAAATATGGCACTCAATAGACCGAGAGAATTATTTGCAATTATAAAAACACTAACAAAAACCCAAACATCAGAGCCTGAACAGTCAACAATAAGCGCACAAACTCTTGCAAATCATTTTGCTAACAAATTAAAAAACAAATCATCTAATACAATCATAACTATATCCACAGACTTAAAACCAACAATTAAATGGACAACCTTTCATGACATTGAAAAAAAAACACCTCCTCAATATCATATCAATGATCAACACCACCACCTCCCCCCTAGATCCATGCCCAGTATCATGGATAAAAAACACCAAAACAGAATTAGCTAACCATATACAAAATATAGTGAACCAATCACTATCCCAGGGCATCATGCCAGATGCCCTGAAACTCACATCCTTACGCCCAATAATAAAAAATAATAAACTCAATCCTACAGACCCAAACTCCTACAGGCCCATAGCCAGCATACCGTTTATCGCCAAAGTAATAGAAAAAATCATACAGCTCCAACTACAAGATTTTATTGACTCACATGCACCACTAGACTCACACCAATTCGGCTTCCGCCCATCCCACGGGGTCGAAACTTTGCTTATAACACTCATGGATGACCTCATAAAAGGCACTGACACATGCAACCAAGGCTACATCCTCATATTCATTGATATAGCTGGTGCCTTTGACAATGTCCACCACAACACCCTCATTAACAGACTCCTAAGTCTAGGAATAGGAGGAACAATTCTACAATGGTTTATATCATACATCACAAATCGATCAATACGCGTTAAATTAGGACAAGACACCTCTGAACCATTTGTACAAGGACAAGGTATTCCACAGGGTTCGGCCCTATCGGCCCTTCTTTTCAACCTGTATCTGCAACCCATCACAAATATATTTAAAAAACATAAAGTCAACCACTACATATACGCAGATGACATCATGCTCACTCAACCAATAAGCACAAATAATCCCACCTATCAGAACTTACTGGACTGCATCAACGAAGCAAATAACTGGTTAGAAAATAATAACCTCAGCATCAACCTAAAAAAAACTGAAGCAATGTTCGTAACAAGAAAACCAGATACTACTCTCCCTGAAACAATAACAATTAACAACACAACAATCCCAATCAAAAAGGAAGTAAAATACCTAGGCATCATAATAGACCACACACTTAGTATGCTCCCCCACATAAAGCAAACTATAAAAACCATATTCTATAAACTTAAGACCATTCAACACCTACGACCAATACTAGACACACATGACTTCAGATCTGTTATCAGCACACTCATCACTCCACACTTTGACTATTGTAACAGTCTACTTATCGGCCTCCCCCTCACAAGCACCAACTTACTCCAAAGAGCTCAAAACATCTGTGCTCGAGTAACAGCAAAAGCACGCCTTACTGACCACATAACTCCCATCCTCGCTGAACTACATTGGCTTCCCATAAATAGCAGAATATCATACAAAATACTATTAACTACATTTAAACTTATCAATGACATATCACCCTCACATCTAACCACTCTACTACATACTCCAAAAGAACATAGAACCCGCAGACAAAACGCAACTCACTCACTAGACATAAAAAAATCAATTCGAAAAACAAAAAAAAACCACAAGCTCAAGAGCATTCTCATATGCAGCCCCCACCATATGGAATAAACTCCCTCTAAGCCTCCGCAAAATAAAAGACCTACAGACATTCCGGAAAGAACTAAAAACATATCTGTTTAAAGAATACTTTATAAATCTTAATGAACCCCCTCCAGCACCCTCACCACACCTCCAAAAAAATCCTCCATAACCTCAGATCAAAAAGCCACAAACCACATCGCATTTAGAAAAATCAACCTAGAATCCTCAGTGTATTAAAATCCCTAGAAAGCCCTAGTATATTAAAAACCACGATTAACAATTGAATAATGTAAATATTTAACTAATGTAAATAGTTACAACATCTGCATAATTATATATTCCATGTTACTTGTTGTTGTTTACGAAAAGTTAATTGTACGTAGTTTGAAAAAACAAGATGTTCCATGTAAAACCATGTTCATTATGTTAATTGTAAACTGTTCATTGTGTTACTTGTAAACCGCCTTTGATCTTGGGAAAAAGCGGTATAGAAGAAAAGCATAAATAAATAAATAAATAAATAAATAAATAACACATGGCTACCTGGTTGTCTGCCTGAACCAGGACAGATTGATGAGCCAGGGCAGGAGAGAAAGCTTTGACTGCCAATCGAATAACCCTGAGCTCTAGGAGATCGATCTGCTGTGCGGCTTGCCAGGGAGACCACAGGCCCTGGATGCACTTGTTCAGACAATGAGCCCCCCAGCCCTGCAGGGAGGCATCTGTGGTCAGTACCACTGTGTACCCAGGAATTTGAAAAGGCACACCTTTCAGTAGATTGGGTGGGTGCAGCCACCAGTTGAGGGAGTCCAGAAAAGGTCTGGACACTCTTATCCTGTCTCTGAGGCTGCCTGTGGCCTGTGACCACTGACTCCGAAGGCACCACTGTGCAGGCCGCATATGGAGCCTGGCATTGGGGGTTACATGAACTGTCGAAGCCATGTGGCCAAGCAGCCTCAGGCAGAGTCTGACGGAGACCACTGACCCGCTGAGAAAGCACAGTTACTTACCTGTAACAGGTGATCTCTGGGAACAACAGGAATAAGTCTTCACATATGGGTACGTCGGTACCGACTGAGTCTGCGCGGGAACGCTTCCCAGCGTACAATCAAGAGCTTTTGAAAGCATCCCAGCACGCCTGCGTGCTGCCTTCCCGCCTTTCCCAACTGCCTCTCCTCAGTTAAGTTTTAAAGCTGAGATAAAGATAGATAGAGATACAACTCCCGGGGAGGTGGGTGGGTTGTGAAGACTTAATCCTGCTGTTCCCAGAGATCACCTGTTACAGGAACAAGCAGGAATGAGTCTTCACATATGGGGACTCCCAAGCTGAGATGCCTGGAGTCCCAGCATGTCATAGGTTGCAACATGCTATCTCCCAGAACACCAGGCATCCTGAGGATGGAGGGTAGGAGTTGAAGAAAGAAAAAATGCTGTGAAACAGCTAACCTAGCATAGGACTGCAGAGGAGTAGTCCATGTGTGGATGATGATTATCATCAATGATGTTGCAAGAAGATTGCAATAGAGACCTCCCCTAACAGGATTTCACATAAGTATGGAGTTTCATGGATCTACTGGGAACCCAGTAGAGGAACCTTGAAGAGGACCTCACTGTAAGTGGAGGTAATAAACCTGTAGGAAAAATAGTGGAGGTCAGAATCCTGAAAGGAATAGGTAACCCCAGTAGGAAAAACTGGGGTAGTACAAAAACGGTGGGCCTTCAGAGGAAGGGTTTATGACAAAAACCTAACTCTTTTGGCGGGAGCGTGGCTCACTCTTAGGAGCAAAAAGAGAAAGGCTAACTGATTTGGACAAACAGGCATAGTCCTTGTGGGGAGAAAGGGTATGGGGACCCCTTGTATCCCAAAAAGAGAGGACAAATGCCGGAGGCGTTAAAGCCTGTGATTAACTGAAGATCCACAATGTCTCTCCTAACTGGGATAAGCTAGGAGAGATATTGAGTATGGAGAGCTTCAGAGGTACCTAAACCGTTAGGGTTATGGTATAAAAATTGTTGACTACCACAGGAGTGTGTGTGTGTGTGTAGAACCCCAAACCTGCTAGATAGCATAGGTATGGGTAAAATCCCTCTGTCAGAATCATATAGGTATATGAGAATAGACATGGAGATAGATAAGTATGTGGATACATATCTGTCTATAAGAAAATATCTCAACAGATACATATATATATACATATATATAGATATAGATAGACATATAAGAATATATCTATAGTGAGATGTGGCAAAAAATAAATATGGATATGTAGGCTTACATATGGGTGTCTGCAGTTAAACAGACAGAGATATGTCTACAGTACAGTGATCACATAGGCTATGTGGAGAGGAAAGATTCATCTAATAACAAGGAGGTGGAACCTACTTGAGAAGACATATAGAGAATCTATTCCTCCTGGTCATGATTTGCAAGAATGGTAGTTAGTGCAAAAGAACCAGGATTGTTACGTGAAAAACCAAGGACAATGTCAATGTGCAGCCAGCAAGTCCCAAGTCTTCCAGGACCCTGGCATGGTAAGTAGACAGAAGACACCTAGAGATGAGATACCATGTTGACCTGCTTAAGGGCAAAGGTATCATGCGTTCTTACCATGAGGACGAGCATATCCCCGATTGGGAATACTATGGGCCAAAGCAGGGAACTGGCAACTCCTTGAGTCTTCACGTGAGAAGGCCTATGTCCTTTATATCAAAAAAGGAGATAGAACAGAAGGGGGACCCTTCTAGTCATGGGAGACATGACTGAAAAGCCTTTTCTAATCAGCTAGGATAGCTGTTGGAGAAAAAAAAACCCATGCTCTCTAGCAAGGGCCCATAGTGGAAAGCTTCTCTGTAGGTTGCAGAGAGCATGATGCAGGAGAATGAGGGGATAGAACTGGCTGGTAGAGAGCCAGTATCTCAGCCAACTATGCTGCCAAACTCAGGAAATGAAATGGCAGAATAGAAAACAATCTAGGAAGCTTGTAGTGAGATGATCTCCAAGAGAGATGAAGTACTGACTTGGAGCCACTACGAAGACTAGACAGAATGTTAGTGGAGGACAATCTGGTAGTTTGTGGATAAGAACCAGTGGTCCAAATATTAAAGCTCCTGCATGGGCAGCTGTTAATAAGACAGCAGAAGAAGCTTACTGTTCAAAAACAGAAAGAACAGACAGAACAGGAGTAGGAACTCTGGACAGGTCTGATAACTGCTCCAAGCAAGATTAAAACAGAGGAGGTAACTCAGAGAGGAAAACTTTGCACTGGAAAGTGAGAAAACTAGAGAGGCTGAAGAGAAAGCCTCCCAGTAAGTAATTCCGCTCTTACAGAAGAAAAACTTGGTAAGAGGGTGAAGAGAATGGAGCTGAAGAAGGCTTACGAAGTAGTAAGTCTATAGAAAAGAAAAATACATGCTGGCACAGGAACTATCATTTGATAGTGGTTAGACCTCTTTCCCTAGCAGGAAAAAGAGGAGAAACCTGTGACTTATAGGCATGAACATCCTGACAGCTCATAGAAATACAGCAAAAAATGGATATCTTTTGGAAAGAGATCCTTGTGTAGGGGTTAGAATAAAGCAGTGGATTTCCTCTATTGAGAAGAAGCAACTGTAGATTCTAACCCCAAGGAGTCACAAGCATCTGATGATAAATGATCAGAAACCCTGCAGGTGCTGGGTTTGCTGAGCCTGGTGAGAGGTTGAATTCTTTAGACCAGGACGATGCTTTCCCTGTTGGGGAACATCTGTATGATGGGCAAGTGATGAATAAAACCTTCTTCTCCTGTGGGAAGAAAGTTTGGTAGGACATTTCCTACGTACTGGGACAGAGGAAGGGATAGAACAACCCTTAGGAACAGGTAAATCAGTGGACAACTGAGTAACCTGACGTAAAGACTCCTTGTTGAAAAGATTTTCTCCAGTGCAAGGAGTATGTCCCAGCCTTTGTTGTGCCCATTTGTCCAAGTCTGAAGCTTGGAGCCAGGCTCTACGTCGTGCCCCTATAGCTATAGCAGAAGTCCTGCTAACAGACTCAAAAGAGTCTAGGGAAGCATGAGAAAGAAACCAAGAGATATTCTGGATATGCTTAAGCAGTGAGGAAGTCTGTGCTCCTGGAATCTGAAAGGAAAGGAGACAAAAGATGTAATTGCTTTGTGACCTCCTCAAGAGAAAGACTCATATAAAATATATATGAGAGAATTCTTGCAGAAAGCATAGATGTCTGGAAGGTTTGATGTCCAAAGTCATCTAGTGTTTTAGACTCACGACCTGGCGGATAGGAAGAGTGCTTTTTCTTACTCTTTACCCGCCTCATTGCTGATTCCACTACTAGGGAATGATGAAGAAGTTGAGTCTTTTGAAACCCTGGAGAGCTGGGCACCTGATATAACAGATCAGTTGCCCTGGGAGGTGGGGGTACCCGGAAAGGTGTTTCCCACATTCCAAGAAGGAGATCCTGCAAGGAATGATGCAAAGGAAGCATTATGTTCCCCTTTGCTTTGGTAGAAAGAGAGCCTTGTGCAGGATCATGTCCTGGGATAGGAATGGCAAGAGTTCTTGCTATATACCAGAGGAAACTCTGAAAAGAGGGATCCCTAACAGGAATCTTTCCTGGACAGGTTAGATTTAAAGGACTAGCCTGAACATCCACAGAGGTATCCAAATATATAGGAATAGAAGATCCTGCACAGTGCAGTGTGGAATGCTTAAGGGATGGTTGCTGGTACTGGGTATCATGAGCAGCAACCGTCCTTACCACACTGTCCATGCTAGGTATCGACTCCAAGCCTGGTATAGAATGGAGAGATCCTGTTGAAAAAAGCATGGTAGGAGTTGGCCACGATGCTACTGTGGATACAGGTACTGATGTCAATACCGGTACCGATGTCGGAGTCGAGCCCGACAGACATCGGAGTAGTCATCGGTGACAGCTCAATCGGTACCGAGGTGACCGAAGCCATCTGGACACTATCCCCGGTACCGAAGCACCGGTATCGATCGATGTCGGTACCAAAAACTATTGGTACCGAGTCTTCTAGACTAGAGATCGATTCCAAATTCGGCATCGAGGGCAAAGAGCCTGATAAGCGAAGCATGGAAGGCACCGACCGCAAAGGTAATGAGGTCGTCGGTACCGATTTCGGTAACGTGTCTGACACCGGTGAAAGAAGGTCAACCAGTGGCAACTCCATCGGCCTCAAAGGAACAGAGTTGTGGATCCGAATCATCAGAACCGAGCCTTCAGTACCGCCGAGAGCTGGTACCAAGGCGAGTCGGTACCCAGTCCTCCAGACTCGGCATTGAAGGAAGCGAGTCTATCGATGCACGTCTGGAGGGTACCGACGGCAGTGGTAGTATCGGTGCTGGTACCGATAATGGAAAGTCAGTCTGGGGTGTATCCACCGGTCCCCAAGGTACCGAGGACGCCAGATGACGATCCCAGGTGAGGAGTGTTTCATCCAACACCAGTGCCGATGCCGGGGTACCGGTATCGCTCAAAGCGGATGCCACCACCGGACACGGCTGAGGTATGTTCTCTGAGGGGTGAACCCCAGGAACAACCTGAAACCCCTTATTTGCTTTGGAGACCGAAGACTCCCGCCGGGGTTTTGAAGCCAGTGGGCCCTCGAGGGCAAGGCCGGAGCCGTCTTCATGCTGTGCATGAGACCTACCACTCGAGGACTGGCTAGTCTTAACAGACTGTTTGTGGGTTACCTGATCCTGTGTGGAAGAAGGGGACGGTGCCCCGAAGTTGGAGGGCAACCGTGTATCGAGGGAACCTCGATGTTGAAAACCTCTTCTCAACCAAACTGTTGTCAGGACCCAAGCAGGTTAGACACCGACTTTGAGGGTCTAAAAATAAAGTTGTACCGCCACAGTGTGAACATTTCTTGGAGAAAGTGCCTGGCGGTTCCATGAAGGAAAAAGAAGAGGCCTAAAAGGCCTAAGAGACCGTGGGACACTATGAAGAAAAAATATCCCGTGAAAAAGGAAAAAATTTTCAAGAAAAGAAAAGAACATTAAAGTCAGGTCATACTCAGGAAAATAAGACACAAGGCCTACAAAGGGAGGCAACAACTTATTCTTGGGCGCTCTGTACTTCACTAAGTGCCTTCCGCTTCTCAGACAAGAAACTTTCCAATTGGGTGACGTCAGTAAAAATATATGAAACCTCTTTCCAGGTAATTAACACACTTGCATGGAAAGCGAAGGAAAAAGGAGGTTTCACCCAAAGACAAAACCTGGGACTTTAAGGCCAGGAACTGCCTACGTCTAAGCTGGGTGCTGCGTGCAACATCGGGAAAAACATTTACAAGATGTCCACAAAACTTAACAGTCTTGTGTTTAAAGAAGGCATGCAACACACATTGCTTAATATCTTTAGTCAAAAATGTCACCAACAAGGTAGAACGAGAATTGATTATGTCCTGGGAGTCCTCGAGGAAGGCGGTGAGATTAGCAATGGAAGGTTCAATAACATCAAACTCCCCCTCAACCGGATTAACTCTCTTAAGATTAGGGGATATATAATATATCTGAGAAACTGAAATAGGTTCCTTGATTAATAAGACTTCCTGAAGGTACTTATCCAATAGTATCTTAGGAGCGAGGAGTTTGGTAATAGGAAAATTCAGGAAACGCAAATTGCAGGAACGTGCTGCATTCTCCATCGCTTCAATTTTATTATGGAGAGTCAGTGAGTCCCTTATACCAACTGCCTGAGCAGCGTGCAGAGAACCCATCTGTCCCTCCAATTTTGAAATGGCTGTATTAAGCGAAACCGTTCTAACATCTAACTGCCGTAAAGAGACTACAGTCTCTTGGGAAAATTTAGCCAGAGAGTCAAAAGTACCCGAGATCTTACTATCAATAGACTTAAGAACTCCCCAAACATCCTTCAAGGTAATCTCATTATCAGACCCAATATTCGGGAGTGCAGGAGCAACCCCCGACTCAACAGAGAGAACCAGTTTAGGCAAGGAGAAAGAATCATCTAAACCTCTTACCTTTTCGAGAGACTCCACCGCAGAAGCAGGAAGCACTGTAGTAAAAGGACACGGCGGCGGAGACCTCCCCCTGAACTCAGGGAGGCGCCCTCAGGAGACGAATGGGCAATTGGCAGTTGAGTTCCTTGATGTGGGCTATATCAATATTTTGGGTTTATTTGCTGATGTTTATTCATCTGATGTAGTTAATATTTCTTGATTTTCCTTTATTGTATTATATGAATGCAAATGTTTGAAACTAATAAAAAAAAAAAAAAAAGAAAAGAAAAGAAAACACCGGCGGTACCGGTGGCGTCGGGAAGACAGCCGCGACCACAAGAAAACTAAAAAATAAAAACAAGAATTTTCTGCGGTGACAGGAGGATGTCCTGCCGGCTCCGCGGAAAAATGAAAACTGAGGAGAGGCAGTTGGGAAAGGCAGCACGCAGGCGTGCTGGGATGCTTCCAAAAGCTCTTGATTGGACGCTGGGAAGCGTTCCCGCGCAGACTCCATTGGTACCGACGTACCCATATGTGAAGACTCATTCCTGCTTGTTCCTGGAGATACTGTTTTGCTAAGTCCATCAGTCTTTGGGCTCTGCCTTCTGGCAAGAATGCCTTTGCCAGGATAGAGTCCAACCTTGCCCCTATGAACTCCAAGTTCTGGGAGGGGAGCAAAGTGGACTTTGCGAAGTTTATTACAAACCCCAAGCTTTGAAGAAGAGCAATAGTTCTGAGGGTGGCCTGTCGGGCCTCCTGGCACGTCTGACCTCTTATGAGCCAGTCATCCAGATAGGGAAAGACAAAGATGCCTTGATTTCTCAGGTAGGCCGCCACCACTGCCAGGCATTTGGTAAAGACTCTGGGGGCGGAGGTTAGGCCAAAAGGCAGTATTCTGTACTGATAATGGTTTCTTCCCACAACGAACCTGAGGTACTCTCTGTGGTCTGGATGAATGAGGATGTGAGTGTACGCATCCTTTAGATCTAAGGAGCATAGCCAATCTCCCTGCTGGAGGTAGGGCAGAAGTGTTCCAAGAGTAAGCATCTTGAACTTTTCTTTCTCTAGGAACTTGTTGAGGTTCCTGAGGTCCAGGATAGGTCGAAGGCCACCGGTTCTTTTGGGTACCAGGAAATATCTGGAATAGAACCCTTGACCGTGCATTTGAAGGGGCACAGGCTCCACCGCCCTGTCCACCAACAGACTTTGGAGCACCTGGAGGAGAAGATCTGTGTGCAGGGGAGGCCTTGGAGGCTCCCCTGGAAAATATGGAGGAGGCAGTTTGTGAAAGTGTAGTGCATAGCCCCTGTGGACTATGTTTAACACCCAACTGTCCCCAGTGATGCGGGGCCACTGGTGGGCAAAGAAGGCGAGGCGACCTCCTGTGCAGGGTTGGGAGAGCAGGGACTGAGAGGCTATGCTCAAGGAGTCAAAAACCCCTACCCTGCTGAGTGGGAGCAGGGGCCGGAGGCTTGGGGGTCCTCTGCCTACGGGGCCCATTACCCTGCCCCTTGGCTTGCTGACCCTGGGGTGCAGCTTGGGCAGCCTGATACTGAGGGTACTGTTTGTAGGCAGTGCCCTTCCTCGGGTAAAAGGGCTTTTTACTCGAGGCCTTCTTCTTGTGAGAAGGGGCAGAGGTCTTTCTAGACAGCCTTGTCCTTGTAAGGTGCTCGGTCTCGAGCTGTGCGGCCTTCTCGGCCATGGGCTTGCCAAAAAGGTTCTCACCTCGGCAAGGGACATCGATCAACTTGTCCTGAACCCATGGCTCGAGGTCCGATGACTGCAGCCATGCCTGGCATCGAGCCGCGATGCCTGCTGCTGTAACTCGGGCCAAAGCCTCGAAGCCATCGTAGGCGGCGCGGGACATAAACTTGGAGCAGTCCCGAATCCCCGAGGACAAGGTCTTAAATCTCTGCAAGGGTTCCCCGGAGAGACCAGCAGAGAATCCGACCAATTCTTTGGCCAGGTCTCGCAAGTACATGCCCATGTACAGCTGGTAAGAGTGGACACGGCAAGCAAGCATCGAGCCCTGGAAGCACTTTCTACCAAAACCATCGAGGTTCCGGGCCTCCCTGCCGGGGGGCACCGCAGAGTGCATCTTCTGACTTTTCAGGCGATGCATGGCCTATTCCACCACCATGGAATGGTGTGGTAGCTGCGCCTTCTGAAAGCCAGGGCTCTTCCGGAATCGATAAATCGAATCAACCCGCTTGCTTAGAACCGGCGCCGCCGGTGCCTCCCACATCTGGAAGAGGAGCCGTTCCAGCATTGGAGGAACTGGGACAGTAAAGGCCTCCTTCGGAGGAGAGTCATACTGCAGGGCCTCGAGCTCCTCGGCTCGAGGCTCTTCCTCGGGGTCCGCCGGGATAGCCAACGCGGTGGCCATATCCCAGACAAACTCCGAGAACCGGGTATCCTCCGGAGGGGATCTACTCCGGGGTTCAAACTGTGGTGAGTCCGACGGGACGTACCGAGTCTTGAATGTGTTGGGGAACTCCTCATCCGCCGTCTCCCAGGTGGACTCATCCGACGAGGAGTCAGGATCCGACCCCGCTGGGCCCAGGAGCACCCGCCCCGACGCTGGAGGCACCGGCGTCGATGCCCTCAGTCCCGAATGGGAGGTCGAGGGAGACCGCGACAGAGGTCGACCTCGAGCCATCATGGTCTCGCGTATCGGCTCGGTCTCCGGGGTCGACGTCCCGGTGGTCGGGGCAGATGCGCCAGACAGGCTGGCCATCAGTGCCCGCTGCTGCTCCTTGAAGGCAGACAGTCTGCACTCCAAGGCGGTCATCCTGAGACGCAGCAGCCACAAACTCGGGCCCCGGCAGCGCCGGGCCCGACGTCGGCTCTCTGGGAGGAGAGTCCTCGAGGACTACAGGGCTTAACATGTCCAGCAGACTCCGGCTCCACGCGAGGAACTTTGGCAAGCTTCTCTTGTTCCACGGGCCCGGGGCGACGGTCGGAGGTCTTAGACCTGGCCCTCGAGGAGCCAGGGACCTCTTCTGACGACGCCCTCACGAGCCGCTTCTTCCTCTTGCGTTCCCGGTCGGGGGACCCCCTGTCCGAGGAGCCACGACGGCGCTCGGGATCCGAATCCCGAGATGTCGAGGCCTCAGACGAGGTCCGGGCCCGGCCGGAGGCTGAGTCAGAAAAAAGCCTTTCTTTCTGCTGCTGGCGACTTCGCAGTGCCTTGGAAGACATCTTCCCACATGGTCCACACGTCTTAGGGTCGTGATCAGGACCGAGGCACCGAAGGCAGCAGTTGTGTGTGTCGGTGAGACACATCAACTTCTTACACCGATCACACTTTTTAAAACCGCTGGAAGCCATCGGGGAAAAAAAAAAAAAGAGTCCCCGCGAGGACAAAGGACCGGCCTTCCAGGGAAAAAGCAGAAAAGGGTGCGAATGCCAGCCACGAAGGGCAAAAACCGAAAAGAAGAAACGGGCTCGATACCGGTGTACCGAACCCGGCGGGAGGGGAACTGGTGTCGAACCGGAGAAGAAAAAAATAGCGAGAATCGCTGAAAAAATCAAAGTTTTATCCGGGATGACAGGACACATGTCCGGTGGGCTTTCGGGAAAAAGAGAGACTGAGGTAAGATGGCACCTTTAGGCAGGAAGGGAACCGCGCATGCGTGCCTGCATTCCCAAAGGCTTTCACGGAAAGCTGGGGAAATGCTCCGCTGGGGCTTCATCGGCATCGATGACACCCATATGTGAGGACTGACTCCTGCTTGGTCCTGGAGAAGCAAGCATAAGAACATAAGATATGCCGTACTGGGTCAGACCAAGTTCCATCAAGCCCAGTATCCTGTTTCAAACAGTGGCCAATCTAGTTCATACGTACCCAGCAGATTCCCCAAAAGACACAGGTTCCGCAATACTTGTACTGGGTCAAGCGCATTGATATCCTGGGTCCCTTCTTAATAATGGCTTATGGACCTTTCCTCCAGGAACTTGTCCAAACCTTTTTTAAACCCAGCTACACTAACAGCCTTTACTACATCCTCCGGTAACAAATTCCAGAGTTTGATTACACGTTGAGTGAAAAAATATTTTCTTTTATTAGTCTTAAATAGTTTACCCTGTAACTTCATTGCATGTCCCCTAGTCTTTCTATATTCTGATAACATAAACAATCGATCTACGTTTACCCGTTCCACTCCGTTCATTAATTTATAGACTTCTATCATATCTCCCCTCAGCCGTCTCTTTTTCAGGTTAAAGAGCCCTAACCTTTTTAGCCTTTCTTCATAGGAGTATCCTTCCATCCCCTTTACCATTTTGGTGGCTCTTCTCTGAACCTTTTCTAATAACTCTATATCCTTTTTAAGATACGGCAACCAGAATTGCACACAATATTCAAGGTGCGGTCTCACCATGGAACGATATAGAGGCATTATAATATCTTTTGTTTTATTTTCCATTCCTTTCCTTATGATACCTAGCATTCTATTTGCTCTCTTGGCTGCCGCTGCACACTGGGCCAAGGGTTTTAACATGTTATCCACAATGACGTCAATCTTTTTCCTCGGTGGTGGTTCCTAATGCCTGGAAGCAGCAACGTCCTAAAGCATCGAGAGCCCTGGCATCTTTGCCAGGCGTTACCGATATATGACTCTTAGAGCTCTTGATGCATCGCATCGCTGATTCCACCACCATAAAATGGTGTGGTAGTTGAGGTTTTTGAAACCTCAGACATGGTGCAACTTGGTACATGGTACTGAGGCATTTACTGTTAGGCGGAACCGTTAGCAGGGCCTCAGACATAAGTAGCATTAGATCCTGTAGGATACAATGCACTGGTAACACTGCTGCCTCTTTGGGCATCCAGGGGTATTGGAGGATTTCCAATTCCTCAGCCCTCTGTTCCATTTCTGCTGTTACTGTGATTTGGAGAACCACTGCCATTTTTATTTTATTTATTTATTTATTAACAATTCTTATATACCGCACTATTAGGCATCAGCGCGGTTTACATTGAACAAAAGACATCCGACAATTTACATATGTCTGGTCATTACATTTAACAGGAAGTATAACTTGGCGAAATAGGGGAAACTAAATACAATGAGGGTTATCTGATAAAGGATGTCCCGAATGAAGTCCTGAAAAGACATGTCCTCTGACAGGGATCAATGCCTCACATGAGGCAGAGAGGGATCAGAGGGGATATCCCAGGTGGATCTGGAATCCTCCAATGTCTCAAAAGTGTCAGAAGAAGAAAAAGATGACGACTCCAATTCAAAAAGAAAGTCAAAGTATTGACAGTCTCGAGCAGATACTCGATGCTGACATTTATTTATTTTATTTATGTGCACTTTTATATTGCCTTTCCGAAATCAAAGCGGTTTATAATGAACTCAAGAAGAGTATTACAACTAACAAACATTACATAGAACTTTGATAACAAGATGCGTCATAATATTAGATGAACATAAGTTTAGTATAATATTTAACGAAGAACTTCAACCAACTATTTACGTACATATAGTATTTTTGTGTGCGTATGGAAAGTTCTGACCTATTTATTAACCTTCAGTTTAATTGAAGTTACGTAATCTATTTTCATAAAGATGTTGCCCTGTGCATTATGTTTAAAGTGATGTTCTGAGTGACACTGAGTTTATGGTGAAAATTGAAGGGTGGTCATGTATGACTTGTGTTAAGTAACTAACTCTCCAAAATGGTCTCTGAACAAAATGGTTTTTAGGAGCTTGTGGAAAGAATTTGGTTCCTTAGTATCACTTACGATGTCTGGGAGCAATGTTCCACAATGTTGGAGAATATAAGGAGAATGCTCTCTTTGTTGTTGATGCCTTAATGTTCCTGAAGATCGAGGGAAAGCGTAGTTACTCACCTGTAACAGGTGTTCTCCAGGAGCAGCAGGAATCAGTCCTCACTTATGGGTGACGTCGGCGCCGACGGAGCCCTCGCGGAGCAATTTTCCCCAGCTTTCAAAGAAAGCCTTTGGGAATTGCAGCGCGCATGCGCGGTCCTCTTCCCGCCCAAGGGTGCCATCTTAGCCAGTCAGATGACATAGCTAAAAAGACAGCATAAAAATTTGCAAAAAAAAAAGTAAAGCAGACGATTGCAACTCCAAGGGGAGGAGGGAGGGTTGTGAGGACTGATTCCGGCTGCTCCTGGAGAACACCTGTTACAGGTGAGTAACTACGCTTTCTCCAGGACCAAGCAGGAAGTCAGTCCTCACTTATGGGACTCCCAAGCTTAAGGCTACCGGAGACCCTAAGCACAAAAATGAGCTCCCTCTAGCTCAGCAGCACAGAAGGAAAGAATCTTCGCTGAATTATTACCCACCGGTAGCCCACATCCGGGATGGAGGGTAGGAGTTGCTCAGACCTCAAAGAGATTACGGAGGACTGCCTGTCCGAAAGCACTGTCCCTGCGGGACTCCCTCTCGAGGCAGTAATGGACCGCAAAAGTCTGGCTCGAAGACCAAGTAGCGGCCCGGCAGATGTCTGCCAGCGGAACAGAGCGGAGGTAAGCCACTGACGTGGCCTTTGCCCGAACGCAATGAGCCGTGACTCGACCATCCAAGGAGAGTCCGGCTGCCCCATAAGCCCAAGTGATACAGTCCGCAACCCAGATGGACAGTGTACGCTTGGAGACCGGGAGCCCCAATTTATTGGGGTCAAAAGATACAAAAAGCTGAGCAGCTTTACGGTGCTCCCGCGTACGGTCAAGGTAGAAGTTCAAATCTCTTCTACAGTCCAGGGTATGGAGGACCGTTTCAGCTCGGCTGGAGTGTGGTCTGGGAAAGAAGGTCGGAAGTACCACCTCCTGATTGATGTGAAAAGGGGAGACCACTTTTGGAAGAAATTTTGGGTGAGTCCGTAGGACTACCCTATTTTTGTAGAAGCGAGTGTAAGGGGGATCAGACACGAGGGCCTGCAATTCACTTACGCGTCTAGCGGAAGTGAGGGCTATCAAGAACAGTGTTTTCCAAGAAAGAAAACGGAGAGAACAGGTAGCCATAGGTTCAAAAGGCGGACAGGTGATCCGCTGTAAAACCACATTCAGATCCCAGTCAGGCGCTGGCGGGCGCAGAGGTGGTTTAAGTAGAAGGAGACCTCGGAGAAACCTCGCTACAAGAGGGTCGCTGGAAAGAGGTCTGCCGTCCACCGGCACATGATGTGCTGAAAGAGCACTGAGGTGAACTTTGACAGAGTTGGACTTAAGTCCCAGATTAGAGAGGTAGAGCAAGTACTGCAGGATCACCAACACCGGGCAGGAGAAGGGATCCTGAGACTGTTGGCCACACCAAACGGAAAAGCGACGCCATTTAAGGGCGTAGCATTTGCGGGTAGAAGGTCGCCGAGAAGCTAGGACGACCTCTTCCACTTCTGCCGGCAGGAGAAGGGGAGCGAGGACTACCCTCTCAGCAGCCAGGCCATCAGGTTGAGAGACCTGAGGTTGGGGTGTAGCAGAGACCCCTGATCCTGAGTGAGGAGATCCGGTTGTAACCCCAGAGGGAATGGATCCTCCACCGCTAATTGCAGCAGGAGCGGAAATCACGGCTGTCTGGGCCAGCGAGGGGCCACCAGGATCATGAAGGCTTTGTCTCGGAGAACCTTGAAAAGAGTCCGAGAGACTAGCGGGATGGGAGGGAAAGCGTACAGAAGGCTCCCCGACCATGAGAGTAGAAAAGCGTCCGCCGCAACCCGAAGGGGGTGTGGCTGACGAGAGCAGAAGCGAGGAAGTTGCCGGTTGTGAGGACTGGCAAAGAGATCCATCGTGGGGAGGCCCCACTTTAGAAAGAGCTTCTGAACTACCAAGGGATCCAGACGCCACTCGTGCGGCTGGAGGATCCTGCTGAGTTTGTCCGCCAGGTAATTCTCTTGGCCTGGGAGATAAACTGCCTTGAGGAGAATGCCGTGACTGACGGCCCAAGAGCAGAGCTTCTGTGCCTCCCGGCAGAGGAGGAAGGAGCCCGTGCCCCCCTGCTTGTTCACGTAGAACATGGCAACTTGATTGTCCGTCTGGACAAGGACGGACTGGTGAGAAGTCAGGTGGGAGAAGGCCTTGAGAGCCAGGCGGATCGCCCTGAGCTCCAGGAAGTTGATCTGCTGAGCAGACTCCCACGTGGTCCAGAGGCCCTGAGTACGTGCCCCTTGGCAATGCGCTCCCCAGCCCAGGAGGGATGCATCTGTTGTCAGCACCCGGGCCGGCTGAGGTGACTGGAAAGGCATTCCGCAGATCAGGTTCGGCTGCTGAAGCCACCACCGGAGAGACGAGATCAGCGGCTCGGAGACGCGCACTAGGTCTGCTAGGCCGCCTGTGGCTTGTCGCCACTGCTGGCGGAGACACCATTGAGCAGGCCGCATATTCAGGCGGGCATTGGGGGTCACATGGACGGTGGAAGCCATATGGCCGAGTAGTCTCAGGAAGCGCCTGGCGGAGACCAGGGGCTGGCTGCGAAAACGGTCGGCTAGGTCCATGAGCCGTTGAGCCCTGTCGAGCGGTAGGTACGCTCGTGCCTGAGGAGTGTGCAGCCTTGCGCCGATGAACTCGAGATCCTGTGAGGGGAGCAAAGTGGACTTTGCGAAGTTTATAACAAAGCCCAAGTACTGCAGAAGAGTCACCGTGCGGCGTGCGGCGTTGGTGACCTCCGGAGCGGACGCTGCTCTGATGAGCCAGTCGTCGAGGTACGGAAAGACATATAGGCCGTGAAGCCGGAGATGGGCCGCCACCACCGCGAGACATTTTGTGAAGACTCGCGGTGCGGAGGACAGGCCAAAGGGCAGTACTCTGTACTGGTAATGATTTCCTGCCACCACAAACCTTAGGTATTGGCGGTGGCTTGGGTGGATGAGGATGTGCGTGTAGGCATCCTTTAGATCCAAGGAGCATAGCCAATCTCCCTGCTGGAGGTAGGGCAGAAGGATTCCAAGGGTAAGCATTTTGAACTTCTCTCGCACAAGGAACTTGTTGAGGTTGCGCAAGTCCAGGATGGGTCTGAGGCCTCCTGTTCTCTTTGGTATCAGAAAATACCTGGAATAAAAGCCTTGACCTTTTAGGTGGTGGGGCACCGGTTCCACCGCCCGTTCCTGTAGAAGACCTGCTAACTCCTGAAGGAGTAATTCCCTGTGCAGAGGGGGTCGAGGAGGTTCTCCCGGAAAATAGGAGGGAGGGACCTGGTGGAAGTGGAGAAGATAGCCTTCTCGCACGACTTGAAGCACCCAGGCATCTGAGGTGATGCTGGACCACCTGTGGGCGAAGTGAACCAGCCGGCCTCCGGTGCTGGGAGGAACCAGCGGGGGGGGAGAGGCTATGCTTAAGGAGTCAAAAACCCCCACCCTGCTGAGCAGGGGCTGGTGGTGCAGGCTTGGGGGCTTGCTGCCTACGGGACCCGTTACCCCGTCCCTTGGCCTGCTGGCCCTGTTGGGGAGCTGCAGGGGCCTGATAATGGGGGTATGGTTTGTAGGCAGCCGCCTTCCTCGGGTAAAAGGACTTTTTTCCCGAGCCCTTCTTTTTCTAGGAAGGGGCGGAGGTCTTCCTAGAAAGCCTGGTCCTGGTGAGAGTCTCCGTCTCAATCTGTGCAGCCTTTTCAGCCATGGGCTTGCCAAAGAGGTTTTCGCCTCGGCAGGGGACATCGACCAACTTGTCCTGCACCCAGGGCTCAAGGTCAGACGACTGAAGCCAAGCCTGTCGGCGGGCACTGATGCCGGCTGCGGCCACTCGAGCCGATGCTTCGAAGCCATCATAGGCTGCTCGGGACATGAATTTTGAGCATTCCCGAATGCCAGTGGACAAGGCCAGGAACCTCCGCAAGGGTTCCTCGGACAAACCAGCGGAGAATCCGGCTAGCTCTTTAGCCAGGTCTCGGAGATACATGCCCATGTATAGCTGGTAGGTCTGGACACGACACGCAAGCATAGAGCCCTGGAAACACTTCTTACCAAGGCCATCCAGGTTACGGGCCTCCCTGCCAGGAGGCACCGAGGAGTGCATCTTCTGGCTCTTAAGACGATGCATGGCCGATTCCACTACCATGGAATGGTGTGGTAGCTGTGCTTTTTGGAAGCCAGGGCTCTTGCGGACTCGATAGATAGAATCGACCCGCTTGCTCAGGACCGGCGAGGTGGCCGGACTCTCCCACATGCGGAAGAGTAGTCGTTCCAGCATAGGAGGAACCGGTACAGTAAAGTGTTCCCTTGCGGGAGAGTCATACTGGAGGGCGTCAAGCTCTTCGGCTTGAGGCTCCTCCTCGGGGTCCGCAGGGAAGGCCAAAGCCTTGGCCATATCCCTGACGAAGTCCGAGAACCGGGCATCCTCCGGGGGGGACTGCTTCCGAGGTTCGGACTCCGGTGAGTCCGAGGGGACACACCGAGTCCGGAAAGAATCAGGCGACTCTTCCTCTTCAGACTCCCAGACCGACTCCGACGAGGACTCGGTGGGGTCGGCCCGGGCAGGGCGCGGCGCCTGCCGCCCCGACGCCGAGGGAGTCGGCGTCGGCGACCTTGGTCCCGAACGGGAGGCCGAGGGTGACCTCGACCGAGGATCGACTCGAGTTCGCATGGACTCGAGGATCGGCTCGGTCTCCGGGGTCGACTTGGACGTCGACGTCCCGGCGGTCGGGGCAGCGACGCCAGCGAAGCCAGCGAGCAGTGCCCGCTGCTGGTCCATGAAGGCAGACAGTCTGCTCTCCAAGGCCGTCAACCTGAGTCCGAGCTCAGGTGACCCAGCAGCCCCCGACTCGGGCCCCGACGGCGTCGGGCCCGACGTCGGCTGTCGCGGAGGCGAGTCCAGGAGGACCACAGGACTTACCCGAGCAGGCAGCTCCGACTCCAGGCGAGGTCGCTTCGGGAGGTGCTCCTTCTCCAAGGACCCGGGGCGGCTATCGGGGCTATGCGACCTGGCCCTCGCGGAGCCAGGAGCGTCCACCGACGCCGCCCTCGCGGGTTTCACCTGACGTCGATGGTCCCCGGAGGGAGAACCCCTGTCGGAGGAACTCCGGCGACGGTCCGAGCTGGAACCTTTGGACGCAGAGGTCTCCGACGAGGTCCGGGTACGGCTGGGGTCAGCGAAGATCCTATCCCGCTGATACCGCCAACTTCTCAACGCTTTGGAGGACATTTTGCCGCAGGGCCCACAGATCATTTCTTCATGATCCGGGCCCAGGCAGCGGAGGCAAAAGTCGTGTGTGTCAGTTAGTGACATATTTCGGTCACACTGACCACACCGCTTGAAACCACTGGCAGCCATCGGGGGAAAAAGGGCCCCGGCGAGGTCAAAGGACCGGGCTGCCAGGGAAAAACCGAAAACGAAAACTGACTATGTCAGAAAAACCGAAAAGAAGAAGAGGACTCGTGACCGGCGTCGCGAGTCCGGGCGGGAAAAAGACCGGCGTCGAACCGAAGGAAAAAGAATAAAATAATGAAGAAATATCGACTTTTTCGCGGGGACAAGACGGGGACGTCTGTAGGGCTCCGCGGAAAAAAGAAGACTGGCTAAGATGGCACCCTTGGGCGGGAAGAGGACCGCGCATGCGCGCTGCAATTCCCAAAGGCTTTCTTTGAAAGCTGGGGAAAATTGCTCCGCGAGGGCTCCGTCGGCGCCGACGTCACCCATAAGTGAGGACTGACTTCCTGCTTGGTCCTGGAGAACTATTAATATATTTTTATTGCCGCTTCTTCATAATCTGATTTCCGGGATAGTTTGTATGAATGACCTTAAACTTGAAGATGATTCATTTTGTAGAGTTTTGAATATTATGTGGATTGCTTTGAACTTTATTCTGCTGACTACTGGTAACCAATGTAGCTCTTTTAAAATCGGAGTAATGTGCTCCCTGATTGGCACTTGTGTGATGACTCTCACTGCTGTGTTTTGGGCCAGCTAAAGAAGAATTTGAAAGACAAAGAATATCGGGGGCGGTATCAGGGCGGTACTGGCATTGACAGAAATGCAGAGCATGGAATTAAACCAAAAAATATGTTTTTCGGTGAAACATAATGACAGAAAAAGACCACATGGCCTATCTAGTCTGTCATTTCATCATATCAACAACTACAACAGTCCATTTTTTACCTTTAGAGATCCTCTGTGTTGGTCCCATGCTTTTCTGAATTCAGTTACTGTCCTCATCTCTACCACCTCCACTGGGAGACTATTCCATGGATCCATTACTCTTTCCGTAAAGAAATATTTCCGCATATCACTCCTGAATCTATCTCCCTTCACCCTCATCCCATGTCCCCTCGTAGCAGAACTTGCTTTCAACTGACAGTGGTGACAGGAAAAGGCTTCCTGCTGGCTTCATGGAAAATGAAAAACTGAGGAGTTGGGAAAGCAGATGATCAGGTGCAGTAGAATGCTCCCAAAGGCTTTCATATTGTATGCTGGGGAGCGTTCCCATGCAGGCTCCATCAGTACAGAGAACACCCATATGTGAAGACTGCATTTCTGCTTGTTCTTGGAGACAGAATATTTCAAGAGCATAAGATAGCCAGTTCTTTGTACTGAAGATTTATTTTATTTAACAGGTTTTTATACCGCTTTATCATTTTAATCAAATCCATTTACATGGCAAGTTAAACTTGGTAGCGTACATTAAAACAGGGACACTGATAACCTGGATTCTTCCGAGACAATAGAGGAAGAAGTGACTTGCCCAAGGCCACAAGAAGTTCTAGTGGGAATCCAACCCTGGTCTTTTGATTCCCAAGCCAGTGTTCTAACCACTAGACTACTCTTCCACTCCATATGTAATCAATATTTAGTTAAATATGTAGTCAAATATTTCTGGCATGTTTAGAGAAGGGTACACTACCTTCCTTCTCTCTACAACTATTTCACTTAATTGTAAGGTGCAGTTTAATCATTTTTCAGAGACAATACACACTTTGGCAAACCTCGAATAAGGTTCAAACACTTAATTATAACTTTTAACTTTATTAATTCTGAAATTAAATGCATAGGGATTGGTCTTCAGTATTTTTTAGGCAGAAGCCACTTTGGATCCAAAGGGCCTGAAAGAGCCAGCAAAACCTTTCCAATTCAAGGCTACACACTGCTGCCAATGCAGATAATAACATATCCCCACTAACACTATCCTTATGCCCCCAGTTTCTCCTGCATATTTCCCCATCCTTCTACAACACCGATTATTTCTTAGGTCAGATTTTACAGTCTATTCCTCCACTCCCCAATAGTAGATAAGATTAAATCTCACAAAAAAGGGTTAGTCAAATAGGTGAAAAAAAACATGGCCTTTATTGTTAAGTATCCGACCAACAACTGCTCTTATAACAAAAAATCCTCACACACAATCCACAACTCACCAATTACTAATAACTATACAATTCCACAGGCAAAAATGACCTCAGGATGGCTCATAACCTACATATAGTGAAAAATCACTATAGGGAACAGCTGACGCTCACATCATTGGTCATAAGCCTCCCATACATTCCCAACCAATATTCAATACACATCCACACCTTTATCACCACATAACTACTATTCCAAAAACATTACTCTACTTCAAACCAAACGTACACTATCACATACATACATTAGCATCTACTTATACCTAATTTAAGGAACTGCTCAGAGCTCCACTGGAACAACGCATTACCTACAAAACAGAAAGTATATCATCAATAGAATTCACAGGATTCAATAGCCACGCCAGGTCTACAATCACTTATCTTCACAGTGGAGCTCTGAGCAGTTCCTTAAATTAGGTATAAGTAGATGCTAATGTATGTATGTGATAGTGTACGTTTGGTTTGAAGTAGATTAATGTTTTTGGAGTAGTAGTTATATGGTGATAAAGGTGTGGATGTGTATTGAATATTGGTTGGGAATGTATGGGAGGCTTATGATCAATGTGAGCGTCAGCTGTTCCCTATAGTGATTTTTCACTATATGTAAGGTATGAGCCATCCTGAGGTCATTTTTGCCTGTGGAATTGTATAGTTATTAGTAATTGGTGAGTTGTGGATTGTGAGAGAGGATTTTTTGTTATAAGAGCAGTTGTTGGTTGGATATTTAGTACAGCTCTTACACAGCTATTTAGTTAGTGTGGCCACTTTATTGTTAAGTGCCATCAAGTTGATGTTGACGTCTGGCGACTCTTGGGCCTGGTTACTTGGATTTGAGGCAATCTTGGAACATGTGTTGCAGGCTTACTGCATGAAAAACAGACCTGACAATCTACTTCTGGTCGCAGCTTGCCAAGAAAACCCAGTAGATAGTGAAAAAGGACAGCTATCCACAGGGTTGCTAGTTCCACGCAGTCTACTTAGCCCTTAAAAAGGTGCAATATACCTCTCCAGGTCTCCAAAATAGCCTATCTGCACTCCTTTCCTGCTCCTAAGAGACTTGGTCTGCTGGCTACCTGGCCTTACCCCTTCTGACTCTGACTCAAAGACTTTGGATGCTTTTTCTAAGACTTGATCCAATTATTGATAGCAGGAACAAGGAACTGGGCTCTCTCTCCTCAAGATCATAGTGAGGTCTGTGCATGCAGGAAGGGTCCCGAGTGTCAAGAACCAATCTGAGGCCCTATCCTGATACTGGTATTAGAGGCAGCCATGAGTAAAGACACTGGAGCCAGAGATTAAATCAGTGTGTGCTTCTCTGTTCTTAGGCCCCACATCCTCCTGGCTTCCTTATAGAAGATGGGTTCTACGAACAGAGGAGATAGCATTCATCCCATCTCAAACAGATCTTTATGTTTAGTTATTTGATAGCAGCACCAGGATGGGACCCTGAACTTGTTGCTGATACCTGGGGGTTTTCCTGCTGGATTCATACTTAACAGAGTCCTCAAGCCCTTCCTACAGATATACCGCTGGCTTACTTATTTTCCCAAAACTCTAAATCAGAGATTCTCAATCTACTCCTTGGGACATACCTAGTCAGTCAAGTTTTCAGGATAGCCACAATGAATATGCATGGGAGAAATCTCCATGAATTGCCTCAGTTATCTGCAAAATCTCTCATACATATTAATTGTGGCTATCCTGAAAACCTGACTAGGTAGCTGTGTCCTGAGGGCTGGGTTGAGAACCCATGGTCTAAATTTAAAAAAAAAAAGTAAGGAAAAATGCAGCCGCCATTGGGTCCATGAGAGACAACCCTAGCTCAGACATTACAATAAAGTTTGCTATCTTTAAAAAATAATCCTCCTACAGCATTTTATTTTTTTTATTGTTTCCTATATCTGCAGTTCTCTAATCGTCCCCCATTTTGTGAGTGAGCCTGCCCTGCTTGCCTGAAAACTTAATAGCAACAAAGATTGTGGGTAGGATGCAGCCTAAGGGAAAGTTGTGAGGGGAGAGCCCCGGAATGCTCCTATAGTCACAGAAAGGGAAGAAGTGAGTTGGAAGAAGTTGCTGGGCTATACAAGTTTTGTTTCTGCATGTGGTGCAATAAGGAGAAATGAAGCCCTCACCCTCAAAAAAAGGCTTAAGTACATTTCTATAAAGAAAGCAGTTTTAACAGCTGTGGCATACTAACGTTTATTCACAACATGATGATTATTTAGCTATTTTTATATATCTCAAAGTCAAAGTAGTTTACAATTAAATGAACTCCAACTTTTACATGGAACATACACCATCGGCTTTCTGCATCAGTTGGTAAGTCACACGCTGTTAGATAGGTACGCCTCTATGCAGCATACCAATAGCACACGACTTCAACACCGGCATGCAGAAAGGGGTGCATATGCAAATTAGCAATACCTTAAACTGAGGCGAAAATCTCAGCGTTAAATTGGAAGAGCAAGCCAAACACATGCACACACAAGTCGGCACAAGTTTGGAATGCTCTCCCAGAGAACGGTCATCTGAGGGGAAGTTTGGCACTTCACCTCAGATGATCCAGGCATTGGGGAAAGCACTCGATGCCATCAAAGTACTAGCCAGGGTAACCCAGCAGCCCTAATCCCCCCACTCACCTACCCAATTAAAAAATAACCCTAGTAACCCAGCAGCCCCGAACCCCCCACCCAATTAAAAATAACTCTGGTGGTCCAATGGCCCCAAACCTCCCACTGGTACCATTACAATGGAGCAAGAGAGGTACCCATATGCTCCCGCCCCTGCAAAGTGAAAAGCCAGGTACTGCCATATTTCAAGATGGCAGCACAGTGGAGGGAGCACATGAACAATGCTCCCGCTCCACAGTAAAGGTACTGGGAGGGGTGGAGGGTTTGGGGCTATTGGGACACCAGGGTTATTTTTAATTCGGTGGGTAGGTGGGGGGATTCGGGGCCACTGGGTCACATACAAATATTCTGTAGTAGTAGTAGTAGTAGTAGTAGTAATAATTTTTAATTGGGTGGGTGGGGGGGATTGAGACCGCTGGAACACCTGGGATTTGGTTTGTCGGGGGTCAGTGTCAGGGGCATGGGCTACCCAACAGTATTTTGATGGCACTGGGGGCTTTCCCTGATGTCCTCAAAACGCTGACGGGGCACACACAAGGTGTTTAACACTAGAAGCCCCAAAGTGTGTCAATTGACGCAAATGCATCTTCGAAGTTGTATACCAGCACCACTGCTAGAACCATATCAGTTATGTTCCATGACTGTTAGCAAAATCAAGATGTTCAAATATGTGCATCGAAAATTAATGACAGATGCACCAACTAGCGGGAAAATGAATTTATACCTAGAAGCCCCAAAGTACGTTAATTGACGCATCCAAGACAATTGAGTGCGTCAATTGACGTACTTTGGGGCTTCTAGGTATAAATTCATGTTCCCACTAGGTGGCGCATCTCAATCACGGTTTAGTTTTACTCCGACATTGCAAACAATAAACACACGATGACATCACATACTGCACGTATTTAACAAATAAGTAACTTCACATTAATTCACATCTGCATTTCATGCTAAACACAGTCGTCGTGATAATGCATCAATTGACGCACTTTGGGGTTTCTAGGTAAAATTCCTTTTGGGGTTTCTAGTGTTAAGCCACCTCAAGACCACACAGAGATATTGGTGCTTCGGCTAGCTACGAAATTCTGTACGTGTTTCTCTGTATAGGGCATAAATAATATTAGCATGCCATTTTAATATGCATAGTTCATTTCCCATAATTTAAATACACTTGGCATTACTGTGTATGCATACTTTTCATAGAAACATAGAAACATGACGACAGAAAAAGAACACATGGCCTATCTAGTCTGTCCTTCCATATCAACCACTACAACATTCCCCTTTTTTCCTTTAGATATCCCCTGCGTTTGTCCCATGCTTCTTTGAATTCAGATACTATAGAAACATGACAGAAAACCATCTCAATCATATCACCTGCCTTTCCTCTAAGGTGTACATATTAAGATCCTTAAGTCTGTCCTCATATGCTTTATAATGAAGACCATTTTAGTAGCCACCCTCTGTACCAACGCCAGTCTGTTTATATCCTTTTGAAGGTGCGGTCTCCAGAATTGCACACTATACTCCAAATGAGGTCATACCAAAGATTTATACAGAGGCACTATCACCTCCTTTCTTCTGCTGGTCATTCCTCTCCCTATGCACCAAAGCATCCTTCTAGCTTTTGCCGCCGCCTTTTCTACCTGTTTAGCTAGTTTAAGATCATCAGATACAATCACGCCTGGATCCCGCTCTTCTTTAGTGGACAAAAATACTTCACTCCTATACTATATTGTTCCCCTGAATTGCTGCAGCCCAAATGCATGACCTTACATTTTTTAACATTAAATCCCAGCTGTCAAATTCTAGACCATTCTTCAAGCTTAGCTAGATCCCTCCTCATGTTATCTACACCTTCCTGGGTGTCTACTCTATTGCAGATTTTGGTATCATGTGCAAAGAGGCAAACCTCACCAGACAGCCCTTCCGCTATATCACTAACAAAGATATTAAAAAGAATCGGACCAAGGACAGATCCCTGGGGCACACCACTGGTAACATCCTTCTCCTCAGAGTGAGCTTTTGTGTAAAGGGACATGTGCCTCTCTCCAGTCCTTTGGTGCCACTCCCGACTCAGAGGCATTGAAAAGGGCAGTCAGTGGAGCTGCTAGAATGTCCCCAAGTTCCTTCCATATTCTAGGATGTATCCCATCCGGTCCCATCGCTTTGTCTACTTTAAGTTTAGCTAGCTTCTCACGAACACAGTCTTCTGAAAATTGTTCAAGATGCCCCCTCGCTTCTGTTCCTGTTTGTGGGTGTTTTCTGAGGTCCTGCTCCTGGTTCTGGTTCTTCATCTGAACACAGAACAGAAATATTTGTTAAGCAATTCCGATTTATCCTCATCAGCTTCTACATATTCTTCCCCTTCACCCTTGAGTCTGACAATACCACTTTTTGTCCTTCCTCTTCTCACTAACATATCTGAAAAATGTCTTATCTCCCCATTTAACTGCATTTGGCTATTTCCTCCTCTTTTTGAATCTTTGCTTTCCTGACTACTTTGCTAGCTTCTCTAAGTTTTTCCAAATAAAGATGCCCGTCTTCCTCTCTCCGTGATCTCTTGTATTTTATGAAGGCCTCCCTCTTTTTCTTCACTTTTTCAGCTACTTTTTTCGAAAACCATAGCGGTCTCCTTCTCCTTATACCTTTATTTACCATTTTAACAAAAAGGTTGGCTGCCCTTAAAATATCCCCTTTCAGTTTTGCCCACTGTTTTTCTACATCCCCCAGCTGTTCCCATCCCGCTAACGACTCTGAGGTATTGGCCCTTCTTAGCAAAGTTAGTTTTCCTAAAGTCTAAGACCTTCGCTTTTGAATGGATTTTAACAGCCCTAGTCCTGATAATGAACGATACTATCTGGTGATCACTGGATGCAAAATGATCTCCCACTATAACATCAGAAACACTTTCACCATTGGTAAGCACCAAGTCCAGTATGGACCCTTAACATGTGGGTTCTGTTACCAGTTGCCTGAATAGTTCTCCCTGTACAGAGTCCAGTATCTCCTTACTTCTAGATGATACTGCATCAAGAATTTGCCAATCAACATTGGCATATTGAAATCCCTTATCAGTAGCACTTTCTCTTTCCTAGCAATGCTGCGTATGTCTTCAATTAACTCTCCGTCCACCTCATACTCCTGTGAGGGAGGTCTGTATATCATACCAATACAAATAGATTTCTCGTTCCCTCTTTCTAGTTTAACCCACAGTGCCTCCTCTCTCCCTTTTAAGCTCTGTAGTTCCAAAGCTTTATTAATATTTTTTTTACATATAGTGCCACTCCTCTACCCCTTCTTCCTACCCTGTCCTTTCTGAATAAAGTATAGCCTGGTATAGTTACATCCCAGTCATGGTTTTCTGTGAACCATGTTTCTGTAACTGCCACTAAATCCAAGTCGGCCTCTCCCATTAAAGCTTCAACATCTGGGATCTTATTTATTCAAATAACAACCAATTCTGCATTCTCTTACTATGCACCCAGTCAATGGAACAAGCTACCACTCAACCTGAGAGAAATTAAAGATCTTATTTCCTTTAGGAAGGAGCTTAAAACATATCTCTTTGCCCAATACTACTACAACTTACAGCCCACTCTTGAACACACAACACAAGAATACACGACGCAACTGACACAAGTTTATCCTACCTAACTCAAAGTATCTCTCACCTCTCCTACCTAACAAAGTATCACTCACCACTTCAGTAGTACATTGTTCTCCTATATGATATTTAGTAATTTGTAAACCACTGCTGTAAATAGTTCACTGTAAATAGTTAAACATGTTCCATGTATCATAGTTATTTCTGTACTACAATGTTCTATGTAATTCAATGTTCAATGTTTTAATTGATGTTACCCGTTCCTTGTAAACCGCCCCTGATCTCTGGAAGGGGTGGTATAGAAAAGCACACAAATAAATAAATAATAAATTTCCCATGCTACAGGCATTTATACACACCACTTTCCATATGTTGTTCCTTTTAACCATTTCCATAAAGGTATTTAATGTTTCACTTACCTGGAGGCTTTCTTCACCCATCCCCAACAAATCTAGTTTAAAGCCCTCTTCAGTAGATTAGCCAGTCTGCTACTGAAGACGTGTCAACCTTTACTTGCTGTTTACATGCACATCAGTTTCTTTCCTGCATTTGGCATGTCGTAACTTATGCTTAAAATGTGCATCATCTGAGAGAAGTGGGAACAGCAAGTTTTCCTTCTGGCGATTTCCAAGAAGGCATCAGGTTGAGCGTTCCACTCCACTGAGCTCTTGATGGGAAAGCAGTCCCCAGGTGCATGTGAGCATGCAGCTGGATTACCTGCTACAAAAGATCCTATTGATGTTTTTCTTCTTACTCGGGATAACTAACTACTAGTATGCAAAAAAGTTGAAGAGCAAGCCACTCAAATGTAGCAAAATATGACCTTGAGAACATACCACCAGAATTTAAAGACTGCCTGCAAAATCAATCTGCTGCTTTAGATACAAAAGACAGAGCTCCAGAAGAGTTATGGAATGACATCAAGATGATTGTGTTGGAAAAAAGTGAAAAAGTGAAAAAAAGGTGAAAAAGCAAAAACGTCCAAAATGGATGACCGAAGAAACTCTGAAAATTGCCCAGAAACGCAGAGATGCTAAAGCCAGATGAGAAAGAGGCAATCACAGAACTCAGAGATTTCCAACATGCAGCAAAACAAGGAGAAGTACTAGAATGAGGCATGCAAAGAAAGAGAATCAAACTATTAGAGGAAGAACAAGATCAGCTTTCCTAAAGCTACGAGAATTAGAGAGAAATTCAGCCTCGAATTGGAATGTTACAAGATGCTCAAGGATCCATATTGAATGATGCTGAGAAGATCAAGAAAAGGTAGAAAGAATAAACTATCATTATACCATAAAGATCAAGTGGACCAACAGCTGTTTCAACCTGTACCTTATCAACATAGAAACATATCAAGAACCCCTGGTGATGAAAGAAGTCGAAGCAGTATTGAAAGCCTCATCAAAGAACAAAGCACCAGGCATTGATGGCATTCCCACTGAAGTATTATAGCAAACGGATGCAACTGTTATCCTACTTACAAAACTCTGCCAGGAAATTTAGAAGACATCATCATGGCCAACTGACTGGAAAAGATCTGTTTATATACCAATACTAAAAAAGGTGATCCAACTGACTATGGAAATTATCGCACAAGCACAATGATCCCACATGCCAGCAAGATTCTACCCAGCAGAGACTACACCATACTTGGAACAAGAACTGCCTGAAGTGCACAAAATGCTCAGGGAGAGGCGAGGAACCAGAGACGACATCGCGGATGTGAGATGAATCCTTGAAAAGACAAAACGATAACTATATGTGTTTTATCTTCTCTATAGCAAAGCTTTTGACTGTGTAAACCACGAGAAACTCTGGGTCACATTAAGAAGCATGGGTATACAGGAACACCTGATAGTTCTCTTGCACAATCTTTACTTTGATCAAGAAGCACTGGTTCAAACGGAACAAGGAGAAACAGAATGGTTAAATTCAGCAAAGGTGTACGACAAGGCTTCATACTTTCCCCCTATCTGTTTATTTGCAGAACAAATCATCAGAAAAGCAGGACTGTATATAGAGAACCGAAGTACGAAGACTGGTAGAAGACTCAAACAACCTTTGCAATGCTGAAAGATTTACTTCTCAAGATCAAGGATAAATCTTAAAATGAGCCTGCACCTTAATGTAAAGACGACGAAGATCCTGACAACAGGCAAAAATCAATAAGTTCATCATTGGTGGAGAAGAAATCGAAATAGTTGACAACTTTAACCTACTTGGATCAACTATCAATACAGAAATGACAAGCAGTCAAGAAATTTGATGACACATTGCTCTGGGTAAAATGGCTATGAAGGGCCTAGACAAGATTCTCAAGAACAAAGATGTCTTTCGCCATACAAAGAGTCGACTTGTTCAAGCCATGGTATTTTCAATAACATAGGGATATGAAAGATGGATAATGAAAAAGATAGGAACAAAATCGATGCCTCTGAATTATGATGCTGGCAACAAATACTGTGTATACCATAGATTGCTCAAACAACAAACCAGTCAGTACTAGGAGATCAAAACTAAGCTTTCTTTAGAAACTCAGATGACAAGACTTCAACTTTCACACTTTGGACACATCGTGCGAAGAGAGATCGTTAGAGAAAGACATCATACTTGGCAAGTTAGAAGGTCAAAGCAAAAGAAGGCCAACAATGAGATTTTATTTAACAAGTCTTACATTCAAAGCAGTCTACATAGAACATTGCAACTTTTAGAAATTACATTGAACAGGTAATTGAACTTGGAGATCAGGGGAAAGATGCTGTACAAGATTTATAACAGGGAGTAACAATCAATGCTATACAATATTTACGGAAGTAAGAAACAATTAATGCAGAGGGGTAGGGTACACAGGGACAACTGTGGAAAATATGTCTCTGTGTGTTATGTGTAAGGTATTGTAGTGGTAGGGTACACAGGGACAATTGTGGCAAACATGTCTTTGTGTGTTAAGTGCAGGGTATTGTAAGGGATTTCTCAACTGGTAGTAAGTGAATTGATTGGCAGAGTGATTGTAAAACTCAGGAGGAATGAGGCTCTACTATCCAGCTAAATCAGTTACTAGTGTAAGTATTTATTGGTTGTTCTTAATGCTCCTGGAAGAGAAAGGTTTTCAGGGCTTTTCTCAAGTCCATCAGGTCTTTGACTTCTCTTATGTTGACAGTGAGGGCATTCCAGATAGCTGTAGCATAAATAAATCAATCAATACATTGAGATGAATCAATACAATGATAGCAGCTATGGGTGCCACTCTATCAACAATGAGCCGCCTGACTGAAGACTGAACACACTTTAGGACAACTATTCAGAGGGTCGCCAGGAGTCGAAACAGACTTGGCACTTAACAACTCCTCCTCTTATCTCTCCAGTCTTATTTTGTGGACTTGTAGAATCTGCTAGAGGCATTTCAAAGTATGTTTTTTGTTCTTATTGACAACCAGTTGGCATGTTGGCCAAGGTCATTTGAATCTTTAAGTCTGCTGTTTACTTAAGGGCACATGGACTACTTTTACCTTTATTGCAACTTCTCTATCATTATGTCTTAACCTATCTTTCGTCCATCTCATATCATTAATATTTCATTCTCTGCAACCTTCCCTGCAGCCTTCAAACATGTGATCACTTCTATCCTCAAAAAGCCTTCTCTCGACCCTTCAACTCCTTCCAGTTAGCGTCCTATTTTCTTCCTTTCATTTCTAAACGTCTTGAGCAGGCTATCCTCCGTCGTTGCCTTGAATTTCTCACCTCTCATGCATTCCTGAATCCACTCCAGTCTGGCTTTCATCCTTTTCATTCCACTCTTATCAAAGTCTCTAGTGATTTGTTTTTAGCAAAGTCCAAATGCCTCTATTCTGTCCTCATTCTTATTGACCTTTCCGTAGCTTTTGATACTGTTGATCACTCTCTCCTCCTTGACACATTATCTTCTCTGGGTTTCAGAGACTCTGTACTGTCTTGGTTTGCTTCTTATCTTTCTAATCACTCTTTTAGTGTTTGTTCACATGGTTCCTCCTCTTCTGCCAGTCTCCTCTTAGTTGGTGTACCTCAAAGGTCTGTTCTAGGACCTCTCCTTTTCTCTCTCTATACCCAATCCCTTGTTGTCCTCATCTCGTCCCATGGTTTTCACTATCATTTTTATGCTGATGATTCTCAAATCTATATTTTCTCACCTGATATTTCTCCTGTACTCCAATCCTATATCTCCATGTGTTTGTCTGATGTCGCTGCCTGAATGTCTCTCTGCTGTCTGAAATTGAATATGGATAAAACTGAGCTTATCTTTCCCTCTTAAGTCCTTCTTCCCCCTTCCTCCTTTCTCTATCACTGTCGATAATATTATACTACAACCTGTCTCTTCAGCCCATAAATCTTGGAGTCATTTTCAATTCCTCGCTCTCCTTCTCACATTCAACAGATTACTAAAACCTGTCATTTCTCTTTGTTTAACATTAGCAAAATTTGGCCCTTCCTCTCTGAAGACACTATTAGGACCCTTATTCACTCCTTAATTATCTCCCGTCTTGACTACTGCAACCTCCTCCTTACTGTTCTTTCTCAGTCCCACTTGTTTCCTCTTCAATCTGTTCAGAACTCTGTGGCACAACTGATTTTCTGCCAGTCACGTTACTCTCATGTGACCCCTCTATTGAAATTGCTTCACTGGCTTCCCTTTGGGTTCCACATTCATTTCAAACTACTACTTCTATCTTTAAATGCATTCACTCTACGGTTCCTCTAACTTTCCTCCCTCCCTACCCCCCCCCCCCCCAACCTCGTGAATTCCGGTCCTCCTCTGGTCTCCTTCTCTCTATGCCCTTCTTTTCTCATGCTAACTCCAGACTTCGATACTTTCATAATGCTGCTCCTTATGCCTGGAATAAGTTTCCCCTACCTCTTCATCAAGTCTCTTCGCTCTCCCTTTTCAAATCATTGCTAAAAATATACTTTTGAGAGCACTTTCAGACCATGATCTTTGTTTTCCTTGTACCTCCTCTTCCCTTTACTTTATTTATTTACATTCTCTTATATACCGCGCTATTCCGCATCAGTGCGGTTTACATTGAACTGAAATTACATTGAACAGGGCATTATAACTTGGAGATAGCTATTTTACAGGGAACATGGGCTATGGAGGGTTAAGTGGCTTGCCCAAGACCACAAGGAGCACCTGTGGGACTAGAAACCCCAGTCCTTCTGGCCCAAGGTTGCTGTCCTCTACTGGGATTTGAACCCCCGACCTTCCAGCCTGAAGTACCTTGCCCCAAACCACTAGGCCACTCCTTTGACCTCATGCTTCTTATATTGTCACATCTGTCTTTTAGATTGTGAGCTTTATGAGCAGGGATTATCTTTCTCTGTTTGTACAGCGCCGCGTACGCCTTGTAGCGCTTAATGAATGAATAATAATAATAGTATCCTTCAAAGATACATTACTCCAAATCAAGTGCTCCTGAGCGACTGCCAACTTTCCCCAAATATCTAGCTTAATAGCTGCTCACTCTCCTTTTTGAAGGTTAGTGCCACCAGCCTGTTCAATGCCAATTATGGTAGAGTCCATTCTTCTGGAAAAGGCTCCATCTTCCCCAGAATGCTGCCCAGTTCCTGACAAATCTAAACCTTCTTTCCTGTACTCTCTCATCCATGAACTGAGACTCCAGAGATCTGCTTGCCTTTTGGGTCCTGCACGTGGAAGAATATTTCTGAGAATGCTATTGTGAAGGTCTAGATTACAATTTTTAAACTAAATGCCTAAATATGGCTTCCAGAAACTCTTCTCCCACACTTTCCTATGCTGTTGATGTCCATAATACCAAGACAGCTGACTCCTCCCAAACCATCTAGAACCTATCTAGGTGACGCATGAGTGAAGAATAGCCTAGTGGTTAGGGCAGCAGTCTTGCACAAGGAAGACCAGGGTTCAAATGTCACTGGTACTTCTTGTGGCTTTGAGCAAGTCACTTTACACTCCACTGCCTCTGGTAAAAACTTGCAAGCCCTGTGGAGACAGGGAAATGATAACTATACTTGTATGAAACTCACCTTAAATCACTACTGGAAAGGAGTGAACTAAATGCTACTAAATAAATGAGGTCTGCTACCTTCACACCAGGCAGGCATGTGACCAAACAACTCTAATGCCCACTAGCCACCCAGTTATCTACATGCCTAATGATCTACTCACCAACTAAAATGACCATTCTAACTCTTCCCTCCTGGGCAGAAGCCCCTGGGGACACTTTCTGTGCAAGAGGATCTTGCATTCCCTAGACAGCATTCCTATCTACAGTATCATTTGCTGCCTCATCAAGCAAAGTTCTCATTCCAGGTGACCCCTCTCCTCCAACGCAGCATTGAGGGACTTTTTTCTGCTATGTCTCTGTAGGCTTCCTCTATTCTCTAACCAAAGTAGTTGAAATTTCTCCTTAAGGTAATTAAATCTAATTTAACAAAATACTTAGCTATTACATAAATCTGTTTTGGTTTCTCTTTTTAAAGCCATCAGTTTGTTTGTTTTTTGCTGGTGGTGGGGAGCGGGGGAGGGGGGAGGGGTTGATGGCTTCCTTCAGGCAGAAAATCCGTTTAATCTCAATGGCCAATTGAAGGGTTCTGAAAGATGTAAGGCTCTGAAACAGAAAGCTGAAACCTAAGTGATTAAGCTGTGAATCTGGCTAACTGTTAAAAAAAAAAAAAACACATTAAATGCAGCACTGCAAATTAAGTTCATCACTGCTCAGTCACCCCAAATACTTTGAATGTGTTTTCATTCACATTAAAACTAAATATTTATTTATTTAGTATTTCTTTTATACCGCGCTATTATCATCAGTGCGGTGTACATCTAAACAGAACATATGCATTCAGGGTTACTGAAAATGCATTTACATTTGAACAGGGATTGGAACTTGGATAACAGGGTAATTAACAACAGTTATACAACATAGTATTTACAGTTATATACATGGTGAGTGTAATTCCCCTATCGGGGCTACACCGGAAAGTATCTGGTGAATAAGTGGTGTTTTAGGGCCTTCCTGAGTTGGGTTAGGTCTGTGATAGCTCTGATGTCAGGGGGGAGGGCATTCCAGGCTTTGGGGGCATAGAAGCAGAAGGCTCTGTTGTTGCCTTCTTGCATCTTGTTGATTCTTTCGGGACTGTCAAAGTGTTTACTGCTACGGATCTTCTACTTCTATTGGGAGGTGAGGTGTGTATCAGTTTGGTGATGGCTATGGGGGACTGATTGTTTAGGGCTTTGAAGGTCATAATTATATTCTTATATAGTGTTCTAGCTTGAAGTGGTAACCAATGCAGCCTTTTCAGGATTGGTGTGACATGGTCAGTCCTCGATATTCCTTCTAGCACCCTGGCTGCCGTGTTCATTGCCAATTGGAGAGGGTTTAGAGTTGCTTGTGGGAGTCCGTATAGGATTGCATTTGCAAAGTCAATGTGTGGCATCACCAGGGCTTGGTAGATTGTTCTAAAGTCCGTGTACTCGAGTAGTGGTCGTAAATGACAAAGTGTCCTTATCTTATGGTAAATTGATTTTGTTGTGTTTTTTATATGCGCCTTCATGTCCATCCTTTGGTCAAGGGTGATGCCTAGGTATCTGATGGTAGATTTGGTATCAGTTCTGTGCCCTTTACCTTTAGTGTGCGTGGGGGTGCGAAGTCCTGGTTCTTCGTCATGAACATTACGTCAGTCTTGCTGTGGTTGATTCTCAAGTTCTGTGTGAGGAGCCATTCCGCAACTTCGTTGAAGCAGTTTATCAGTGGAGTAAAGTCAGGTTGGTCTGTCGTGAAAGGCATATAGAGGAGAATATCGTCAGCATAAGCTAGGCAGGATACGTTAAAGGAGCGAATTAGGTCACAGATGGGTTGCATGTAGATATTAAACAATATTGCAGATAGTGAGGAGCTTTGAGGTACTCCTTGATGCTGTAGAAATGGGTCTGATGTTGTGGTGCTGAGTCTCACTTGTTGTCATCTGTCGGAAAGGTAGGACTTACACCAGCTCGGTGCTGAGTCCTGGATTCCTTTTTCAAGGTGTTCAATAAGAATTTGATGACTCACAGAGTTAGTTAAATGCAGCCGAGATGTCCATGAATATAAGGGCAAAACCTTGTCGGGTGTTATCTATTCCGGTGATTATGGTGTTGAAGAGGGTGATGAGTAGGGTCTCCACACAGTGTGCTTCCCTGAAGCCATGTTGGGAAGGGTCCAGGGCACTGTTCCCTCTAAGCTGTGCGCGTGTGCGCGCGCACACACCTCGCCGAGTGAGCGCACATACTTTACAACAGAGCGCACAAAAATTACGGTTCTGATTCTAATAGAAAACAACACAGACGTTCTTAAAATTGAAAAGTTGTTGTGTATTTATGGTTTTCACAAGTTCTACAATATTTTCTAGTGCACTCACTGTGTGTCCATCCTGTATTCTGACGTGTAGTCAAATTTTAAAGTATATTACTCCGAGTGTCGTTATGTGGCGCACAAAAATTTAACCTTCCTTCAAAAGCTGCACAGCTGATATTTTATGCGCACACAGTCTACAGAAAATTAGAGGGAACATTGGTCCAGGGGGGCTTCGGTGTCAATGTGTTGTTTTATTTGGTATTGCACTGCCTTTTCAATTATTTTGGCTAATAGTGGGATGCTGGATATCGGTCTGTATGATTCGACCTTTAGCGGGTCCAGTCTATTGTTCTTCAGTAGTGGTCTGATGGAGGTATGTGGGAAGGTTCCTGTTGCGAATGATTGTTCTAGGATTTTATTTAGGGTAGGGCTTAGTTCACTGCGGAGCTCTCTGATCCAGGATGCTGGGCAGGGGTCATTGGGCGCCGTAGTAGCATTGATGGAGGTGATGATATTCTCAATCTCTTTGGGTGATAAGGTGTGGCATCTTGGGTGGTTGGGAGAGTCTGGCAGGCCAGGGGGTTTTGGCTGCCTGTATCATTTTTGATTCTAGGTAGTTAGCATAATCCTGGGGTTGGATTGAGTGTCTTTGTTCTGGGGTTGGTTCTCGTGCTAGCGTTTTTACTATGTTGAATAAGTCATGGTGCTTGCTTATTGATCGCTTCAGGAGGTCTGTATGGAACTGCTTTCTTCTCTCCGCTATTTCTTGGCGGTGCTTCTCTAGGTGTGAACAGTATATTGTGTATGCTTCGATGGAGCGGGATCGGCGCCAAAGTCTCTCGAGCTTGCGTAGGTGGAGAAGTGATGATCACAATTCATTTGAGTACCAAGCTACATGTGTACGGTTCTTGATTCTTCTATTTGTATCGGGGAGTTGTGCGCTAGATCTGAGGGTGTCATTCCAGGTGTTAATCAGATTGTCAAGTTCAGGCTCTGAGGAGCTTAGCGGTGGAAGGAGTTTCTTTAGTATTTCCTCTTATATAAATATAATATAGAAAAGTAAATAATTTTGCTTCCATCTGTGCCCTTTCATTTAATGGATTACACGTCAGTAAAGATGCAAACCACCTTTTCAGAGAGGTTTCTATGCATACTACTGTTAAACATTTGTATAGCGTTACAAGACATACACAGCGCTGCATAGACACACGTAAAAGACGGTCCCTGCCCATCAGAGCTTACAATCTAGTCAAGACACACAACACAGTAGCTGTAGACATAGGATACATCTAGGGGGAACGGTAAGAAAACACGAAGGAGAACAGGTGAGTCAAGATCCGAAAGCGGTAGCAAAGAGGTGAGTTTTCAGTCTGGATTTGAAAAGTGTCAGAGAAGGCGCCTGACATACAGACTCAGGTAGCTTGTTCCAGGCATAAGGAGCAGCATGTTGAAAGGAGCGGTCTGGAGTTAGCAATAGAAGAGACGGGCACAGACAGAAGCGATTTGCCAGAAGAGCGGAATTTCTGAGGAGGGGTGTAGGGAGAGATAAGAAATGAAAGGTAGTGAGGAGCTGCAGAGTGAATGCACTTATAGGTCAGCAGGAGAAGTTTGAACTGGATGCGGAAACGGATAGGAAGCCAATGAAGTGACTTGAGAAGAGGGGTAATATGAGCTCTTTACCAAAGGACGCGAAAGCACAAAGAGTAATACACCAACAAAGAAGATTCAACAAACTAAACTTGGAAGGTCTTATAAGTACCATTAAGGCGCACGTAGACCTGGAAAGCACGGACCTCGATGCACTAACAGCTGGGACACCGGAATTCAGACTGCAGCGAACCCAAAATGGAACACTACCTCGAACTTGACCAAACACCAATCTGAACCCTGGTACACAGAAACACTGACCAAAATGAAGAGGGTACTCAGAAAGCTTGAAAAAAAATGGAGACGAATCAAATCCATCGAACACAAGACTGAGTACCTCAATCTCCTCTCGAAATACAAAGAGGTAAACGCCGCTAAAAGAACGCACCACACCAACCTATTAAACAAAGCTATCAATAAGCCTCGTGAACTATTTGAACTAGTGAAATCACTAACCAAAACATCCCAGGCAGACCACCATGATAACTCAATCCATCCCAAAACACTGGCTAACCACTACGCAAGCAAGCTGACTGCAACCTCGCCCACTCTCTGTTTGGACGCATCATATCGGAAAACTGATGTGGAACAAGAACAGACATGGAGCAATTTCCACAATATTGATGATCAACAAACTATCAACATAATAACAAGCATCAACACCACCACTTCCCCGCTGGATCCCTGCCCAACTGCTTGGGTCAAGGCGGCAAAAAAAGATATTGTCCGCCAAGTCTCACACATTGTGAACCAATCACTACATCAAGGAATCATGCCTGCCCAACTCAAGAAATCTATAATAAGGCCAATTCTAAAGAACAACTCACTCAACAAAGAGGACCCAGCATCCTACCGCCCCATCTCCAGCATATCTTTCCTAGCAAAGATCATTGAAAAAGCAGTCCTCATACAACTTCAAGATCATCTGGATGACCATGAAACCCTGGACAAACAGCAATATGGTTTCAGACAAAATCATGGGGTCGAAACGCTTTTAATAGCACTGCTTAACAACCTCCTCAAAGGCCCTGAAGACAGAAAGAAAATGTTTATACTCATTTTCATTGACATCTCTGCCGCCTTTGATACTGTCCATCATGGAATCCTCCTTAACAAGCTGGAATCAATAGGAATTTTGGGAACCCCCCTAAAATGGTTCTCCTCTTACATAACAAACAGAATGCCACAGGTGCAATTCAATGGCGAAAAAGCAGAAGCATTCTCTCAAACTCAAGGCATACCTCAGGGATCGGCTCTCTCGGCACTACTTTTCAACATTTACATGCAGCCCCTCTGTGACATTTTCAAAAAACATAATATCAACTACCACATTTATGCAGATGATATTATGCTATACACACAATTGGATACCATCGACCCTAAGTATACTCAGCTTGAAACATGCCTGAACGAGATGTTAAGATGGTTACAGCAAAACATGACGATCAACCACAAGAAAACGGAGGTGATGTATATATCCAGTAAACCAAACTTTGAACCTCCTCCGACAATCACCCTGTGTAACAACACGTACAACACAAAGAATGAGATCAAATATCTGGGAGTCACGTTTGACAGCAAACTAAAGATGGAAAAGCACCTACGCAAAACCAACAAGGCCATTTTCCACAAACTTAAGAGTGCTACAACCCCTGCAGAATATCATCGAACCCTGTGATTTTCGGTCTGTTGCGCAAGCACTCATTATGCCACACTTAGACTACTGTAACGCCATCTTACAGGGTCTGCCAAAGAAAACGCTCAATATCCTGCAAATGGCCCAAAATGTGGCGGCGAGGATCATCATGCGAAAAAGCATTGCTGAACACATTACACCTGTTTTGATCGAGCTACATTGGCTACCCATTGCTGCCAGGATACAATATAAAACATTGTTAACCACGTTCAAACTCATACATAACCTAGCTCCATCCTTCCTCTCCATCCTTATCAGCACGCAACCAACCAACCGAGACAGGAGAACCATCAACTCAGACATACTACAAGTTCCAACCAACATCAGATCTGTAAAAGCCAGTACGAGCCGCCAAGCATTCTCATTCTCTGCCCCAACCATCTGGAACCAACTACCATACGAGCTACGAGCAATCAAGGACATTATTGCTTTCAGGAAGAAACTAAAGACTCATCTATTCCAATGTCATTATAATTAGATGTAAATCACAGTGGGCTACAAGATAACGCAAATGAAACATGAATTCTGCTCTGTAAAGATGTAAATATGTAAAATCTAATCCTTAAGACCCTATTTCTGTGTGCTGTGCCTTACCCTCAAATCTATGTGTGTATACCCCAACATTTCTGTCATGATTTGACAACTCCCAAATATGTAATCAAACCGCTACTGATCGCTGGAAGTAGCGGTATACAAGTGTATACTAAATAAATAAATAAATGTCAGAAAGGCAGGCAGAGATCCTGGCCTAGATTTACAGAGATCTGAGAGTCATCAGCGTAAAGATGGTACTGAAAACCATGGGAAGAGATGAGTGCACCAAGGGACTGGATATAGAGAGAGAAAAGAAGGCAGATCCTCGGAGTACCCCAAGAGCGGGATAGCAGTAGAGGAAAGAGTGATGGGAGAGAGAAGAGGAGAACCAGGATAGCACAGAGCCCTTAAAACCAAGTGAGGACACGATATCGAGGAGAAGGCTGTAGTCAATACTATCAAAAGCAGTAGAAAGGTAAAGAAGAATGAGGATTGAGTGGATATGGCCAGGAACAGGTCACTGGAGACCTTGGCAAGAGTCGTTTCAGTAGAATGTAAAGGACGAAAGCCAGATTGTAAAGGATCCAGGAAGGCTTCAGAGGAGAGAAAGTCGAGGCGATGGCAGTGAACCGTCCCGTTCCAGTAGTTTAGAAACAAAGGGGAGGAGGGAGATTGATCAATAGTTAGAAGGACAGGTAGAGTCTAATAACGGTTTATTGAGGAGAGCTGCAACCACAGCATGCTTGAAGGCTTCAGGGACAGTTGCAGCGGAGAGCGATAGGTTGAGAATATGAGATATGGAAGGGACAACAGTGAAGGTGATGGAGGTTAGGAGACGGGTGGGAATAGGATCAGAAGAGCAGGTAGTGAGATTGGATGAGGAAAGAAGGTGAGTGGTTTCCTCCACAGAGATCATAAAGCATAGTTACTCAACTGTAACAGGTGATCTCCGGGAACAGCAGGAATTTAATCTTCACATATGGGTATCATCGGTACCGACGGAGCCTGCATGGGAACTCTCCCCAGCGTCCAATTAGAAAGCTTTTGGGAGCATCCCACAGTGCCTGCATGCTGCCTTCCCGCCTTTCCCAACTGCCTCTCTCCAGTTGAGTTTAAAGCTGAGACAAAGAGAGAGAGGGAAAGAGAAAGAGATAGAGAGAAACAACTCCTAGGGGAGGTGGGTGGGTTGTGAAGACTAAATTCCTGTTGTTCCCGGAGATCACCTGTTACAGGCGAGTAACTGCTATCTCCAGGAACAAGCAGGAATGTAGTCTTCACATATGGGAACTCCCTGGCTTTAGATGCCAGGGAGAGACCCCAGAAGCTGTGTGTCCCTGTGAAAGGGCTCCACTTCCCCCCATGGATCTCTGGCATCCAACCAGGGATGGTGGGTAGGAGTTGATTAGGTATGGAACAGGTGTTGGAGAAAGGTATGAACCGAGGCCCAAGTGGCTGCTCGACAGATGTCGTCGATAGACACAGAGTGCAGATGAGCCATTGAAGCTGCCATGACTCTCACATTGTGAGCTGTGACATGGCCCTCCAGAGGAAGATTCTTACTCTGATAGGCAAAGGAAATACACTGAGCAATCCAGTTGGACAGTGTTCTCTTGGAGACTGGAAGTCCCAAATGAGAAGGATCAAAAGCAACGAAGAGTTGAGAGTACTTTCCATGTTGCTGTGTTCTTTGCAAGTAAAAGGCTAAAGCTCTTTTACAGTCCAAAGTATGAAGATTCCTTTCTGCATTTGATGCATGAGGCCTAGGAAAGAACACAGGCAGGTAGACCGCTTGGTTAAGATGAAAAGGCCAGACCACCTTTGGCATAAAGTGTGGATGAGTCCTAAGGACTACCTTGTCATGATGGAACCTTGTATAAGGTGGATCAGCCACTAGTGCCTGCAACTCACTGATGCGACGTGCTGATGTGATTGCAATGAGAAAGATAACTTTCCAAGAAAGGAATTTCAATGAGGTAGTAGCTAAGGGTTCGAAAGGTGGCTTCATGAGCTGACCAAGAACCAGGTTTAAGTCCCATGCCACCGGTGGTGGCTTAATGGGAGGCTTAGTAGAAGGCCTCTCATAAATCTTGCTATAAGAGGATGGAAGGAAATAGGTTGCCCATTTAGAGGCTTGAAAGAAGCTGCAATAGCACTTAAATAGACTCTTACTGAGTTAGTTTTAAGTCCTGCATTGGATAAATGAAGGAGATACTCCAGTAATGATTCCAGAGGTATCGCAAGGGGGTTAAGACCCTTCTGCGAGCACCATATGGTAAACATTTTCCACTTGAAAGCATAAGAGCGTTTTGTGGAAGGCTTTCTAGAAGCATAAAGGATATCCTTTACTTGCTGAGAAAGGTTAAGATCATGAAGATCTAGGCCTTCAGCAACCAAGCCCTGAGATGCAGAGACTGGGGATTGGGATGCCATAATATTCAGTCCTCCTGCAACAGGAGGTCTCGAGCAGACCCTAACTCCAGAGAGGGAGCTTGAGAGAGATGTAGAAGCAGAGGGTACCACACTTGCCGTGGCCAATGTGGAGCTATGAGAATCATGCGCCCTCTGTCTCTCTGAAGCTTGAACAGGGTTTTGGGGATCAGGGGAATGGGTGGAAAGGCATAAAGGAAGTCTTGCCCCCAATGAAGGAGGAAAGCATCCCTGGCCCGAGAGCCCTGAGACGGAATTCTGGAACAGAACCGGGGAAGTTTGGCACTCAACGGACTTGCAAAGAGGTCTATGTCCGGGGTTCCCCAAATTTGAAAAATCTTGGCCACCTGGTCTGCATGTAGAGACCATTCGTGTGGAAGCAGAACTCGACTGAGTCTGTCTGCCCAAGAGTTTTGGATACCTGGAAGATATAAAATGTACATATGTAAATTATTTTCCCCATAGCTAAGAAGTAGATAAGTAGATAATCTTCTGTGTGACGTGCTTATCTTACAACAAATTATATCTGTCTTGATTCGGCAGCTTTTTCTATGTAATCTTACCCGCTTCTGATCGCTGGAAGGAGCGGCATACAAATGCTTGCTAAATAAAATAAATACTGCTAGGAGATGAATCTGACGCTCTCTGGTGAGGGCCCATAGTCGCAAAGCTTCGTTGCAAAGCGACAGAGAGCCTGTTTCTCCCTGCTTGTTCACATAGAACATGGCTACTTGATTGTCCGTGTGAATGAGGACTGTCTTGTAGTGAGCAGAGTGTGGAACACTCGAAGAGCAAGGAAGATTGCTCTGATCTCCAGAAGATTGATGTGTAGATGAGTCTCCTGTGGAGTCCAGGTGCCATGGGTGGAGAGGTTTTGTAGATGAGCTCCCCAACCCACTGGTGAAGCATCTGTTGAGGGTTTTATTTATTTTATTTATTTAGCTATATTTATATCCTGCTTTTCACCGGGTCAAAGCGGTGTAACATTAAAAAGGGGGGGGGTGGACAAACAAACAAACTCTGGGGTTGGGGCCATCACCAGGGGGCCAACATTAATGATTTCAACAAATATTTGGGACATAGACATTGTATTACAGTCTCTTAGCACATATGTTCAGGGGGGTGAATTAGGAGGGGGGAAGGTAGTCAGTGGCGGGTGCTTGTTTCTGGTCCTAGGTGTTCCTGGAATAGGACGGTTTTTAGTTGTTTCCTGAATGATAAGGGATCTCCGTTGCTTCTGATGTGACTTGGTAGAGAGTTCCACAGGGATGGTGCATACAATTCGAAGGCTCTGTTGCAGGTCCGTTGATTGCATTTGGTTCGTTTATGGGGGATGGTGAAGGAGTTGTTGGTGGTTTGTCTGGTTGTTCTGTTGTGGGCTGGTCGGGGCAGTAGTGTGTGGAGCTGGGAAATCTGAGTTTAGTAGAGAGCTTTGTGTGTAAATAGGGCGGATTTGTATTTCATTCTTGCTTCAAGGGGGAGTAGGTTTAGCTCCCTCAGGATTGGGGTGATGCGGTCTTGTTTTTTTGCTTTCTGGATAATCCTTGCGGTTGTATTTAAGGCAGTTCGAAGTGGGTTGGTGTGAGTGGCTGGTAGTCCGTGGTAGATTATGTTGCAGTAGTCCAGGTGGGGGAGTGTCATGGCTTGCATCACTGTTCTGAAGTCCTGTGGTTCAAGGAGAGGTCTGAAGCCTTGTACTGTTTTAGCCTTGTGGAATATTGTTACGGTTTTTTTGATTTGTTGCTTGATTGTGAGTGCTTGGTCTATGATGATTCCCAGATACTTTATGTGCGGTTGTATTTGTATTTGTGTGGTTGCAAAGTTGAGGTGTGTAGGTGGTGTGAAGTCTGGGTCCTTTGTTACTATGAGGGCTTCTGTTTTCTTTATGTTGATGGATAGGTTGTTTTGTAGCCAGCTGGATACCTCTGTGAAGCATTCTGATAAGTGTTTATTTGTTGGGTTGCTTGGGGTGAAGGTTGTTGAAATGGGGACCCCAGCAACAGGTATTGAGTGGACGGCCACCATTGGAGGGACAAAATAAGTCGATTTGTGTTTGCTATTTTGTCTGACAGGCATCCTGATGCCTGGGTCCACTGAGTGGATAAGGTCCACTGGGCTGCTCTCATATGGAGGTGAGCATAAGGGACCACATGTACGGTAGAAGCCATGTGGCCTAGCAGTTGTAACATTTGTCGAGCAGTGAGATGAGGCTTCAGCACTGCTTAAGAGACTAACTGCACCATGCGAAGGTAACGGGCCTGGGGGAGATAGGGCCTTGCTTTTCTGGTATCCAGCAAAGCTCCTATGAACTCTAGAGACTGAGTGGGAGTTAGACTGGATTTTGGGATATTTATGACCAGGCCCAAATACTGAAGGATACGCATTGTGCAAGATAGAGAAGTCCTGGCCTCTGACTCTGATGGGGCTCGAATGAGCCAGTCGTCTAAGTAGGGGAAGACAAATATTCCTAGAGTGCGAAGAAATGCTGCTACCACAGCCATGCATTTCGTGAACACCCTTGGTGCTGAGGCCAGGCCAAAAGGAAGCACCCTGTATTGGTAGTGCTTTCCTTGAAAAAGGAACCGAAGGAATTTTCTGTGAGTTGGATGGATGAGAACATGAGTGTACGCATCCTTGAGATCTAGAGAACAAAGCCAATCCTGACTCTGAAGGTATGGCAGCAGGGTTCCCAGAGAAATCATTTTGAATTTCTCTTTGAACAGGAATTTGTTCAATTCTCTGAGATCCAAAATGGGTCTGTGTCCTCCTGTTTTCTTTGGGATAAGGAAATAGGGGGAGTAAAACCCTGTACCCGGTTGAAGAATGGGTACCTCTTCTATTGCCCCTTGGGCAAGAAGCATGGTGACCTCTTGATCTAACAGGTTGATGAGAGAGGTCTGAGAATTTAACTGTCTTACCACTGTAGGAGGGGGCAAGCGGAGGAAGTGAAGCTTGTATCCCTCTCTTATAATGGAAAGAGTCCAATGTTCTGCTGTTATTTGCCCCCCCATCTAGAGTGGAGGAGTGGCCTAGTGGCTGGGGCAAGGTACTTCAGGCCGGAAGGTTGGGGGTTCAAATCCCACTAGAGGACAGCAACCTTGGGACGGAAGGACTGGGGTTTCTAGTCCCACGGGTGCTCCTTGTGGTCATGGGCAAGCCACTTAACTATTTTACAGGGAACATGGGCTATGGAGGGTTATCTCCAAGTTATAATGCCCTGTTCAATGTAATTTCAGTTCGTTCAATGTAAACCGCACTGATGCAGAATAGCGCGGTACATAAGAGAATGTAAATAAAATAAATAAATAAAATAAATAAAATAAAGTGGCACAACCTCCCTGGAATGTTGGAAGGTTCTGGTCCACTGAGGGCCAGGAAGGCTAAGTTCTCTAGATGGAAGTCAAAGGCCTTGAGGAGGCTGAGACTGCTGAGACAGTTGAGGCTTAGCAGTCTTTGCTTTCCTTTGTTTAGGTGGTTGCCGACTCTTCCGGACAGGCTGACCTGCAGAACGTCCCTGCTGATAAGAGGGATAAAACCTCTTCTTTTTGGAAAAGAATGGTTTTTTGAAAGATTTCTTTCTTGCAGGATCAGCTGTGGCTTTGGATAACCTATCCAAAGTGGAGTTATCAGCATCCAACTCATTGGCCTTTTCTTGCCAATCTTTGCCGAATAGATTCTCACCTGTACAAGGAATATTGCCCAGTTTATCCTGCACCCAGAGCTCCAAATCGGATGCCTAGAGCCAGGCAATTCTACGTGCACCTATGGCAATGGCAGAGGTTCCATTTATGCACTCAAAACAGTCAAAAACTGCACGATTGACAAATTTAGAAACATCCTGGGCATGTTTAACCAGTGTGAGAAAATCCTGCCTCTTATCTTCAGGAAGAAGGGGGCTCAAGACTTCTAAATCTCCTCTGACTTCCTTAAGGAACATTCCCATATATAAAATATAGGAACTGATCCTGGCAGAAAGCATGGAAGCCTGGAAGGTACGACGTCCAAAGGCATCCAAAGTTCTACACTCACGTCCTGGAGGATTAGAGGCATGCCACTTTGCACTTCTGATCCTTCTCATAGCTGACTCCACTACAATAGAGTGGTGAGGCAGCTGAGTCTTCTGGAAACCATGACAGGAAGGAACCCGATACATGGTATCCAGATGACGGGAGTGAGGTGAAGTGGTCAGGGGGGTTTCCCACATTCTTAACGTGAGATCATGTAAGATCTCATGGATAGGCAAGGTAGCTGCCTCTTTAGGAGCTTTGGGATACTGCAGAATCTCCAACTCCTTTGCCCTGGGTTCTGTTTCAGGAGCCACAGTAATGGTCCGACCTCAAGCCACCTCCCTGATAAAATCCTGAAAGGAGATATCTTCTGGAGGAGACATCCTCCATTTGGGAGAGGAAGGCTCCTCGGGGAGAAGCATTCCGGTACCGACAGAACTGTCAGAATCCTCAGAGTCCTCCGAGGATTCAAAGTACCTTCTGTCTGGATGTTCTTGTAGAGCACGATACCCATACTGACCGATGTCGGTACCGGGGGGAATCGTTACCGGTGTATCGGTACCAGAGGGCATGGCTTGACTGGGTGCCGGCAATGCAGACACCTAAGTCGATGCCGATGCTATTGGTACCGGTACCGATGCCAGCGCCGGTACCGGCTGTATTGTCTGACACGGTTCCAAGGGTGTCGATGCCACAAGGAGAGCCACCAGACTGCATTCAATAGCCAGGAACCTCTGGTTTATTGACACTGCCGATGCCTGGGTATCAGAACCGTAGAAGACAGCTGGTACCCCAGAGCATGGTACCAGTAGTTCTGCCGAGGTTGAGGCCTCAAGAACGTCCTGGAGCCCCGATAATGCTTTGGAAGCCGAAGCCTCCTGCCGGGGCAATTTTGCCGGTGCAGAATCCTCAAGGGCAACGCCAGAGGCATCTCAATGCTTAGAAGGAGATCTACCCTTTGAGGACCAGCTGGACTTATGTTTAGTTACCTGAGATCCATGGGAGGAAGACGAAGCCCTGGAAGACGTCGATGCCATCGAGGCAGCATCCGAGGGAAAGAGGGTGCTAAGCTTAGCAGCCCGGTTTTGTCGACCCCTCTTGGACATCATGGCACATGCCATACACTCCGAGATGGAGTGGTTAGGACCTAAACATTTAAGACACCACTCATGGGTGTCGGTGATGGATATGGTACCGCCACACTTGGTGCACTTCTTAAAACCCCGAAGCGGGTTTTTCCATAATGGAGGAAATTTTGGGCCTAAGGCCCAAAATGGCGCATGCACCCGAGGAGAAAAAATTGGAAAAAAAGAACTAAATATACATATTTTTTCTAAAAGAAAGAAAGAATCACCGGCGGTACCGGTGTAGCGTCAAGGAAGGCAGACGCGACCACAAAAAAAAAACAAAAAATTCTGTGGTGACAGGAACAACGACCTGCTGGCTCCGCGGAAAATGAAGAACTGGAGAGAGGCAGTTGGGAAAGGCGGGAAGGCAGCACGCAGGCGCTGTGGGATGCTCCCAAAAGCTTTCTAATTGGACGCTGGGGACCGTTCCCACGCAGGCTCCGTCTGTACCGACGATACCCATATGTGAAGACTACATTCCTGCTTGTTCCTGGAGATAAAAGGATGAGAGGCTAGCAGAGGTGGGGGGGGGAGTTGGGAAAGAGGAGGGAGAGGAGGGGTTAGTAGCTGACATCATGGGGAATTGAAATATAATCTTGTGGATTTTGTTATGTTAATAGCCAGGGTTTGAGCAGAAAGGGAAGGAGGGATCAGAGGCACCTTGAGGAGAGAGTTGTAAAGGGTCAAAGGCATAATCCTAGCTATAATGTAAACCTAGCAAAAGGTCAAATTCTAATCTTGTTCTGAATTTTGACTCAATATGTATTATTAACAAGGGCCAAAAATAGCACCTAATTATCTATATGAAAATATAATTCCGTACCAACCCAATTGTAATTTATGGTCAACGTCACAAAATCGCTTTACAGATTCTTTCTACTAAGATTGCAGCAGAGTAGGAAAATAACTTTTTCTGCTGTGAATCCCACCTGGCAGAACAAACTGCCATGTAAAATTAGATTTGAGTCCAACTATTTGCATTTTTGCAGAAAAGTTAAACCAGGCCGGGCAGATCCCACTTGGGGGATTAGAATGGAGTTTTGTACTTTTATACTTGTTAGTGGGGCTTAGTTGGGGGGTGAGGGTCTTATATGCGGGTTTTAATGATGCATTGTTTTTATTTGTTATATTTTCTTTTCTCTGTAAATTACTTCTAGAATTTTGTTAGAGGTCATTAAGAAATCACAGTAAATAAACCTGCCATAGCTGACCACTGTAAATTATTCAGACTACATTATTAAACACCTGCTTTCATGGTCATCAGCAATACATTTATTAAAAATAACAGCTGTTCAGATTGCTAGAAGGGCAGTCACAAGTAATCATGTGCTTCCATAATTGATCCACACTTATGAAATATTCTGCCACTCTAGCTCAAAGCTGGTAGCAAGCATAAATAAAATGGTGACAGATTCTATAAGAACAAGCTATGAACAGTTACTCATCTCATAGCTGGCTGGAGAAAATTGCTATACTGAGAGAAATAGATAACATGTCTTATCCTCAGAAAATGTATTAATACTAACAATAATGTACTAAAAATGCACTGAGACAATGACCCTAAAGAGTTATGTGGCATTAAGAAGTCATGATGACCTGTGACATTCCCATTACGCTTTGAGTGAAGGATAAGACGGTATAGAAAACCTGTTAAATAAATTCCAAACACTAAAAAGCTTGATGCAAGAAAACTGGACAGAGTGGTAAAGGAGAAAAACACTAGAACATCTTCCTTATCTTGCTAGACGAGTCCAGATGTATGAATTATGCTTCCTTGACAGCAGGTGGAGGCAGGCTTGAGCAACTTTCAGTGATATCATTACTTGGCATATCTACTAGTGCAGCACTGAGAGAAGTCAATATTTGTCTGCCTCCAGCAGGTGGCAAGGTGTTTGGATGGGTGCAGCAATGCAGATAGACCTGTCTCCTCTGGCCCACACCACGTGCTGTGGCCTGTGTGACTGACCTGTAGGCCAAACGCTGCTCGGAGCTCTGGTATGCTCCTGTCTCTTTAAGCCAGCAGCCGCCCCGTGTCCAGTGCTGTTACCTACAGGTTCTAGTCTGTGGTGGGCCTGAGAGAACGACAATGTCCTATGGGACCCCTGAAGGCGGCTGCTAATTTGGGTGCAGGCCCCCCTTCCCTCTTGCTGTCCTCTATCTGCTTTCTAGACTGCTTTTCTAAATGTTTTCTAAATGTTTCTCTGCCAATTACTTCTTATTTGCCTGGTTTACTTAACTGTAGATCACCAAAACCAAAATGTGATTTGATTACAGATGTCCCTCTTAAATATGATCTGGACAATCTCTGCCTTACAGGGACCTTCCCTATCTTTTTTTGTTGTCTACCGCCAGGCTACTCAGTTTTGCCCGGGGGGGGGGGGGGGGCATAGCTCTCTCTCTCTCTCTCTGGAATACCATTTCAGTCACTGGACTGACTGTGGAACAGAAACAGAAAAAATGAAGACCATATGGCCTATCCAGTCTGCCCATCCATAAGTTCTACATTCCCTTCTCCTTCAGAAATCCTCTGTGTCCCATGGGTTTTTTAATTCAAATATAGTTCTCACCTCCACTGGCAGGATGTTCTAAGTATCCACCACCCTTTATGTCAAGAAATATTTCCTCAGATTACTCCTTAGTCTATTCCCTTTCACTTCCTTCTTACAACATCTCATTCCAGAGCTTCTTTCAACTGGAGGAGATCCACTTCCTATGTATTTGTTCCATAGAGATATTTAAATGTCTGTCTTGTATCATCCCCAATCCTGCCTTTCCTATGAAGTATACATATCGAGATCTTTAAGCCTATTCCCATATGCCTTATGACGAAGACCAGACCATTTTGGTAGCCACCTTCTGGATTGACTCCATCCTGTTTATATCCTTTTGAAAGTGCGGTCTCACAAACTGTACCCACTACGCCAAATGAGGTCTCACTAGAGACTTGTGCAAAGGCACTATCATCTCTTTGTTTTCTTCCAGCCATTCTTCTCCCTATGTACCCAAGCATTCATCTGGCTTTTGCTGTCGCCTTTTCCAGCTATTTTGCCACTTTAAATTCAGCAATCTGCAGGACACAGGTCTTCATTTGCTCACACGCATGAACAGACCACACAGCACTATCACAGCCTTTGACGGCTCATGCTGATCTGCTCCCACCGCCATTGCTAACAAGGACAGAAATCCAGACCACAAGCCACTGTGGATGTAAGCTCCTCCCATGCTCCGACGAGCACTGCATCGCCACCAGCTCCATTTAAGTTCAGCAATCTGCAGGGCGCGCCCAAGGGCCCTTTGGCATGGCCCTTAGGCGTGGACCACCTAGAGCACCCATGATATGGATACATCAAACCAGCACTACAACAGAAGCGCAATGCACCACCAGAAACATTGGACCCTTGCAATTAACCTCCACAGCTTGTTTCATCTGACTAAACAGCGCTATTAACCACAAACCTACAGCATTGAGCATAGATTAATCTCTGCTCCATGGAGTCACCTTCACTGCAAGCGCACAGCACCAGCAAGGACAAAGGTCCACCACACCGCTCCAGACTGAACCATCAGACCCCAGTGGTCCACCGCATACAAATAAAGGACTGCATCATGTGGAGCACACATCTCAAGACAATCCTTTCACTCCTGCTCCTAGTTCTCCGCTTACTGGGATTACAAATGCATGCCACCACTGCATGTCACCCCTGCTCAATCCCTGTTATCCTCACCTCCAGCTTTAGACCAACGAGACCATGGCCCGAACACAATACCTCCCACCCCAGAAGACACAGGCATATCATCCTAGTCCCAAACAGGACCCCTCACCCTCCATCACAATCGCACCAACCATCCCATCAAATGACCCTGGGGAATGCACGCTCTACCCGCAATAAGATACAGACCCTCCACGACCAGATCACAGACAAGATAGACCTCATGTGCATCACTGAAACATGGTTTTCCGACAATGATAACGTTCTACTCAACCAGCTTAACACTGACACCCACACCATCCACAACTGCATATGCAGCGGCAAAGGAGGGGCGTCATCCTCTCTCATAAAGCTCTGAATTTCAAAACCATTAACGTCATCTCCATGCCAGCCATGGAAATACTCACAGTTACCAACGCATACTACACCATCTGCCTGGCATACAGGGCACCACTCAAAGCAGCTGAGGAACTAGACACCCTGCACAACACAGTCTGCTCTTACGCATCCCATTGTAAACACCTTATCCTCTTGGGGACCTGAACATATCATCCACCACCAGCAACCAGAGCGCTACATTCCTTCAGGCCATGTAAGACCTGCAATACACACAAATCATCAATACCTCAACCCACAACAAAGGAGGAGCCCTAGATCTAGTCTTCCTCCCCAAACTCCTCCTAAACATGTCTGGGCACACCCCTCCAACTTTAACCCCAGTCCCCTGGTTGGATCACTATCTCATCACACTCATGATACCCCAGTAGCGTATCGACTACACACCTTGAGATATCACCCCCACAGCTAGACACTTTGTAACCTTCGGCGAACAGTACTTCCTGCAAAACTCCTTACCAACCCTGGAGGAACTATCACTTGAAACTGAAGCAGACTTCGAAGTGGCAATCAACACATGGCACACAACCATCTCCGCAGCTGCCTCTGCACTCCCAAGACCAAGATCCACCAAGCAATGACTACACGCACCATGGTACTCCATCAAGTTAGAAACAGGCCTTTTGCCGCATAGAATGCCAGTTAAGAAAATCCAGAGACCCCGATGTCCATACCACATACCTAGATAAACTCAAGACCTTCTGTAACAGCGCTCTCAAATCCAAGGAGTGCTACCACAACATCCTTCTTAAAGCCCTCAACAAGCCCAGGGAGCTCTTCGACCTAGTCAGATCACTCACAAAAGACCCCACCCACCCATGACAAGATGACACCCTCAACCCCCAGGACATGGCCTTGTACCTTCAGACGAAGCATGGCTCCACCAATCCCTCCACACTCACTACACCTACCCCAATCAAGCCAAAGAACACCTCCCGCTCTTGGACCACCTTCAGAGACCTACCATAGATGAACTTGAAGCCAGCATCTCTCACATCAATACAATGACCTTCCCACTAGATCCATGTCCAGTGTAGTGGATAAAAGCTACAAAGAATCACTTCTTACCAATCATATCAGCTATAGTACATACATCCCCTATCCTGTGCTTACCTCCCCGTGGCACTCAAGCAGGCCTTCATCCGCCCCCTCCTTTAGAAACCCAACTTAGACCCTAAATCACTCACCTCATACAGACCCACTGCCAGCATATCTTTCTTGGCAAAAATCGCAGAGAAGGCAGTCCAAATCCAGCTCCAGGAATACATCGACCAGCATGCACCCTCGACCATTACAGTGCAGAATCCCTGCTGACCTTGCTACTATCCACCCTGATAGAAGGAATGGAGAAGAAATCAAAAGGCTTTATACTACTTTCCCTGGACATCTCCTCAGCGTTCGACACAGTGTCACATAAAACACTGCTAGACCAACTCTGCGAGATGGGAGCGCAAGGCAAATCCCTCCAGTGGTTCCATTCGTACCTCTCGCACCTTTGCCAACAGGTCAAGCTAGGACAAACTGTATCCTCCTCATACTTCCTGCCACAAGGAGTGTCCCAGAGATCAGCACTTTTCATCATTACTGTTCAACTTCTACATCCACCCCCTATGCACAACAATCCAAAAAGTCAATGTCAGGTATCTGATATACGCTGACGACATAATGGTATATACCCCTTTCTCTACAGCCGCCCCAGACTACTCCAATCTCTCAGCCTGCTTCAAGGAAATTGCGCAGTGGCTCCAGCATCAAAACCTATCAGTCAACTACAGCAAGAATGAGATACTACATGTCACTAGGAACCCTGAATTCATGCCTCCTGCAAAATTCAGACTCGGAGACACAGACTTCCAAGTCAGAATGCAGCTCAAATATCTTGGGGTCACCTTGGATCAGCACCTAAACTTCCAAGCGCACATCCAGAACACCATCAAGACAATTTACTACAAACTCAGGACACTACACAACCTACGCCCCCTTCTCTCCTCTAATGACTTCTGCGCAGTCTGTCAGGCAATTGTCACCCCCTTGCTTGACGACTGCAACTCCATATATCACGGGCTACCCAAGCACACAATCCATCCGCTACAGCTCGCTCAGAACACTGTAGCACGCACTTTCTCACAACACCCATCCTAAAATCCCTCCACTGGCTACCAATCGTCTCCAGGATCAAATTTAAAGTCCTCATCATCAGACATAAAGCTCTGAATGGCCTCACCAACCAGCACCTCCCAGCTGTCAATCAGCACCCACAGCTCCATTAGGCCCCGCAGACAGAGCATGTTGAACCTGCTTAGCCTCCCAACCAGGAATGGCAAGCACACTCAATATGCCCCCGCCTGAGAACCTTCCTACTCTAAGCCCCCGCACTCTGGAACTCTGCCATCCACACTAAGAAGTATTCAGGCAGCAAAAGATTTTACAAGCACATAAAGACCCACCTTTTCCATGAGCATTACAGAACATGCTAGCCCTCCAAAGAATCCACTAGACAGACTCCTATGCCCAGCCTTTTGAACTTTTTGTACCCACCAATGATGGACCTCAGTACCCCCACATCGTGTCTCCTCCACTGAATGTCCACTACCTGTAACTGAAATTGTCCCACCCAATACTCTTTCACCCTGTCTTTCTACTAACTATTCACCATTTTGACTGGTAGAAAAACAGTATACCAAAATCAGTTAAATAAATAAATATGATATGATCACCTCCAGGTCCCCTTCTTTCCTTCATGCATTGAATTGTATTTTTTACTACTAAATTTTAGCTGCCTGTTTCTTGACCATTCTTCAAGGTTCATTAGATCACTCCTCATGAAAACCACAATTTCTAAGGTGTCTACTCTGTTGCAGATTTTGGTATCATTCACAAAGAGGTATACCTTTCTTGACAGACCTGCGATATCGCATACAAAATTATTAAAAAGAACAGGACCAAGGACCAATCCCTGAGGCACACTTCTGGTAATGCCTCTACCTTCAGAGTGAACTCCATTTACTACTACTCTCTGTCTCCTCTCACTCAACTAGCTTCTCATGTAGTCAGTCATTTTAGGGTCCATCCCAAAGGCACTCTGTATATTTACAAGTCACTCATGAAAATCAAAGGCCTCGCTGAAATCTAAGTATACCATATCTAGTGCTCTTCCTCTATCCAATTCTTTGGTCACCCAGTCAAAGAAATCTGATCTGACAAAACCTACCCATAGTAAAGACATGCTGTCTCAGATCCTGCAATCCTTTGGTTTCTAGAAAGCGCACCATCTTCTGCTTTAGCAGTGTTTCCATTAATTTACTTCCCATAGAGGTCACACTTAACCATATTTGCCAATCTTCAGTCTTTTGAGATCATTCCTGTATCTAAGGAAGCACTGAACAATCAGCCAGCAGAGCTGCCAGTACTTCCCTATGCAAGCTTGTCTAGAGTTTCTTCTGCTCAAGATGGGGATGCCTTTTAATTTTTAACTGTTATTACTGTATTGTCCACTGTATTGGAAGCCTTCTGGGATGCCACTCTGCAATCTATTCTTGAAATTTCTATGGCCTTTCCACAACTTCTTACTCTTGGAGACTTCAATTCATATTACAGTAACCCAGTTAGAGCCTGGGATAAATGCTTTATCCAATTCCTTACTGATCATGATTTCATCCAGTATGTTCCTAGTCCGGCCCACTCAGGGGGTCAACATTTTAGACATTACTCTCACTCAGAGCAATTTTGAGATAAAACCTTCTATGACAGTGATGGCTAACCTTTTTGAGCCCGAGTGCCCAAACTGCCGCACAAAACAAAAGAATTTCCTCAAAGTGCCAGCACGTCATTTGCATAAGTGGTCTTATTTGCATAAATATTTGCATAATGTTACCATACACTAACTTTTAGTAAACATGTCTCTTAATGAGTGTATGGATAAAGAAAGACTAAAAGATTTCTACATTACTATAATCCAGTGCCACCGCCAGGAACATTAAGAACAACAACAAACGCTGCCCATTTAGAACCCATAGCAAAACCGCCGTATCCTGACAGCATTACCAGGACTCACAAAGCACCATACCCTACCTATCAAAAGGCAACACTGCAAATATTAAACCAATACATTTCAGTGAATACTGGGGAAAGAGAACAAGTGGCAACGTCAAATAGGAATTTCCTCTTGTACCAAACAAAGCGCAGATGTTAATGATGCACATTTCCCAGAGCTGACATATTCCAGTTAATAAATTCAAAATAAAGAGATATCTTTCTACCTTTTGTGCATTTTTTTTCAGTTGCAATTGGTCCAGCCATTTCTTCTGGTTTCTTCATGTTTTCTGCTAACTCTCCATCGTCTGCTGTCCATTGTCCTTTCTTCTCTCTTCTAGTTCTCTCTCTCTCTACATCTGCTTTAACATACTAATCTTCTCCTTTTGCTCTTCCTCATTCCTATTTCATCCACACAAATTTTACCCTCCATCCTCAATCCCCAATTACTCTCCCAATACCTGGCCAATTGTAGATTTTTCATCCCTCCTACACAAAATATTTTTTCCCCTCTCCATTTTACTCTCCCAGCCCCATCCCATTCTAATCCTCCCCAACATCAGCTCCCTTCTAGTTCCAGTCTCACCCAGCATCCATTCCCTTCTTCAAGCCCCCCACTTCCCCTCAGCCCATTTCCATTCCAAGCCCGTCCCCATCAGTTATTTGCAGTTCAAGCCCCCCACTTCCCCTCAGCCCATTTCCATTCCAAGCCCCATCCCCAACAGCTATTTGCAGTTCAAGCCCCCTTCCACTCAGCCCATTTCCAGTCCTAGCCACCCACCCAACCCATTACCAGTCCTAGCCCCCCCTAGCCCACGCCCAGTCCTAATCTCACCAGCCCATTTCCAGTCCTAGCCTCCCCATCAGCCCACTCCCCGTCCTAATCCCCATCACTCAATTTTTAGTTTAAGCCCCCCCAGCGCCCATCACCACTCCTAACCCCCCCAGCCCAGCGCCCATCACCACTCCTAACCCCCCCAGCCAGCCCAGTGTCCATCACCACTCCTAACCCCCCCAGCCCAGTGCCCATCACCACTCCTAACCCCCCCAGCCCAGTGCCAATAACAAAACCAAACACCCCCCCCAACAGCCAATCACTACTCCTCACACCACCCAGCCCAGCCCAGCCCATCACTACTCCTAACCCCCCCCAGCCCAGCCCAGCCCATCACCACTCCTAACCCCCCCCAGCCCAGCCCAGCCCAGCCAGCCCATCACCACTCCTACCCCCCCCTCCAGCCCAGCCCAGCCCAGCCCATCACCACTCCTAACCCCCCCTCCAGCCCAGCCCAGCCCAGCCCATCACCACTCCTAACCCCCCCTCCAGCCCATCACCACTCCTAACCCCCCCCCCCCAGCCCAGCCCAGCCATCACCACTCCTAACCCCCCCCAGCCAGCCCAGGGAAAATTAAAAAAAAAAAGAAAACCTGTCTGCTGCCGCTGTCGGGGCCGCCGCGGCAGAATCGAGCGTGCCGCGGGGCCCCCCTGTACCCGGCAGATCTGCCCTCCCCGTAGCAGCTCTCTCTTTGGAGCTGCAGACAGACGCGCTGGCTTGCAGAGCGCGAGGGAAGAGTTCCCTCGCTGCTCTGTTAAGCCCGCGGGGGCTGATGGGAGTTCCCATCAGCCCCCGCGGGCTTAACGGAGTCGCGAAAGGGAAACTCTTCCCTTCGCGCTCTGCAAGCCGGCGCGTCTGACTGTAGCTCCAAAGGGAGAGCTGCTACGGGAGGGCAGGATCTGCCGGGTACAGGGGGGCCCCGCGGAACGCTCGATTCTGCCGCGGAGGCCCCGACAGCGGCAGCAGACAGGGTTTTGTTTTGTTTTTTCGATTGCGGACCTTCCCGCGTGCCAGCTGCAAGGCCTTCGCGTGCCACAGCTGGCACGCGTGCCATAGGTTCGCCATCGCTGTTCTATGACAACTACTTGTTCTCTTCTTGAGGTGAACAAATACCATTTAACATATACGGTATAGTTGTATTAGTATAAGTATCCCCTGCAAACCTAAATAAACAACTTTAATATCTGAACAAAACTTTAAAACTAAGATGCAGACAGTTGTCCAGCAGCGAGATGGGGGTTTTCAAGTCTTTTGCATCAAGTGTCACATGTATGATTTTCTCCCAGTTGGTGAAGGGTTTTATGTGTGCACTAAGTGCAAGGAGTTCTTTAGTCTCAGAGAACGAGTCCAATCTCTGGAGGCTAGAGTAGCAGACTTGGCGGACATAAGGAAGACAAAGTATATAGATGAGACCTACCAGGACGTAGTATTGAAGTCCCACCTCCAGTCTGGCAACCTCCTTGTTGCCAGGGAGGAGAGAGGTCACGTGACAGGAGAGCATCACCCTGGTGTGGCAGGAAGTGATCCTGTAGCTAGGACCTGTCCTCCAGGTGATGTAAAACTCTCTCACACCTAGGTGGTTTTTCCAGGGCCATATGCCCATGAGGAAAGGGTTAGGATGGCTGTTATAGTTGGTGATTTGATCATTAGGCATGTAGATAGCTGGGTGGCTGGTGGACATGAGGATCGCCTGGTAACATGCCTGCCTGTTGCAAAGGTAGCAAACATCATGCGCCACTTATACAGGGAGTTATATAGCGCTGGGGAGGAAGTCTGTTGTCTTGGTATATGTTGGTACCAACATAGGAAAGTGTGGTAGGGAGGTTCTGGAGGCTAAATTTAGGCTTTTAGGTAGGAAGATGAAATCCAGAACTTCCAGGGTAGCATTCTCTGACATGCTTCCTGTACCATGCGTTCCAGGCAGCGCTCTGGAGACTTAATGTGTGGATGAGACGATGGTGCAAAGAGGGTTTTGGATTTGCTAGGAACTGGGGAACATTCTGGGGAAAGGAGGGGCTTTTCCAAAGGGATGAGCTACACCTTAACCAGGATGGAACCAGGCTGCTGGCATCAACCTTTAAAAAGGAGACAGAGCAGCTTTTAAACTGGATAATAGGGGAAAGTCAAAAGTCGTTCAAGAGCAAATGGTTTGGAACAATGTATCCTTAAAGGATACTAGCAAAATATTAAAGATAGGGCATATCGACAGAGAGGTTCCAATAAAGACAAAAATAACCCAAATGCCCTTACGTACAGAGCAGACAGAGCTTAAAGATTCCAAATTACTCCTGCCTACCAACAGCCAGATTAATATGAATAAAATACAACTTCTAAAATGCTAGTATGCAAATGCTAGAAGTCTAAAAAATAAGATGGGAGAGTTAGAATATATAGCACTAAAAGAGAGGTTAGATATGATTGGTATCTCAGAGACATGGTGGAAAGAGGACAACCAGCGGGACAGTGATACCTGTGTACAAATTATATCACAATGAGAGTAGATCAAATTAATGGAGGGTTGCACTCTATATCAAATTAATGGAGGGTTTCACAAATTAATGGAGGGTTTCACTCTATATTAGAGAGAGCACTCAGTCGCACAGGATTAAAGAGTTGCAGGAAACAAAATACACGGTAGAATCTCTATGGATTGAAATTCCATGTAAAAACGGGAAGAATATGGCAGGTGGGGTGTACTACCAACCGCCTGGCCAGAATGAAGAAATGGATGATAACATGCTAAAAGCAATCAAGAAAGCTAACAAAAGTTGCAATACAGTAATAGTAATGGGTGATTTCAATTTCCCCAGTATTGACTGGGTCAGTACTAGCAGCGGCGATGCTGACAAAGATGACGACCACCAGTGATACCGCACCAGAGGACACCTCAGAAGAGGGGGGCAGGGAGGGGGTCATGGCACAGGAGGAGGAGGAGAGGTCACAGGAGAAGGAAAAGGGCTAGGAGGGCCAGGAGCATGGTGGGATGGAGGGTTCAAAGGAGGAGGAGGAGGGGGGATTGGAGGGCCAAGGCTAGGGCAGGGAGGAGGGGGTCAGGGGAGGAGAAGGGATGGGGGGTCAGGGGGGAGGGGGTATGGGAGGGCCAGGGGCAGGATGGGGAGGAAGGAGGGGAGGGCCAAGGGCAGGGGCAGTGCAGGGAGGCTGAGTTGTCAGCAAAGTAGGGAGCAGAGGGGGTAGCAGGGAGGATGCAGGAACCACTCAGCAAGAGCCCCAGGTATGGCAATGGGGCACAGGGCACCACCAGCAAGCAACCAGTGGTGAGCCCCGAGGCGAAGTCCCAAAGCCAACAGGCGCGCCCACCCACTATTCCACCAAGGGTCTATGTGCCCGCCATATGGCTCAGCACGGGCCAGGTGAGACACTGAGCGGGGTCGTGGTCCACCTTCCCACAGCTGGGGTCCTCCACAACCACCCCAGCACCCATGGGCACATCCCAGTCGTGCCTCACCCAGACCCTCAGTGCCACCACGCCCCTGTCCAAAGAGTGACTGGGCCCTGGCAACCCTGGTGGCTGAGGCGCACCTCCTCAGGAGAGAGTGCACCACAGCACAGACTATTATCATGCACCTAGAGGTCATTACAGCAGCTGTGTCAGGGCACAAAGGGCCCCCCTGCACCAGAGATCATCCCCGTCAGCTATGCCCTGGCCTGAGGCAGATTGTAATGATGTACAGTTGCACATTGTCTGCCACTGTTGGAAGTGATGTACATAAGATGTCACAGTTATCCAATAAATGCTTGTTTGTTTGTAAGCACCATGTCATCCATTTTGTGGGGGCAGGGTGGTGTGTCTGCGTGGGGTCCAGGAGATGGGGTCAAGGGGAGGGAGGACCAGGTGTCCATAAGCATGGGGTATGGGCATAGCAGTCCTGAGCAGGTATGGCAGAGGGCCACTACCCGAGAAGACTGTTGCAGGTTGTGCTCTGCACAGGTAGCACCTCAGTTGATGCAACAGTCTGTGCAGGTAGCACCCCCTGCCATATCTGTGCAACACAGCTGCAGCAGCACTGGTGTGGCCCGGCAGCGCTGCATGTGCAAGATGCCCCCTGGCCTGTAAAGGCACACTGTCAGGGCAGCATGCACCGTGGTTGTCATGTCCGCCTGCAGTGTTATGTGTCTGGGCATCCTTGTATATCTATCTTGCTGTCGCTCAGCACTGTGCGGCTATGGCGCCCTATAGCGGTGAACCATCATGCAGATTTTTGTAACGGACGAAGCATGCCCCGCTGCATGCTCTACTCGCAAATGCATAAGAGGACCTATGCGGGTAGGTGAACACCACCTTAGCACGCTGCTGTTTCACGATGGCTGACAAGGCACCACACCGCACATGAGGAAAGCCAACTTCACCCCATCTGAGACTGCTATGGCCCATCCTGCAGCAGCACAACGCCCTCTTCGAGGCTGAGGATGCCAGCACCCAGCATGACAGGCCATTGTCAACAGGGTCAATTCAATATACCACCACAACCAGGATGTGGAGGACATCAAGAAAAAGTGGCGCATGGTCCAGCAGGCAGCAAAGGAGAAGATGGCCAGCAACAAAAGGCTGCTGCCTGCACAGCAGCACCACCTCACCATACTCGAGGAGCAGGTGCTGCACTACATGGAGGAGATTGCCATCTCAGGGGTGGCAGGCTTCGACTGCTCCACCACAGGTACACGGGGGGGGGAGGGGTGAGCAGGGGTGTCCCATAGCCAAGGTGTGACTGTGACAGCCAGATGTGTGTCCCAACCATGCCTCCGTCTACCTAGTCAATGCCTGTCTGTATGCTGGACCTTGGATGCTGTGCGGGATGAGTACCGTGCGGGCTGTGCAAACCTGCCGGTTCAGTGGTGGATTGGGTGCCACCCTATAGGCCAGGCTGGCATGCCATGACACTGACTTCTGCCACCTTTGTTCTCCCACAGATCTGCCAAGGACACCACCCTCCCAGTCTGGGACTGATGCATCAAGGGGTGCCGCACAGTCCACCACAGAGAATGCCAATGCCCAGCCAGAGTGCAGCACAGCCACCGTTGCTAGTATGCCCGCCAGTGCACCAGTGTGGCCCAATGCAACAGCAAGTACAGAGTTCACCACCCAGGGCAGTGGGGCAGACCAGTGTGACCGCAAGTGTCGGAGAACCAGACACAGATGACACCCCACTTACCGAGCTACAGTTCACCATCCCGGAGGAGCCAGTGGGTGAAGGAGACGATGACCAGGACCAGGAGCTACTGCAGGAGGTGGCACGCCTAGTGGTAGCACAGAGGACATACTCTCCAAGCTGCAGGGTATCCAGTAGTACCTGCAGGCTGCAGAACAGGCCAGAGAGGCAGAGGGGGAGGAGTGGCAGGATCACAGATAACGAGTGGAGCACCACATGGATGGGCACCTGCGGCTGATGAGGGAGCTGGCAGCTTAACAGGCATCTATCGCTGTCTCCCTGTACATATTGGAGGGCCTCATGCAGGCACAGGGGGTGGGTGCTGGGGCTGCCAGTGCAGCAGCACAGCCACATGCTAGCCCTGAGCCATGCCCTCCTGCCCATCCTGCTGCGGAGGGTGGCGACACTGCCAGCACGTCCTCTGACAACGCTCCACTGTGTCGCAGGGCACATGTTAGCAAGCGCCTATGGCCAACGGGGAGCCCTGGGGCAGGGGGATCACATGGGGGGAAATAAAGAACACACTGAACGCATTTGGTGGTAATGGGCGCTTTATTGTATCACTCTACAAACACTGTGCGGTGAATGTGTATGTCCAACCCTGGTGTTGGTGCGGGGTTGTCACCTCAGAAACAGTCGCTTATCACCTGTGCACGGTGGGCCAGTGCCCTGGCCTGCTGCTGGCTCCTGGACTCTGCACCATCTTCAGCTGCCTCTGTAGCCTCCCACTACTCCACAACTGCTACTCTGGGTCCGGCACTTCATGCAACTGTGTCAGGTTGTGGAGTATGCAGTATGCCGCAAATATTTGGCATACCCTCTCCATGCTGTAGAGTTGCCACCCAACACTCCTGTCGAGGCACTGGAAGTGGCTCTTCAGCACACTGATTGTGCGGTCCACGCACCCCCGAGTCTGTTGGTGGGTGTTATTGTACCCTTCTCCAACTGGCTCGTGGGGTGGCGCACTAGGGTCAGCAGCAAGGTCCTCAGGGGGCTGGTGAGCTATGAGTATGTGCATTGGGATGTGCAATGGGTATTATCTATGGGATGCTATGGATAGCGTGCAATGATTCTCATGTGCTGCGTAACATACGGTACATATCTCTCACTGCCTGTTTGCTGTACCCATAGCATCTGGCTGCAGCAGGCATCCATTCCGGGCCTGTCCTGGGGCTCACACATGGGTTCACTAACCTAGCAGCCACGCATAAGAACATAAGATATGCCATACTGGGTCAGACCAAGGTCCATCAAGCCCAGTATTCTGTTTCCAACAGTGGCCAATCTAGGTCATACGTACCTAGCAGTTTCCCCAAGGGACACAGGTTCCACAATGCTTGTATTGGTTCAAGCATTGATATCCTGGGTCCCTTCTTAATAATGGCTTATGGACCTTTCCTCCAGGAACTTGTCCAAACCTTTTTTAAACCCAGCTACACTAACAGCCTTTACTACATCCTCCGGTAACAAATTCAAGAGTTTGATTACACGTTGAGTGAAAAAATATTTTCTTTTATTAGTCTTAAATAGTTTACCCTGTAGCTTCATTGCATGTCCCCTAGTCTTTCTATATTCTGATAAGGTAAACAATCGATCTACGTTTACCCGTTCCACTCCGTTCATTTATTTATAGACTCAGCCATCTCTTTTCCAGGTTAAAGAGCCCTAACCTTTTTAGCCTTTCTTCATAGGAGTATCCTTCCATCCCCTTTACCATTTTGGTGGCTCTTCTCTGTACCTTTTCTAATAACTCTATATCCTTTTTAAGATACGGCGACCAGAATTGCACACAATATTCAAGGTGGGGTCTCACCATGGAACGATATAGAGGCATTATAATATCCTTTGTTTTATTTTCCATTCCTTTCCTTATCATACCTAGCATTCTATTTGCTCTCTTGGCCGCCGCTGCACACTGGGCCGAGGGTTTTAACATGGTATCCACAATGACGCCTAAATCTTTTTCCTGTGTGGTGGATCCTAATGTGGAACCTTGTATCGTGTAACCATAGTTTGGGTTGTTTTTCCCTAGGTGCATAACCTTGCACTTGTCCACATTAAATTTCATCTGTCATTTTGATGCCCAGTCTTCCAATTTATCAAGATCCTCTTGCAATTTTCCACAATCCTCTTGGGTTTTAACAACTTTAAATAGTTTTGTGTCATCTGCAAATTTGATAACCTCACTCGTTATTCCACTTTCCAGGTCATTTATGAATATGTCAAAAAGCAGCGGACCCAGCAAAGATCCCTGGGGTACACCACTATTCACCTTTCTCCATTGGGAAAATTGGCCATTTAGCCCTACCCTCTGCTTTCTATCTTTTAACCTGTTCCTGATCCACAATAGTACACTTCCTCCTATACCATGACCCTTTAGTTTTGCCAAAAGTCTCTCATGAGGGACCTTGTCAAAGGCTTTCTGAAAGTCCAGATACACAATATCAACCGACTCACCTTTGTCCACCTGATTATTCACTCCTTCAAAAAAACATAACAGATTAGTAAGACAAGATCTTCCTTGTCTAAAGCCATGTTGGCTGTCTCTCATTAGTTCATGACTATCTACATGCTGAGTAATTTTATTCTTTATGATGGTTTCTATCATTTTTTCCCGGTATTGACGTCAGGCTCACCGGTCTGTAGTTTCCTGGATCACCCCTGGAACCCTTTTTAAAATTGGTGTTACATTGGCGATCCTCCAATCTTCAGGTATTAGAGATGATTTTAATGATAGTTCACAGATTACTAATAGCAGGTCTGCAATCTCATATTTCAGTTCTTTCAATACCCTTGGATGTATACCATCCGGCCCAGGTGATTTGCTACTCTTCAGCTTATCTAATAGTTGTAATACATCTTCTCGATGTATCAATATTTCCTTCAATTCTTCTGCACCTTTAAATACCACTTCAGTCATGGGTAACATCCCTACATCTTCCTCAGTAAAGACTGAAGCAAAGAATTCGTTCAGTCTCTCCGCTATCGCCTTGTCGCCTCTTAGTGCTCCTTTAACCCCTTTATCATCTAATGGACCGACTGACTCTCTCACAGGTTTTTTGCTACGAATGTACTTGAAAAGGTCTTTACTTCGCGTTTTTGCTTCTGCAGCAAGCTTCTTCTCAAATTCTCCCTTTGCCTGCCTTATCAATGCCTTGCATTTGACTTGCCAGTGTTTGTGCTGTTTCCAGGTTCCGTCATTTGGCTCTTTTTTCCATTTCCTGAAAGATGCTTTTTTGGCAACAACAGCCTCTCTGACCTCAACTTTAAACCATGCTGGCAGTTTTTTGGACTTCTTTCCACTTTTCTTAAAGCGTGGAATACAGCTGGTCTGGGCTTCCAAGATAGTATTTTTCAACAACAGCCAAGCCTGATGTACGTCTTTAACCTTTACAACTGCTCCTTTTAGTTTTTTCTTGACTGTTTTCCTCATTTTATCATAGTCTCCCTTTCGAAAGTTAAAAGGTAGTACTGTGGATTTCCTTACTATCCCCTCCTCCACTAATTAAATCAAAGGCGATCATGCTATGATCACTATTGCCAAGTGGCCCCAACAACCTTATCTCTTGCACTAAATCTGGTGTTCCACTAAGGATTAGGTCTAATATGGCTTCCCCTCTGGTCGGTTCATGAACCAGCTGCTCCAAGAAGCAGTCATTTATTTCATCTAGGAACTTTATCTCCCTAGCATGTCCTGACGTGACACTGACCCAGTCGATACCGGGGTAGTTGAAATCACCCATTATTATTACTGAGCTGTAACTTTTGTTAGCTTCCTTGATTTCTTTGAGCATTTCATCATCCATTTGGTCATTCTGGCCAGGCGCTCGATAGTACACCCCCACTGCCATTGCCTTCCCCCTTTTACATGGAATTTCAATCCATATAGATTCTACAGCAGATTTTGTTTCCTGCAAAACTTTAATCCTTTCTGACTCAATGCCCTCTCTAACATAGAGAGCAACCCCTCCATCTCCAAGATGACCCCCGGCTGCTGCCTGTCCCAGACTGAACTGGGTGAGGATGAATGCATCATGACAGGACCTTGGGTAGCAGGCAAATACATCAATAAAGTCCATGTTGGCATCCGCAACAACCTGCATGTTCACTGATGTGTACCTATGCCCTCTGCTCCAGCTGTACTGCCCGCAGTGTGATGTGGGTGCAGTCTATACATCCAAGCACCAATGGGACACTGGCAACACTGTGGAATGTCTGTATGGTCTCCTGCTACATCTGCTGTGTCCAGGGAAAGGCTATGAGGTGGCATATTCTCCACGTGATTCCAACAGTCACCCCTATCACATGCTGGAAGATGCCGGTTGCAAGGAATCCCTGGGCGGTAGTTACCATCCTGGCCTGGCTTCTGGATGTGGAGGGCTCCAGGTTCCCAATGAATATGCTGCACAACTCGGTTATCATCGCCTCATCCAGTCTGTATCTCTGGTAGACCACCTACTCCGTCATTTGCAAGAAGCTCACCCTGGGCCTGTATACATGCAGGGAATGGTACCTGCGTCTCGGGTGTTGGGCCACTGCCTGCTGCTGGATATACACCGCCTGTCGGTTCTTCCTCTGTGACCTGGCAGGGCAGGCGTGTCTTCACCACTGGATCACCATGTGCATGGCCCACATGGCGTCTCTGCCTGTACAGCATCGCTTTGCGTCTGCACGGTTTGTTACAGGCCTGCACACACTCAGCTCGCTTGACTATGCACTGTTCTGCTACTACATGGGTTCGCCACTTGCCATCTGCAGTTGTATGCACCAGAAACAGTCGCTTTAAGCTAAGCAGTTTGTGACATCCAATGTAGGCGCACAAGGGTTTCGTAAATCCGCTTTACACAGGTTTCCCGGTGGCACGCCATTTCGCCCCCAGGCTTCGGCACCTGGCGCTGTGCAGGTAGCGAGGCCTCAACAATTCAAGCTGCCTTGTTGAATATGTGGTTTACATGGTTAAGGCAGTATTACATGGATAAGGCCCTCTTTTACACAGGTAACTCGCACCTAGCCCTTCAAATATCGGGCCCTTTAAGTCTATCCTCATATGCTTTATAATGAACCACTAACCATTTTTAGTAGCCATCATCTGCACAGACTCCAACCTGTTTATAGCCTTATGAAGGTGCAGTCTCCAGAATTGCAAACAATACTCCAAATGAGGTCACGGCAAAGACTTATACAGAGGTACTATCACCTCCTTTTTTCTGCTGGCTATACCTCTCCCTATGCACCCAAGCATCCTTCTAGCTTTCTCTGTTGCCTTTTCTACCTGTTTAGCTACTTTAAGATAGTCAGATACAACCACACCCAGGTCCCGCTCTTCTTTCATGGACAAAAGTAGTGCTCAATTGGATTTTTGCAGCCCAAATGCATGATTCTGTGTTTTTTAGCATTAAATTTCAGCTGCCAAATTCTAGACCATTCTTCAAGCTTAGCTAGATCCCTCCTCATGTTATCTACTCCTTCCTGGGAATCTATTGCAGATTTGGTATCAGCTGCAAAGACGCAAACCTTACCAGACAGCCCTTCCTCAATATCACTAACAAAGATGTTAAAAAGAATTGGACAAGGACAGATCCCTGGGGCACACCACTGGTAACTTCCTCCTCCTCAGAGTGAGCTCCATTTACTTGTACCCTTTGTCACCTCCCACTCAACCAATTTCTAACACAATCAGTAACTTTAAGGTCCATCCCTAGGGCGCTCAGTTTGTTTACAAGTTGCCTGTGCGGAATAGTGTCAAAGGCTTTACTGAAATCCAAGTACACCACATCTAGAGCTCTCCCTCGGTCCAACTCCCTGGTCACCCAGTCAAAGAAATCAATCAGATTTGTCTGACAAGACCTGCCCTTTGGTGAATCCATGGTGTCTCCGATCTGTAATCCATTTGACTCCAGAAACCTTACTATTTTCTCTTTCAGGAGAGTGTCCAATAATTACTCATCACAGAGGCCTGTAGTTTTCAACCACATCCTTACTTCTGCTTTTGTGTAAAGAAACCACAGGTGCCTTTCTCCAGTCCTCTGGCACCACTCCCAACTCCAAAGAGACACTGAGGTCAGACAGTGGAGCTTCTAAACTGTCCCCAAGTTTCTTAAGCATTCTTAGATGTATCACATCCGGTTCCATCACTTCATTTACTTTTCATTTAGTTAGTTCCTCACGAACACAGTATTATGAAAATCGTTGTAGCTTCATGTCACTTCTGTTCCTGTTTGTGGGTGTTTTCGAAAGTCCTGCTCCCGGCCCTTCATCTGTCAACACAGAACAGCAATATTTGTTAAGCAATTCCTCTTTAACCTCATCAGCTTCTACATATTCTTCCCGTTCACTCTCGAGTCTGACAATACTGCTTTTGCCCTTCCTCCTCTCACTAGCATATCTGAAAAATGTCTTATCCCCACATTTTATTGCACTGGCTATTTCTTCTTCTTTTTGTATCTTTCTTTCCTGACTAGTTTGCTAGCTTCTGTAAGTTTTTCCAAATATAGATGCTTGTCGTCTTCTCTCTGTGATCTCTTGTATTTCATGAGGGCCTCCCCCTTTTTCTTGACCTTTTCAGCTACTTCTTTTGAGAACCATTAACAGCCTCATTCTTCTTTTACCTTTATTTACCTAACAAAAAGGTTGGTTGCCCTTAAAATATCCTCTTTCAGTTTTGCCCTCTGTTTTTCTACATCCCCCAGCTGTTCCCATCCCGTTAACTCCTCCTTGAGGTATTGGCCCATCTTGGCAAAGTTAGTCTTCCTAACGTCTATGACCCTCGCTTCTGAATGGATTTCATCAGCCCTAATCCCAATACTGAACCAAACTATCAGGTGATAATTGGATGCAAAATGATCTCCCACTATTTTATTTTATTTATTTATTTAACATTTGCTTCTATACCGTGCTATTAAAATCAGCGCGGTGTACATCAAACAAGCATACTACAATGTATACAAACAACATTGAGTTTACAAAGAACAGGAAATTGAACATGGGAAGGAAACCAGGGGAACTATAACAAATGAAACACTTTCACCATTGGTAAGAACCAAATCCAGTATGGCCCCATCACGTGCGGGTTGTTACCAGTTGCCTGAATAGTTCGCCCTATAGAAAATCCAGGATCTCTTTACTTGTAGATGACACTGCAGCAGGGATGGAGTGGAGGAGTGGTCTAGTGGTTGGGGCAAGGTACTTCAGGCCAGAAGGTCAGGAGTTCAAATCCCATTAGAGGACAGCAACCTTGGGCCAGAAGGACTGGGGTTTCTAGTCCCACAGGTGCTCCTTGTGGTCTTGGGCAAGCCACTTAACCCTCCATAGCCCATGTTCCCTGTAAGATAGTTATCTCCAAGTTATAATGCCCTGTTCAATGTAATTTCAGTTTGTTCAATGTAAACCGCACTGATGCAGAATAGCGTGGTATATAAGAGAATGTAAATAAATAAAATAAATAAAATGTACCAATCAATACACGGTATATTGAAATCACTTATCAGTAGCACTTCCCCTTTCCTTGCAATGCTACATATGCCTTCTATTAAATCTCAGTCCACGTCTTCTCCCTGTGAGAGGGGGGGGGGGACACTGTAATCAGGCCAATGCAAATTGATTTCTCTTTCCTTCTTTCTAGTTTAACTCACAGTGCCTCCTCTCCCTTTTAAACCCTGTAATTCTATAGCTTTAATATTATATTTTAATGGAGTAGCAGCCTAGTGGTATAGCAACTACCTAGTACCCAGAAGATCAAGGGTTCAATTCCCACTGGCACTCCTTGTGACCTTGGGCAAGTCACTTTACCCTCCACTGCCTCGGAAGAAACAGCTGGCAATCTACTTCTGGTGATACATTGCCAAGAAAACCCAGAGGTAGCTGGGTCGCCATGAGTCAACACCGACTCTATGGCACAAAAAAAAATAAAAAAAAAAAATTATATTTTAGATATAGTGCTGCTCCTCCTGCCCTTCTTACCCTGTCCTTCTTGAATAAAGTATAGCCTGGTATAGTTACATCTGAGTAATGGTTGTCCGTGAACCATGTCTCCGTAACAGCCACTAAATCCAAGTCAGCCTCTTCCATTAAAGCCTCAACATCTGGGATGTTATTTCCCATGCTATGGACATTTAAACACACCACTTTCCAGATGTTGCCCCTTTTACCCATTTCTATAGAGGTATTTAATGTTTCACTTACCTGAGGGCTTTCTTCAACCATCCCCAATGGATCTAGTTTAAAACCCTCTTCAGTAGGTTAGCCAGTCTGCTACTGAAGATCTGTCGACCCTTCTTGGACAGATGGGTGCCATCTCTGCTCTGCAGCCCTTGAATGCTCTTGATAAGCTTCTTTAGTTCTTTGCTTCTGCCTTTACCCACAACAGGAGGATTGAGGAGAACATCACCTGCGCACTTAACTGCTTCACCCTCTGTCCCAGAGCCATGAATTCACTTTTAATACTATCATTTGTGCCAACATAGATGAGCAGCATCAGGTAATAGTCAGTAAGCTTGATGAGTCTTGGCAAACTCTCCGTAACATGTTGGACTTTGGCACCTGGCAGACAGCATACTGGATGGCAGATGGACGCCTCAGTACCCCTCAGAAGAGAGTCACTAACCACCACTACCCTTCGCTTCCTTGTGGTCACTGATTCTGCAACTTTGGGTTCTCGAGCTCTGATTCTTCCCTTTCTTGGGATGCTTTCACCTCCTCTACTTCCAGGGCTGCATAAAGCATAGTCACTCACCTGTAACAGGTGATCTCCGGGAACAGCAGGAATTTAGTCTTCACATATGAGGAATGTAGTCTTCACATATGGGTATCGTCGGTACCGACGGAGCCTGCATGGGAACGCTCCCCAGCGTCCAATAGGAAAGCTTTTGGGAGCATCACACAGTGCCTGCGTGCTGCCTTCCCGCCTTTCCCAACTGTCCCTCTCCAGTTGAGTTTAAAGCTGAGCTTCTGCTATTTTGCATAAGATAAGTCAAAAAAGAATACTTATCTAAAGTTTTTAAGAAAAATGATATTTATATAAAAAATGAGCAACATATAGAAGAAAAAATTAGAATCTATATTGGTCCAGGGTCATTGATGTAAACGGACACTAGATGGGCGAGTTTCATTACCCACAAATAAGTGTCAAAAACAAACAGTTTATCTGAGACCAGAGACCATATGGCATATAGAATTTAAGTTTTCAAGACTGATATGAGTGAATAGATATGTTATAATGTTGCAATAGTAATTCACTCGGAAGAGAGACCTATCATTATTTTTTGTTGAATACACTACCATGGAAGGTCTCCAATGTTGGAAGGAGACTTTGAGTTTCCCACAGGAGTTTATCACATCCCTTCTTAAAGAAAAGACACCATTTTCTGAACTAGTCCCTGAGGAAGCAATTTATGATTTTGAATCTCAATGGGATAGCCTGGCTAAACTACAAAAAAAGTTATTGCGGACTGAACTTCATAGAGCCTCATTATTGGAGTATATTAGTAGAGAACAGATTCCTCGCGGACTGCGAGTATATAAAGAACCAAGGATACCAACGGTGGATTCTGAGTTTCTGGATAAATGGCATAAGATATTGAACAAATGTTCTTTAGACCTTATGGTCTTGATTGTAAGTACAGCAAAAGAACATATAGAAAAACTGACCAAAGAAGTGAATGATTCTTTAAAGGTATTAAAAGAGTCAGAACCAGAGGATCAATTTTTGACCCATCAAACAGCAACAAAAAAACAATTGGAATCCTTGCGAGCAGAAATAATAATAAAAAAAACTAAGAAACTACGACGTGATGGCATGGATTACACAGTAGGATACGTATATCCATGGCAGAATCCACAACGGAAAACATAGAAAAAACCAGTAGATAAGAAACGAGTAGTTTTTAGTGATACTACTGAGGAAGAGAATAGCTCAGATTCCAGTCGAAGTTCGAGTCGAGCATCCAGGGAAGTTTTTTTAGAAGAAATCGAAGGGCGTGCGGCAAGGAAGAAAAAAGTAGAAGAAATGAACAACAAACGGCAGGAGCGGGGAAAACAGAAGAAATCAGGGGTGAATCATTGATAATTAATATTTCTAAACAACATTTATCTGAGGCAGAATTAGAAGTACTTAATAAAGGGTTATCTTTTATTCCACGGATGCCGTTTGATTTTTTTTTGTTTCAAGTAGATTTCATGGAGTTCATTAGGAAATTGCACTTAAAAAATTTTTTTGATCCATCGGTGTCCAAGAGTTCAATAGATATTCAGTCTTCTGCTGAACAAATACCATCTATAGAACAAACTCCGGGCCGCACGACGTTACCCTTAAAATCCCACTGGATACCGCCTACACCACTGCATCCGGGGATACAAGTGTTCAAGGAGCTAGTTTTAAAAGAAATGACACTAGCAGTAAAAAAGATTCCTCGTAATAGATATCATTTGACGAAGGAACAAAGGATTACATTAAACACCTTACAGACTCGGACGGATCTTGTAATAAAAAGAGCAGATAAGGGGGGGGGGCTCTGGTAGTTTTAGATCGTCAATATTATATTCAAGAGGCCACAGCTCAATTACAAGACAGCAAAACCTACGAATTATTGGAGGAAGATCCGACACCTCGGTTACAGAAAGTAATAATGGAGCTGGTGAAGGGGGCAACACAAAAGAAGATTATTTCAATAAAGGAATCTAAATTTCTTATAGCAAAAACACCTCAATTGGCAAAATTTTATACAGTGCCAAAAGTTCATAAGAATGTTAATCGGCCCCCGGGGAGGCCCATAGTATCGACCAGAGGCACTCTACTAGAACCCCTCTCGATTTATTTAGACTCATTTTTGAGACCTCTTTTAAAAAATATACCTTCTTTTGTGAGAGATACAACTCATTTTTTGAATATTTTACAAGACCTCGCACCTTGGGCGTTACAACAAGATGTTTTCTTAGTGACGTTAGATATCCAATCTTTATATACTAGTATACCACAGCGTTTAGCCTTTAAGGTTGTCCAGGAAGTTTTGAGAGATCGTGGAGATTTATCTCAAGAACAGAGTCAATTTCTTCATCAAATAACAGCACTCACTTTGTTTGAGAATTTTTTCTTATTTGAGAAGCAGATTTATCATCAAATTGCAGGAGTAGCGATGGGCGCCACATGTGCGCCCTCGATAGCTAACCTGTATATGAGTGTATTTGAAAAACAATTTTTGGTTTCATCTCCATTTTCGACACATATAAAATCCTGGCATAGATATATAGACGATATCTTTATGTTGTGGCAAGGAACCCAAGAAAACATCCCTTTGTTTGTTGATTGTTTAAATACTTGCGATGAAAACATAAAATTTACTTTTGAAAGTCATCATCAGCGAATTACCTATTTGGATGTTTTAATAATCCGTGGGATAGAAAGTTGGAACACTACGGTGTTTCGTAAACCAACTCACAAAAACACCTTTCTACATTATACAAGTGCACACCCACAAGGTTTAAAGGATAGTCTTCCGATTTCGCAATTTTTGCGTTATCGAAGAAATTGCTCCACTATAAAAGAATACAAGCAGGCCTCAAAATATCTTTAAAAAAGTTTTCTTAATCGGGGGTATCCATCAAGGGTGATTCATCGGGCTTATTGTCGAGCCTTATATAATAACAGAGTTATTGCTTGACCCTCGAGATAAGACAGATACTGAATGGGAAGATCAAAAGGTGAATTTGGTGACTACCTATTCACCATTAAGCACGATGATTCAAAAGATCATGAAAAAACATCGATCAGTGCTAGAAGTAGTACCAGGGTTACAAGGGAAAACACTGCGGTGCGTATGGAGGAGGAACAGAAGTTTAAAAGAATATCTATCTCCTACAGTATTGAGACCTTTGGATTGGATCCCAAGAGCAGAGAGTATTGGAAAACATACGAAATGCGGTCATTGTAGCATTTGTAACATCACGCAAGAAATTTCAGTTTGCTCATTGAGGTATCACCTATCATTTGCGATATCAAACTGATTGTGAGTCCAAATCAGTGGTGTATGCGATCCGTTGCCCCTGCTCTTTATTATACATTGGGAAGACAATTAGAACCTTAAAGGTTCGTTTAAAAGAACATGAGCAGACTAAAATGCCAGCGATTGGAAGCCCCCATTGTACAGCATTGTTTAAACCTGGGTCATACGTTTAATACGTTACAATGTTGGTGTATTGAAGTTGTACTACAGGGATCATATGGCAGATCTTGTGAACAAATGCTGTCTTATCGGGAACAATGGTGGATTCATCAGCTTCGAACAGTTCAGCCAGAGGGGTTAAATGTTAGCGTTGATTGGTTGGCGTGCAATTGAGAGCTCCAATGGTTAATCGTAAGAGGGATATTTAATTGCAGTCCCATACGCATGCGCGGCGTCCTTTTGAGAAAAAATCCAAGAAACGCCATGACGGTTTGATCCGACAGAAAAGTATTGGACTTAATGAAATGTTCAGGTAAAGAAGAATATTGCGATGTGATATAAGGAGTAAAATGGTTATGCTTATGAATTGTCACTATATAACGCTGTGGCTTTTTGTTGTGTTGCTGTAGCTACATTAGAAGAAAAAAGTCCCTGAAAGACATACTGCATTCATCCCCTTGACAAACCCAGGAGGAGAAACGCTGGAGCACTTAGAAAATAGAGGCGTTGGGGTTTTCATTGTGTCTGCAATCGAACAGGGCAGCTGTTTGCTATTTTATTTATTTTATTTATTTATCTATTTATAGACTCTTATATACCGCACTATTAGGCATCAGCGCGGTTCACAAAAAACAGTGAGATACACAATTCAACAGTACTTTGTGTTTACAGAAAACAGGAGAATATAACTCGGATAACAGGGTATATAATTAATAAACATAGTCATAATATCATCATGGCTTCAGTTTTGTGTGTATGTGGTCTGTGGGGTATCTGTATTGTATGTGTATGAGTGGAAGGTCTGTGGGTTGGTTGAGATGTCTTTATTGTTTACTGGATAAGATAAAAGGAAGAGGTAGTGTTTCAAAGCTTTGCGAAACTGCAAAAGGTCTGGTATTGCTCGGATGTTTTGAGGGAGGCTATTCCAACATCTTGGTGCACAGAATAAAAAGGCCCTGTCTGAAGTAGTTTTGGTACACTGTGATATTGATTTAGGGACTAACAGAGTATTGAGTGTTACTGACCTTCTGTCTCTATTGAGGGGTGGTGTTTGGATCAAGTCTGATATTGATGAAGATGAGAGTTCTTTGAAGGCTTTGAATGTAATTAGTAAAATTTTGAAAGTGAGTCTACTTTGAATTGGGAGCCAATGAAGATGTTTTAGAATAGGTGAGATATGGTCTTTCCGGGAAGCTCCATGAAGGACTCTAGCTGCAGCATTCATAGCCATTTTGCATAAGATAAGTCAAAAAAGAATACTTATCTAAAGTTTTTAAGTAAAATGATATTTATATAAAAAATGAGCAACATATAGAAGAAAAAATTAGAATCTATATTGGTCCAGGGTCATTGATGTAAACGGACACTAGATGGGCGAGTTTCATTACCCACAAATAAGTGTCAAAAACAAACCGTTTATCTGAGACCAGAGACCATATGGCATATAGAATTTAAGTTTTCAAGACTGATATGAGTGAATAGATATGTTATAATGTTGTAATAGTAATTCACTCGGAAGAGAGACCTATCATTATTTTTTGAGTTTAAAGCTGAGACAAAGAGAGAGGGAAAGAGAGAAAGAGTGACAGATAGAGAGATACAACTCCTAGGGGAGGTGGGTGGGTTGTGAAGACTAAATTCCTGCTGTTCCCGGAGATCACCTGTTACAGGTGAGTAACTATATTTATTTATTTATTTAACGCTCTTATATACTGCACTTTTATCATCAGTGCGGTTTACAATAAACTTAAAGTACTCACAGATAGCAACAGGCTGTCGTGAGTTTACATGTAACAGGAAGTCTAACAGGATACAACATAGGGGAAATCTTTGTACATATAAATTATTTAACTATATACAATAGTATTCTTCTTGTTATACAGGGAGTGATAGAGCATTTCAACATTGGTTTGTAATTGGGTTTAGGCTAAGTTGGGGTCTGGTATTGGGAGAAGTATGAAAGGAACAGGTGGTGTTTTATGGCTTTTCTAAATTGTTTGAGATCTTTAATTTCTCTTATGGTGGGTGGAAGATCATTCCAACATTTTGGAGCGAAGTAAGCGAATGCTCTTGCAGTAGTTGAGTGTGTACATTTTGTAAAGTCAGTCGGGATGATTAGGGTATTAGCTGCGACTGATCTTCTAGATCTAGTGTTGGGGGTGTGTGTGATGAGTGTGGAGATTGCTAGGGGAGCTAAGTTATTAATGGCTTTGAATGTCATGAGTAATGCTTTGTATGTAGTCCTGCAGGATATTGGGAGCCAGTGTAATTCCTTTAAGATGGGGGTTATGTGATCGTTCCTTGATGCACCATTGAGGATGCGGGCAGCAGCGTTCATCGCTAATTGCAGCGTGTTTAGTGTACTTTTTGGGAAGCCGTGTAGAACTATGTTTGCATAGTCAAAGTGTGGAATGACTATGGCTTGAAAGATGGTGCGGAAGTTGTCAGGGTCAAGCATGTTTTTGAGGTTTCGGAGGGTCCTAATCTTAAAGTAGATGGTTTTCACTGTGCGGTTTGTGTGTTCTTTGAAGTCCAGTCGGTGATCCAGGGTTACGCCTAGGTATTTTACGGTGCATTTGATAGGAAGCTCAGCGTCCCGTACTTTTAGAGTACTTTTAACTTTTCTTATATACCGTGCTATTACAATATCAGTGCGGTTTACAGTAAAACAACATATTACTATGTGGTCAGGCCACATAGAATTTACATTGAACAAGGGTTAGAAACTTGGATTCAACAGGGAATAAACATATCTACAACGTTATTTACAGCAATATATACAGTACCACTTATGTATTGGGTTGAGGCCCCATGTTATTCAGTATGTTAGATTCCGGGTAGTGTTTCACGAATAGATAATGCTTGAGTGCCTTCCGGAATTGGGATTGGCTGGAAATGGTACGCATGTCAGCTGGGAGGGCATTCCAGGCCAAGGGGGCACAGATTGAGAAAGCTCTGTTAGAGGCTGTCTTTGTGCAAGTGGCCATTTGTTTGGGAATTAGCAATGTGCTGGCCATTACAGATCGTTTGGTTCTATATGGATGTGAATAATGGATCAATTCTTTGATGGCTGGAGAAGATTGATTGTTCAGGGCTTTGAAAGTAGTGATTAGAATCTTGTATAGGAGTCTTGCGTGAATGGGCAGCCAGTGCAGATTCATCAGAATTGGGGTGATATGGTTCATTCGAGGTGTCCCGGTCAGTACTCTTGCTTCGGAGTTCATTGCCATTTCGAGTGGGTGAAGAGTTGCCTTTGGGAGCCCGTATAGGATACTGTTAGCGTAGTCGAAATGTGGGAGAACCAAAGCTTGGTAAATTGTTCGGAAGTCACTAGGGTCTAAAAGTGGTTGAAGATGACGGAGAGTTCGTATTTTGTGATATATTGTTTTTACCGTGTTTTTTATATGAGCTTTCATGTCCAGTCTCTGGTCTAAGGTGATCCCGAGGTAGCGGATTGAAGATTTGGTTGTCAGTTCTGCATTCTTGACTTTTAATGTTGTTGGGGGGATGAAAGCTTGATTTTTTGTATTGAAGAGGACGTCTATCTTGGTGTGATTGATCTTGAGATTTTGCATGTATAACCAGTCTGCTATTGCATCAAAGCACTTTGTTATTGGGGAGAAGTCTGGTTGCTGAATTGTAAATGGCATAAATAGCAGAATATCATCTGCATATGCTAAGCACTGGACGTTGAACGAGCGTATTAGGGAGCAGATGGGTTGCATGTAGATGTTAAACATCAGTGCAGAGGGGGATGATCCTTGGGGTACCCCTTGTTTCTGCATGAATGGTTCAGAGGTTGTGGTGCAGGTTCTTACATATTGCCATCTGTTAGATAGGAAAGATTTGCACCATTCTAGAGCAGATTCTTCAATTCCTTTCTCCTTAAGACGATCAACAAGTATTTGATGGCTTACGGAATCGAATGCAGCTGCAATATCCATAAATATGAGGATAAAGCCTTGTCGAACATTATCGATTCCTGATATTAGTGTGTTGAAAGGGGTGATAATAAGGAGGGTTTCCACACCATGAGCTTCCCTAAATCCATGTTGGGCTTGGTCTAGGGGTGCTTCTGTGTCAATGTGTTGCTGTATTTGTTGTTGTGCTACCTTTTCAATTATTTTGGCAAGCATAGGGATGCTTGATATTGGCCTATAGGATTCTACTTTTGAGGGGTCCATCTTGTTATTCTTCAGTAAAGGTCTGATGGATGTGTTTTTTAGTTTTTGTGGAAATTCACCAGATGAGAGTGACTGGTTAATAATTTTACCTATGAACTGGCTTAGCTCATGGCGCATATCTCTTATCCAGTGTGCCGGACACGGGTCACTAGGTGCTGTGGATGTGTTGATGGAGGCAACTATGCTATCTCCAGGAACAAGCAGGAATGTAGTCTTCACATATGGGGACTCCCTAGCTGCAGATGCCAGGGAGAAGGCCCCAGAAGTTGTGTGCCCCTGTGAAAGGGCTCCACTTCCCCCCATGGATCTCTGGCATCCTACCAGGGATGGAGGGTAGGAGTTGATTAAGTATGGAAAAAGTGTTGAAGAATAGCCTGACCAAACAAGGCATCCCGGAGGGAGTCCTTGTCTAAACATTAATGGGCTGTGAAGGTATGAACCGAAGACCAAGTAGCTGCTCGATAGATGTCGTCGATAGACAGAGTGAAGACGAGCCATAGAGACTGCCATGGTTCTCACATTGTGAACTGTGACATGGCCTTCAAGAGGAAGATTCTTACTCTTATAGGCAAAAGATATACACTGTGCAATCCAGCTGCACAGTGTTCTTTTGGAGACTGGAAGTCCTAAATGACTATGATCAAAAGCAACAAAGAGTTGAGAGGACTTTCTATGTTGCTGGGTCCTTTGCAAGTAAAAAGCCAAAGCCCTTTTACAGTCCAAAGAATGAAGATTCCTTTCTGCATTTGAGGCGTGAGGCCTTGGGAAGAATACAGGAAGGTAAACCGCTTGGTTTAAATGAAAAGGTGATATCACCTTTGGCATAAAGTGTGGATGAGTCCTAAGGACTACCTTATCATGATGGAACCTTGTATAAGGAGGATCAGCCACCAACGCTTGCAATTCACTGATGTGACGTGCTGATGTGATTGCAATAAGAAAGATGACCTTCCAGGAAAGAAATTTCAAAGAGGTAGTAGCTAATGGTTCAAAAGGCGGCTTCATGAGCTGCCCAAGAACCAGATTTGAGTCCCATGCCACCGGTGGTGGCTTAATGGGAGGCTTAGTTAAAAGAAGGCCTCTCATAAATCTCATTATGAGAGGATGAGAGGAAATAGGTTGTCTATTTAGAGGATTGAAAGAAGCTGCAATAGCACTCAAATGAACGCTCACTGAATTGGTCTTAAGCCCTGCATTTGATAAATGAAGTGTATCGCAAGAGGGTTAAGACCCTTCTGCAAGCACCATATGGTAAACCTTTTCCACTTAAATGCATAAGAGCGTCTTGTGGAAGGCTTCCTGGAAGCATAAAGGATATACTTTACCTGCTGAGAAAGGTTAAGACCGTGAGGTTCTAGGCTTTCAGAAACCAGGCCCCTGAGAAGCAGAGACTGGGGACTGGGATGCCACAGCATCCCGTCCTCCTGAGAAAGGAGATTAGGAGCAGATCCTAACTCCAGAGGCAGAGCTTGAGAGAGATCTAGGAGCAGAGGGTACCACATTTGCCGTGGCCAATGTGAAGCTATGAAAATCATATGACCTCTGTCTCTCTGAAGATTAAACAGGGTTTGGGGAATTAGGGGAATGGGTGGAAAGGCATACAGGAAGTCCTGGCACCAATGGAGGAGGAAAGCATCCCTGGCATGACAACCCTGAGCCGGAATTCTGGAACAGAGCCTGGGAAGTTTGGCATTCAGCAGACTTGCAAGGAGGTCTATGTCCGGAGTTCCCCAAATTTGATAAATTTTGGCCACCTGATCTGCATGGAGAGACCATTCGTGTGGAAGCAGAACTCGACTGAGTCTGTCTGCCCAAAAGTTTTGAATGCCTGGAAGATACACTGCAAGGAGATGAATCTGATGCTCTCTGGCAAGGGCACAAAGTCGCAAAGCTTCGTTGCATAGCGACAGAGAGCCTGTTCCGCCCTGCTTGTTCACATAGAACATGGCTACTTGATTGTCCATTTGAACTAGGACTATCTTGTAGCAGAGCTGGGTGTGGAATACTCGAAGAGCAAGGAAGATTGCTCTGAGTTCCAGGAGATTGATGTGTAGATAGGCCTCCTGTGGAGTCCAGGTACCCTGGGTAGAGAGGCCTTGCAGGTGGGTTCCCCAACCCACCTGCGAGGCATCTGTTGTTAGAGTGGCTTGGGGTGGTGGTTGCTGAAAAGGAGACCCCACCAAAACGTTTTGGGGTGACTGCCACCATTGGAGGGACAAAATAAGGCAATCTGAGTTTGCTATTTTGTCTGACAGGCAACCTGACGCCCAAGTCCACTGAGTGGATAAAGTCCACTGGGCTGCCCTCTTATGGAGGCGAGCATAAGGAACCACATGCACGGTGGATGCCATGTGGCCTAGCAACTGTAGCATTTCCCAAGCAGTGAGGTGCACAATGCGAAAGCAGCAGGGCTGTGGAAGGTAGGCCCTTGTCTGTCTGGTATCCAGCAGAGCTCCTATAAACTCCAGGGACTGAGTGGGAGCAAGGTTGGATTTTGGGAAGTTTATGACAAGTCCCAAATACTGAAGGGTGCGCACTGTGCGAGAGAGAGCAACCCTGGCCTCTGGTTTTGAAGGGGCTCGAATGAGCCAGTCGTCTAAATAAGGGAAGACGAACATTCCCAGGGTGCAGAGAAATGCTGCCACCACAGCCATGCATTTTGTGAATACCCTTGATGCAGAGGCCAGGCCAAAAGGAAGAACCCTGTATTCGTAGTGCTTTCCCCTTGAAACAGAAAGCGAAGGAACTTTCAGTGAGTTGGATGGATGAGAACATGAGTGTATGCATCCTTGATATCTAGAGAACAAAGCTAATCCTGACTCTGGAGGTATGGCAGCAGAGTTCCTAGAGAAATCATTTTGAATTTCTCTTTGAACAGGAATTTGTTCAATTCTCTGATGTCTAAAATGGGTCTGTGTCCTCCTGTTTTCTTTGGAATAAGGAAATAGGGGGAGTAAAACCCTGTACCCCGTTAGGGAATGGGTACCTCTTCTATTGCCCCTTGGGCAAGAAGCACAGTGACCTCTTGACCTAACGGGTCGTTGAGAGAGGTCTGAGAATTGAACTGTCTTAATATTGTAGGAGGGGGCATGCTTGTACCCCCCTCTTACAATAGACAGAGTCCAATTTTCTGCTGTTATCTGACCCCATCTGGGGGCAAAATGACATAAGCTTCCTAGGATGGTGGAGGGTTCTGCGGCCATTCAGGGCCAGGAAGGCAAAGTTCTCTAGATAGGAGTCAAAGCCCCTGTGGAGGCTGAGTCTGCTGAGCCGGTTGAGGCTTAGCTGCTTTTGTCTTTCTTTGCCTAGGTTGTTGTTGCTGTCCCTTTTGGGCAGACTGACCTAAACGATGCCCCTGTTGGGTATAGGAGGGATAAAACTTCTTCTTACTGAAGAATGGTTTCTTAGAGGATTTTTTCCTTGCAGGATCAGCTGTAGATTTAGACAATCTATCCAAAGTGATATTGTCAGCATCTATCTCATTAGCTTTCTCCTGCCAATTCTTGCCAAGGAGATTCTCTCCTGTGCAAGGAATATTCCCTAGTTTATCCTGTACCCAAATTTCCAAGTCAGATGCCTGGAGCCAGGCAATCCTACGTGCACCTATGGCAGAGGTTCTGCTTATGCACTCAAAGCAGTCAAAAGCTGCACGATTCACAAACTTGGAAACATCCTGAGCATGTTTGACAAGGGCGAGGTAATCTTGCCTTTTATCATCAGGAAGGAGAGGGCTCATAAGCTCTAAATCTCCTGTGACCACCTTAAGGAACATTCCCATATATTAGATATAGGAACTGATCCTAGCAGAAAGCATGGAAGCCTGGAAGGTTCGATGTACAAAGGCGTCAAGAATCCTACACTCATGTCCTGGAGGATTAGATGCTTGAAATTTTTGCACTCTTTATTCTTCTCATTGCTGACTCCACCACTATGGAATGTTGTGGTAATTGAGTCTTCTGAAATCCAGGACAGCACAGTTACTTACCTGTAACAGGTGATCTCTGGGAACAGCAGGAATAAGTCTTCACAGATGGGTATCGTCGGTACCGACGGAGCCTGCACGGGAACGGTCCCCAGCGTCCAGAAAGAAAGCTTTTGGGAGCATCCCACAGCGCCTGCGCGCTGCCTTCCCGCCTTTCCCAACTGCCTCTCTCCAGTTCGAGTTTTAAAGCTGAGACAAAGAGAGAGAGAGGAAAGGAAAGATAGAGAGATACAACTCCTAGGGGAGGTGGGTGGGTTGTGAAGACTTATTCCTGCTGTTCCCAGAGATCATCTGTTACAGGTAAGTAACTGTGCTATCTCCAGGAACAAGCAGGAATGAGTCTTCACATATGGGGACTCCCCAGCTAGAGATGCCTGGGAGATCACCCAGATTGTGAGTCCCTGGGAAGGGCTCTACCTCTACCCATGAATCTCAGGCATCCAGTCAGGGATGGAGGGTAGGAGTTGATTAGGTATGGAACAGGTGTTTGAGAACAGCCTGACCAAACAAGGCATCCCGGCAGGAGTCCTTGTCCAAGCAGTAATGGGCTGTGAAGGTATGAACCGATGCCAGGTGGCCACTCGACAGATTTGGTCGATGGACACAGAGTTTAGTAGATAAGCCATAGAGGTTGCCATGGCCCTCACATTGTGAGCTGTGACATGGCCCTCCAGAGAAAGGTTCTTACTCTGGTAGGCGAAGGAAATACACTGAGCAATCCAATTGGACAGAGTTCTCAGAGACTGGAAGTCCTAAATGAGAAGGATCAAAAGCAACAAAAAGTTGAGAGGACTTTCTATGTTGCTGTCTCTTAAGTAGAAAGCAAGTGCTCTTTTACAATCCAGGGTATGAAGATTCCTCTCTGCACTTGATGCATGAGATCCTGGAAAAAAGACAGGTAAAAACACCTCCTGGTTCAGATGAAAAGGTGAGACCACTTTAGTCATAAAGTGTGGATTAGTTCTGAGGACTACCTTGTCATGATGGAACCTTGTATAAGGAGGATTAGCCACTAAAGCTTGCAACTCACTCATACGGCGAGCTGAGGTGACTGCAATGAGAAAAATAAACTTCCAGGAAAGGAATTTTAAGGAGGTAGTGGCTAAGGGTTCAAAGGGTGGCTTCATAAGCTGGCCAAGAACCAGATTCAAGTCCCATGCCACTGGAGGTGGTCTAATGGGAGGTTTAGTCAAAAGAAGGCCTCTCATGAATCTTGCTATAAGAGGATGAGAGGAAATAGGTTATCCATTGAGAGGCTTAAGGGATGCTGCAATAGCATTCAAATGGACTCTGATTGAATTTGTTTTAAGGCCTGCATGGGATAAATGCAGCAAATAGTCTAGTAAAGAATGCAAAGATATTGCAAGAGGGTTGAGACCATTCTCTGCACACCAAATGGAAAACCTTTTCCATTTAAAAGCATATGAACGTCTGGTGGAAGGCTTTCTGGAAGCATGAAGGATATCCTTCACTTGCTGAGAAAGTTGTAAATCTTGAAGGTCTAGGCCTTCAGCAACCAGGCCCTGAGATGAAGAGACTGAGGATTTGGGTGCCACAAGGTTCCCTCCTCCTGGGAGAGGAGATCTGGAGCAGACCCCAGGTCTAGGGAGGGAGCTTGAGAGAGATGCAGGGTACCACACTTGGCATGGCCAAAGTGGTGCTATGAGGATCATAGTCCCCTTGTCTCTCTGAAGCTTGAACAGTCTCTTGGGAATTAGGGGAATAGGTGGAAAGGCATAGAGGAAGTCTTGCCCCCAATGAAGGAGGAAGGCATCCCTGGCCTGAACTCCCTGACATGGAATCCTGGAACAGAACCGGGGAAGTTTGGCATTCCACGGACTTGCAAACAGGTCTATGTCTGGGGTACCCCAAATCTGAAAAATTCTGGCTATCTGGTCCCCATGGAGGGACCATTCGTGCGGAAGCAGAACTCGACAGACTGTCTGCCCAAGAGTTTTGAAACCCTGGAAGATATACTGCTATGAGATGGATTTGATGCTCTCTGGCGAAGGCCCACAATCTCAGAGCTTCGTTGCAAAGCGACAGAGAGCCAGTCCCTCCCTGCTTGTTCACGTAGAACTTGGCTACCGGGTTGTCCGTGTGGATGAGGACTGTCTTGTAGCTGAGCAGGGTGTGGAAGACTCTGAGAGCCAGAAAGATTGCTCTGAGCTCTAAGAGGTTGGTATGAAGAGATGTCTCCTGTGGAGACCAGATGCCCTGGGTTGAGAGATCTTGTAGATGAGCCCCCCAACCCCTTGGAGAGGCATCTGTTGTAAGGGTGGCTTGGGGTAACACCTTTTGAAAGGGGGACACCAGCAACAGATTTTGAGTGGACTTCCACCAGTGGAGGGACCAAAAAAGGCGACTGGAGGTTGCTATTTTGTCTGACAGGCAACCTGATGCCTGGGTCCATTGGGAGGATAGGGTCCACTGAGCTGCTCTCATGTGAAGGCGAGCATAGGGAACCACATGCACCGTGGATGCCATGTGGCCTAAGAGTTGCAACATCTCTCTAGCAGTTAAATGGGATTTTAAGTGAATCTGGGAGGCTAACTGCACCAAGCGTAGGCAACGGGCCTGGGGAAGAGAGGCCCTTGCAGTTGTGGTATCCAGTAAGGCCCCTATGAACTCTAGAGACTGAGTAGGGGTGAGATGGGATTTTGGAATGTTGATTACCAGTCCCAGATACTGAAGAACATGCCTTTTTCAGGCCAGGGAAGTCTGGGCCTCTGACTGGGATGGAGCTTGGATGAGCCAGTTGTCCAGATATGGAAATACGAATATCCCTAGAGTGCGCAGGAATGCAGCTACTACTGCCATGCATTTTGTGAACACTCTTGGAGCAGAGGCCAGACCGAAAGGAAGCACTTTGTATTGGTAGTGCTTTCCCTGGTAAAGGAACCGAAGGAATCTTCTGTGTGTTGGATGGATGAGAACATGGATGTACGCATCCTTGAGATCTAGAGAACAAAGCCAGTCCTGACTTTGGAGGTATGGAAGGAGAGTTCCGAGAGAAGTCATCTTGAATTTCTCCTTGCACAGAAACTTGTTCAATTCTCTGAGATCTAATATGGGTCTGTAGCCCCCCGTTTTCTTTGGAATGAGGAAATAGGGGGAGTAGAACCCTGAGCCCTGTTGAAGAAGGGGTACTTCTTCTATTGCCCCTTGGGCAAGAAGGGTAGAAATCTCTTGACCTAAAAGGTTGAGGAGAGATGTTGGAGAATTGAACTGTTTCACCATGGTGTGAGGAGGAAGGTTTAAGAAATGAAGTTTGTACCCTTCCTTTATGATGGAGAGGGTCCACTGCTCTGCTGTGATTTGTTCCCATCTGGGAGCAAAATGAGCTAACCTTCCTGGGATGGTGAGAGGCTCTGGATGTTCTAGAGCCAGAAAGGCTAAGTTCTCTAGTAGAAAGTCAAAGGCCCTGAGGAGGCTGAGGCTGTTGGGCCGTAACAGTCCTCGCAGCCTGGGTTTTGGCCTGTTTTGGTTGTTGCTGTCTCTTTGTAGCAAAACGACCTTGAGAAGAGGCCTGACCATAAGAAGAAAATTTCCCTTTCTTTGGGAAAGATCCCTTTTTGAACAACCTCTTTTTAAAAGGAGCAGTAGTAGACTTTGAAAGTCTATCTAAAGCAGAGTTTTCAGCATCCATTTGGTTGGCCTTTGCTTGCCAATCTTTGCCAAACAGGTTTTCGCCTGTACAGGGAAGGTTACCTAAAGCATCCTGTACCCAGGATTCCAAATCAGAGGCTTGTAACCAAGCAACTCTGCATGCACCTATGGCAATAGCCGAGGCTCTACTGGCCCCCTCAAAAGAGTCAAAGGCTGCACGGTTGGAAAACTTGGATACATCCTGTGCATGTTTGAGCCAGGTGATGTATTCTTCTCTCTTATCTTCTGACATAAAATTTATTTATTTATTTATTTATCTATCTATTTCTTCTATACCGCCCCTTCCAGAGATCAGGGGCGGTTTACATGGAACAATTGCATACATTTGCATAACATTACATAGAACAAGAACTTCTTAACTTTTTACATATAACAGAACAGTAAATTGTCAGAACTATTTACAGGGTGTATACTTTTGTATACTGCTGAATTTACAGGGGAATGTCAGCGAGCTGACATTGCTATTTATAGAAATTATTTACAAGAATACATGATTCGCTATTCAGGTGTGTGTGTGTGTGTATGTATGTGTGAGTGTGTGTGTGTATAAGTGTGCGTGTGTTTGTGTGTGTATGTGAGTGGGTTTGTGTGTGATGGAATTTATTTCCATTTTTTCGTGGGTTGTTTGGGGTGTCTTTGGGGGCTGTTAGAAGAGGAGTTGTGTGTTCAGTTAATTGTGTTTCTGCGGGTTTTTTTGTTTGTGTGTCTGTGGACGCTGTGTGTCTGGACTTGGAGGGTAGGGGATTCCGAAGTGCTCAGAGAATAGGTATGTCTTGAGTTCTTTCCTGAATTGGGAGGGGTCCTTTATGATTCGGATGTCTATTGGGAGAGGAGATAAGGAGATAAGGAGATAAGGTTTGCAGATGATCTGTAACTTCTTTTAGAAACATCCCCATATAGAGACTATAGGAGTTGATTCTGGCTACAAGCATACTGGCCTGGAAGATTTTCCTGCCAAAGGCATCTAGAGATCTGCATTCTCTTCCTGGAGGAGCAGAGGAGTGCCTTTTTGTACTCTTGATCTTTTTCATAGCAGACTCTACCACAATAGAGTGGTGAGGAAGCTGAGTCTTATGAAACCCAGGACAAGGAGGAACACGATACATGGTGTCCAACCTTCTGGAATGAGGGGAGGTGGAAAGAGGAGTCTCCCATATGCCCAGCATGTGATCATAAAGAATCTCATGTATTGGTAAGGTGGCTGCCTCTTTAGGAGCCTTAGGATATTGTAGGATATCCAATTTTTTGGCTCTAGGTTCAGTCTGAGAGGTCACTGAGATGGACAGGCCTTTGGCCACCTCCCTAATGAAGTCTTGAAAAGACAAGTCTTCAGGAGGAAACATTTGAATGTAAGCTGGTCTGTACAGGGCGGTGTACACAACCAGACTGTCTAAGAAAACCTGAGAAAGAGTTAATTTTGTTCAGAACTTTGCTTAGAAATAAACTTCATATATTTGCTTACTAAGTAGGTGAAGAGGTACAAGTCCTGTAAATAAGAAAAGGGGCAGGTTGTCCTCTAGCCTTTCAGTCTCAGGGTTACTAGATATCAAGCAGTCAGCAGTAAACAGTTATGTCTTGGAATACATGTATGTCTCCTCATACTGACCTATGCTGATTAGAAATTGACCTATGATGTGATGAATACGTAATACCTGACGTAGAACAATAAAGTGAAATTATGCTGTATCCTCCAAAAGAGCCTTATAAATAAAGTAAACCATAGCTAATAGTTAGAGTAAACAAAGAGAACTTGTTTCTATTTGTTTCTCTCCGCAAAGCTTTGGTGTATCTATATAGAAGTGTGTGGTATTTTATTGCTGTCTCTTAGATTCCCTTCTCATTGCTTTGAGTGTGGTTTTCTGTGACTCCAAGAGCCCTGCAGGTTTCTGGTGAGGGGGGGCAAAGAGAAGCTCCACACTTGGTGCCGTGTCGGTCTACAGATTTCTCCATTCCTGGCAAGGGCAGAAGGTGTTTGTGAGTATTGTATGGTGACAGCAATGGGTAATCTGTTAGGTAAACATGAGTTATCTCAGTTGTGTGAATGGCATGACAAAGCTAAGGTTTTAGCTGTTCAGAAAGGTAGCCCTTCTTATTGTATGCGTGAGAAGTATGGGGATCTGGCTACTGATTATATTGTACACTGGCATGCAGTGACTAATGATAATGTGCTTCTACAGTTTCCTTTGGAGGGAACTTTTTCTATAGATAAACTTCGTTATCTGAAATGTGCTTTGCAGGCTAAACATAAATTATGTGATGCCCGTGAAGGGCTAGTGTTTAATTGGTGGCAACGAATGGCACATGATACGAAGAATGATTTGTTTGTGTTAAAGAATGCTGGTAAAGCGAGTGAAGTACAAGAGAATGATAATGAACGGGCATGGAAGTTCCCTGCTGTTCTTTCTCCAGAATATGATGCAGATGTGGCTGCATTGGTAATTGGAGCTGGAATAGTCCCAAGTGCATCCCCATTGTCTCCCCCTGTTTCTTCTGAGAGTCATGTAGCTTCTGGAAGGGGGAGGATCACTCGTGCAGCTGAGCTAAGAGAAGAGATAAGGAATAAACAGAAGATATTGGGGAGATGCAAAGATTCAAGATTACAGTAATTGTAATATTTCTCAGCTTAGAGAAGTGGATACACTTCTTAGCCGTGAAATAGAAAGTATTGTACATATGATAGAATCCTTAAAAGGAATAGTAAGGAATAATATTTCTGCTACAAAGGAATTGGGAATTTCTAGTAAACTTATTGATGCTATTGAAAAAGATCTGGATAAGCATTTTTTTACCTATAAGCAGAAATGTGATCAATTATATGGTGATATAAGTTTTCTTCAGACTGTTTTACGCTAACATAATGATTCATGTTCTGTAAATGCAAAATGTGTAGAGGAAGATACAGTACCTGCATATCCTTTTCGTGTATATCCAACAGGACCTACAGGTGCAATGACTGTACCTGCAAATTGGAGTCCTAAAGAAGTATTTGATTTGGCTAAAACCTTTCCTGATTACAGGGAAAATTCAGGTAGATTTGTGTCCTTATGGTCTCAAATAATTAATAGTTATAATCCTACTTGGGCAGATCTAGATAATCTGCTTAGAGCTGTTTTTATTAATCCAGCTGATTTTCATAAGGTGACTCATCCAAGTAGAGATGAGAATTGGGTATGGCCACAGACAGACCCTGTAACAAATCTTCAAGAACAGACACAGAGATAGTTTTGTTCTGTGTAGAGAGAAATTGTTAGAATCTCTTAAAGTAGCATGTAAGTCTGTGAGAGATTGGTCAAAGCTTACTTCTTTAACACAGGAAAGGGATGAGAAAGTTACAGCTTTCCACACTAGGTGTATGCTAGCGTTTAAAGATTATTCTGGCGAAACAGAGGATACACCTTCAGGATTTACTAATATTTTTGTAAATGGTTTGATTTCAAGAATAAAAGAAATTTTGGAAACTTCAATAATAGATTGGCCTGCTAGATCAGCTGATGCAATTTTGGAGGGTGCACGGTACAGTGAATTAAATATCTCAAGGAATTGCAGGAACAAGCCAAATTAGAAGTAAAGAAGACTAAACTGCTTAATTTACAAATTGCTTCTATGCATCCAGCCCTGGGAAGGGGGCGGGGGAGAGGCAGGTTCAGAGGAAACTATGGGAATTCTCAGCAAAGCAATTCTCAGCGAGGGCGTGGACAAGCCAGAGGAATGTGTGCTTGTTATACATGTGGTGAGTGTGGCCATTTACAGCGAGACTGTCCACAGAATCGGAATTTAGATGGCCAGAGAGCTGCGTGCCTTCCTCCCCCACCTGCTGAGTTCACTCCTGTATATTAATGTTTTTCTAACCCAGAAGACTGTGATTCTTGGGATGCATGACTATTATTGAATCTGAATGTAACTTCTCAGGGTGAGTTAGAAGCTAAACAGGGAGGCTCTACTGTGAAATTCATCATTGATTCGGGAGCTACGACATCTACACTGCGTTTACAGGATCTGCCTGCAGTTTATAAAACTCTTCTCGCACATGCTCCAACAGTGCATTGTGAAGGCATTGAAGGTAAGATAATTCCTCACCGTAAACTTGAAGCTTTATTTATTTATTTTATTTATTTACAGTCTCTTATATACCGCACTATTCAGCATCAGCGCGGTTTACATGGAACAAAAATGCTCAGTACAATTAACACGTATGAGTTTACAGATAACAGGGCAAATAACTTGGATAACAGGGGTAAACTATTTACAAATCTTGCTACATAGAGTCATGTGAACATGAATTCCATAGAAACATATGGTTTGCCTTTGCAGAATGGAGAGACTGTATACCCTACTAACTTTTCTGGTAGGAGACACATTACCAGTGAATCTTTTGGGTCGTGATTTTCTGGCTTCACATCATGCAACTTTATCCTGGATGAGTGGAAAGTTACATTTTCAGTTGTATTCTCTTTCTGAAGTGCAGCCCCCTGCAGATGTCACAGCTATTCACCCTGATCTCGAAAAGCTTCCATCTACTCTGTGGGCAGTCCCAGGATCAAATGTCGGATGTCTCTCAATTCCTCCTGTGAAGATTACCGTAAAACCTGGTGTACAACTTCCTAGACTCAAACAGTATCCACTATCAGCAGCTGCTATAGATGGAATTCGACCAGTAATTGAAGATTTACAGATGCAAGGTGTCATCTATCCTACTACGTCGCTGTGTAATACTCCGATTCTTCCTGTACTGAAAGCTGACGGCAAGATTTATCGATTTGTGCAAGATCTGCGAGCTGTTAACAAGGTAATTTTGCCAATCTTTCCCTTGGTACCTAATCCGCATGATATTTGGACACAGGTACCTCCAAAATCCACGTGGTTTTCTGTTGTAGATTTGAGTTCTGCTTATTTTTCAGTGCAAATTAGCAAAGAAAACCAATTTTTATTTGCTTTTCATTTTGACAATCAGCAGTACACATGGACTAGACCAGCGATGGAGAACCTATGGCACGCGTGCCAGCTGTGGCACGCGAAGGCCTTGCAGCTGGCACACGGGAAGGTCCGCAAGTAAAATTTAAAAAAAAAAAAAAAGCTGTCTTCTCCCGCTGCCGGGGCCGCCGCGGCAGAATCGAGTGTGCCGCGGGGCCCCCCCTGCCCAGCACAGCCTGCCCTCCCCCTCTATCCGCTCTCTCGTCGCAGCTCACAGTGACACGCGCCGGCTTTCAGAGAGCGAGGGAAGAGTTTCTCCCTCGCTGCTCTGTTAAGCCCGCGGGGGCTGATGGGAAGTTCCCATCAGCCCCCGCAGGCTTAACAGAGCCGCGAAAGGGAAACTAATCCCTTCGCGCTCTGAAAGCCGGCGCGTGTCACTGTGAGCTGCGACGAGAGAGCGGATAGAGGGGGAGGGCAGGCTGTGCTGGGCAGGGGGGGCCCCGCGGCACACTCGATTCTGCCGCGGCGGCCCCGGCAGCAGGAGAAGACAGCTTTTAAAAAAAAAAAAATTCCCTGGGCTGGGCTGGGGGGGGGGGGTTAGGATTGCTGATGGGCTGGGGGGGGGCTCGGAGTGCTGATGGGCGGGGGGGGTTAGGAGTGCTGATGGGCTATGGGGGGCTGGGGGGGTTAGGAGTGCTGATGGGCTATGGGGGGGTTAGGACAGGAAATGGGCTGATGGGAGGGGTTAGGACTTGAGGTGGGTTGATGGGGTTAGGACTGGTAATGGGCTGTGGGCTGTTGGGGGGGTTAGAACTGGTAATGGGCTATGGGGGGTTAAGACTGGTAATGGGCTGTTGGCTGATGGGGGCTGTCTGGTAATGGGCTATGGGGGGTTAGGGCTGATAATGGGCTATGGGGGGCTAGGACAGGAAATGGGCTGATAGGGAGGGGTTAGGACTTGAGGTGGGCTGATGGGGTTAGGACTGGTAATGGGCTGTGGGCTGATGGGGGGGTTAGGACTGGCAATGGGCTATGGGGGGCTGACTGGAAATGGGTTGATGGGGTTAGGACTGGAAGTGGGTTGATGGGGGGGCTAGGACTGGTATTGGGTTAGGGGGTTGCTAGGACTGGAAATGGGCTGATGGGGGGCTAGGACTGGAAATGGGCTGATGCAGGGACTAGAAGGGAATGGATGCTGGGTGAGGCTGGAACTAGAAGGGAGCTGATGTTGGGGGAGGATTAGAATGGGATGGGGCTGGGAGAGTAAAATGGAGAGGGGAAAAATATTTTGTGTGGGAGGGATAAAAAATCTACAATTGGCCGGGTATTGGGAGAGTAAGTGGGGATTGAGGATGGAGGGGTAAAATTTGAGTGGATGAAATAGGAATGAGGAAAGAGCAAAAGGAGAAAGATTAGTATGTTAAAGCGGATGTAGAGAGAGAGAATGGAAAAAAAACTAGAAGAGAGAAGAAAGGACAAATGGACAGCAGATGATGGAGAGTTAGCAGAAAACATGAAGAAACCAGAAGAAAGTGGCTGGAGCAATTGCAACTGAAAAAAAATGCACAAAAGGTAGAAAGATATCTCTTTGACAAGTTATCAGCATGCATGCAACAACAAACATCACATTAATTTTTTTCATGTATAGATTCTTTGGGAATACACACCGAGTCCTGACACAGTTAACAGTTTTAAGAAGTTTATCTTTTTTTTACTCAGGATACATTTGACATGTTATGTGAATAATACATTTAAAATATATTGTGTAACTGAATCAAATTCTTCCTAAATTCATTAAATTGAATGAAATCATTAAAACATTATAAATTGCCAATAAATTGAAATGAAAACCAAAGGATTGTGAATCAAATTGATTCTCTGACAATACAAAGATTCCAACCTTTACAAATGATGTTACATAGTTCAGGCAACTTTATAAAGAGTTTTTAGATACTAAAATCTTGTTGTTAAGGTTTAATTGACGTGCTGGCACTTTGAGGAAATTCTTTGGTTTTGTGCGGCAGTTTGGGCACTCGGGCTCAAAAAGGTTAGCCATCACTGGACTAGACTAATCCAGGGCTATACGGACAGTCCTGCGTACTTCTCGCAGGCTCTAAGAACTGCGTTATTAGATGTGAAGCTTGACCAATCCTCTTTAATTCAATATGTGGATGATTTGCTTTTATGTTCACCAAGCTATGAGATCTGTTTAGCAGACTCATTATCTTTGTTAGCTCATATTGCCAAATTAGGACTGAAAGTCAATTTGTCTAAATTGCAATTTGTATCTCAAAATGTTACTTTTCTGGGTGTTGTTTTAACTCCAGCTGGTCGTGAAATTACTTCTGCCAGATTGAAACCTATTTTGTCATTATCTTTTCCAGTGACACCAGCATTGTTACGTAGATTTCTGGGATTATTGATTTTCTGTAAATAGTGGATAGCTAATTTTTCAGACCTTACAGCTCCGCTTTATGCGTTAATTGGGAAAGAGGGTCCACAGGGTCTCATTGTACCTACATTATCACAGTGGGAAGCTTTTGTAAATTTAAAGACTGCACTAAACACTGCTCCATGCTTGTCCTTTCCAGACTATTCTTTAACATTTAAATTGTATGTGGCTAGTTCAGCCATATCTGCTACATGTGTGCTTTTGCAAGCATTTCCAACTGGTCGCAAGCCGATAGGATATTTTTCAAAGCGGTTTGATTCAGTGACTTTGGGACTCCCACCCTGCTTGCGCAGTTTGATTTCAGTGGCATTTGCAATTGAAATTACAGATTTTTTAGTGCTACAGCACCCTCTTGAGGTATATGTGGCACATTCCATTTCTAGGTTGCTCCATTTAACTAAAACACAACCTTTATCTTCCACACGTTTATTGACTCTTGAATTGATAGTTTCTCAGTCTCATGTAAAAATATATACTACATCCATATGCAATCCATCTACGCTCCTGGCTCCTTTGGCAGATCTGGAGGAGGAGGATGGGTCCCATGATTGTTTTCAAAGTATTTTAACTTCTTCCCATGCTAGACCTGATCTCTCACCTGTACCCCCCTACCAGCCCCAGATGTAACCTTATTTGTGGATGGTTCAGCCTTCAGAGATGAAATGGGAAAACTTCGTGTGGGCTATGCGGTAACCACAATTGATGACGTGGTTGAATCAGCTTCCCTGCCATTTTCTAGTGCCCAGTTAGCGGACGTTTTTGCATTGACATATGCTCTTGAACTTTCTAGATATCTTCTAGCAAATATATATTCAGATAGCTCCTATGCAATGAGTGTGCAATGGGATTTTGGTAATATTTGGTTGCAACGAGGATTTTTAACTTCTGCTAATAAACCAATTAAACATGCTGAACACATTCACCGCTTGTTACAAGCCATTCTTTTGCCAGCACAGGTTGCAGTTTTGAAATGTAAAGGACATTCCTCTGCTGGTGATTTAGTTTCTAAGGGCAATCGTTTTGCAGACCAAGAAGCACGGAAGGCTGCTCTTCAGGCATTAGTGTCACCAACGCTGCTGTATTTAAAGCCTTCTAACATGACTTTGTTCTCCCTGTCCTCTCTTTTACAGCAGTATAAAGACACTTCCCTTGAAACCAAAACTCTATGGACTTCCTGGGGTGCGTCCTGTGATACTCAGGGCTACTGGAAGAAGGAGCACCTACTCATTTGCCCTGACTCTTTGTTTCCACTTGTTCTGTTCCTGCATCATAAACTTCACTTATCCGCTGCAGCCATGACTCATGCCTTTGCGGTTTTGTGGTATCACCCGAAGTTTGTTTCTGTGGCACAGGCTGTGTATGCTGCTTGCTTGGATTGCTTGCAGGCTGGCAGGGTGGGGCCCCATTTGAAGGTTGCTGCTGCTCTTCCCAAGCCCTCTGGCCCGTTTCTGATTTTGCAGCTTGATTTTACTGATTTGCCCTGTGCCAGAGGAGGGAGGCGGTATTTGTTGGTGATCATTTGTCATTTCTCTGGTTGGGTGGAGGCTTATCCTACTACCAGTATGACAGCTGGGGTTGCCATAAAATTGTTGCTCACTCAGTTTATTCCTGTCTGGGGTGTACCTTTTGTTCTTTCTTCTGATCAGGGTCCGGCCTTCATTGCACGTGTCTGGGAGGATATTGAAAATTGGCTTGGTGTAAAAAGACAGTTACACACGCCCTATCACCCGCAAAGCTCTGGCCAAGTGGAGCGGATGAATAGGACTCTCAAAGGTTTCTTGCGCACTATGACACAGGATTGGGCTACAGATTGGACAGAAGCCCTTCCTTTTGCCCTTATGGCGGTGTGTAACTCCCCCCAGCGCACTCGAGGTCTGACACCATATGAAATAGTTACTGGACGTCCAGCTACTTCTCCACATGCCTTGGCAGTTATCCCAGACCCCCAGTTGTTGCACAGCGATATCTTGACTTATTGTGCACGATTGCACTCAGCCCTGTCTGTTTCCCCTTTATTGAAGGTGAATCCTCAACAAGATGCTCCTCCAGAATCATCACATCCGGACATGAAACCAGGGGATTGGGTCCTGATTAAGAATTTGCATCCAAAGACGCTTCTGGCTCCGAAATTCCTAGGTCCATTTCGTGTACTTCTGGTGGGATATTCAGCCTGTAAAGTGGAAGGACATTCTCGTTGGATACATCTTACGCAGTGTAAGAAGGCTCCCTCACAAGATTCAGAAGATTCCCCGCATCCATGATTCAAGAGATACAACGCAGACTTCTCAGAGAACAGTGATATTGCAGAAAAGACTTTTTATGCTTTAAAGTACTTTCAGTGAAAAGAATGGTGACATCACAGAAAAAGATTATTGTATTAAGTAGATTCTGAATGGACCATTCATGCAAAATGCTCTTGTTCGGCATTTATAGTATTGCTTAAAGGGCTGAGGTCATTTTAGATTAGTATTTTTCCTGATATATATGTAATGACCTTTAGGTACTTAACCTCTACTTCATAAATTTATTGAGCCTTAGAGGCTAATCATAGCTATAGTATATATCTTCATTATATATAGGAGAGTATTAAGAAGAGTAGGTATATTTTCTGTTTTGATTTAGTATATTTTTAAGTAATTATAGTTTTAGATATTTAAAAGTTTTGCTAAGAATGTTTTTATATCTAATCTTAGTTATGCTGAGGCATATTAGTAGTAGTAAAGCGGTGCTGCAGTTAGAACCTTGGGAATGTTATGATGAATATTCAAATATTTTTGAGTCACAGGTACACTCAATGACAAAACATTTCAATTTATCAGATTGTGCAGTGTGTCTTCCATCTGTGACAGCTACTCAGCACGGATTTCTACCTAGGGTTAGGCCCAAGACCTTTGAGGAGTTTCGTGACATAGCCTTTAATCTAACTTCTGTACAATGGTCTCATACAGGCCCAGAACCTAGAACAGTTAGTCCTATGCCTCTGCAACATCCTCCAATATGTTTTATGGCTCAGGGTAAGGGAAGAAAGGTAGGGGATACTCCATGGAATATTTGTAGAATAGTAATGCTGTATAATTCTTCTATCTGGTATAAGAAATCCCTTGTAGGAAACGCTTATATTTCAGTGGTACAATTTATGTCAGTTCAAGGGAACCAGGTGCATGATTATGAATTACTACAATATAATAGTTCTGGCTACCCTTTGAATGCCTCTAGTTCAGACCTAGGCATACCTAACTGGAGTTTCCCTTTACTAGGGTATTATCATCCCTGGAAACGTAATTTGTCTGGAGGGCTTAATGAAATGGCCATGACTCAGTGGGCTTTGAATAATTGTATCCAGAATATATCTTGTCCTCAGAATTTGACAATCTGGGAAGATGGCTTAGTGGCTTTAGAAGGGGATTATTTTGTGTGCGGTACGTTTGCATATACAGAGCTTCCCAGAGGTTGGTCAGGTACTTGTTATATAGCCCAATTAGATACCCCGTGGCGATTTGTACCTTACCAGAACATTACTTTATTATCAACCCTGAACAATTCTGTTAGAAGAAAAAGGGATGTTTCTTCACAGGATAAGGCCATAGAGGCTGCTCAACAACTGGTAGACACTACAAAACCTTTAACTAAATCTCAAATAGATGCATTCACAGGTACTGTGTGGCTTTCAACCCTTGGAGCTATAGCACCCACTAGAGAATATGGTACCTAGATTATGCGACTACAGGCAGTTGTTGAACTTACAGCCCTAGACCTCACTGAGGCAATTAGTGTCTTGCAAGGTGCAGTAAACAAAGTGTCAGCTTATGCAGCCCAGAACCGAATGGCTTTAGACTATCTCCTAGCAAAGGAAAATGGGGTGTGTGCAGTAATAGTTGGTTTTTGTTGTAGTATGCTTGATAATAATGGAAAAATAGTAAAAGGCCTATTGGATAAAGTTAGAAACCGTACTTTTGTTTCAAGTGATAGTTATGTAAGTTCTTTTTCAGCTCTATTTGATTCTGTTTCTTCATTTTGGAATTCATTATCCAGGCCTTTGCAAGGCTTATTAGCATCATTGCTTGGCATTTTGGGGATTCTCCTTTTAGGAGCATTAATTCTTTGTGTACTATCCGCTTGCTGTAAGAAATCAGTGGAATCACTGACCCCTACAATGATGTTAGATAAAAGGTTAGATAGAATTTGTCACAGTCCTCCTCACTTCTCACCACCACCAAAAAATTGTCTATTAGACAACTTTTTGGTGGTGGTGAGAATCGAGGAGGAATGAGACACATTCTATATACCCTTTCGATGTCTAGGACATCTGTACCTTGCCCACTCACAATCTTAAATGACAGAGGTATAAGGCAGAGGTCTCCAAATCCAGCCCTGGAGGGCCACAAACCAGTCAGGTTGGCAGGATCTCTCTAATGCATATATATCTCATGCATAGTCATTAGGGATATCCCGAAAACCTGACTGGCCGGTGAGCCCCATAGGACTGGGTTGGGGACCACTGCGTAAACAATTGATCTACGTTTACTTGTAACACTCCATTATTTTATAGACCTCTATCATATCTCCCTTCAGCCATCTCTTTTCAAGGTTGAAGAACCCTAACCTTTTTAGCCTTTCTTCATAGGGGTATCCTTCCATCCCCTTTACCATTTTGGTGGCTCTTCTCTGTACCTTTTCTAATAATGCTATATCCTTTTTAAGATACAGCGACCAGAATTGCACACAATATTCAAGGTGCGGTCGAACCACGGAACGATACAAAAGCATTAAAATAGCCTTTGTTTTATTCTCTGTTCCTTTCTTTATGATAGCTAGCATTCTATTTGCTCTCTTGGCCGCCGCTGCACACTGGGCGGAGGGTTTTAACATGTTATCCACGATGATGCCTAAAACTATTTCCTGGGTGGTGGTTCCTAATGTGGAACCTTGCATTGTGTAACCATAGTTTGGGTTAATCTTTCCTAGGTGCATAACTTTGCACTTGTCCATATTAAATTTCTCTGCCATTTGGATGCCCAGTCTTCCAATTTATCAAGATCCTCATGCAATTTTCTACAATCCTCATGGGCTTTAACAACTTCGAATAGTTTTGTGTCATCTGCAAATTTGATAACCTCACTCGTTATTCCCATTTCCAGGTCATTAATGAATATGTTAAAAAGCAGCGAACCCAGCACAGATCCCTGGGGTACTCTAATACTCACCTTTCTCCATTGGGAAAATTGACCATTTAGCCCTACCCTCTGCTTTCTATCTTTTAACCAGTTCCTGATCCACAATAGTACACTGCAACCTATCCCATGACTTTTTTGTTTTGCCAAAAGTCTCTGATGAGGGACTTTATCAAAGGCTTTCTGAAAGCCCAGATACATTATATCAACTGACTCACCTTTGCCTACCTGTTTATTCACATCTTCAAAAAAACAACAGAATAGTAAGACAAGACCTTCCTTGGCTAAATCCATGTTGGCTGTCTCCCATTAAGCCATGACTATATGTTCAGTAATTTTGTTTTTTATGATGGTTTCCACCATTTTTCCTGGTACTAATGTCAGACTCACCAATCAGTAGTTTCCTGGATCACTCCTGGAACCCTTTTTAAAAATCGGCATTACATTGGCCATCCACAAATCATCAGATATTACAGATGATTTTAATGATAGTTCACAGATTACTAATAGTACGTCTGCAATCTCATATTTAAAATATCCCAACAAAACACCCTTGGATGTATACCATCATAGGGCCAAGAAAACTGCCCTGAGCTCCAAGAAATTGATCTGAAGGAGAGACGACTCCTGAGACCAGCTTACCTGTGTGCAGTGGCCTCCGCAATGCACCCCCCAACCGAGGAGGGATGCATCCGTGGTCAGGGTCCTCTGTTGCGCGAGTGCCTGGAAGGACATTCCCGGCCTGGAGGTGGCATATTTAGCTACCAATTGAGGGACTCCGCCAGTTGGCAACCTGGATCCTGCCCATGGCTCAAGTCCACTGTGAGCGGAGGCACCACTGGGCTGTCCACATGTGTAAGAGTGCTGAGGGCGTGCCGTGGACTGTCGAGGCCATGTGGCCTAGCAGGCGGAGCAGGCACTGATCGCCAGCGCTGTACCTCTTCTGCTAGTTGCCTGAGGCATTCTACCCTTTTTGCTGGGAGGATGGCCTTGACCTGTAATGTGTCCAACTGGGCCCCTATGAACTCCAGACTCTGGGCTGAAGAGAGGTTGGATTTGGGGTAGTTGATGAGAAACCCCAGGTGCTTCAGGAGGAGAACTACACGGTCTGCGGCCTGGATGGTTTCTGAGGCTGTGCTGCCTTGATAAGACAGTTGACCAGATAGGGGAAGATGAAAGCCCCTTGAAGGCACAGGGGGGCAGCAACGACCACCAGGCATTTGGTAAAGACCCTTGGGGAGGAGGCCAGGCCAAAGGGTAGCAGCCTGTACTGGTAGTGCCCTCCTCCCACCACAAACCATAGGTACTGGTGGGGTGATCAGGATGTATGTGTACGCATCTTTTAGGTCCAAGGAGCACTTGTTTAAGTTTCTCAGATCTAATATGGGCCTGAGGTCCCCAGTTCTCTTTGGGACAAGGAAATATCTGCAGTAGAAGCCCTTTCCTCATAGGTGCTTGAGTACAGGCTCTACTGCATTGTCCATGAATAGACCTGCAAGCTCCGAGAGCAGGAGGTTTTGGTGAAGGAGAGGTCGCACCAGCTCTCCTGGAAAAGCCCTGATGGTATCTGGTGTAGGTGAAGTAAATACCCTTCCTTTACCACCTGCAGTACCCAATGGTCTGAGGTGACCCTGGCCCACCTGTGGGCAAAGAGTGACAGACAGCCCCCTATGGGCTGGTGAGGGTCTCCCAGGGGAGGGGAGGCCCTGCCTGGGAGTCAAAAGCTCCCCCCAGGCTGGGTCCTGGAGCTTCTGTGCCTTTGGCTTCCTGGCTCCATGGCCCTGTCTTTTGGGTGGGAACCCTGTTGCTGGCCTGAGAAGGGCTGGAGGTGGTGACTCTGATGAAAAGGGCCCTTTTTCCTTGGGAACAGGGGTCTTTTCCCAGAGGGTTTCTTTCGAGGAAGGGATGAGGTCTTCTTGGAGAGCCTCTGCTGGGTCACCATGTCGGCCTCTATTTTGGCCGCTTTGTCAGCTATGGATTTGCCAAACAGGTTCTCCCTGGTGCAGGGGACATTATGTAGCTTGGTTGGGTGGGAGGCGACAAAGAGTACAAGTAAATGGAGCTCACTCTGAGGAGAAGGATGTTATCAGTGGTGTGCCCCAGGGATCTGTCCTTGGTCCGATTCTTTTTAACATCTTTGTTAGTGATATAGCAGAAGGGCTTTTAGGTAAAGTTTGCCTCTTTGCGGATGATACCAAAATCTGCAATAGAGTAGACACCCAGGAAGGGGTAGATAACATGAGGAGGGATCTAGCTAAGCTTGAAGAATGGTCTAGAATTTGGCAGCTGGGATTTAATGTTAAAAAATGTAAGGTCACGCATTTGGGCTGCAGCAATCCAAGGGAGCAATATAGTATAGGGGGTGAAGTACTTTTGTCCACTAAAGAAGAGCGGGACCTAGGCGTGGTTGTGTCTGATGATCTTAAAGTAGCTAAACAGGTAGAAAAGGCGACGGCAAAAGCTAGAAGGATGCTTGGGTGCATACAGAGAGGAAGGGCTAGCAGAAAAAAGGAGGTGATAATGCCTCTGTATAAGTCTTTGGTGCGACCTCATTTGGAGTATAGTGTGCAATTCTGGAGATCGCACCTTCAAAGGGATGTGAACGGGATGGAGTCGGTGCAGAGGGTGGCTACTAAAATGATTAGTGGTCTTCATTATAAAGCATATGAGGACAGACTGAAGGATCTTAATATGTACACCTTAGAGGAAAGGCGGGATAGAGGTGATATGATTGAGATGTTTAATTACCTCCGTGGCATAAATGTTCAGGGAGAGAGCCTCTTTCAATTGAAAGCAAGTTCTGCTACGAGGGGACATGGGATGAGGGTGAAGGGAGATAGATTCAGGAGTGATATGCAGAAATATTTCTTTACGGAAAGAGTAGTGGATCCATGGAATAGTCTCCCAGTAGAGGTGGTAGAGATGAGGACAGTAACTGAATTCAAAAAAGCATGGGACAAACACAGAGGATCTCTAAAGGTAAAAAGGGGACTGTTGTAGTTGTTATGGAAGGACAGACTAGATAGGCCATGTGGTCTTTTTCTGTCGTTATATTTCTATGTTTCTATGTTTTCCTGGACCCACTGCTTGAAGTCTGAGGTCTGGAGCCAGTCATGGCGCCAGGCCCCGATGCCTGCCGCTGCTACATAGATCGCTGATTCAAAGCCATCATAGGCTGCCCAGGCAAGGACCTTGGAGCAGTCCTTGATCCCTGAGGTCAGGGACTTGAACTGTTGTAGGGTTTCCCCAGTGAGCCCTGCTGAAAACCCAGACAGCTCCTCAGTCAGGGCCTTGAGGTACCTGCCTATTTACAATTTATAGGCCTCTATGCGACACCCCAGCATCGAGCCCTGGTAGCATTTTTGCCCGAGTGCGTCGAGGACTCCAGCCTCCCTACCAGGGGGGGGGGGAGGGGAGGGGCGGGCGGCGGAAGAATAGGTCTTCCTACTCTTCAGCTTTTGCATGGCTGACAATCATGGAATTATGTGGGAGTAGGGGTTTCTGGAACCGGGCCTTTTCCTGACGCTGTACATGGCATCGGCTGACCACCAGCACCGATTTATTTACATTTTCTTTTATACCGCGCTATTCGGCATCAGTGCGGTTTACATGCAACTAAATCATCAGAACAAGCTGTTCTGTGTTTACACAGAACAGGGATGCAAAACTTGGATAACATAGGGGTAACTATATACATACAGGTGTCACGACATTACATGTTACACAGAGTTCAATGGTCATGGATAGCTTGCTGGGAATGTTGGTGTAGCTACATTCGTTGAGGGGGGGTGTCTTGACACGTTGTTGTCTGGGTAGTGTTTGAAGAAGAGGTGATGTTTGAGTGCCTTTCTAAACTGGGATAAGTTAGAGATTGCCCGGATATAGCACAGTTACTTACCTGTAACAGGTGATCTCTGGGAACAGCAGGAATTAGTCCTCACATATGGGTACGTCGGTACCGACGGAGCCCGTGCGGGAAAGCTCCCCAGCTTCTTAGAATAGAAGCTTTTGGGACCTCCCACTGCACATGCGCACTGCCTTCCCGCCTTCCTGAACAGCTCTCCTCAGTTTCGAGTTTATAGCTGAGTCAACAGAGAGAGGACAGGAAGATAGATAGTTAAAACATACACCTCCTAGGGGAGGTGTGTGGGTTGTGAGGACTAATTCCTGCTGTTCCCAGAGATCACCTGTTACAGGTAAGTAACTGTGTCTATCTCCAGGAACAAGCAGGAATAAGTCCTCACATATGGGGACTCCCTAGCTTAGATGCATGGGATCCCCTGTAAAGGTTCGCCATCTTCGTATGGATCTCAGGCATCCATTCTGGGAAGGTGGGGCAGGAGTTGTTTAGGAATGGAACAGGTGCTTGAGGACAGCCTGGCCAAACAAGGCATCCCGGCGGGAGTCCTTGTCCAAACAGTAATGGGCTGTGAAGGTATGAACCGAGGCCCAGGTAGCGGCTCGACAGATCTGATCTATGGAAACAGAGTGCAGATGAGCCATAGAAGTTGCCATGGCCCTCACATTGTGAGCATTGACATGGCCTTCCAGAGAAATGTTTTTGCTCTGGTAAGCAAAAGAAATACACTGAGCAATCCAATTGGAAAGTGTACGCTTGGAGACTGGAAGTCCCAAATGGGAAGGATCAAAGGCCACAAAAAGTTGAGAAGACTTTCGATGTGGCTGAGTCCTATTAAGGTAAAAGCGAGAGCTCTTTTACAATCCAGAGTATGAAGGTTCCTCTCTGCATTGGATGCATGAGGAGCTGGAAAAAGACAGGTAGATATACCTCTGATTAAGATGAAAAGGCGAGACCACTTTAGGCATAAAGTGGGGATTCGTCCTAAGGACCACCTTATCATGATGAAAATCTTGTGTAAGGTGGATTAGCCACTAAAGCCTGCAGCTCACTGATGCGGCGAGCCGAAGTGACTGCAATGAGGAAGATGACCTTCCAGGAAAGAAATTTCAAGGAGGTGGAAAACATTGGCTCAAAAGGTGGCTTCATAAGTTGACCGAGCACTAGATTCAAATCCCATGCATGCGACCGGGGGTGGTCTGATGATGGAGGTTTAGTGAGAGTCAGGCCTCTCATGAATCTTGCAACAAGAGGATGAGAGGAGATAGGTTGTCCATTTATATGTTTCCAAGGATGCTGCAATAGCACTTAAATGGACTCTTACCGAATTCGTCTTGAGCCTGCATTGGATAGATGCAGGAGATAATCAAGAAGAGAATTCATAGGAAGTGCCAGAGGGTCAAGACCCTGCTGATCACACCAAAGGGAAAATCGTTTCCATTTGAATGGTTTTGATAGGCTGGTAGAGGGTTTCCTAGAGGCAGATAGGATATCTTTCACTGGTTGGGTAAGATGAAAGTCTGAAGCTTAAGCCTTCAGTAACCAAGCACTGAGGTGAAGGGATTTGGGGTTTGGGTGCCACAAAGTCCCCTCCTCCTGAGACAGAGGTCTGGCGCAGCTCCCAGATCCAAGTAGGATCCCTGGGAGAGCTGTAGAAGTAGAGGGAACCACACTTGGCGTGGCCAGCGTGGAGCTATGAGGATCATAGTTCCAGGATCCCCTCTGGAGTTTGAACAGAGTCTTGGGAATCAAAGGAATGGGTGGAAAGGCATATAGGAATGCCTGATTCCAATTCAGGAGAAAGGCGTCTGTAGCCTGAGCTCCTGACACTGAGTTCTGGAACAGAACCGGGGGGAAGTTTGGCATTCCACGGACTTGCACAGAGGTCTATGTCCGTGGTCCCCCATTCCTGAAAGATTCGGTTTATGTGGTCCAAATGTAGGGAACAGTCGTGTGGCATCTGAACTCGACTGTGCCTGTCTGGCCGAGAGTTTTGTTGTCCTGGGAGATACTCTGCTTGCAGGTGAATCTGATGCTCTCTGGCGAAGGCCCATAGTCTTAGAGCTTCGTTGCAAAGCGACAGAGAGCCCGTCCCTCCTTGTTTGTTTATGTAAAACATGGCCACCTGATTGTCCGTCTGAACTAGGACAGTGAGGTTGGCTAGGAGGGAGTGGAAGACCTTGAGGGCAAGGTAATTGCTCGCAGTTCCAGAAGATTGATATGAAGGGTGGTCTCCTGTAGAGACCAAGTGCCCTGAGTGGAGAGAGTTTGCAGATGGGCTCCCCACCCTGTTTGGGAGGCATCTGTTGTGAGGGTTGCTTGGGGTAGCAATGGTTGAAATGGAGCCCCCAACAACATATTCTTGGTGGAAGTCCACCAGTGGAGGGACCAAAACAGACGATCGGAGGTTTGTATTTGGTCTGAGAGCGCTCCTGACGCCTGAGTCCACTGAGTGGCCAGGGTCCATTGAGCTGCTCTCATATGAAGACGAGCATAGGGCACCACATGCACTGTGGAGGCCATATGACCCGTAGGCGTAGCATTTCCCTGGCTGTCAAGTGAGTGCTGGACTGAGCTTGGGAGGCCAACTCAGGAGGCGCTGGCCTCGAACATGTGGAAGGTAGGCCCTTGCAGTGATGGTGTCCAACTGGGCCCCTATGAATTCTAGAGATTGAGTAGGGATGAGTTGGGACTTGGGAGGTTTACTACCAGTCCCAGATACTGCAAAAGGCTCCTTGTGTGGTCCAGGGAAATCTGGGCCTGAGACTGAGTTGGAGCTCTTATTAGCCAGACGTCCAGATATGGGAAGACAAAGATACCCATGCCTCTTAGAAATGCTGCTACGACTGCCATGCATATTGTGAAAACTCTTGGAGCAGATGCTATACCGAAGGGGAGTACTCTGTAGTGGTAATGTTTTAACTGAAACAGAAAGCGAAGATAATTTCTGTGGGATGGATGGATGAGTATATGTGTATACGCATCCTGTAGGTCTAGAGAACAAAGCCAGTCCTGACCCTGGAGGTAAGGAAGGAGAATGCCGAGAGACAGCATTTTGAATTTCTCCTTGAAGAGAAATTTGTTCAATTCTCTCAGATCTAGGATTGGTCTGAATCCCCCTGTCTTCTTTGGAATGAGAAAATAAGGGGAGTAGAAACCAGACCCTTGTTGAGGAAGAGGAACCTCTTCTATGGCCCCTTGGGCAAAGAAGAGAGGAAACTCTTGACCCAACAGGGTTAGGAGAGATGGGGGAGAATTGAATGGTCTCACCATATGATGGGGAGGAAGGCTGGAGGAAATGAAGTTTGTAACCCTCTCGAATGATAGAGAGGGTCCATTGTTTCTGTTTGTGATTTGTTCCCATCTTGGGGACAAAGTGAACCAACCTTCCGGGTATGGTGAGAGGTTCTTGGTTGTGTTAGAACCAGAAGTGGCAAGTTCCCTAGGAGCAAGTCAAAACCCCTGAGGGGTTTGAGAATGCTGAGCTACAGTAGCTGCTTCAGTCTTATCTCGTGCTTGTTTTGATTGCTTAAGCTTATCAGTATAGCGAGGTTGAGAAGACTGCTGGACATTATTTGAATATAATATGGCATTCTTATAGTAAGGCCTTTTAAAAGACTTTTTCTTATAGGAATTGAAGTGGACTTTGAAAGTCTTTCCAAGGTGGCATTTTCAGCATCCATCTGGGTGGCTTTGATTTGCCCACTCTTCCCCAAATAAGTTCTCACCTGTACAGGGCAGATTCCCGTAAGCCATCTAGAACCCAAGGTTCCAGATCAGAGGCCTGGAGCCAAGCAAGACGTCGGGCTGCAATAGCAATGCCCCGAAGCCCTACTGGCTCCCTCAAAGGATCATATGCTGCCCTATTAGAGAACTTAGAAACCTCTAAGAGTTGTTTCACTAGGGAAAGGAATCCCTGCTTTTTATCCTCAGGGATAAAGGGGGCAAAATGCCGCACCTTTTTGGCAAGTTTCCTCCAGGAACATGCCCATATAGAGACTGTAGGAATTAATCCTGGCTATAAGCATACTAGCCTGGAAAATTTTCCTACCAAAAGAGTCCAAAGTCTTACATTCCCGTCCTGGAGGGGTGGAAGAGTGCCTTTTGGTACTCCTAATCTTCTTCATTGCAGACTTCACCACAATAGAGTGGTGGGGCAATTGAGTCTTTTGGAAACCAGGAGAAGGAGGGACCCTATACATGGTGTCCAACCTACGGGAATAAGGAGACAAAGTCAAAGGATTTTCCCAGAAATCCATCAGTAGTTCTTGAAGGATTTCATGGATAGGCAGGGTAACTCCCTCCTTAGGGGCCTTTTGAGTATCCCAAAATATCCAGTTTTTTTGGATCTGGGTTCCTTTTCAGAGGATGTGGTAATAGAAAGGGCTGTAGCCATATCTAAAACAAAGTCCTTGAAGGACAAATCATCTGGAGGGGACATTATACTTTTAGTAGAATAGGGCTACTAAGGTAAGTTGAGTGAAAACTCAGCATAATCATCAGAGGAGTGAAAATCATCAGAGGAAACGTTGCTTTCCTCTAACGCACGATACGCGTACCGATCGGTATCGTATCGGGCGTATCGGGTATGGAACCGGTATGGAGCGAAAGCCCATACGGTACCGACTTGCGTTTAGAGGTGGACGGCCTCGATACCGGCATGGCGGACGATACCGGTATCGGGCCCGGAACCGCTGAAAAGCGGAACAGATGTCGTTGCAGATTTAATTAAAGCCATGACGGCCTGATGCAAGTACTGTACAGTATCGCCCATGTACGCCATAGCTGCCTGGATGTCGGTAACGGAGTGACCCGGTACCCCAGAGCAGGCTAACAGGTGATCTGTCGAGGCCGTAGCATCGATATCAACCTGAGACCCCTGAATTGGCGTTTTTGGAAGTTGGACTTCCCGCCGGGGTTGTTTGGCTGGGGCAGGGTCCTCAAGTTCTAAGCTAAGAGCCTCTCGATGCTTTGAAGGAGATTTGCTCTTTGAGGACTTGCCCACAGAAGGTTTGGTTACCCTGAGATCCATCCGGAGAAGAAGACCTGGATGACTGTGATGCTGTATTCTCTGAAGCAAACAGCACATGGAATTTGTGCCCGGTTCTGCAGCCCACGTTTAGACATGTGGGAGATAGATGGGCTGTCCGGTATGGTATGGTCTGGGCCGTAACATTTCAGACTCCTTTCATGGGTGTCTGTGACTGTAATAACAGCATTACATTTGGTACACTTCTTACATCCCGGGGCTGGCTTCTCCATGAGGAGAAATTGAGTAGGCCGAGAGGCCTCTCTGAAGTGACCAAAAAGCTAAAAAATAAGAAAAAAGAATTATAATTTTTTAAAGAAAGAAAGAAAAGACCGGCGATACCGGTATCGGTATGGGGAAGGCAGGTACGCGGTCTAAAGAAACAAATAAATAACAATTTCTTCAGCGGTGACAGGAACACGACCTGCTGCTCCGCGGAAAAAGAGAAACTGAGGAGAGCTGTTCAGGAAGGCGGGAAGGCAGTGCGCATGTGCAGTGGGAGGTCCCAAAAGCTTCTATTCTAAGAAGCTGGGGAGCTTTCCCGCACGGGCTCCGTCGGTACCGACGTACCCATATGTGAGGACTTATTCCTGCTTGTTCCTGGAGATTAGGTGTATTGCGTTCCAGCATCTTGGAGCGCAGAATCTGAAGGCCCCGTTTGCTGTTGCCATGGTGCATTTTGTTAATGCCTTCGGAATTATTAGTGTATTAATTGCAGTAGATCTTCTGGATCTATTTGGTGAAATGGTGTGGATGAGCTCTGTTAGTGAGGAGGAGGAGAGCCCATTGATGGCTTTGAAGGTCAGCAATAAGGTCTTGAAAGCGAGCCTGCCTTGTAGAGGGAGCCAGTGGAGCTGTTTCAGGATGGGCGTCACATGGTCGCTCCTAGAGGCCCCATGCAGAACTCTCGTTGCAACATTCCATTCATCGCGAGCTGCAGGGAGCTCAGGGTGGATTATGGGAGGCCTTGTAAGATAGCATTAGCATAGTCAAAGTGAGGTATAATCAATGCCTGATAGATTGTCCAGAAGTCCTCTGGTTCTAGCAGGGAGCGTAAATGCCTGAGCGTCTGGATCTTATAGTAGATTGCACTTACCGTGTTGCCTATGTGCACCTTCATGTCCAAGCACTGGTCTAATGTGACGCCAAGGTATCGTATTGTGGATTTTGTTTGTAGCTCTGCTTCCTTAACCTTTAAGTGGGGCGGCAGGGTAAAATTTTGGTTCCTCGTAATAAAGAGCACCTCTGTTTTCTTGTGTTGAATTCAAAGGTTTTGAGACTGGAGCCAGTCGGATACTGCATTGAAACATTCTGTCAGTGGGGAGAGGTCCAATTGCTCTGTGGAGAATGGCATGTAGAGCAGAACATCAGTATAAATCAAGCAGTCCACACTGAAAGATCGGATGATATTACAGATAGGCTGCATGTATATGTTGAACATCAGGGCTGAGAGGGAGGATCCTTGCGGAACTCCCTGCCTCTGGTGGAATGGTTCTGATGTTGAAACTCCAGATCGTATGTGCTGCCACCTTCCAGACAGATATGATTTGCACCATTCCAGTGCTGTGCCACCAATGCCCTTTTCCTTTAGCCGCTCCAAGAGAATCTCGTGGCTTACTGAGTCAAAAGCTGCAGCAATGTCCAAGAACATGAGGACAAACCCTTGACGGATGTTGTCGATTCCCGTAATTATGTTACTGAAGAGGGTGGTAAGGAGTGTTTCCACTCCATGAGACTCCCTGAATCCATGTTGGCAGAAGTCTAGTGGAGCAGCAGATTCAATGTGGTCTTCTATTTGTTTTTGGACCTCTTTTTCAATTATCTTCGCCAGTAGTGGTATACTGGATATAGGTCTATATGAGTCTACTTTCTGTGTGTTGAGCTTGCAGTTTTTCAGCAGAGGTCAGATGGATGTGTGTTTGAGGGCTGTCAGGAACGAGCCTGTTGTGAAGAATAGGTTCATAAGCCTGGTTATGAATGGGCTAAAATCACTGCGTAGCTCCTTTATCCAGAAGGCTGGGCAGGGGTCGGTTTGCGCTGTTGTGGTGTTGAGTGACATGATCGTGTCCTCGATGTACTTCCTGGCTGGGGTAGAGAAGGTAGTCAGTGACGGACAAGCTGGCTCTTGTGCGGCGGCGGATGCTGAGGACTTGTTTGGCATAGTTTAGATTGTAGGTAGTCAGCGAACTCCTGCGGGTGGATCCCACTTTGGTGGTCAGGGGCTGGTTCCTTTGTTAGGGTCTTGACTAAACTGAACAAATCATGTGGTTTGTTTAGCGATCGTTTTAGGGTGTCCGTGTGAAATTGCTTTATTTTCTCTGTAATTGCTTCGCGGTGGATTTCCAGGTGAAGGTTGTATGCCATCTTGTCTTCTATGGAGTGTGATCGACGCCAGCGTCTTTCAAGCTAACGTAGGGGGGTGAGAGATGATCGTAGCTCCGAGGAGTACCATGGTGCAGTAGCTCGTTTCCTTGGAGGTTTGTTAGGTGGTGGCCGTTATGCAATAGCGCTGAGGCTACTATTCCAGCAGGAGATCAAATCATTGAGATTGTGTGCTATCGCATCGAGGAGTAAGCGGGTTTTAGTCAGGATAAGTTCTTTGTTGAACGGTTAAGAACATAAGATATGCCATACTGGGTCAGACCAAGGTCCATCAAGCCCAGTATTCTGTTTCCAACAGTGGCCAATCTAGGTCATATGTACCTAGCAGTTTCCCAAGAGACACAAGTTCCACAATGCTTGTACTGGGTCAAGCATTGATATCTTCCGTCACTTCTTAATAATGGTTTATGGACCTTTCTTCCAGGAACTTGTCCAAACCTTTTTTTTTTTTTTTTTGGAAACTTCGTGCTGGCGTTCTCGTGGTGCTGCTCAGATTTCTGTTATACTTCAGGTGGTTGTTGTGCAAGGGTATTTGGAAGTTGATTAGCTTGTGGTCCGACCAGGGTACTGCAGTAATGGACATCACGAGGTCCTGGGTTGGGTCAAAGGCTGTCTGTGGGGCGAATACCAGGTCTAATATGTTTCCCTTCACATGGGTAGGTTCCTTGACTATTTGCTGGTATCCCAGATCTTTAAGAGCTTCAAGGAAGGCAGACGCTTGATTGTCTTGCAGGGCTGGAAGATTGAAATCACCTAGTATCCAGCTTGGTGTGCTTGGATTATGGACGTTGGAGGCGAGGTCTATTATAGTTGAGAGATCATCTGGGGAGGCTGAAGGGGTTCTGTACAAGTTGATGGAGCAGTGTTTGTTGGCTATAGTGATTGTATCAGGGTGGTTTGTGCTAGTGGAATCAATCATATAGAAGTGGAGGTCTGTCCTGGTGAGGATAAGCGCTCCTCCTCCTCTTTTATTTTCCCTGTGGCATGTATGTAGTGAGAAGTGCCAGGATCTTCCCACATCCAAAGCAGCAGCCGCTCAAGGATTGGCGGCACCGGCACCGTGAGGCTCATACTGGAGGATTTCCAGTTCTTCAATGCGCAGATCTTCCTCCACCATGGTTTGCACCGAGAAGGCTCGGGTCATACCCCTGACAAAGTCATAGAAGGCCACGTCCTCCAGAGGAGAATGGTACTGGGGTGCCGGGGGAGAGGGTTCCAAGGGGATGTCTCGGTGCTGACTAGTTTCCGGGGAGGCCTCGTCGCCGGTCTTCCACTCAGAGTTGAGGGTTAACGACAAATCCGAGGCCCTGCGACTCCTTGCCTCGAGGCCCACTCCAAGGGGCCGTGGACCTCCAGAGGACTTGGGATCCAAGTCATGGAAACAGGCCGGGGAGGATCAGATACCCAAGGAACGGGACAGAGATCCCAACCGGTGAAGAGAACTGAAGCTGATGGTGCTCGCAGCTTGGCTCGACATCCGGGGACTCCCCAGTCAGGGGTGCGGTCATTGGGGCAGATGAATCAGCCATCATTGCCTGCTGCAGGGCCAGGATGGCAGAGATATTCTGCTCCAGGGCTGCCATTCTGGTTTCTCAGCCAAAAGGCTCTGCAGCTTTCGGTGCAGGCACTGAGGCTCTCGGGCCCAGTGCCAGCACTCTCGCAGATGTGTCCCTAAACAAGGACTACGGTCTCAAGGAACCTCGCACAGTCTCCACCAGCCGAGGCATCCTTTTTGAGAACCTTTGGAGGGCGCTGCTCGGAGTCGCTCGAGTCCCTCTGGGTTTTTATCTGGTTTCTCTGGTGGAGCCTCAACAGACTTCTAGGACTTTTTCTTCTCTCTCTTGGGGTCCGGGGTCTTCTCGGAAGAGCCACCGCCGTGGGACTCAGAGGACGCTAGGCCTCATGGGACGTGCTGGGCTTGGAGCTCGGCGTCGGGGAGGCCAGTGCAGAGTTGGACCTTGGGAATGATTTCTCCTGCAACTCAGACCTCTTTTTGTTGGTCTTCCGACCCAGGTCACAGGAGGTGCTGTCATGGTCCGGTCCCAGACAGTGAAAGCAGCAGTCATGGGTGTCAGTCACTGACATAGTTTGACTGCATTGGTCACATTTTTTGAACCCACTGGGAGACATGGTGAGACCCCCGGCCAGGATCGATGACCCCCGGGCGAAAAAGGGTACGAATGCTGGTCGAGGAAAGCCTCAATCAAAAAAGGAGAAAAGAGCCACGAGCAGCATCAGGACTGGCGCTGTCTCGAGGCTGAAAGAGGAATCAATACGCAACCGGGGGAAAAATGTATTTATTTTATTTATTTAACAATTCTTTTATACCGCGCTATTATAATCAGTGCGGTGTACATAGAACAAGAACATACTACAATGCATACAAGTAACATTGAGTTTTACATTGAACAGGGAACTTCAACAATAGGACAACCGGGGGAACTATGTACAGATTAACTTAATGGTATATACAGTAATATCAAACTCGATTGGATGTTACAATGTGGTTCACTAATAAGACTAGAGAGAAGGTTGACCAACTAGCCCTTTTCAGGTTGTATTGAGGTGGTAGTTTTGTTAGTGACTAGGTTGACTTCTGGGTAGCATTTTGTGAACAGGTGGTATTTCAATGCTTTTCTGAATAGGATTAGGTTTTTGATAGCACGGATTTCGTGAGGTAGTGCATTCCAGTTTAGAGGAGCAAATAAGGAGAAGGCCCTGTTGGAGGTGGCCTTAGTGCACTTCGTTATTATCTTTGGGACAATTAAGGTGTTCATTGATGTGGTTCTCCTTTTTCTGTTTTCCAGGGTGCCATGGATGAGCTTGCTGATTGGCGTAGGGGGGTAGTTATTTAGTGCCTTGAAAGTAAGGACTAAAGACTTATACTGGATTCTGGCATGTAATGGTAACCAATGCAGTTCTTTCATGATGGATGTTATATGGTCAGATCTTGATGAGCCGGAGAGGACTCTGGCGGCTGTATTCATGGCTAGGCGGAGCGGGTTTAAAGTTGATTGAGGGAGACCATGTAGGATGATGTTGGCAAAATCCAGGTGTGGGAGGACTAATGCTTGGAAGGTTGTTCGGAAGTCTGTGGGATCTAGTAGGGAGCGGAGGTGACGTAGCGATTTGATCTTATAATATACGTTTTTTGTGATGTTCTTGACATGAGTTGTCATATCCAAGTGCTGATCCAATGTGATGCCGAGGTAACGGATGGTAGCTTTTGATTTCAACTCTATGTTGTTGACGAGTAGTGATGGAGGCGGTATGAACTTACGGTTCCTTGTGACAAAAAGAACGTCAGTTTTGCTGTGGTTAATCCGAAGGTTTTGTGATAGCAACCATTCAGCTACAGCTTCAAAACATTTGATTATTGGGGAGAATACTGGATGTTCAATTGTGAACGGCATATATAGGAGGATGTCATCGGCGTAAGCGAGACATTGTACATTAAAAGACAAGTTTTAAGGATTTAGTGAGGCTTTTTCCGGAGAAACAGGACAGATGTCCATTTGGCTCTGCGGAAAAATGGAGACTGAGCAAGATGGCACCCTTGGATGGGAGGGGGTCCACGTATGAGTGGTAGCATATCCCAAAGGCTTTCTTTTAAACCTGGGGAAATGCTCCGCGCAGGCTCTGTCGGTGCCGTCACCCATATGTGAGGACTGACTTCCTGCTTGTTCCTGGAGAAGTGAATAAATCTCATGAATATTCATTAAGGACATCCTGAAAATCAGGCTGGATTGTGGGACTAGGACTGGAGTTCACCATCCCTGCTCTACACAGTGCTTAGTGTCCATTAAACAAGAAAGAATCCTTCCTATTTTTCTGGCAGGAACAAGGTGGTATCCATTCCCAATGGTCTCTACCAATATTCTATGCAAAAAGATGTCGTCGTCTTCTCCATGTCTATGCATCACCAGCATCCAGTGCAGCTCCTAAGACCACTGAGACTTATGCATCTGTTATCAAAGCTGAGACCCCGGATTTATTAATGCAAAAAGTTCTTCTGCACTTCTCACCACCACCCTTGAGCCCTCTGACACCTTGTAAACAAATTACAATGAACTGGATTCATGGCTGGAGCTCAGACTTATATACACCAGTTACATGTATCCATGACAGATATGCTACTGTTGCAGTGGCCTTTAATATCTGCTAGGCTGAGAAAGGGGATACACAAAAAAAACCATCAAAAAGCGCCAAATATCCTGACTAAAACTAATGGAAATCAGCACTCCATGACAACAGCACAAAAAATGAAGAAAATGGCGAAAGATTGTGATAGAAATTGAAGATAAAATACCAAATCATGGCAGTTGAGAAGAATGAGACCTGTCTATTCAGCTTTGAGGAAAACAAAGGATTAAGGCAGTCCTGCCTGACAGTGGCAGGTAGAACATCTACAGTAGAGTACTTCCAAAAGCTGAGGGAAAAGTCGGAAGTTGCTGTCATGCCAAGACTCCAATGTCACCCATACAGTACATGAAGACTCACTATCCTACTTATCTATAGAGAAACTAGATCAATAGGGTGTGCCTGCTATCACAAATCTTCAGCCCATCTCAAGTAAACAAGGCAATTTTTTTAACCATGTTAATGAACCTTCCTGCTAGGTTGTTGAAAAACATTTTGTAGAAAATCTACTTTAACACAAATCTGTTTTTATCAACCTAGAATCAACTGATCAGTTTTATCATTCAATCACTATAATTACCATTAGAGATGGAGAAAAATTATGAAAAGCTAGAATTTTGCACTGTTAAATATACGTTTTAAGCATGTTATGAGATAAGCCTTTTCTTCAGGCACATATTCCTTGCTCAAGATTGAATAATCTCACACTATGACTTATGTGTTTGCTAATTCCTTTAAAGGTATTCAATCTAAATCTCCACATCAAGCTCTGGATTCCTTCCTCTTGACTTGCATATCCAACAAAGCTTTAAGTTGGTGGGTTCACAATTGGAGGGAGGGGGGCCAACATTGGATAGGGGCGGAAGGAAGACAGCTGACACCAGCACTTGAGAAAAATAGCTTATTACCATCACTTCCCACCCAAACTTGGTATCAATTACTGTACAATGGAGTAGATTCACAAACAAGGTTTTATTTGAAAATGTCAAAATAGGAATTATTTTTTCATGAATGATTATATTCCTTGAATACACAGTTGATGTTTACCATAGAGCAACATAGAATTTCTTATTTTTGATATGTGTATTTTCAAGGATGGGCAAACATTATGAATCTCATACTGGAAAATGAAAATATAAAAAATTATTCCAATCAAAGTCACCATCACCATCATAGCTAGCTATCCACAAGATAAGCATGTCCTGATAGATGTGATTTCAAAGCTCGAATACAGGCTTGAAAGTTTATGGTTCAAGGATACCAATTTATTTCACTGTAAAATGGCTTACCATGGGACTTTGTAGTCTAGTACTACTGCAACAAATAAAGAATCAACTTTTTTTTTAAATTTATTTACACATAGATCTGCAGCGGTGGCCACCATTCATAATTACCAGCACGTGTTGGTCTTACACAGTTTTATCATCTCAACCTTTAGATCCTATGAGAGGGGCAAGATCCACAATGTTCTGACTCAAGAAGTCGACATTTGCAATGTGGGCTCCTAAAAGAGCACCCAACAGAGTTCTGTAATTTTGACAATCACAGCAGCACTGAGAGTGCCGCCTTGCTTGCTGGTGAAAACCACTGTCATAGCATTATCTGAAAACCACTCTGATAAGTTTGCCCATCAGGAGAAACAGGAACCTCTCCAGACAGATAGCTCTGACCTCCAGCTGGCTATCAACCAGGAAGCTTTCTATGGGGACCAGCACCCTTGAACGAACTGACGCAGAGTACACTCCCTAGCCACTCAGACTGGCCATCTATAGTGGCTATCACCCAACTCTGTGCTTCCAGAGGCATCCCATCCATTAGAGGGCAAGTCTGTAACAACCAGACCAGCTGTGCCTTGATCTCCCAGAGGAGAGAAAGGCGCTGATCTAACAACTGGAAGCAGGGAGATCCAAGAGCTGAAAGATATCCCTGCAGGATATCCATATGAGGCCTGGCCCAAGGAACCCAGCTCCAGAGTAGACGCCATGGACCCCAAGATCTGTAGGTAGTCCCAGGTAAAGGGAGCCACATGAGCACAAAACTCCCTGAGCTTCCACTGCAACTTACTCAACCTCTCTGGAATAATCATCACTCAATCCAAGAGTGCTGAACTGAGCCCTGAGATATTCCAAGTCCTGGAAAAGAACAAGGCTGCTCTTGAGACAGTTGATCACCAATCCCAACTGTTCCAGCCATTGAATTACCAGGGCCATGTACAAGGAATTGGACAAAGTCAGCCAGTTGCTCAGGTATTGTGAACCCAGATAACCTGTCTGCGCAAGAACACTGTCACTGCTACCACTGTCAAGACCTTTGGAGAAGGTGAAAAGTGCTGTGGCTAGGCAAAATAGTTGAGCATGAAACTGGAAACAGTGGCCCAGGACACAGAAGTGGAGGAAACACTGATGTTGCTCCCAGATGGGAATATGGAAGTACGCTTTGGAAAAGTTCAAGGAAGGAAGGAACTCCCCTTCCCAGACTAATGGAATGACTGATCTTCTGGTCTCCATACTGAAGTAAGGAGGCACTTGAAGCTTGGTACTGAAAGTCTTCAGGTTCAGAATGGGTCTGAAGGACCCTCCTTTCTTGGGTACTCTGAAGTAGACAGAACACACCTCAAACAATGCTCTGCTGGGGGCATGAGTACAACAGCCAGCAACTGCAGGAGGCATTACAGAATGTCTTTGAATGCCAGTCACAGGGAGTCACCACAAAGGCATCTCAAAGGGCTTTGCAAACTCCAGCATGCAGCACTAACTGAGGTCTTCAAGGCTAGTCCATCAAAAAAAGGAGAAGAGAACCTCTAAAGGTAAAGTATTTACTCTGAGCTTGGGTCAGACATTTAACTGCTTGTTTGCGAGTACTGTGTCTATATTGATAAACCCAACCACTGGATGCACCCCAAGACAATTGGGGCAACTAGGCCTGCACATAACACCGCTGTTTAGGAATTCTGAGAAGATCTTCAACTCCCCTATCATGATACTTCCTTAGTGCAGCATTCCCTTTTACCAAGATGGAAGTGTGCTTCGTCATCCACCAAAAATATGTTCCATCTCACTTTGGCCTGGAACTGAAACAAGGCTCTGGGATCCTTCAGGCCAGCTGCAGTGTCTCCCAGAAACCATGAGCTTATGCACCGGCTCAAAGAGAAGGAAAACAGTCAGAAGGTAGCTGCAAATCCAGAATATAATCCCATGGTGACAACTCTGTCATGCCTAAGGCTGCCATAGCGTCCTGAATACGAAAAAAAAGATTCTCCCTGTGAAATAGGTGGATCACTGACTGATCTTCACCCTTCACCAGTGGAAGCTCCCCGTCCTCTGCCAACTCACCCACTAGAAAAAGGGAATCCTTGCCTTCAGCCAACCCCACTGGGGACAACACAGAGCTCCCGGAGGAATGGATGGATAAAAAGAGCAGAATGCGGGCAATTAATCCCCGGGGCACCAGCAAAAGAGGCACCCGAGAGCCACAAGTTCCCTATTAGAGAGGTCTGATCACAGGCCCCCATGAAGGAGCTGCAACACAGCTGCTGAAAACTGAGAATAGCCCAGGAGGTGTTTCTCAAACTGGGTGAAAAAGGGGTCCCAGGGTCCCTAGCATTGGCCATCCTCTGCCTTTGATCTCTTAGATCATATCATCTTATTTTCTAGCATAAATGATGTTTGGCATCAGAGGGACTATCATCACCTGGCTTGACTCATTCTTTAAGGATTGTATATTCCAAGTAGAAGTTCATATTTTCTGCATCGGATCCCTTATTGTGTGGAGTCTCTCAGTTCTTTCTCCGCTTCTCCACTAGTATCTCTTATTCACAACTTTGGCATCTCTACTTATATTGATGCAGATGATATTCAGTTCATTACATATACAGATTGTCATAATCCCACTCTTACTTCTATCAATGACTGTTAAACTAAAGTAGCAACCCAGCTGCATAACAATTCTCTCATACTGAAACATCAGAAGACCATTGCCATCTGGCTCAGGGGAAATTTGCCTTCTATAATAGCTCCTACCTTTGAGGGGGTTCCTATGACCTTGATATTCCCTTTTAAATACTTACGGCTGCTTCTTGATTCTGAGCTTTCCTTTTCCTTTCAAATAGGACACTTTTCTAGCCCTTCGATGTTCTTTGGACTCAAAGGCACAGATCACTATCCTCCTCAGCACTGTGTATTACTGCCTTGATTATTTTAACATCATTTATTCCAGATTACTAGCTTATAAAATTAAATGTCTTCAGACCATGCAAAACAAAGCTTTGTGTATCCTTATTTTATTTTTATTTATTTAAGTGGAGGTTTTCTATACCACCTCTTCCATCGATCAAGGGCGGTTTACAAAGAATAGAACAATTACATTAAACTTTTTAAAAACATTAGTGGAACATGTTTACAATCAACATATTTACAAGGAACTATTTTACATTAATTACATACCTAAAGTAAATGTATTATTGGGTGGGAGAAGAGAAGGTTGAAAGTATCAGCATGTTACACCTCTAATGATTCAACACCATCCACTACCAATCCAATATTGTATTCGTCATAAAATCTCTCCCCTTACTCATAAGGCCCTCTATGAAGCAGCCCCTAATTTCCTCTCAACACGTTACATACACCAGTTCGTTCATTCTGTTCAGTATACGGCAACCGTATGCTTACAGAAACATGATGGCAGAAAAAGACCACATGGCCCATCCAGTCTTCCCTTCCATATCAACTACAATAGTCCCCTTTTTACCTTTAGAGATCCTGTATTTGGCTCATGCTTTCTTGAATTCAGATACTGTCCTCGTGCCCACCACCTCCACTGGGAAACTATTCCATGCATCTACCATGCTCTCAGGGAACGAGTCTGTTCTCTAGAGGCTAGAGTAGCAGACTTGGAAAACATAAGACAGACAGAGAGGTACATAGACGAGACCTACAGGGATATAGTCCTGAAGTCCCACCTCCAGTCTGGCAGCATCCCTGTTGCCATGGAGGAGAGAGGTCACGTGACAGGAGAGCATCACCCTGGTGTGGCAGGAAGTGATCCTCTAACTAGGACCTGTCCTCCAGGTGCTGTAAAATCCTCTCGCACTGAGGAAGTTTCTCCAGGGCCATGTGCCCATGAGGGAAGGGTTAGGACCGCCGTTATAGTTGCTGATTCGATCATTAGGCATGTAGATAGCTGGGTGGCTGATGGACGTGAGGATCGCCTGGTAACATGCCTGCCTGGTGCGAAGGTAGCGGACCTCACGCGCCACCTAGATAAGGTCTTAGATAGTGCTGGGGAGGAGTCTGCTGTCTTGGTACATGTTGGTACCAATGACATAGGAAAATGTGGTAGGGAGGTTCTGGAGGCTAAATTTAGGCTTTTAGGTAGGAAGTTGAAATCCAGAACTTCCAGGGTAGCGTTCTCCGAGATGCTTCCCATTCCATGTGCAGGACCCAAAAGGCAGGCAGAGCTCCGGAGTTTCAATGCGTGGATGAGACAATGGTGCAGAGATGAGGGTTTTGAATTTGTTAGGAACTGGGGAACATTCTGGGGAAAGGAGGGGCTCTTCCGAAGGGATGGGCTTCACCTTAACTGGGATGGAACCAGGCTGCTGGCATTAACCTTTAAAAAGGAGATAGAGCAGCTTTTAAACTAGATAATAGGGGAAAGCCGACAGTCGCCAAAGAGCAGATGGTTCGGAAGAATGTATCCTTGAAGGATACTACCAAAAGCAGAGAGGTTCCAAAAAAGAGCAAAGTAGCCCAAATGCCCTCAAGTATGAAGCAGACAGAGCTTAAAGATCCCAAATTACCCATGTCTACCAATAGCCAAATTAATATGAATAAAATACAGTCTCTAAAATGCTTGTATGCAAATGCTAGAAGTCTAAAAAATAAGATGGGAGCGTTAGAATATATAGCACTAAATGAGAGGTTAGATATGATTGGAATATCAGAGACATGGTGGAAGGAGAACAACCAGTGGGACACTGATACCTGGATACAAACTAACAAAGATGTTGAAAAGAATCGGACCAAGGACAGATCCCTGCGGCACTCCACTGGTAACCTACTTCTCCTCAGAGTGAGCTCCATTTACTTGTACCCTTTATCGCCTACAACTCAACCAATTTCTAACCCAATCAGTAATTTAGGGCCCATCCCTGGAGTACTCAGTTTGTTTATAAGTTGCCTGTGCGGAACAGTATCAAAGGCTTTACTGAAGTCTAAATACACCAGATCTAGGGCTCTCCCATGGTCCAACTCCCCGGTCACCCAGTCAAAGTAAATCTATCAGATTTATCCGACAAGATCTGTCTCTGGTGAATCCATGCTGCCTCGGATCCTACAACTGAGTACTATTATTATAGCCTGCATGTAACTTGTTTTACTGTAACAGTTCCTTGATGTTGTGTATCCCAATTTTACCTTCACTCTTTAGTTTAGTCAGTGTATGCCCCCGTCTCTGTTCTCCCTTCTTGTGTCTTGGTAACCGCTTTGATTTAAGGAAAAGGCGGTATAGAAAACCTGTTAAATAAATAAATAAATAAATAAATCCATTGGACTCCAGAAACCTCACTTTCTCTCTTTCAGCAGCCTTTCCAATAATTTACTAGCCACAGAGGTAAGACTAACCAGTCTGTAGTTTCCAATGTCATCCTTTCGTACTCTTTTGTGTAAAGGGATCACATGTGCCTTTCTCCAGTCCTCTGGCACACTCCCAACTCCAAAGAGGCACTGAAAAAGTCAGACAGTGGAGCTGTTAGAATGTCCCCAAGTTCCCTCAGTATTCTTGAATCTATTTCATCTGGACCCATGGCTTTGGCTATTTTTAGTTTAGCTAGTTCCTCAGAAACAGTCTTCTGAAAATTGTTCGAGATCCCCTTCACTTCTGCTCCTATTTGTGGGGGTTTTCTGAGGTCCTGCTCCTGACTCTTCATCTGTGAACACAGAAAATAAATATTTGTTAAGCAATTCTGCTTTATTTTCATCAGTTTCTGCATATTTCTCCCCTGCACCCTTGAGTCTGACAATACCACTTTACCATTTTAACAAAAAGGTTGGTTGCCCTTAAAATATCCCCTTTCAGTTTTGCCCACTGTTTTCTACATCCCCCAGCTGTTCCCATACCGCTAATGACTCCCTGAGGTATTGGCCCATCTTGGCAAAGTAAGTGTTCCTAAAGTCTAAGACTCTCACTTTGGAATGGATTTTATCAGCCCTAGTCCTAATACTGAACCATACCATCTGGTGATCACTGGATGCGAGATCTCCCACTAATATCAGAAATACTTTCCCCAATGGTAAGCACTAAGTCCAGTATGACCCCCCATTACATGTGGGTTCTGTTACCAGTTGCCTGACTAGTTCTCTCTGTAAAGAATCCTTATTTCTAAATGACACTGTCAGCAGGGATGTGCCAATCCACATCCAGCATATTGAAATCACCTATCAGAAGCGCTTCTCCTTTCATGGCAATACTGTGTATGTCTTCTATTAAATCTTTGTCCACTTCTATGTCCTGCAAGGGGGGATCTCTATATAGCTCCAATGCAAATGGATTTTCCTTTCCCTCTTTCTAGTTTAATACACAGTGCCTCCTCTCTTCCTTTTAAGCCCTGCAATTCTATAGCTTTAATATTTTTTACATATAGTACCACTCCACCTCCCCTTCTCCTACTCTGTCCTTCCTGAATAAAGTATAGCCCAGTATAATTATATCCCAGTCATGGTTTTCTGTGAACTATATCTCGGTAACCGCCACTAAATGCAAGTAAGCCTCTTCCATTAAAACCTCAGCATCTAAGATCTTATTTCCCATGCTACTGGCATTTATACACACTGCTTTCCAGATGTTGCCCCTATTACCCATTTCTACAGAGGTATTCAATGTTTCACTTACCTGAGGGTTTTCTTCACCCATCACCAATGAATCTAGTTTAAAGCCCTCTTCAGGTGGTTAGCCAGTCTGCTGCTGAAGACACTTCAACCCTTCTTGGACAGATGGACATCACTGCTCTGCAGCCCTTGGTCCATGAAACCAGAACACTCTCGATGACACCATCCATGCAGCCATGCATTTATCTCCAGGGTGTGAGCGTCTCTGCCTCAGCCTTTACCCTCAACAGGGAGGATTGAAGAGACCACCAACTGCGTACCTATCTGCTTCACCCTCTTTCCCAGAGCCATGAAGTCACTTTTGATAAGCTCAGAGGGATAACTAGCAGTATCATTTGTGCCGACATGAATGAGCAACATCGGATAGTAGGTCAGTAGACTTGATGAGTCTCAGCAAACTCTTCATAACACCTTGGATTTTGGCACCTGGCAGACAGCACACCTCTCTGGACATCAAATCTGGTTGGGAGATGGACATCTCAGTACCCCTCAGAAGAAAGTTACCAACCATGACTACCCTTCGCTTCCCCGTAATGATCAATTTTGCAAATTTGGGGTGCTCGAGCTGTGGTTCTTCCCTTTCCTCGGATGCTTCCACCTCCTCCACTTCCAGGGCTGCAGACTGGTTCTTCAATTCAAGGGCTGGAGGAGTTGGAGTGTTGATACTGCAGGCTCTGGTCACTTGTGTCCCATCTTCTTCCTTCTGTAGCTCCCATCTGTCCAAGAGCTTTGATGTTTCAAGAAACACCTCAACGTACTTTTCAATGTCTCAAATGTTCCTCCACTTCTTTCCTGAGAGCCTTAGCATGCAGGCATCCTGCACATGGAACCAGTCCAACTGGTATGGGGATCTCTGTTGCCTGTAACAGGGCAACAGTTTTAGCAATATGGTCTTTCCCAGCTATTGTTTAGTTGATGGAGCTTCGGTACCTGTTGAAGCAAAAGAGAGACCTACCAAAGTCCCTACCTGTTCCTCAGCTGTCCTTAAGAGAAAAAGCAGTTAACCTCTTAAGTGTGTTCTAACAGTACTCTTCTATGTCCCTGTGTGTAGCTAATTGGGGAGTGCTCTATAAAGCAAGAATGCTCACATGGGGTGATGAGGTGGGTAGGGAGGGCCCTAACACCTGATGAGGTCAGTGACTTCAAAGAGTTTGCTGTGAATGGGTAGCTGTGACAAAGACAATGAACTCTGACAGAGCCTTGTCCAACACCTTAAACAAATAAAAAAAATATTCCCCCTTTGCAGTATAGAAAGAAGTCTTAGCTTTTAAAAATGAACACCTAAACCCTTTGAGAGCTTTCAGTTAGAGTATTACCTTGCTTTGCAATGGAGTCTGTCAGGAATGCCAGTACCTGAAAGGCCCTGTAGACTCTTATACAGCACTGCCCATATACTTAGTAAGCAACTCTAAGGCCACTTAACACATGATGAGGTCAGTGGCTTCAAAGAGTTAGCTGTGAATGGGTAGCTGGAACAAAGACAATGAACTCTGATAGAGACCTGCCCAACACCACAAGCAAACAAAAAAAAATCCCCCTTTGCAGAGATAAGCTTGGGGCTACACGGCAATATGCATCTTTCTTTGTAGCCCCTACCTCCCGAATTGCTCACTGTCCCATTTGCATCTTGAGTCGATATTCCAACACTTCAAAGCCAGCCTTAAGACTTTTCTCTTTCAACAGGCTTTTGGGGTTTTCAGGTGATGCCTTTATGTCGCATGCAGTTCGTGGTGGCTTGAGGGTTTCTGCTGCCCTGCCCTAAGCAGACCCTCCATGCTGCCGCACCCCACCCCCAAGATTGCGCTGCCATCCAGTCCACCATGCCGCTCCCCCGTGTACTGAAGAGGTGGCAGCAGCTGACTCAGTGCTGCATGAAGTCTTAAAGTGCCTGCACATATTGTGCGTTCATGGCCTGTGGCTTCTGCCCCTCCCCCCATGCAACTTCCCACCATGGCACTTAGGTGGCAGTTCAGCTGCCACTTCCGGGGGGGGGGGGGGTAGCAAGGCTGCCCACCAAGGTCTGCCCTTCTTAGGCAAATGCCTAGTTCACCTAGTGGACGGGCCGGTTCTGCATGCAGAACTGTTTTCCCCTCCTTACTTTTATTAGCTCTTATTATTTTATTTATTTATTTATGCTTTTCTTCTATACCGCTTTTTCCAAAGATCAAAGGCGGTTTACATTTAACATATAATGAACATGGTTTTACATGGAACAGTGTTTTTCATAACTATGTACATTTAACTTTTCATGAACTTCCCACCATGGCACTGAGGTGGCAGTTCAGCTGCCACTTCCGGGGGGGGGGGGGGGGGGGGTAGCAAGGCTGCCCACCAAGGTCTGCCCTTCTTAGGCAAATGCCTAGTTCACCTAGTGGACGGGCCGGTTCTGCATGCAGAACTGTTTTCCCCTCCTTACTTTTATTAGCTCTTATTATTTTATTTATTTATTTATGCTTTTCTTCTATACCGCTTTTTCCAAAGATCAAAGGCGGTTTACATTTAACATATAATGAACATGGTTTTACATGGAACAGTGTTTTTCATAACTATGTACATTTAACTTTTCATGAACTTTTCATAACTATGTACAATTAACATTGGCTAGTAATGTTGTAACTATTTACATTAATCATTCATTATTAATCATAGTTTGTAAGGATTGTTTTTTCTTAAGTGTATTGAGGTTTGAGGCATTTTGATCTGTGGTTAAGGAGGATTGTTATGGAGATGCAGTGTGCGGGATTAAATCTTTTGTGATTTAATTGAGTTCCTTTTCTTTTATATGAACCTTTTTTTTTTTTTATTATAAACTGCTTTGTTCCTTGGGTAAAGGCAATATAGACAGTATAAGCAGCCAATGTTTTCCCCCTCCACAGGGGTCGTAACCATCTAAAATGGCCATGTGCCTGCTAGTGCAGAAAAAAAAAATCGGGGAGACACGGCAGAGGAGGTAACAGCACTGGACCCAGAACATGCTGAAAGAGTGTCCCTCTGAGCACACCGCTGCTCTGGGGGCCAGAAAATGCAGCCACAGGTTCAAACTGCCAGGAGCCACAGATTTCATCAGGCTGCATTGGTCAACACTGAGCAGCAAAGGTAAAAAGATCATGAAAGAGAAACCCTAACAAAGGAAAAGCCACAGTGAAAAAGGAATCCCAAAAAGGGCATCCCTGGAGCTAACAGGCTGGTGGTGGAAACCAAAAAAGGGCTGCTTCAGCCACCCAAACAAGCCCAGGAAGACCAGGCTGCCTCAACTTTTTTTTTCAACTTTGAGACAACTTTACTGCAAGCAGCAAAGAGCCAATTGAAGAACTAGTAATAGGAAAAGACAGAGAAAACAAAATTAAAGTAAGCAGATTGGACAACAAGGAGGGGGACTTATGATCCCCCTTCAGTGACCCTGTCAGATCCTCCTGTCCACTCCCTGGCCTATCAGCACTGGGCACAGGGAAACTGTTGGTTCAGGAAGACCAGGGCATACCCACACCCACACTCCAAGCACACATTGGGCCCACAGGTCTCAATCACATATGCCACAGGACCACAATGTGGGCAGGGAGAGAAAGGCCTACCTCCACTGCTGCACCAGTCCAAACACCTTGCCACCTGTTGTAAGACCAATACTGGCTTCTCTCAGTGCTATACCAGTGGATATACCTAGTGATATCACTAAAAGCTGCTGTAGTCTGGCTCCACCTGCTGGCTGGAGAGCATAACCCACATGCCTGGACTGCTTTAACAGAATAAGGAAGCATACATTTTGCAAAGATTACAGGCTTTCAACATGGCCAAATTATTTTTTTACAATGTGGAAGCAGTCCCTGGAGGACCTTCTCTACTGGCATTGCCTGCTTTTGTTGGGAGTGCACCTGTGAAGATAATAGTTGGTGATTACTATGGAGTACCACACAGTTATTGAGGTAAGTACTTGGCCCTGAACCAGAATGGTTTCATTTGAGGAAGTTCAAAACACAGGCACCATCTCAGCAATTTTGTTATGTTGTTATGGACAGTGATTTATTTTTATTAATTAAAAAGGAGCATTTGTGAGTGGTCATAGCACTTTGGAATCATCATTGGTGCTTATAGTGCTACAAAAATATATTTATTCACTTTGGTACTGGGGATTTTGCTCTATATGGTTTCATATTGCTTGTCAACAGAAAACAACAACTTTAGTAACAAAGCATACTAGGTGTGTACAGGTGGGCTAGGTAGTAGCATTTTCAAGAGGACAAATTGCTCAAGCCCTTTCCAAATTCATTTTATTAACTCTGAATGTGCTGGTAGCCTCTTACTGTGAACCTGCTTATTTTCCAGTCTGATAACAGCCATAGTAATGATGGCAGCTCAGCGTTTCACAACTGAATGATATCATATGATGCATACTTTGTGCAGTCATGCCTGCAGTTTTTCTTTTCTATGCTCTAGAAAGGTTTTCACTGTGTCAGTGTTTGCTAGATTTTCATCATTAATTGTCTGCTGGAACATTGCAGGAGTCTCAATGGAATGTGAATTTCACCTGTTAACAGAACTCATACAAAAAAAAAAAGAAAAACTAGACTTAGCAGATGGAGTCATATAGTTCCCTTTTCTCCAGAGACCGCATTTGTTATGCAAAACACCGAATTCAAGATGCAACTCATGGATACAAGAAAGCAATCAGAACCAAAATGATTAAACAAGGCCTAGGTCCGAGCATGATCCACAGAATACTAAACAGAAAAAGGATACCTTGGAGAGAAAGAAATTGTACAATACAATGCATCTCAGCCAGAATTCTATCATTATTGTTGCTCTCCTCAGAAATTATTAAACAATTCATTTAATTACTAAGCTACTGTTCACAGGTAAAAGATTTGACACGTTCATTTTTAAAATGATTCCAAATGTTACAGACTCCAGCTGCAACAATCCTTTATGATGCTTACAGTGAGGATCATGTAATCAACCTTCCCCTACCCACTGTCAAATCATTGTTATTAAGGATCCTCAAAAAGTGGTGGTTGGCAGCCAATTACAAACTTATCTACATACTTCAGGGTTATTGGATTATTTACAATCCAACCACTGTATAGTACAGAAAGACTGGCATTTCTGACAGGTACAGAAAGCTGTGATCTGATTAGGCAAACTGATTTCCCAGCAGCTTTTCAGCCTAGATCATACGAGGTGCGATCAAAAAGTATCGAGACTTGTACAATAACACAAGTAGTATAACACTGACAGCTATTGCACTTAGTCTCCCTCCAAATTAGTCCCCTTCCGATAAAACACACTTCCTCTAGCATTCCCACCACTGCTGGAAACAATTTTGAAATAACTCTTTTGTTATGCTGTGAAGCTGCTGTGTTGAATTTTGCTTAATGATCTCCAAGTCGTCGAATCTCCTTCCTTTCAGTGGTAATTTCAGTTTTGGAAACAAGAAGTCACAAGGTGCAAGGTCAGGTGAGTATGGAGGCTGACGGACTTGCTCGATTTGGTGTTTGGCCAAGAACTGCTGGACAAGATGTGAGCTGGGGTGTTATTGTGATGAAGCAACCATTCACCATTTTTGTGCAACTCTGGCCTCTTACGAACTGCATCTCTCAAACGAGTCAGAACTTGTAGTATTCCTTATTGATGGTTTGGCCTTTTGGAGCATACTCATGAAGAACAATACCCTGGTAATCAAAGAAAACTAAGCATGACCTTGACATTGTTCCTCACCTGATAGGCTTTCTTGGATCTGGGAGAGTTTGGAGTCTTCCATTGTGAGGATTGAGCCTTAGTTTCCAGGTCATAACCATAAACTCATGATTCATCACTAGTAATCTTTTTTAATGAAATCAGACTCATTTTCAATGCATTCCAACAGCTCGCTGGCTGCAGACAGTTGATCTTTTTGGTCAGGGGACAGATGTTTCAGCACAACCTTTGCAGACACATGTCTCATCCCCAAAACAACAGTACCAATCTGAAACTGATGACCATGTCCTCAGCAAGCTCTCTGATAGTCAATTGACGATTTCAGCATTTTGCGGCACACACTGCTTCAACTTAGTCTTCATTCCTGCTTGTGGATGGCCTTCCAGTTCGTCACTGTCAACACTCTGGCAGCCCTCTTGGAAACAGTAGTACCAGTCAAACTCTAGCAAGACTCATGCATTCATCGCCATACACTTGCTGTAACTCGTCGTAAGTCTGTTTGTACAAATCTCCAAGTTTCTGGCAGAATTTAATGCAAATTCGCTGTTCAATTTTTTCACTCATCATAAATCTGAACTACTGTTTTTACACGATACCAAACATCACATGATTAAGCTGCAGCCATGCTACACTCTGCATATGGAGAGCACATAACTAGGTCACGGCATGCTTAATAGCACCGTGGTGCGACGTATTGTTATATAGCTACACAGCAAGTCTTGATACTTTTTGATCACACATCGTAACCAGCTGCTGAGTAAGCTTAGTGAGAAAGGCAATGCTGGAAATGTATTTAAACATTATGCAGATATCTTAAAAGGACAGATGCTGCATGGCAAAACATGACAGTAGTATGTTAGCAAGGTGACATTTGGTATATAGTATTCCATAGAGACTCCTCTTGTTTCCTATCATATTTAAATGTCTCAGTCTTTGGAAGTAAGGATTGATGATCTGATATGGACTCATTCTTATACAGATGATATTCAAATAATTCCAATGATAGACTCAATGAAACAGACGTTTGAATCATGAGTTCTACTTCAGAATAATATAGATTTGGATGGAAGAAATTTAAAAATTAATCTAGAAAAAACACCCATTCTTTGGGTAGAAGAAAACGTACTCACTCACCTATAGCAGGTGTTTTCCAGGAACAGCAGAAATCAGTCCTCACTTATGGGTGAAATCACTGACAGAGCCCGCGTGGGAACGCTCCCCAGTTTCCATAAGAAGCTTTTGGGAGATTCACAATGCATGTGTGCCTGTCTTCCCACCTGAAGGAGCCATATTACCTCATTATGACAACAATTTAATCACGCCTAAAAAAAATAAAACTTCCAGTGAGGACTGATTCCTGCTGTTCTTGGAGAACACCTGCTACAGGTAACTACGCTTTCTCCAGGACTAAGCAGGAATGCAAGCCTCATTTACAAAACTCCCAAGCTATAGGCTACCGAAAAACCTGTAAAAAGCCCAACAGGGCAAACACTGAGAAAAACAGCATGAATAAGTGCTGAAAGGGTTCCGAGAATCATCGCTTGGCAGGGCATCGCATTCAGATCAACTCATGGAAGCCTGGATGGACAATGGGGCCGGTGGGAAGGAGATGCTCTAAGTCCCAAAGAGATGCTAGAGTATGGCTTGGCCGAAGTTGCGGTCATGCTGGGAATCTCCAGAACAGAGGGGGAACCACCCCACCTGCAGTGGCAGCAGACACAAAAAAGGAGCAGGTCACATCACACCGTGGATAAGGAACATGGAGCTTTATTAATATTAATGAGGTCACCATACACGTGTTTCAGCTCTTGCCTTCAACAGGGGATTTGGATAGTGAACATAAACATGAAGCCTCACAAATAACTATTAAAAACATAAGTAATGTAAACAGAATAAAAAGGTATAAAAACAGATTAATTATGCACATAAAATTAAAACTGATCAAATAAAAACCAATAAGAACACAAAATTAGCAGCTCTACATAAGACCTAAAAATAAGAGAACTGAAAAAGAAGAACAAATGGAGAGGAGGATGATCAGTAAGTTCGGACGCTAGAAGAAACTTACCCAGACATAAGATACCGGAAGTAAGCTCTCCTCACTACAAATCGATTTGCAGTCTGTAAATTGAATCAGACCATAATAGGTTGGGAGACCAGCCCATACATATCAGCCTTAGCTGACCAGTCCCTTAGCACCGGGATATTTCCAACAGCCCTCAAACAGACCTCCATCCGCCCCTTCTGAAAAACAATAAACTCGATCCAAAAAAGGAAGACTCCTACCGCCCAATTTCAAGTATTCCTTTATTAGCCAAGATCCTAGAAAAAGTTATACTGAGACAAATCCAACAACATATTGATTCTGAAGCCCCACTAGATCCAAACCAGCATGGCTTCAGAGAAGCCCACGGAGTCGATACTCTTCTAACATCCCTAATGAACACGCTTATCAATACAACAGACAACATTAGGAATGGAGTTGCAATGATCTTCCTAGACATAGCAGCAGCATTTGACTCTGTTGATCATGACCAACTGCTTGCCCGTCTCTACGAAAAAGGGATTCAAGGAAAGGCATGGAATTGGTGCAAATCTTACCTTGCAGACCGCTGGCAACAAGTACGGATTGGTAATACTACATCTCAGCCATACCACCAGAAGCAAGGAGTACCGCAGGGCTCCTCCCTTTCTGCTCTGTTATTTAGCATTTATATGCAGCCCATTTGCAACATCTCCCGCTCATTCGGAGTATCATGTCTCATCTATGCTGATGATGTGCTTCTATTCACTCCAATCAAAGTGCTAAAACCCGACTACACTACATTAATCACCTGCTTCAATTCAATCTCAGACTGGCTGCTCACACAAAATCTTCGAATTAATTTCAAAAAAACAGAAGTCCTGATCGTCACAAGGAACAAAGACTTCTCTCCTCCACCAACTCTAAGAACAAGAGATGCCGATCTACCACTTAAAACCTCAATACGTTACCTGGGCGTCATACTTGACCAGCGTCTCGAATTCAAAGAACATATAAAAAATACTGTAAAAGCCATCTACCATAAGATCAGGACACTCCGACACCTCAAACCTATGCTTGAACCATGCTACTTCCGTACAACTTTCCAGGCATTAGTCACTCCCCACTTCGACTATGCAAATATTGTACTACACGGCCTACCCAAGTGCACTCTGAATCCACTTCAACTAGCTATGAATACAGCGGCCAGAGTCCTATTCGGAGCCTCAAAGAGTCAACATATTACTCCCATCCTATTTGAACTCCACTGGCTTCCAATATCATACAGGATTCTATACAAAGCCCTAGTTTTGACCTTCAAAGCTTTCCATCAAATCTCACCACCCGCGTTGTCTGAACTCCTGCATCACACACAGAACACCAGATCTAGACGATCCACAACTGATAACATGCTAACAGTTCCAAAAGACCTCACAAAACTCTCCCAGACAACTACTTCAAGAGCATTCTCATCCTTCGCCCCCAGATGCTGGAACACGCTGCCACCTAGCATCAGATCACAACGAGACCTTTCTCAATTCAGAAAATCTCTAAAAACACACCTCTTCATACAATACTTCTCACAATATACTGGCTCTCCTATCCCTCTAACACAAACCAATGACCATGGCTAGCCGAATAAGTTCCTGAATTTACTACCTGTTCCAGATCAAAACCTCACGGACCCCCACCTTTAGAACGCAAAACATTTGAGAATCTATTGTAAATAGTTTAATATCTTATTTATTTTAACCCCAGTTATCCATGTTTTCATATCCTGTTATCTGTAAATTTGACATATGTTCATGTTTAAGTATAAAGTTGTTAAAATGTAAACCGCGCTGATGATAAAAGTACGGTATATAAAAGCTGTTAATAAATAAATATGTAATCGAAGTTATACATATATACCGAACTACACATAAAAAATGTTCTATACATCTATATATAGGGCAGGAAACAAGGGGGGTTTGTCATTACTCTTAGGTCATACTTAGTGAATGGCTTATCAAATCCTTATGAGTTAACTGCAGGCATAGAACGAAAGCAGCACAGGAAAGAGTAATTACTCACATGTAACAGGTGATCTCCGGGAATAATAGGAATCACTCTTCACATATGGATGATGTCAGCACCAGCGGAGCCTGGCGCGAGAACACACCCCAGCATCCAACTGGAATGCTTTTGGGAGCATTCCTCCGCACATGTGTGATTGCCTTCCTGCCATCCCTCCTGGTCTCCTCAGTCAGGTGTATAGCGGAGAAATAAAATATTGTATACAAGGAATGAGAATAAAAATATAACAGCTAGATGGGGAGGTTGGTGAGTTGTGAAGACTGATTCCTGCTGTTCCCAGAAATCATCTGTTACAGGTGAGTAACTATGCTATCTCCAGGAACAAGCAGGAAGTCAGTCAGTCTTCACATATGGAACTCCCTAGCCCAAGATAACTGAGCAAGGAAAGAATCTCGGCATAGCTGGAGGTTGCAGCAGGGGGATTCGACAGACTCAGCATGTTCAGAACTTGGTAGTCAGATGGGCGGTGGGCAAGTTGTCTACATTTGAAAAAAGGTTTTGCAGAATAGCTTGTCCGAATTGTGCATCAGCTCTAGAGTCTTTGTCCAGGCGATAGTGCACTGTGAAGATATGCAAAGATGATCATGTTGCCACTTAGCAGATCTCAGAGATAGGGACAGAGCGAAGGTTAACTACAGTAGTTGCCATGGCTCTAATATTACAAGATGTCACACTGTGTGAGAGAGGCAATGCAATCTGTAAATAAGTAAAGGATATGCAAATCTACTAACCAGTTTGAAAGTGTTCTTTTGGATACTGGTGTCCCCAGATGACTTTGGTCAAAAGAGACAAACAACTGAGAGGATTGGGGAATCCCGGTGCAGCTATAGGTTAAAGCAGGAATCCGACAGACTCAGCCCATTCAGAGTACTCCTCGCAAGTAAGTCAGATAGGCGGTGGGCAAGCTGTCTAAATTTAAAAAGGATACGCAGAACAGCTTGTCCAAATTGAGCATCAGCTCTGGAGTCTTTGTCCAGGCAATAGTGCACTGCGAAAGTATGCAGAGAAGACCATATCACCGCTTAGCAGATTCTCGGAGATAGGGACCGACTGGAGATTAGCTACAGTAGTAGCCATGGCATTATAAGCTGTCACACGGTGTGGAAGCAACAGCCCAGCCTGCGAATAAGCGAAGCATATGCAATCTGCTAACCAGTTTGAAAGTGTTCTTTTGGATACCGGTGCCTCCAGATGACTTTGGTCAAAGGAGACAAACAACTGAGAGGATTGGCAATAGTCCTTAGTTCAGCCCAGATAAAACACCAATGCTCTCTTGCAGTCGACAGTATGAAGTTTGGCCTCAGCCGGAGAGGCGTGGGGCCTTAGAAAGAAAGTTGGTAAGGAGATCGATTGGTTCAGGTGGAAGGTGACGACGACCTTCGGCAAAAACTTAGGTCTGCGAAGGACCACCTTATCATGGTGAAAAGTGGTATAGGGCACATAGTTTACCAAAGCTTGCAGTTCACTGACTCTGCAAGCTGAGGTGACTGCTATGAGGAAGAGGAGCTTCCATGTTACAAACTTTAACGGAGCTGACCCCATTGGTTCAAAAGGACTGCGCATGAGTTGGCAAAGGACAACATTTAAATCCCATGCGGCGGGAGGTAGACAGAATGGTGGCTTGGTAAGAAGACGACCCCATATAAATCTGGCCACTAAAGGGTATGCCGAGATAGGACGGTTCCCTAGTGTACAGTGGGAAGCTGCAATGGCGGATAAATGTACTCTCACCAAATTGGTTTTGAGACCAGAAGACGACAAATGTAGCAGGTACTGGAGCAAGTTTGAAATGGGACATGTGAAAGGATCCAGTGTTTTAAGAGAACACCAGATGGAAAACCTGCGCCATTTAAAGGCGTAAGAGCATCTGGTTGAATCCTTTCTAGAAGATAATAGGACATGTAATACATCCTCTTGGAGATCTAATTGCTGAGCTAAGGGAACCTCCTCTATGGCTCATCTCAGCAGTGAGAGGATTTCCTGCTGAAGCAGGGAGGAATGGAGGAGATCCAGGGAGGATTGTCCCACAAAGTGGGTGAGAGGAAGAGACTGGAATTTCAGTTGTAGGCCCTGACTGACTACATGTAGGGTCCAGGGCTCGGAAGTGATGTTGATCCAGTGGTGTACGAAATGCACCAGTCTGCTTGGAATCATGGGGGGAGGAGGGGGGAAGATTATGGGAGAATTGGCCATGCTCTTTCTGAAACAGTCAAAAGCTCTACGGAGGTTTAGTCGTTGCAGGCTGTGGTTTGGTAACTTTGGGTTTCCTGACCTGTTTCTGGCCCTGCAGTCTGTTACTGTTGTGGGTCAGAATATGCCTGATATGGAGGATAAAACCTCCTTTTCTTAGCGAAGAACGGTTTCTTGGTGGTAGCTTTCTTTTTAGAAGAGTCCACTGTTTTCCTTGACAGCCTCTTCATGGTGAGGTCATCAGTTTCGATCTCACTGTCCTTCTCCCTCCACTGCTGGCCAAAAAGGTTCTCACCATTACAAGGTTTATTTATTAATTTGTCCTGTACCCACTATTCCAGGTCAGATGCTTGGAACCATGCTGTTCTCCTAGCCCCTATGCAGGCTACAAGCAGATCTGCTATTGGCTTCAAATTCATCAAATGCCACTCTTGTCAAGAATTTTGATGTATTCTGGGCATTTGTCACTAAGACCTGATGAGCCGCCTGCTTGTCAAGGGGCAACAAGGTGGTAAATTCTGACAAATCCCTCAATATATCTTTGAGAAACATGCCCATATATAGCATATAGGAGTCTATTCTAGAGACTAGCATGATAGCTTGAAAAGTCTTTCTTCCAAATGCATCCAGGGTCCTGGCCTCTCTGCCAGGGGGCACTGAGGAGTGATTTTTCTGACTTTTAATCCTCCTCATGGCAGACTCCACAACCATGGAGTGGTAGGGAAGTTGTGGTTTTTGGAAACCTGGGGAGGGAGGAACCCTATATAAAAGATATCGAGCCTCTTGCTCACTGCAGGGGTTGACATGGGGGCCTCCCACATTTGAGTCAAAGTTTAAGCATTTGTGCACCGGGAGGGTAGCAGCCCCATTTGCAGACAACAGTGCATACATCAGAGGAAATGGAATGCCTGCTGAACTTCACAAACTGAAACCAGTCATGGATTTATTTCATCAGAAATTCAGGGAACTGTATGTACCTTGAAAAAAATGTAGGGGCATGTTTACTAACTTTAACAAAATTAATTTGCTATAGTAAATAGATTGTAAATAATTACCCTTGTTATCCAAGTTCCTTCCCTTGTTATCTGTAAACTCATGCATGTTGACTGTACTGAGATTTTTGTTCTATGTGAACCACGCTGATGCTGAATAGTGCGGTATATAAGAGAATATAAATAAATAATAAATAAATAGTGGTAGACCAACACAACTCAATCCTTGCTTCTACTGAATGTAATGATCAAAAGCCATCTCCACAGACTTAGAAACAAAAGCATTTTAGCATTAATTCTGAGATTGTTCTAAACATCTACTATACACAAACATGCAAATCTTAGACATCTAAAACTAAAAGCTATCCTAATTTTAAAGCCTTATATGATGCTTTCAATAGATTTCACTGAAAAAAATGCAAAACAGGATCCAGATCATGTCTCAAACCCATCTGTTTTGAAAAAGCTTATTTCAACAATTCTGGCCCCTTCTGTCCCCCTAAACCAGCACTATCTTTTTCAAAAATCTGACAAGACAAATAATTTCTGATTTTCAGGTGATTTATCTTAGCTGTCACTTGCTTGCCACTCTGACAAATCAGTGACAGAAAAATGCTGAGCACTTATGTGGCTTAATATCACTTCCATTCATACAAATGATTGTTTTGCAACGCCTGAATATAATGTCAAAATACGTGTTCACTTCTGTGCCTAACTACAAAAACAGCGGCAGTATGTCCATTCAGAATGGATATGCCTGACTTCATGTTTTAGTTGAATTATGCAGCTTTTCCTAGACAAAATGATCATTTTTGAGGAATGCTTATGATGTTTGGCATTCCTCAAAAGTCAGAAAAGTAATACTGCAAAAGTCCCATAACCCATAATTTCTCAACCCAGTCCTCAGGGCACACCTAGGCCCATAGGGTTTTCAAGATTCCCATGATGAATATAGATGAGGAATTTGCATATAATGAAAGCATATGCAAATTTATTTCATGCATATTCATTGTGGGAATCCTGAAAGCCCAATGGGCCTAGTTGTGCCCCGAGGACTAGGTTGAAAAGCTCTGCCATAACCAATGGAAATCTAGTGTAAGATCAGGTATTAATGTGTAAGCCAGGGCTGAATAGTGTAAAGGGTAATAAGTAACATAAGAATATCCTCCTAACTGCCAGCTTCATCTCTTCATGGCACAATGATAATTTCAAAGTTTTATAACGATATTCAGTACAGACGTTAGAAAGTAGCGCTTACCCCCAAAGAAGCACAAGCTATGAGGGCACAAAGCAAAGCAAACGGCAACTGAACATCGTGTCTGACCTTTGCAAAATAACCTTTAGCAGGTAAGAACATAAATCCATTTTAGTCAAAGGAACCTTGTAGCATTATATGCACACAAAGAACTAAAGAGATATCTACCAGCTCAGGAAAAGGGAGGTACAAGAGGACAGCTATAAGTAAATTATGTAAATCAGTCACAAAGGCCACAGCTGCCAAGTGCATCCATTTGCAGATGGAGATTCAGCCAATTTAGCTTTTTCTTCCATGTGCCCCTCTCGCACTCTCAGCTACAACTACAAGAATGCAACAGGTCAGGCATGAGAAATCCAACTAGATCCAAATCTGATGGATTTGGATTCAGAAGGCAGTTCTGCTTATTATCTCCACATGTATTCAACTAACATGCGTAATAAGGCAGTTTCTGTCAATGTGCAAGAAAATTATTGGCCCGAAATTTGAAGTGCAAGTTCATTTTCATCATCACCTTGCAACAGATTTTATTAAATCAAAACAGAAGCCATACCACTATGAATGTCTATAAGGAAAAGGATTTTGTAGAAACTTGGTAGCTTTGTGATCTGTACTTACTATTGAATAAGACTAAGCACTTTGGAATGACCCTGTAGAAGACATGGGAATCTAATTTGGATCTGCGAACATAATACACTTAAGGACTGGGGAGAAACACAAAACTAGCTAAACAGACACCTTCTCCCAACTATCAAATATGCAGTGGTTCTCAGGGGACACCAGTCAAGTTAGGTTTAAGATATCCACAATGAATAGTCATGAAATGAATTTGCATACTAGAGGGCAGCACACTTAAATCTCACATGCATTTTCAGTATGGATATCCTGAAAACCTGACTGTCTGAGAGTGCTCCAGGAAGCTCACGAATAATTCAGAAAAAGTGTGCCTTAGACCAGGGGCGGCCCAAGGGGGGTGCAGGGCCATGTGCGGAGACTCGGTGCGGGGCCTCATTTGCATAAGTGGTCTTATTTGCATAAATATTTGCATAATGTTACCATTCACTAACTTTTAGTAAACATGTCTCTTAATGAGTGTATGGATAAAGAAAGACTAAAAGATTTCTACATTACTATAATCCAGTGCCAACCGCCAGGCACATTAGGAACTACTACAAACGCTGCCCATTTAGAACCCATAGCAAACCCGCTGTATCCTGACAGCATTACCAGGACTCACAAAGCACCAGACCCTACCTATCAAAAGGAAACACTGCAAATATTAAACCAGTACATTTCAGAGAATACTGGGGAAAGAGAACAAGTGGCAATGTCAAATAGGAATTACATAAACAGAATACCTCAGCTCAGTTACACATGCAGAACATAGACCAACACCAAACAAGGAATCGCAATTTAGAAACAGGAAGGCAACAATTAAACTGGGAACCCCAAAAGCCAAACTTGGAATGTACAACAACACTGTAGAAATAAAACTATAAATCAATTTCCTCTTGTACCAAACAAAGCGCAGACGTTAATGATGCACATTTCCCAGAGCTTTCATATTCCAGTTAATAAATTCAAAATAAAGAGATATCTTTCTACCTTTTGTGCATTTTTTTTCAGTTGCAATTGCTCCAGCCACTTTCTTCTGGTTTCTTCATGTTTTCTGCTAACTCTCCATCGTCTGCTGTCCATTTGTCCTTTCTTCTCTCTTCTAGTTTTCTTTCCATCCTCTCTCTCTACATCTGCTTTAACATACTAATCTTTCTCCTTTTGCTCTTTCCTCATTCTTATTTCATCCACACAAATTTTACCCCTCCATCCTCAATCCCCACTTACTCTCCCAATACCCGGCCAATTGTAGATTTTTCATCCCTCCCACACAAAATATTTTTCCCCTCTCCATTTTACTCTCCCAGCCCCATCCCATTCTAATCCTCCCCCAACATCAGCTCCCTTCTAGTTCCAGTCTCACCCAGCATCCATTCCCTTCTAGTCCCTGCATCAGCCCATTTCCAGTCCTAGCCCCCCATCAACCCCAGTCCTAGCTCCCCCATCCATTTTCAGTCTGAGTCCCTTCATCAGCTCATTTCCAATCCTAGCCCCCCATCAGCCCATTTCTATTCATTTCCTAGCCCCACCATCAGCCCATGTCAAATCCTAGCTCCCCTCCACTCAGCCCAATTCCAGTCCAAGCCCCCCCATGAGCCTACTTCCAGTTCTAGCCCCTCCATGAGTCCATTTCAATTCAAGCCCCCACCACAGCCCATTTCCAATCTTAGCTCCCTCCCAACAGCCCATTTCCAGTCCTATCCTAGCTGCTCCATCAGCCCATTTTCAGTCCTAGCTCCCTTCCCTCACAGCCCATTTCCATTCCAAGCTCCCTCCCCATCAGCTATTTGCAGTTCAAGCCTCCCCGTCCACTCAGTCCATTTCCAGTCATAGCAATCCCCCAACCCATTACCAGTCCTAGCCCATCAACCCATTTTCAGTTTAAGCCCCCTATAACCCATTACCAGTCCTAACCACCCCATCAGCCCATTTCCAGTCAGCCCCCCATAGCCCATTGCCAGTCCTAACCCCCCATCAGCCCACAGCCCATTACCAGTCCTAACCACATCAGCCCACCTCAAGTCCTAACCCCTCCCCATCAGCCCATTTCCTGTCCTAGCGCCCCCATAGCCCATTAACAGTCCTAACCCCCATCACCCTATTTCCAGACAGCCCCCATCAGCCCACAGCCCATTACCAGTCTTAACCCCCCTAGCCCATTTCCAGTCCTAACCCCCCCCAGCCCATTTCCAGTCAGCCTCCATCAGCCCCAGCCCATTAGCAGTCTTAAAACCCCCCCCCCTAGCCCATTTCCAGTCCTAACCCCCCCAGCCCATTTCCAGTCCTAACCCCCCCAGCCCATTTCCAGTCCTAACCCCCCAGCCCAACCCCCCCCCTAGCCCATTTCCAGTCCTAAACCCCCCCTCACCCCATTTCCAGTCAGCCTCCATCAGCCCCAGCCCCTGTGCAGGCCTAACCCCCCCCAGCCCCTTTCCAGTCCTAACCCCCCCCACGCACATTTCCAGTCCTAACCCCCCTCTAGCACATTTCCAGTCCTAACCCCCCCCAGCACATTTCCAGTCCTAACCCCCCCCAGCACAACGCACCTTACCAGTCCTAACCCCCCCCCGCACATTTCCATTCCTACCCCCCCACCACCCCATTTCCAGACAGCCACATCCGCCCCCCACCCCATTACCAGTCTTAACCCCCCCCCCCCCTCTTCCCTTCCCTTCCCTTCTGGCAAATAAAAAAAAAAAACAAACTGGCTCTAGCTGCTGCCGCTGCCGCGTCCGTCGCAGCAGCAGCAGAATGGAGTGTCCCGCGGGGCCCCCTCTCCTCGTTGAGCCCTCTGCAAGGGCTTTCAGATTCGCGAAGGGAGAGTGCTCCCTCGCGTCTCTGTAAAGCCCGCAGGGGCTAATGGGAAATTTCCCATCTGCCCCTTTAGACGCGAGGGGCTGATGGGAAATTTCCCATTAGCCCCTGCGGGCTTTACAGAGACGCGAGGGAGCACTCTCCCTTCGCGAATCTGAAAGCCCTTGCAGAGGGCTCAACGAGGAGAGGGGGCCCCGCGGGACACTCCATTCTGCCGCTGCTGCGACGGACGCGGCAGCGGCAGCAGCCAGAGACAGGTTTTTTTTTTAAATGTAATTTAAAAAAAAAAAAAGCAGAATGTTCTTTGCGCGAGGCCCTGTGCAAAAAACATTCTTGCTCAATGGACGGGCCGGCCCTGCCTTAGACAAGCCACCCCTCTAATGGCCTCAGAGTGTCCAGGTGTAACATATGGATACAAGGGATGGAACTCAGAGGGCAATATAAAGAGAGAAGGCAAGAAAAGAAATCTCTTTTGCAAGTCACATGGAACATTATTTTGTATCTCCTAAATTTGGAGCTTAACTTACTTGTTTTGACCACTCTACCAAGTAAATAGTTCTATTCACATTGTCTAGTTTCATTTACCGTTATCCATGTTCTATGTAACATTCTTGTTTGATTTGTTCCATGTACACCTCTGTGATTTGTAGATAGTGACATGGAAAAGTTGCTAAATTAATATGACTAAAAATGACTGCTACTCTCCATTTGTATCATCAAATTTACAGATCTTTAGTAATTATTTATAGGGCTATAAAAAGACTTCCCCCATTTACATTTAAACAAATGCCCCGGAGATTGTGTGTCCATGCTTCTATGATATAGATTTATTTTCTCACCATTCCATACATTGTGTCAATTAAACACAGCTATTTAGGACCGATTCAACTTGCTGAACAGTTGTCAATGCATGTAATTTCCTATTCTTATGAATACCCATTGAACTTTAAATAGTTAACAGCTTTCATCAAAACAGTCCCCTTCTATTAAAATATGTTCATATGTCACAAATTAAAGGACTTCTCAATAATACCACTTGAAAATTAAAGCACACTGAGGAAAATCTGAGAAATGTCATGCCAATAGCTTTATTCCCAGAGGAGCACTGTAGCCAAGATCTCTTCCTTGCTCCTAAACTAACTGTGAAGTTTACAACCAGTTTCCAGAGGTTCACCGGATACAATGGAGAGATCAGATCAAATCAGTTGGTACAGAGTAAAAGACCAAGGATAAGGGGAAAAATATTGTCTCATTTCTCTGGGGACAGAAATTTATCACAAGATGCAATGGCACAATTTAAATTCCAAATACAATGGGGGTGACATCTGAATGCTTCCAAAAACTGAGCCCTAGTTGTAAACATCTGGATACAGCATAGTTACTCACCTGTAACAGGTGATCTCCGGGAACAGCAGGAATCAGTCTTCACATATGGTGATGGGAACACTCCCCAGCATCCAATAGAAATGCTTTTGGAAACGTTCCTCCACGCAGACGTGGTTGCCTTCCTGCCTTTCCCTTCAGGTCTCCTCAGTCAGATGAATAGCAGAGAAAAAGCACAGTTACTTACCTGTAACAGGTGATCTCTGGGAACAGCAGGAATAAGTCTTCACATATGGGTACGTCGGTACCGACGGAATCTGCGCGGGAACGCTTCCCAGCGTCCAATCAAAACCTTTTGGAAGCATCCCACCACGCCTGCGTGCTGCCTTCCCGCCTTCCCAACTGCCTCTCCTCAGTTAAGTTTCAAGCTGAGACAAAGAGATAGAGAGAGAAGGGAAAGATAGAGATAGAAAGATACAACTCCTAGGGGAGGTGGGTGGGTTGTGAAGACTTATTCCTGCTGTTCCCAGAGATCACCTTTTACAGGTAAGTAACTGTGCTATCTCCAGGAACAAGCAGGAATGAGTCTTCACATATGGGGACTCCCAAGCTGAGATGCCTGGAGTCCCAGCATGTCATAGATTGGAACATGCTATCCCCCACACCACCAGGCATCCTGAGGATGGAGGGTAGGAGTTGAAAAAAGAAAGGCGCTGTGGAACAGCTAACCTAGCATAGGACTGCAGACAAGGAGTCCATGTGTGGATGATAATTATCATCAATGATATTGAAAGAAATATTGCAATATGGACCTCCCCTAACAGGATTACACAGCAGTAAGGAGGCTCATGGGATCTACTGGGGAACCCAGTAGAGGAACCTCAAAGGAGGACCTCACTGTGAAGTGGAGGTAATAAACCTGTAGGAAAAAACAGTGGAGGTCAGATCCCTGAAAGGTAAGAGGGAACCCCAGTAATAACTGGGGTAGTACAAAGACGGTGGGCCTTCAGCGGAAGGCTTTATGACAAAAGCCGAACTCTTTTGGCAACAGAATGGCTCACCCTTAGGAGCAAAAAGAGAAGGCTGACCGATTTGGACAAACAGGCACAGTCCTTGTGGGAGGAAAAGGTATGGAAACCCCTTGTATCCCAAAAGAAAGGACAAATGCCTGAGGCGTTAGAGCCTGTGATTAACTGAAGATCCGCAATGTCTCTCCTAACTGGAGTCAGCTAGGAGAGATACTGGAACATGGAGAGCTTCAGAGGTACCTAAACCTTAAGGTTATGGTGGAAGTTGTTAACTACCACAGAAAGTGGTTGTGCGTGTAGAACTCCAAACATGCTGGATAGCATAGGTATGGGTAAAGCCCATCTGTCAGAATCATATAGCTATATGAGCCTAGACAGTGAGGTAGATAAATATGTAGATACATATCTACCGATAATAAAATATCTCGACAGATAGATATAGATAGATAGATATAGATATATATATATAGATAGATAAATAGACAGATAGACATATAAGAATATATCTATAGTGAGATATGAAGGGGCATAAGATACATGCAAATGATAGACAGACATCTGTAAGATGTATGCTATAAATATGAATATATAGGCCACTATATGGGTGTCTGCAATGAAGCAGACAGAGATATGCCTACAGAACGGTATTCACATAGAAAATGTGGAGAGGAAAGATTCATCTAACAAGAAGATGGAACCTACTTGAGAAGATAAATAGAGAATCTATTCCCACTGGTTATGAGCTACAGGGATGCTAGCTAGTGAAATAACCAGGACGGTTACGTGAAAAGCAGAGGATGATATCAGTCTGCAGCCCGCAAGTCCCGAGTATTCCAGAACTCTAGCATGGTAAGTGAACAGAAGACACATAAAAATGAGATACCATGCTGACCTGGTTAAGGGCAAAAAGGTATCATGCGTTCTTACCATGAGGACGAGCTGCAAGGAGAAAAAGCATATTCCCAATTGGAAATACTATGGATCAAAGCAGGGAATTGGCAACTCCTTAAGCTTTCAAGTAAGAGAAGGCCTATGTCCTTTATATTAAAAAGGAAATAGTGAAAAAAGGGAGAACCTTTCTAGTCATGGGAGACATGACTGAAAAAGCCTTTTCCAATCATCTAGGATATCTGTTGGAGAAAAAACCTTCATGCTCTCTAGCAAGGGCCCATAGTGGAGAGCTTCTCTGTAGAATTGCTGAGAGCATGATGCAGGAGAATAACTGGCTGCTGGAGAGCCAGTACCTATGTCAACTATGCTGCCAAACCCAGGGGAATGGAGATGGCAGAAAGAGAAGACAATCCAACAAGCCTGTAGTGAAATAATTTCCAAGACAGATGACAGCACTGACTTGGAGCCACTACTAAGACTAGACAGAATGTTAGTGGAGGACAAATCTGGTTGCTGGTGGACAAGAACCAGTGGTCCAAACATTAAGGCTCCTGCATTGGCAGCTGCTTGCCAGACAGCAGAAAGAATCTTACTGTTTAAAAACAGAAAGGACAGAACAGGAGTAGAAAACTCTGGACATGTCTGATGAACTGCCTCAAAGCAAGATTGAAAAAGAGGAGTCAACTCAGAGAGGAAAACTCCGCACTGGAAAAGTAACAAAACTAGAGAGGCTGAAGAAAAAGCCCTCCAGTGAAGCAATACCGCTCTTACAGAGGAAAAGCTTGGTAAGAGGGTAAAGAGAATGGAGCTGAAGACGACTTACAAAGTAGTAAGTCTATAGAAAGGAAAAAAGACATGCTGGCACAGGAAACTATCGTTTGATAGTGGTTAGACCTCTTTCCCTAGCAGGAAGAAGAGGAGAACCCTGTGACCTATAGGCATGAACATCCTGACAGCTCATAGAACATAGAAAAAATGGATGTCTTTTGGGAAGAGATCCATGTCTAGGGTTTAGAATGAAAGCAGTGGATTGCCTCTATTGAGAAGAAGCAACTGCAGATTCTAACCCCAAGTGTCACAAGCATCTGATGAAGATTGATCAGAAACCCTGTGGTTGCTGGGTTTGCTGAGCCTGGTAAGAGGTTGAATTCTGCAGACCAGGACGATGCTTCCCTTGTTTAGGAACATCTGTATGATGGGCAGATGATGCATAAAACCTTCTTCTCCTATGGGAAGAAAGTTTGGCAGGACATTTTCTACCTACTGGGACAGAAGAAGGTGCAGAACAGCCCCTAGGGACAGGTAAGTCAGTGGACAACTGAGTAACCTGATGTAAAGACTCCTTGTTGAACAGATTGTCTCCAGTGCAACGAGTATGTCCCAGTCTTTGCTGTGCCCATTTGTCCAAGTCTGAAGCTTGGAGCCAGGCTCTACGTCGTGCCCCTATGGTTATAGCAGAAGTCCTGCTAACAGACTCAAAAGAGTCTAGGGAAGCACGAGTAAGAAACCAAGAGATATTCTGAAGATGCTTAAGTAGTGAAGAATAGCCTGCACTCTTGGACTCTAGAAGGGAAGGAGTCAAAAGATGTAATTGCTTTGTGACCTCCTCAAGAGATAGAATCATAAAAAATATATGAGAGAATTCTTGCAGAAAGCACAGATGTCTGGAAGGTTTGACGTCCAAAGGCATCTAGTGTCTTAGACTCATGACCTGGCGGATAAGAAGAGTGCTTTTTCTTACTCTTTACCCGCCTCATTGCTGATTCCACTACTATGGAATGATGAGGAAGTTGAGTTTTTTGAAACCCTGGAGAGGGGGGCACCTGATGTAAGAGATCAGTTGCTCTGGAAGGTGGGGGTACCTTTAAAGGTGCTTCCCACATTCCTAGAAGGATATCCTGCAAGGAATGATGCAAAAGGAAGCATTACGTTCTCCTTTGCTTTGGTAGAAACAGAGCCTTGTGCAGGATCATGTCCAGGGATAGGAATGGCAAGAGATCTTGCTATATCCCGGAGGAAACGCTGAAAAGAGGGATCTCCAACAGGAATCTCCTTTGGACAGGTTAGATCTGAAGAACTAGCCTGAGCACCGAAAGAGGTATCCAAATACACAGGAATAGAAGATCCTGCACGGTGCAGTGTGGAATCCTTAAGAGATGGTCGCCGGTACTGGCTGTCAGGAGCAGCGACTGTCAGTACCACATCGTCCATGCCAGGTATCGACTCCAAGCTTGGTATAGAAGGGAGCAATCCTGTTGGAAGAAGCATGGCAGGAGTTGGCCATGATGCTACTGTGGATACCGGTACCGATGCCAGTACCGGTACCGATGTCGGAGCCTAGCCCGACAGACATCGGAGCAGCCATCGGTGACAGTTCAATCGGTACCGAGGTAACCGAAAACCTCCGGCCGCTATCCTCGGTACCGAGTCTCCGGTATCGATCGGTGTCTGTACCAAAACGTGTTGGTACCCAGTCTTCCAGACTAGAGATCGATTCCAAACTCGGCATTGAGGGCAAAGAGCCTGATGAGCGAAGCATGGAAGGCACCGACCGCAAGGGTAATGTGGACATCGGTACCCCCTTCGGTACAGTGTCTGATATCGGTGGATGAAGGCCAACCAGTGGCAACTCATACGGCCTCGGAGGAACCGAGAGTTGTGGATCCGAATAATCAGAACCGAGCCTTTGGTATCGCCGGGAGCCGGTACCAAGGCGAGTCGGCACCCAGTCCTCCAGACTGGAGATCGATTCCAGACTCGGCATCAAGGGAAGCGAGGCTATCGATGCATGTCTGGAGGGTACCGACGTCGGTGGTAGTATAGGTGCTGGTACCGATAATGGAAAGTCAGTCTGGAGAGTATCCACCCGTTCCGAAGGCACCGAGGACGGCAGATGACCATCCCTGGTGAGGAGTGTTTCATCCAACACCAGTGCCGATGCCGGGGTATCAGTACCGCTCGAAGCGGATGCCACCACCAGACACGGCTCAGGTATGTTCTGTGAGGGGTGAACCCCAGGAACAACCTGAAACCCCTCATACGCTTTGGAGACCGAAGACTCCCGCCGGGGTTTTGAAGCCAGTGGGCCCTCGAGGGCAAGGCCGGAGCCGTCTACATGCTGTGCATGAGACCTACCACTCGAGGGCTGGCTAGTCTTAACAGACTGTTTGTGGGTTACCTGAACCTGTGTAGAAGAAGAAAGGGACGGAGGCTAAGCCCTGAAGTCGGAGGGAAACCGTGTATCGAGGGAACCTCGATGTTGAAAACCTCTTCTCACCAAAGTGTTGCCTAAAGGCTCCGGAGGAAAAAGGTCAGGACCCAAACAGGTTAGACACCGACTTAGAGGGTCTAAAAATAAAGCTGTACCGCCACAGTTTGAACATTTCTTGGAGAAAGTGGCTGGCGGTTCCATGAAGGAAAAAGAGGCCTAAAAGGCCTGAGAAACTGTGAGACACTATGAAGAAATAATATCCCTTGAAAAAGGAAGATTTCGCAAGAAAAGAAAAGAAAACACCGGCGGTACCGGTGGCGTCGGGGAGACAGCCGCGACCACAAGAAAACTAAAGAAAACAAGAATTTTTTACGGTGACAGGAGGACGTCCTGCCGGCTCCGCGGAAAACGAAAACTGACTTGGTGCACTTTCATTGTCCCTCCAGAACACATCGGTCGATTCACGCTAACCGTCTTTTTCTTCCACCTCCTTCCAGGGCTCATCTTGAATCAACGCGCTCTTCTGCTTTTTTCTTCCTTGGCCCCCGTCTTTGGAACTCTCTCCCCATGGCTTTACGTCTGGAGTCATCTTTTAGTACTTTCAAAGCTTCTCTCAAAACTCACCTCTTCTCTACTGCTTTTGATATTCCCTCCCTTCCTGCCCACAGTTGACTGCCCACAGTTGACTGATCTCTTTTGTCTAATTTCCTTATTCTATTCTTTGCTGTCTCTCTTATGAATAATTGGCGTTCCTTTCTGTTTCATCAATAGCCTTTGTTTTATTGTACACCGCTGTATGCCTTTTTGGTTCAGGCGGTATAAAAAGTTTTATGATAAAGATAAAGAGGAGAGGCAGTTGGGAAAGGCGGGAAGGCAGCACACAGGCGTGGTGGGATGCTTCCAAAAGCTTTTGATTGGACGCTGGGAAGCGTTCCCGCGCAGACTCCGTCGGTACCGACGTACCCATATGTGAAGACTCATTCCTGCTTGTTCCTGGAGATAGAAAAATCTAGAAAAAATATGGAGAAAACTTGAGGGGAGGTGGGTGGGTTGTGAAGATTGATTCCGGCTGTTCCCGGAGATCAGCTGTTACAGGTAGGTAAAGCATAGTTACTCACCTGTAACAGGTGATCTCCGGGAACAGCAGGAATTTAGTCTTCACATATGGGTATCGACGGTACCGACGAAGCCTGCGTGGGAATGCTCCCCAGCGTCCAATTAGAAAGCTTTTGGGAGCATCCCACAGCGCCTGCATGCTGCCTTCCCGCCTTTCCCAACTGCCTTTCTCCAGTTGAGTTTTAAAGCTGAGACAAAGAGAGAGAGAGGGAAAGGGAAAGAGAGAGAGAGATACAACTCCTAGGGGAGGTGGGTGGGTTGTGAAGACTAAATTCCTGCTGTTCCCGGAGATCACCTGTTACAGGTGAGTAACTATGCTATCTCCAGGAACAAGCAGGAATGTAGTCATCACATATGGGGACTCCCTAGCTACCGATGCCAGGGAACTACCCCAGAGGTTGTGTGCCCCTGAACAAGGTCCCTCTCCCCCCCCCCCCCCCAATGGATCTCTGGCATCCAACCAGGGATGGCGGGTAGGAGTTGTTTAGCTATGGAACAGGTGTTGAAGAACAGCCTAACCAAACAAGGCATCCCGGCGGGAGTCCTTGTCTAAGCAGTAATGGGCTGTGAAGGTTTGAACCGAGGCCCAGGTGGCTGCTCGACAGATGTCGTCGATAGACACAGAGTGCAGATGAGCCATTGAATCTGCCATGGCTCTCACATTGTGAGCTGTGACATGGCCCTCCAGAGGAAGATTCTTACTCTGATAGGCAAAGGAAATACACTGAGCAATCCAGTTAGAAAGTGTTCTCTTGGAGACTGGAAGTCCCAAATGAGAAGGATCAAAAGCAACAAAGTTGAGAGGACTTTCTATGTTGCTGTGTTCTTTGTAAGTTAAAGGCTAAAGCTCTTTTACAGTCCAAAGTATGAAGGTTCCTTTCTGCATTTGATGTATGAGGCCTTGGAAAGAACACAGGTAGGTAGACCGCTTGGTTTAGATGAAAAGGTGAGACCACCTTTGGCAGAAAGCGTGGATGAGTCCTAACGACTACCTTGTCATGATGGAACCTTGTATAAGGTGGATCAGCTACTAGTGCTTGCAACTCACTGATGCGACGTGCTGATGTGATTGCAATGAGAAAGATAACCTTCCCAGAAAGGAATTTCAAGGAGGTAGTAACTAAGGGTTCGAAAGGTGGCTTCATAAGCTGACCAAGAACCAATTTAAGTCCCATGCCACAGGTGGTGGCTTAATGGGAGGATAAGTTAGCAGAAGGCCTCTCATAAATCTTGCTATAAGAGGATGAGAGGAAATAGGTTGTCCATTTAGGGGCTTGAAAGAAGCTGCAATAGCACTCAAATGGACCCTCACTAAGTTAGTCTTAAGTCCTGCATTGGATAAATGAAGGAGATACTCCAGTAATGATTCCAGAGGTATGGCAATGCGGTTAAGACCCTTCTGTAAACACCATATGGTAAACCTTTTCCACTTGAAAGCATAAGAGCATCTTGTGGAAGGTTTCCTGGAAGCATAAAGGATATACTTTATTTGCTGAGGGAGGTTAAGATCATGGAGATCTAGGCCTTCAGCAACCAAGCCCTGAGATGCAGAGACTGGGGATTGGGATGCCTTTACATTCCGTCCTCCTGAGATAGGAGATCTGGAGCAGACCCTAACTCCAGGGAGGGAGCTTGAGAGAGATGTAGAAGCAGAGGGTACCACACTTGCCGTGGCCAATGTGCAGCTATGAGAATCATACAGCCTCTGTCTCTCTGAAACTTGAATAGGGTTTTGGGAATTAAGGGTATGGGTGGAAAGGCATAAAGGAAGTCTTGACCCCAGTAAAGGAGGAAAGCATCACTGGCCTGAGCCCCCTGAGCCGGGGTTCTGGAACAGAACCGGGGAAGTTTGGCATTCCACGGACTTGCAAAGAGGTCTATGTCCGGGGTTCCCCAAATTTTAAAAATTTTGGCTACCTGGTCTGCATGCAGAGACCACTCGTGTGGCAGCAGAACTCGACTGAGTCTGTCTGCCCAAGAGTTTTGTATGCCTGGAAGATACACTGCCAGGAAATGAATCTGATGCTCTCTGGGAAGAGCAGGAATAAGTCTTCACATATTGGGTACGTCGGTACCGACAGAGCCTGCGCGGGAACGCTCCCCAGCGTCCAATCAGAAAGCTTTTGGGAGCATCCCACAGCACCTGCGTGCTGCCTTCCCGCCTTTCCAACTGTCTCTCCTCAGTTGAGTTTTATAGCGGAGACAAAGAGGGAGAGAGAGGGAAAGGAAGAGAGAGAGCGAGAGAGAGAGAGAGACAACTCCTAGGGGAGGTGGGTGGGTTGTGAAGACTTATTCCTGCTGTTCCCAGAGATCATCTGTTACAGGTAAGTAACTGTGCTATCTCCAGGAACAAGCAGGAATGAGTCTTCACATATGGGGACTCCCTAGCTTTTGATGCCAGGGAGAGAGCCCATAAGTTGTGTGTCCCTGGGACAGGGCTGCACTTCCCCACCTGGATCTCTGGCATCCCATGAGGGATGGTGGGTAGGAGTTGATTAAGTATGGAACAGGTGTTTGAGAACAGCCTAACCAAACAAGGCATCCCGGTGGGAGTCCTTGTCCAAGCAGTAATGGGCTGTGAAGGTATGAACCGAGGCCAAAGTGGCTGCTCGACAGATGTCGTCGATAGACACAGAGTTCAGATGAGCCATTGAGACTGCCATGGCTCTCACATTGTGAGCTGTGACATGGCCCTCCAGAGAAATGTTCTTGCTCTGATAGGCGAAAGAAATATATTGGGCAATCCATTTAGAAAGTGTTCTCTTGGAGACTGGTTGTCCCAAATGAGAAGGATCAAAAGCAACAAAGAGTTGGGAAGACTTTCTATGTTGCTGTGTCCTCTGTAAGTAAAAAGCTAGAGCTCTTTTACAGTCCAGGGTATGAAGATTCCTCTCAGCACTTGATGCATGAGGTCCTGGAAAAAAGACAGGTACGTAGATCTCTTGGTTGAGGTGAAAAGGCGAGACCACCTTAGGCATAAAGTGTGGATGAGTCCTAAGGACCACCTTGTCATGATGGAACCTTGTATAAGGTGGATTAGCTACTAGGGAGGAGTGGTCTAGTGGTTAGGACAAGGTACTTCAGGCCGGAGGGCCGAGGGTTCAAGTCCCACCTGGGGACAGCAATCTCAGGCCGGAGGGACTGGGATTTCTAGTCCTATAGGCACTCCTTGTGGTCTTGGGCAAGCCACTTAACCCTCCATTGCCCATGTTCCCTGTAAGTATTAGCGTATGTCTCATATCCCCTCATGTTAAATGTATCCCCCAATTGACCGCTTTGACCCAGTGAAAAGCGGGATATAAATACAGCTAAATAAACAGCTAAATAAATAGTGCTTACAATTCACTGATGCGGCATGCTGATGTGATTGCAATGAGAAAGATAACTTTCCAAGAAAGGTATTTCAAGGAGGTGGTAGCTAAAGGTTCAAAAGGCGGATTCATAAGCTGGCCAAGAACCAAATTTAAGTCCCATGCCACTGCTGGTGGTCTAATGGGAGGCTTTGTTAAAAGGAGGCCTCTCATGAACCTTGCTACAAGGGGATGAGAGGAAACAGGTTGTCCATTTAGAGGCTTGAGTTAAGCTGCAATAGCACTCAAATGGACTCTTACTGAATTTGTCTTAAGGCCTGCATTAGACAGGTGAAGGAGATACTCCAGCAACGATTCCAGAGGTATGGAACTGGGGTTAAGACCCTTTTCAGAACACCAGATGGTAAACCTTTTCCACTTGAAAGCGTAAGAACATCTAGTGGAAGGTTTTCTGGAAGCATAAAGAACATCTTTCACTTGTTGAGAAAGATGAAGATCCTGGAGATCTAGGCCTTCAGCAACCAAGCCCTGAGATGCAGAGACTGGGGACTGTGATGCCACAACTTTCCATCCTCCTGAGAGAGGAGGTCTGGAGGAGACCCGAACTCTAGGGAGGGAGCTTGAGAGAGATGTAGAAGCAGAGGGTACCACACTTGCCGTGGCCAATGTGGAGCTATGAGAATCATGTGGCCTCTGTCTCTCTGAAGCTTGAACAGGGTTTTGGGAATTAGGGGACTGGATGGAAAGGCATATAGGAAGTCTTGACCCCAATGAAGGAGGAAAGCATCCCTTGCCTGAGCCCCCTGAGCCGGAGTTCTGGAACAGAACCGGGGAAGTTTGGCATTCAACAGACTTGCAACGAGGTCTATGTCTGGGGTTCCCCAAATTTGAAAAATCTTGGATACCTGGTCCATATGTAGGGACCATTCATGTGGAAGCAGAACTCGACTGAGTCTGTCTGCCCAAGAGTTTTGAACACCTGGAAGATAGACTGCCAGAAGATGAATGTGATGCTCTCTGGCGAGGGCCCACAGTCGCAGAGCTTCATTGTAAAGCGACAGAGAGCCAGTTCCTCCCTGCTTGTTTATATAGAACATGGCTACCTGATTGTCCGTGTGGATAAGGACTGTCTTGTGGCTGAGCAGGGTGTGGAAAACTCGCAGAGCAAGGAAGATTGTTCTGAGTTCCAAGAGACTGATATGTAGACAAGTCTCCTGTGGGGACCAGATACCCTGGGTGGAGAGGTCCTGAAGATGCGCTCCCCAGCCCATTGGGGAAGCATCTGTGGTAAGAGTTGCCTGGGGTAGAGGCTGTTGAAAGGGGGACCCCAGCAACAGGTTTTGAGGGGACGTCCACCACTGGAGGGACAAAATGAGGCGACTTGTGCTTGCTATTTTGTCTGACAGGCAGCCTAATGCCTAGGTCCATTGGGTGGATAAAGTCCACTGAGCTGCTCTCATGTGAAGGCGAGCATATGGTACCACATGAACGGTGGATGCCATGTGGCCTAGCAACTGTAACATTTCTCGAGCAGTTAGTAGTTTTTTAACTCTGCTTGAGAAGCTAACTGCATCAACTGAGGAAGATAGGCCCTTGCCTTTGTGGTATCCAGTAACGCCCCTATAAACGCCAGGGACTGAGTAGGGATCAAATTGGATTTTGGGATGTTTATTACCAGCCCCTAAATATGGAAGGATACGCATTGTGCAGGTTAGAGCAGTCTTGGCCTCTGATTGAGTGGGAGCTCGAATGAGCCAGTCGTCCAGGTAAGGGAAAGCACAGTTACTTACCTGTAACAGGTGATCTCTGGGAACAGCAGGAATTAGTCATCACATATGGGTACGTCGGTACCGACGGAGCCTGCGCGGGAAAGCTCCCCAGCTTTTCAAATGAAAAGCTTTTGGGGCCTCCCACTGCACATGCGCGCTGCCCTCCCGCCTTCCTGACCAGCTCTCCTCAGTTCTTCTTTTTCCGCGGAGCCAGCAGGTCGTGTTCCTGTCACCGCTGAAGAATTTGTTACTTTTGTTTATTTCTTTAGACCGCGTATCTGCCTTCCCCATACCGAAACCGGTATCGCCGGTCTTTCTTTCTTTCTATATATAAAAAAAAAAAAAAGACTTTTTTATTTTTACTTCAGCACTGCTTGGTACCCGGTGTTAGGCCTTCGGGCCTACACAATTTCTCCTCATGGAGAAGCCAGTCCCTGGTTTCAAAAAATGTACCAAATGCAGTGCTGTCATTTCAGTCACAGACACCCATGAATGGTGTCTCAAATGTTTGGGACCTGAGCACTTCATACCGGACTGCCCATCCTGCACCCAGATGTCTAAACGCGGTTTGCAGAACCGGGGCTAACAAGCTCCATGTGCTGTTTCCTTCAGAAGCATCACAGTCATCCAGGTCTTCCTCTCCGGATGGATCTCAGGTAACCAAAACTTCTGTGGGCAAATCCTCTAAAAGCAAATCTCTTTCTAAAGATCGAGAGGCTCTCAGTTCTGAGTTCGAGGATTCATTTGAAAAGCTGGGGAGCTTTCCCGCGCAGGCTCCGTCGGTACCGACGTACCCATATGTGATGACTTATTCCTGCTTGTTCCTAGAGATGACAAATATTCCCAGGGTGCGCAGAAAAGTAGCAACCACTGCCATGCATTTCGTGAACACCCTTGGTGCAGAGGCCAGGCCAAAGGGGAGCACTTTGTATTGATGGTGCTTCTCCTGGAAAAGGAACCTTCTGTGAGTTGGATGGATGAGAACATGAGTGTACGCATCCTTGAGATCTAGAAAACAAAGCCAATCCTGACTCTGAAGGTATGGCAGCAGAGTTCCTAGAGAAACCATCTTGAATTTTTCTTTGACTAGGAATCTGTTCAACTCTCTGAGATCTAAAATGGGTCTGAAGCCCCCTGTTTGGAATAAGAAAATAGGGGGAGTAGAACCCTGTGCCCTGTTGTTGAGAAGGCACTTCCCTCTATTGCCCCCTGGGCTAGAAGAGTGGCAACTTCCTACTCTAACAGGTTGAGGAGGGAGGTTGGAGAATTGAACTGATGCACTCTTGTGAGAGGGGGCAAGCTGGAAAAATGAAGTTTGTACCCCTCTCTTATGATGGAGAGTGTCCAATGCTCTGCTGTGATTTGCCCCCACCTGGGAGCAAAGTGGCATAACCTTCCTGGGATGGTGGAGGGCTCTGGCCTTCTAGAGCCAGGAAGGCTAAGTTCTCTAGCAGAAAGTCAAAGGCCCTGAGGGGGCTGAGGTTGCTGGGCTGGAGCAGGCCTCGCAGCCTTTGCTTTACTCTGTTTGGAGGATTGCTGATGTTTGGAAGGGAACTGAGCTGCAGAAGATGCCCGCTGACCATAAGCAGGATAGAATCTTCCATTTTTAGAAAAAGGTGTTTTCTTGAACAACCTTGTCTTAGCAGGGGCAGCTGTAGATTTGGATAGTCTATCCAAAGCAGAATTTTCAGCATCCATCTGATTGGCTTTTGCTTGCCAATCCTTACCAGATTCTCACCTGTACAAGGGATATTTCCCAATTCATCTTGGACCCATATCTCCAAATCAGATGCTTGAAGCCAAGCAATCCGACGTACATCTACAGCTATAGCTGAGGCTCTGCTTACGCATTCAAAGGAGTCGAAAGCTGCATGGTTGGAGAATTTGGAGATATCCTGGGCATGTTTGAGCCCAGTGAGAAATTCTTGCCTTTTATCTTCAGACATAAAAGGACTTAAAGCCTGCAAATGGTCAGTAACTTCTTTTAAGAACATTCCCATGTAGAGACTAAGAATTAATTCTCGCAGCAAGCATGGAAGCTTGGAAGACTCTTCTACCGAAAGCATCCAGGGTTCTACATTCACGTCCTGGAGGATTAGAGGCATGTTTTTTGGCACTTCTAATCTTTCTCATTGCAGACTCAACCACAATAGAGTGGTGAGGAAGCTGAGTTTTATGGAAACCAGGACAAGGAGGGACACGATACATGGTGTCCAACCTGCGAGAATGAGGAGAGGTGGTTAGAGGTGCTTCCCACATCCTTAACATGAGATCATACAGAATCTCATGAATAGGTAAGGTAGCTGCCTCCTTAGGAGTTTTAGGATATTGTAAAATATCTAACTCCTTGGCTCTAGGCTCTGACTCTGGGGCCACTGTAATAGAGAGGCCCTGAGCCACCTCTCTGATAAAGTCTTGAAAAGACAAGTCCTCTGGAGGAGACATCCTTCGTTTAGGAGAGGACTCCTCCTGTGGAAGAAGCATCACTGCATCGACAGACTCTTCAGAATCCTCAGAGTCATCAGAGGAATCGAAGTATCGTCTGTCCGGATGCTCTTGCAAAGCCCGATACCCGTACCGATTGGGATTGGTATAGGGAATCACCGGTACCGGGGTATCGGTACCGGAGGGCCGCAGAGGGCAGAGTACTGGCATAGCGAACACCGATGCCGAAGTCGACGCCACATGTACCGGGAAAGGTGTCTATGGCGATGCCAGAGCCGGTACCGGCAGAGTAGTCTGTTCCGGTACCACGGGCGTCGATGCCACAAGGAAAGCCGCCAGACTGCGTTCGATGGACAGAATCCTCTGATCCATCAACGCCGCCAATGCCTGGAAGTCGGTACCGGCGGAAGCCACCGGTACCCCAGAGCATGCCACCAGGAGATCTGTCGAGGCCACGCCATCGAGATCATCCTGGAACCCCGATGATGATGCTTTAGAGGCCGAAGCCTCCCGCCGGGGTAATTTTGCCGGTGCAGAATCCTCGAGGGCAAGGCCAAAGGCATCTCTATGCTTAGAAGGAGATCTACCCTTCGAGGACCGGCTGGATTTATGTTTAGTTACCTGAGATCCATGTGAGGAAGAAGAAGCCCTGTAAGACGTCGATGCCATTGAAGCCGCATCAGAGGGAAACAGGGTACTGACCTTGGCAGCTCGGTTCTGTCGACCTCTCTTAGACATCATGGAACAGGACACACAATCTGTTATGGAATGGTCATGGCCTAAACATTTTAGACACCAGTCATGGGTGTCGGTGACGGAGATAGTACCGTCACATTTTGTGCACTTTTTAAATCCTGAGGCAGGCTTTTCCATAATTAAGGAAGAAAGTTCTGGGCCTAAGGCCCAAAACTGAAGTGCACCTGAAGAAAAATAAATGGGAACACGTTTTTATATTTGTTTTTTTTTAAAGAAAAGAACAACGACCGGCGGTACCAGTACAGCGTCGAAGAAGGCAGACGCGACAGAAAAGAAATAAAGAAAAAAATAAGGAAATTCTTCTGCGGTGGCAGGAACACGATCTGCTGGCTCCGCGGAAAAAGAACTGAGGAGAGACAGTTGGAAAGACGGGAAGGCAGCACGCAGGTGCTGTGGGATGCTCCCAAAAGCTTTCTGATTGGACGCTGGGGAGCGTTCCCACACAGGCTCCGTCGGTACCGATGTACCCCATATGTGAAGACTCATTCCTGCTTGTTCCTAGAGATCATGGCTACTTGATTGTCTGTATGAATGAGGACTGTCTTGTAGTTGAGCAGGGTGTGGAACACTCAAAGAGCAAGGAGGATTGCTCTGAGCTCCAAGAGATAGATATGTAGATGAGTTTCCTGTGGAGACCAGGTGCCTTGGGTGGAGAGGTCTTGCAGATGAGCTCCCCAACCCACTAGAGAAGCATCTGTTGTGAGAGTTGCCTGGGGTAAGGGTTATTGAAAAGGGGACCCCAGCAACAGGTTTTGAGTGGACTTCCACCACTGGAGGGACAAAATAAGGCGACTTGTGTTTGCTATTTTGTCTGACAGGCATCCTGATGTCTGGGTCCATTGAGTGGATAAAGTCCACTGGGCTGCCCTCATATGGAGGCGAGCATAGGGAACCACATGCACAGTAGATGCCACGTGGCCTACTAGTTGTAGCATTTCTCGGGCAGTGAGATGAGGCTTTAGCACTGCTTGAGAAGCTAACTGCACCATGCGAAGGCAACGGGTCTGGGGGAGATAGGCCGTTGCCTTTCTGGTATCCAGCAAAGCTCCTATAAAGACTGAGTGGGAGTTAGACTGGATTTTGGGATGTTTATTACCAGACCCAAATACTGAAGGATACGCATTGTGCAGGATAGAGAAGTCCTGGCCTCTGACTCTGTTGGGGCTCGAATGAGCCAGACGTCTAAAGTAGGGGAAGACGAATATCCCTAGAGTGCGGAGAAATGCTGCTACCACAGCCATGCATTTCGTGAACACCCTTGCTGCTGAGGCCAGGCCAAAAGGAAGCACCCTGTATTGGTAGTGCTTTCCTTGAAAAACGAACCGAAGGAATCTTCTGTGAGTTGGATGGATGAGAACATGGGTGTACGCATCCTTGAGATCTAGAGAACAAAGCCAATCCTGACTCTGAAGGTATGGCAGCAGAGTTCCCAGAGAAATCATCTTGAATTTCTCTTTGACAAGGAATTTGTTTAATTCTCTGAGGTCCAAGATAGGTCTGTATCCTCCTGTTTTCTTTGGGATAAGGAAATAGGGGGAGTAAAACCCTGTACTCTGCTGATGGATGGGTACTTCTTCTACTGCCCCTTGGGCAAGAAGCATAGTGACCTCCTGACCTAACAGGTTGATGAGAGAGGTCGGAGAATTGAACTGCCTGATCATTGTGGGACGGGGCATGCTCGAAAAATGAAGCTTGTACCCCTCTTTTATGTTGGAGAGTGTCCAATGCTCTGCTGTTATCTGCCCCCATCTAGGGGCAAAGTGACACAACCTTCCTGGAATGGTGGAAGGCTCTGGTCCAATGAGAGCCAGGAAGGCTAAGTTCTCTAGCTGAAAGTCAAAGGCCTTGTGGAGGCTGAGACTGCTGGGATGGCATAAGAACATAAGATATGCCATACTGGGTCAGACCAAGGTCCATCAAGCCCAGTATTCTGTTTCCAACAGTGGCCAATCTAGGTCATACGTACCTAGCAGTTTCCCCAAGAGACACAGGTTCCACAATGCTTGTATTGGTTCAAGCATTGATATCTTGGGTCCCTTCTTAATAATGGTTTATGGACCTTTCCTCCAGGAACTTGTCCAAACCTTTTTTAAACCCAGCTACACTAACAGCCTTTACTACATCCTCCGGTAACAAATTCCAGAGTTTGATTACACATTGAGTGAAAAAATATTTTCTTTTATTAGTCTTAAATAGTTTACCCTGTAGCTTCATTGCATGTCCCCTAGTCTTTCTATATTCTGATAAGGTAAACAATCGATCTACGTTTACCCGTTCCACTCCGTTCATTAATTTATAGACTTCTATCATATCACCCCTCAGCAGTCTCTTTTCCAGGTTAAAGAGCCCTAACCTTTTTAGCCTTTCTTCATAGGAGTATCCTTCCATCCCCTTTACCATTTTGGTGGCTCTTCTCTGAACCTTTTCTAAAATCGCTATATCCTTTTTAAGATACGGCGACCAGAATTGCACACAATATTCAAGGTGCGGTCTCGGCATGGAACGATATAGAGGCATTATAATATCTTTTGTTTTATTTTCCATTCCTTTCCTTATGATACCTAGCATTTTATTTGCTCTCTTGGTCGCCGCTGCACACTGGGCCGAGGGTTTTAACATGTTATCCACAATGACGCCTAAATCTTTTTCCTGGGTGGTGGTTCCTAATGTGGAACCTTGCATCGTGTAACCATAGTTTGGGTTGTTCTTCCCTAGGTGCATAACCTTGCACTTGTCCACATTAAATTTCATCTGCCATTTTGATGCCCAGTCTTCCAATTTATCAAGATCCTCTTGCAATTTTCTACAATCCTCTTAGGTTTTAACAACTTTAAATAGTTTTGTGTCATCTGCAAATTTGATAACCTCACTCGTTATTCCACTTTCCAGGTCATTTATGAATATGTCAAAAAGCAGCGGAACCAGCACAGATCCCTGGGGTACACCACTATTCACCTTTCTCCATTGGGAAAATTGGCCATTTAGCCCTACCCTCTGCTTTCTATCTTTTAACCAGTTCCTGATCCACAATAGTACACTGCCTCCTATCCCATGACTCTTTAGTTTTGCCAAATGTCTCTGATGAGGGACCTTGTCAAAGGCTTTCTGAAAGTCCAGATACACAATATCAACAGACTCACCTTTGTCCACCTGATTATGCACTCCTTCAAAAAAACATAACAGATTAGTAAGACAAGATCTTCCTTGTCTAAAGCCATGTTGGCTGTCTCACATTAGGTCATGACTATCTACATGCTGAGTAATTTTATTCTTTATGATGGTTTCTACCATTTTTCCCAGTACTGATGTCAGGCTCACCGGTCTGTAGTTTCCCGGATCACCCCTGGAACCCTTTTTAAAAATTGGTGTTACATTGGCGATCATCCAATCTTCAGGTATTAGAGATAATGGCTGAGGCTTAGCAGTCTTTGCTTTTCTTTGTCTGGGTGGTTGCTGACCTTTCCGGACAAGCTGACCTGCAGAACACCCCTGCTGAGAATAAGCAGGATAAAATCTTTTCTTTTTACAAAAGAATGGTTTCTTGAAAGATTTCTTTCTTGCAGGGTCAGCAGCGAACTGTTCATTGTAATGACCTGACTCTTGTTTATTGTCGGATATGGTTTGTTCTATGTAAACCGCGCTGATCGCAAATAGTGCGGTATATAAGAGATGTAAATAAAAAATAAATAAATAAAATAATCTATCCAAGGTGGAGTTGTCAGCATCCAACTCATTGGCCTTTTCCTGCCAATCTTTACCAAACAGGTTCTCACCAGTACAAGGAATATTTCCCAGTTAGTCTTGTACCCAGAGCTCCAGATCAGATGCCTGGACCCAAGCAATTCTACGTGCACCTATGGCAATGGCAGAGGTTCTGCTTATGCACTCAAAACAGTCAAAAGCTGCACGGTTGACAAATTTAGAAACATCTTGGGCATGTTTGACCAATGTGAGAAAATCCTGCCTTCTATCCTCAGGAAGAAGGGGACTCAAAGCCTCTATATATCACCTGTGACTTCCTTCCGGAACATTTCCGTATATAGACTATAGGAACTGATCCTGGCAGAAAGCATGGAAACAAAAGCATCCAAGGTTCTGCACTCACGTCCTGGAGGATTAGAGGCATGCCTCTTTGCACTCTTGATCCTTCTCATAGCTGATTCCACTACAATAGAGTGGTGAGGAAGCTGAGTTTTCTGGAAACCAGGACAAGGAGGGACTCGATACAGAGTATCCAGTCTACGAGAGTGAGGAGAGGTGGTAAGAGGTGTCTCCACATTCTTAACATGAGATTATGCAAGATCTCATGAATGGGCAAGGTAGCTGCCTCCTTAGGAGTTTTAGGATATTGTAAAATTTCCAACTCCGATGCTCTGAGCTCTGTTTCAGGGGCCACAGTAATGGACAGACCCCGAGCCACCTCCCTGATGAAATCCTGAAAGGAAATGTCCTCTGGAGGAGACATCCTGCGTTTAGGGGAGGAAGGCTCCTCCGGGAGAAGTATTCCCGCATCGACATAACTGTTAGAATCCTCAGATTCCTCTGAAGACACGAAGTACCTTCTGACGGGATGCTCTTGAAAAGCCCGATACCCGTACCAACCGAAGTCGGTACCGAGGGGAATCGGCACCGGAAGGCATTGCATGACTGGGTACCAGCAATGCGGATGCCGATGTCGATGCTGTCGGTACCGGTGCTGGAGTCGGTGCCGGTTGAATTGTCTGACACAGTTCCGAGGGTGTCGATGCCAAAAGGATTGCGTTCAATAGCGAGGACCCTCTGGTCTATCGACGCTGCCGATGCCTGGATGTCGGTACCGGAGAAGACCGCCGGTACCCCAGAGCATGGCACCAGTAGTTCTGCTGAGGTCGAGGTCGAGGCCTCGAGAACGTCCTGGAGCCCCGATAATGCTTTGGAAGCCGAAGCCTCCCGCCGGGGCATTTTTGCCGGTGCAGAATCCTCAAGGGCAACGCCAGAGGCATCTCGATGCTCAGAGAGAGATCTACCCTTTGAGGACCGGCTAGACTTATGTTTAGTTACCTGAGATCCACGGGAGGAAGACGAAGCCTGGAAGACGTTGATGCCACCAAAGCTGCATCAGAGGGAAACAGGGTACTGAGCTTGGCAGCTCGGTTCTGTCGACCTCTCTTGGACATCATGGCACAGGCCATACATTCCGAGATGGAAAGGTCAGGACCTAAACATTTCAGACACCACTCATGGCTGTCAGTGACGGAGATGGTACCGCCACACTTGGTGCACTTTTTAAAACCCGAAAAGGGTTTTTCCATTGTGGAAAAAATCTTGGGCCTAAGGCCCAAAATGGCGTGTGCACCTGGAAAAAAATGGAAAAAAGTACTAAGAAATTTTTTTTAAAGAAAAGAAAGAAAAACCGGCGGTACCGGTAAAGCGTCGAGGAAGGCAACGCAACCACAAAAAAGAAGGAAAATTTTCTGCGGTGACAGGAACACGACCTGCTGGCTCCGCGTGGAAAATGAAGAACTGGAGAGAGGCAGTTGGGAAAGGCGGGAAGGCAGCACGCAGGCGCTGTGGGATGCTCCCAAAAGCTTTCTAATTGGACGCTGGGGAGCGTTCCCGCGCAGGTTCTGTCGGTACCAACGATACCCATATGTGAAGACTACATTCCTGCTTGTTCCTGGAGATCTAACTATGCTATCTCCAGGAACAAGCACATGTCAGTCTTCACATATATGACTCCCGAACACATGACCGCCCTACGAGGGGAAAGGATTCCAGTGCTGCAGAGGTTGTAGCAGGGATACAACAGACTCAGCTCGTTCGGAGCACTCCTTGGAAGGTGGTTGGATGGGCGGTGGGCAAGTTGTCTAAATTTCAAACAAGTTAAATATAGATTGACCAAATTGAGCATCACTTCTGGAGTCCTTATCCAAGCAGTAGTGACCTGCAAAGGTGTGCAGTGAAGACCATGTGGCTGCTTGGTAGATGTCTGAAACTGACACAGATCGGAGGTTGTCTATGGTAGCAGCCATGGCACGGACATTACGTGCTATCACATGGTTTTAGAGAGAGAGACCCGCTTGCAAATAAGCAAAAGATATGCAGTCTGCAAACCATTTAGAGAGAGTTCTCTTGGAAACTGGTAACCCCAGATGAGAGGATTGATGATGATCCTTGGTGCAGTCGATATAGAAGGCCAGTGCTCTTTTACAATCAAGAGTATGGCGCTTCACCTCAGCAGGGGAGTTGTGAAGTCTGGAAAACAAAGATGGCAGTGAAATGGACTGGTTCAAGTGAAAAGGTGTAACAACTTTTGGTAAACTCTTATGTGATGTCCGGAGGACCACCCTGTCATGCTGAAACCTGGTATATGGAGCGTACTCCACCAAAGCCTGAAGTTCACTAGCTCTTCGAGCTGATGTCAAGGCTACTAGGAAAAGTACTTTCTATGTTAAGAACTTTAAAGTACTTGACACTAAAGGCTCAAAAGGAAACCACATTAGTTGTGCCAAGACAACATTTAGATCCACGCCATGGCTGATGGCGAAGGGGTGGTTTGGTCAAGAGAAGACCTCTCATGAATCTTGACACCAACAGGTGCATTAACACCTCGTGGTTATCTAGAGCACAGTGGGAGGCTGCTATGGCAGATAAATGTACTCGCACTGAGTTAGTATTGAGGCCTGATGACAAGTGAAGGTGGTTTTGTAGAAGTTCCAGAACTGGACATGTAAAGGGATCCAGGGCCCTTTCTGAGCACTAGAGCAAGAATCTTTTCCACTTGAAGGCATTAGAACAGCTGGTGGAATCTTTCCTGGAAGACAGTAGAACTTGAAGCACTTCCTGAAGTCCTAAATGTGAGAGGACAATGCGCTCAGCTGCCAGGCTGTCAGATGGAGGGACCGGAGGTTGGGTTATAGGAGGGTTCCCTGTTTCTGAGTCAGGAGAACAGGAGAGCACCCTAGGTGGTGAGGAGGAAATAGGAGTTAGCTGGAGAATCATTTCGCCTTGGTAATTCTGGAGCTTGAAAAGCATCTTTACAATGAGAGGAAAGAGGGAAAAGCTCAAGCTGGAATGGTGTCCAGACAAGCTCCTATGAACACTACGTTTTGAGATGAAACTAGGTGAGACCTTGGATAGACGTCCTGTGCGATTGGGGCCGGCAACATGTATGGGGAAGTTATCCCACCCCCGATATGGAATAACTTCCCTGGACATGATTTTATTTAAATGCCAGAGCGCAGATGGGAACAGGGGGGGCCGGACATTCCCCGCAGCCCGACCCTGGCCTTAAGAGGCCAGATTGGGGGGTCAGGATGTGGGGAATAAGCATTTGTTCTCCAGCAACCGGCATCGCAATTCTTCAATGGAGATGCAGTGCCATGGCAACATGATGCCATGGCGCCACAGCTCCATAGAGGAGCCTTGACTGAGTTAGTTGGGGAGAGTCCTGCACATGCAGGACTGTGATTCTGATCCCGCGGGGCTAGACGTGCAGCAGGATCCAAGGCAACATGGGCTTACCAGAGATAGGTCTTGTCAGACTAATCTGATTGATTTCTTTGAGTGGGTGACCAGAGAGTTTATTTTATTTTTATTTATTTAATTGGATTTTTATACCGCCTTATCATACAATCAAAGTTGGACCGAGGGAGAGCCCTAGATGTGCTGTACTTGGATTTCAGTAAAGTCTTTGACACCATTCTGCACAGACAACTTATAAATAAAATGAGCACCCTAGGAATGAACCCTAAAATGACAGACAGGGCTAAAAATTGATTGAGTGGGAGGCGACAAGGTGAACAGGTAAATGGAGTTCACTCTGAGGAGGAAGGAGGTGGTTATCAGTAGTGTGCTGCAGGGATCTGTCCTTGGTCAGATTATTTTTAACATCTTTGTTAGTGATATTGCAGAAAGGCTGTCGGGTAAGGTTTGCCTCTCTGCAAATAACAAAATCTGCAATAGAGTAGATACCCAGGAAGGATAGATAACACGAGGAGCGATCTAGCTAAGCTTGAAGAATGGTCAAGAATTTGGTAGTTGAGATTTTATGCTAAAAAAATGCAGGGTCATGCATTTGGGCTACAAAAATCCAAGGGGAGCAGTACAGGTAGGGGGCAAAGTCTTCTGTCCACAGATGAAGTGTGGAACCTGGGCATGATTGTTTGATGACCTTAAAGTGGATAAACAGGATGGAGTCTGTGCAGATAGTAGCTACTAAAATGGTCAGCGGTCTTTATTATAAGCCATATGGGGACAGACTTAAAGATCTTAATATGTATATGTTAGAGGAAAGGAGGGATAGAGGAGATATGATAGAAACGTTTAAATACTTCCATGGCATAAATGCACAAGAGAAGAGCCTCTTTCGATTGAAACTAAGTTCTGCAACAAGGAGGCATAGGAAAAAGGTGAAAGGGGATCAACTCAGGAGTAATATGCGGAAATATTTCTTTACAGAAAGAGTGATAGGTGTGTGGAATAGTCTCCCAGTGGAGGTAATGGAGACCAGGACAGTATCTGAATTCAAGAAAGAAATGGACACAAAAGATCTCTAAAAGAAAAAAAGGAACTACAGTATTTGATATGGAAGGGCAGACTAGATAAGTCATATGGTCTTTTTCTGCTGACAAGTTTCTAGGTGTCTTGAAACTGCCTTTTTGGTTGGTTAGTGGGTTTTTTTCTTTTTTTTAAGCTGTCGGGGGCACTCTGCAGCCAGGTCCAAACCAATTGTGATATTACACTGGCAAACTAGAAACTATTTTTTCTAGAAAATTAGGGTTAAAATAATTAAAAGGCAAATAAATAAAACAAGGGAAAAATGTAGCAGCAATGAAGAAAAATCGAGAGAAGTGGTACACTCTAAAGATAAGGAGGGGGGAAAATACGTAAGCAGCTCATGAAGGAGCAAATGCACAGGAATTGCTAAAACAAAATTCTGACCTTTTCTAATCTCTGAAGCAGGTTCACATTGGTGCAATCAAACACCACCACCCAACAGCATGACTGATTTCATCCTGTTTGTTGAGCGAGAAATAAGCATACTTTACATATCTAGTCACATCTACGAAATGTTCTCACCTGTAAATCTGATGCTAAATTACTATATTTTCAAGTCAGAAGTGTAACTAGTTACATGCAACCCAATACTGCAATTAACTTAACAGCCACTCAACAGCTGGGAAGGGAACCATAAACCATAACATGAGCCATCTTTTTTCTCACTTCTGCACTACAGTGTTCCAAAGCCAATACAGAAAGAGTGGATCACATGCATCTCCATGACAGCTTCACAACTTCACAGGATTCTGAATTACCAACAAACCAACCCTCTTCGTTTTTAAATGACAAAATAAAATTCATCTTGGCATTTTTGTTATGGTGTGAACACATACCATGACAGCACGACACAAAACAGTGATAAAATTATTTAACAGACACACCACCTCCACTTATTAGATTACATTGCACATGTAATCCCTTTACACAAAAGCAGAAGTAAGGATATGGTTGAAAACTACAGGCTAGTTAGTTTAACCTCAGTGGTGAGTAAATTATTGGAAACGCAGAGAGAAAATAGTGAGGTTTCTGGAGTCCAATGGCATCCCAGATCCAAGGTAGCATCGATTCACCTGAGGCAGGTCTTGTCAGACAAATCTGACTGATTTCTTTGACTGGGTGACCAGGGAGTTGATATGGAAGGGCAGACTAGATAGGCCATGCGGTCTTTTTCTGCCATGTTTCTGTGTTTCTAAAAGAGTCCCAAGAGAGATCTTGAACTTTTCATGGACTAGAAACTTGTTTAAGTTTCTGAGTTCCAGAATGGGCCTATACCCTCTGGCTTTCTTTGGAAAGAGAAAGTAGGGAGATTAGAAGCCCACTCCCTGTTGGAATGTTGAGACATCTTCTATGGCACCCTGAGACAAAAGAAAGAGGACACCTCATCATGTAGGAGGGCACTGAGCGTAGGTTGCATTAGATATTCCCCCGTGAATGTGAAGGGGGCAGAGTTTGCAGATGAAGACTGTACCCCTCCTTAACTATGGTGAGTGTCCTCTGCTCTGAGGTGATGAGGTGCCATCTCTGGGCATAGTAACACAGTCTGCCTGCTATGTGGAGGGGTTTGGGCTCCTCAAGAGGCAGGGTGGCAATGTTTCTCTAGAAGAGTGTCAGAAACCAGGCGCAGACTGTGGCTGCGGGGCTGGTAGAGATTTACCCACCTATGGCTTCTGCTGCTTAGGAGGCTGTTGCCTCATCTGTGGGGCTTGACCCCAATACTGAGAAGCAGGATGACAGGAAGAGAAAAACATTTTCTTATTGTAGAAAGACTTCTTTGCAGGAGTCTTTTTCCTAGCAGGGTCAGCTGTTACTCTAGACAGTCTCTTTAGAGTAGTATTTTTGGACTCTAATTGAGAGGCGTTATCTTGCCAGTCTTTGCCAAAGTTTTTTTTCCTGTGCAAGGAATGTCGCCCAGCTTATCCTGAACCACTGTTCAAGATCTGAGGCCTGAAGCCATGCATTGCAACGTGCACCAATACAAATTGCTGAGGCCCTGCTCGTGCATCAAAGGTAGCTCTATTGGCAAGCTATGCTTAAGGAGGGCGAGATAATCTGCCCATTTGTCATCCAGGAGAAGAGAGGCAAAGGCCTTGAGATCCCTAGAGATCTCCTTCAGGAACATTCCAATATAGAGTATAAAGGAGTTAATCCTAGCTGAGAGCACTGATGTTTGGAAACATCGATGCCCAAAGGCTTCGAGGGTTCTCAAATTCCTACCCGGAGGTTAGAGGAGTGAGTCTTTGAGCTTTTGATTTGGCGCCTAGCCGATTCCACCATCATGGAGTGGTGGGGAAGCTGTGGCTTTTGGAAGCTGGGACACTCCGGTACACAATACATGGTGAGACCATGAGAGGTGTCTCCCACATACGGAGAATAAGATCATGAAGGATGTCGTGCACAGGTAAGGTGGCTGTTTCCTTAGGTGCTATTGGGTATTGGAGGATCTCTAATTCCTCCGCCTTTGGCTCCTTCTCAGATGTCACTGTGATAGAGACACCTTTGGCTAGATCTCAAATGAATTCCTGGAAGGACATATTCGCCAGTGTCAACATGCGCTGCTGTTGAGGCGGGGAAGATCCCGAAGGAAGGTCCCAGGGCCCCAGGGGAATATGAAACGGAGAACTTGAAGTATCGACAGGTAAGATGCATGCCCAAAGGGCAACGCTAGTAGAATCTCGATGCTTCAAAGGAGATCTACCCTTTGAGGACCGGCCGGTCTTAGGAGACCTGGGTTTAGTTACCTGAGATCCATGGGAGGAAGATGAAGCCCTGGAAGACGTCGATGCAACGGACATCGCATCTGCAGCAAAGAGGGTGCCGAGTTTTGCAGCTCTGTTCTGCAGGCTTCTCTTGGTCATCTTTCTACAGAGGAGACACTCCGATGGTAAATGGTCAGGGCCTAAACATTTGAGACACCAGTCATGGGTGTCTGTAGCAGAAATGGTACCGCTACACTTTGAGCATTTTTTGAAACTACTAGATGGTTTCTCCATTTTAGAAGAAAAGAGGGCCTAGTGCCCAAAATGGCGCCTGGCACCAAGAGGGGACAGACCCTCCAAAAAGAATTTTTTCTTTTTTTTAGAAAAAGAAATAAGAAAATGAAGAAAGGACCAGTGGTACCGGTAAAGGCGTTGACGGTGAAGGCAGATGCGACCACAAAGAAAATTTTCTGCGGTGACAGGGTTTGCTGCCTGTTGGCTCCACGGAAAATGAAAAACTGAAAAGAGAGAGTTGGAAAGGAGGGAAGGCAGCGATGCAGGTGCAGTGGGATGCTCCAAAAATCTTTCCTATTCAACGCTGGGGAGCGTTCCTGCGCAGGCTCCGTCCGTGCCGATGATACCCATATGTGAAGACTACATTCCTGCTTGTTCCTGGAGATCTTGGTTTACATTGAACAGAAGAGTGCATACATAAAACCAACAACTACTGTATGAATTCAGCAAACAGTAGAGAACATGTGGTACGTTAGGTCATAGTTGTAACATTATAAAATGCATGAGCAAAATATACAGAGAGTATTTTAAGTTTAAAAAAATGTAATAAGAGCAACAAACATGACCTAATGACATTGCAGGCCACAGGAGGAGCCAGGCTGTTACCACGGGCTACTACTCACCAATGATCAGAGTCAATGCAATGAGTTGGTGGTGGCAGAAGTACTATCTTAGAGTGGATAGCCAAGTCCAAGCAAGCTGTAGCAGGTCAGCAAACATTAGTTTAGTTCTGACGTTCCACCCATGTTTTAGGCCAAGAAGCAAGCTGCAAAGAAAAGAGATGGTGACAGCATAAGGACTAGAATCACGCACTGGAGAGGAATACATGTTAATACAGGAGAAAGAAAGGCAGCGTGTAGGGGAACTGAGTAACAGCTTTATTCCCTTGATTAAGGGTGCCCTCATCAAATAAGACCTGAAGGGGATTATGGAGAAAATAAATGGGCATGAAAGGTAAATCAAGGAGGAAATAATAGAGGCAAAATGAAAGCTCTCTCAACTTGCTTAAGGGATGACCACAAGAAGATGTAGGCTATGATTAATCAATTAAACTAGCAATTTGGTTGATTTGGCTGGCTGCAAGTACAATGATAAATGCTGCAAGTATTACATAACTGGCATTCATTATACTTTAAAATGATCAAACGTTCCTCTCTATAAATGATATAACTGCAAAATATTAACTGAAGGCGCTATAAAGATCTTTCAATATCAAAATACCTTTTTGTTGGACCCTTTTATTTAACCCAAACGCATAATTAGTCAGGTTTAAAGAACCATCCTTTTTAATATGCAAATTTTTTTATGGATAGAATCCCTATTCTTGTGCTAATCCATAAAGACTTTCTATTTAAAAAGTTGCTGGATGAATCATACTTAAGTCTGTAATTCAGTCACTATAAGGTGGCATTGTCATAGTATACTCACGTTTGTAATATTTTTATTTTTATTTATTTAACAGTATTTATATATCACCTTTTCCTTAAATCAAGGTAGTTTACATTAAACTCAATTTTTACCTTGAGAAACAAGGTTGCTTGCATTAAACTCCATCATTGAGCTCAACTATTTACATTGTAACAGGTGTTTTAAAAACTTTATAACTTGGAGACATCATTGTGTCATAACAGTGTTTCCATAACTTATTTACATGAGAAAATTATTTACAGTTTGTGGTCATATTGTAAAATCATATACATCTTTCGGTAGTCATTGTCCAGGTCTGGTGTGACAATGTTTCAGATGGCCTTTGTATCCTGCATCAGAAAATCACATCCAGCAGTTTCACACTTACCAAAGAGAATCCAAGAGATCCCTCTTTCACCCCCCCCCCCCCAAAAAAAAACGATCACACTTAACAAGATAACCCTCACAGTCTAAAAGAAAGTCAACTACCTCTGAGTCACCCTGGGATCAGCAATTGGACATGCAGGCTCACAATGAATATTATATCTACTGCCTATTATAAGATAAAGACCCTACACAACCTTTGCCCACTCCTCGACCACAGCCATTTCCGGACAGTACGCCAAGCTATAATTACCCCGCAACTGGACTACTGCAGTTCCATCCTTCAAGGCCTCCCAAACATGCCCTCCATCCTCTCCAGCTGTTTCAGAACACCGTAGGAAGACTTATACCAGGGACACCAAGACACAAACACATCACCCCAGTGCTCAAAACTCTTCACTGGCTCCCTATACAACTATGAATGAAATTCAAAGTCATCATGCTCACCTACAAACCCACCCACAACCAAGCTCCAGGCTGCCTTAGTGACCTCATTCCAAAACCAACTAGTACAAGATCAAGAAGACAGCACAACCAGAACCTGCTCAACATTCCACTGCTCAAGACAACTAGCACCCAAGCAACCTACCTGACATCCTTCTCTATGTACGGTACCACACTAACTCACTCCCAACCATACTAAGAGACACCAATAACTGCACAGATTTTTGTAAAAAATTAAAGACCTTCTTATTCCAAGAATACTTCGGCCCCAACATGTAACATTAAATGCTTCCCCAGCACCCCCCTCCCATTATGCTTCTAGGTTCTGGATAACCCGTGTACTTAGCCCTATGTAAATACCATCCCCCTGTACATAGACCTACCATACCACTCAAAATATGTTCACCCCCTATCCCCTAATTCTTGTACTACATTCTATACTCACTGTTCCATGTGTAACAAGCTTACTATTCTATGTAAACTACCTTGATAATCTGAAAGGCTGCTTACAAGAAATGTTAAATAAATACATACTTGCTGCACTGAGAGACATGAAAAACGCTGAGGCAACTGCCAGCTCATATCTTTTGGTTCTGCTCCCAAATTTAAATATCCTTGCAGCATCAAATATTTCCAATTCATCTATCCATGGTTACCAATAGCGGGGAAACAGTTTGAAGAAAATTATGAACTGTAGTGGATTTAAGTCTTTATCTATATCCCCTCTGCACTAATGTTCAGGATATCCATTCTAAAATTCTCTATTGTAATGGACTGGATATCAATTTGTGGGTTCGTTTTCTGGACGATATTTTCTTTATTTGGAAAGAATCAGAAGATAAGCAGGAAGAATTTCTTCTGTGGCTAAATGATTGGAAATGCAATATTCAATTTAAAATGGAAAAAAAAACAGACCAAAATTGATTTCCTAGATATTTCTATTAAAATGAAGGTGACATTTTAACTTACCAGATAATGTCCTTTCCTTGAGTCCTGCTAGGTCAATCTAGACAAGTGGGTTATGTTCCCCTACCAGCAAAATGGTGGAGACAGATAGCCAATGAAATGCCCAGGTTTCAATGATATCACTCCCATGCCTCTATCAGCCTGAGCCACTAGAGGGCACCTCAGTATTCATCCAAAGCATACGGGAAAGCATGGCGACCCTCACACAACCTCAACATGGGCAACAATGATGAATTAAACAGTAGAGAACTATGTACAGCAGAGACTGAACAGCAGACCATCAGTAGTATGTGGGCCTGCAGATATAAATCAGAGTAGATGATTAGTAGTAGTAGTACACTGCAACATAACAGACCATACACAGTTTCAGGGGTGGATCTTGGACTGGTCTAGCAGGTCTCAAGGAAAGGACATTATCTGTTAAGTAAAATGTCACCTTCCATATCATCCTGCTAGACCAGTCTGGACAAGTGGGACATGCCAAAGCTACACCTCTACTGGGTGGAAAGACAACACAACAGCTCAGAAACCTTGAGCCAAAGGCCATGTCTACCCGAGCATGGACATCAAGCAGTAACGCTTCACAAAAAATGGAAAGTGATAGAGATTTGATTATTGATACTGCAAAGGTAGCCATGAAGGGTGAAGTGATCATATTGGGTGACTTTAATCTATCTGATGTGGATTGGAGTATTCCTTCTGCAAATCTGGAAAGTAGTAAAAAAAAATTGTGGATTCCTTCCAAGATGCATTGCTAAGACAAATGGTGAAGGAACCAACCAGGGAAAAGTTTGATGCTGGATTTAATACTCACAGAGATAATGTATCGAACGTCCAGGTGGGTGCCCATGTGAACAGCAGCGATCACCACATGGTGTGGTTTGAGATAAAAACCAAGGCAGAATCCAATTACAGCAAGCTCAAAGTCCTAGACTTCAAAAACACTGACTTCAGTAAAATGGCCAAGTACCTGAAGGAGGATTTGGCAGGGTGGGAGGAAGTAATAGAAGTGGAATTGCAGTGGGATAAAGGAGGCAACAAAAAAGGGCAAGAGATACATATATAAGGAAAGTAAATAAAAACAAGAGGAAAAGGAAATCTATTTGGTTCTCCAAAGAAATAGCTTTCACAAAATTCCGAAGTTTGCAAACAGAAGAACACAGAACAGAATAACGCTAAGAGACAAAAAGAGAAATACGGATAGCAAAATCAAAGGCAGAAAATAAGGTGGCTAAAGATCTAAAGCGTTGAGACAAAACTTTTTTCAGGTATGTTCAGGAGAAGAGGAAGATCAAAGGTGGAATCGCAAGACTCAAAAGTGCCAAGAATGGAATCGTAGAAAGTGACATTGGAAAAGCAAAAATGCTAAACCAATACTTCTGTTTTCACTAAAGAAAATCCTGTAGAAGGACCAGCTGTAATTGAAAAATATACAAACAGAAATTGAGTAGTAACTTTTTCCAGGAACAAGCAGGAATTCAGTCCTCACATATAGGACTCCCTAGCTACAGGCAACTTGTAGAAAAGACACAGTCAAGCCATGAGTAGCAGCCGGTGAGTCCGAAGGACAGACTTTGAAAGGACCCCAGTGTCCAGGGAGAACCATAACTCCGGTAGCCTGAACACAGAAAGGTCGGAGTTGCCTAAACCCCGAAAAGATTACAGAGTACGGCCTGGCCGAAGGTGCTGTCCCATCGTGACACCCTCTCCAGGCAGTAGTGAACTGCAAAAGTGTGGACTGAAGGCCAGGTGGCGGCCCGGCAGATGTCCATCATCGGAACAGAGTGCAAGTTTCCAACCGAAGTCGCCATAACCTGATGCTGTCAGTCGTGACTCAGTGCTCCAGCAGGAGCTCAGCCCATTCGTACGTGAGGGCAATGCAGTCCACAAACCCAGGTGGACAGGGTCGCTTGGTCACTGCCTCCTCCAGCTGGTTGGGGTCATAGGAGACGAAATGCTGGGAGGCTTTGTAGTGGTCCTGGGTACACTTCAGGTAGAAGGACAGGGCCCTCAAGTCCAGAGTATGGCACGTAGCCTCTGCATTGCTGGCGTGAGGCCATGGGAAGAAGGTGGGCAGCATCACCTCCTGATTGAGATGGAAGGAGGCGACCACCCTTGGCAGAAATTTGGGGTGTATGCGAAGCACGGCCCTGTTCTTACAGAACTTTGTATATGGTGTCTCTGCCACCAGCGCCTGGAGCTCCTGACCCTGCAGGCAGAGATGAGTGACACCAGGTAGGCGACCTTCCAGGAGAGATACTGCAGTGGCTAGGGGCTCAAACAGCAATCAGGTGAGCCACATCAGTACTACATTAAGGTCCCATTCCGCCAGGGTCGGGCAGATTGGGGGCTTGGAGAGCAGTAGATTCCGCAGGAAGTGGGTGACAAGAGGCTGAGCCGAGAGAGGCTTGCCCTCAATAGGGTAGTGGTGTGCTGAAATTGCACAAAGGTGCACCCTAATGGAGTTGAATTTCAGGCCAGCATGGGAGAAGTGCAGCAGGTATTGCAGGACTAGCTGCACCATGCAGAAGAAGGGATCTGCCTGTTTCTCTGAACACCACAGAGAATCTCTGCCACTTGAAGGTGTAAGCACATCCTGTGGAAGACTTGTGGGAGACCAGCAGGACCTCCTCCACCTCCTCTGAGGGGCTAAAGGGAGCTAAGGCTACCCATTCAGCAGCCGCATTAAAATGCCAGATACACCAAGTTTGGGTGAAGGAGGGAGGGTTCCTGAGTCAGCAGCCCGGGGAGTTCGAGAGGGACTATGGGTTCTGTCACTAGGCAGATCAGCAGTGGGAACCATGGCTGCCTGGGCCACTGGGGGTCTTCCAAAATTAGCAATGTCCTGTCCCAAAGGACCTTGAATAGGGTCTTGGCGACCAGCGGCATGCGTGGGAAGGCATACAGAAGACCTCCTGACCACGAAATGAGAAAAACGTCTGCAGCTACCCAGGATGGGTGAGTTTGGCGGGAGCAGAAGCAGGTCAGCTGGGCATTGGCTGGGCTGGCGAAGAGGTCCATCTGGGGTTCCCCCAGAGCCAGAATAGCCTGTGTGCTACTCTGGGGTTTAGTTGCCATTCATGCTGTTGCAGGACTCTGCTTAGCCTGTCTGTGAGGACACTGTGTTGGCCCAGCAGGTAGACCGCTCTCAGGAGCGACCCCTGGCTGACTGCGTACAAGCAGAGTACTACTGCCTCCTGCGCAGAGAGCATAGGAGCCCGTGCCTCCCTGTTTGTTCACGTAGTACATCACGACTTGGTTGTCTGTCTGGATGAGCACTGGCCGGTGCTGGAGACAGTGGAAGAAGGCCTTGAGCGCTAGGAACATGGCCCTGAGCTCCAAGAAGTTGATCTGTTGTTGGGCTTCAGTCCAGGACCAGGTGCCCTGCGTGCGGAGGTTCCTGCAGTGGGCTCCTCAACCCCGCAATGAGGTGTCCATGGTGAGGACCTACTGAGGAATGGGGGATTTGAAAAGCATGCCTGCCCTCAGGTGTTGCGTGGTCTGCCAACAGCAGAGCGACTCCACCAGAGGGTGGGTCACATAGATCTTGTCCCAGAAGCAGTAGGTGGCCTGCATCCACCGAGACCAGAGGCACCACTGAGCCACCCTCATGTGAAGGCAGGCATTCAGTGGAACATGTACCGTCAAGGTCATGTGGCTGAGCAGGCGGAGCATGCCACGTGCCAGCACGGAACGTCTGCCTGGACTTTTGCTGTCAGGGCCATGAGCCGTCCAGTCCTGTCACCAGGAGGGTATCCAGGTGTGACCCAATGAACTCCAAACTCTGTGTTGGGGTGAGGTGGGACGGGATGGTTTATTATGAACCCTAGGTATTGCAAGACACCGATGGTGCGGCTTGTGGCCCTTTGCACTTTGGTGGCTGTGTCCCCTTTGATGAGCCAGTTGTCTAGGTAGGGAAGACAAAGGCTCCTTGGAGGTGTAGATAGGCCGACATGACTGCCAGGCACTTTGTGAAGACTCTGGGTGCAGAGGCGAGCCCGAAGGGTAGTACCCTGTATTGGTACTGCTCACCCCCGACTATGAACCTGAGGTACTATCTGTGCCTGGGGTGGATGATGTGGGTATAAGCATCTTTTAGATCTAAGGAGAATAGCCAGTCTCCCTACTAGAGGTATAGCAGCAAGGTTCCAAGTGAGAGTATCTTGAATTTCTCCCATATAGAGTAGTTACTCACCTGTAACAGGTGTTCTCCAGGAGCAGCAGGAATCAGTCCTCACATATGGGTGATGTCGGCACCGACGGAGCCCTCGCAGAGCAATTTCCCCAGCTTTCAAAGAAAGCCTTTGGGAATTGCAGCGAGCATGCGCGGTCCCCTTCCCGCCCAAGGGTGCCATCTTGCTCAGTCAGATGACATAGCTAAAAGACAGCAAAACAATTTGCAAAAATGAAATGATAGGACTGCAACTCCAAGGGGAGGAGGGAGGGTTGTGAGGACTGATTCCTGCTGCTCCTGGAGAACACCTGTTACAGGTGAGTAACTACTCTTTCTCCAGGACCAAGCAGGAAGTCAGTCCTCACATATGGGACTCCCAAGCTTAAGGCTACTGGAGACCTCAAGCACAAAATGAGCTCCCTCTAGCTCAGCAGAACAGAAGGAAGGAATCTTCTCTGAAAACGCCCCCGACTGGTAGCCCAACACCAGGGCCGGAGGGTAGGAGTTGCCTAGACCTCAAAGAGATTATGGAGGACTGCCTGACCGAAAGCACTGTCCCTGCGGGACTCCCTCTCCAGGCAGTAATGCGCCGCAAGTCTGGCTTGAAGACCAAGTAGCGGCCCGGCAGATGTCTGCCAACGGAACAGAGCGGAGGTGTGCCACTGACGCAGCCTTTGCCCTAACACGATGAGCCGTGACTCGACCCTCCAACGAGAGGCCGGCTGCCCCATAAGCCCAGGCGATACAGTCAGCTACCCAGATGGACAAGGTACGCTTGGAGACAGGGAGCCCCAAGTTATTGGGGTCAAAAGAAACGAAGAGCTGAACAGCCCTCCTATGCTCCCGTGTACGGTCAAGGTAGAAGGATAAGGCCCTTCTACAGTCCACGATATGCAAGACCATTTCAGCCCGGCTGGAGTGCGGCCTGGGAAAAAAGGTTGGAAGTACCACCTCCTGGTTGAGATGAAAAGGAGAAACCACTTTTGGAAGAAACTTAGGGCGAGTCCATAAGACCACCCTATTCCTGTAGAACCTAGTGTAAGGAGGATCAGACACTAGGGCCTGCAGTTCACTAACACGCCTAGCAGAGGTAAGGGCTACCAAGAACAAGGTTTTCCAAGAAAGAAAACGAAGAGGGCAGGTAGCCATAGGTTCAAAGGGCGGACAGGTAATCCGCTGCAAGACCACATTCAGATCCCATTCAGGGGCTGGTGGACGCAAAGGAGGCTAAAGCAGAAGGAGGCCTCGAAGAAAACGAGCCACCAAAGGGTGGTTGGACAGAGGCCTGCCATCTACCGGTGCGTGATGTGCAGAGAGAGCACCGAGGTGGACTCTGACAGAATTGGACTTAAGGCCCAGATTGGAGAGGTAAAGCAAATATTGCAAGACCACCGCCACCAAGCAGGAGAAGGGATTCTCAGACTGCTGAGCACACCACACGGAGAAGCGACGCCACTTAAGAGCGTAGGACTTCCAGGTGGAGGGCCGCCTGGAGGCCAAGACAACCTCTTCCACCTCCCGAGGCAGTAGGAGGGGAGCAAGGACTACCCTTTCAGCAGCCAGGCCATCAGATGAAGGGACCGGAGGTTGGGGTGTAGGAGAGACCCATGGTCTTATGTCAGAAGATCGGGTTGAAACCCCAGAGGAAGAGGAGTGTCCACCGCCAGCTGCATTAGAAGCGGGAACCAAGGTTGCCTCGGCCACCGGAGAGCCACTAGGATCATCAAGGCTTTGTCTCTGAGAACCTTGAAGAGCGTTCGAGACACCAGCGGCATGGGAGGAAAGGCATACAAGAGGCCTGTGGACCATGGAATCAGAAAAGCATCCGACGCTACTCTGAGAGGATGCGGTTGTCGAGAGCAGAATCTGGGTAGTTGCCGGTTCAGAGGACTGGCAAACAGATCCAAGGTGGGGAGTCCCCACTTGAGAAAGATCTGCTGAACCACTAATGGATCCAATCTCCACTCGTGTGGTTGGAGGATCCTGCTTAGTTTGTCTGCCAGGTAATTTTCTTGACCTGGGAGATAGACCGCTTTGAGGAGTATGCCATGGCCGACTGCCCAAGAGCACAGCCGGCGTGCCTCCTGACAGAGAAGGAAGGAGCCTGTGCCTCCCTGTTTGTTCACGTAGAACATTGCTACTTGATTGTCCGTCTGGACCAGTACAGACTGGTGAGAAGTGAGGTGGGAGAAGGCTCTCAGAGCTAGGCGGATGGCTCTGAGCTCCAGGAAGTTTATCTGCTGCGCAGACTCCCAAGGAGTCCAGAGGCCTTGAGTACATGTCCCTTGGCAATGTGCTCCCCATCCCAGGAGAGAAGCATCGGTTGTTAGTACCTGAGAAGGAGGAGGAGATTGAAAATCCACTCCCAGTACTAGGTTTGGCAGATAAAGCCACCACCGCAGAGACGAGACCAGCAGGTCCGAGACTTGTACTGAGTCCGTCAGGCTCCCCGTGGCCTGATGCCATTGAGTACGAAGGCACCACTGGGCAGGTCGCATGTTCAGGCGGGCATTGGGGGTCACATGGACCGTGGAAGCCATATGGCCGAGCAGTCTCAGAAATTGCCTGGCAGAGACCAGGGAATTGCTTTGAAAGTGGCTGGCGAGATTCATGAGCCTGTGGGCCCTGTCCAGAGGCAGGAAGGCCCGCGCCTGAAGTGTGCTTAACCTTGCGCCAATGAATTCGAGATCTTGAGAGGGGAGCAAAGTGGACTTTGCGAAGTTTATGACAAAGCCCAAGTGCTGGAGCAGAGACACAGTGCGATGAGTGGCTTGAGTGGCCTCTTGGGAAGACTGGGCCCGGATGAGCCAGTCGTCCAGGTATGGAAACACAAAAAGGCCTTGAAGTCTGAGATAGGCCGCCACCACTGCCAGGCATTTGGTGAAAACCCGTGGGGCAGAGGATAGGCCAAAGGGCAGGACTCTGTACTGGTAATGATTTCCTCCCACAACAAATCTGAGATATTGTCTGTGGTCTGGATGAATAAGGATGTGAGTATAGGCATCCTTTAGATCTAAGGAGCATAGCCAGTCTCCCCGCTGGAGGTAGGGCAGCAGGATTCCAAGAGAAAGTATCTTGAACTTTTCCCTTGCCAGGAACTTGAGGTTTCGCAAGTCCAGGATGGGTCTGAGGCCTCCTGTTCTTTTTGGTATCAGAAATGGAATAAAAGCCGTGACCTCTCAGGTGGTGGGGCACCGGTTCCACAGCCTGTTCCTGAAGAAGACTTGCCAACTCCTGAAGGAGTAAGTCCCTGTGCAGAGGGAGTCTTGGAGGCTCCCCTGGAAAGTAGGAGGGAGGTACCTGGTGAAAGTGTAGAAGATAGCCCTTCTGAACTATATGAAGTACCCAGGTATCTGATGTGATGGCTGACCACCTGTGGGCAAAGTGGACCAGCCGGCCTCCTGTGCTTAGGGAAACCAGCTGAGGGGAAGAGGCTATGCTGATGGAGTCAAAAACCCCCACCCTGCTGAGCAGGGGCCGGTGTAGTGGGCTTGGGGGCTTGCTGCCTACGGGACCCATTACCCCGTCCCTTGGCCTGCTGACCCTTTTGGGGAGCTGCTGAGGCCTGATTCTGAGGGTAGTATTTATAGGCAGCCACCTTCCTCGGGTAAAAGGGCTTTTTTCCCGAGCCCTTCTTCTTCTGAGAAGGGGCAGAGGTTTTTCTGGACAGCCTAGTTCTGGTCAGAGTCTCGGTCTCGATTTGTGCAGCCTTTTCAGCCATGGGTTTGCCAAAGAGGTTTTCACCTCTGCAGGGGACATCGACCAACTTGTCCTGGACCCATGGCTCGAGGTCGGATGACTGAAGCCAAGCCTGTCGGCGGGCACCGATGCCGGCTCCAGCTACTCGAGCCGATGCTTCAAAGCCATCGTAGGCTGCCCGAGAGATAAACTTCGAGCACTCTCGAATCCCAGTGGACAAGGCTTGGAACCTCTGCAAAGGTTCCTCGGAGAGACCAGCCGAGAACCCGGCAATTTCCTTTGCCAGATCTCGGAGATACATGCCCATATACCCCACCTAATGCCGGACTTCATTTCTCATCCACTCAAGTTAGTCTACTCCCAATACTTTATTTATGATCACAAATAACTATTATAGTCTCTTACTAACCATGTAAATCTACCCTTCTGGTTCCTTGTAACATAGTTTTATGACTCCTTGTAACATAGTTTTATACTTCCTTTTATGTTAATAACCCTCACATTGTTTTCCATTTAACCTAGTTATTATGTAACCTAGTTTATGTTCACCTAATATTTAATGTAATTCAATATTGCACTGTTCTGCTATATTGTTGTTTAAGTTCCTTGTTTTTGCTCAACTAATGTTTAATGTAATTCAATATTGCAATGTTCTGCTATATTGTTGTTTAAGTTCCTTGTAAACCGCCCCTGATCTCTGGAAGGGGCGGTATAAAAAAGCACTGAAATAAATAAATAAATAAATATAGAGCTGGTAGGTCTGGACTCGACAAGCAAGCATAGAGCCCTGGAAACACTTTCTACCGAGGGCATCCAGGCTCCGGGCCTCCCTGCCGGGAGGCACCAAGGACTGCATTTTTTGACTCTTGAGTCTATGCATGGCCGATTCCACCACCATGGAATGGTGCGGTAGTTGTGCCTTTTGGAAGCCGGGGCTCTTGCGGACGCGATAAATGGAATCGACCTGCTTGCTTAACACCGGCGCCGACGCCGGGTTCTCCCACATGCGGAAGAGAAGTCGTTCCAGCATCGGAGGAACCGGTACAGTAAAGGCCTCCTTCGGGGGAGAATCATACTGGAGGGCATCGAGCTCCTCGGCTCGAGGCTCCTCCTCGGGATCCACGGGGAATGCCAAGGCCTTGGCCATATCCCGCATGAAATCCGAGAACCGGGTGTCCTCCGGGGGGGACCGTCTCCGAGGTTCGGACTCTGGCGAGTCCGAGGGGACACACCGAGTCCGAAAACTACCAGGGGACTCTTCGTCCTCCGATTCCCAGTCGGACTGCGCGGAGGAGGATTCGAGTGGCTCCGGTCGGGCGGGCACCGATGCCCTCTGCTCCGACGCCGAAGGAGTCAGCGTCGACGACCTCGGTCCCGAACGGGAGGCCGAGGGAGACCGCAACCGAGGATCGACTCGAGCTCGGATGGACTCGAGGATCAGCTCGGTCTCCGGGGTCGACTTGGACGTCGACGTCCCGGTGGCCGGGGCAGACGCATTGGCAAGGCCAGCGATCAATGCCCGCTGCTGGTCCATGAAGGCAGCTAAACTGCTCTCCAAGGCCGTCAACCTGAGTTCAAGCTCAGGAGACCCAGCAGCCCCTGACTCGGGCCCCGACGGCGTCGGGCCCGACGTCAGCTCCTTCGGAGGCGAGTCCACGAGGACCACAGTACTCACGTGTCCAGGCGACTCCATCTCAAGATGAGGATGTTTCGAAGGCTTCTCCGACTCCGAGGACCCGGGATGGCTGTCGGGGCTATTCGACCTGGCCCTCGAGGAACCAGGAGCGTCCGCCGCCGCCGCCGCCGCCGCCCTCGCGGGTTTTTTCTTCCTATTATGTTCCCGGGTAGGAGACCCCCGCTCAGAGGAACTCCGACGATGCTCAGGACCGGAGTCCCGGGACGTCGAAGCCTCTGACGAGGTCCGGGCCCGGCCGGACGCGGAGTCAGAGAAGATTCGTTCTCGCTGATGCTGACGACTCAACGCTTTTGAGGACATTTTGCCACACGGACCACAGATCATCGGGTCATGATCGGGTCCGAGGCAGCGGAGGCAGCAGTCGTGTGTGTCGGTAAGAGACATGAGTTTCTTACAGCGATCACACTTCTTAAACCCGCTGGCAGCCATCGAGGGAAAAAGGGCCCCTGCGAGGTCAAAAGACAGGGCTGCCAGTGAAAAGGAAAAAAATGGCGCGAACGCTTGTCACGAAGGACAAAAAACCGAAAAATAAAGAAACGGACCCGATACCGGCGTAGCGGGTCCAGGCGGGAAAAAGAATCCGGCATCGAACCGAAAAAGAATAAATAATAAGAAAGAAAATCAACTTTTTCAGCGGTGAATACAAACAGCGTCTGTAGGGCTCCGCGGAAAAAAGAAGACTGAGCAAGATGGCACCCTTGGGCGGGAAGGGGACCGCGCATGCGCGCTGCAATTCCCAAAGGCTTTCTTTGAAAGCTGGGGAAATTGCTCCGCAAGGGCTCCGTCGGCGCCGACGTCACCCATATGTGAGGACTGACTTCCTGCTTGGTCCTGGAGAACAGGAACTTGTTTAGGTCTCTGAGGTCTAGAATGGGCCTTAGACCTCCTGTCCTTTTGGGGATGAGGAAGTACCTTGAGTACAACCCGCTGCCCTGTTGATGGGGCACTAGTTCCACATCCATGTCTTTAAGACCTGTGAGTTCCTGCAGTAACAGGGCCTGATGCAGGGGAGTCCTTGGGGGCTCTCCTGGGAAGAATGGAGGGGGCGTCTGGTCCAGGTGGAGGAGGTAGCCCTCTCTGATAACCTGCCCAGGTGTCTGATGATGGAAGACCACCAGTGGACAAAGTGAGCCAGACATCCCCCCATGGGCTGCTGATCTCCTGGAGGGGGAGAGAGCCTATGCCAAGTCAAAGGCTTGGCCCAGGCTGGGGCTGGGCTGGTTCTGCTTGCAAGGTCATTGTCCAGGTCCTCGAGGACCCTGCTGAGGGGTCTGTGGAGCCTGATATTGCTGGTAGCTATGGAATCCCAGGCCCTTTCTGGAGAAGAGTAGTTTCTTCCTGGTGGTTTTACAGTTGGGGCCCAAGAAAGTTTTCTTCGAGAGCAGGGTCCTTGTTACATACTCTGCCTTGAGTTCTGCAGCTTTGTCTGCCATGGCCTTGCCAAATTCTCTCTCACGCAGGGGACATCCAAGAGCTTTTCCTGGACCCATTGCTCGAAGTTGGAGGATTGGAGCCAAGCCATCTCCTGGCACCTATACAGGTGCCAGCGACCTGGGCCATGGCCTTGAAGCCATCATAGGTGGCCCGGATGATAAACTTTGAGCAGTCCACAGCAGTTTTGGCCAGTGTCTGGAACCTCTGAAGGTGTTCCCCAGAGAGGCTGGTGGAGCAACCCTTTAATTCCTTGATGGTGTCCCGGAGGAACATATCCATGTAGAGGAGGTATGCCTGGATCCGGCAGCCCAGCATGGAGCCCTGGGAGCATGTTTTGCCGAGGGCATCGAGGCTCCAGGCCTCCCTGCCAGAGGGCATCGAGGAATGTGTCTTTTGTCTTTGAACCCAATACATGGCTGACTCGACCACCATGGTGTTGTGTGGTAATTGGCTCCTGCGGAAGCCAGATTCAGATGGACCTTATACATAAGGTCGAGCCAGCAACTGTCTGTGAATACCGTAACCGGTGTCTCCCACATACGTAAGAGCAGCCTCTGAAGGATTGTTGGGACTGGCATCAATAGGGACTCCTTTGTGAGGGTTGAATTGGAGGATCTCAAGATCCTCTGACCGAGGGTGGTCTGCCAACTCGGTACTTAAGGCTAAAGCTCAGGCCATGTCCTGCACAAAGTCAAAGAAGGCTTTGTCTTCAGGCCGGTACTCATGCCGGCCCCCTGGAGAGGACGGGTCCGAAGGAAGGTCTCAATGCCTCCGGGTGTCTGGGGAAGCGTCATCCTTGGATTCTCAGAGTTGTCAGAGGTGGAAGATCGGGGTCCCGAGGAACAGGACCACGAATGTGACATCTGTTGGTGATTGGCTTGGGCAAGGGAGGTCCAAGGGATCAACTTGACAGTGAGGAAAGTACTCGAGGTCGATATCCCAGTGTTTTTGGCAGATGAACCAGGGGAGCCGGATAGTGCTGCCTGCAGAATGGCCAAGGCGACAGAAAAGCTGCGCGCAAGGGTCTCCATCCTGGTCTCCAGCCCGGATGGGGTCACAGCAATTGATGTGGACACTGAGGGTATCTGGTCCAGCACCGGTGGAGGAGGAGTCCCTGGTGGGGATAGCCGGGGGGCCTGGGGCCGATTGCCGAGGTCCATCGAGTCCTTCTGGGGAGGTTTTGGTGGCTGCCCCTGCTGCTCTGAAACCTTGGGAAGCTCAGGGATCTGGCGTGGGACTTACACACCTTCCCCAAATCTCATGAGGAGTCCCGCGAAGCTTTCTTCTTCTTCTTCGGGATCTGGATCGGGGACATCTAGTCCGAGAACTCACAGCCTGGCTGGTGGCCGCGGAGTCACTATGCAATCCCGGGGTCTCAGAATGGGCCCTGGAAGGTGTCTCCAAGGCAGAGTCTGACCTGAACATCTGGTGGTACTTCTGCCTGCTTTTGACTGTCTTTGGGGTCAGCCTCTTGCAAGACCCGCAAGTCTTCAGGTCATAGCCAGGACAAAGACAACTGAGGCAGCAGTAGTGTGTGTCAGTGATAGAAAAATTACTGGAACACTGATCACATTTTTTAAAGCCGCTGGCCATTGGGGAAAAAGAGCCCTGGTGAGGTTGAAGACCCAAGGAACTGCCAGCAGAAAAACGGCATGAATTGCACTAAAAGGAAAAATTCACGGTGCCAAAGCAGGCAAACTCAGGAGCAGGAAAGGGATTAGCCATGGCAGGAGAGAAAAAGGATTACTCAGAAAAAAATCTACTTTTTCAGGGGGATCAGAGCTTGCTTTGAATGGAAAGTTAGAAGAAAGAAACTATGAACGCTAACAGCAGAGCTTTACCCAACACCACAAAAAATGTCCCTTTTGCAATACAGTACCAGAAAATAAATTAGCTATTAAAAATAAAGACTAAAAGCCCTTTAAGAACTCTCAGGCAGAAAGCTTGTATTTAAAAGCCACACAGTACTACCTTGCTTGCAATAGAGACCCATAGTGCTCTTAAGGCTAATCCGACTTCCACGAGAGTGGAGGTCCACTTTGTGACCACTGTGACTTCTGCTTCCACCTTGGGTAGGCCGACCATATGTCATACTCCTCTCAGGGAGAGCTCACTTCCCTTTACACACCTTTAATCCCCCTAGGTGGGAAATCGGTAAGGACCCATTGTGACAGGAACAAGCACTTGATTATTTCCAGAAACAGGAAGACTGCCATGAATATCTGCATCACCTGTAGAAGCAGGGAACCTTCAGCCCCTGCTCCATCACTGGAGCGTCAGCTATATACCAGATTGAGGAAACCAGAGAAATGAATGCCGCCGGATCTCCCTTCCAGGACAGGCGGATAAAGCACAGTTACTTACCTGTAACAGGTGATCTCTGGGAACAGCAGGAATAAGTCTTCACATATGGGTACGTCGGTACCGACAGAGCCTGCACGGGAATGCTCCCCAGCATCCAATCAGAAAGCTTTTGGGAGCATCCCTCGCGCCTGTGCACTGACTTCCCGCCCTTTCCACTGTCTCTCCTCAGTTGAGTTTCATAGCTGAGACAAAGGGAGAGAACGAGGAAAGGAAGATAGATAGATAGATACAACTCCTAGGGGAGGTAGGTGGGTTGTGAAGACTTATTCCTGCTGTTCCCAGAGATCACCTGTTACAGGTAAGTAACTGTGCTATCTCCAGGAAAAAGCAGGAATGAGTCTTCACATATGGGGACTCCCAAGCTAGAGATGCCAGGGGGAGATCCCATAAAATGTATGTTTCGGGATCAGGAGTGCATTTCCCACACAGGAATCTCCGGCATCCCATGAGGGAATGGAGGGTAGGAGTTGAGAATAGAAGAGCTGTAAGGAAAACAGCAAACCCAAGGACTACAGGAGAGGAATCCATGGCATGTATGATAAGTACCATTAAAATTATTTAATGAACAGTTATAATATGGAGCTTACCTACTGGATTGTAGGAAGTAGAAAGCGTGATGGAGTCTACTGGATATGCAGTAGCGGAATCCTCAAGGTGACCTCACAGCAGTGAGGGTGAAGGTCCAAACATGGAATAGCAGGTGATCCAGGTGTCAACTGGGGTAGGAGTAGAACGGCAGGTCTTCAATGGAAAGCTTTATGGGAAAAAGCTAAAAACTCTTTTAGGTACAGTCATTAACATTGAGGACTAAAAGAAGAAGACTGACCGATTTGGACAACTAGCCCAGTCTTGGAGGGAAGAAGGGGTATGGAAAAACGTCCATATTCCCAAGGAGAACAATGTGTACTCAAAACAATGAAGATGTACACTGTCTTTCCTAGCTGATGAGAGATAGGAAAGATATTGAAGCTTGAATCTTCAAGGATAGGGAGACCTAGAGCAAAGCGGAAGCTGTTATCACCACAGTAGTGGTTGTGTGCATAACAGTCCCCACATACTAAGGAACAGTATCGAAAAGGGGGCTCACTGTCTGTAACTCTAAGAAAGGTACAAATTGCTATAGCATAGACAGTGAGGAGATAGTATGTAATACATATCGATCTATAAAAGTCTCCCAACAGATACATACACACATATACATACACACACACATATATATATATATATATATATACACACACACACACACATACACATATATATATATAGGGAGATATATATACCTATATATATATATATATGCATATCTAGATATGCAGAAATATGTATCAACATATATATATAGGTGGATATACACACACGTGGATACACACACACACACATATATATATATATAGACATATAGGGGCATAAATTATGCACACACAGCTTACAGACATATGTATGTAGAGGCATATATAGAGATATTTACATACATGACAATAAGTCTGAAGATACACTAAGCCCCATAAGAACATTCACATGGGGAATGTGAAGGGGAAAGATTCATCCAATAACAAGAGGGTGAAACCCACTTGACAGATATATAGAGAATCTATTTCCGTGGGCTAAGAGGATGCAGGAATGCAATCCAGTAAAATAACCAGGATGGTTGCGTGAAAAACAGAGGATAAGATCAGTCTGTAAAGAGCAAGGCGGAAGTCCTTTAGAACTCTGACATGGTAGATGGGTAGAAACGCATAGAGAAGATACCAGGAGGATCCACTGGAGGGACATAGGGGTATCATGCGTTACTAATAGCCCTAGATATTCACGCAGAAAAAGCTTATATTCTGAATTATAACAGGAGACAAGAGGGTGTGGAGAACCCTCACAGTCATGGGAATGATTTATAAGCTTTTTTTCTACTATAGAGGATAGCCCTCAGAGACAAATGCTCTGTAGCAAGGGCCCATAGTAGAAAGCTTCTCTGAAGATTGCAGAGAGCATTGTGCAGGAGAATTATGAGATAAAACTGACTGAAGTCAGGCATGTTGCCACATCCTAGGAGAAGGAGATGGCTAGAAAGAAGATAATGTGAGAAGCCTAAAGTGAGTAGGAATGTCCAAGATAGATGAGGATTAGCTTGGAATCACTACTGAGGCTGGACAAAAATTGTGGAAAAGTACCAGTGGTTCAAATACTGGAACTCCTGCATGCACAGAAGCTGAAAGATAGCATCTGTGCAAAACAGAGAGGAACAGACAAAGGGAGAGGAGATATTCCTGTCCGTGTCTGATGAGTTATCTTGAGAATGTACTCAAGAAAACTAAAAAGATCTACACTGGAATGAAAGGCTAGAGAAGCTTTTCAGTATGGTACCACTCAGTCAGGGAAAATCCTGGATGAGAGGGTAGAGAAAAAAGGTAATTGGAGGGCGACTTACCCATAAGGCGAGTCAGCTGAGGGAAAAAATGTTCATGTTGGGCCAGACACTATCATGAGATAGTTGTAACCTCCCTTCTTAATAGTAAGAAGAGGAGAATTCTGTAACCCATGGACAAGAATATCCTGACACCTTAAAGAAAAAACAGGGAACAAACTTCTGTTAAGAAGAAGTTAACTGTAGATTGTAACCCTCAGAACCTATGGTTGCTGGGTATGTCGAGACTGGCTAGAGTTTGGAAACTTCAGACTAGGACGAGGTGTCCCTTGTTTGGGCACCTCTGAATGATGGGCAGGAGAAGAGTGAAACCTTCTTTTCTTAGGGAAAGAAGGCTTGGTAGGACATTTCCTACCTCCTGGGGAAGGCGGCCTAGAATGGTCTCCAGAACCAGGGAAGTCAGTGGAGCAATGAGCAACCTGACGTAAAGCCTCCTTATTGAAGAGATTTTCTCCAGTACAAGGAGAATTACCCAGTGTATGTTGCGCCCATCTGCTCAAGTCTGAAGCTTGCAGCCAGGCTCTACGACGTGCTCCAATGGCAATAGCAGAGGATCTGCTAACAGACTCAAAAGAGTCTAGGGAAGCACGAGAAAGAAACCAAGAGATATTCCGGCTATGACTAAGAAGCAAGGAATAGTCAGCAGCCTTAGGCTCTGACAAAAAAGGAGTCAAAAGAGATAATTTCTTTGTGACCTCCTGGAGTGTTAGACTCATATAAAACATATAAGAAATAATTCTTGATGCCAGCATAGATGTTTGGAAGGTTTGACGTCCAAAGACATCAAGTGCTCTAGAAGCACGACCTGGCGGATAAGAAGAATGCTTCTTCTTGCTTTTTACCTTCCTCATTGCTGATTCCACTACAATGGAATGATGGGGAAGTTGATTCTTTTGAAACCCTGGAGGGGGCACCTGATACAGAACATTAGTTGAAGGTGAGGGAACCCTTAAAGGTGATTCCCATATTCTCAGAAGAAGATCCTGCAAAGAATGATGTAAAGGAAGCATTATATTTCCCTTTTCTGCAGGAGAGCCTTGGTTAAGATTACAGCCAGGGATGGGAATAGCAAGAAAGGTTGCCATGTCAAGGAGAAACTTCTGAAAAGAAGGATCTCCAATGGGAACCATCCATGGGAAGGCTAAGGTTGAAGATGCAGCCTGAGCACCAGAGGATGTACTGGTCTGGTGCAGAAAAAGAACCTTACTAGATGGATAATGATACTGGCAGTCACGATTTGAGGCAGTTAGTACTGCATCGTCTATGCCAGGTATAGATTCCAAACTAGGCATAGAAAGGATCGATGGCACCGATGTAACTGCAGGAATCGGCATCGATACCGATACCGGTAATGGCTTCGAGGCCGTCATCGGAGGCTGCTCAAGCGGTACCGAGGTAACCAGAGGGTCTTGGTGAGTATCCTCGGTACTGCGTATCCGGAAACGAAAAGGGTCGGTTCCAAGGCGCATCGGTACCCAGTCATCTAGACTAGATACTAGAAGGGAGCGAGTCTATCGATGCATATCTAGAGTGCACCGACGTCGGTGGTGGTACCGGCGATGCTGATACAGGGAAGTCACTCTGGGTCGTATCGATCGGTCCCGAAGGTACCGAGGACGCCAGATGACAATCCCTGGTGAAGAGTGGAACACTCGACACCGGTGCCAATGCCGGGGTATCGGTACCGCTCGAAGCGGATACCAGCCCCGAGCATGGCTTATATACAGGAAAGTCAATCTGGAACGTATCGATCGGTCCTGAAGGTACCGAGGACGCCAGATGACGATCCCTGGTGAAGAGTGGGACACTCGACACCGGTGCCGATGCTGGGGTATCGGTACCACTCGAAGCGGATACCACCCCCGAGCACGGCTCAGGTATGTTCTGTGAGGGGTGAGCCCCAGGAACAACCTGAAACCCCTGAAATGCTTTGGAGCCCGAAGACTCCCGCCGGGGTTTTAATGCCAATGGGGTCTTGAGGGCAAGGCCGTAGCCGTCATCATGCGTGGCATGAGACCTACCACTCAAGGATTGGCAAGTCTTAACAGACTGTTTGTGGGTTACCTGATCCTGTAGAGAAGAAAAACCCCGTGCCCTCACTGCAGGAGGGAAAACGGTATCGAGGGAAACTCGAAAGAGGGAAGGTCTTCTCTCAGTATTGCAGCCTGATAGTTCAGGGGAAAAAGGGGCAGGACCCAAACAGATTAGACACCAGTGATTGGAGTCTAAAAAGAAAACTGTGTTTCCACAGTGAAGGCACTTCTTAGGAAAAGAAGGCTCCATGATGGAGAAGCCTTGTAGGCCCAAAAAGGTTAAGACAGAAACAGAGGGAAAAATCTCTCTGAGTTTAAGAAAAAAGAAAAGAAAAAACCACCGGCGGTACCGGTGTCAGCGGGAAAAACAGCCACGACCACAAGAAAACAAGAAAAGAAGTATTTAAAGAAAAAAGTTTCTGCGGTGACAGGAGGACGTCCTGCCAGCTCCGCGGAAAAACGAAAACTGGGGAGAGACAGTGGAAAGGGCGGGAAGTCAGTGCGCAGGCGCGAGGGATGCTCCCAAAAGCTTTCTGATTGGATGCTGGGGAGCATTCCCGTGCAGGCTCCATCGGTACCGACGTACCCATATGTGAAGACTCATTCCTGCTTGTTCCTGGAGATTGCCAGCCTCCACATGAACCTGACGGAAAACTTTTTTTTTTTTTGCATCAGACTCCTCAACTGAGACATCAGAACCAGCACTCAAGTTCAAGTCTTGGATAGACCCCAACTGACCCACATTTCCAGAAGGCACCCTCCCGTCTGTGTCACTTAGAAGGAAGCACTCAAGCCAGGCTTCTACACTCTGCCTATCCCTCACATGACTGAGCTTGAGAGAATCCAAAGGCTGCAGGGTCTGAGTTTCTGCACCAATGACTAGGCTTGCCAAAGGAGGAAAAGAAATCTGGGGAGGACAACGAAGAATCCAGGAGTTCGCCTCCCTGAGAATAAGCCCCAACACAGGGGACACAGTTGGAACTAAGCCCTCTGAAAAAGGGGAGCGGCCAGAAGCACAGTCACTGGAACTCAAGACTGGGCTATTCTTAACCACAGTGCCATCAGTACCTTACCTTGAGGCAGAAAATGCCAGGCCTAGCATATCCTCTCTTTGGAATAAGGGAGATGGGCCCACTAGTGAAAAGTCAGAGGCTGCCATGCAGGATGAATCCAGTGAGGAGACTCTTTGCTTGCCGCAGGTCAAACAATGCTTCCTGGAAGAAAGAACGAGTTAAGGAAAGGCAAAGATTTGCACATGCTAAGGCCGCACAGATACAAAAGCACATGCTAAGAGCGTATGTGTGAGCGTGGGCTACAAGTGCTTGGGCAAGAACGCACGCTGGGATCACTTGGGCACAAGGTGTGCAAAGACAGAAAACGATAACATATGCTGGAAAATGGCAGGAAGTGCCAACCCCAACGGTTGCCCATGGTCCACCTGGACTTACGCCCCAAAATGGATGAGCCCCCAACAAGAACAATGACGAAGTCAAGCCTTGGTACTCACCCCCTGGGAGCCACAGGCAAGGCAAACTGTGCAAGGCTCAGTGCTACTCCCCAGACACTGTTTCTTTTTCTCTCTTATGCTTTTTTAACCAGCTTGCAGTCACACACCTCAGAGGTGTTTCAGTTTGCGGGAGGGGGGGGGAGACAGAGAAGGAGTGAGTAGGTATTGAGGTTGTGTGAGGCTGCTGATCTCTTCCAAATCCTTCCAATTTTCTGGCTGCTCAATAGACAATTGGAATAAGAGCGTGAAGTCGAACCAATTTCCCCTCTTCCTTTGGCTACCGAAAAGACCTTAGTCTAATGGAGCCTCCCACATCACCTTCAAGTGAGATGCACCCTTCAAGGTGGCCTTCACAAGCTAAATCCATCTTTTAACTCTCAATTGTTCAGATTTTATTCAGAGTAGAGAAAATCCAACTACCATCTGCTGGAGACAGAAGAATACAGAGGTGCCCTGTAGTAGCTCAAGCCCATAGAAGCATGGGAGTGATATCATTGAAACCTGAGTATTTCACTGGTTATCTGTATCCACCAATCTGCTGGTAGAGGAACATAGCCCACTTGTCTGAACAGGTCTAGCATGATGATATGGAATGGGAAATTAACCACTACTTGATTTTGAAAATCCACTGAAAGAAATAGGTTGCTGAAATGTAATAGCCATAAGCTGATAGGTTTGCTCCTCAGTAAGAAACTTCAAAGTGCAAGCTGAAGATTTTAAAAAGTGCTTGCATGAGCATGAATAGTCTCAAAGATTGTGGAGAATGGATATAAGAACACTTTTTGCAAAGCTCCCCCGTTTTGCTGTCATATAAGCAAAAGCAAGAGGAGAATGGTTTAACCTGCATGTCCCTTATTCAAATAGAGCTATTCAGTTAACGAGTATTATTAAAACACATTGGGCTATCCTCTCTCTTCATGCTGTATTTGAGAACTCCATATATTTGCATAAACATGAGGCAAAAATATAACTGACTGGGTGATGAAAGCAGCAGTGTTTGATAAACCTGGTGAAATAGCTTTGAAAGGACATTTTAAATGTCAGATGTGTGGATAATGTGATCAAACAATTGAAGGTGAGTCTTGGATGGAGTCAGTTATGCAAATTAATTGCAAATCCAAGTTTCATACTACCCGCTCCTCCAAATACGTTATATATGTGATTGTTTGTCCTTGTCCAAAATGATATGTTGGATGAAGTAATAGATCTTTTAAGATTTATTTGGCTGAACACAAATCTTGCTTGAAAACATCCACAATGACAGCTCCTTTAATGCAACATTGTTCAGAAGAAAATAACTTCTAGCCCATACAATAGCGAATTTTAGAATTTCTATTTCAAAATTTCCATGAAGGGACAGTGTAAGAGACAATTATTGTGAACAGTGGTGGATTTATTTCCTTCAAACTGTTTCCTCGAAGGGCCTTAATTAGGAGATTGAATGGAGTTCATTACTCTGACTTTATACTTATACTGGTAACCATGGATGAATCAATCGGAAATATTTGATGCTGCCAGGATATTTAAATCTGGGAGCGGAACTGGAAGATTTGAGCTGGCAGTTGTTGCACTTTGACATGAAAAATGCTGAGGCAAGTATGGATTAAGAGTGAATTAATGGTTCCACTTTTGTAAGTTTGAAACTGCTGGATTTTTCTGATGCAGGATAGGTAAATGATCTCAAGGCCATATGAAATATTGCACTATGTTGGCATATTACAAATGCGAGTAATGCCACGGTATAGTGATTGAAGAACAGACATGAGTACGATTCATCAGGAAGTTTTGTTTTTGTTTTTGTTTTGTTTTTTTAATAGAAAGCTTTTATGGATTTGCACAAGAAAAGGAATTCTACAAATAAAAAAGATGTATATATTAAAAAAGACTGTTTAAACCCGACTAATTATGAGTTTGAGTTAAATAAAAATGGTCCAATGAAAACAATTTAATACTGAAAGATTTTTAGGAGCTCCTCGAGTTGATATTTTGCACTTTTATTCACATAACATACTAACAGACTAGAGAAGGGACATAGGAGGCAGGATTTTCAGCAACAGTGAAGCTATCTGGCCAGAAAACAAAAAACATAACAGAGTTGTTCCCTTAATTTTAGATGTCCTTGAGTTTGAACTGTGAAAATTTTAAATTTCAGAATGGCAGTATCAAGAATAAAATTGCAAATCTCAATCCATATTCCATTACCCCTCCATGACACTTTCAACGTTACACAGAACCCTCAGAGCACAACACTCAGCCAGTGAAGCTCAATCCATATTCCATTACCCCTCCATGACACCGTCAACGTTACACAGAACCCTCCGAGCACAACACTCAGCCAGTTAAGCTCCCATGTGTTTCCTGTTATCTTGTAGGGTGTATTATACCTTCTCCCAGAAGCCCAACGCTACACATCTGGCTCACAGTACCCCCCCCCCCCCCCCCACAGTGAGCCTTCAACTTACCATTAAACCTGGTCACAGCCCAGCATTCACACACTCTTAGGATCACTGTATAGTTAAATTTAATAAAAACGTATGATGCCTGTTTCCAAGATGGCTTATGGCTATATTAAATTCAAATTTTAAAAAAGCTGCGTAAACTTACAGGTTGGTTTCCTGTTGGTCAGTTATTGCCACATGCATTGCAAATCTATTGCTGTTGTGCTCTATGAGATAGCCACAAAATACCCGTAAGCAGCTCCAGCATTCACTCCTCTGCACCAATGACCCAGACGTTCTCTCTTCCCCTTTCTCTCCCTCTTTACTCTGTCAACCTTTCACTGAAGGCACACTCTCTCTCACCCTTTCCTCCCCCATATAAAAGCACTCCCTTTTCTTCTCCCACCAAATTTCACAAGGAACTCTCTCCCTACTCCTCTGCCCCTCCAAAGGCACTCTCCCCTACTGCTCACCTGAGGCCCTCCTACTACCCCTAGTTCTGATAGTAATGCTGCGTCACATATGCTCACAAGACAAAAAGCGAATGTAATTGCCCTAAAATGGGAAAACAAGTCGTGGCAGATGGTGCAAGATTAAATTAGTAGGCAAATAGTGGGAGATACACATGCACCCTTGTTGATGCTCCCTATCAATCCATTTGTTTTTACAAAAAAAAAAGGTAATGGTAGATTATCCTGATCTGTTCCAATGGTGCACATCAGGTTTGAATTTAATCTTTCCCCTCCCATTTTTAACTCCAGGCCACCATCTCTAAAAGCCAAACCACAAGTCAGGCCAAATTAAAGGAAACACATCTGGGAATCCTGATCAAAATTAAAACAAAAAACAGTTTTCCAACCTTTAAAGCCTCTTTGCAGAATTTCAGACACTAGTCCAGTACTTCACCTACACCATGGGATACACCTTTCCTTATAAACATATACACATCACATCTAATTGGCAGCGATGGGAGACAAAATTAACTTAGTGCCTGTGACCCTTTCTCCTCCAATGAATGGGGCTTAGCACTTCATGGCTTTTTTTTTTTTTTTTTTTATTGAGTCAGCTATTTTGTAGCCCTTTACTTTTGAGCTAGAGGAGCTGAAATTATTATTTTAACCTAAAACAATTTCTTGCTAAGGGGGAGGGGGAACCCACCAAGGAAGAGGCTGTGCAAAAGGGTAAAGGAGGAAGTTGGCAGCCTCCATACCTGGGTAGTATTTACAGAATGTGTGTGGGAAGGGGGATGTGCTGGAATTCCCTTCTTGGAGGATGGTGCATAGAAAGGGATGCCTGGGCAGGAGAAGACCCTAGGAATATCCTTGCTGTCAGGCAGCCTTATGCCTCTCCCCCCTCCCCCCCCCCCCACCAGTGCACTTCAGAAGATGGGGAGAGCTGGTGTGCAATCAGCTGAGTAAGCAAAACTCCTGAGTTTTATCACCCATCCTATATTCAGCACTAGGATTGCTTTTGAACCGTGTTGGGGGTGGGAGTGGAAGTGTCTGTGAAATGGCTGGAGGCAGCTTTTCTATTTGTTTGCAGTGCCTGGAAGGGGTAGCAGACAGAAGACTTCCCCAGGCAGGAGCACTAAATAGCAGGAGCTGTGTCTGAGCCAAAAGGATTTGTAAATCACACTGTCAGCCCCACAGCAGCTTCCATTGCATCCCTCCTGTCTGCTGCACTGAGGGAGCGGGAGCCGTGGGCAGGAAACACTCCTGAGCATGCCTGTGGCCTGACCTGTCTGCTGCACTGAGGGAGCGGGAGCCGTGGGCAGGAAACACTCCTGAGCATGCCTGTGGCCTGACCTGTCTGCTGCACTGAGGGAGCGGGAGCCGTGGGCAGGAAACACTCCTGAGCATGCCTGTGGCCTGACCTGTCTGCTGCACTGAGGGAGCGGGAGCCGTGGGCAGGAAACACTCCTGAGCATGCCTGTGGCCTGACCTGTCTGCTGCACTGAGGGAGCGGGAGCCGTGGGCAGGAAACACTCCTGAGCATGCCTGTGGCCTGACCTGTCTGCTGCACTGAGGGAGCGGGAGCCGTGGGCAGGAAACACTCCTGAGCATGCCTGTGGCCTGACCTGTCTGCTGCACTGAGGGAGCGGGAGCCGTGGGCAGGAAACACTCCTGAGCATGTCTATGGCCTGACCTGTCTGCCAGCAAACGGGCAAGAAAAAACCTATCCTGGAGAGTGTCCGATTCTACAAGCCAGCATCTTATGCAACTGCTAGCTGGGATGCATCCGTGTGCACAGAAATAACTGTCAGTTCATAAGCTGCTGATCTTTTTAGGTCTAAACTCAAATTGAGAAATGATATATTGAACAGATGTCTAGGATTCTGCTGACCATGCAAGAAAAAACGCATGAGACCCGTTTTAGTTTATTTAAAAGAATTTATAAGAAGTTGATCTCAAAATTCATAGCCAGTGAGGAGAATAATCAAACAAAACACAATAATGTAACAAATTCAATGAGACAAAAATACATCTAATCATACAATCTACACAGCATTATGCCAAATTAAACAACTTCAAAGGTCCTAGAAAAATAAAATGCCTTTACATTATGAAACACCAAACAGTCAAACCATCACAGTTCTTGTGGAAGCTCATTTCACAGAACTGGAGGAGTAATCAAAGAGAGAGACTCTTAGTCTGATTATAAATTCATTTGTATGAAGGGATTACTTGTCTGTGTAGCACAATAAATAACTGGACATAATGAATAGTTACTCCCTTTTAAGTACTGCAAAACATCAAGTAAGATGGCAAGACTAATTTCTGGATCTCATTTACAAATGTACATCAACTAGATAACATGTATTAATTTGAGTTAAGTGCATATTTAATAACTAGGCCCCCATTAACAACAGGGCTTGCATTGTTTGACATGCATTAATGTGTGCAAATGTGCACCATCTTGTGCTAGCATACATTAACAAACGAGGTCCTTCAATTTCTCTGACTAAAGCAGAAGCCAATTAAAGCTATGTAACAAAGGTTTAACATTATCCAAGTGCAAGCACTGTACTAACAAACATGCAAAAATAATCATAAAACACTGATCAGTCTCAACAGCAACCCTATGAAAAGGCTTACTGGGATGGAGAGGTAGGGCCTGGGATGGAGAGGTTGCGCTGGCGAGACCTGTTTTACAGCAGTGCTTGCTGTTGGAGGAGCTTTACCTGCTGTTTTGATTTGGTTGGCTCTGCAGGAGGATGGCACTGAGGTTTCCGCCCACCCAAAAGTGATATCATCCGCAGCTGCATTGCCAAGAGTTATAAAAGGAAGGCTAAAGATAAGAGGTCCGCTGTTTCTTCTAAGACTGCGGTGGGTCCAATGGACAAGCTTGTGGTCACTTACGTCCATTGCTGGGTCCCCTGTATCTATAGCTGTGTCCTTTTCTTCTCCTTTGGGGACTTCATTGAGCCCTATAGAAAAGATTTCCCCATCTTCACCCGGGAAGTAGGCAAATGTCTGAAGATGTGAATGGTGTCCCCTTCTTGGGGGTCACTAATGGAGGGAGGAACCATTTTAAGCGTTTTGATCTTGGTGGTGTGTAACTTGGATGTTTGTCCTATGCTTGAGGCGATACCTATGGTGGATGAGGCATTAGTATCGGAGGACTTAACTAGATCGGATACTGACATTTCACTGAAAGATATCTGGCATCTTAGACTAATAATTTGTTTAAAGGAAAAGTGGAACAAATCCATAACTTTTCCAAGGAGACACTGGCAGAATTTCAGGAACAAGAGAAGAGGATTCAGGATTTGGAAAATCAGGTCGGGAAGATTGATTCTCAGGTCCAAACTGTTCAAGCTGGAAATATTCCCTGCATTAAAGATAGTTTCTTTATACATACTAAACTGGAACTTTTGGAGAATAATGCTCATAGGAAGAATTTGAGGTTAACAACTTTCCCAGGACTCATTTACTTGCACCTAGGATTTTGCTAAATAAGTATTTTTCTGAATGTTTAAAGTTGACTGATGTTGATTCTATTGTCATTTCAAATGGTTATGCAACTCCTCGCTCTTCCTTTTCTTTTCTAGGAGCAGATGTTTCCACTGATGGGGTTAATGTATCAGCTTCTTTGAATTTAACAGTTTCCTGAGGATTCCTGAGGGTTGCTGTTGAAATTGATCAGAGTTTTATGACTATTTTTGCATGTTTGTTAGTAGAGTGCTTGCACTTGGATAATGTTAAACCTGGATAAGTCTAGGATTTGTAATGCATTTTTTGCATATAAAGAATCATTTTGCCTATTTCCTACCAGGGGGTAAAACATGTTCTCAGATGCCTCACAGCTGGAGAGCTTTTGTTGAGTAAAATTCTTGCATAGGATTATACTCCTTTTTGGGTTAGTAGTTTGATGCATACTTTTGGGAGAGTTTATTTCTAAAGAAGAATATAATTGGGGTGTCTCAGTAATACAGTCCTCCCAGATCTCCCTAAAAGTGGACAAAGCATGTTTTTGCTGCGTCTTTTTGTCTGTTTCGTTGAATATATTATTTCTTTGGTTTGTTGGTTGCGTATCTCAGTTTACATTTGGAAATTCATATAAATAAATGAAGAAAAAGAAAATGCTTACAATGATCCAATGTTGGAAAGATTAAGGACTCCAAAACCAACTGAAAATCTGCAACAGGTAAAGGACAAAGCCAGCATAGAATACGCAGTTTAAGAAAAGGCCCTTGGTCTGATCTTTTTATCTGCCACCATGGACAAAGCTGAATCAAAGTCACCCCAAGTCTTAGTTTTCCAGAAAAATTATTTTCACATCAATTTAAATTTAATTTAAAATAGCATTTTAGAGCACTCATACCAGCGAGCCCTTCAAGTTGGTTTACATATATCATAGCAAAAGGCAACATAATGTGAACAATAAGCAGCCTCATCAACTATTGAGGTAAAGGCAAGCCAGGATCCATGAATTTTACGTTTACATTTCTAATCAACCACATTTTTGTTATTTTTTTTCTTATGTTTATTTATGGTTTGTTTTCACTTTGTTTGATTTTATGAGCCTCATTGTAATTCACCTAGAATTGAGTAGGCAAACTAAACCTTTTTAAATAAATAAAATAATAGTATTGATGCTACATCATGCTTGAAAGGGAAGATCAATTGGATGTTGTCTACATATATCCTGAAGTCTACTCCTGAGAAGAGGAGAGCGCCACAAAACAGTTGCAGATTAACAATGCTATAGCAGAAAGCTGGCTCTTGCAGGATCTAGAAGTAACAGACATTCATCTGGAAGGCTGCTTCTCAATCCAAACCTCACAACAGTGACCAATCACACAGGATTCAAACCAACACACTACATTGGGACCCATTCCAAAATATTCCTAAAATGCTGTAAAAGAGCTGAATGACTGAATGCAGAGATATTACTACTGCTGGAATAATGTGCTGTAATATTTTTATGTATCGTATTTCAAAGCATCACGTTAACACAACATGCTTTGTTATTTTCACAAAGCATGCAGAATGTTCAATAATTCAGACCTACAGACACAGTTGTTGTTTAAATTTTTTGTTTGCAGAACTCCAACACACAGAAAGAACCCTGGTACATCTCTCTTCTATGCACAAGTACAGAGCGAGATAACAGCATGGATCTTATCGTCGTACACAGAAGAAATACCAAATTCTCGACATGGCTATGTTTTGACAAAGCCTTTGTAAGGGGCAAAAACAACCACAAATGAAACACATATCTAAGTAAAATCATAAAAATAAAATAGTGTACGAAAGAAATTAAAAATATACTAAAACAATGTATAGTATATAATGTATAATAAAAAGACAAACCATACAAAAAAATGAAATGAAAAATAAAGTGCAGAATATATATAACATGCAAATGAGGAGACATCAGTATTACAAAAATTAAAAATTAAAAGGACATCAAAACCCTGTAAATGAGACTTAAGGGGAAGGAAACAAAACATTATTGTGTAAAAACCACAAATCAACAGTGTGAATAAACCATACAGGAGAAGTTCCACAGGACTGGAGAAGGGCTAATGTGGTACCTCTACACAAAAGTGGTAATAGGGAAGAAGTGTCAAGCTACAGGCCAGTAAGCCCTACTTTGGTTGCGGGACAAGTAATGGAAGTGCTCCTGAAAGAGTGAATAGTGGGCTTCCTCGAAACCAACAGGTTGCATGATCCAAGGCAACATAGTTTTACCAAAAGACGATCTTGCCAAACAAATCTGTGTTCTTTGACAGGGTAACCAGAGAACTAGATCAAAATGTATGCGATAGATGTGATCTAGCTAGATTTCAACAAAGCCTTTGATACTGTTCCTCATAGGAGGTTTATCAAACTCAACAGCTTGGGGATGGGTCCCAAGGTGGTGAACTGGATCAGAAATTGGTTGACTGACAGACAACAGAAGGTGACTGTAAACAGAACTCACTCGGATAAAAAGAAGTGATTAGTGATGTGCCCCAGGGTTCGGTCCTGGGAACCGTACTGTTCAATAAATTTGTGAGTGCTACTGCTGAAGGGCTGAATGGAAAAGTCTGTCTTTATGCTGATGACACAAAAATTTCCAACAGAGTGGACTCCCCTGAGGGTGTGGAGAACACGAGAAAAGATCTACAAAAGTGGAAGAATGGTCTAATGCTTGGCAGTTAAGATTTAATGTGAAGAAGTACAGCGTCATGCACTTGGGAAGTAGAAATCCAAGGACTGCGGTTTCTAGTCCCACAGGTGCTCCTTGGGGTCTTGGGCAAGCCACTTAACCCTCCATAGCCCATGTTCCCTGTAAAATAGTTATCTCCAAGTTATAATGACCTGTTCAATGTAATTTCAGTTTGTTCAATGTAAACCGCACTGATGCAGAATAGTGCGGTATATAAGAGAATGTAAATAAATAAATAAATAAATAAATAAATAAATTGTATGCGATAGGGGGCGAGAGGTTAGTGTGCAAGGACCAGAAGAACTTTGGGGTGTCAGGAGCGTTCATCCTTCATGGTATAAGAGGGGTTGCGCCTAGACTCCATGAAACAAACTAGCATGCCAATCTTTCCCTCTAAATTTAAACAGATATCAGCCGAATCTACCACACACCTTATACTTTTGTCTATGCAAACCTTGAGGAGCAGTTCATGAAGGGATTTAAATAGAGGATGATGATGTTCTTTGCCCTTCAAGAGGCTGCAGCTTTGATGGCATGGATGATAGTGCACCTTCAAAAGGGAATAAAAACAGAATTGTCTCGGTTCAGAGGGCAATTTAAATGGTCAATGGCATTCGCCAGAAAGAATATGGGGACAGACAAAGATCTCAGTACATATACTTTAAGATGGGAGATAGTATAGACACATTTAAACCGCTGTGACTTACAGATACGGTGGTATAAAAGTATCATTAAATAAAATAAATAGATTTAAATACCTCCTTGGCATAAAAGCACAGGAGACAGGTTTCTTTCAGTTGGAAGTAAGCTCTGGAAAAAGAGGGCATAAGATGAAGGTGAAAACAGACTCCAGAGTAATCTAAAGAAATATTTCTTTACGGAAAGGTTGGTGGGTGTGTGGAACAGTCTCTCAGCCAAGGTGGTAGAGGCTAGGACTATATGTGAATTCAAAAGAGCATGGGAAGGATTCATAAGGGAGAGGAAATGATTGTAGAACTTAGTGTTTGTATGTATGGATGGGCAGACTACAGTAGATGGGCCACATGGTCTTTATCTGAGTCAGTCTCTATGTTCCTCTGTTTCTATATTGGCCCCCAGGATTTTGCAACCGTATCTAGCAATTTGTATCAAGGAGACAATAACAAAGAGGACAATTCTATAAGTCATGCGCATATGTGAGGCCTATTTTATAAAATAAATTGCATACGTTCTTTACAGAAGAGGATCTCTACAGAAAAGTGAAGACTGAAGGGTCCTGCAAGAGAACAGCAGGCAGGAACTGCTTCATACAGCGCAGTAGATCTAAAAGCTTCAGGAAACGTTTATATCTAGGGAGATGTTCCTATACCAGATTCCAGCAGTGACGTCACCCACCCAGGAGGGGCTCACTATCCTGCTTGTCCATAGAGAAAACTTAAATGTGAGCTATCCATTCATAGCAAACTACTGGACAAAACAGGTTTATTTTATAGAAGGTGACATGTTACTTACCAAAGCATAGTTACTCACCTGTAACAGGTGATCTCCAGGAACAGCAGGAATTTAGTCTTCACATATGGGTATCGTCGGTACAGACAGAGCCTGCGTGGGAACGCTCCCCAGCATCCAATTAAAAAGCTTTTGGGAGCATCCCACAGCGCCTGCGTGCTGCCTTCCCGACTTTCCCAACTGCCTCTCTCCAGTTGAGTTTAAAAGTGAGACAAAGAGAGAAAGAGGGAAAGAGAAAGAGATAGTTAGAGAGATACAACTCCTAGGGGAGGTGGGTGGGTTGTGAAGACTAAATTCCTGCTGTTCCCGGAGATCACCAGTTACAGGTGAGTAACTATGCTATCTCCAGGAACAAGCAGGAATGTAGTCTTCACATATGGGGACTCCCTAGCTTTAGATGCCAGGGAGAGACCCCAGAGGTTGTGTGTCCCTGTGAAAGGGCTCCACTTCCCCCCATGGATCTCTGGCATCCAACCAGGGATGGCTGGTAGGAGTTGATTAGGTATGGAACAGGTGTTGGAGAACAGCCTGACCCAACAAGGAATCACGGCGGAAGTCCTTGTCCAAGCAGTAATGGGCTGTGAAGGTATGAACAGAGGCCCAAGTGGCTGCTCGACAGATGTCGTCAATAGACACAGAGTGCAGATGAGCCATTGAAGCTGCCATGGCTCTCACATTGTGAGCTGTGACATGGCCCTCCAGAGGAAGATTCTTACTCTGATAGGCAAAGGAAATACACTGTGCAATCCAGTTGGACAGTGTTCTCTTGGAGATTGGATGTCCCAAATGAGAAGAATCAAAAGCAGCAAAGAGTTGAGAGGACTTTCTATGTTGCTGTGTTCTTTGCAAGTAAAAGGCTAAAGCTCTTTTACAGTCCAAAGTATGAAGATTCCTTTCTGCATTTCATGCATGAGGCCTTGGAAAAGACACAGGTAGGTAGACCGCTTGGTTAAGATGAAAAGGCGAGACCACCTTTGGCATAAAGTGTGGATGAGTCCTAAGGACTACCTTGTCATGATGAAACCTTGTATAAGGTGGATCAGCTACTAGTGCCTGCAACTCACTGATGCAGCGTGCTGATGTGATTGCAATGAGAAAGATAACCTTCCAAGAAAAGAATTTCAAGGAGGTAGTAGATAAGGGTTTGAAAGGTGGCTTCATGAGCTGACCAAGAACCAGGTTTAAGTCCCATGCCACCGGTGGTGGCCTAATGGGAGGCTTAGTTAGAAGGCCTCTCATAAATCTTGCTATAAGAAGATGGGAGGAAATAGGTTGTCCATTTAGAGGCTTGAAAGAAGCTGCAATAGCACTCAAATGGAATCTTACTGAGTTAGTTTTAAGTCCTGCATTGGATAAATGAAGGAGATACTCCAGTAATGATTCCAGTGGTACTGCAAGGGGGTTAAGACCCTTCTGCAAACACCATATGGTAAACCTTTTCCACTTGGAAGCATAAGAGCGTCTTGTGGAAGGCTTTCTGGAAGCATAAAGGATATCTTTTACTTGCTGAGGGAGGTTAAGATCATGAAGATATAGGCCTTCAGCAACCAAGCCCTGAGATGCAGAGACTGGGGATTGGGATGCCATAACATTCCGTCCCCCTGAGACAGGAGATCTGGAGCAGATCCTAACTCCAGGTAGGGAGCTTGAGAGAGATGTAGGAGCAGAGGGTACCACACTTGCCGTGGCCAATGTGGAGCTATGAGAATCATACGGCCTCTATCTCTCTGAAGCTTGAACAGGGTCTTGGGAATTAGGGGAATGGGTGGAAAGGCGTAAAGGAAGTCTTGACTCCAGTGAAGGAGGAAAGCATCCCTGGCCTGAGAACCCTGAGCCGGAATTCTGGAACAGAACCGGGGAGGTTTGGCATTCAAAGGACTTGCAAAGAGGTCTATGTCCGGGGTTCCCCAAATTTGAAAAATCTTGGCCACCTGGTCTGCATGTAGAGACCATTCGTGTGGAAGCAGAACTCGACTGAGTCTGTCTGCCCAAGAGATTGGAAGGCCTGGAAGATACACTGCCAGGAGATGAATCTGATGCTCTCTGGCAAGGGCCCATAGTCGCAAAGCTTCGTTGCAAAGCGACAGAGAGCCTGTTCCCCCCTGCTTGTTCACGTAGAACATGGCTACTTGATTGTCCGTATGAATGAGGACTGTCTTGTAGCTGAGCAGGGTGTGGAACACTCGAAGAGCAAGGAAGATTGCTCTGAGCTCTAAAAGATTGATATGTAGATGAGTCTCCTGTGGAGTCCAAGTGCCTTGGGTGGAGAGGTCCTGCAGATGAGCTCCCCAACCCATTGGTGAAGCATCTGTTGTGAGAGTTGCCTGGGGTAAAGGTTGTTGAAATTGGGACCCCAGCAATAGGTTCTGAGTGGACTGTCACCATTGGAGAGACAAAATAGGGCGATTTGTGTTTGCTATTTATTTGACAGGCACCCTGATGCCTGGGTCCATTGAGTGGATAAAGTCCACTGGGCTGCTCTCATATGGAGGCGAGCATAAGGAACCACATGCACTGTAGATGCCATGTGGCCTAGTAGTTGTAACATTTCTCGGGCAATGAGATGAGGCTTTAGCACTGCTTGAGAAGCTAAATGCAACATGAGAAGGCAACGAGTCTGGGGAAGATAGGCCCTTGCTTTTCTGGTATCCAGCAAAGCTCCTATGAACTCTAGAGACTGAGTGGGAGTTAGACTGGATTTTGGGATGTTTATGACCAGACCCAAATACTGAAGAATACGCATTGTGCAAGATAGAGAAATCCTGGCCTCTGACTCTGATGGGGCTCGAATGAGCCAGTCGTCTAAGTAGAGGAAGACGAATATTCCTAGAGTGCGAAGAAATGCTGCTACTACAGCCATGCATTTCGTAAACACCCTTTGTGCAGAGGCCAGGCCAAAAGGAAGCACCCTGTACTGATAGTGCTTTCCTTGAAAAAGGAACTTTCTGTGAGACGGAAGGATGAGAACATGAGTGCACGCATCCTTGAGATCTAGAGAACAAAGCCAATCCTGACTCTGAAGGTATGGCAGCAGAGATCCGAGAGAAATCATCTTGAATTTCTCCTCTTTGAACAGGAATTTGTTCAATTCTCTGAGGTCCAAAATAGGTCTGTGTCCCCCTGTTTTCTTTGGGATAAGGAAGTAGGGGGAGTAAAACCCTGTACCCTGTTGATGAATGGGTACTTCTTCTATTGCCCCTTGGACAAGAAGCATGGTGACCTCTTGATCTAACAAGTTGATGAGAGAGGTCTGAGAATTGAACTGTCTTACCATTGTGGGAGGGGGCATGCACAGAAAATGAAGCTTGTACCCCCTCTTTTATAATGGTGTGTCCAATGTTCTGCTGTTATCTGCCCCCATCTGGGGGCAAAGTGACAGAACCTTCCTAGAATGGTGGAAGGCTCTGGTCCAATGAGGGCCAGGAAGGCTAAGTTCTCTAGATGAAAGTCAAAGGCCTTGTGGAGGTTGAGACTGCTGAGACGGTTGAGGCTTAGCAGTCTTTGCTTTCCTTTGCTTAGGTGGTTGCTCTTTCAGGAAGGCTGACCTGCAGAACGTCCCTGCTGGAAATAAGAGGAACAAAACCTCTTCTTTTTTTAGAAGAATGGTTTCTTGAAAGATCTTTCTTGCAGGATCAGCTGTGGCTTTGGATAACCTATCCAAAGTGGAGTTGTCAGCATCCAACTCATTGGCTTTCTCTTGCCAATTTATACAGAATAGATTCTTACCTGTACAAGGGATATTGCCCAGTTTGTCCTGCACCCAGAGCTCCAAATCGGATGCCTGGAGCCAGGTAATTCTACGTGCACCTATGGCAATGGCAGAGGTTCTGCTTATGCACTCAAAACAGTCAAAAGCTGCACGATTGACAAACTTAGAAACATCCTGGGCATGTTTAACCAGTGTGAGAAAATCCTGCCTCTTGTCATCAGGAAGGAGAGGGCTTAAAATCTCCAAGTCTCTCCTGTGACTTCTTTAAGGAACATTCCCATATATAAAATATAGGAACTGATCCTGGCAGAAAGCATGGAAGCCTGGAAAGTACGACGTCCAAAGGCATCCAAAGTTCTACACACATCCTGGAGGATTAGAGGCATGCCTCTTTGCACTCCTGATCCTTCTCATAGCTGATTCCACTACAATAGAGTGGTGAGGAAACTGAGTTTTCTGGAAACCAGGACAAGGAGGGATTCGATACATGGTATCCAGTGTGCGAGAGTGAGGAGAGGTGGTAAGAGGTGTCTCCCACATTATCAACATGAGATCATGTAAGATCTCATGGAAAGGCAAGGTAGCTGCCTCTTTAGGAGCTTTGGGATATTGTAAAATCTCCAACTCCTTAGCCCTGGGCTCTGTTTCAGGAGCCACAGTAATGGACAGAACTCAAGCCACCTCCCTGATGAAATCCTGAAAGGAGATATCTTCTGGAGGAGACATCGTATGTTTAGGAGAGAAAGGCTCCTCCGGGAGAAGTATTCCGGTACCGACAGAGCTGTCAGAATCCTCGGACTCCTGAGGATTCGAAGTACCTTCTGTCCGGATGCTCTTGAAGAGCCCGATACCCGTACTGACCGAAGTCAATACCAGGGAGAATCGGTACCGGTGTATCGGTACCGGAAGGCATCGCATGACTGGGTGCTGGCAAAGGGGAAACCGATGTCGACGCCAATGCTGTCTGTACCGGTACCAATACCGGTGCTGGCGTCGGTGCTGGTACCGGTTGAACTGTCTGACGCGGTTCCGAGGGTTTCGATGCCGCAAGGAGAGCCGCCAGACTGCGTTCAATAGCCTGGAACCTCTTGTCTATCGACGCTGCCGATGCCTGGATGTCGGTACTGGAGGAAGCAGCCAGTACCCCAGAGCATGGCACCAGCAGCTCTGCCAAGGTCGAGGCCTCGAGAACATCCTGGAGCCCCGATAATGCTTTGGAAGCCGAAGCCTCCCGCCGGGGCAATTTTGCCGGTACAGAACCCTCAAGGGCAACGCCAGAGGCATCTCGATGTTTGGAAGGAGATCTACCCTTTGAGGACCAGCCAGACTTATGTTTAGTTACCTGAGATCCATGGGAGGAAGACGAAGCCCTAGAAGACATCGATGCCACAGAAGCTGCATCGGAGGGAAAAAGGGCGCTGAGCTTAGCAGCTCGGTTTTGTCGACCCCTCTTGGCCATCATGGCACAAGCCATACACTCGGAGATGGAGTGGTCAGGACCTAAACATTTAAGACACCACTCATGGGTGTCGGTGACGGAGATGGTACCGCCACACTTGGTACACGTTTTGAAACCCGAAGCGGGTTTTTACATAGTGGAGGAAATTTTGGGCCTAAGGCCCAAAATGGCGCATGCACCTGGAAAAATAAAGTTTGGAAAAAAATAAGGAGAGAGGCAGTTGGGAAAGGCAGGAAGGCAGCACGCAGGCGCTGTGGGATGCTCCCAAAAGCTTTTTTTTTTTTTTTAACAACATTTTATTTATCATTAAAGAAACATACAAAATTTAACCCATAACAAAAGGAAGGGAAAACCCCAACCCCCACATTACAACAAAATCCAAAAGAAACACACATATCAATAGTCCTCATTCAGGAGGAGTACTATAGTAAGAAAAAATCCCTTTCCCTGACCAACCTGGTAATTTAATTTGAACCCAGCAGAGGACAAGAAAGAGAAACTACAGCAGACTACAAAATGATACTAAGACTGGCCCTTACCAATCAAAAATGCCTCAAGCTGCGAAGCCTCAAGAAAAATGTAACGAGTACCTTGGTAAATAATGTGGCACCGACAGGGAAATTTTAGGTAAAACAAAGCGCCCAAAGCCAAAACACGCGGGCGAAGTTCCAAAAAGGCCCTCCGCCTTTGCTGCGTGGCCCTCGAGACATCGGGAAATATCTGAATAGTGGAGCCACAAAATTTCTCAAGTTTTTTCTTGAAGTATGCGCGGAAAATTCGCTGCCTATCCAACTCTGAGGCTAACGTAATTAACAATGTGGCCCTTGTAGGAATCTCGTCCTAAGACGATTCCAAAAAATCAGAAATATTTAGAGAAGCTGAACTTTTAGGTTCACTAGCATCACACCGAACCTGAGGCTCGGCTTGCAAAGCCGTGTCTCTGGAAGGTAGATAGTAAATATTAAGCAAAGAGATTGTGTCCACATCAGAAATCAACAATATTTCCTTCAAATATTTATGAAAGAGCATAATGGGAGCAAGGTAATGAGTTTTGGGAAAGTTCAAAAGACGAAGGTTCCGGGAACGTAATGAGTTCTCAAGAGCTTCGTGTTTTGAACGTAACAAGGTAACATCCTGTACCATAGAAGTAGTAAGTGGCTGGAGAGTAGAAAAGCGATCCTCTAAAGAACCAACACTTTTCTCTACACCAGCCAAACGAGATTCCTGATTAGAAAATTTAGCAACAGATTCCTTCGTAAATACCGAAATCTTTTGCAAAGAAAAATCTAAAGCCAACTCCATTCTGGACAACATAGACCATAAATCTTTCAGAGAGACTTCATCTGGAATATCACGCAACTCTCTAGAGCCAGCAAATGTTACCGCTGATGGCAACAGAGGAGGCAATAAGTCAACGGCAGAGTCCAAACGAAGAAAGGAGGAGGACAGATTAGGGCCCTCAATCTTATCATGACAACTATCAGGAATATCAGATGAAGAAAAATCCTTGTCACATTTCACTGGGGAGAAATTCTCCGCGGCTGGAGGAGAGTCAGAACAGGCAGTACTTACTGTCGATCTTTCACCAAAGGAGGCATCCAAGGTAACAGATTTAGGCACCAATGTACCAACGGAGACGTGAGCATCCATGGGTCCGACGGTTTTATCCGCCTTTGGTTGAGCCGCAGGCAGCATGCGTTTCTTTCTTTTCCCCATTCACGGGAACTTCCAGCGCCAAATTTGCGACAAAGGGGCAGGACTTGCCCCTTTGGACACGCCCCTTCGGACTCGCACCACGGGCACGCGCCTGCTTCGCGTCCCGCGTCGGAGGCCCGGTGATATAGCCCCGTTAGAGCCAACTGCCCCAATCAGGGAAGTGGAGGTGGGACCAGGTCAATCCAGTAGGAAAACAGCTAGTGCAGGAAACAAAGAACTCCTCCGCTCCCAAAAGCTTTCTAATCGGACACTGGGGAGCATTCCCGTGCAGGCTCCGTTGGTACCGACGATACTCATTTGTGAAGACTACATTCCTGCTTGTTCCTGGAGTCCTTTCCTTGAGTCCTACTAGACTAGTCCAGATAAATGGGATGTACCAAAGCTACAACTCCACTGGGCAGGAAGATATGTCAGCTTTTAGTTCAATAACACAGGTACACTACCAAAAAACTGCCTCCAGTTTTGCAACTGATTCCTATAGATTTTGGGGTGCTGAATCCAGGAAAAATAGCCAAAATGTTCCATCACGTCACGTTTTCTTGCAAAATTAGATTTCTTACCCATATAAGGAATGTTCGCATAATTTCTTTTTAGCCGACTGCAGTTTATTTTCTTGGCCCAAAATAGAGGTTGTAATGGTTAACTAACTAGAAACACTCCCTCATGATATTTTAGAGTGTTCTGTATTCATTTTATACATTAACAGGACAATTGGGAGGCGGGGGGCTAAATCCAGTACTCGCGCTGGCGCATGTTCTTTCCTGTTCGCCTCGCCTCGTTCGCGCTCGCTCAAACACGGTGGTTGCGACATGAACGTTCCTGTCAAATTTCAGTTTCTTGCAAGTTCATTATTACCTTTTGTTTGCTCAGTCGTAATCCAGCTTTATTCCGAAGTGGTTCACTACAGTTGTAGTTTGCAGTGCTGTGTATTTGTGATGGCTCACAGAGCCAGAGGTTGCGTCAACTCTCCGGACAGTTTTTGTTTTATTTGTGGGGAATATACCGTGAAAAAGCGGCAGAGGAACATTTCTGCATTTATTAAAAAAGTATATTTCGCCTATTTCGGTTTGAAGTAAGACGATCAAGACAAACCGTGGGCTCCTCACAAAGTGTGCAAGACATGTGAGGAAGATCTACGCTTATGGATGAAAGGTAAAAAACAAGCATTTCGTTTCGGAATACCTATGATGTGGCGTGAACAAAGAGACCACAGCAGTGACTGCTATTTTTGCTCTTGCATTGTGAAGGGATACAACTTAAAAAATAAGAACGTAATAAGTTACCCCAACCTTCCCTCAGCAATTAGGCCTATGCCTCATAGCAACGAAGTACCTGTGCCTGAACCACCAAAATCTTTGGATCATATTTGTGTGGACGGTTCTGATCATGATGAGACTCATCAGATGGCTTTTCCCGATGAGTCCAGTACTTCCGAGTTTGAAACTGAACCAGATCCGAAACCTGAACTTTTCTCTCAAGCTGAATTGAATGATTTAGTCCGGGATTTAGGACTCCCAAAAGATGCTGCCCAACTGCTAGGTTCTCGGCTTAAACAGAAAAATCTATTGTCACCAGGAACAACTTTTTATTGGTACCGCAACCGCGAGACACAATTTTTGAAGTATTTCAGCAAAGAGGAAGATTTGGTATTTTGCAACGATATATACGGAGTGATGGAAAAGTTTAAACTCAAGTATGATCCTGCTGAATGGCGGCTGTTCATTGATTCGTCAAAAGACAGCATAAAAGGTGGTGTTCTTCATAATGGCAACACATTCGCTTCAGTTCCTATTGCTCACTCTGTTATTCTCCAAGAAAAATACGAGAATTTAGCCCTGATTCTTCAGAAGATTCGTTATGATGAGCATAAGTGGATGATTTGTGGAGACTTTAAAATTCTATCCATGCTATTAGGGCAGCAATCCGGTTTCACCAAATATCCCTGCTTCCTTTGCTTGTGGGATAGCCGGGCCCGCAACCTACACTGGGGGAAAAAAGACTGGCCAATTCGGGAGTATTTGAGACCCGGTGAGAAAAAATGTTCTTCATGAGAGCTTGGTACCTCGTGATAAAATTCTATTACCACCTCTCCACATTAAGTTGGGTCTCATTAAGCAATTCATCAAGTCCCTTCCAAAAGATGGTGAGTGCTTTCGGTACCTTTTCTCAAAGTTCCCCCGACTTTCTGAAGCAAAGCTAAAGGAAGGAGTGTTTGTTGGCCCTGATATAAGGAAACTCATTTCAGATGGAGCATTCGCTGAAACGATGTCTGAGAAGGAAAAAGAAGCCTGGGATTCCTTCAAGTATGTTGCTCTCAAATTCTTGGGGAACAGGCGGGATGAGAACTATAAGGATATTGTTGCCAGGATGCTCAATGCCTTCAAAGAACAAGGCTGTAACATGAGCCTGAAAGTCCATTTCTTGCACTCCCATGTGAACTACTTTCCCGAAAACCTGGGGGCGTACAGTGAAGAACAAGGTGAAAGGTTTCACCAGGACATCAAGGACGCAGAGAGAAGGTACCAAGGAAGATGGAACACCACTATGATGGCTGATTTCTGCTGGTTGCTGCTGCGGGAAACCCCAGATGAAAAATACGCCAAGCAGCGCACCAAGAGAAGCATTCGGGGGAAGAAGAAACGGGCCCACCAGGAGATTGATTGACCCAAGAATGACTTTAAAATCTAAACTGTGTTGACAAATATCGTGTTTTTACTAAACTTTGAAATAAAAATTTGCTAATTACTACCACAGTGTCGGATCTCATTTATTAGAATTTTATTTTCACACCATCGGGTGTTTGTCTTCATGTATTGCAATGGTGCGGTTTGCGTTTTCTATTCTTACATACATACCTGTACAACATTGTTTGCACATTTCTTTGCTTTGCTTTGTGTCTAACCTCGCTCTTATATGCTCAATGTTTGTGCACATGTATGTGGCTGTTTTAAGTGCAGACAATTTTGCTACCATCACAGTGTGTTTTGTTGACATTACTCTATTCTTATGTGCTGCCTTGTTACAATTTTCTTTATTCTTATTTGAATAACTACTAAACAATTAGTATAAAGAATTCATCCAAGAAACTTTTATCTCAATCGCACTCAATCTGAAACGTTCACCTCAAACTGCTAACCCAATGTAGCAAGAAATCTGTACGTGATGGAGCAAATTGGTTACCAGATTTGGATTCAGCGCACCAAAAAACGTAAAAATCAATCGAAACATTAGAGGCAGTTTAAAAAAAAATTTTTTTAGTGTACCTGTGTAATTTTTTTGACATAAAGAACAATCCCAGTATGTGGACACTTACATAATACCAGGAATATGCAAATACAAAAAGACAATAGTTTAAATTTATTTATTTTATTTATTTAACTGGATATTTTTGCACATACTGGGATGCAGTGCATGCAAATATACCTCATGTATATTCATTAGGGACATCCTGAAAAAGAGGCTGGATAGTGATGCACTAGGACAGAGTTGGCATCCCTGGCCTAGACAGATCCGCTGTCAGCCGACTTCTTTAACAAATCAGATGTCCACTTAAGCAGAAAGGGACCTTGGCAGTTCATCTGCACACAAGGATCTACTGCCAACACTTCCAATTTATCTCTATTCAGTTTCAGACCCGACCGAGACCCAAGTTTCACCCCCCCCTGCCCCCACTAACCCCCTCTTAGGGCTATGTTTATTAAACAAATACCTCTCTATGAGCCCCAACCCATCCACTCCCCCCAACCCCCTCTATGCCCCTCCCCCATCTCCAGAATCCTTCTGAGACCAACCATTAAATGAAATTAAGAGCCCTGCTCCAAAGACGATACGATAAGGACAGTATGTAGGGTTCCCACACTGCACAGGAGAGTCTTTTTCGATTAACAGCAAGCTCTGCTACAAGGGGACATGGGATGAGGGTGAAAGGGGACAGACTCAAGAGTAATATGCTGGAATATTTCTTTACGGAAAGAGTGGTAGATGTGTGAAATAGTCTCCTAGTGGACGTGGTAGAGGACAGTATCTGAATTCAAAAAAGCATGAGACAAACGCAGAGTATCTCAAAAGGAAAAAGGGGACTATTGTAGTAGTTGATATGGAAGGGCAGACAAGATAGAAACATGACGGCAGAAAAAGACCACCTGGCCTATGTTTCTATATACAAGAGCATTCAAAGTGGTTAACACATAAAAGGAATAAAAAACTCAATAATACAAACCAACTCCTATCCTCAGACCCAACCACCACTCTAGATTAAAAACCTGTCAAGCCTAAATCCAACCTGCAAAATCAAGGAGGAAACAGGAAGATCTTTAACACCTTCCAAAACGTAACCAGCTCTGATTCCATCCACAGACCATCTGGCAATCTATTCCACCAAAGGCATCAAGGGTTCTCAATTCCCTACCAAGTGGGTTAGAGGAATGAGTGAGTTTTGGATTTGGCACATAGCCAAATCGACCACCATGGAATGGCAGGGAAGCTGTGCCTTTTGAAAGCTGGGACACTCCAGTACCCAGTACATGGTATCGAGACATCTAATTTGAGGCGAGACCATGAGAGGCGTCTCCCACATACAGAGCATAAGATCATGAAGGATATGGTGCACCGGTAAGGTGTCTGCTTCCCATGGTGCCGTTGGGTATTGAAGAATCTCCAGTTCCTCCACCCTCGGCTTTTTCTCCAATGTCACTATGATAGAGAGATCTTTGGCTAGATCTCGAATAAATTCCTTAAAGGACATGTCCTCTGGAGGCGACGTGTGCACTGCTGAGGTGGGGAAGGGTCTGAAGGAAGGTCCTGGGGCCCCCATGAATCTATGGATTCCACATCTGAATGAGGGAAATCGGAATCAGAGGACTTGAAGTATCGACAGATACAGTGTGCACTGGAAGATAGATGCTGGTACCGATGTTCTGATGTATCAGTGAGCCATTTGGGCCTTGCCCCGGTATCGGTAAGGGATTCCAGTGAGGGCATGGGTGGGAGTGATGTCGCACCTAGAACTGGTGTCGATGTCAGTACCAGAACCAGTACAAATTGCCCAGTAACTATATTCAAGGGTTTTATGGGCACCAAGGCTGCAAAGTAGGGCTGCCAAACTATGCTCAATGGCCAATATACATTGGTCTATCGAGGTTGCCGATGCTTGGGTTTTGGTGATGGGTATTTGCGCCTCCTTCCCAGAGCATGGCATCAGTAGCTCTAGAGGTCGAGGTCTCAGGAGCATCCTGGAACCCCTTGAGGGCTTCAGAGGACAAGGCCTCCCATTGGGGTTGTTTGGCAGGCCGATCCACCTCCAAAGTAATGATTTTGATGTTTAGAGCAAGATCTTTCTCTGGAGTTGCCCGCAGACTTCGATGCAGCCTTGTGCTTGGACTTTGAGGATACCTGAGATCCAAGAGAGGATGAAGAGGCCCTCAACAAAGTGGACGCCAATGATACCGCATCTGAGGCAAAGAGTGTACCTAATTTATAGGCCTGGTTCTGTAGGCCTCTCCAAGTCATCTTTATAGCAAAGGGGACAGTCCTTTGGCTGATGGTCTGGGCCAAGGCATTTTAGACACCAGCCATGTGTGTCAGTCGCCTTAGTGCATTTTTTGAAACCACTATTTGGTTTCTTCATGCTCTCAAGGATGAAGAGTATGGAAGGCTTGGGGCCTTAAAGGGTGTCAATGCCCAAATAGGGTTTTATTTTTTTTTTTTGTAAGAAAATAAGAAAGGAAAAAAGAAAGAAAAAGAATAAGGGAACCAGCGAGGTCTTAGATGGTGCCTGTAGCGACAGGAAGGCAGACGCTATCCACAAAAAGAGTTTTTTCTGTGTGACAGGATTTGCTTCCTGCTGGCTCCGCGGAAAACAAACTGAAGAGAGGGGAGTTGGGAAGCACAGTGAAGTGCTCCCAAAGGCTTTCCTATTGGACGCTGGGGAGTGTTCCCACGCGGACTCTGTTGGTACCGACATCACCCACATGTGAAGACTACATTCCTGCTTGTTCCTGGAGATAATCCATCCACACCAGCACATCGTCAGAAATAATGATTTTGCCAACACAATTATCACTCACTTTGGGTAGCATGCTTGCAGGTAACAAAATATAGTCCCAACCAGGATAAAGATCCATGAGCTCTGGACATATGAATGAAATCCCTCTCCCGAATGTAAAGAACCCGCCATACATTCACAAGGTCCAAGAGTTCACAGAGATGTAGGACCCCCCTGGATAGACCTAGTAAGGCCCACATCTCCGGGGGGGAGAGGGGGTGGACTTATCCATGGCAGAATCAAAATGGAGTTAAAATCCCCCCTCCTCTCAGTTTAAGCTCCTCACTTTGGTTCACAAGGCACTGCGCACTGGTACCCGTTTATCTTTCAGACATTCTTCACCTTCACACCCCACACCATGTTCTCCACTCTAAATGCCATCTCCATCTTCTCTTCCCTCAGCTTCTCAAGCCCATCAGCAATCTATCCACGCCTCTACCACCTTCTTCCTCAGTCCTGCACACTGGAATGTGCACACCTCCGCCCTCTGTCTGGAACTATCTTTCACCAAGTTTAAGTCCAAGCTCAAAACTCACCTATTTCAGCTAGCATTCAACCTTCCATCAAACAGCACATAATGACTGCACTTATTTAACCTGTTTTGTTATACCATTTTTCTATCAAAACGGTGTACAACAAACATGGTGCAACAGTGAGGTGACAGAAGAGGTGGAGGCGGATTATATTATATCATAATAGCTAACAAACACTTACAAGGCATGGGTGCATTTGGGTAGTGTCGAGCATTATGGTGGTGGGGGTTGAGGGTGATATGTGCTGGATGGGGGTTATGTTGTGGTTCCATAGGCTGTGCTACGCCGAAATGTTAGAGAAACAGGTGTGTCTTCAGGTTTCTTCTGAAGGCTTGGTGGGATTGAATGTACCGTAATGGCAGGGGTAGGGAGTTCCAGAGGGAGGGGGTATACAGCATGAATGCTCTTAGGCGAGCGTGTTGGAAACGCTTGCATATCTGTGGGGAGCAGGCTGAGGTGGTTCTGTGTGCTGTTTCTGCATGGTCTGGTGGTCTTAGGGATACAGATAAGGGTTTGAAGGTAAGCGGCGGTCAAGTGGTGGCAGGCCTTGTGTATAGTAGTGAACACCGTTTGATTTGGGAAGCAATCGAAAGCCAGTGGAGCTTTTTTTTTTTTAGTAGAGGTGTGATGTGGCTGTGTCTTAAGGCACCAAGTATGGTGTGTGCGGTGATATTCTGGGTTAGTTGGAGTGTGTGGAGGGTGGTTTTGGGGAGCCCCTGGTATATCAAGTTGCAGTAGCTCAATATGGGTGTGATGCAGGCTTGGCATATTGAGCGGAAGTGACCAAAGAGTAGGAACTGACGTAGGTGCCGTAGGGTTCGGAACTTAAGAGTAAACAGATTTGGTAACGTTACAGATGCAGGTCTTGAAATCCAGTTGCTGGTCAAGAGTGATGCCTAGATATCTGACCTGGGTTTTGACATGAAGGTCAAGGTTGTCAAATCTGATGGATGAGGCGGGTGTAAAGTTAGGGTCCCTTCTGATGTGCAGGATCTCCACATCGTGCCAAAATTGACAGCCAGATTATGATAGAGTTAGCTTACTATTTCCTTGAAGCAGGCAACAAGCTTCGAGTAGTCGGGGGCAACTAATGAGAAGGGGGTGAAGATCATTATTTCACTGACGTATATTTGATAACGGACATTGAAGCTCTGGATGGTTGTACAGAGGGGCCGGATGTAGATATTGAATAGTATGTAGGAGAGAGCGCATCCTTGAGGAAGGGTAAAGGGGGCTGATATGAGTTGGCTGACTTATTTGTTGGGTGCACTGAAATAGGTATGAATGAAACCATGCCAGAAGCATGCCCTGTATTCCAATCCTGTATAGTTGGTCGAGTAGCTTCTGGTGAGAGACCATGTTGAAGGCAGCAGAGATGTCCAGAAATAGGAGTATGAAGCCGCTGGTGGTTCATTTTATTTAGACAGATTTGTATACCACCTTATCCTACAATCAAAAGTGGTCACATCACAATTGGAGGGTTACAAACATGGTTTTAATCCGGTGATCAATGTTGATAGCAGGGATGTCACCAGGATTTCGGTGCTATGTTGCGGACGAAAACCGTGTTGGTGTCGAGGGGTGCATGGAGATCAATGTGTTCCTGGAGCTGGAGCTGTATTTGGACCGCTTTTTCTATGATCTTTGTGAGAAGAGGTATGCTGATTATCGGCCTATATGAGGCAAGTGAGCTGAGGTCTGTGGGGTTTCTTTAGGAGGGGTGATCCGGGAAACTACAGACCGGTGAGCCTGACGTCAGTACCAGGAAAAATGGTAGAAACCATCATAAAGAATAAAATTACTCAGCATGTAGATAGTCACAACCTAATGGGAGACAGCCAACATGGCTTTAGACAAGGAAGATCTTGTCTTACTAATCTGTTATGTTTTTTTGAAGAATAAACAAGTGGACAAAGGTGAGTCAGTTGATATTGTGTATCTGGACTTTCAGAAAGCCTTTGACAAGGTCCCTCATCAGAGACTTTTGGCAAAACTAAAGAGTCATGGGATAGGAGGCAGTGTACTATTGTGGATCAGAAACTGGTTAAAAGATAGAAAGCAGAGGGTAGGGCTAAATGGCCAATTTTCCCAATGGAGAAAGGTGAATAGTGGTGTACCCCAGGGATCTGTGCTGGGTCTGCTGCTTTTTGACATATTCATAAATGACCTGGAAAGTGGAATAACGAGTGAGGTTATCAAATTTGCAGACGACACAAAACTATTTAAAGTTGTTAAAACCCAAGAGGATTGTGAAAAATTGCAAGAGGATCTTGATAAATTGGAAGACTGGGCATCAAAATGGCAGATGAAATTTAATGTGGACAAGTGCAAGGTTATGCACCTAGGGAAAAACAACCCAAACTATGGTTACACGATGCAAGGTTCCACATTAGGAACCACCACCCAGGAAAAAGATTTAGGCGTCATTGTGGATACCATGTTAAAACCCTCGGCCCAGTGTGCAGCGGCGACCAAGAGAGCAAATAGAATGCTAGGTATGATAAGGAAAGGAATGGAAAATAAAACAAAAGATATTATAATGCCTCTATATCGTTCCATGGTGAGACCGCACCTTGAATATTGTGTGCAATTCTGGTCGCCGTATCTTAAAAAGGATATAGCTATTTTAGAAAAGGTTCAGAGAAGAGCCACCAAAATGGTAAAGGGGATGGAAGGATACTCCTATAAAGAAAGGCTAAAAGGGTTAGGGCTCTTTAACCTGGAAGAGAGACGGCTGAGGGGAGATATGATAGAAGTCTATAAATTAATGAACGGAGTGGAACGGTTAAACGTAGATCGATTGTTTACGTTATCAGAATATAGAAAGACTAGGGGACATGCAATGAAGCTACAGGGTAAACTATTTAAGACTAATAAAAGAAAATATTTTTTCACTCAACGTGTAATCAAACTCTGGAATTTGTTACCGGAGGATGTAGTAAAGGCTGTTAATGTAGCTGGGTTTTAAAAAGGTTTGGACAAGTTCCTGGAGGAAAGGTCCATAAACCATTATTAAGAAGTGACCGAAGATATCAATGCTTGACCCAGTACAAGCATTGTGGAACTTGTGTCTCTTGGGGAAACTGCTAGGTACATATGACCTAGATTGGCCACTGTTGGAAACAGAATACTGGGCTCGATGGACCTTGGTCTGATCCAGTATGGCATATCTTATGTTCTTATGGTCTGACTGAGGTTTGCTTTAGTGTTGAGGGTAGGCTAGCAAGAGAGAGGGAGACATGGAAGATATGTGATATGGTTGGGTGGAGATATGATTTTGTGGATTTTATCCATGCAACTGGGCAAGGGGTCTTGTGCGGGGTTGTGGTAGTGTTGATGTGCGAGATTATGGTGGCGAGTTCTTCTGGTGCAAAGCTTCTGAAGGTGGTCCATGGTTGCACGCCCTCGGGCGCATTGTCTGCTGGAGGTATGAGCAATGCAGCGTGCATGGAAGAGCTGTACTTGGCTTTTAGGAAGTCTGCCATGTCTTGCGGGTGGAGAGAGTTGTCCTGTTGTGGTAGGATAGGATTTCTAGTGAGGGATTTTACTAGGTCAAATAGTCCCTGGGTTTCTTCAGTGCACGTAAGAGCGTACTGCTGTAGTACTCCCATTTGGAGTTGATGGTGCTGGTGCAGTACTCTGAGCTGTTCCTAGTAAGATGTTTTGAGAGTGGAGGGGTCTCTGGATTTTCTCCAATGTCTCTTGATCCATCGGAGTGCACGCTTTTGGATGTGGATTTCTGTGCAGTACCAAGGAGCATGATGGCGCTGTCTTGAGGGTGGTGCTCGTGGAGGTGATGGCAGCGTTAGAGATGGTGGCGTTCCATCTGTTGATCATGTCATCCAGGCTTGCATCAGGTGGGAAGCCTGTGAGGGCTGGCAGGGATTTTTTTGTAGTTAAGAGGGTTCATCAAACGAGACAAATCTTCTTCCTGCTGTTGCTTGGTTGCGAGGTGGGTAGGACACGTGTGGGTGGGGTATTGTGAGCGTGATGAGGTAGTGGTCAGACCAAGGTACAGGAGTGTTGTTGGGTGGGGTGTATGTTGGTGCGGTGAGTAGCAAGTTGGGGTAGAAGACAAGATCCAGGGTACCTCCCTTTGTGTGGGTTGGGGTATTGAAGAGCTGTGTGTAGTTCAAGTCATTCATGACTTGAAGGAATGCTGCACCTTGGCTGATGGGGACTGAGGGGGATGTTCAAGTCTCCAAAAAGAATACACTGCTTCTGGTGTGAAGTGTGGGAGCAAATGGTGTCAAGTAGTGTGTCCAGCAGTTCAGCTTTCTTGTGTGGAGCCCTATAAACAAGGCATATGGTGAGGTGTTTGCTTGTTATGTGTTCATCTGCCCAAGAAAGGCTGACATGTCTTCAGTAGCAGACTGGCTTATCTACTGAAGAGGGCTTTAAACTAGATTTGTTGGGGATGGGTGAAGAAAGCCCCCAGGATAAGTGAAACATTAAATACCTTTATGGAAATTGGTAAAAGGGGCAGCATATGGAAAGCGGTATGTATAAATGCCTACAGCATGGGAAATAAGATACCAGATGTTAACATAAAAACATAAGATATGCCATACTGGGTCAGACCAAGATCAGTCAAGCCCAGTATCCTATTTCCAACAGTAGCCAATCTAGGTCACAGGTATCTAGCAGTTTCCCCAAAAGACACAGGTTCCACAATGCTTGTATTGGGGCAAGCAGTGGATATTCTGGGTCCACTTTAATAATGGTTTATGGACCTTTCCTCCAGGAATATGTCCAAACCTTTTTTAAACCCGGCTACACTATGGCACATCCACCACAACCAACCCCCAGCAAGAACATCCCCCACTCTCTCACACCATTCCCCTCTCCCCTCCATCATAACCCTTTTCTTAACTTTCTATTCTATACATAAACAAATAATGCTATTCCCTTAGATCTTCAAACATTCCCACTCGGCAGCCCCTTTCTTGCCCTCTTCTACCCTCCCCCCCCCCATTCATTATAACACACTGTTATATAAATTCCAATTCTGATCCCCTCTTTACCACCTCCTTCCTCCGTATCGACTCCGCCAGTCAACTGCCAGCTATTCAGAGCTGTCTGTATATAGTCACCTCAATTGGTATGTATATAGTTGCCTACATTGTATTATCTGTATAAGGTGTAAGACTAGGCTGCATACTTTCCCCCTACCTGTTTAATTTATATGCAGAACAAATCATCAGAGAAGCAGGATTGTATGAAGACAACAGAGGTGTGAAGATTGGTGGAAGACTCATCAACAACCTTCGCTATGCTGATGATACCACATTACTGGCTGAAAGTGAAGATGATCTGAAACATTTGCTTCTCACAATCAAAGAACATAGTCTCAAAATGGGCCTGCACCTTAATGTAAAGAAGACAGATCATGACAACTGGCATAATCAACAGGTTCATCATTGAAGGAGAAGAAATTGAAATTGTGAACAACTTTAACCTACTTGGATCAACTATCAATAAAGAAGCAACAAGCAGTCAAGAAATCAGACGCATTGCTCTTGGCAGAATGGCTATGAAAGATCTAGATAAGATTCTCAAGAGCAGAGATGTCTCTCTCCATACAAAGATTCGACTTGTTCAGGCCATGGTATTTTCAATAACATCATATGGATGTGAAAGCTGGACAGTGAAAAAGACAGATAGGAAGAAAATTGATGCCTTTGAATTATGGTGCTGGTGGCGAATACTGTGTATACCATGGACTGTCCGAAGAACAAACCAGTCGGTACTGCAAATGCAATGTGTGCCTTCGAGTCAGTCCTGACTCCTGGCGACCCAGAAGCTCCTGGGTTTTCTTGGCAGTGTCACCTAGAGGAGATCAAACCTAAGCTTTCTTTAGAAGCTCAGATGACAAGACTTTGACTTTCATACTTTGGACACATCATGCGAAGAGAGAGATCATTAGAGAAAGACATTATGCTTGGCAAGATAGAAGGTCAACGCAAAAGAGAAAGGCCAGCGATGAGATGGATCGATACAATAACAGCAGCTACAGGTACCAGTCTGTCAACAATGAGCCGCCTGACTGAAGACCGAACACAATTTAGGATAGCTATCCAGAGGGTCGCCATGAGTCGACTCCGACTCGACGGCACTTAACAACAACAACTGTTATCAACCTGTTCATTGTAAACCATTATGTTCTATTCATTATAAACAGTTTTGCCTTGTAGAAAAAATGGTGTGTTAAAATTAGATAGGTAGATAGATAAATAAGTGGGAGAGGCTGACATGGATTTCGTGGCAGTTACAGAAACATGGTTCACAGAAAACCATGACTGGGATGTAACTATACCAGGCTATACTTTATTCAGAAAGGACAGGGTAGGAAGAAGGGGAGGAGTGGCACTATATGTAAAAAATAATATTAAAGCTTTGGAACTACAGAGCTTAAAGGGAGAGAGAAGGCACTGTGGGTTAAAACTACAAAGAGGGAAAGAGAAATCTATTTGCATTGGCGTGATATACAGTCCATCCTCACAGGAAAAAAAAAAGAGGTGGACCAAAAGTTAATTGAAGACATACGCAGCATTGCCAGGAAAGCGTAGTTACTCACCTGTAACAGGATCTCTGGGAACAGCAGGAATTTAGTCCTCACATATGAGTATCATCAGTACCGATGGAGCCTGCGTGGGAACGCTCCCCAGCGTCCAATAAGAACGCTTTTGGGAGCATCCCTCAGCACATGCCCGCTGCCTTCCCGCCTTTCTAACTGTCCCTCTTCAGTTAAGTTTGTAGCTGAGTGAAAGGATAGAGGGAGAGAGAGAGAGAGAGAACTCCTAGGGGAGGTGGGTGGGTTGTGAGGACTAAATTCCTGCTGTTCCTGGAGATCACCTGTTACAGGTGAGTAACTACGCTATCTCCAGGAACAAGCAGGAATGTAGTCCTCACATATGGGGACTCCCTAGCTGAAGATGCCAGGGAGATAGCCCCAGGAAGGTGCCATTGTCAAGGGTGAGGATCTTTCCTCCCAGGGATCTTTGGCATCCCACCAGGGTTGGTGGGTAGGAGTTGGTTTACGTTTGAAAAAGGTTTTGAAGAACAGCTTGGCCAAAGAAGGCATCCCAACGGAAGGCTTTATCTAGGCAGTAGTGGGCTGTGAAGGTGTGTACCGAAGCCCAGGTGGCTGCTCGACAAATGTCATCGATAGACACAGAGTGGAGATTAGCCATAGAAGCTGCCATGGCCCTGACATTATGAGCTGTGACATGGTCATGAAGAGGAAGACCCTTACTCTCATAAGTAAAGGATATGCATTGGGCAATCCATTTACATTAAGTTCTTTTGGAGACTGGAAGTCCCAAATGACTAGGGTCAAAAGCTATAAAAAGTTGAAGACTTTCTATGTTGCTGTGTTCTTTGTATGTAAAAGGCTAAGGCCCTTTTGCAATCCAAAGTATGAAGGTTCCTTTCTGCATTAGAGGCGTGAGGCCTGGGAAAAAATACAGGAAGGTAAATTGATTGATTTAAATGAAAAGGCGAAACCACCTTTGGCATAAAATGAGGGTGAATTCGAAGAACAACCTTATCATTTAATCTTTTGCACATGAAAGTATATTACAGCCACTTTCCCACTATGACATTATCCAATTGATATATCCAGATTTGAATAACGTACTTGAATATTCTGTAAATAGTTAGCTAGTTTATATAGCTTTACCCTGTTATTCCCAAGTTTAAAAAACCCTGTTACCTGTAAAATGCATTTTTCAGTTCTATGTATGCATATGTTTTGTTCCATGTAAACCGAGCTGATGACAATAGCGCGGTATATAAAAGATGTTAAATAAATAAATAAATAAATAAATAAATAAAATCATGATAAAACCTAGTATAAGGAGGATCAGCCACTAAAGCTTGCAATTCACTGATGCGACAGGCAGAAGTGATTGCAATTAGGAAGATGACCTTCCAGGTCAAGAACTTAAGGGCTGCAGTGGCTAAAAGCTCAAAAGGCGGCTTCATGAGCTGCCCGAGAACTAGATTTAGATCCCATGCCAGCGGTGGTGGCTTGATGGGAGGTTTGGTTAATAGAAGGCCTCGCATAAATCTTGATATGAGTTGATGAGAGGAAATTGGTTGTCCATTCATAGGCTTATAAGAAGCTGCAATTGAACTAAGATGGACTCTTACCGAATTGGTCTTTAACCCAGAATTCGATAAGTGAAGAAGATACTCTAGTATCGATTCTAAGGGTATGACCAGGGGGTTTAATCCCCTCCTGGAGCACCATATAGTAAAATGTTTCCACTTGAAGGCATAAGATGTTCTTGTGGAAAGTTTCCTAGAAGCTTGAAGGATATCTTTTACCTGCTGAGACAGGTTGAGATCCTGGAGGTCTAAGCCTTCAGCAACCAGGCCGTGAGGCGCAGGGGACTGGGGATTCGGGTGCCATAGCGTCCCGTTCTCCTGAGAAAGGAGATCTGGAGCGTGCCCTAACTCCAGAGGTGCTGCTTGAGAGAGATGAAGAAGCAGGGAATACCACACCTGGCGTGGCCATCATGGTGCGATGAGAATCATGCGACCCCTGTCTCTCTAAAGCTTGAAGAGTGTTTTGGGAATGAGGGGAATGAGTGGGAAAGCATAAAGGAAGTCCTGACCCCAGTGAAGGAGGAAGGCATCCCTTGCCTGACAGTGGTGTGCCGGTATCCTGGAACAGAACCGGGGAAGTTTGGCATTCAGTGGAATTGCAAAGAGGTCTATGTCTGGAGTGCCCCAGAAATGAAATATCTCTGCCACCTGGTCTAGGTGGAGTGACCACTCGTGAGGTAGCAATACTCGACTGAGTTTGTCTGCCCAAAGGTTTTGCATGCCTGGAAGATATACCACTAGAAGGTGAATTTGGTGCTCTCTGGCAAGGGCCCATAGTCGTAGAGCTTCGTTGCATAATGACAGAGAGCCGGTTCCGCCCTGCTTGTTCACATAGAACATGGCTACCTGATTGTCCGTCTGGACCAGGACTGTCTTGTAGCTGAGCTGTGTGTGGAACACTCGAAGAGCTAAATAAATTGCTCTTAATTCCAGGAGGTTTATGTGTAAACCTACCTCCTGTGGAGTCCAGGTGCCCTGGGTAGAGAGATGAGCCAGGTGTGACCCCCAACCCACCTGTGAGGCATCTGTCGTTAGGGTGGCCTGAAAGAGGGGTTGATGGAAAGGAGACCCCACTGTCAGATTTTCTAGTGATTACCACCATTGGAGGGACAAAATTAGTCTTTGAAAGACTGTTATTTTGTCCGACAAATTGCCCGTGGCCTGTGTCCACTGTGTGGAGAGGGTCCACTGAGCTGCTCGCATGTGGAGGCGAGCATATGGGACTACATGAACTGTGGATGCCATGTGTCCCAGTAACTGCAGTAGTTCCCGAGCCGTGAGGGAGGATTTTCCTGCTGCTTGGGAAGCTAGCTGCATAATGCGAAGACACCGGGTTTGTGGAAGGAAAGCCCTTGCCTGCCTGGTATCCAGACAGGCTCCTATGAATTCTAGGCATTGGGAAGGAACTAGTTGAGACTTCGGGAAGTTGATTTCCAATCACAAGTATTGGAGGATTCGCTTTGTACGAGACAGTGTAGTGCTGGCCTCTGCAACTGTGGAGGCTTGAATGAGCCAGTCGTCTAAGTAGGGGAAGACAAAAATCCCCAGGATTCGTAGAAATGCTGCTACTACTGCCTTGCATTTCGTGAACATCCTTGGTGCTGAAGCCAGACCAAAAGGAAGAACCCTGTACTGGAAATGTCTTCCCCTGAAAAGGAAACGTAAGAATTTCCTGTGATCTGGATGGATGAGAATGTGTGTGTATGCATTCTTTAAGTCTAGAGAGCAAAGCCAGTCCTGGCCTTGAAGGTATGGCAGAAGAATTCCTAGAGAAATCATTTTGAATTTCTCTCGAAACAGATATTTGTTCAATTCTCTGAGGTCTAGAATGGGTCTGTGTCCCCCTGTTTTCTTTGGGATAAGAAAATAGGGGGAGTAGAACCCTGTTCCCTGTTGAAAACGGGTACTTCTTCTACTGCCCCTTAGGCAAGAAGTGTGAAGGCCTCGTAATCTAGCAGATTGTCTGCAGAGGTTTGTGAATTGAACTGCTTTAGAATTGCAGGAGGGGGTATGCTGTGAAAATGAAGTTTGTACCCCTCTCCTACAATGGACAAAGTCCAATCTTCTGCTGTTATTTGATGCCATCTGTTGATAAAGTGGCATAACCTGCCCAGAATATTGGGGGGTTGGGGACCCCTCAGAAGCAGGAAGGCGAAGCTCTCTGGGAAGGAGTCAAAGCCCTTAAGGGGGCTGAACCTGGAGAGTTGGTTGGGCTCTCGGTCCTTTTGGTTTCTTTTGCTGTCTAGGCTGTCCCTTTTGGGCAACCTGACCTGAAGTCTGCTGGGTATAGGAAGGATGAAACTTCCTCTTTTTGCTAAGAGGGTTTTTTATAAGGCTTCCTTATGACTGGAGTGGCTGTAGACTGACAATCTAAGGTAGAATTGTCAGCATCTAACTCATTAGCCTTTTCCTACCAGTTCTTGCCGTAGAGATTCTCCCCCGTGCAAGGAATGTTGCCTAATCTGTCCTGTACCCAAGTCTCCAAGTCTGATGCCTGTAGCCAGGCAATCCGTCGTGCACCAATGGCAATAGCAGAAGTTCTGCTGATGCATTCAAAGCAGTCAAAAGCTGCACGATTGACAAACTTGGAGACATTTTGAGCATGCTTAACTACAGCAAGAAAATTTCGTCTCTTATTATCTGGGAGAAAAGGGCTCATAAGTTCCAAGTCTCCTGTGACTTCCCTTAAGGAACATTCCCATATATGGGATGTATGAACTGATTCTAGCTGAAAGCATGGAAGCTTGAAAAGTTCTGTGTCCAAAAGCATCCAGAGTCTTGCATTCACGACCTGGAGGATTGGATGCATGTCTCTTTGCACTTTTCATCCTACACATGGCTGATTCCACCGCCACTGAATGGTGTGGCAGCTGGGTTTTCTGAAAACCAGGACATAGTATCAAGCCTCCTAGAGTGAGGAGAAGTGGTCAGAGGTGTCTCCCACATTCTGAGCATCAAGCTATGCAGAATTTCATGGATAGGCAGAGTAGCTGCCTCTTTGGGAGCTTTAGGATATTGGAGGATTTCCAATTCCTTTGCTCTGGGGTCTTCTTCAGGAGCTACTGTGATTGAAAGAACTTTGGCCATATCACGGATGAAATCCTTAAAAGACATGTCCTCTGGAGGTGACATTCTGCATTGGGGAGAAGAGGGATCTTCTAGAAGAAACCCTCTAGTGCCAGCAGAATTGTCAGAGTCTTTGGAATCTGAGGAATCAAAGTATTCCTGACTCCGATGCTCTTGCAAAGCATGATCTCGGTACCGATCGAAGTCAGTACCGAGGTGAGCCGGTACTGCTTTGTCTCTTCCAGCCAGAGATGGCATAGGAAGAATTCCCACTGGGGCCCGTCGGTACCGGCATCAGAAGAAGAGCTGCGATACTGCGCTCGATAGCGAAGAAACTCTGGTCTATCGACGCTGCCGATGCCTGGGTGTCGGTACCGGTAAGGATGGCCGGAACCCCTGAGCATGGCACAGGTAGTTCTTGCGAGGTTGAGGCCTCAAGAACATCCTGAAGCCCCATCGATGCTTTGGAGGCCGAAGCCTCCCGCCGGGGCTGTTTTGCCGGTGTGGATCCCTCAAGGGCAATGCCAATGGCCTCTCGATGCTTAGCAGGAGAGCTACCCTTTGAGGACCGGCTCTTATGTTTAGTTACCTGAGACCCATGAGAGGAAGAAGAGGCCCTCGACGATGTCGATGCAATAGAACTGGCATCTGAAGAAAAAAGGGTATCGAGCTTTGCGGCCCGGTTCTGTCTTCCTCTTTTGGTCATCCCCATGCAGAAGAGACATTCAGTTGGAGAATGATCAGGTCTTAAACATTATAGACACCAATCATGGGTGTCAGTGACAGAAATGGTACCGCCACACTTAATACATTTTTTAAAGCCACTAGTTGGCTTTTCCATGATTTAGGAAAATGGGGCCCAGTGCCCAAAATGGCGCCTAGCACCAAAAAGGAAAGTTTCTGAAAGAAACACTGAAAGGTTTTTTTTTAGAAAGAAAAGAAACGAACCGGCGGTACTGGTAGGCGTCGTGCGGTAGGCAAACGCGACCACAGAAAGAAGTTTAAAGATGTAATTTTCTGCGGTGACAGGGAATAGGTCCTGTCGGCTCCGCGGAAAACAAAGAACTGAAGAGGGACAGTTGGAAAGGCGGGAAGGCAGCACGCATGTGCTGAGGGGATGCTCCCAAAAGCGTTCTTATTGGACTCTGGGGAGCGTTCCCGCACAGGCTCTGTCGGTACCGACAATACCCATATGTGAGGACTACATTCCTGCTTGTTCCTGGAGATAGGGGAAGTGCTACTGATAGGGGATTTCCATATGCCAGATATTGATAAGCACATTCCTGCTGTAGTATCATCTAGAAGGAGATCCTGGATTCTCTACAGGGAGAACTATTCAGACCATTCATCACAGAACCCACACATGAAGGGGCCATACTGGACTTGGTGCTTACCAATGGTGAAAGTGTTTCTGATATTATAAGAAATATAGAAACATGACGACAGAAAGACCACATGGCCTATCTAGTCTGTCCTTCCATATCAACCACTACAGCATTCCCTTTTTTTCCTTTAGGGATCCTCTGTGTTTGTCCTATGCTTCTTTGAATTCAGATACTGTTCTCATCTCTACCACCTCCACTGGGAGACTATTCCATGGATCCACCACTCTTTCCATAAAGAAATATTTCAGCATATCACTCCTGAATCTATCCCCTTTCACCCTCATCCCATGTCCCCTCGTATCAGAGCTTGTTTTCAATCGAAAGAGGCTCTGCTAACCATTTCAGTAGCCACCCTCTGTACAGACGCCACCCTGTTTATATCCTTTTGAAGGTGCGGTCCTCCAGAATTGCACACAATACTCCAAATGAGGTCGCACCAAAGACTTATACAGAGGCACTAGCACCTCCTTTCTTCTGCTGGCCATTCCTTTCCCTATGCACTAAGCAACCTTCTAGCTTTTGCTGTTGCCTTTTTTACCTGTTTAGCTACTTTAAGATCAGACACAATCACGCCTAGGTCCCGCTCTTTAGTGGACAAAAATACTTCACCCCCTATGCTATATTGCTCCCTTGGATTGCTGCAGCCCAAATGCATGACCTTGCATTTTTTAACATTAAATCTCAGCCAAATCAGTATGTGGGGCATGTCTGCTGTGAGACTATGTTGCAAGTGATTGCAGCGAGGCTGGGTTGATGTGGTGAAAGTGAGTTCAAGTTGACTACTGATTATGCGTCAGGGGGGTTAATGAACCCTCAGTTTTGTAGGAAAGAAATGCCTGTGCATTTTGTAAGAAACATCTTGCATAACTATATAATGTGAAACTTATGAGATGGAGTTCTGATACAAGGATGTAGATAAGGAAAAGCTTCTTCCCATAGCAACTGAGCTTTTTCTCATAAAGTGAAGGTCATCTACCAGAATTTTGAGCTTCTGAACCATGGCTTAGCATTCTCAGGCATCTGGCAAGCATCTTGATTGTGTTTAATGGATAGCTGATCCTATTCTTTATGTCAACTGATGGAAAATTACTGGTTGCTCTTGCAACAAGATAAAATGGGTGCCCTTTTCAGCCAAGAGAGAGAGAAAGGAGGTCTCACCTATGGAGTGAACACACGCACTGCCTAGGATTTTCCCTACTGAGAAGTCTCTCTTGCCTGGCTGAATCTGGGACTTATGCAGTCGAAGTGTGGCATGAGATGAAGTTCATAGCTCTGTCGGTGATGTATCATTTTCTTGTATCTTGCTGTTTGTAGATAAGTGATTTCAAGTTATTTTTTTTATATTTTATAAATAAACGGCTTATCTTTATTCCAAAGTGTGTATCATTATTTCGCACCCTGATCCAGCAGGACAGTTGATGAGGGGGTGTGTGTGTGTGTGTGCGCGTCTGTGTGTCTGTCAGCATGGGGAGACTACCCTGCTGGGAGGATAGTCTCTAGTTGTTGCCTGGTGAGAGCTCTGTGGGTCTTGTTTGATGGCCTGGCAGAGGGACTGTCGAAGTAGGGGTGTACCATATTAGCAGGCCACGCTGAAGGGCCCTCTAGCACATACGCACCTCGAAACAGCCGGGTCTTTGTGCTGTCCGGGAGGGCACAGGCCGATGATGCTGTGTGCTGCAACAAGGAGCTTACCTACCCGCTGCTACAATGACCAGTCTTTGTGCCTGGTGAGAGCTTTGTGGGTCCCTGTCTCTAACCTCCCTACCTCACCCTCATCTCCTCTACCCTTCTCTGTATGACTGTGATACCTTTCCTATCTTGAGGCATTCCTTTTCCATGTCCTACTCTGTTCAAAATGTTTTACATTTGTACACCAGTCTGCTGATCATGTGAAAGCATGGTATATCAAGCTTAATAAAGATAAAGATGATCAATTTGGTGACAAAGTCTTCAACTGCTGTCCCAAGCACAAATTCTCTGCTCAGAACATATGGCCTGTAAACATTACAGAAAGTAACTTCTCGAGATAGACATCCCCCTATCATATAGATCAACCCTAAGGATCTGTTACTATGGTCTCTAATTCAAAACTTAACCCCTTTCGAATAAGCAAGATGACTCACACTTTCTTAAAGCCCAAAGCAGCTCTATAAGCCTACCCAACCCACCAGCATTGTATCAGCAGCTCCTTGGAATCCATGTGGACCTCCTGCAGCATGACTACAGCTGCCTTCATATCTTTAAGAGCTCTGTGCATCTTGTGCATTTTTCTTGAGGGTCACTCATCCCTTTTTTTTTGTGCCATCAAGTCAGTGCTGACTCCTGGTGACCTAGATGCCTCTGGGCTTTCTTGGAAATATATCACCAGAAGTAGACTGCCAGACCTTTCCATCTGAGGCAATGGAGGATAAAGTAACTTGCCCAAGGTCACAAGGAGTGCCAGTGGGAATCGAACCCTTGATCTTCTGAGTACTAAGCAGTTGCTCTAACCCCTAGGCTACTCCTCCACCAGGCTACTCCTCCACCATTTAAGATCCGTTCATGTCCCAAAAGGTGGTTCTCCCCAGCTCAAGAACCCTGTTCGCCCATACCATGAAATCCCTATGATCTCTTATACTGCAACACAAAAGTAATCCCCCCTCCTCTCCCATCTTCATCCCCAACACTCATCCCATACAACACACTTTCAAGGCTCATTGCATCCACAACCACAACGGCCTTCATCTAACCCCAGGTGACTCTCCATTCATCACTTATGCAAGCAGCTTCTCTACTAATAACATACAATCTCCATAATTGTCCCATGAACCAGTCCATATTAACAGTGGCTCTCACAGAGTCCCAAGCAAAGATTGCCAGTGTGGAAGGAATTTCAAAATAAAGTCCTATCAAATGTGTCAAAGCAGTCATCATGAAGCAGAGTCTCTTGCAGAGAGTGAGCCCAAACCCCAAACAAGACAGCATAAGGTCCCATCCAAACTGCCCATGCAAGTGCACAAATGGACTCATTGTTGGAAAGGAAAGAGTAGTTACTCACCTGTAACAGGTGTTCTCCAGGAGCAGCAGGAATCAGTCCTCACATATGGGTGTCATCGGCGCCGATGAAGCCCCAGCGGAGCATTTCCCCAGCTTTCTATGAAAGCCTTTCGGAATGCAGGCACGCATGCGCGGTTCCCTTCCCGCCTAAAGGTGCCATCTTACCTCAGTCAAATGACATAGCTAAGAACAGCACACAAAAAATGAAAAATAAACTATGTACAACTGTAACTCCAATGGGAGGAGGGAGGGTTGTGAGTATTCCTGCTGCTCCTCGAGAACACCTGTTACAGGTGAGTAACTACTCTTTCTCCAGGACCAAGCAGGAAGTCAGTCCTCACATTTGGTTGACTCCCAAGCTCTGGGCTACAGAGGAACCCAGGCTGAACAAGAGAACTCCCTCTAGTCTCAGCAGCAAAGAAAAGCTTTTCAAGGACACAACCTCCACCGGTAGCCCAACAGAGGGCAGGAGGGCAGGAGCTGCCTAAACCTCAAAGAGATTCCGGAGTACTGCTTGGCCAAAAGCACAGTCCCTATGGGACTCCCTCTCCAGACAGTAATGGGCCGCAAAAGTCTGGCTTGAAGACCAAGTTGCAGCCCTGCAGATGTTTACCAAGGGCACAGAGCGGAGATGAGCCACTGAGGCAGCCATTGCCCTGACTCGGTGGGCCATAACCCGACCCTACAAAGGAAGGTCAGCCACCTTGTAAGCCCAGGTGATACAGTCACCCAGATGGACAAGGTACGCTTGGACACAGCCAACCCCAACTTATTAGGGTCAAAAGAAACAAAGAGCTGAGTAGCCCTTCTATGCCCCTGCGTATGGTCAAGGTAGAAGGATAAGGCCCTCCTACAGTCCAGGGTATGCAGGACTGCTTCAGCCTGGCTTGCATGAGGCCTAGGGAAGAATGTTGGAAGAACCACCTCCTGATTGAGGTGGAAAGAGGAGACAACCTTTGGAAGGAACTTTGGATGAGTCCTGAGGACTACCCTGTTCCTATAAATCCTAGTGTAAGGCCTATCACAGACCAGGGCCTGAAGCACACTCATTCACCTAGCCGAGGTAAGGGCTATCAGGAAGAGTGTCTTCCAGGATAGGAAGCATAGTGGACAAGTAGCCATTGGCTCAAAAGGTGGGCGAGTCAGTTGCTGCAAGACCACATTCAACTCCCACTCAGGGGCAGGAGGACGGATTGGAGGTTTGAGCAAAAGCAAGCCCCTGAAAAAGCGGGACACCAAGGGGTGAACCGACAGAGAATGTCCTTCCACCAGTGAGTGGTGAGCTGCTAGAGCTGAGAGGTGGACCCGAACAGAATTGGACTTGAGTCCCTGATTGGACAAGTGGAGTAAATACTGAAGCACTACTGGTACAGTACAGGAGAAAGGATCCTCTGTACGTAGCTGACACCACACAGAAAACCTTCTCCATTTGAGAGCACAGGTTTTTCTAGTGGACTGTTTCCTAGAGGCTAAGACAACCTCCTCAACTTCCTGAGAGAGGCCCCAGGGAGCCAAAACTACCCTTGCAGCCTCCAAGCCATCAAATTGAGAGCTTTGAGACTGGGGTGCAGAAGGGAACCCTGATCCTGAGAGAGAAGGTTGGGTTGCAACCCCAGAGGCAGAGGGGGATCCACTGCCAGCTGAAGCAGAAGTGGAAACCAAGGTTGTCTCGGCCACCTGGGAGCCACCAGCAGGACCGAGGCCTTGTCCTGAAAAATCTTGGAGAGTTCGGGCCACCAAGGGCGTAGGAGGAAACGCATACAGGAGGCCCTGAGACCAGGGAATCAGAAAAGCATCCGGTGCTATCATCAAAGGATGCGGTTGCCTGGAGCAGAACTTTGGCAGTTGCTTGTTCAGTGGACTGGCAAACAGATCTATCCAAGGGAGACCCCATTTCAGGAAGATCTTCTGAACCACCAAGGGATGCAGCTGCCACTCGTGGGGCTGCAGAATCCTGCTCAACATGTCGGCCAGGTGGTTCTCCTGGCCTGGAAGGTACACAACCCTGAGGAGCATGTTGTGCTTTAGGGCAAATGAACAAAGGTCTTGAGCTTCCCGACAAAGGCGCCTGGACCCAGTACCGCCCTGTTTGTTCACATAAAACATGGCCACCTGATTGTCTGAACCAGGACAGCTTGATGAGCCAGGGCAGGAGAGAAAGCTTTGAGAGCTAGGCGAATAGCCCTGAGTTCCAGGAGATTGATCTGCTGTGCCGCCTCCCAAGGAGACCACAGGACCTGGGTGCACTTGTCTAGACAATGAGCCCTGCAGGGAGGCGTCGGTGGTCAGTACCACCGTGTACCCAGGAATCTGAAAGGGCACTCCCACCAGCTGAGGGAGTTCAGAAATTGTCTGGACACCCTTATTCTGTCCCTGAGGCTGCCTGTGGCCTGTGATCACCGAGTCCGAAGGCACCACTGTGCAGGCCTCAAATGGATCCTGGCACTGGGGGTCACATGTACTGTCGAAGCCATGTGGCCTAGAAGCCTCAGGCAGAGTCTGGCGGAGACTAGTGACCTGTTGAGAAACTGGTTTGCCAAGGCTATCAATCTTTGTGCTCTGTCTTCTGGCAAGAAAGCCTTTGCCAGGAGAGAGTCCAGCCTTGCTCCTATGAACTACAAGTTCTGGGAGGGGAGCAAAGTGGACTTTGCGAAGTTTATTACAAACCCCAGGCTTTGAAGAAGAGCAATAGTCCTGAGGGTGGCTTGTCTGGCCTCCTGGCACGTCTGACCCCTGATGAGCCAGTCGTCCAGATAGGGGAAGACAAAGACTCCCTGATTTCTCAGGTAGGCCGCCACCACTGCCAGGCATTTGGTAGAGACCCTGGGAGCGGAGGTGAGGCCAAAAGACAGTACTCTGTACTGATAATGGTTTCCTCCCACAAGGAACCTGAGGTACTTTCTGTGGTCTGGATGAATGAGGATGTGAGTGTACACATCCTTTAGATCTAAGGAGCATAGCCAATCTCCCTGCTGGAGGTAGGGCAGAAGTGTTCCAAGAGTAAGCATCTTGAACTTTTCTTTCTCTAGGAACTTGTTGAGGTTCCTGAGGTCCAGAATGGGTCGAAGGCCACCGGTTCTTTTGGGCACCAGGAAATACCTGGAGTAGAATCCGTGACCTTGCAAGTGGGGAGGCACAGGCTCCACCGCCCTGTCCACCAACGGACCTTGAAGTTCCTGAAGGAGAAGGTCTGTGTGCAGGGAAGGCCTTGGAGGCTCCCCTGGAAAGTATGGTGGAGGCAGTTGGTGAAAATGTAGTGCACAGCCCCTGTGGACTATGTCCAACACCCAACTGTCCCCGGTGATGAGGGGCCACTGGTGGGCAAAGAGGGCAAGACGACCTCCTGTGCAGGGTTGGGAGAGCAGGGATGGAGAGGCTACGCTCAAGGAGTCAAAAACCCCCACCCTGCTGAATGGGAGCAGGGTCCGGAGGCATGGGGGTCCTCTGCCTACGCAGCCCATTACCCTGCCCCTTGGCTTGCTGACCCTGGGGTGCAGCTTGGGTAGCCTGATATTGAGGGTACTGTTTGTAGGTAGTGTCCTTCCTCGGATAAAAGGGCTTTTTACCCGAGCCCTTCTTCTTATGAGAAGGGGCAGAGGTCTTCCTAGACAGCCTTGTCCGTGTAAGGTGCTCTGTTTCGAGCTGGGCGGTCTTCTCAGTCATGGGCTTGCCAAAAAGGTTTTCACCTCGGCAAGGGACATCGACCAACTTGTCCTGAACCCATGGCTCGAGGTCCGATGACTGCAGCCATGCCTGGCGTCGAGCCGCGACGCCGGCTGCCACAATTCGGGCCGAAGCCTCGAAGTCATCGTAGGCGGCGCGGGACATGAACTTCTAGCAGTCCCGATTCCCCGAGGACAAGGACTTGAATCTCTGCAAGGGTTCCCCGGAGAGTCCAGCAGAGAACCCGGCCAACTCCTTGGCCAGGTCCCGCAAGTACATGCCCATGTACAGCTGGTAAGACAGGACACGGCAAGCAAGCATCGAGCCCTGGAAGCACTTTCTACTGACGCCATTGAGGTTCCGGGCCTCCCTGCCGGGGGGCACCGCAGAGTGCATCTTCTGGCTCTTCAGACGATGCATGGCTGATTCCACAACCATGGAATGGTGTGGTAGCTGTGCTTTCTGAAAGCCAGGGCTCTTCCTGAGTCGAAAGATCGAGTCGACTCACTTGCTTAAAACCGGCGCCGAGGCCGGTGCCTCACACATCCGGAAGAGGAGCCGTTCCAGCATCGGAGGAACCGGGACAGTAAAGGCCTCCTTCGGAGGAGAGTCATACTGCAGGGCCTCAAGCTCGAGGCTCTTCCTCGGGGTCCGCCGGAATAGCCAAGGCAGTGGCCATTTCCCGGATGAACTCCGAGAACCGAGTATCCTCCGGAGAGGATCTACTCCGGAGCTCAGACTGCGGTGAGTCCAACGGGACGTACCGAGTCTTGAACGTATTGGGGGACTCCTCATCCTCCGTCTCCCAGGCGGACTCGTCCGACGAGGAGTCAGGGTCCGACCCCGCAGGGCCCTGGAGCACCGGCACCGGCGTCGACGCCCTCGGTCCCGAGCGGGAGGTCAACGGAGACCGCAACCGAGGTCGACTTCGAGCCATGATGGGCTCGAGTATCGGCTCGGTCTCCGGGGTCGACTTCGAAGTCGATGTCCTGGTGGTCGGGGCAGATGCGCCAGACAGGCTGGCCATCAGTGCCCGCTGCTGCTCCATGAAGGCAGACAATCTGCTCTCCAAGGCTGTCATCCTGAGACTCAGCTCGAGAGACGCAGCAGCCACCGACTCGGGCCCCGGCGGCGCTGGGCCCGACGTCGGTTCCCTGGGAGGAGAGTCCGAGGACTACGGGGCTTACGTGTCCAGCAGACTCCGGCTCCATGCGAGGAACTTTGGCAGGCTTCTCTTTGTCCACGGGCCCGGGGCGACGGTCGGGGGTCTTAGACCTGGCCCTCGAGGAGCCAGGGATCTCCTCCGACGCCGCCCTCACGAGCAGCTTCTTCCTCTTGCGTTCCCGGTCGGGGGACCCCCTATCCGAGGAGCTCCGATGGCGCTCGGGATCCGAATCCTGATATGTCGAGGCCTCAGACGAGGTCCGGGCCCGGCTGGAGGCTGAGTCCGAGAAAAGCCTTTCTTTCTGCTGCTGGCGACTTTGGAGTGCCTTGGAAAACATCTTCCCACATGGTCCACACGACTTAGGGTCGTGATCAGGACCGAGGCACCGAAGGCAGCAGTCGTGTGTGTCGGTGAGAGACATTAATTTCTTACACCGATCACACTTCTTGAAACCTCTGGAAGCCATCGGGGAAAAAAAGAGTCCCCGCGAGGTCAAAGGACCGGCCTTCCAGGGAAAAAGCAAAAAAGGGCGCGAACGCCAGCCACGAAGAGCAAAAACCGAAAAAGAAGAATCGGGCTCGATACCAGTGTACCGAACCCGGCGGGAGGGGAAACCGGCGTCGAACCAGGAGAAAAAACAGCGAGTATCGCCGAAAAAAAACAACTTTTATCTGGGATGACAGGACACACGTCCGGTGGGCTTCTCGTAAAAAAAGAGACTGAGTTAAGATGGCACCTTTAGGCGGGAAGGGAACCGCGCATGTGTGCCTGTATTCCCAAAGGCTTTCATAGAAAGCTGGGGAAATGCTCCGCTGGGGCTTCATCGGCGCCGATGACACCCATATGTGAGGACTGACTTCCTGCTTGGTCCTGGAGAAAAATCAGGGCCCTCTTACTATCAGGTAAGTTATCAGCCGAAATTTCACACTGGGGTGCAATCCAGACTCTACCTGGGTGACTCATAATCCACTCCAGCATCCAGCTCGTCAACTGTAACATACACAGCCATGAGGTCCACCTGTAACTATTAGAATGGCTTCACAGTCTAATACACAAGCTGTACCAACAGGGTACTAGGCCGAACTCCAGGGGCCTTAAGCCTCAGAATACTCCATACCATCCAAGAATTGTCGTGCAGCTCCCATAGTGTTAAACAGCTCTGTCCAACCATTCACCGACACTTTTCAGGTATGCTGGAAACAAAGCAAATTTGATCTGCCATTCATGAAGGTGGGCATATATCAGCAAAAATTCCCTACATATTTGAGCCACTCTGGTCAAACAGTCCTGAAAAATGAGGATTTATGAGCGAGTGTAGCTGGATTGGGTTTTCCTTGCCGCACACAGAATCTCCTCTTTATGGAGGAAGTCCAATACTCCAAGTACAGTGGTATAGGGTTGGCATGTTTCTCCCCATCAGGGGCCTATACAGTGAGCATGTTCAATGAGGTTTGTCACACTCTCCTCTAGTTTCAACTCCAGCGGCAGAAACATTTCTAAAAAACCCTAAAGTTCCACCTCTACTAAAGTCTCTGGCAACCCAATTATCCCTCAGGATGTTCCTCCGTGAGCAGTTTTTCTGCTCATCATTTTTTCCTCGAAGATAGCCACAACTTTTTTCAAGGCAGCTACCTCAACCCACAGAGCCTGGGCCTCATTCTTCGCCCTGGATATGCGGCACTCAGCCTCAGTAAGACAGGTACTAAAGGACTCCAAAGAACAGCTACCTGATCGAGCTTGGAGGAAAGTACCTAGAATTTGTTCTCCAGCACAAACACCACCATTCCAGTTACTTCCAATACCGGATACTCAGCATGTTTCACTGGGGAGCCTGACACTGCCTGTCCATCTGCCATCTTAGTTGCGGCAGACCGCACCCCCTCCTCTTTTTTTGCATTTTGGACATGGTGACTGGGGAGGTCTAGGAATCAGTTTTAGCAGTCGTGGAAAGGTTTCCCCTGCAGTGTAGTGCCAGATCGAGGGGCTTATAAACACAAGATTCTTGTGGATTAGTGATAAGCCACAGAGCCCAAGAAATCACATCCTCTTATACTCACCGCATCACATGATCTACATGGCAGCTTTTAAGACCTCTGGTCCAAAGGCAGTATCCGCCCAAGCAATGACATCCAAGCAATAGTGCTTGATAAAAGTAGAAAGTGATGCCCATGCTGCCACCCGACTAACATCTGAGGAGATGACCGAGCTAAGGCCCATCCACAGGGATGTTCATGCCCAAGTGGAGTGTGCACGCAAACCCTCCGGAACCAGCAGGTTAGTTAACAGATACATGGAAGCAATAGTCTCCTTGATTCAGCACCCCAGAGTAGACTTGGCTGCATCATCTTTATGTGGTCCTGCAAACAGCACAAAGATAATCTGAATGCAAAAGAAGTTTGTAACCTTCAAGTACTAGAGAAACACTCTCCAAACATCCACCAGGTGAAGATCCCAATCCTTCCTTTGGCACTGCTCTTCTGGAATGGGAGGGCAGACAAATGACCTGATTTACATGGAAGGAAGATACCACACCTTGGGTAAGGAGGACAGAATGGTCCAAATGCTTATGGCCTCCTCCAAGAATGTTAAATAAAGGTCCCTGCAGGGCGCCTGCATTTTGGAGATTCTTTAGTCGCTATATGCTCAGCAAGATCTCAGTTTTAAAAGTCAGATCTTTAAACATAGCCCACTTCAAAGGCCCAAAGCACCAGGCAGAGATCCCACGAGGGAACAATTCAACACAGGGGAGGATGAAGGTGTCGCACCCCATGAAAAAAAAATGTGCCACAATCTGGATGCAAGGCAATGGACTGCCCTACTACCAGCCCTCTTAATTAGGATAAAGACTGCAACCTGAACCTTCAGGAAACTAAGGAAAAGACCTTTGTCCAGGTCATCCTGAAGAAAGGTAATTACAGCAAATCCACCATATCAGATCTAGACTGCCGATCATGGCACCAACGTTCAAAAAGACACCAGACATGCACATAGGCCAAGCTGGTAGATCCTCACCTTGAGGAGCATGGCAACCACCCCAGGAGAATAGCCCTTGCGTGCTGACACCTCTCAAATCATGAACCCTTGCTGACTACCTAACATCTCAAATTCATGCTAACCTCTCTCCAGTCAGCCATAGCACTCATCAAGCAAGAGTACCATGTCCATCTGATTAACTTCCTTTCCTCTGACCCTCGCCATCTCTTTGCTATGCTGAACTCTCTCCTCATGGTCCCTCCCTTCTCCAATCCCACCTTCATTTTCTGCCCAGACCTTGGCTATTTCCATGACAAAGTCCAGAAGATTAGCCTTGAATTCTCCGCAAGGTCACTTCCACCTAATTTTCTCCCTCTTCAATCCCAAATTCTTCCCTCACCTTTGGTCACAATTTCTTCCTTTTCTGAAATCACTGAGAAGGAAACTGCACATCATCTCTCCTCCCTCAAACTTACTACCTGCTCCTCTAACCCCATTTCCACCAATCTAAGCTTTAGCTCTTCCACCATCATCCCTTCCGTCTGTCATATTCTAAACCTGCTTTCTACTGCATCTGTACTGGTGGCCTTCAAATATGCTGTATTATACGTCTCCTCATAAAGCCTTCACTAGATCCTACATGACCTTCCAGTTACCAGCCTCTCTTTCCTCCCCTATTGCTTCAACCTACTTGAATGAGCAGTTCACTACCACTGTAATATGGCTTTCATTTCTACATTCCACAGAAATGGCTCTTGCCAAAGTCCAGCAACAAGTTCCTTGCCAAATCTAAATGCCTTTACTCTATCCTCATCCTTCTTGATCTTTCTGCTGCCTTTTTACCACTGTTGATCACAACCTGCTTTCCTGTATCCTGTCCTTGCTTGGATTTAGGGGCGCTGTTCTGTCCTGATTTTCTTTTTCTCTCTCCCATCGCACTTTTAGTGTAGTTCTGTGAATCCTCCTCTACTGCCATCCTGCTTTCAGTTGATGTACCTCAGGACTCTTTCTTGGGACCTCTCCTTTTCTCTCTACACTATTCCTTGGTGTACTTATTTCTGCCCAGGGTTTCTGTACTCTCTTTATGCTGTTGACTCCCAGATCTACATATCTGTGCTTGAAATCTCTCCAGGTATCCAGACCTAGATCTCTTCCTGCTTATCTGACATTGCTGTCTGGATGTCTCACCGCCGTCTGAACATGAACATGGCCAAAGCTGAGATCCTTATATTTCCCCCTAACCCCCCCCCCCCAACACTTCTTCCTCCCTTCTCTATTTCTGTGAACACTACATGCCTCCCTGTTTCCTCAGCTTGCAAACTTGGATTGCACAGGGAGAGAGTAGATTCAAAGACGACCCCAACAGATAATTAAAACCTGTTGCTTCGTTCTCAACATTAGCAAAATTTTCACTTCCTTTCTACACACACTTCCAAGACCTTCATCCACTCACTAGTCACCTCCCTTCTTGACTATTGTAACCTGCTCCTCACTGGTCTCCCTCTGAATCATCTTTCTCCCCTTCAATCTGTTTAAAACTCAGCTGTGCGGCTTATCTTCCGCCAGTGTAGCTATGCACATATAACCCCTCTTCTCAAGTCTCTTCACTGGCTACATATTGTCGTCACCCTAGCCTGGGCCAAAGGCCTAAAGGCACAGGGCTGCCAATGTTAGTCCTTAAATAAAGAATTATACTATTCTTGTCCACAGCTTGGACTTCTGGGACTTGTAGCTGTTTCTCCTTATTTAAAGACAGTAGTGTGAAACAGATGGGGTTTTTTTTAAAGGCAAACAAGAAATGTATTTATCTTCCCCAAAAGCACTAAGGCTCAACACAAACGTTAGGATTCTTCTCCAAGCAATAACATCAGGAAATTATACACAAACTGGAACTGAAACGGCTTCATAAGCCTTTTAACATGTGTAGCTGTTTTCATCAAACGTTCAGCAAACAAACAGCTTCTTCCTTCAAGCAAAGCAATGTGTCCATTTTTTTTTATCTTCTGCTTCTTTAGTAATTCAAATACAAATTATGCAAGTATTCTTTCTTATTAGAAGCGGTTCCTAGCATTAACCCAGATAGGTTAACTCACCCTGTTTCTTCAGTGCTTTCTTGGTTAAAATCTTTTTATTAGAACGCTTTCAATCTGCCTTCTGGCACAATGAACAGTCCATTGCTAATTCCTCAATTATAGAATCCTGCTCAGGACAGTCTACCTGCATCTCTTCCTGCTCTACAGCACGTACGTCTGACTGAGCTTTCAGGAACTGTTTCTGGCTTAATGCTCTGTAAGAGCTCCTGGACTTCTCTCCACAGGTGCTCTCCACAATAAGGAATGTTTGTACCTGGAATGTGAGGATTCCTTCTCTGGATCAACTGCCTCAGTTCTTCTAACTTGTTCAGCCCTGGTTCTTTCCAACAAGCTGGGTTCTGGTCACTTCTAGCTGTGAGTTTGTCCACCCACCTTTTGGCAGCCTGAACTCTTTGAGCTGGTCCACGTACCGTTTGAACTGCAGCCTGACTCTCGTCAGCAATTCTCCTAGCCACACCTCAGCTGGCTTCAGGACTAACAGTCCTCCTCCTGTAAGCTCGGCTTTCTTTATGGCTGCTACTTTCACTGCTGAGCTCCTCACTGAAATCTTCACCATGCTCCTCCCCGGTGATCTCCTTTCTGCTCTCCGGTGCTGGCTCCTTTCCTTTTCCTCCCCTGGGATTATAAGGCTGTTTCTTAACTAGCGTACACTGCTTCCTACTCAGGTGTTTTTCATTACTCTCCAAGCCTGCACTTAGGTTAGCAGAGCTTGGGTGTGGCCTGATTTCAGTGACTGCGTGTTTTCTTCCTTTACCTGCACTCTGAAAGCTGTGAATTCCCTGCCTGTCTCTCTCCTTAAAGGTATATTTACAATTTTCCTCTATTTCCATGGGCTCAGCAGAGCTCTCCTCATCACAATATCCATTACCGCATCTAATTCAAACTTCTCCTACTTAACTACAAGTGCATTCATTCTGTGGTTCCTCGCTACTTTTCCTCTTACCTCACTCTGCACGCCTCCTCGGGAACTCCACTCCTCTGGCAAATCCCTTTTATCTGTACCCTTCTCTGCCATTGCCAACTCAGACTTCGTTCATTCCACCTTGCTGCGCCATATGCCTAGAACAAACTACCAGAGTCAGCGTGTCAGGCTCCTTCTCTGGCTATATCCAAGTCCAGGCTGAAGACCCACCTTTTGAGGCTGCTTTAGGATTCTAATGTTCCTCACCTGCGTACACCTTGTAGTGCTATAAAACTGATTAGTAAGCAGTACTAGTCAAAAGCCAAGCCATAAGCGAGAAGGGAGTCAGGTCATCCAGAAAGATCAGTCCTTGAAGTAATAGACCCCCTGGCTGCGGGCAGATGCAGAAGAGGTTCCTGCAGGAGCTGCGTCAGGTCTCCAAACCACAGCCTTCATGGCCAATCCAGCGCCACCAGGACAACCCAGTCTGGATGTCACTCTATACAGTGAAGCACATGCCCTACTAGCGGCAACAGAGGAAACACATACAGCAGGCAGTGCTTTGGTCAGACTTGAATTAGGATGTCGACGCCCTCGAAGCCCATCTCTCTGCAATGACTGAACCTGCACGCTTTGGCAATGGAGCAAGTCACCATCAGATCCATCTCGGGACAAACCCAGCGGAGTAGAATTTGCTGAAATGAAGTCTGACTCGATTCCTTCTCCCCGGGATCAAGAGAATGGCAACTAAGGAAGTCCACCTCCATGTCAACCCTGGAGATGTGTTGTGTTACACTGCGCTGATAGAACTACCTGCGCACACTGAGGAAGGAATGGAAGAGACACAGCAAGGCATGAAAAGCAAAAACTATGCACACAGTTGGACAAGGTGGGAAACACCGGTGTCGATCCAACAAACCTTCCCAAGAGGCCCAATCCAACTCATACAGCACCAGCATCAAAGCTCAGGAACCACCCACAAACAAATCTGTCAGACTTAGCTTTGATATTCACCCCAAGGGAGTCCCAAGGCAGGAGAAAGCGTAGTTACTCACCTGTAACAGGTGTTCTGCAGGGACAGCAGGAATCAGTCCTCACATATGGGTGACATTGGCGCCGACGGAGCCATCGCGCGGAGCAAATCCCCAGCTTTCAGAGAAAGCCTTTGGGAGTTGCCATCATGCATGCGCGGTCCCCTTCCTGCCCAAGGGTGCCATCTTGCTCAGTCAAATGACATAGTTAAAGAGACGGCAAAAGAACAAAATACAATCATACTAGGACTACAACTCCAAGGGGCAGAGGGAGGGTCATGAGGACTGATTCCTTCTGTCCCTGGAGAACACCTATTACAAGGACTAGACCTAGTCCTTAGTGGAACACCAGATCTAGTACAAGAGATAAGGGTGTTGGGGCCACTTGGCCATAGTGATCGCCTTTGTTTTAATTAGTGGAGGAGGGATAGTAAGGAAATCCACAGTACTACCTTTTAACTTTCGAAAGGGAGACTATGATAAAATGAGGAAAATAGTTAAGAAAAACCCTGGAAACAGCACAAGCACTGGCAAGTCAAATGCAAGGCATTGATAAGGCAGGCAAAGGGAGAATTTGAGAAGCAGCTTGTTGCGGAAGCAAAAACGCAAAATAAAGACTTTTTCAAGTATATTCGTAGCAAAAAAACCTGTGAGAGAGTCAGTTGGTCCATTAGATGATAGGGGGGTTAAAGGGGCACTAAGAGGCGACAAGGCGATAGCGGAGAGACTGAATGAATTCTTTGCTTCGGTCTTTACTGAGGAAGATGTAGGGATGTTACTCATGACTAAGTGGTATTTAAAGGTGCGGAAGAATTGAAGGAAATATCGATACATAGGGAAGATGCATTACAAATCAGATAAACTGAAGAGTAGCAAATCACCTGGGCCGGATGGTATACATCCAAGGGTGTTGAAAGAACTGAAATATGAGATTGCAGACCTGCTATTAGTAATCTGTGAACGCAGATCGATTGTTTACGTTATCAGAATATAGAATGACTAGGGTACATGCAATGAAGCTACAAGGTAAACTATTTAAGACTAATAGAAGAAAATATTTTTTCACTCAACGTGTAATCAAACTCTAGAATTTGTTACTGGAGGATGTAGTAAAGGCTGTTAGTGTAGCTGGGTTTAAAAAAGGTTTGGACAAGTTCCTGGAGGAAAGGTCCATAAACCATTATTAAGAAGGGGACCCAGGATATCAATGCTTGACCCAGTACAAGCATTGTGGAACCTGTCTCTTTTGGGGAAACTGCTAGGTACGTATGACCTAGATTGGCCACTGTTGGAAACAGGATACTGGGCTTGATGGATCTTGGTCTGACCCAGTATGGCATATCTTATGTTCTTATGTTCTTAACTACACTTAATTTGGGAACAAGCAGGAAGTCAGTCCTCAAATACGGGACTCCCCAACTATAGGCTACCAAAAACCAATAGATAAAAAAGGCTCCCTCTACGAGAGCCGCAAGCAGCCGCAATAGAAATCCAAACTAAGGGAATAGCACTCCGGTAGCCTGAACACAGAAGGGTCGGAGGGCAGGAGTTACCTAGACCTCAAAAAGGTTACTGAGTATAGCCTGGCCGAAGGCACAGTCCCGTCGGGACTCCCTATCCAGGCAATAGTGGGTTGCAAAAGTCTGACTCGAAGACCAGGCAGCGGCCCGGCAGATGGCTCAAAAGAATAGAGCGCAAATGAGCCACTGATGCTGCCATGGCCCTGACCCTATGGGCCGTAACCTGACCCTCCATCGGAAGCTCGGCTGCCCTGTATGCCCAGGCAATGCAGTCTGTCACCAAGGTAGACAGCGTACGCTTTGATAGCGTCACCCCTAGCTTACTGGGGTCATAAGATACAAAAAGCTGAGAAGCCTTCCGATGCAGTTGCATACGCTGGATATAGAAGGCCAACGCCCTCTTACAGTCCAGGGTATGCAGGACCAACTCTGCCTGACTGGTATGCGGCCTGGGAAAAAGTTAGGCAGAACCACCTCCTGGTTGAGGTGGAACGAGGAGACCACTTTCAGAAGGAACTTGGGGTGCATGCGAAGCACCACCCGGTTCCTATAGAACCTGGTGTAGGGTCTTTCCGACACTAGGGCCTGGAGCTCACTCACCCGCCGAGCGGATGCGAGCGCCACCAGGAAAACCACCTTCCAAGAAAGATAGCGTAGATGGCAGGTAGCCATTGGTTTAAAAGGTGGCCTAGTAAGCTGCCCTCACACCACAATTCAGATTCCACTTAGTCGCCGGGGGGGGGGGGGGGTGTACCAGGGGTTTCAAGAGAAATAAGCCTCTCAGAAACCGAGACCCCAAGGGGTGGGCGGAGAGAGACTTCTCATCCACTGAAAAGTGGTACGACAGAGTTGGACTTGAGGCCCAAATCAGAGAGGTGGAGACGGTATTGTAGAACCACCCCTACCAGGCAAGAGAAATGATCTATCTCCCACTCCTTGCACCATGACGCAAATCTGCGTCACTTCAAGGCGTACGCCTGTTTAGTCGACGGCCGCCGCAAGGCCAGCAAGACCTTCAATATTCCTTGGAAGGAGGAGCGGAGCAAGAATTACCCTTTCAGCAGCCATCCCATCAAGTTGAGGGAGCTGAGATTGAGGTACAGAAGAGAGTCCCCCCCTCCTGAGACAGGAGACGTGGGGAGGACCCCAAGGGGATTTGGGCCTCCACCGCTAGCTGCAGAAGAAGCGGGAACTAGGGTTGCCTGGGCCACTGTGGGGCAATAAGTATGACCGAGGCTTTGTCCTGGAGAATCTCGAACAGCGTCTTGGCTACCACCAGAGGTGTTGGGGGAAATGCATACAGAAGGTCCCAGGACCATGATATCAGAAACGCATCAGCGGCCACCCTGTGCGGGTGGGGTCGCCTGGAGCAGAAAAGGGGCAACTGGTGATTGTCCGGACATGCAAACAGGTCAATCACCGTTCGCCCCCAGGTCTGGAAGAGCCAGTTGGCTACCCTGCGGTCCAGCTGCCATTCGTGGGGTTGGAGAATCCTGCTGAGCCTGTAGGCTAGCCAGTAGTCCTGGCCAAGCAGGTAGACTGCTCAGAGATGTATGCCATGCCAGGCTGCAAAGGAGCAGAGGTCCAGGGTTTTCAGACATAGGGGGCAGGACCCCGTACCACCCTGTTTGTTCACACAGAACATGGCCACCTGGTTGTCCATCTGCACCAACTCCTAGTGCTAGGCGGATGACACGTAGTTCTAAGAAATTGATTTGTTGGGTCCTCTCGCATGGGGACCACACTCCCTGAGTACGGAAACCCTGACAATGGGCCCTCTAGCCCAGCAGGGATGCATCTGTGGTCAGGACCCTCGTGTGCAGAGCAGCCTGGAAAGGCATCCCCGCCTCCAAGTGATGCAGTTGGAGCCACCAGGCCCGGGACCAAACCAGACATCTGGATAATTTGACCCTGTCCCGACACCACTGAGCGGTCTGCATGTGGAGGTGGGCATCCGGGGTCACGGACTGTGGAAGCTATGTGCCCAAGGAGGCACAGGAAATGTCTTGCAGACACTGCAGACTTACGACTCAGATGTCCTGCCAGAGCCATAAGTCTGCCTGCCCTGTCTGCAGGCAGATAGGCCTTTGCTTGAAGGGTGTTGAGGCTGGCCCCAATGAACTCTAGCTGCTGAATCAGAGTGAGGCTGGACTTGGGGTAGTTGATCATGAACCCTAGGTGCTGCAGCACCTGGATGGTGCGAGTTGTGGCCTGGTGGGCCTCGATGGCTGAGGCGCCTCTTATGAGCCAGTCGTCGAGGTAAGGGAATACAAAGTCCCCTTGGAGTCTCAGAAAGGCAGCAACCACAGCTAGGCACTTTGTGAACACCCTGGGGGCCAAGGCAAGGCCAAAGGGGAGTACCCTGTACTGGTAATGATTGCCCCCACCACAAAGCATAGTTACTCACCTGTAACAGGTTATCTTCGGGAACAGCAGGAATTTAGTCTTCACATATGGGTATCATCGGTACCGATGGAGCCTGTGCAGGAACGCACCCCAGCGTCCAATTAGGAAGCTTTTGGGAGCATCCCACAGCACCTGTGTGCTGCCTTCCCGCCTTTCCCAACTGCCTCTCTCCAGTTGAGTTTAAAGCTGAGACAAAGAGAGAGAGAGGGAAAGGGAAAGATAGATACAACTCCTAGGGGAGGTGGGTGGGTTGTGAAGACTAAATTCCTGCTGTTCCCGGAGATCATCTGTTACAGGTGAGTAACTATGCTATCTCCAGGAACAAGCAGGAATGTAGTCATCACATATGGGGACTCCCTAGCTTTAGATGCCAGGGACAGACCCCAGAAGTTGTGTGTCCCTCTGAAGGGCTCCACTTCCCCCCATGGATCTCTGGCATAAAACCAGGGATGGCGGGTAGGAGTTGATTAGGTATGGAACAGGTGTTGGAGAACAGCCTGACCAAACAAGGCATCCAGGCGGGAGTCCTTGTCCAAGCAGTAATGGGCTGTGAAGGTATGAACCGAGGCCCAAGTGGCTGCTCGACAGATGTCGTCGATAGACACAGAGTGTAGATGAGCCATTGAAGCTGCCATGGCTCTCACATTGTGAGCTGTGACATGGCCCTCCAGAGGAAGGTTCTTACTCTGATAGGCAAAGGAAATACACTGTGCAATCTAGTTGGACAGTGTTCTCTTGGAGACTGGAAGTCCCAAATGAGAAGGATCAAAAGCAACAAAGAGTTGAGAGGACTTTCTAAGTTGCTGTGTTCTTTGCAAGTAAAAGGCTAAAGCTCTTTTACAGTCCAAAGTATGAAGATTCCTTTCTGCATTTCATGCATGAGGTCTTGGAAAGAACACAGGCAGGTAGACTGCTTGATTAAGATGAAAAGGCGAGACTACCTTTGGCATAAAGTGTGGATGAGTCCTTAGGACTATCTTGTCATGATGAAACCTTGTATAAGGTGGATCAAGCTACTAGTGCCTGCAACTCACTGATGCGGCGTGCTGATGTGATTGCAATGAGAAAGATAACTTTCCAAGAAAGAAATTTCAATGAGGTAGTAGCTAAGGGTTCGAAAGGTGGCTTCATGAGCTGACCAAGAACCAGGTTTAAGTCCCATGCCACCGGTGGTGACCTAATGGGAGGCTTAGTTAGAAGAAGGCCCCTCATAAATCTTGCTATAAGAGGATGGGAGGAGATAGGTTGTCCATCTAGAGGCTTGAGAGAAGCTGCAATAGCACTCAAATGGACTCTTACTGAGTTAGTTTTAAGTCCTGCATTGGATAAATGAAGGAGATACTCCAGTAATGATTCCAGAGGTATTTCAAGGGGGTTAAGACCCTTCTGCGAATACCATATGGTAAACCTTTTCCACTTGAAAGCATAAGAGCGTCTTGTGGAAGGCTTCCTGGAAGCATAAAGGACATCCTTTACTTGGTGAGGGAGGCTAAGGTCTTGAAGATCTAGGCCTTCAGCAACCAAGCTCTGAGGTGCAGAGATAGGGGATTGGGATGCCATAACATTCCGTCCTCCTGAGAAGGGAGATCTGGAGCAGATCCTAACTCCAGGGAGGGAGTTTGAGAGAGATGTAGAAGCAGAGGGTACCACACTTGCCATGGCCAATGTGGAGCTATGAGAACCATACGCCCTCTGTCTCTCTGAAGCTTGAATAGGGTTTTGGGAATTAGGGGAATGGGTGGAAAGGCATAAAGGAAGTCTTGACCCCAGTGAAGGAGGAAAGCATCCCTGGCCTGAGAGCCCTGAGCTGGAATTCTGGAACAGAACCGGGGACGTCTGGCATTCAACGGACTTGCAAAGAGGTCTATGTCCGGGGTACCCCAAATTTGGAAGATCTTGGCCACCTGGTCTGCATGTAGAAACCATTCGTGTGGAAGCAGAACTCGACTGAGTCTCTCTGCCCATGAGTTTTATATGCCTGGGAGGTACACTGCCAGGAGATGAATCTGATGCTCTCTGGCAAGAGCCCATAGTCGCAAAGCTTCGTTGCAAAGCGACAGAGAGCCTGTTCCCCCCTGTTTGTTCACATAGAACATCGCTACCTGATTGTCCGTATGAATGAGGACTGTCTTGTAACTGAGCAGGGTATGGAACACTCGAAGAGCAAGGAAGATTGCTCTGAGTTCTAAGAGATTGATATGCAGATGAGTCTCCTGTGGAGTCCAGGTGCCCTGGGTGGAGAGGTCTTGTAGATGAGCTCCCCAACCCATTGGTGAAGCATCTGTTGAGAGTGTTGCCTGGGGTAAGGGTTGTTGAAATTGGGACCCCAGCAATAGGTTCTGAGTGGACTGCCACCATTGGAGGGACAAAATAAGGTGACTTGTGCTTGCTATTTTGTCTGACAGGCACCCTGATGCCTGGGTCCATTGGGTGGATAAAGTCCACTGGGCTGCTCTCATATGGAGGCAAGCATAAGGAACCACATGCACTGTGGATGCCATGTGGCCTAGTAGTTGTAGCATTTCTCAGGCAGTGAGATGAGGTTTTAGCACCGCTTGAGAAGCTAACTGCACCATTCGAAGGCAACGGGCCTGGGGGAGATAAGCCCTTGCCTTTTTCGTATCCAGCAAAGCTCCTATGAATTCTAGAGACTGAGTGGGAGTTAGACTGGATTTTGGGATGTTTATGACCAGACCCAAATACTGAAGGATACTGAAGGATACGCAAGATAGAGAAGCTCTGGCTTCTGGCTCTGATGGGGCTCGAATGAGCCAGTCGTCTAAGTAGGGGAAGACGAATATGCCTAGAGTGCGGAGAAATGCTGCTACCACAGCCATGCATTTCGTGAACACTCTTGGAGCTGAGGCCAGGCCAAAGGGAAGCACCCTGTATTGGTAGTGCTTTCCTTGAAAAAGGAACCAAAGGAACTTTCTGTGAGTTGGATGGATGGATGAGAACATGGGTGTACACATCCTTGAGATCTAGAGAACAAAGCCATTCCTGACTCTGAAGGTATGGCAGCAGAGTTTCTAGAGAAATCATCTTGAATTTCTCTTTGAACAGGAATTTGTTCAATTCTCTGAGGTCCAAAATAAGTCTGTATCCCCCTGTTTTCTTTGGAATAAGGAAATAGGGGGAGTAAAACCCTGTACCCTGTTGATGAGTGGGTACTTCTTCTATTGCCCCTTGGGCAAGAAGATTGGTGACCTCTTGATCTAACAGGTTGATATGAGAGGTCTGAGAATTGAACTGTCTTACCATTGTGTGAGGGGGCATGCACAGGAAGTGCAGTTTGTACCCCTCTCTTATAATGGAGAGTGTCCAATGCTTTGCTGTTATCTGCTCCCACCTAGGGGCAAAGTGACATAACCTTCCTGGAATGGTGGAAGGCTCTAGTCCATTGAGGGCCAGGAAGGCTAAGTTCTCTAGATGAAAGTCAAAGGCCTTGTGGCAGCTGAGACTGCTGAGATGGTCGAGGCTTAGCAGTCTTCGCTTTCATTTGTTTAGGTGGTTGCTGACCTTTTCGGGCAGGCTGACCTGCAGAACGTCCCTGCTGGGAATAAGAGGGATAAAACCTCTTCTTTTTTGAGAAGAAAGGCTTTTTAAAAGATTTTTCTCACAGGATCAGCTGTGGCTTTGGATAACCTATCCAAAGTGGAGTTGTCTGCATCTAATTGGCTTTTTCTTGCCAATTTTTTCCAAATAAATTCTCACCTATACAAGGAGTATTGCCCAGTTGTCTTGCACCCAGAGCTCCAAATCGGATGCCTGGAGCCAAGCAATTCTATGTGCACCTATGGCAATGGCAGAGGTTCTGCTTATGCACTCAAACAGTCAAAAGCTGCACGGTTGACAAACTTAGACACATCCTGGGCATGTTTGACCAGTGTGAGAAAATCCTGCCTTCTGTCCTCAGGAAGAAGAGGGCTCAAAACCTCTAAATCACCTGTGACTTCCTTAAGGAGCATTCCCATATATAAAATATAGGAACTGATCCTGGCAGAAAGCATGGAAGCCTGGAAAGTACAATGTTCAAAGGCATCCAAAGTTCTACACTCACGTCCTGGAGGATTAGAGGCATGCCTCTTTGCACTCCTGATCCTTCTCATAGCTGATTCCACTACAAGAGAGTGGTGAGGAAGCTGAGTTTTCTGGAACCCAGGACAAGGAGGGACTCGATACATAGTATCCAGTCTGCGAGAGTGAGGAGAGGTGGTGAGGTGTCTCCCACATTCTCAACATGAGATCATGTAAGATCTCATGGATGGGCAAGGTGGCTGCCTCCTTAGGAGCTTTGGGATATTGTAAAATCTCCAACTCCTTAGCTCTGGGCTCTGTCTCAGGAGCTACAGTAATGGACAATCCACGAGTCACCTCCCTGATGAAATCTTGGAAGGAGATATCTTCTGGAGGAGACATCCTTCATTTAGGAGAGGAAGGCTCCTCCGGGAGAAGTATCCCAGTACCGGCAGAGCTATCAGAATCCTCGGAGTCCTCGAAGGATTCGAAGTATCGTCTGTCCGGATGCTCTTGAAGAGCCCGATACCCGTATCGACCGAAGTTGGTACCGGGGGTAATCGGTATCGGTGTATCGGTACCAGAAGGCATCGCATAACTTGGTGCTGGCAAAGCCGGTACTGATGTCGATGCTACTGGTACCAGTACCAAACCATCTGACGCGGTTCCGAGGGCATCGATGCCGCAAGGAGAGCCGCCAGGCTGCGTTCAATAGCCAGGAACCTCTGGTCTATCGACGCTGCCAATGCCTGGGTGTCGGTACCCCAGAGCATGGCACCAGTAGTTCTGCCAAGGTTGAGGCCTCGAGAACATCCTAGATCCCCAATAATGCTTTGGAAGCCGAAGCCTCCCACCAGGGCAATTTTGCTGGTATGGAACCCTCAAGGGCAACGCCAGAGGAATCTCGATGCTTGGAAGGAGATCTACCCTTTGAGGATCGGATGGACTTGTGTTTAGTTACCTGAGATCCATGGGAGGAAGACGAAGCCCTGGAAGACGTTGATGCCACCGAAGCTGCATCGGAGGGAAAAAGGGCACTGAGCTTGGCAGCTTGGTTCTGTCGACCCCTTTTGGACATCATGGCACAAGCCATGCACTCGGAGATGGAGTGGTCAGGACCTAAACATTTAAGACACCACTCATGGGTGTCGGTGACTGAGATGGTACCGACATATTTGGTGCATTTTTTTAAAACCCGAGGCGGGTTTCTCCATAGTGGAGGAAATTTTGGGCCTAAGGCCCAAAATGGCACGTGCACCTGGAAAAGTTTGGAAAAAAAGTAGGTGGTTTTTTTTTTAAAGAAAGAAAGAACCAGCGGTACCGGTATAGCGTCAAGGAAGGCAGAAGCGACCACAAAAAAGAAGGAGGAAAATAATTTTCTGCGGCGACAGGAACACAACCTGCTGGCTCCGCAGAAAATGAAGAACTGGAGAGAGGTAGTTGGGAAAGGCGGGAAGGCAGCACGCAGGCGCTGTGGGATGCTCCCAAAAGCTTCCTAATTGGATGCTGGGGAGCGTTCCTGCGCAGGCTCCGTCGATACCGACGATACCCATATGTGAAGACTACATTCCTGCTCGTTCCTGGAGATAGTGCAGATATTGCCTATGGCTTGGGTATATTAGGATGTGTCTCTATGCATCTTTTCGGTCTAAGGAGCATAGCCAGTCTCTCTGGCGGAGGTAAGGCAGCAATATTCCAAGGGAGAGCATCTTGAACTTCTCCCTCACCAGGAATTTGTTGAGGTTGCGTAGGTCGAGGATGAGTCTGAGGCCTCCTGTCCCTTTTGGCACCAGAAAATACCTGGAGTAGAAGCCCCTTCCCTGAAAGTGGTGGGGCACCAGTTCTACCGCCTGATCCTCGAGTAGACCTGCTATCTTCTTCAGAAGAGGATCCCGGTGAAGGGGAGACCTGATGGGCTCTCCTGGAAAATAGTGAGGAGGGACCTGTGCTAGGTGAAGGAGACAGCCCTCCTGGACTAACTGCAAGACCCAGCCATCGGTGGTAATGGTTGTCCACTTGTGGGCATACAGAGCAAGCCAGCCTCCTGTTATCTGCCTGTCTCCTGTGGGAAGAGTGGCCATGCTGTAGGAGTCAAAAGCCACTCCAGGCTGGGCCGGAGCCGGTGTCTGGAGTTTGGGGGCTTTCTGCTTACGCGGGCCATGCCCCTGTCCCTTGGCCTGCTGCCCCTGTTGGGGAGCCGGGGAGATCTGAAAATGGGGGTAGCTTCGGTAAGCAGCACCCTTCCTCGGGTAAAAGGGCTTTTTACCAGAGCCCTTCTTGCGAGAAGGGGCAGAGGTCTTCTTGGAGAGCTGTTTCCTTGTCATGTACTCGGTCTCGAACTCTGCGGCCTTGTCGGTCATGGATTTGCCAAAGAGATTCTCCCCCTGGCATGGGATTTCAACCAACTTGTCCTGAACCCATTGTTCGAGGTTCAACGACTGCAACCATGCCTGGCGGCATGTACCAATGCCAGCCGTGGCTACGCGGGCTGCAGATTCGAACCCGTCATAGGCTGCCCGAGACAAACTTCGAGCACTCACGGACAGCTTTGGACAGGCCCGTGAAGTGCTGCAAAGGTTCCTCGGAGAGACCAGCCGAGAACCCGGTGTGTTCCTTAGCCAGGTCTCTCAGGTACATGCCCATGTACAGTTGGTATGACTGGATCCGACAAGTCAGCATTGAGCCCTGGAAGCACTTCATGTCGACGGCATCTAAGTTGCGGGCCTCCCTGCCAGGAGGCACCAAGGAGTGCATCTTCTGGCTCTTCAGCCGGCACATGGCCAATTCCACAACCATGGAGTTGTGTAGCAGCTGCAAAGCGTAGTTACTCACCTGTAACAGGTGTTCTCCAGGAGCAGCAGGAATCAGTCCTCACTTATGGGTGACGTCGGCGCCGACGGAGCCCTCGCGGAGCAATTTTCCCCAGCTTTCAAAGAAAGCCTTTGGAATTGCAGCGCGCATGCGCGGTCGTCTTCCCGCCCGAGGGTGCCATCTTAGCCAGTCAGATGACATAGCTAAAAAAGACAGCATAAAAATTTGCAAAAAAGAACATAAGCAGACGATTGCAACTCCAAGGGGAGGAGGGAGGGTAGTGAGGACAGATTCCTGCTGCTCCAGGAGAACACCAGTTACAGGTGAGTAAAAAAGCGTTCTCCAGGACCAAGCAGGAAGTCAGTCCTCACTTATGGGACTCCCAAGCTCAAGGCTACCGGAGACCCTAAGCACAAAAATGAGCTCCCTCTAGCTCAGCAGCACAGAAGGATAGAATCTTCGCTGAATTATCACCCACCGGTAGCCCACATCCGGGATGGAGGGTAGGAGTTGCTCAGACCTCAAAGAGATTACGGAGGCTGCCTGTCCGAAAGCACTGTCCCTACGGGACTCCCTCTTGAGACAGTAATGGACCGCAAAAGTCTGGCTCGAAGACCAAGTAGCGGCCCCGGCAGATGTCTGCCAGCAGAACAGAGCGGAGGTAAGCCACTGACGTGGCCTTTGCCCGAACGCAATGAGCCGTGACTCGACTTTCTAAGGAGAGTCCGGCTGCCCCATAAGCCCAAGAGATACAGTCCGCAACCCAGATGGACAGAGTATGCTTGGAGACCGGGAGCCCCAATTTATTGGGGTCAAAAGACACAAAAAGCTGAGCAGCTTTACGGTGCTCCCGCGTACGGTCAAGGTAGAGGTTCAATGCCCTTCTACAGTCCAGGGTATGGAGGACCGTTTCAGCTCGGCTGGAGTGTGGTCTGGGAAAGAAGGTTGGAAGTACCACCTCCTGATTGATGTGAAAAGGGGAGACCACTTTAGGCAGAAATTTGGGTGAGTCCGTAGGACTACCCTATTCTTGTAGAACATAGTGTAAGGGGGATCAGACACGAGGTTCTTCAATTCACTTACGCTTCTTCCGGAAGTGAGTGCTATCAAGAACAGTGTTTTCCAAGACAGAAAACGGAGAACAGGTAGCCATAGGTTCAAAAGGCGGACAGGTGATCCGCTGCAAAACCACATTCAGGTCCCAGTCAGGCGCTGGCGGGCGCAGAGGTGGTTTAAGTAGAAGGAGACCTCGAGAAACCTCGCTACGAGAGGGTCATTGGAGAGAGGTCTGCCGTCCACTGGCACATGATGTGCTGAAAGAGCACTGAGGTGAACTTTGACGGAGTTGGACTTAAGTCCCAGATTAGAGAGGTGCAGCAAGTACTGCAAGATCACCGACACCGGGCAGGAGAAGGGATCCTGAGACTGTTGGTTCACCAGACTGCAAAGCGACGCCATTTAAGGGCGTAGCATTTGCGGGTAGAAGGCCGACGCGAAGCTAAGACGACCTCCTCCACCTCCGCCGGCAGGAGAAGGGGAGCAAGGACTACCCTCTCAGCAGCCAGGCCATGAGGTTGAGAGACCTGAGGTTGGGGTGCAGAAGGGACCCCTGATCCTGAGTGAGGAGATCCGGTTGTACCCCCAGAGGGATTGGATCCTCCACCGCCAGTTGCAGCAGGAGCGGAAACCCAGGCTGCCTGGGCCAGCGAGGGGCCACCAGGATCATGAAGGCTTTGTCTCGGAGAACCTTGAAAAGAGTCCGAGAGACCAGCGGGATGGGAGGGAAAGCGTACAGAAGGCTCCCCGACCACGAGATCAGAACGGCGTCCGCCGCCACCCGACGGGGGTGTGGCTGACGAGAGCAGCAGCGAGGAAGCTGCCGGTTGTGAGGACTGGCAACGAGATCCACCGTGGGGAGACCCCACTTGAGGAAGAGCTTCTGAACTACCAAGGGATCCAGACGCCACTCGTGCGGCTGGAGGACCCTGCTGAGTTTGTCTGCAAGGCAATTTTCTTGGCCAGGGAGATAAACTGCCTTGAGGAGAATGCCGTGACTGACGGCCCAAGAGCAAGCTTCTGTGCCCTCCCGGCAGAGGAGGAAGGAGCCCGTGCCCCCCTGCTTGTTCACGTAGAACATGGCAACTTGATTGTCCGTCTGGACAAGGACGGACTGTTGGGAAGTCAAGTGGGAGAAGGCCTTGAGAGCTAGGCGGATCGCCCTGAGCTCCAGGAAGTTGATCTGCTGAGCAGACTCCCACGTGGTCCAGAGGCCCTGAGTACGTGCCTCTTGGCAATGTGCTCCCCAGCCCAGGAGGGATGCATCGGTGGTCAGCACCCGGGTCGGCTGAGGTGACTGGAAAGGCATTCCGAATATCAGGTCGGCTGCCGGAGCCACCACCGAGAGACGAGAGCAGCGCTCGGAGACGCGCACTAGGGTCTGCCAGGCCGCCTGTGGCTTGTCGCCACTGCTGGCGGAGACACCATTGAGCAGACCGCATATTCAGGCGGGCATTGGGGTCACATGGACGGTGGAAGCCATATGGCCGAGCAGTCTCAGGAAGCGCCTGGCGGAGACCAGGGGCTGGCTGCGAAAGCGGTCGGCTAGGTCCATGAGCCGTTGAGCCCTGTCGAGCGGTAGGTACGCTCGTGCCCGAGGAGTGTGCAGCCTTGCGCCGATGAACTCGAGATCCTGTGAGGGGAGCAAAGTGGACTTTGCGAAGTTTATGACAAAGCCCAAGTGCTGCAGCAGAGTCACCGTGCGGCACGTGGCGTTGGTGACCTCCTGAGCGGACGCTGCTCTGATGAGCCAGTCGTCGAGGTACGGAAAGACATAGAGGCCGTGAAGCCGGAGATGGGCCTGTACGACCGCGAGACATTTTGTGAAGACTCGCGGTGCGGAGGATAGGCCAAAGGGCAGTACTCTGTACTGGTAATGATTTCCTGCCCACAACCTTAGGTATTGGCGGTGGCTTGGGTGGATGAGGATGTGCGTGTAGGCATCCTTTAGATCCAAGGAGCATAGCCAATCTCCCTGCTGGAGGTAGGGCAGAAGGATTCCAAGGGTAAGCATTTTGAACTTCTCCCGCACAAGGAACTTGTTGAGGTTGCGCAAGTCCAGGATGGGTCTGAGGCCCCCTGTTCTCTTTGGTATCAGAAAATACCTTGAATAAAAGCCTTGACCTCTCAGGTGGTGGGGCACCGGTTCCACCGCCTGTTCCTGCAGAAGACCTGCTAACTCCTGAAGGAGCAACTCCCTGTGCAGAGGGGGGCGCGAAGGTTCCCCCGGAAAATAGGAGGGAGGGACCTGATGGAAGTGGAGAAGGTAGCCTTCTCGCACGACCTGAAGTACCCAGGCATCTGCGGTGATGCTGGACCACCTGTGGGCGAAGTGAACCAGCCGGCCTCCGGTGCTGGGAGGAACCAGCAGGGGGGGAGAGGCTATGCTGAGCGAGTCAAAAACCCCCACCCTGCTGAGCAGGGGCTGGTGGTGCAGGCTTGGGGGCTTGCTGCCTACGGACCCGTTACCCTGTCCCTTGGCCTGCTGGCCCTGTTGGGGAGCTGCAGGGGCCTGATAATGGGGGTACTGTTTGTAGGCAGCCGCCTTCCTCGGGTAAAAGGACTTTTTTCTCCCGAGCCCTTCTTTTTCTGGAAGGGGCGGAGGTCTTCCTAGAAAGCCTGGTCCTGGTGAGAGTCTCAGTCTCAATTTGTGCAGCCTTTTCCGCCATGGGCTTGCCAAAGAGGTTTTCGCCTCGGCAGGGACATCGACCAACTTGTCCTGTACCCAGGCTCAAGGTCCGACGACTGAAGCCAAGCCTGTCGGCGGGCACCGATGCCGGCTGCGGCCACTCTAGCCGAGCCTCAAAGCCATCATAGGCTGCTCGGGACATGAACTTTGAGCATTCCCGAATGCCCGTGGACAAGGCTAGGAACCTCCGCAAGGGCTCCTCGGAGAGACCAGCGGAGAATCCGGCTAGCTCTTTAGCCAGATCCCGGAGATACATGCCCATGTAGAGCTGGTAAGTCTGGACACGACATGCGAGCATAGAGCCCTGGAAGCACTTCTTGCCAAGGCCATCCAGGTTACGGGCCTCCCTTCCAGGAGGCACCGAGGAGTGCATCTTCTGGCTCTTAAGACGATGCATGGCCGATTCCACTACCATGGAATGGTGTGGCAGCTGTGCCTTCTGAAAGCCAGGGCTCTTGCGGACCCGATAGATAGAATCGACCCGCTTGCTCAGGACCGGCGAGGAGGCCGGACTCTCCCACATGCGGAAGAGTAGTCGTTCCCGCAGAGGAGGAACCGGCACAGTAAAGTGCTCCCTCGCGGGAGAGTCATACTGGAGGGCGTCGAGCTCTTCGGCTCGAGGCTCCTCCTCGGGATCCGCAGGGAAGGCCAAAGCCTTGGCCATATCCCTAACGAAGTCCGAGAACCGGGCATCCTCCGGGGGGACTGCTTCCGAGGCTCGGACCCCGGTGAGTCCGATGGGACACACCGTGTCCGGAAAGAATCAGGTGACTCTTCCTCCTCAGACTCCCAGACCGACTCCGACGTGGGCTCGGTGGGGGCGGCCCGGGCAGGTGCGGCGCCAGCCGTCCCGACGTCGAGGGAGTCGGCGTCGGCGACCTCGGTCCCGAACGGGAGGCCGAGGGTGACCTCGACCGAGGATCGACTCGAGTTCTCATTGGCTCGAGGATCGGCTCGGTCTCCGGGGTCGACTTGGACGTCGACGTCCCGGCGGTCGGGGCAGCGGCGCCAGCGAGGCCAGCGAGCAGTGCCCGCTGCTGGTCCATGAAGGCAGACAGTCTGCTCTCCAAGGCCGTCAACCTGAGTCCGAGCTCAGGTGACCCAGCAGCCCCCGACTCGGGCCCCGACGGCGTCGGGCCCGACGTCGGCTGTCGCGGAGGCGAGTCCAGAAGGACCACAGGACTTACCCGGGCAGGCATCTCCGACTCCAGGCGAGGTCGCTTCGGGATGTGTTCCTTCTCCAAGGACCCGGGGCGGCTGTCGGGGCTATGCGACCTGGCCCTCGCGGAGCCAGGAGCGTCCACCGACGCCGCCCTCGCGGGTTTTTTTCCTTCCGACGATGGTCCCCGGAGGGAGAACCCCCGGTCGGAGGAGCTCCGTCGACGGTCCGAGCTGGAGCCTTTCGACGCGGAGGCCTCCGACGAGGTCCCGGGTACGGCTGGGTCAGCGAAGATTCTCTCACGCTGATGCCGCCGACTCCTCAACGCCTTTGAGGACAGTTTGCTGCAGGGCCCACAGATCAGTTCCTCATGATCCGGGCCCCAGCAGCGGAGGCAAAAGTCGTGTGTGTCGGTTAGTGACATATTTCGGTCACACCGACCACACCGCTTAAACCCACTGGCAGCCATCGGGGGAAAAAGGGCCCCTGCGAGGTCAAAGGACCGGGCTGCATGGGAAACCGAAAAGGAATGCTGAATATTTCAGAAAAACCGAAAAATGTATGCGGACTCGAGACCGGCGTCGCGTGTCGGGGCGGGAAAGCGTTGGGCGTCGAACCGAATGTAAAAATAATAAAATAATGAATAAAATCGACTATTTCGCGGGGACAAGACTGGGACGTCTTTAGGCCTACGCGTAAAAAATAATACTGGCTAAGATGGCACCCTCGTGCGGGAAGAAGACCTCGCATGCGCGCTGCAATTCCCAAAGGCTTTCTTTGAAAGCTGGGGAAAATTGCTCCGCGAGGGCTCCGTCGGCGCCGACGTCACCCATAAGTGAGGACTGACTTCCTGCTTGGTCCTGGAGAACTTTTGAAATCCAGGGCTCCAGCGGACTCGATACGTCAAGTCGAGCCGTTTGCTGATCACTGGCACCGACACCAGTGTCTCCCACTTGCGGAGCATCAGTCCTTCCAGGATCGGAGGCACGGGTACAGTAAGGGCCTCCCGAGGGGAGGCCTCATACTGGAGGATCTCAAGCACGTTGGCTCGAGGATCCTCCTCGGACTCCGTGGGGAATGCCAAAGCCTTGGACATATCCCGCACAAAGTCCAAGAACCTCATGTCCTCCCAGAGGGGACATTCTCCGAGGCTCGGATATCGGGGAACCAGAAGGGACATCCCTATGCCGGCAGGTATCTGGGGACTCTTCATCTTTGGTTTCCCACACTGACGCCTCCGAGGAGGAATCAGGGGGCTTGTCAGGCATCAAGGGCCCCGGCAGCGATCACCCCAACGCCGGCAGGCACAGCGGCAACGACCTCGGTCCCGAACTGGAGGCCGAGAGAGACCTTGGCCGAGGATAGACTCGAGCCTGAAAGGCTTAAGGATCGGCTCGGCCTCCAGGGTTGACTTCGACGTCGAGGGCCAGGTGGTCGGGGCAGAGGAACCGGACAGGCTGGCTATCAGCGCCCACTGCTGCTCCATGAAGGCAGTGAAACTGCGCTCCAAGGCCACCATTCTGAACTTGAGTCCGGAAGGCTCCGCAGCTGCTGGCTCGGGCCCCGACACGGTCGGACCCAATGCTGGTTCCCCCTGAGGGGAGTCCCCGATGAGGACAGTTGGTACTTGCCTTGGCTGATCCGTCTCCCAACGAGGCATCTTTGCCGGGCACTCCTTCTCCGAAGATCCCGGCTGGTGCTCGGGCTCCGTGACCGGACCCGGGAGGAGCAGGGTTGCTCGGAGCCATCCAGAGATGCCGCCCTCGAGGATTTCTTCTTCCTCTTGTGCTCTCTCGAGGGGGACCCCCCTTTCTGGGGAACCTCGACGCTGCTCAGGCTCGGAATGCTCCTTCCGAGACATGGAGGCCTCGGATGAGGTCCGGGCTCTCGGAGGCGACACGGAAAAAATCCTATCATGCTGCTGCTGGTGGCTCTTCAGGGCCTTAGAGGACATTTTCCTACATGGACCACAGACCGACGGGGTCATGGTCAGTCCCAAGGCACCGGAGACAGCAGTCGTGTGTATCGGTGAGACACACAAGATTTACACACTGATCGCGTTTTTTAAACCCGCTAGCAGCCATTGGGGGAAAAATGGCCCCTGCAAGGTCGAAGATCCGGACTGCCAGTGAAAAAGAAAAAAAGGCACAAACGCCAGTCACGAAGGACAAAAAACGAAAATAGAGACGGACTCGATACCGGCATACCGAGCCGAAGGCAGAAAGAGGTACCAGTGTCGACCGGTCGAGAAAAAAATCAACTTTTTTTTACAGGGACACAAGGACTACGTCCAAAGGGCTTCGCTGAAAAAAAGGAGACTGAGCAAGATGGCACCCTTGGGCGGGAAGGGGACCGCGCATGTGTGATAACTCCCAAAGGCTTTCTCTGAAAGTTGGGGATTTGCTCTGCACGAGGGCCCCATCGGCACCGACGTCACCCATATGTGAGGACCGACTTCCTGCTTGTTCCCGGAGAAACCATGCTATGCTCAGTACTGATCCCTTGATGTCAGACCTGCAGTCACATAATTCTGAAAAGCCTTCTTCAAATTTTCAGGGGAGAGCAGAGGAAATGAAGGGGAGGGGACACAGAGGTTGTGTGAGGCTGAAGAATTCGTTCCAATTTCCATTCTTCTGGCTGCTCAACAAGTCCTTAAACAAGATAAGGACAAGGAGCTGAACCAATTCCCTACTTAAGGCATTTAAAAAGAACACCAGTTTTAAGGGTGTGTTTAGTGCAGCCTCCCACCTGGCACTCCAGTGACAAAGTCACCCTGAAGGGTGGTTGCTCATGAGTGAAAAAATGATAATTACACTTACCTGGTAATTGTAGTTCCTTGAGTGACGACAGTTCAGTCCTCTACTTCTGGGTTGTCAATCTCCTCCTGCAGCATGGAGACTGGTATGTCAAATTCATGACATCACTGGATATAGCCTGCTGTAGACTCCAACTCCTCCCAGTGTGATCTATTAACAAAGCAGACTCAAAGGAGCAAAAAATAAGTAGCCATGAAAGAACCAAAACTTGTAATGTCAACGACAACCAAACTAGAAACAACTGCTTCTCCCCGTCTCCCAAGGCCTTCTTACCCCTTGCCCTGACAGAAGGGAGACGAACACACACTCTAAGGTTTGCGTTTTGTTTTGTTTTTTAAATATGAACCTACCTGTAATCCACCTGTCCCCAAACCCCATTGCGACTTTCGCTTCATTACCGGGGTGGGATGGAGGACTGAACTGTCGTCACTCAAGGAACTATAATTACCAGGTAAGTGTAATTATCATTTCCTTATCGTTCCTCCAGTTCAGTCCTCTACTTCTGGGAAGTACCAGAGAAGTAATTAACGGGTGGGATCTCGCAAACCGGCAGCCAACACCGCCGCTCCGAACCGGGCATCCGCCGAGGCCGCAACGTCCAGACGATAATGCTTACTGAATGAATGTAACGAGGACCATGTCGCCGCTCTACAAATGTCCCCCGGCGGAACCAGACTATGCTCCGCCCAGGAACACGCCTGCGCTCTAGTGGAATGCGCCCGCAAGCCAGTGGACACCACTCTCCCGCTAAGCACATAGGCAGAAGCAATCGCTTCCCGAATCCACCGAGCAATGGAAGCTTTAGCCGCCGCCTCGCCTTTGCGCACTCCACCAAACACCACAAACAACCGATCTGACTTCCGAACCGACTCCGTCACCTTCAAGTATTGACGCAACGCCCTTTTCACATCTAGACAATGGAGCGCACGATCCGACACATCGCCCTCCCGAGACCCTAGGACGGGCAGACAAACCGTTTGATTCAAATGAAAGGGAGACACCACTTTAGGCAGAAAGGAAGGAACCGGACGTAACATCACTTTTTCCCTCGAAAAGGATAAAAAGGGTTCCCTACACGAAAGAGCCTGCAATTCCGAGATACGCCTCGCCGAACAAATGGCCACCAGAAACACTGTTTTCAACGTCAAATCCTTCATGGAAGCTCGACGCAAGGGCTCAAACGGCGACCTAGATAACGCATTCAAAACAAGATTGAGATCCCAAGGCGGCACGCACACTCTACGTCCAGGGCGCAATTTAGAAACCGCCTTCAGAAAACGGCACACGTCTGGGTGCGCCCCCAAGGACACTCCCTGAACCTTACCGCGGTAACAGGAAAGTGCCGCCAACTGCACGCGCAAGGAACTAGCCGCCAGCCTCTTCTCAAAACCGTCCTGCAAGAAATCCAACACTAACGGCACCGCTACTGTGGCCGCCCGGATCTGGCGACGCGAACACCAATCCTCAAAAACACGCCAGACCCGCACATACGCCAAGGACATCGACTGCTTACGCGCCCGTAGCAAAGTCGACACCACCGCCGATGAATAGCCCTTCTTTCTCAACTTAGCCCTTTCAATGGCCAGACCGTAAGCGAGCACCGATCCACCTGGGGCATGAACAACGGAACCTGCACCAAGAGATCTGCCCTGGACGGAAGCCACCATGGATCGCCGTCCAGAAGGCGCACCAGGCCCGTGTACCATGGTCGGCGAGGCCAGTCGGGTGCTACCAACAGCACTCTGCCCGGATGGGCCCCTATCTTTTGAACCACCCGGCCGATCAGCGCCCATGGAGGAAAGACATACAAGAGACCCTCCTGCGGCCACCGAAGCATCAACGCATCGATACCTTCCGCCATCCTTTCGCGTCTTCTGCTGAAAAACCGGTCCACTTTCGCCGAGCGGAACGTTGCCATGAGATCCATTATCGGCAGACCCCACCGATCCACTATCTGTTCGAACACTTCGGGATGCAACTCCCACTCTCCGGCGTCTACCTGCACTCTGCTGAGAAAGTCCGCTGCGACATTGTCCTTTCCGGCAATGTGTGCCGCCGGAATCGCCGGCAAACAGGGCTCCACCCATGCGAACAGCTGGTCCACTTCCGCTGCCATGGCGGCACTGCCCCGTGACGCCCTGCCGATTGATGTAGGCTACGGTCGCCGAGTTGTCCAACAATACACGAACCGGGCGACCCAACACCAGACTCTCGAAGGCTTGAAGAGCCCGGACCACCGCCCGAAGTTCGAGACGATTGATCGACCAGGAGGCCTCCGTTGAGGACCATTGCCCCTGCGCAAATCGGCCCCCGCAGTGCGCGCCCCAGCCCCCCAGGCTGGCATCCATCAACAACAGGAGCCACTCCGGCTGTTCCAGCGGCATCCCCGCCGCCAACACCGACCGGCGTAGCCACTAACGAAGCGATCTGCGGACCTCGACCGGACACGGAAGCCGCCTGCTCAGCGAATGGGCCTGATGCGACCACCGGCGCAAAAGTGCTCTCTGCAAGGGTCTCATATGTATCCTGGCCCATGGTACTGCTTCCAACGTCGCCGCCATCGTGCCCAGCACCCGGAGATAGTGCCACGCCGTTGGCGCCAGCAGTGAGAGAAACTGCCGAATGAGGAGCCTCAACGCTTCTGCTCTCCTGTCTGGGAGAAACACCAGCCCGTTTCGTATCTAAACGAACCCCCAGGTATTCGAGGTTCTGAGAAGGGACTAATTGACTCTTTGCTAGGTTGACCACCCAACCCAGACCTTGCAAAAACTGCACCACTGTGTCCGTTACTCGCACACTCTCCTCCTGGGACCGTGCCCGAATCAACCAATCGTCGAGATAAGGATGCACCAAAATGCCCTCTCTGCTTAACGCCGCCGCCGCCACCACCACAATTTTGGTGAAAGTGCGCGGCGCTGTGGCTAAGCCAAAGGGCAGCGCCTGAAACTGATAATGACCCCAGGGCAGAGCGAACCGCAGAAACTTCTGGTGCGCTGTTCGAATCGGAACGTGCAAGTACGCCTCCGTCAGATCCAGAGACGTCAAGTACTCGCCCTGCCGCACCGCTACGATGACAGACCTTAGCGTCTCCATCCGAAAGTGTGGCACACGAAGGCAGCAATTTACGGACTTTAGGTATAAAATAGGGCGCAGCGTTCTGCCCTTCTTGGGCACCACGAAATAAATGGAGTACCGACCCTCGCCGTACTCGGCTTTCGGCACCTCGACCACTGCCCCTAGCTGGAGCAGCCGTTCCAAGGTCCCGCGAACTGCCGCGGTTTTCCGGGGCCCTCTGCATGGCGATCGAACGAAGGAATCCCGTACGGGCCGCGCGAACTCCAAAGCATAGCCCTGTTGAACGATCTCTAACACCCACTGATCGGACGTGATGTGGGTCCAGGCGGAGAGAAACTCCCGAAGCCGCCCGCCTATGGGAGGACCCTCCACCTGAACCCGCCTCGCTTCATTGCGATTTACGGGGGACAGAGGCCGTGGATGAGGAGAACCCTCGATTGGCCCCCCCGAAATCCACGAAATCCCGGACCACGGGTCTGAAAGCGGCCCCTTTGAAAACTCGTAAACCGCACCGAACGAAACCGACGAAAATCCCGAAACTGGCCCCGAAAACCTTGCACCGATTTTGCCTGTTTGGGCTTATCCTCCGGAAGCCTGCCAGCCTTCGACTCCCCGAGATCTTTCACCAACTTCTCCAATCTTCTCCAAAGAGCAAACCCCCCTTAAAGGGGAGCTTGCTGAGACGCGACTTAGAGGGCCCATCCGCCGCCCAATTACGCAACCACACCGACCGGCGGGCGGCCGGCCACCACCGACGCCGTACTATTGGCCAGCGCCCTGATCAGATCGTAATGCACGTCTGCCAAGTACGCCGAGCCAGACTCCAGGCGATCTAACTCCTTAATCTCCTCGACATCCAGATGTGACGACTGGCGGAGCCGCTGGACCCAGCGCAAACACGCGCGGGCCACCCACGCCCCACAGATGGAGGCCTGTAGAGAAAGAGAATCTGCCTCAAACGCCTGCTTCAAAAGACCATCCACCTTACGGTCCTGAGTATCCTTTAAGGCTGCACTGCCCTCCACTGGGATAGTGGTTTTCTTTGTCACCGCGGACACCACTGCATCTACCCGCGGCGACCAGAACCGGTCCATATCCTTGTCGGCCAGGGGATAAAGCCATTTCATCGTGCGAATGCCGCGAAGACCCGCTTCAGGCTTATCCCACTCTTCCTGAATCATTTTCTCCACCACCCGGTGGACCGGGAACATTACCTGCATCTGTCGCACCGCTTGAATGACAGGGTCCTCCACCTCGTCGTCCACGGCCGCAGGAGTAGCCAGGTTCAGCATCTGCAACGTCTCTGCGATCAAAGCGGCGAGTTCCTCTCTCCGGAAAATCCTGATAATCTTAGCCTGGTCCTCGGGCTCCAGAATCTCACCGTCCTCCAGATCCTGTGAGACCTCCTCAGGGTCCCAGTCCGGCTCCTGGGTCTCGGGCCACTCGCCTGCCGCCAAAGACGGGTCGGTCCGCCTTGCCCGCTTAGCAGCGGGCAGCTCTACGCCAAGCTCTAGAGCCGCCCCTAGATTCGGTGCCGCACCAGCGAGCACCGCCGCACCTGGTTGTTGTCCCTGACGCCGTAAACAAAACGCTTGATGCATCAGTAACACAAAATCAGGGCTAAACTCCGCCACCTGTGCAGAGAGGGAAGCTCCCGAAGGCCCCGCGAGTTCCTCAACTTCCGACTCCTGCGCCAGCGAAGACGGAGAAGCTGTCCGCTCACCCATGGACAGTCCCTGCGCCTCAGAGCAGTCCTTGCCCTCCATCTGCCTCTCCACCGTGGATGATAGGGTCGCACAAGCCCTGCAGACCCCTGTATCGGCCACAGCGCCCCTCCTAGTACCGCACACCAGACAGAGAGGCCTTGCCGCCATCCAACCAAGCAGCAGTCGCCCCCGGGGCTACCTATCACTGTTCTAATTTTTTTTTTTTTTTTTAAACTAGCAGATGGACTCAGAACGAATAGGACCTAAGGGCTTACCCCGAGGCCGCCACTGTCCTGCAGACCCCTATGGCCCGACAAGACTGAAGGGAAAGGCAAAAAGAAAAGAAACGCCAAAGAAACAGAACTGAAACCAAAGAAACAAAAGAAAACGAAAGAAAACAAAAAACCCGATAGGGTAAAGGGACACTAAGCTGCCCCTGCGCTCCACTGCCCCGAAATTGGAGGAAACGCGGCAATGCCAGGGCTACATGCGGCAGCTAAAATGGCCGCCGCAAACAGCAAGACCGCCAAGAAAAAAGCACCAAAGTGCTGTGCTTTACCCCGGCGACGTTAGCTAGAAGCTCCGGGCAGCAGAAGGCACTCACCCCGGCAACTTAATGAGAGCCCTGCCGCCCCGAAGAATAAAACGGAGAGGCACCAGCAAGGAGAGTCGGCCCCGGATCGCCGCTGTCTACCCCGACAGCATCGGTATGCCGGGGAGACAAGCAACAAAATTTATAATAAATTATAAGAAACCGCTGCTTCCGCTCACCTTAAGAAGGGCTCTCCCCCGACCGTCCTGGGAAAGAGAACTTCTGGGCCTTTAAGAGAGAGCTGACCTCGAAGTCCTGAGGCAGTCTCTCCCCCTGAAAGTGGGAAATGCAGGGCAAAGGAGCAAGAACGCCTACAGCCTGTCACTCTTCCCTGCGTTTAAAGGTATAGCCCCTGCTGAAATTAAGGGCAAGCCACCCTCACCAATTACCAAATGAACTAATGAAATTGGTAACCCCTGAATCCTATCCTGTCAGCTCCTTATTTATTCCTCCAGAGCCCTCCACACAGGGCTTGCCAAGTCTTTCTGCTTCAAGGAGACTGGTCACACTGGGAGGAGTTGGAGTCTACAGCAGGCTATATCCAGTGATGTCATGAATTTGACATACCAGTCTCCATGCTGCAGGAGGAGATTGACAACCCAGAAGTAGAGGACTGAACTGGAGGAACGATAAGGAACACTTTCCTTCTTCAGTCTTGTTTTTTCCAGATTCTCTCAGAGCTGAAAACCTTGTATCCACCATCTGCTGGGGACGGAGAATTACTGGTTTATACCCCTAGAAGCACAGGCTGTTAATGGCACTGTGATGTCACAAGAAGCCTCTGGAAGCATTCTGTCTCCACATCTGCTGGTAGGGGAATACAATCACTTGTCTGGACTGGTCTAGAAGGCCTATATACAAACACCTCTAAACTACCCAACAATATGTTGCCAATATCACCAAGGAGGAGCTGCCAACTCTTTGCCAATTAGTGAAACTTTGTACTTTCATAAAACAATGGTCTACAAGTGCTCCATGAGAGACTGAGATAATCTTTGACATAGGAGTGAGGTTCATTTATTTCATGGTATGCATAAAATTATATTAATATAATTATGAAAAAAATAAGTCACATGATCAAAAAAATCAAGAGGTATAGGGCTTGCTTTAGAGTAAGGTGACTAGAGTAATCAAGGGACGCTGCTGTGGGGAGCCAACACCCACAGACAGGGAACTAATTCTACACCCAGCTCCCCTGCAATTCAGCCCCCACCCAATGAGAAAAATGCCAACCCAATAGGCTTTTTGTGCATATCACATTCCATTCTGACAAAGAAGCTGGTGGCACCATATAGATTAACTAGCTTGAAGCACTTTATAATTTTGGTTACCTTTTTCAGGATTACCTCTAGCCTATCATTTTGGAGGAATGTCAAATTCAGAATGTAAGTTGACAGCAATATAGCTATGCACTGGCAAACTATAATGTATGTGTACTGCATTATTATACAGAAAAGGATTCTGCTGCCATCACAGAGACTACAACAATATCAAGTTAAATTATGAAAAAGTCTTAACATTTATATCTATTCAACTTATACTAATCTGCAGGATTTTCCTGTGAACGATCTGCCCAAATATACTTTCTTAAAAGGAGTAATTTTATTTTCCCTTTCCCTTCTATATTTTCCTTATTTTAATGGGAGAAAAACAGATTTTGATGGTCATTAGCATTTGCTGTCTCGTCCTACTGTGTGCTGCTGATATCCTGCTGTCAACACTCTGCTCACTGAGATGTATTACAGGCTAACCTTGTTGTAATATAGCTCTGAGCATTCACTGGTATTCGCTTGAGTTGCCGTACACCGCATTGCTAGTGTGTCAGATGCAGTGTATACTGCCTGAATGAACATCAGCCCTCCAGCAGGAGACTTCTTATTCCTTCAAATTACTTAATAAAATTCATTGAGTTCAGAAAAAAAATCGTCAATTTTATGTTGTTTTGAAGAGGTAATAGTTATTGAAAGAAGAGGCCAGAATGTAATATGGGATCTTAGATTTAGGGGGAAGAGAGAAAGCACAGTTACTTACCTGTAACAGGTGATCTCTGGGAACAGCAGGAATTAGTCCTCACATATGGGTACGTCGGTACCGACGGAGCCCGTGCGGGAAAGCTCCCCAGCTTCTTAGAATAGAAGCTTTTTGGGGCCGCCCCCTGCACATGGGCACGGCCTGCCCGCCTTCCTGAACAGCTCTCCTCAGTTTCGGTTTATAGCTGAGTCAACAGAGAGAGGACAGGAAGATAGATAGATAAAAGATACAACTCCTAGGGGAGGTGGGTGGGTTGTTGAGGACTAATTCCTGCTGTTCCCAGAGATCACCTGTTACAGGTAAGTAACGGTGCTATCTCCAGGAACAAGCAGGATAAGTCCTCACATCTGGGGACTCCCTAGCTTAGATGCATGGGATCCCCCTGTAAAGGTTCGCCATCTTCGTATGGATCTCAGGCATCCATTCTGGGAAGGTGGGCAGGAGTTGTTTAGGAATGGAACAGGTGCTTGAGGACAGCCTGGCCAAACAAGGCATCCCGGCGGGAGTCCTTGTCCAAACAGAATGGGCTGTGAAGGTATGAACCGAGGCCCAGGTAGCGCCTCGACAGATCTGATCTCTGGAAACAGAGTGCAGATGAGCCATAGAAGTTGCCATGGCCCTCACATTGTGAGCAGTGACATGGCCTTCCAGAGAAATGTTTTTGCTCTGGTAAGCAAAGAAATACACTGAGCAATCCAATTGGAAAGTGTACGCTTGGAGACTGGAAGTCCCAAATGGGAAGGATCAAAGGCCACAAAAAGTTGAGAAGACTTTCGATGTGGCTGAGTCCTATTAAGGTAAAAAGCGAGAGCTCTTTTACAATCCAGAGTATGAAGGTTCCTCTCTGCATTGGATGCATGAGGAGCTGGAAAAAAAAGACAGGTTAGATATACCTCTTTGATTAAGATGAAAAGGCGAGACCACTTTAGGCATAAAGTGGGATTCGTCCTAAGGACCACCTTATCATGATGAAATCTTGTGTAAGGTGGATTAGCCACTAAGCCTGCAGCTCACTGATGCGGCGAGCCGAAGTGACTGCAATGAGGAAAGGACCTTCCAGGAAAAGAAATTTCAAGGAGGTGGAAAACATTGGCTCAAAAAGGTGGCTTCATAAGTTGACCGAGCACTAGATTCAAAAATCCCATGCGACCGGGGGTGGTCTGATGGGAGGTTTAGTGAGAGTCAGGCCTCTCATGAATCTTGCAACAAGAGGATGAGAGGGATATAGGTTGTCCATTTATATGTTTCAAGGATGCTGCAATAGCCCTTAAATGGACCCTTACCGAATTCGTCTTGAGGCCTGCATTGGATAGATGCAGGAGATAATCAAGAAGAGAATTCAAAGGAAGTGCCAGAGGGTCCAAGACCCTGCTGAGCACACCAAATGGAAAAACTTTTCAAATTGAAAGCATATGAACGCATGTTATAGGGTTTCATATAGGCATAAAGGATATCTTTCAATGTTTGTGAAAGATGAAAGTCTTGAAGGATTAAGACTTCAGTAACCAAGCACGGATGTGAAGGGCTTTGGGTTTTGGGTGCCACAAATTCCCCTCCTCCTGAGACCGGAGGTCTGTCGCAGCTCCCAGATCCAAGTCGGATCACTGTGAGAGCTGGAGAAGTAGAGGGAACAACACTTGGCGTGGCCAGCGTTGAGCTATTAGTATCATAGTTTCCATGATCCCTCTGGAGGTTTGAACAGAGTCTTGGGAATCAAAGGAATGGGGTGGAAAGGCATATAGGAATGCCTGATTCCAATTCAGAGAAAGGGCTCGTCCGTAGCCTGAGCTCCCTGACACGGAGTTCTGGAACAGAAACCGGGGAAGTTTGGCATTCCACGGACTTGCAAAGAGGTCTATGTCCGGGGTCCCCCATTCCTGAAAGATTCGGTTTTATTTGGTCCAATGTAGGGACCATTCGTGTGGCAGCAGAACTCGACTGAGCCTGTCTGCCCGAGAGTTTTGAACTCCTGGGAGATACACTGCTAGCAGGTGAATCTGATGCTCTCTGGCGAAGGCCATAGTCTTAGAGCTTCGTTGCAAAGCGACAGAGAGCCCGTCCCTCCTTGTTTGTTTATGTAAAACATGGCACCTGATTGTCCGTCTGAACTAGGACAGTGAGGTTGGCTAGGAGGGAGTGGAAGACCTTGAGGGCAAGGTAAATTGCTCGCAGTTCCAGAAGATTGATATGAAGGGTGGTCTCCTGGAGAGACCAAGTGCCCTGAGTGGAGAGAGTTTGCAGATGGGCTCCCCACCCTGTTTGGGAGGCCTCTGTTGTGAGGGTTGCTTGGGGTAGCAATGGTTGAAATGGAGCCCCCAACAACAGATTCTTGGTGGAAGTCCACCAGTGGAGGGACCAAAACAGACGATCGGAGGTTTGTATTTGGTCTGAGAGCGCTCCTGACGCCTGAGTCCACTGAGTTGCCAGGGTCCATTTAGCTGCTCTCATATGAATACGAGCATATGGCACCACATGAACTGTTGAGTCCAAATGACCCAGTATGCGTAGCATTTCCCTGGCTGTCAAGAGAGAGCTGGACTGAGCATGGTAGGCCAAACTCAGGAGGCGCTTGCCTCGAACATGTGGAAGGTAGGCCCTTGCAGAGATGGTGTCCAACTGGGCCCCTATGAATTCTAGAGATTGAGTAGGGATGAGTTGGGACTTGGGAAGGTTTACTACCAGTCCCAGATACTGCAAAAGGCTCCTTGTGTGGTCCAGGGAAAATCTGGGCCTGTTGACTGAGTTGGAGCTCGGATTGAGCCAGTCGTCCAGAATGGAAGACAAAGATTCCCTGCCTCTTAGAAATGCGGCTACGACTGCCATGCATTTTGTAATACTCTTGGAGCAGAGGCTAGACCGAAGGGGGTACTCTGTATTGGAAATGTTTTCCCTGAAACAGAAAAGCGAAGATACTTTCTGTGGGATGGATGGATGAGTATATGTGTATACGCATCCTGTAGGTCTAGAGAACAAAGCCAGTCCTGACCCTGGAGGTAAGGAAGGAGAATGCCGAGAGACAGCATTTTGAATTTTCTCCTTGAGAGAAATTTGTTCAATTTTCTCAGATCTAGGATTGGTCTGAATCCCCCTGTCTTCTTTGGAATGAGAAAATAAGGGGAGTAGAAACCGGACCCTTGTTTGAGGAAGAGGACCTCTTCTATGGCCCCTTGGGCAAGAAGAGAGGAAAACCTCTTGACCCAACAGGGTTAGGAGAGATGGGGGGAGAATTGAATGGTCTCACCATATGATGGGGAGGAAGGCTGGAGAAATGAAGTTTGTAACCCTCTCGAATGATAGAGAGGGTCCATTGTTCTGTTGTGATTTGTTCCCATCTGGGAGCAAAGTGAAACCAACCTTCCGGTATGGTGAGAGGTTCTGGTTGTGTTAGACCAGAAAGTGTGTTCCCTAGGAGCAAGTCAAAACCCCTGAGGGTTGGAGCCTGCTGAGCTACAGTAGCTGCTGCAGGCTTAGCTCGTGCTTGTTTGGATTGCTGACGCTTAGCAGTATAGCGAGGTTGAGAAGACTGCTGGCCAGTATTTGAAGCAACTCTGGCCTTCTTATAGTAAGGCCTTTTAAAAGACTTTTCTTAGTAGGAATTGAAGTAGACTTTGAAAGTCTTTCCAAGGTGGCATTTTCAGCATCCATCTGGGTGGCTTTGATTTGCCACTCTTCCCCAAATAAGTTCTCACCTGTACGGGCAGATTCCGTAAGCCATCTAGAACCCAAGGTTCCAGATCAGAGGCCTGGAGCCAAGCAAGACGTCGGGCTGCAATAGCAATGCCCGAAGCCCTACTGGCTCCCTCAAAGGAATCATATGCTGCCCTATTAGAGAACTTAGAAACCTCTAAGAGTTGTTTCACTAGGGAAAGGAATCCCTGCTTTTTATCCTCAGGGATAAAGGGGGCAAAATGCCGCACCTTTTTGGCAAGTTCCTCCAGGAACATGCCCATATAGAGACTGTAGGAATTAATCCTGGCTATAAGCATACTAGCCTGGAAAATTTTCCTACCAAAAGAGTCCAAAGTCTTACATTCCCGTCCTGGAGGGGTGGAAGAGTGCCTTTTGGTACTCCTAATCTTCTTCATTGCAGACTTCACCACAATAGAGTGGTGGGGCAATTGAGTCTTTTGGAAACCAGGAGAAGGAGGGACCCTATACATGGTGTCCAACCTACGGGAATAAGGAGACAAAGTCAAAGGATTTTCCCAGAAATCCATCAGTTGTTCTTGAAGGATTTCATGGATAGGCAGGGTAACTGCCTCCTTAGGGGCCTTTGAGTATCCCAAAATATCCAGTTTTTTGGATCTGGGTTCCTTTTCAGAGGATGTGGTAATAGAAAGGGCTGTAGCCATATCTAAAACAAAGTCCTGGAAGGACAAATCCTCTGGAGGGGACATTCTCCTTTTAGGAGAAGAGGGCTCCTCAGGTAAGTTGAGTGAAAACTCAGCAGAATCATCAGAGGAGTGAAAATCCTCAGAGGAATCGGTGCTTTCCTCTAACGCACGATACGCGTACCGATCGGTATCGATATCGGGCGTATCGGGTATGGAACCGGTATGGAGCGAAAGCCCATACGGTACCGACTTGCGTTTAGAGGTGGACGGCCTCGATACCGGCATGGCGGACGATACCGGTATCGGGCCCGGAACCGCTGAAAGCGGAACCGATGGCGTTGCAGCTTTAATGAAAGCCATGACGGCCTGCTGCATGGACTGTACAGTATCGCCCATGGACGCCATAGCTGCCTGGATGTCGGTACCGGAGTGACCCGGTACCCCAGAGCAGGCTAACAGGTGATCTGTCGAGGCCGTAGCATCGATATCAACCTGAGACCCCTGAATTGGCGTTTTTGGAAGTTGGACTTCCCGCCGGGGTTGTTTGGCTGGGGCAGGGTCCTCAAGTTCTAAGCTAAGAGCCTCTCGATGCTTTGAAGGAGATTTGCTCTTTGAGGACTTGCCCACAGAAGGTTTGGTTACCTGAGATCCATCCGGAGAAGAAGACCTGGATGACTGTGATGCTGTATTCTCTGAAGCAAACAGCACATGGAATTTGTTGGCCCGGTTCTGCAGCCCACGTTTAGACATGTGGGAGCAAGATGGGCAGTCCGGTATGGAATGGTCAGGCCCCAAACATTTCAGACACCAGTTATGGGTGTCTGTGACTGAAATATAATTTTTTAAAGAAAGAAAGAAAAGACCGGCGATACCGGTATCGGTATGGGGAAGGCAGGTACGCGGTCTAAAGAAACAAATAAAATAACAATTTCTTCAGCGGTGACAGGAACACGACCTGCTGGCTCCGCGGAAAAAGAGAAACTGAGGAGAGCTGTTCAGGAAGGCGGGAAGGCAGTGCGCATGTGCAGTGGGAGGTCCCAAAAGCTTCTATTCTAAGAAGCTGGGGAGCTTTCCCGCACGGGCTCCGTCGGTACCGACGTACCCATATGTGAGGACTTATTCCTGCTTGTTCCTGGAGATAACGTATAGCCACAACATATACTAACCTTAACATTTAATACAGTAGTATGCACTTCAAAAAACCTCTTACTACAGCATGCAGACTTTGATGCACTTGACAAACTGTAAGGTTTGTGTGTATATATATATATATATATATATATATATATATATATATATATATATAGTTTGCATTTTTATTCTTTCCAACACAACAAAAGTTGGAAAGAATATAAAAGGGGCCGGGAATGCCCGTCTGTCCGTCCCTTTGTCCATCTCGGGGCAAAATAGCTCTCTGAATATGTAACAAAAGGGACAGAACCTGGGCAGTGGAAACTGGTAAAAAGACAAGTTCAAAAACGAAACAAACTGAACCAGGAGTTCTATAGAAATAAGTCACCCAAAGCACTAGCCCAATATATTTCTATGGGAGGAGGAGTTCCAGATTTTGTAGCATAGAAAATTAAATATAGTTAAACACAGCAGTACAAGACTTGCTCCTTTCCAACTCCTGCTCCCTGTTATTTACTTGCCCAGCTTCTAAATCTGCTCTACCACTAAACATGTCCCCCCACACTACTATCCCACCACCTTACAAACTACCCTACCCCAAAAATACACCTCTCAAATGCACTATCACTCCACAAACTGCCCTATTCATAAAAACCATCTCACCCCCAAAAACTATCATGCCACAACTGCCCCACCCCTAACATTCCCAAGCAATTACTCTACCACCCTTCAAACTGCCCCATCCCCAAAAACTACCCTCCAGCAACTGTCCCACTACTCCAAAAATGCAGCCCCACAACTGCCCCACCTCCAAACAACCACCCCCTCATAAATGCCTCCCAATCCACAAACTGCTCCTGCCCTTAAAGAATACATCTTCCCAACTGGCATATCAGACCACACACCACCCCAACCCCTAAAAACACCCCCCCAAAAACTGACCTATCCCCCCCCCCTGCCAAAACCTGCTCCTGCAACTGGCCGACTCCACTCCCAAAAACTATCACTCCACAACTGCCCCACCCCAAAAATTCCTCTAAGATAAAATAGCGGGTAATACGTGTCTGCTGCACTGGAGAATTTTCCAGTCAATTTTGGAATTTTATTAGGGTTCTCTTCCTCAAACACTATGCAGCCTAGTATTAAAAAGTATACCCAATACCAGGACCCTTTTCCTGGTCAATTGAGCCTATAAAGGGGATATTTTACTTACCAGATAATGCCCCTTTCTTGAGTTCCATTAGACAAGTCCAGACAAGTTGGTTGTGTTCCCCTACCAGTAGATGTGGAGACAAAAACATTCTGGAGGCTTCTTTTGGCATCATTGGGCTATTAATAGCCAGCACGCCTAGGGGGACACCCTAATATCTGTACCCAAGCATATGGTACAAAATCCCTGACCACAACCTCAGTGAAGATCCAAATAACAAGAAACCATAACTATATACAGGAACAGCTTCAGATGGAAGGCTTGTCAAGGAGCAGGACAAGGCAACAGATTTTTAGCGGATGGTGGGGAAAACCTAGGAAACAAATAGTTCCCTATTTGGATATCTACTAAAAGTAAACAATTAGCCAAATATAAAAGAGCTTTTATTAGGTAATTTTAGAAAGTGATTCTATTAATCTATATACTTCAGACACAAAGAGTAGTTACTCACCTGTAACAGGTGCCCTCCAGGAGCAGCAGGAATCAGTCCTCACTTATGGGTGTCATCGACGCCGATGAAGCCCCAGCGGAGCATTTCCTCAGCTTTCCATGAAAGCCTTTGGGAATGCTGGCACGCATGCGCGGTTCCCTTCCCGCCTAAAGGGTGCAGGGGGGAACATACAGAAGCTGATAAGGATAAAGCGGAATTGCTTAACAAATATTTTTGTTCTGTGTTCACAGATGAAGAACCGGGAGCAGGACCTCAGAAAACACCCACAAATAAGAACAGAAGCGAGGGACATCTTGAACAATTTTCACAAGACTGTGTTCATGAGAAACTAGCTCAACTTAAAGTAGACAAAGCGATGGGACCGGATGGGATACACCCTAGAATACTGAGGGAACTTGGGGACGTTCTAGCAACTCCACTGACTCACTTTTTCAATGCCTCATTGGAGTAGGGAGTGGTGCCAAAGGCCTGGAGAGAGGCTCATGTGGTGCCTTTACACAAAAGCGGAAGAAAGGATGTGGTTGAAAACTACAGGCCGGTTAGTTTAACTTCGGTGGTGAGTAAATTATTGGAAACGCTGCTGAAAGAGAAAATAGTGAGGTTTCTGGAGTCCAGCGGATTACAGGATCCGAGGCAGCCTGGATTCGCCAGAGGCAGGTCTTGTCAGACAAATCTGATTGATTTCTTTGACTGGGTGACCAGGGAGTTGGACCGAGGGAGAGCTCTAGATGTGGTGTATTTAGATTTCAGTAAAGCCTTTGACACTGTTCCTCACAGGCGACTTATAAACAAACTGAGCACCCTAGGGATGGACCCTAAAGTTACTGCTTGGGTTAGAAATTGGTTGGGTGGGAGGCGACAAAGAGTACAAGTAAATGGAGCTCACTCTGAGAAGAAGGATGTTTCCAGTGGTGTGCCCCAGGGATCTGTCCTTAGTCCAATTCTTTTTAACATCTTTGTTAGTGATATAGCGGAAGGGCTGTCGGGTAAGGTTTGCCTCTTTGCAGATGATACCAAAATCTGCAATAGAGTAGACACCCAGGAAGGTGTAGATAACATGAGGAGGGATCTAGCTAAGCTTGAAGCATGGTCTAGAATTTGGCAGCTGGGATTTAATGTTAAAAAATGTAAGGTCATGCATTTGGGCTGCAGCAATCCAAGGGAGCAATACAGTATAGGAGGTGAAGTACTTTTGCCCACTAAAGAAGAGCGGGACCCTAGGCGTGGTTGTGTCTGATGATCTTAAAGTAGCTCAACAGGTAGAAAAGGTGACGGCAAAAGCTAGAAGGATGCTTGGGTGCATACGGAGAGGAATGGCTAGCAGAAAAAAGGAGGTGATAATTCCTCTGTATAAGTCTTTGGTGCGACCTCATTTGGAGTATGGTGTGCAATTCTGGAGACCGCACCTTCAAAAGGATGTGAACAGGATGGAGTCAGTGCAGAGGGTTGCTACTAAAATGATTAATGGGCTTCATTATAAAGCATATGAGGACAGACTTAAGGATCTTAATATGTACACCTTAGAGGAAAGGCGGGATAGAGGTGATATGATTGAGATGTTTAAATACCTCCGTGGCATAAATGTTCAGGGAGAGAGCCTCTTTCAATTGAAAGCAAGTTCTGCTACGAGGGGACATGGGATGAGGGTGAAGGGAGATAGATTCAGGAGTGATATGCGGAAATATTTCTTTACAGAAACAGTAGTGAATCCATGGAATAGTCTACCAGTGGAGGTGGTAGAGATGAGGACAGTAACTGAATTAAAAAAAGCATGGGACCAACACAGAGGATCTCTAAAGGTAAAAAGTGGACTGTTGTAGTTGTTATGGAAGGACAGACTAGATAGGACATGTGGTCTTTTTCTGTCATCATGTTTCTATGTTTCTAAAAGTGCCATCTTACCTCAGTCAAATGACATAGCTAAGAACAGCACACAAAAATGTAAAAATTAAACTATGTACAACTGCAACTCCAAGGGGAGGAGGGAGGGTAGTGAGGACCGATTCCTGCTGCTCCTGGAGAACACCTGTTACAGGTGAGTAACTACTCTTTCTCCAGGACCAAGCAGGAAGTCAGTCCTCACTTATGGGTGACTCCCCAGCTCTGGGCTACCAGGAACCCAGGCTGAACAAGAGAACTCCCTCTAGTCTCAGCAACACAGTAAAGGCTTTGCAAGGACACACCCTCCATAGGTAGCCCAACCAGAGGGCAGGAGGGCAGGAGTTGCCTAGACCTCAAAGAGATTCCGGAGTACTGCTTGGCCAAAAGCACTGTGCCTAAGGGACTCCCTCTCCAGACAGTAGTGGGCTGCAAAAGTCTGGCTTGAAGACCAAGTAGCAGCCCTGCAGATGTCTTGCAATGGAACAGAGCGGAGGTGAGCCACTGATGCAGCCATTGCCCTCACACGGTGGGCCGTGACCCTACCCTGCAAAGGAAGGTCAGCCGCCTTGTAAGCCCAGGTGATACAGTCAGCCACCCAGATGGACAAGGTACACTTGGACACAGGCCTCCCCAAGTTATTGGGGTCAAAAGAAAGGAAAAGCTGAGAAGCCTTCCTGTGACCTTGCGTACGTTCAAGGTAGAAGAGAACTGGAGAACTGTTTCAGCCTGACTCGCATGAGGCCTAGGGAAGAAAGTAGGAAGAACCACCTCCTGGTTGAGGTGGAAAGAGGAGACAACCTTAGGAAGGAACTTAGGGTCTTGAGGGCCACCCTGTTCTTATAGAACCTGGTGTAAGGCCTATCATAGACCAAGGCCTGAAGCTCACTCACTCTCCTAGCCGAAGTAAGGGCTATCAGAAAGAGAGTCTTCCAGGAAAGGAAGCGTAGAGGGCAAGTAGCCATAGGCTCAAAAGGTGGGCGAGTCAGTTGCTGCAAGACCACATTAAGCTCCCACTCAGGAGCAGGACGACGTATGGAAGGTTTGAGCAGAAGCAAGCCTCTGAGAAACCTAGACACCAAAGGGTGCACAGACAAGGAATGGCCCTCAACTAGGGAGTGGTGAGCTGCCAAAGCAGAGAGGTGGACCCGAACAGAGTTGGACTTGAGACACTGATTGGACAAGTGCAGCAGGTACTGAAGCACTACTGACAGTACAGGAGAAAGGATGCTCAGCACGCAGCTGACACCACACAGAGAACCTTTTCCACTTGAGAGCATAGGTCTTCCTAGTGGATTGTTTCCTGGAGGCTAGGAGAACTGCCTCAACCTCGGGAGGCAGGCCCCAGGGAGCCAACACTACCCTTGCAGCCTCCATGCCATCAGATTGAGAGCTTTGAGATTGGGATGCAGCAAGGAACCCTGATCCTGAGAGAGAAGGTCGGGTTGCAATCCCAGAGGCAGAGACAGATCCACTGCCAGTTGAAGCAGGAGGGGGAACCAAGGCTGCCTTGGCCACCTGGGAGCTACCAGGAGGACTGAGGCTCTGTCTCGGAGAATCTTGAACAGTGTTCGGGCCACCAGAGGGGTGGGAGGAAACGCATAGAGTAGGCCCTGAGTCCAGGGAATCAGAAAAGCATCTGCTGCTACTCTCAGAGGATGCGGTTGCCTGGAGCAGAATCTTGGCAGCTGGTTGTTCAGTGGACTGGCAAACAGGTCTATGGAGGGAAGCCCCCATCTCAAGAAAATCTTTTGAACCACTAAAGGATGTAGCTGCCACTCGTGTGGCTGCAGAATCCTGCTCAATCTGTCTGCCAGGGAATTCTCCTGGCCTGGAAGGTAGACTGCTTTGAGGAGCATGTTGTGTTTCAGGGCAAAGGAACAGAGGTCCTGGGCCTCTTGGCAAAGGGGCTGGGAACCAGTTCCGTCCTGTTTGTTGACATAGAACATGGCTACCTGGTTGTCTGTCTGGATCAAGACAGACTGCTGTGCCAGGGAGGCAGTAAAGGCCTTTAGGGCCAAGCGGATAGCTGAGTTCCAGCAGATTGATCTGCTGGGACGCCTCCCAAGGAGACCACAGGCCCTGGGTGCACTTGTCTAGGCAATGTGCTCCCCAACCCTGTAGAGAGGCATCGGTGGTTAGGACCATTGTATGAGGTGGGATCTGAAAGGGCACCCCCGCCAGCAGACTGGGGGGTTGCAACCACCAGCTGAGGGAGACCAGGAAACGGTGGGACACTCTGATCCTGTCTCTGAGACTGCCTGAGGCTTGTGACCACTGAGTCCAAAGGCACCACTGGGCATGTCTCATATTGAGCCTGGCATTGGGGGTCACCTGTACTGTCGACGCCATGTGGCCCAGAAGCTCGAGACAGAGTCTGGCGGAGACCAGGGACCTGTGCAGAAACTTGCTGGCGAGGCCCATGAGCCTTTGTGTGCGGTCCACTGGTAAGAATGCTCTTGCCAGCTGAGAATCCAACCTTGCTCCTATGAACTCCAAGTTCTGGGAGGGGAGCAAAGTGGACTTTGCGAAGTTGATGACAAAGCCCACCTTTTGGAGCAGTTCTATGGTCCTGTTGGTGGCCTGTTGAACTTCTAGGGAAGTCTGGCCTCTGATGAGCCAGTCGTCTAGGTAAGGAAACACAAAGATTCCCTGATTTCTCAGGTAGGCTGCCACCACTGCCAGGTACTTGGTAAAGACCCTGGGAGCGGAAGTCAGTCCAAAAGGCAGTACTCTGTACTGATAATGGTTTCCTCCCACAATGAACCTGAGGTACTTTCTGTGGTCTGGATGAATAAGGATGTGAGTGTAAGCATCCTTTAGATCTAAAGAGCATAGCCAATCTCCCTGCTGGAGGTAGGGCAGAAGTGTTCCAAGAGTAAGCATCTCGAACTTCTCTTTCACGAGAAACTTGTTTAGGTTTCTGAGATCCAAAATGGGTCGAAGACCACCGTTTTTTTGGCACCAGGAAATACCTGGAGTAAAACCCGTGACTTTGGAAGTGGAGAGGCACAGCCTCCACCGCCTTGTCCAGCAACAGACCTTGTAGCTCCTGAAGCAGAAGGGCTGTATGCAGGGGAGGCCGGAAAGGTTCCCCTGGGAAGTGTGGCGGAGGCAGTTGGTGAAAGTGCAGTGCATAGCCTCAACGGACTATGTCCAGCACCCAACTGTCCTGGGTTATCAAGGGCCACTTGTGGGCGAACAAGGCTAGGCGGCCTCCTGTGTAGGGCTGGTTCTGCAAGGGAGGTATGGATATACTCAAGGAGTCAAAAAACCCCACCCTGTAGAGTGGAAGCAGGGGCTGCAGGCTTGGGGGTCCTCTGCCTACGGGGCCCATTACCCTGGCCCTTGGCTTGCTGACCCTGGGGGGCAGCTTGGGCAGCCGGATATTGTGGGTACTGTTTGTAGGCAGTGCCCTTCCTCGGGTAAAGCACAGTTACTTACCTGTAACAGGTGAACTCTGGGAACAGCAGAAATTAGTCCTCACATATGGGTACGTCGGTACCGACGGAGCCTGCGCGGGAAAGCTCCCCAGCTTCCCAGAAGAAAGCTTTTGGGAGCCTCCCAGAGCGCATGCGCGCTGCCTTCCCGCCTTTCTCACCAACTCTCCTCAGTTCAAGTTTAAAGCTGAGACAATAGAGAGAGAGTAAAGGAAAGACAAAGAGAGAAAGATACAACTCCTAGGGGAGGTGGGTGGGTTGTGAGGACTAATTCCTGCTGTTCCCAGAGATCACCTGTTACAGGTAAGTAACTGTGCTATCTCCAGGAACAAGCAGGAATAAGTCCTCACATATGGGGACTCCCTAGCTAAGATGCCTGGGAGATCCCCAAGGGTATGAGACCCTGAAAGGTTCCTCGTCTTCCTATGGATCTCAGGCATCCATTCAGGGAAGGAGGGCAGGAGTTGTTCAAGAATGGAACAGGTGTCTGAGGACAGCCTGACCAAACAAGGCATCCCGGCGGAAGTCCTTGTCCAAACAGTAATGGGCTGTGAAGGTATGAACCGCAGCCCAGGTGGCTGCTCGACAGATCTGATCGATGGACACAGAATGAAGATGAGCCATAGAGGTGGCCATGGCCCTCACATTGTGAGCTGTGACATGGCCTTCCAGAGAAAGGTTCTTACTCTGGTAAGCAAAAGAGATACACTGAGCAATCCAATTGGACAGTGTTCTTTTAGAGACTGGAAGTCCTAGATGAGAAGGATCAAAAGCAACAAAAAGCTGGGAAGACTTTCTATGTTGCTGTGTCCTGTGTAAGTAAAAAGCAAGAGCTCTTTTACAATCTAGAGTATGAAGGTTCCTCTCTGCAGTGGATGCATGAGGAGCTGGATAAAAGACATGTAAATATACCTCTTGATTAAGATGAAAAGGTGAGACCACTTTAGGCATAAAGTGAGAATTTGTCCTAAGGACTACCTTATCATGATGGAACCTTGTATAAGGTGGATTAGCCACTAAGGCCTGCAGCTCACTAATGCGGCGAGCAGAAGTGATTGCAATAAGGAAAATAACTTTCCAGGAAAGAAATTTCAAGGAGGTAGTGGCTAAGGGTTCAAAAGGTGGCTTCATAAGCTGACCAAAGAACCAAGTTTAAGTCCCATGCCACCGGAGGAGGTTGAATGGGAGGTTTAGTTAAAGTTAGGCCTCTCATGAATCTTGCAATAAGAGGATGAGAGGAAACAGGTTGTCCATTGATAGGCTTAAGGGATGCTGCAATAGCACTTAAATGGACCCTTACGGAATTCGTCTTAAGGCCTGCATTGGAGAGATGCAGGAGATATTCTAAGAGAGAATTCAGAGGAAGTGCTAGAGGGTCAAGACCCTTTTGAGCACACCAAATGGAAAATCTCTTCCATTTAAAAGCATAGGAACGCCTAGTGGAAGGTTTCCTGGAAACATGAAGGATATCCTGCACTTGTTGCGAAAGATTGAAGTCTTGAAGGTCTAGGCCTTCAGTAACCAAGCTCTGAGGTGAAGGGACTTAGGGTTTGGATGCCACAAAGTCCCCTCCTCCTGAGACAGAAGGTCTGGAGCAGCTCCCAAGTCCAGGGAGGGGGCTTGGGAGAGATGCAGAAGTAGAGGGTACCACACTTGGCGTGGCCAGCGTGGAGCTATGAGGATCATAGATCCTTGATCCCTCTGAAGTTTGAACAGAGTCTTGGGGATCAAAGGAATGGGTGGAAAGGCATACAGGAAGTCCTGACCCCAGTGAAGGAGGAAGGCATCCTTGGCCTGAACTCCCTGACACGGAATTCTGGAACAGAACCGGGGACGTTTGGCATTCCACGGACTTGCAAATAGGTCTATGTCCGGGGTACCCCATTCCTGAAAGATTCTGAGTACCTGATCCATGTGCAGTGACCATTCATGTGGAAGCAGAACTCGACCGAGTCTGTCCGCCCAAGAGTTTTGAATTCCTGGGAGGTATACTGCCAGGAGATGGATTTGATGCTCTCTGGCAAAGGCCCATAATCTGAGAGCTTCGTTGCAAAGCGACAGAGAGCCGGTTCCTCCTTGCTTGTTTATGTAAAACATGGCTACCTGATTGTCCGTTTGAATGAGGACTGTCTGGTAGCTGAGGAGGGTATGAAAGACCTTGAGAGCTAAGAACACTGCTCGAAGCTCCAAGTGATTGATACGAAGAGTGGTCTCCTGTGGAGACCAAGTACCTTGGGTGGAGAGGTCCTGCAGATGAGCTCCCCAACCTGTTTGGGAGGCATCTGTTGTGAGGATTGCTTGGGGCAACAAAGGTTGTAAGGGGGACCCCAGCAACAGATTTTGAGTGGACATCCACCATTGGAGAGACCAAAGGAGATGTTTGGAGTTTGCTATTTGGTCTGAGAGAGCTCCTGAGGCTTGAGTCCACTGGGTGGACAAAGTCCATTGAGCTGCTCTCATGTGTAGGCGAGCATAGGGGACCACATGTACTGTGGAAGCCATGTGGCCTAGCAGTTGTAGCATCTCCCTGGCAGTTAAGTGGCTCTTTGACTGAATCTGGGAGGCTAGCTGCACTAGACGTTGGCAACGGGCCTGAGGAAGGTAGACCCTTGCAGTGGTGGTATCCAACCAGGCCCCTATGAATTCCAGGGACTGAGTAGGGATGAGCTGGGACTTTGGGAGGTTTACCACCAGTCCCAGATACTGCAGAATGCGCCTTGTGCGGTCCAGGGAAATCTGGGCTTCTGACTGAGATGGAGCTCTGATGAGCCAGTCGTCCAGATATGGGAAGACAAAGACTCCCAGAGTGCGCAGAAATGCAGCAACTATTGCCATGCATTTGGTGAACACTCTTGGAGCAGAGACCAGACCGAAAAGAAGGACTCTGTATTGGTAATGTTTTCCCTGGAACAGAAAATGTAGGAATTTTCTGTGGGATGGATGGATGAGTATATGGGTGTACGCATCCTTGAGATCTAGAGAACAAAGCCAATCCTGACTCTGTAGGTATGGAAGGAGAGTGCCTAAAGAGAGCATCTTGAACTTCTCCTTGTACAGAAATTTGTTCAATTCTCAGAGATCTAGGATAGGTCTGTATCCCCCTGTTTTCTTTGGGATGAGAAAGTAGGGGGAGTAAAAACCTGACCCCTGTTGAAGAAGAGGAACTTCTTCTATGCCCACTGTGCCAGAAGGGAGGTTACCTCCTGATCCAGAAGGTTGAAGAGAGATGTGGGAGAATTGAAATGTCTCACCATGGTGTAGGGAGGAAGGTCTGAGAAATGAAGTTTGTAGCCCTCTCTGATGATGGAGAGGGTCCACTGCTCTGATGTGATTTGCTCCCATCTGGGAGCAAAATGAGCCAACCTTCCTGGAATGGTGAGAGGTTCTGGCTGTTGTAGAGCCAGAAAGGTTAAGTTCTCTAGCACTAAGTCAAAACCCCTGAGGGGCTTGGGACTGCTGGGTTGCAGCAGCCCCTGCAGGTTTAGGCCTGGCCTGTTTGGGTTGCTGACGCTTAGTAGCAAAGCGACCTGCAGAAGACTGTTGACCAGAAGTGGAAGGAAATCTGCCCTTCTTGTAAAAAGACTTTTTAAAAGACTTTTTCTTGGCTGGAGTGGAGGTAGACTTAGAAAGTCTATCAAGAGCAGCATTTTCTGCATCCATTTGAGTGGCTTTAATCTGCCACTCTTTGCCAAATAGGTTTTCACCTGTACAGGGTAGATTTCCTAAACCATCTTGAACCCAAGGTTCTAGATCAGAAGCCTGGAGCCAAGCAATTCTACGAGCAGCTATAGCAATGCCTGAGGCTCTGCTGGCAACCTCAAAAGGAATCAAAGGCTGCTCTGTTGGAAAACTTTGAGATGTCTTGCGTATGCTTAAGCCTAAGAAGGAATTCCTCCCTTTTATCCTCTGGAATAAAAGGGAGAAAGTTGTGCAGCTTTTCTGCAACCTCCTTCAGAAACATACCCATATAAAGGCTGTATGAATTGATTCTGGCAGTAAGCATGCTAGCTTGGAAGATCTTTCTACCAAAAGCATCCAAGGTCCTGCATTCTCTTCCTGGAGGAGTAGAAGAGTGTCTTTTGGTACTCTTTATTCTCTTCATAGCTGACTGCACCACAATAGAATGGTGAGGAAGCTGAGTTTTTTGAAAACCAGGAGGAGGGGGGACACGGTACATAGTGTCCAATCTACGAGAATGAGGAGAAAGGGTGAGAGGAGTCTCCCACAATTCAAGCAAATGTTCTTGGAGAATTTCATGAATTGGCAAGGTGACTGCCTCTCTGGGAACCTTAGAGTATCCCAAAATGTCTAATTTTTTTGCTCTAGGTTCCTTTTCAGAGGTTACTGAAATAGAGAGTCCTTTAGCTACTTCCATGATGAAGTCTTGAAAGGACAAATCCTCTGGAGGAGACATTCTCCTCTTTGGAGAAGAGGGCTCCTCAGGAAGAGCAAGAGATACTTCAGGAGAGTCATCCGATGAATCGGAATCATCAGAAGACTGGAAGTATCGTCTGTTGGCTTCCAGGGATCGATACGCGTATCGACCGGTATCGACATCGGGCGTACCCGGAACCGGATCGGTATCGGGAAAAGCCCCGGAACCGGGAACCGGTATCCTGGTTGATGTGGATGCCCTGAGTACCGGTATCGATCGTGGTACCGGAACCGAGGTCGTTACCGCTTGCTGCGGTACCATGGGTGTCGCAGCCTTAATGAAAGCCATTATGGCCTGCTGAATGGATTGAACTGTATGATCCATGGACGCCACGACTGCCTGGATGTCGATACCGGAAGAGTGTGCCGGTACCCCAGAGCAGTCTAACAGGTGATCGGTCGAGACCGTGCCATCGATGTCAACCTGTAACCCCATAGGAGGAGCTTTGGAAGCCGGAGCTTCCCGCCGGGGTTGTTTGGCTGGGGCAGGGTCCTCAGGGTCAAGCCCGGGGGCATCTTGATACTTAGAGGGAGATTTGCCCTTTGAGGACCTGCCAGAGGAATGTTTGGTTATCTGAGATCCATCAGGAGAGGAAGACCTGGAAGATGTCAATGCTGGAGTGTCTGTGGAAAACAGCATTTGAAACTTGGCTGCTCGGTTCTGTAAGCCACGTTTAGACATCAGGGAACAGGACTGGCAATCCGGAATGAAGTGGTCAGGCCCCAAACATTTAAGACACCATTCATGTGTGTCGGTAACAGAGATGGTACCGCTACACTTGGTGCATTTTTTAAAACCAGAAGCTGGTTTTTCCATGAGGGAAAATTGTTCTCTAGGCCTAGGGGCCTAAAGAGAGAAAATTTCACCAAGTAGTGAAAAGAAAATTTTTTTTTTTTTTGAAAAGTAAAAAGAAAAAAGACCGGCGGTACCGGTCCGGTAGTCAGGGAAGGCAGACACGCAGCCAAAGAAACAAATTAAAATAAGAACTTCTTCAGCGGTGACAGGAACACGACCTGCTGGCTGCGCGGAAAAGAAGAACTGAAGAGAATTGGTGAGAAAGGCGGGAAGGCAGCACGCATGCGCTGTGGGAGGCTCCCAAAAGCTTTCTTCTGGGAAGCTGGGGAGCTTTCCCGCGCAGGCTCCGTCGGTACCGACGTACCCATATGTGAGGACTTATTCCTGCTTGTTCCTGTTGATAAGGACTTTTTACCCGAGCCCTTCTTCTTATGAGAAGGGGTAGAGGTCTTCCTCGACAGCCTTGTCCTCGTGAAGTGCTCTGTCTCGAGCTGAGCTGCCTTCTCGGCCACAGGCTTGCCAAAAAGGTTTTCACCTCGGCAAGGGACATCGACCAACTTGTCCTGAACCCATGGCTCGAGGTCCGATGACTGCAGCCATGCCTGGCGTCGGGCCGCGATGCCGGCTGCCGCTACTCGGGCCGAAGTCTCGAAGCCATCGTAGGTGGCACGGGACATGAACTTAGAGCATTCCCGGATTCTCTAAGACAAGGACTTAAAACTCTGCAAGGGTTCCCCGGAGAGACCAGCAGAGAATCCGGCCAACTCCTTGGCCCGGTCTCGTAAATACATGCCCATGTACAGCTGGTAAGTCTGGACACGGCAAGCAAGCATAGAGCCCTGAAAGCACTTTCTATCAACACCATCAAGGCTTCGGACTTCCCTACCAGGAGGCACCGTGGAGTGCATCTTCTGACTCTTTAGACGATGCATGGCTGATTCCACAACCATGGAATGGTGTGGTAGCTGTGCTTTCTGGAAGCCAGGACTCTTCCGGAGCCGATAGATGGAATCGACTCACTTGCTCAAAACTCGCGCCGAGGCCGGTGCCTCCCACATCCGGAAGAGGAGCCGTTCCAGCATCGGAGGAACCGGGACAGTAAAGGCCTCCTTCGGAGGAGAGTCATACTGCAGAGCATCGAGCTCCTCGGCTCGAGGCTCTTCCTCGGGGTCAGCCGGGATAGCCAGGGCAGCGGCCATATCCCGGATAAACTCCGAGAACTTAGTATCCTCCGGAGGGGATCTACTCAGGGCTCAGACTCAGGTGAATCCGAAGGGACACACCGAGTCTTGAAGGTGTCAGGAGACTCCTCGTCTTCGGTCTCCCAAGCAGACTCGTCCGATGTCGAGTAGAGGTCCGACCCCGCGGGGCCTCTAGGCACCCGCCCCGATGCCGGCGGCACTGGCGTCGAGACCCTCGGTCCCGAACAGGAGGTCGAGGGAGACCTCGACCGAGGACGACCTCGAGCCGCAAAGGACTCGAGTATCGGCTCGGTCTCCGGGGTCGACTTCGAAGTCGATGTCCCGGTGGTCAGGGCAGATGTGCCAGACAGGCTGGCCATCAGCGCCCGTTGCTGATCCATGAAGGCAGACATTCTGCTCTCCAAGGCTGTCAACCTGAGACTCAGCTCGGTTGACGCAGCAGCCCCCGACTCGGGCCCGGCGTCGGTACTCGGGGAGGCGAGTCCACGAGGACAACAGGACTTACGTGTCCAGCAGACTCTGGCTCCATGCGAGTTACTTTAGTTGGCTTCTCCTGGTCCATGGGCCCGGGATGACGGTCGGGGGTCTGAGACCTGGCCCTCGAGGGCTCAGGGACCTCCTCCGACGCCGCCCTCGCGAGCCGTTTCTTCCTCTTACGTTCCCGGTCGGGGGGACCCCCTGTCCGAGGAGCTCCAACGCCTCTCGGGATCGGAATCCCGAGGTGTCGAGGCCTCAGACGAGGTCCGGGCCCGGGCAGGGGCAGAGGCAGAGGCCAAGTCCGAGAAAAGCCTTTCACTTTGTTGCTGACGACTTCGGAGGGCCTTGGAAGACATTTTTCCACATGGCCCGCACATTTCAGAATCGTGGTCGGGGCCAAGGCACCGAAGGCAGCAGTCGTGTGTGTCGGTGAGACACAATATTCTTACACCGATCACACTTCTTGAAACCGCTGGAAGCCATCGGGGAGAAAAGGGTCCCCGCGAGGTCAAAGGACTGGCCTTCCAGAGAAAAGATTTTGCCGCGAGCGCCTAGCCACTAAGGGCAAAAATCGAAAAAAGTAAAAAGGGATTCGATACCGGTATACCGAAGCCGGTGGGAGGGGAACCGACATCGAATCGGAAGGAAAAAAGCGAAATAACGCCAAGAAAAAAACTTCTCTTTTACGGGAAAAAAAGGACACACGTCCGATGGGCTTCACGGAAAAAAAGAGACTGAGGTAAGATGGCACCTTTAGGCAGGAAGGGAACCGCGCATGCGTGCCAGCATTCCCAAAGGCTTTCATGGAAAACTGGGGAAATGCTCCGCTGGGGCTTCATCGGCGTCGATGACACCCATAAGTAAGGACTGACTTCCTGCTTGGTCCTGGAGAATACCAAGATATACTAGTCTAAGGTAGTAACTCTCTAGCAAGGAAGCAGTGCTAGACACAGTGACACAGAATGCTGTTATAGTTTAGAATTGTTTTATGTTGGATTGTACTCTTGCAGAGAATATTGTATGTTTATTTTTTTGTAAACCGCTTTAATGCATTCAGCTAAAGGCAGGTAATCAAATTTATAATAACCACCAATAAACACACAAAATAGGTTAGGCTGCTTTTTCGCTTAAAGGACAGCTGAGGAAAAGTTAGGGACTTTGGTAGGTGTCTTTTTTTTTTTTTTTTTTTTAAACTTCAACAGGCACCAAAGCGCCATCAACTGAACAATGTCCAGAGAGGGGTATTGTCTGCCAGGTGCCAAAATCAGAGATGTTACGGAGAGTCTGCTGAGACTCATCAAGCCAACAGGCTATATATGATGCTACTCATTCATTTTGGCACAAATGATACTGCCAAGTATCCCTCCAGCATATCAAAGGCGACTTCATGGCACTGGGACAGAGGGTGAAGCAGATAGGTGTGCAGGTGGTGTGTTCTTCAATCCTCCCTGCTGAGGGTAAAGGACGAGGCAAAGAAGCTTGCATCCTGGAGATGAATGCATGGCTGCGTGGATGGTGTCATCGAGAACATTTTGGTTTCCTAGACCATGGAAATATTTTCAAAAGGCTGCAAAGCAAAGATTGCATCCACCTGTCCAAGAAGGGTCGAAGGGTCTAACGCAACAGACTGGCTAACATACTGAAGAGGGCTTTAAATAGATTCGTTGGGGATGGATAAAGAAAGCACAGTTACTTACCTGTAACAGGTGATCTCTGGGAACAGCTGGAATAAGTCTTCACATATGGGTACGTCGGTACCGACGGAGACTGCGCGGGAACGCTTCCCAGCATCCAATCAAGAGCTTTTGGAAGCATCCCAGCACGCCTGCGTGCTGCCTTCCCGCCTTTCCCAACTGCCTCTCCTCAGTTAAGTTTTAAAGCTGAAACAAAGAGAGAGAGAAAGGAAAGGAAAGATAGATAGAGATACAACTCCCGGGGAGGTGGGTGGGTTGTGAAGACTTATTCCTGCTGTTCCCAGAGATCACCTGTTACAGGTAAGTAACTGTGCTATCTCCAGGAACAAGCAGGAATGAGTCTTCACATATGGGGACTCCCAAGCTGAGATAGCGTAGTTACTCACCTGTAACAGGTGTTCTCCAGGAGCAGCAGGAATCAGTCCTCACATATGGGTGACGTCGGCGCCGACGGAGCCCTCGCGGAGCAATTTTCCCCAGCTTTCAAAGAAAGCCTTTGGGAATTGCAGCGCGCATGCGCGGTCCCCTTCCCGCCCAAAGGTGCCATCTTGGCCAGTCTGATGACATAGCGAAAAAGACAGCAAAAAAAATTTGCAAAAACTAAATCATATGACTGCAACTCCACGGGGAGGAGGGAGGGTTGTGAGGACTGATTCCTGCTGCTCCTGGAGAACACCTGTTACAGGTGAGTAACTACGCTTTCTCCAGGACCAAGCAGGAAGTCAGTCCTCACATATGGGACTCCCAAGCTTAAGGCTACCGGAGACCCTAAGCACAAAAATGAGCTCCCTCTAGCTCAGCAGCACAGAAGGAAGGAATCTTCTCTGACTAATCTCCAACCGGTAGCCCAACATCCGGGATGGAGGGTAGGAGTTGCTTAAACCTCGAAGAGATTACGGAGGACTGCCTGTCCGAAAGCACTGTCCCTGCGGGACTCCCTCTCGAGGCAGTAATGGGTTGCAAAAGTCTGGCTCGAAGACCAAGTAGCGGCCCGGCAGATGTCTGCCAATGGAACAGAGCGGAGGTAAGCCACTGACGCAGCCTTCGCCCGAACACGATGAGCCGTGACTCGACTTTCCAACGAGAGGCCGGCCGCCCCATAGGTCCAAGCGATACAGTCAGCTACCCAGATGGACAGAGTACGCTTGGAGACAGGAAGCCCTAATTTATTAGGGTCGTAAGACAGGAAGAGCTGAACAGTCTTACGGTGCTCCCACGTACGATCAAGGTAGAAGTTAAGCGCCCTTCTACAGTCCAGGGTATGCAAGACCATCTCAGCTCGGCTGGAGTGTGGCCTGGGAAAGAAGGTCGGAAGCACCACCTCCTGATTGATGTGAAAAGGGGAAACCACTTTTGGAAGAAACTTAGGGTGAGTCCGCAGGACTACCCTGTTCTTGTAGAACCTAGTGTAAGGGGGATCAGACACTAGGGCCTGCAGTTCACTAACGCGTCTAGCGGAAGTGAGGGCTACCAGGAACAAGGTTTTCCAAGAAAGAAAACGGAGAGGACAGGTAGCCATGGGTTCAAAAGGCGGACAGGTGATCCGCTGCAAAACCACGTTCAGGTCCCAGTCGAGGGCTGGGGGGCGCAAAGGCGGCTTAAGGAGAAGGAGACCTCGGGAGAACCGTGCCACGAGAGGATGGCCGGAAAGAGGTCCGCCTTCCACCGGCACATGATGTGCCGAAATAGCACTGAGGTGAACCTTGACCGAGTTGGACTTCAGTCCAAGATTGGAGAGGGAAAGCAAGTACTGCAAGACCACCGACACCGAGCAGGAGAAGGGGTCCTGAGACTGTTGAGTACACCAGGTGGAGAAGCGACGCCATTTAAGGGCGTAGGATTTCCGGGTAGAGGGTCGCCTGGAAGCTAGCACGACCTCTTCCACCTCAGGAGGCAGCAGGAGGGGAGCAAGGACTACCCTTTCAGCAGCCAGGCCATCAGATGAAGAGACCTGAGGTTGGGGTGTAGGAGAGACCCCTGATCCTGGGTCAGGAGATCGGGTTGAAACCCCAGAGGCAACGGAGCATCTACCGCCAGTTGCATCAGGAGTGGGAACCACGGTTGCCTGGGCCACCGGGGAGCTATCAGGATCAGGAAGCCTTGTCCTGGAGAACCTTGAAAAGTGTTCGAGACACCAGCGGCATGGGAGGAAAGGCATACAGAAGGCCCGTGGACCATGAGAGCAGGAAAGCATCCCCCGCTACTCGGAGGGGATGCAGTTCCCGAGAGCAGAACCGAGGAAGTCGCCTGTTCAGAGGACTGGCAAAGAGATCCAGCGTGGGGAGGCCCCACTGGAGAAAGATCCTTTGGACCACCAACGGGTCCAATCTCCACTCGTGTGGTTGGAGGATTCTGCTCAGTTTGTCTGCCAGGTAATTTTCTTGACCTGGGAGGTAGACAGCTCGGAGGAGGATCCCTCGACTGACGGCCCAAGCGCAGAGCTTTTGTGCTTCCCGACAGAGAAGGAAGGAGCCCGTGCCCCCTTGTTTGTTCACGTAGAACATGGCCACTTGATTGTCCGTCTGGACGAGGACGGACTGGCGAACAGTAAGGTGGGAGAAGGCCCGGAGAGCCAGGCGGATCGCTCTGAGCTCCAGGAAGTTGATCTGCTGGGCAGATTCCCACGGGGTCCAGAGACCCTGAGTACATGTCCCTTGGCAATGTGCTCCCCAACCCATGAGAGAAGCGTCGGTCGTCAGTACCTGAACAGGCAGAGGAGACTAAAAAGGCATTCCGAGCACTAGATTGGGCAGATGAAGCCACCACCGCAGAGAAGAGATCAGCGGGCTGGAGATTCGTACTGAGTCCGCTAGTCTCCCCGAGGCCTGACGCCATTGTGAGCGAAGGCACCATTGAGCAGGCCGCATATTCAGGCGGGCATTGGGGGTCACATGGACCGTGGAAGCCATGTGGCCGAGCAGTTTCAGAAAGTGCCTGGCCGAGACTCGGGAATGGCTGTGAAAGCGGCTGGCGAGAGCCATGAGCCGTTGCGCCCTGTCGAGCGGCAGAAAGGCTCGCGCTTGAAGCGTGTTTAACCTGGCGCCGATGAACTCGAGATCCTGAGAGGGGAGCAAAGTGGACTTTTCGAAGTTTATGACAAAGCCCAAGTACTGGAGCAGGGCCACAGTACGTTGCGTGGCGTGAGTGGCCTCCGTGGAGGACGGTGCTCTGATGAGCCAGTCGTCTAGGTAAGGGAAGACAAAGAGGCCTTGAAGCCGGAGATGAGCCGCCACCACTGCGAGACATTTTGTGAAGACTCGTGGTGCGGAGGATAGGCCAAAGGGCAGTACCCTGTACTGGTAATGATTGCCTGCCACCACAAACCTTAGGTGTTGTCGGTGGCTTGGGTGGATGAGGATGTGAGTGTAGGCATCCTTTAGATCCAAGGAGCATAGCCAATCTCCCTGCCGGAGGTAGGGCAGCAGGATTCCAAGGGTAAGCATCTTGAACTTCTCCCTTTCCAGGAACTTGTTGAGGTTCCGCAAGTCCAGGATGGGTCTGAGGCCTCCAGTTCGCTTTGGTACCAGGAAGTACCTGGAATAAAAGCCTTGACCTCTCAGGTGGTGGGGCACCGGCTCCACCGCCTGTTCCTGAAGAAGACTTGCCAACTCTTGAAGGAGTAAGTCCCGGTGAAGAGGGGGTCGCAGAGGCTCCCCTGGAAAGTAGGGGGGAGGTACCTGGTGGAAGTGTAGAAGATAGCCCTCTCGGACTATGTGGAGCACCCAGGTATCTGACGTGACGTTGGACCACCTGTGGGCAAAGTGGACCAGCCGGCCTCCCGTGCTGACAGGAACCAGCGGAGGGGGAGAGGCTATGCTGAAAGAGTCAAAAACCCCCACCCTGCGGAGCAGGGGCCGGTGGCGCAGGCTTGGGGGCTTGCTGCCTACGGGACCCGATACCCCGTCCCTTGGCCTGCTGGCCCTGTTGGGGAGCGACGGAGGCCTGATAATGAGGGTAGTGTTTATAGGCAGCCGTCTTCCTCGGGTAAAAGGGCTTTTTCCCCGAGCCCTTCTTCTGGGAAGGGGCAGAGGTTTTCCTGGAGAGCCGAGTCCTGGTGAGAGTCTCCGTCTCGAGTTGTGCAGCCTTCTCGTCCATAGGTTTGCCAAAGAGGTTTTCACCTCTGCAGGGGACATCGACCAACTTGTCCTGCACCCAGGGCTCGAGGTCGGATGACTGAAGCCAAGCCTGTCGGCGGGCCCCGATGCCGGCTGCGGCTACTCGAGCCGATGCCTCAAAGCCATCATAGGCTGCTCGAGAGATAAACTTTGAGCACTCTCGAATACTAGTGGACAAGGCCAGGAACCTCCGCAAAGGTTCCTCGGAGAGACCAGCAGAGAATCCGGCTATCTCCTTAGCCAGGTCCCTGAGATACATGCCCATGTAGAGCTGGTAAGTCTGGACCCGACAAGCAAGCATAGAGCCCTGGAAACACTTCTTACCGATGCCATCCAGGCTGCGGGCTTCCCTGCCGGGAGGCACCGAGGAGTGCATCTTCTGGCTCTTGAGCCTATGCATGGCCGATTCCACCACCATGGAATGGTGCGGTAGCTGTGCTTTTTGGAAGCCAAGGCTCTTGCGGACTCAATATATGGCATCGACCCGCTTGCTTAATACCGGCGACGACGCCGGGCTCTCCCACATGCGGAAGAGAAGTCGTTCCAGCATCGGAGGAACCGGTACAGTAAAATGCTCCTTTGCAGGAGAGTCATACTGGAGGGCATCGAGCTCTTCGGCTCGAGGCTCCTCCTCGGGATCCGCAGGGAAGGCCAAGGCCTTGGCCATATCCCTCACGAAGTCCGAGAACCGGGCATCCTCCGGAGGGGACTGTCTCCGAGGTTCGGACTCGGGGGAGTCCGAAGGAATACACCGAGTCCGAAAAGAATCAGGTGACTCTTCCACCTCGGATTCCCAGGCGGACTCCTCGGAGGAGGAGTCGAGCGGCTCTGGCCGGGCGGGCGCAGACGCCGTCCGCCCCGACGCCGAGGGAGTCGGCGTCGACGACCGCGGCCCCGAACGGGAGGCCGAAGGGGACCTCGACCGAGGATCGACTCGAGCCCGCATGGACTCGAGGATCGGCTCGGTCTCCGGGGTCGACTTAGACGTCGACGTCCCGGCGGTCAGGGCAGAAGCGCCAGCGAGGCCGGCGATCAATGCCCGCTGCTGGTCCATGAAGGCAGCTAGGCTGCTCTCCAAGGCCGTCAACCTGAGTCCGAACTCAGGAGACCCAGCAGCCCCCGACTCGGGCCCCGACGGCGTCGGGCCCGACGTCGGACCCCTCGGAGGCGAGTCCACGAGGACAACAGCACTTACGTGAGCAGACGAGTCCATCTCGAGACGAGGCTGCTTGGACGGCCGCTCCAGCTCCAAAGACCCGGGACGACTATCGGGGCTATGCGACCTGGCCCTCGTGGAGCCAGGAGCGTCCACCGACGCCGTCCTCACGGGTTTCTTCCTCCGATGATGTTCCCGGGAAGGAGACCCCCTCTCAGAGGAGCTCCGACGGTGTTCAGAGCCAGATTCCCTGGACACCGACGCCTCTGACGAGGTCCGGGTACGGCTGGGGTCAGAGAAGATTCTCTCCCTCTGATGCTGCCGACTCCGCAAGGATTTGGCGGACATCTTGCCACAGGCCCCACAGATCATTTCTTCATGATCTGGGCCCAGGCAGCGGAGGCAGCAATCATGTGTGTCGGTAAGAGACATAAGTTTCTTACACTTAACACACTTCTTAAAACCACTGGCGGCCATCGGGGGAAAAAGGGCCCCTGCGAGGTCGAACGTTCGTGCTGGCAGGGAAAAGTGAAAAAAGCGCGAATTTGTCACTAAGGACAGAAAAAAACGAAAAGAAGGGGAGGCCTCGCAACCGGCGTCGAACTGAAGAAATAAGAATAAAATAATAAAGAAAATCAACTTTTCAGCGGTGACTGGTAGACAACGTCTGTAGGGCTCCGCGGAAAAAAGAAGACTGGCCAAGATGGCACATTTGGGCGGGAAGGGGACTGCGCATGCGCGCTGCAATTCCCAAAGGCTTTCTTTGAAAGCTGGGGAAAATTGCTCCGCGAGGGCTCCGTCGGCGCCGACGTCACCCATATGTGAGGACTGACTTCCTGCTTGGTCCTGGAGAAGCCTGGAGTCCCAGCATGTCATAGGTTGGAACATGCTATCTCTCAGAACACCAGGCATCCTGAGGATGCAGGGTAGGAGTTGAAGAAAGAAGGATGCTGTGAAACAGCTAACCTAGCAGAGGACTGCAGAGATGGAGTCCAAGTGAGGATGATGATGGTCATCAATAATATTGCAAAGGATATTGCAATATGGACCTCCCTTGACAGGATTTCACAGAAGTATGGAGGTTCATTGATCTACTGGGAAACTAGTAGAGGAACCTTGAAGAGGACTTCACTTTAAGTGGAAATAATAATCCTGTAGGAAAACTAGTGGAGGTCAGAATCTTGAAGGGTAACAGGTAACCCCAGTAGGGGAACTGGGGTAGTCCAAAAGACAGTGGGCCTTCAGCGGAAGGCTGTATGAGAAAAAGCCTAGCTCTTTTGGAGGCAGAGTGAGTCACTCTTAGGAGCAAAAAGAGAAGGCTAACCGATTTGGACAAACAGGCACAGTCCTTGTGGGGAGAAAGGGAGTGGGAACTCCTTGTATCCCAAAAAGGGAGGACAAATGCCTGAGGCGTTAGAGCCTGTGATTAACTGAAGATCCACAATGTCTCTCCTAACTGGGATAAGCTAGGAGAGATATTGAGCATGGAGAGCTTCAGAGGTACCTAAACCGTTAGGTTATGGTATAAAAATTGTTGACTACCACAGGAGTGGGTGTGTGTGTAGAACCCCAAACCTGCTAGATAGCATAGGTATGGGTAAAATCCCTCTGTCAGAATCATATAGGTATATGAGAATAGACAGGGAGATAGATGAGATATTTTCTTATAGATAGATATGTATCCACATACTTAACAGATACATATATATATATATATATATATATATATATATATATATAGATATAGATAGAGACATATAAGAATATATCTATAGTGAGATATGGCAGGGCATAAAATACACACAAAAAATAAATATGGATATGTAGGCTTACATATGGGTGTCTGCAGTTAAACAGAGATATGCCTACAGTACAGTGATCACATAGGCTATGTGGAGAGGAAAGATTCATCTTAGAACAAGGAGGTGGAACCTACTTGAGAAGACATATAGAGAATCTATTCCTCCTGGTCATGATCTGCAAGAATGCTAGTTAGTGCAAAAGAACCAGGACTGTTACGTGAAAAACCAAGGACAATGTCAATGTGCAGCCAGCAAGTCCCGAGTCTTCCAGGACTCTGGCATGGTAAGTAGACAGAAGACGGCTAGAGATGAGATACCATGTTGACCTGCTCAAGGGCAAAGGTGTCATGCGTTCTTACCATGAGGATGAGCATATCCCCGATTGGGAATACTATGGACCAAAGCAGGGAACTGGCAACTCCTTGAGTCTTCACGTAAGAGAAGGCCTATGTCCTTTATATCAAAAAAGGAGATAGAAAAAGAAGGGGGAACCTTCTAGTCATGGGAGACATGACTGAAAAGCCTTTTCTAACCAGCTAGGATAGCTGTTGGAGAAAAAAAAAAAACCATGCTCTCTAGCAAGGGCCCATAGTGGAAAGCTTCTCTGTAGATTGCAGAGAGCATGATGCAGGAGAATGAGGGGATAGAACTGGCTGTTAGAGAGCCAGTGTCTCTGTCAACTATGCTGCCAAACTCAGGAAATGAAGATGGCAGAATAGAAGACAATCTAGAAAGCTTGTAGTGAGATGATCTCCAAGAGAGATGAAGTACTGACCTGGAGCCACTACTAAGACTAGACAGAATGTTAGTGGAGGACAATCTGTTTGTGGATAAGAACCAGTGGTCCAAACATTAAAGCTCCTGCATGAGCAGCTGTTAGCAAGACAGCAGAAAGAATCTTACTGTTCAAAAACTGACAGAACAGGAGTAGGAACTCTGGACATGTCTGATAAGCTGCCCCAAAGCAAGATTGAAACAGAGGAGGTAACTCAGAGAGGAAAACTCCGCACTGGAAAGTGAGAAAACTAGAGAGGCTGAAGAGAAAGCCTCCCAGTAAGTAATTCCACTCTTACAGAGGAAAAACTTGGTAAGAGGGTGAAGAGAATGGAGCTGAAGAAGACTTACAAAGTAGTAAGTCTATAGAAAGGAAAAATACATGCTGGCACAGGAACTATCATCTGGAACTTATGTACCAACATATAGTTACTAAGATTGTATATAGTTTCCCCTGGTTCAACTCCAAATTATTTCCCTGTTATCTGTAAACGAAAGTCAAATTATCTGACCAATGTGTTTTATTGTTACAATGTAAACCACACTGATGACAAATAGCGCGGTATATAAGAAATGTTAAATAAATAAATAATAGTGGTTAGACCTCTTTCCCTAGCAGGAAAAAGAGGAGAAACCTGTGACTTATAGGCATGAAGATCCTGACAGCTAATAGAAATATAGAAAAAATGGATATCTCTTGGAAAGAGATCCCTGTTTAGGGGTTAGAATAAAGCGGTAGATTGCCTCTATTGAGAAGAAGCAACTGTAGATTCTAACCACAAGAGTCACAAGCATCTGATGATGAATGATCAGAAACCCTGCAGGTGGTGGGTTTGCTGAGCCTGGTGAGAGGTTGGATTCTTTAGACCAGGACGATGTTTTCCCTGTTGGGGAACATCTGTATGAAGGGCAAGTGATGAATAAAACCTTCTTCTCCTGTGGGAAGAAAGTTTGGTAGGACATTTCCTACGTACTGGGACAGAGGAAGGGGTAGAACAACCCTTAGGAACAGGTAAATCAGTGGACAACTGACGTAAAGACTCCTTGTTGAAAAGATTTTCTCCCGTGCAAGGAGTATGTCCCAGCCTTTGTTGTGCCCATTTGTCCAAGTCTGAAGCTTGGAGCCAGGGTCCACGTCGTGCCCCTATAGCTATAGCAGAAGTCCTGCTAACAGACTCAAAAGAGTCTAGGGAAGCACGAGAAAGAAACCAAGAGATATTCTGGATATGCTTAAGCAGTGAGGAATAGTCTGTACTCCTGGAATCTGAAAGGAAAGGAGACAAAAGATGTAATTGCTTTGTGACCTCCTCAAGAGGAAGACTCAAAATATATATGAGAGAATTCTTGCAGAAAGCATAGATGTCTGGAAGGTTTGACGTCCAAAGTCATCTAGTGTTTTAGACTCACGACCTGGCGGATAGGAAGAGTGCTTTTTCTTACTCTTTACCCATCTCATTGCTGATTCCACTACTAGGGAATGATGAGGAAGTTGAGTCTTTTGAAACCCTGGAGAGGGGGGCACCTGATATAACAGATCAGTTGCCCTGGGAGGTGGGGGTACCCTGAAAAGTGTTTCCCACATTCCTAGAAGGAGATCCTGCAAGGAATGATGCAAAGGAAGCATTATGTTCCCCTTTGCTTTGGTAGAAAGAGAGCCTTGTGCAGGATCATGTCCTGGGATAAGAATTGCAAGAGATCTTGCTATATCCAGGAGGGAACTCTGAAAAGAGGGATCCCTAACAGGAATCTCTCTTAGACAGGTTAGATTTAAAGAACTAGCCTGAACATCCACAGAGGTATCCAAAGATATAGGGATAGAAGATCCTGCACAATGCAGTGTGGAATGCTGAAGGGATGGTTGCTGGTACTGGGTATCATGAGCAGCAACCGTCCTTACCACATTGTTCATGCCAGGTATCGACTCCAAGCTTGGTATAGAATGGAGCGATCCTGTTGAAAAAAGCATGGTAGGAGTTGGCCACGATGCTAACTGTGGTAACCGGTACCGATGTCAATACCGGTACCATTGTCGGAGTCGAGCCCGACAAAGACATCGGAGTAGTCATCAGTGACAGTTCAATCGGTACCGAGGTGACCGAACCCATACGGCCACTATCCTCGGTACCGAAGCACCGGTATCGATCGATGTCGGTACCAAAAGCTATCGGTACCGAGTCTTCTAGACTAGAGATAGATTCCAAACTTGGCATCGAGGGCAGAGAGCCTGATAAGCGAAGCATGGAAGGCACCGACCGCAAAGGTAATGAGGTCGTCGGTACCGATTTCGGTACCATGTCTGACACCGGTGAAGGAAGGTCAACCAGTGGCAACTCAATCGGCCTCAAAGGAACCGAGAGTTGTGGATCCCAATCATCGGAACCAAGCCTTTGGTACCGCCGAGAGCCGGTACCAAGGCGAGTCGGTACCCAGTCCTCCAGACTGGAGATCGATTCCAGACTCGGCATCGAAGGAAGCGAGTCTATCGATGCACGTCTGGAGGGTACCGACGGCGGTGGTAGTATCGGTGCTGGTACCGATAATGGAAAGTCAGTCTGGGGTGTATCTACCGGTCCCGAAGGTACCGAGGATGCCAGATGACGATCCCTGGTGAGGAGTGATTCATCCAACACCAGTGCCGATGCCGGGGTACCGGTATCGCTCGAAGCGGATGCCACCACCGGACACGGCTGAGGTATGCTCTGTGAGGGGTGAACCCCAGGAACAACCTGAAACCCCTTATTTGCTTTGGAGACCGAAGACTCCCGCCGGGGTTTTGAAGCCAGTGGGCCCTCGAGGGCAAGGCCGGAGCCGTCTTCATGCTGTGCATGAAACCTACCACTCGAGGACTGGCTAGTCTTAACAGACTTTGTGGGTTACCTGATCCTGTGTGGAAGAAGAAGGGGACGGTGCCCCGAAGTTGGAGGGCAACCGTGTATCGAGGATGTTGAAAACCTCTTCTTACCAAACTGTTGTCAGGACCCAAGCAGGTTAGACACCGACTTTGAGGGTCTAAAAATAAAGTTGTACCGCCACAGTGTGAACATTTCTTGGAGAAAGTGCCTGGCGGCTCCATGAAGGAAAAAGAAGAGGCCTAAAAGGCCTAAGAGACCGTGGGACACTATGAAGAAAAAATATCCCGTGGAAAAGGAAAAATTTTTCAAGAAAAGAAAACACCGGCAGTACCAGTGGCGTCGGGAAGACAGCCGCGACCACAAGAAAACTAAAAAATAAAAACAAGAATTTTCTGCGGTGACAGGACGACGTCCTGCCGGCTCCGCGGAAAAACGAAAACTGAGGAGAGGCAGTTGGGAAAGGCGGGAAGGCAGCACGCAGGCATGCTGGGATGCTTCCAAAAGCTCTTGACTGGACGCTGGGAAGCATTCCCGCGCAGACTCCATCGGTACCGACGTACCCATATGTGAAGACTCATTCCTGCTTGTTCCTGGAGATAGCCCCCAGGTAAGTAAAAGTCCCCAGGTAAGTGAAACATTACATACCTGCAGCAACATTAAAAGGAAGCATCTCCCGGCACCAACATCAAAGCGCTCCCAGCACGCCGTGCAGCAACGTTAAAAGGAAGCTCCTCCCAAGACGCCCGCGCCTGGCAGGCCAGCACCAAGGCTCTTCGGCGGGGACCACGGCGCTTTAGCGCGCTGCTCATCTACACCTCGCCGCCTGACCCTATCCAACATCCTCACGAGGTAAGCACCCCTTCTCCTAGTGCTACCCACAGCCATTTGACTCCACAGCTACCCATCGCTTCCTCATTACCTCTCCCCTGTACTGCAGCTAACCCTGCATTGCACTAATCAGGTTACCTACTGCTTGTACTGAATTGGTTACCCTCTGCTTGCACTGAACTGGTTACCCACTGCATAGAACTGCTACCCACTGCCTGCTTGTTTGCCTAGAACTTGCTACCCATTGCTTGCTCAGACTGCTGCCCTTTACCATGGCCCCACATCTTATTGTCCTTCTCTTCCTCATCCTCCCCAACTGTCTCCCCTCCTACCAACACCCTCCCTCCTCTTCCACCTACCTTCCCCCTACCTTCCTCACCTCCCTCCATTCTGCCCCCTAGCCTAGCATCTGCTCTTGAGCTTCTGCACCCCATCCCCCGCATTCAACCAGCCCCCCTCTCCTTAAGGCAACCCCACCCCCGCTTCCGCCGTACTCTCTCTACTTTCTCTCGCTCTCTTACACTCATTCTCCTTCTCTCATCAGGTAATATCAACCCCAACCCTGCCCCCCCTCGATTTCTCTCACACCAAAAAAGGTTCCTCACGTACCCTATCTAATCTCATCCACATCCCGCTCCTCCCTCCTTCCGCCCTCCCTCATTCATCCCACAATCACTCATCCATAGATATCAACTCCAACCCTACACCCAAAAATAATCCCTCACATAACCTACCTGATACCATCAATTTACCCCCTCTTCCCCTCCCTCATGTCCCTCTTGGAGAGCATACACACCCAGACATATCCACCCACACCCTGCTCCCTCTAAATCTCGGTATTACCCTAGAAATAGACCCCCACACTACTCTAATAAGAAATCCACACGTAACTTATCCAACCTTATCCATATCCCTCTCCTCCCCCCCTCAGCTCTCCCGTTTTCATGCGCCCTATGGAACGCATGCTCATTCATTTAAAAAAAAACACTCTTATTCACGATCTTTTTATCTCTAATGCCCTTCACCTTCTTGCCTTGACTGAAACCTGGCTCCCCCCAGACGACACCGCATCCATTCCCTCTCTGCGCTATGGGGGCTACCAGTTCTCCCATACACCTCGATCTACTGGTCGCAGTGGTGGCGTTGGCCTCCTACTCCCTCCCTCCTGCCAATTCCAACCCCTCCTGCCACCCCAATCACACTCTCCCCTCTCCTTCAAAGTCTACTCCATTCGCCTCCTCACACCACTTCCCCTCCTAGTGGCTGTTATTTATCACCCACCCAACAAATCCAAATCAACCTTCCTCACCGACTTAGACTCCTGGCTTTCTGCCTTTATGGATCCATCCTCCCCCACTCTTATTCTTGGCGATTTTAACATTCACATCGACAACCCCTCCAACCCCCATTCCTTAAAGTTCCTCGCTCTTACCTCCTCGTTCGACCTCCAACTTTGCTCCACCGCCCCCACATACCTACACGGCCACTGCCTTGACCTAATACTCTTCTCCAGTTCCTCTCCCTCAAACTTCCACAAATCAATCCTTCCCTCATCTGACCATCACCTCTTAACATTTACTCTTCAGCTTCCGCCGTCCCAACCTCGTCCTGTCTCCTCTGACCTATTTAGAAACCTTCATAATATTGATCCCCTGACTCTCTCCTCCACCATTTCTCCATCTCTTCCCTCCGTTTTATCCTCCAAGTCCGTCGACGACGCATTATCTTCATACAATGCTACACTATCCTCAGTCCTTGACACTCTTGCCCCTCCCACCCCACGTCCTGTCAAACAATCTACTTCCCAACACTGACCAACTCCCTTGCCTCTGATCCTCGCCGTCTCTAACACCCTCAGTTCTCTCCTCAAAGTGGGGGACCCCCGATACCGCCCTCCCTTTCTGCCCAAACCCTAGCCAACTACTTCCACGACAAAATCCACAAGATTACCCTCCAATTCCCTACCCCCTCATCTACCTCCCCTCCTCCCCAATTCTCCTCCCCATCCATACTCCCCCTGCCACCATCTCCTCCTTCCCTCCGATCTCTGAAGAAACCACACTCCTTCTTTCCTCTTCCAAACCCACCACCTGTTCAGACCCTATCCCCACCCATCTCCTATGTTCCATCTCCCTCACCATTGTCCCCTCCATCATTCATATCCTCAACCTTTCACTCTCCACTGCAATTGTCCCCGTCGACATCAAACATGCTGTTGTCACACCTCTCTTCAAGAAACCCTCACTTGATCCCACATGCCCTTCTAACTATTGACCCATCTCCCTCCTTCCCCTCATATCCAAACTATTAGAACGAGCAGTCCACCGTCGCTGCCTTGACTTCCTCACCTCCCAGGCCCTCCTGGACCTACTACAATCCGGCTTCCGTCCCCTACACTCCACTGAAACGGCACTCACAAAAGTCACTAATGACCTGTTCCTGGCTAAATCTAAGGGCCTCTATTCTATCCTCATCCTTCTTGACCTTTCTGCTGCCTTTGACACCGTTGACCACAACCTTCTCCTCACCACCCTCTCCTCACTTGGCTTCAGGGACTCCGTACTATCCTGATTCTCCTCCTACCTCTCCCATCGCTCATTCAGTGTATGCTCTGGTGGCCTCTCCTCCTCCCCTACCCCGCTCCATGTAGGTGTACCCCAGGGATATGTCTTGGGCCCCCTCCTCTTCTCTCTCTATACCCAAGGCCTTATCTCCTCCCATGGCTTTCAGTACCATCTCTATGCCGATGACTCCCAAATTTACCTCTCTACAACTAATATTTCTCTGGCAACCCAGTCCAAGATCTCTGCCTGTCTTTCGGACATCACTGCCTGGATGTCTCATCGCCGATTGAAACTGAACATGGCCAAGACTGAACTCCTTATCTTTCCACCCAACTCCTCCCCGCCCACTTCCCCCCTCTCAGTCCATGTGGATGGATCTACTATCCTTCCTGTTCCCTCCGCCCTCAATCTGGGGGTTATCTTTGACGCCTCTCTCTCCTTCTCCGCTCATATCCAGCTTGCTGCTAAAACCTGCCACTTCTTTCTCTACAACATCAGCAAGATCCGCCCCTTCCTCTCTGAACACACTACCAAAATGCTTATCCACTCCTTAATCTCCTCTTGCCTCGTTTATTTATTTATTTAACAGGTTTTATATACCGCCTTTCTACAAATCAAGGAGGTTTACATAAATCAAAAAAGGCAGTATGTTTCAACATGGAACAAAGTAACAGATAAATAAGGGTAACAAGGAGAACGTTTTACAACAATGAACAACTATTTACAACGGTAAATACCGGGATACAAATGGCTGCATATTACTGCAACCTACTCCTCACTGGTCTCCCCATGAGCCACCTCCTTCCCCTTCAATCTATACAAAATCACGCCGCTCGGCTAATCTTCTGCCAGCCTCGCCGTGCCCACATTACTCCTCTTCTCAAGTCGCTTCACTGGCTCCTTGTCCAATTCCGCATCCAATTCAAGCTTCTCCTACTGACCTATAAATGCATTCACTCTATGGCCCCTCAATACCTCTAATCTCTTATCTCTCCCTACGTCCCCTCTCGAAATTTGCGCTCCGCTAACAAATTACTCCTATCTATGCCTTTCACCCACATCGCAAACTCCCGACTGCGCTCCTTTCACCTTGCTGCACCATTTGCCTGGAACAGCCTACCTGCGTCTGTGTGCCAGGCATCCTCCCTGGCCCTCTTCAAATCCAGGCTGAGGACCCACCTCTTCACTGCTGCATTCAGATCCTGACCTTCATCCTCATCTCACCCTAACCCCCGTCAACGTTTATGACCAAACTATAGACCAAACTGTACCACACCACACTTTGCGCAGAACTGACTAAAGCTCTGTACTGTTCTAACTAGATTGTAAGCTCCGATGAGCATGACTGACGGGCAGGGACTGTCTCTTATATGTTGGCTACCTCTTGCAGGTTAGCTGTGCAGCACTGCGTGCGTGGCGCTTTATAAGTGCTGAATAGTAGTAGTAATACCTCTGTAGAAACTGGAAAAAGGGGCAACATCCAGAAAGCAGTGTGTATAAATGCCCATAGCATAGGACATAAGATCCCAGATGTTGAGACTTTAATGGGAGAGGCTGGCTTGGATTTAGTGGCAGTTACAGAGACATGGTTCATGGACAACCATGACTGGGATGTAACTATACTAGGCTATATGCTATTCAGAAAGGACAAGGTAGATAGAAGGGGGGAGAAGTGGCACTATATGTAAAAAAATATTAAAGCTATGAAATACAGGGCTTCAAAGAGAGAGAGAAGGCAGTGTGGGTTAAACTAGAAAGAGGGAAAGGGATATCCATTTGCACTGAAGTTATATACAGATCCCCCTCACAGGGACAAACAGGAATGGATGTGATGGGGATCTTGAATGATATTCAGAAGAGAATGTTCGTGAGGAACTAGCTAAACTAAAAGTAAACAAAGCGATGGGGCTGGATGGGATATGTCCCAGAATATTGAAGGGGATGTTCTAATGGCTCCATTGATTGAACTTTTCAATGCTTCTTTAGAGTCGGGAGTAGTCCCAGAGGACTGGAGAAAGGCACATGTCGTCACTGTACACAAAAGTGGAAGTAAGGATGAGGCAGAGAACTACAGACCAGTTAGTCTGACCTATGCGGATATGCGGTTACCATGGCCTCTTTGATCTGGCATCCCAGAATAGACTTGACATCCACGCCACCTTTACAAAGAACAGTACAAATAGATGGGCTGACTTGCGAAAGGAGTTAGTAACCTTCAAATACTGGAGCAGCACTCTCCGGACATCCACCAGGCAAAAGTATGTCCTTCCCACTGAAAAAGGAGGGCCTACAAGATTTCAGCCCTTTGAGGTATAAAGGAGCCTTTAGCATCGGTAGAATTTATTTATTTTATTTATTTATATTCTCTTATATACCGCGCTATTCTGCATCAGTGCGGTTTACATTGAACAAACTGAAATTACATTGAACAGGGCATTATAACTTGGAGATAACTATTTTACAGGGAACATGGGCTATGGAGGGTTAAGTGGCTTGCCCAAGACCACAAGGAGCACCTGTGGGACTAGAAACACCAGTCCTTCCAGCCCAAGGTTGCTGTCCTCTAGTGGGATTTGAACCCCCGACCTTCCAGCCTGAAGTACCTTGCCCCAACCACTAGGCCACTCCTCCACTCCATAATGGGGAAAAGAAAGAAGAAATCTACTACTGTAATACCAATCCAACTAAAACTGTTGTGATTTTTCAGGCTATGGACAAGCATGTTATGCTGGCTTCTAAAGCAGAGGCAGAATCTCCAGGATCCAGGAGTACTGATTCTACAACTGGCTCCTTGAGGGGTTTTTTGGACGGTGTGACCCCAGCCCCTCAACCTGGGAAGTTTACTGTGGAGCTCTTGGGAAAAGCTTCAGGTATCACATTAAATTCCCAAGTGCCTTTAGCTAGAAATGTGCTGTTTCCTCTTCAGGGAACTTCTTTAATATCTTCCAAACAGCCTGCCTCTCTGACTTGGGGAGTAGTATTTCTTTGAAAGAGGACATTTAGGACATTGTTTCAAGAACTAAAGCATCCCTATCTGTAACTCAAACAATTTTCTGAATTTACTAAGGAATCGGTTGCTAAATTCTCTCATCATGATTTACAAAAAGGTTCTTTGGAATCTCGTCTTGTTAAGGTTGTATCTCAGGGGTCCACAATTCAAGATACTGCGACGGCCTCTGTGAAAGACAGACTACTGTTGCACAGTCAAACTGAACTTTTCGAAAATATCTCTAGGTCTCAGAATCTTCATTGTTTGAACTTTCCTATGAGTTGATTTTTGTCTCCTTTGATTGTATTCCAAAAGTATATTGCTCAATCAAGGTATTGAGGCATTGCACTTGAATAATTTGTATTATTGCCTAAGGCATTAAAAACAGATTAAATTAGATGTCTCCAGTGGATAGCCTTGATATGACTGCTTTTCTTGAACCTTCTAAAGATGAGATTTCTACACGTGCTACTTTATTAGTTTCATTTAATTCTGGGCTTCATGAAAATAAGGTTTTCAATTTAGATTTTAAGAAAAAGAAATCACTTTTCTGTGGTATAAGAACTAAGATATGCCATAGTGGGTCAGACCAAGGTCCATGAAGCCCAATATCTTCTTTCCAACAGTGGCCAATCTAGGTCAAAAGTACCTAGCAGTTTCCCCAGACGATACAGGTTCCACTAAGCTTGTACTGGGACAAGAAGTGGATTTCCTGGGTCCCCTTTAATAATGGTTTATGGACCTTTCCTCCAGGAACTTGTCCAACTAATTTTTAAAACCAGCTATAATACATGGAAATTACACTTACCTGGTAATTGTTGTTCCTTGAGTAACTCCAGTTTAGTCCTCTACCTCTGGTTGTGCATCTCCTCCTGCAGCTTGGAACTGGGAATGTCAAAAACGTGACATCACTGGATGTAGCCTGTGGGTCTCTCCCATCAGCCCCAGTGAACTACTGACAAAGCAAACTCAAAGGAACAACAAATAAGCAGCTATTCTATTCATTTTAACTTTAGAAAAATTGGAGTTACAACAACCAACCATATATCATATAAGTTCCCTCCAAAGAAAAGTACCTTTTTCCTTGCATCGCTTCCTTTTCTTTGTCGTTATATATAATAGATCAGCCAGAAGAACAGCAAGGAACAACAAAAAAACATACCTACCGGTAGTCATACATGTGTCCTCACTGAAACTTCACTGCCAACTACACCCTCCCGGGCGGGAATGAAGACTAAACTGGAGTTACTCAAGGAACAACAATTACCAGGTAAATGTAATTTTCATTTCCTTATCATTCCTCCAGTTTAGTCCTCTACCTCTGGGATGTAACAGAGCAGTAATCATTGGGAGGGACCTTTCCAGCCAGCCTGCAATACCGCCGATCCAAACACAGCATCATTCGCTGCCAAAATCTCCAGGTGGTAAAGTTTACCAAAAATATGAAGAAACAACCAAGCGGCCGCCCTACAAATCTCACCAGACGGAACGAAACTGAGCTTCGCCCAGGAAGTTTCCTGAGCTCCAGTAGAATGAGCCCGCAATCCTGTTGGCACCACTTGGCCACACAGAAGATATACTAAAGCAATTGCCTCTCTAATCCAACTAGAAGTGGATGCCTTCATCGCAGCTTCTCCATTATGGGAACCTCCGAACAAGTCAAACAAGTGATCTGATTTGCGAGAGGACTGACACCAAATACTGACGGAATGCACGGTTGACGGCCAAGAGGCACAACCCCCGGACCGCATGTATTTCCTTCCCAAGTGCCGGAAGAGAAATGTCTGATTAAACTGAATCGGGAAAACTACCTTAGGCCAAAAAGGGAAAAGACAAAAATGGTTCTTTACATGACAACGCCTGCAATTTCGACGTTCATTTCGCCGAACAGACGGCTACCAAATAGGCGTCTTCATGGTTAATACGTTGACCTACGCCTTTTGTAGCGGCTCAAAGGGCTCCTTGGCAAAAGCCCCAAACAAATTGAGGACCCACGGCGGCACCACCACTCTATGAGAGGATCGCAGCCTGGCCAGAGCTTTAAGAAAAGGCAAAACATCTGTATGCGCCCCTAGGTCTGTGTTTTGCACTTTGCCTCTATAACAAAGAAGGGCTGCCAAGTCCCTTATCAACTCCTCTCATAGAAAACTTAAAACGACAGGTACGGAACCTGCAGCTGCGTGCACTTGTCTCCACGAGCCCCAATCCATGCTGCCTGAAAGGTCGCCATAAGATCCATGAGCGGCGGACCCCATCTGCGGACTAGTTGCGCAAACACGGCCGGATGAACTCCCATTCTCCTGCATCCACCTGAACCCTGCTTAGAAAAGTCGCCATCACATTGTCTTTTTCTGCACTGTGCACTGCCACGATCGCTGGCAGTCAATACTATACCCCAGCAAATTGTGCCTCCGCTTCTTCCCCATGGCTGCCTTTCCTGTGCCACCCTGCCGAGTGATATAGGGCACCATTGTGGAGTTGTCCGACAGCACTCGCACTGCGCGTCCCTTCATCAACACTTTGAAGGTTCGCCATGTGCGATAAACCGCTCTCGGCTCCAGCTGGTTGATTGACCATGTGTTCTCTTGAACGGTCCAAGTGCCTAGCACAAAGAACTCTCCGCGATGTGCTCCCCATCCTGCGAGACTAGAGTCCCTCAACAATGGGAGCCACTCCGGATGCTCTAGGGGCATCCCGGCTTTCAATGATTCCGTCAGCAGCCCCTAGTGCAGCGACTGCCGGACTTTGAGGGGCGAGGGAATTCGGCTGCTCAACGAGACGGACTGAGGTGACTAACGGCGGGGCATCACCCGCAGCAGCAGCCGCATATGACACCTGGCCCCGGGTACTGCTTCCAAAATTGCTGCCATCTTTTACAGCACTTGAAGATAGTTCCACGCCAAAGGCGCCGGAGCAGCCCTGAACTTGCATACCAATTGCCGAATGTTTTGAATCTGACGATCCGTCAGGAACACCTCTCCCTTCTGCGTGTCTAACCGCCTCTCCAAATATTCGAGATCCTGAGATGGTAGCAAGTGACTTTTGGCCCCGTTAACCACTCAGCCGAGACACTGCAAGAATTCCACTACCAGGTACGTGACCTGAGCACTCTCCTCCTTGGACTTTGCTCAAATTAATCAATCGTCTAGAGAAGTCCTTGTTTCCGCAATACCGCCGCCGCCACCACCACCATCATGATCTTGGTGAAAGTCTGTGGCACCGTTGCCAACCGAAAAATGTTCAGACAGTGGCCGTTCCAGCTGCCCTCCACATGGGACGAGCACAAACGAGCCTATCATCGACCGAGCCAATTCAAGCACAAAGCCAACGCATGATACCTCCAACCCCTATTGGTCGGACGTTAACTGGACCCAGGCGGAAGCAAGCCCCGAAGTCACATCCTATCAGCAGGAATCCTATACAGGCCCGCCTCACCTCATTGTGGTATACGAGAAGTCACCGAGGGAAAGAAAACGACCCTCTGCCCCCCTCCACAAATCCCAGAAATCCTATGACCTGACCTTGGACTTCCAGTCCGTCATCTGGATAGTGGACTTTCCAGATTAATAACATTTAAGCGTTATTGCTGAGACTGTTTGGACACAATGAGGGAATCTTAAAAGTCTAAGCCAAAAACCTTGGAGCAATCTTTCCCAGAACTTATTTTCATATTTATTTTATTTTTTTATTTTTTACAAACGCTTTCAAGAATGACTGCAAAGAAACAATGTACTTAAGTCCCACTCAATCCTCAAAAATGATGGGAATGTCTGCGACCCCGTCCAGGCTTAGCCCTGCTCCAGACCCAAATGGGCACCAGGCCAGTGGTGGGACTAGCCGAAGAACAACGAAAAGGAACCAGGATCCACCCCCCCTGGTCATCCTGGCCACAAGACACCACTCCAAGCCTTAGGCTGTACAACACCTATATCGCGCATGTGGCCCTCTGATAAATCGTGCCAGGGCTTGAATGTACCTGCTTACTATCCCCAAGTTCTAGCTATATATCTCAAATTGCTCTTGGACAGCATTTGTAAACATGTGGTGATGTCCCAAAACTACAAGCAATGGTAGTTGGACCTCCTCAGGAGAGGAGTAAATTATTACATTAAATACAGGAAAATAACACACTGGGACAATCCTAAAAGGTAGTGGAAGCCACAAAGCTCTTTTTTTTCCCCCTATTTTGGGGAACAGAAAAAACTGCGGAACTGATTTTCTTGGAGACCCAAGGAAAACCAGTTCAAGCTAAGCATAGAATAAGCAGTCCTGTGCAGGGTTTTTTTTTGTATAGCTTTCCATGGACACCTTCAATTCCAACCGGACCAGCTATGCCAGTGGAACTAAGTCCTGCTAACCCACGCCAGCCTGCGATCCGCCGCAGTAATTTAATCTTGGGCCTATCTGTAACTCTAGGGCCACCACTTACCTCATACATACCTGATCTTATACTGGTTGTCAAGCCAGCTGCAATGGTGAATAAGTCCAGCCCTGTCTCTGCCAGGATTTTCTGCAGGCTGTGAAAGTTGGAAGGAGCAAGCCTCCCCTGGTAGGGATGCCTCACAGCCCTGACAGCTGTAAGAGTAACCAGATTTCTAAAGCTTATGACCAAATCGCATAACATGAGGTATCAAAGAATGCACTCAAGGCCTCCCTCCAGTGAATACCTCCCTTCAGAGACAGGCAGATGACTTACAAGGCATTTGAACTGGGAAAGCAGCAAAATACCTCCTCAAATAACCTCTTATAAAATGGTCTCAGTGCCTGCAGGAATAAAAGCAAGCACAGAGACCCTATAGCCCGTACAGCTTCTGAGACTGGAAGAGGCCCTAGGGAGTTCATATCAGGGGTAGCAAAACACCTTTTTGATCCGTCCAGCAGTATTAACCAACCCTGTTCCACCCTGAAACTCTGTTTGGTGATGCAGTGTGGGGCAAATCATTGGTCAGACCATAGTCCCAATGCACTCCTTCACCCACCAGGGACTCCGACCTGTATACAACACTCCTGCTCTGAGACAGTTGTAAAAATGCGTGCTACTTTTGCCGGGACCCGTTTATAACGGCTACAGGTTTTTTTTTGGGGGGGGGGGGTTACTCAAAAAACCCTGCTAAGATTAACCTAAAATAGGACCAAGGACACACGCATTTGCACACTCGCCTCATGATCTTCTATATTCACATATTCAGTACTGCCAGCATGGCGTTAAACTAAGTACAGGCTACGAGCCATGCCATGTGCGTTCCCCCCAAAGCGATCCTCCGCCACCCGCATGCACAAAATGGTGGTGTAGTCTGCCGGGTGCCTTTTTGGCGCCAAAACTTGCTGACTCCTCCCTGGCTGCCCACTCTTGCTCCTCTTCGCTGCGCCACCGAAAAGCCAAAGAAAGCACGTCTTACCATTTGAGAAGACAGCCCTTCAAGCTGCGATGTCGCTCTGCGATGTCGCTCAGCGCTGCCGTGAGCAACGTCCGCAGCAAGAGCTCTTCTGCCGGTCAAGATGGCCCCCACGGAAAGGTGGGCTCGGCGAAAACACGGTCAGTGTTAGCGTGTGAGTTCCCCGGAGCTCTCCCCCGTACCGTCTAGGGGGAGAGATCCCGGACTCTAAGCCTTGTGAGCACGGTAAAGGGAAAGAAACAACATTAGCCTTTCTGAAACATCTGTCAGATCCAATAGAAATAAATTAAAGTAAAGTAAAGTCTAAATGTGAAATTTACATGAAGCTTAGCCAATTGCAATTGATAATTGTAAAGTTAAGTTAAATCCTGACTAAATTGTTCCCTATCTGTTCATCAAGTGAGCCCAGCAACTAGGCTCACTACGTCCTCCTGCTGCATGGAGACTGGACATACTGGGGCCGATGGGAGAGACCCGCAGGCTACATCCCAGTGATGTCACATTTTTGACATGCCCAGTCTCCAAGCTGCAGGAGGAGGTGCACAACCAGAGGTAGAGGACTAAACTGGAGGAACGATAAGGAACAGTTTTACTCCATCTTCCGGTAACAAATTCCAGCGTTTGATTACGCATTGAGTGAAAAAATATTTTCTCTTATTAGTCTTATATCGGATACACTGTAGCTTCTTTGCATGTCCCCTAGTCTTTCTATATTTTGATAGCGTAAACAATCGTTCCACTCCATTAATTAACAGACCTCTATCATATCTCCCCTCAGCCGTCTCTTTTCCAGGCAAAAGAGACCTAACCTTTTTAGCCTCTCCTCATAAGGATATCCTATCCCCTTTACCATTTTGGTGGCTCTTCTCTGTACCTTTTCTAATTCCGCTATATCCTTTTTAAGATATGGTGTACAGAATTGCACACAATAAGTGCAGTCACACCATGGAACGCTACAAAGGCATTATAATATCCTTGGATTTATTCTCCATTCCTTTCCTCATGATTCCTAGCATTCTATTTGCCTTCGCGGGGGGCAGTTGCACACTGGGTGGAGAGTTCCAATGTCTTATCCACAATGACGCCTAAATTTTTTTCCTAGGTGGTGGTTCCTAATGTGGAACCGTGAATCGTGGAACCATAGTTTGGGTTGTTCACATGAGAGAAAATAAAATCCATTTAGCGAGGCTACGGGTTCTAGTTATTCTAAAATAACTAAAGGCTTGAGTATAAAGAGAAATTAGACTTACCTGCTAATTGTTGTTCCTTGAGAACTCAAGTCCAGTCCCGCACCTCTGGGTAGTGTACCTCCTTTCAGCAGCTTGGAGACCGAGTACATCATCTTTTTGAGGACACCTGTGTACTTATGCAGCTGGCAGCACCTACCAGCCCCAGTACCTATTGACAAAGCAGACTCACAGGAGCAACAATTAAGTAGTTAAACATACAACAAACACTACTATGCCTAAATAAATTAGTACCCCTCCATCCCCTGGGAAGAATATCCCATCCCTCCCTCCAGGATGAGGAGGCCTACCTGTTGAGCACCCGAGCAACTCCAATCAGCGGGGAGTAAGCGACCGACAGCTTTTCCAGTCCGGCCCACCCCCCCTCAAACACCGATTACACCCCACATCTAGGCTCCTCCAGGCCACTTCCTCCACCAAGGGAACCAGTTTCAGGACCAAGGATGCAAAGATCATCATAGAAAGCACTCGGGGAGGGTTCCAGGACTGGACTGGAATTCCTCAAGGAACAATTAGCAGGTAAGTCTAATTACTCTTTCCTTATCGTTCCTCCAGTGCAGTCCCGCACCTCTGAGATGTATCAGAGCAGTTAAACTAATGGGAGGGACCTGCACAACCGGCCTGAAGCATTGCTGATCCGAAATGAGTGTCCCCGCCTCCTGGACATCCAGGCGATAATACTTAGAGAAAGTATGCAGTGTCGACTACATTGCCACCCTACAGACCTCCACGGTGGAACTAAACTATACTCTGCCCAGGGGGCTGCTTCAAGATGTACGCTGACGCGATTGCCTCCCTGATCCATCTGGAAATGGAGGCCTTAGCTGCCGCCTCACCTTTGCGTGTCTCACAGACGGTCCAATCTCCAAAAAGGCAAAGTCTTTTCCACATACCCTTGCAGGGCTCTGTTAACCTCCAGGCGGTGCAGCTGTGGAGTGGCTGGGCCCACATCCGCGCTCACCAGAGCTGGCAGGGAAATGGCATGATTTACAGGAAACGCAGACACCACCTTGGGCAAAAATGAAGGTGCCGGGAACAGGACCACCCTCTCCTTAGAGAAGGAATGGCTCCTGGCACGATGGGGCCTGAAGCTCTGAAATCCTGCTTGTCGAGCAAATCGCCACCAGGAATACTGCTTTCAGAGGAAAATCCTTTGGAGAAGCTTGATGCAACGGCTCAAAAAGGTTCCCCAGACAGCGCTATCAGCACCAGATTGAGATCCCAAAGCGGTACCACCATCGTCCTCTGAGAACGGAGGAGTCACCGCCCTTCAAATTCTTAGCATGTCTGGGTGCGTACCCAATGGCCCCCCGTTGACTTTCCCATAACAGGAAATCGTCGCCAGTTGCCCCTCAAGGAACCAGCAACTAGCCCTTACCAAAGCTGGATTGCAAGAATGCCAAGAAGTCCAGGACAGAGGCCGTGGAAGGGCATGCCTGTCTTTCTCCACACCACAATCCAAAGATGCACCACACGTGGATGTATGCCAGATTCATAAACCTCCCCCCCAAGCCTGTAGCAAGGTCGCTACCACTGAGCCCGAATATCCTTTCCTTATTCAACCTTGCCCTTTCCAGAGCCATGCCATAAGTGAGAATGGATCCCATGCATCAGGTGGTTCTTCCGAACCGGAAGTCGCCATGGTCGATTTGTCAGAATCCAAATCAGGTCGCCATACCACAGGCGCCTCAGCCAGTCTGGTGCCACCAGCCTTACTAATCCCCGGTGTGCCTCTATCCATTGCACTACCCGGCCTATGAGCACCCATAGGGGAAAAACAGAGAACCTTCTTTGGGCCATGGCTGAATTAGAACATCCAGGCCCTCGGACATCCTTTAACTTCTGCTGAAAAAACTGGCCAGCCTTGATTGCCTCGAACGTTGCCATTAGGTCCCCGACTAGTGAGCCCCATCGGTGGACCACTTGCTCAAACAACCTCAGGTTGAGCTGCCAAACTCTGGGGTCCGTGCGTACTTGGCTGAGGTAGTCTGCCATCACATTGTCAACTCCCGGATGTGTGCCACCGATAATGCCTGGAGATGAGTCTCCACCCAGCTGAATTGCCTTTCAGCTTCCTCCTCCAGGGCTGCACTGCCCACGCCTTCTTGCCGGCTGATGTAAGCCACCGTGGTCGCATTGTTTGAGAGGACTCTGACTGCCTTCCCTGCAACCAGGGCTCAAAACCTTTGGCACCAAGGTCACCGCTCATATCAAGCCTGTTGATAGACCACAGGGCCTCCTATGGACTCCAGTGTCCCAGAACAAAGTGTCCTTAGCAAAGGGCTCCCCAACCTGACAGACTAACCTCGGTCATTAGCAGAACCCACACCGGGGACTTGAGTGAAATGGCCCCTTCTAGGCGCCCTGGATGCAGCCACCACCCAAGGGCTCTCCGTGGGCAGGGGAGTATTTGAGACAGGGGTTGACTCTGATGGGACCCCTGCCGATGCAGAGCCCTTGACCATGGCACTAGCTCGAGAGTGACTGCCATGGTCCCCAGAACATGCAGATAATGCCACGCCGACAGTGCCATCTTCAGGAACTGCCGTATCAACTGTCATAGCTCCTTACCCGGTGAACCAGCAGGAAAAGCCTGCCAATGCAGGTACCTAAGCACGCTTTCAAATTCTCCATCTCCTAGGCCAGCTGTAACTGACGTTTGCCAAGGTTTGACAACCCGACCGAGATTTAGAAGGAACTCTGCCCCACGCGCTGTTGCTCTACACGGTTGTCCCTGTACTTCGCCTGGATCAGCCAGTCGTCTAGGTACAAGTGGACTAAAAGCCCTTCCTTGTAGAGAGCTACTGCCACCCCCACCAGAGACCTTGGTGAAGGTACGGGGGCCGGTCACCAGACTGAAGGGCAATATGCGCAACTGGAAATGGCCCCTTGGAACCACCACAATTACTGATCTCATCGTTTCCATGTGGAAATGCAGTACTCGGCGACAGTGGTTCATGCCCTTGAGGTCAAGAACTGGGCGAAAGGAACCTTCCTTTGTGGGCACAGAAAAATAAATGGAGTACTGGTCTTGCGGAACCGGTACAACAGCTCTTAGCTGCAGGAGAAAAGTCAAGTTATCCTCTACTGCCGCCGACATCGCTGCATTCACTTTGGGCGATCAAAGGAGCTCTCGTTCTTGCTCCAGTAGCAGCTACAGGTGTGTCATAGATCGCACCCTTACCAGATTAGCCTCCAGCAGATGCCACTCATCCTGGATCATCTGTCATACTACTCTATGTACCAGGACGGCTTACTGCAATTTCCGCACCAACTGGAGCAGCGAATCCTTCAGCACCTCTTCCTCTACTGGGAGATTAGCAGGCATATACAGAGCCTTGAAGGACTCCAAAATGATCGCAGGCAACTCCTTTCGGGGGAACACCTGAACAATCCAGGCCTGATCCTCCTTGTTCTGGGATCTCTTCTTCTTCGAACTCCTCCTGCAGCTCTAGCTCCATGTCGAGATCTTCCCCATCCAGCCCCCTGACAATGGCGAAGGCTGCCACTCCTCTGAGCCTCTCGCCCGCTTGGTCACCACTGCCCCTGACTCGTGCACTTTTGAATCAGACACCCTCTTGGCCCCGCATTTTGGGTCTGAGGAGCCGCTTGCCAAGCCCTGCTGACATCGTAAAAAGTCTTATACAAAAGTAAAGCAAATTCTAGTGAGAACTCCCTCGGGAGCCATATTTCTCCCCAAGCTTGAGGGGAGGATGGTCAAGGGATCGCACTGGGATCAGGGGCTGGAACTGTTGAAGGTAAAACGGCATCCCTCACCTCCGGGGTCTCTTGCAACCAGGAGGGACTCTCCTGTCTCAACTCGTCTTGACAACCCTGTTCCAATAACCTAGCCTCTTGCGTGCAGTCTAGACAGATGCCTACCTCAGAGACCACTTCCCGTCAGGTCCCGCATATCTTGAGGATTTTTAGATTGCGCTGTCATGTTGTACCTCAAAGATATGAAATGGACCGTGCACTGATTCAATCAGACTCAGACACCTTCTCCGAGTAAAAGTTTGTTTTTATTACAATATCAATGGCTGTAAGAAATACAGCTTCCCTTACAAGTAATATCACAAATTTAGTAGGTAGAGTCTGGGCTAAGAGACAAAAGATGATCATGTCAGGATACTCAGACAGATGGAAGGATTTCATTTGTCTCCTATCCGCTGATTGTCTCTGCCTTTCCATTTATATACATTTCTTGTATGCAGGTGCTTCCTGTTTCACAAAACAAAAACTGTGGCTACACAGCTACTCAGCACTCTTTCCTGCTTATCTCTCCTTTATTTGCCTTTTTTTTGTGGCATGGAGGGGTGGAGAGACTGGAGAACATGCGGTGGGACTGCAGTGTGATCCTCCCCCTTTTTATTTTTTTTAAACTTGAACCTAACCTGACAGTAAAAACAACCAACCTATAGCTTACAGGAAAAAAGAAAACACCTTTCCTTAACTCTAGCCTATTCCTTCGTTGCCCCTTCAGTGAGTCCAGCACCCTGGGCTCACTACCTCCTCCAGCTACTTGGAGACTGAGCATACTGGGGCTGGTAGGCAGTGCCAGCTGCATAAGTACATCGGTGTCATCAAAAAGATGACATGCTCAGTCTCCAAGCTGCTGGAAGAGGTAAACTACCCAGAGGTGCAGGACTGGACTGGAGGGACAATAAGGAACCAGGTCTTAACTCCCATCCGGAGCTTCCAGAGGCATCTTGCTAACAAAGAGCAGGACTACAACCACCATGACAAAGTGTTCCTTGACCTTCTGAGTGAGAGGAAGGGTCTGTTGAAATATTGAGAATAAGACCATAAGAGGTCTATCAGAAGACTCTGAACATGAGTATCCTGGCTCAAAGAACCAGCTCCAGGATCGATACCATGGACCCAAGTAGATGGAGGTAGTCCCAGGCCAGTGGAGCTAAATAGGCACAAAAACCCCCAAGTTGGCTCCGACATTTGAGGGACCTCTGTCATCAGGAAAACTTGGACAGTGTGGAACTGAGCACAGAGGGAAGGAATCAGACTGCTCTTGAAATAGTTGATCACCAACCCCAGTCTGTCCAACAAGTGAATCAACAGGACTGCAAGATTACGAGACTTCTCCAGGGAGTGTGACAAAATTATCCTGCTATGAGGATATCATGCAGCTTATCCCCAACCGGTATTTTGTAGTGAGGCTAAATTAAGGTCACCAAGTGTTATTAATCTTTTGTTTGGATTATCGTGGGTGCATACTGTTTTAAATATTGTGCTAAGGGAATTAGAGTCCTTTGAGGGTGCTCTTTTGAGGGTGCTCTGTATATAAGGTGGAATTTTGTCTCGTCTGAATTAGGATGGTGTTTAGACCTTCATAGCATATGGTCTCTAGTAAGCTGGGTTTTAGTATTGACTTGGCTAGTACTCAGACACCTCCTCCAAGTTTACTTTTTCTTGTGGTGTGAAAGGAATCATATTCAAGATGTTTAATCTGGTTAAGCAGAACTGTCTCTGTTTCTGCTAGCCAGGTTTCTGTGATGAATACAATTTCTGGTTTGTTGTATTGGATGTAATTCAGTAGTATGGGAATTTTGTTCTTTTTTGATCTGGCATTTATTAGGAGGCAGGTTATGTTGTCTGGGGTCTGCTGGTTCGTTGATTGGGCATGAGGTATGTTGTTGCATGGAATTATATGAATGCATCTTTGTTGTGTATTTTGTGTCCTTCCTAGGTGTTTGTATCTGTAATCAGCGTCTGTTGGGCAATAGTTGTAAGGGATTATAGCTATATTTATTTTATGCATGCATTTATTTATTTATACACCATGCTTTTTCAGATCAATGCATTTACATACAACGTTAACAATAAACTGGTTTACAGAGAATAGATTGCATAAAACAATTTACATTCAATTTATGTTGAATTGGCATTAACATGAACGGTTAACAGTATAACTAACAGTAAAACACAAAAACATCAAGATGTTTTGGATAGGACAGGTTAGCTTGGGTAGGAAACAATGGAGTATGGTAGTATACAAGAGTTAAGAGCCGGTAGCTATATGTTAAGTGTTTAGGATGGCTGACTGTAAGCTAGGTGGAACAGGTATGTCTTTAATGCCTTCCTGAAAGATGTTAGATCTGTGACGGCTCGCATCATTGGGGGTAGGACGTTCCATTGAGTTGGCGCATATAAGGAGAATGCACGATTCTTAGTGGATTGCGTACATGACCTTACTGCTGAGGGGATGGCGAGTGAGTTCACCACACATGATCTCCCAGTTCTGGTCTCCGGCGATTGTTGTATGAGCTTTGAGAGAGAGGTTGCAGACATGTCGTAAAGAGCATTGAAGAGAAGTAGGAGAGCTTTGTATATCAGGTGACTTGTTATGGGGAGCCAGTTAAGTTGAATCAATAGAGGCATGTGTTCATATTTGGATGCAGACAGGATTGTTTGGGCGGCTGTGTTCATGGCTAGTTGTACTGGTTGGAGAGCGTGCCTTGACAGGCCATGGAAAATGATATTGGAGTAGTCCAAGTGAGGAAAGATGAGGGCTTGGGATACAGAGCGGTAATCTGGGGGCTTGAGGAGAGGACATAGGTGCTGGAGGGTTCTCAGCTTATGGTAGACTGCTCTGGTGACATTTTGAATGTGGGTCTACCAGTTCATATGTTGGTCAATTGTGATTCCAAGGTAGCGAACCTCTTGCTTGGCCATGAGGTGGAAGTCTTTCACCCTAAGGGAAGTTGGCGGGGGTAAAAGTATGCTCTTTGGTTATAAATAATACCTCCAACTTTCTGCTGTTGACCATCAGATTGTGGGTAGCGAGCCAATCTGAGATTGCATTGAAGCATTCTGCAATGGAAGAGTAGTCAGGGCTGTCTATGGAAAAAGGGGAGTATAGCAATACATCGTCAGCATAAATGTGGTAGTAAATGTTGCACGATTGTATTATGGCACAGATTGGCTGTATATATATGTTGAAAAGCAGTGCTGAAAGGGAAGATCCTTTTGGGACTCCTTGTGTCTGTTGGAATGGTCTGGATGATTGATTCTGTATGTGGACTTGTTGCTGCCGGTCGGAGAGGTATGATTTGAACCAGTTGAGGGCTAGGTCTCTTATACCATTTTGATGAAAGCGGGTAAATAGTAGATTGTGGTTGACTGTATCAAAGGCAGAGGCAAAGTCCATGAACCAGGCTGCTGGCATTAACCTTTAAAAAGGAGATAGAGCAGCTTTTAAACGAGACAATAGGGGAAAGCCAACAGTCGCCCAAAAGCACATGGTTTGGAACAATGTATCCTTGAAGGATACTACCAAAAGCAGAGAGGTTACAAAAAGGAGTCAAGTAGCCCAAATGCCCTTGAATATGGAGCAGAAAGAGCTTAAAGATTCCAAATTACCCATGCCTACCAAGAGCCATATTAATATGAATAAAATACAGTCTCTAAAATGCTTGTATGCAAATGCTAGAACCTAAAAAATAAGATGAGAGAATTAGAATATATAGCACTAAATGAGAGGTTAGATATGATTGGAATCTCAGACATGGTGGAAGGACGACCAGCAGTGGGACACTGATACCCGAGTACATAAGAACATAAGTTATGCCATACTGGGTCAGACCAAGGTCCATCAAGCCCAGCATTCTGTTTCCAACTGTGGCCAATCTAGGTCATACGTACCTAGCAGTTTCCCCAAGGGACACAGGTTCCACAATGCTTGTACTGGTTCAAGCATTGATATCCTGGGTCCCTTCTTAATAATGGTTTATGGACCTTTCCTCCAGGAACTTGTCCAAACCTTTTTTAAACCCAGCTACACTAACAGCCTTTACTACATCCTCCGGCAACAAATTCCAGAGTTTGATTACACGTTGAGTGAAAAAATATTTTCTTTTATTAGTCTTAAATAGTTTACCCTGTAGCTTCATTGCATGTCCCCTAGTCTTTCCATATTCTGATAAGGTAAACAATCGATCTACGTTTACCCGTTCCACTCCGTTCATTAATTTATAGACTTCTATCATATCTCCCCTCAGCCGTCTCTTCTCCAGGCTAAAGAGCCCCAACCTTTTTAGCCTTTCTTCATAGGAGTAGCCTTCCATCCCCTTTACCATTTTGGTGGCTTTTCTCTGAACCTTTTCTAAAATCGCTATATCCTTTTTAAGATACGGCGACCAGAATTGCACACAATATTCAAGGTGCGGTCTCACCATGGAACGATATAGAGGCATTATAATATCTTGTTTTATTTTCCATTCCTTTCCTTATCATACCTAGCATTCTATTTGCTCTCTTGGCCGCCACTGCACACTGGGCCGAGGGTTTTAACATGGTATCCACAATGACGCCTAAATCTTTTTCCTGGGTGGTGGTTCCTAATGTGGAACCTTGCATTGTGTAACCATAGTTTGGGTTGTTCTTCCCTAGGTGCATAACCTTGCACTTCTCCACATTAAATTTTATCTGCCATTTTGATGCCCAGTCTTCCAATTTATCAAGATCCTCTTGCAATTTTCCACAATCCTCCTGGGTTTTAACAACTTTAAATAGTTTGTGTCATCTGCAAATTTGATAACCTCACTTGTTATTCCACTTTCCAGGTCATTTATGAATATGTCAAAAAGCAGCGGACCCAGCACAGATCCCTGGGGTACACCACTATTCACCTTTCTCCATTGGGAAAATTGGCCATTTAGCCATACCCTCTGCTTTCTATCTTTTAACCAGTTCCTGATCCACAGTAGTACACTGCCTCCTATCCCATGACTCTTTAGTTTTGCCAAAAGTCTCTCATGAGGGACCTTGTCAAAGGCTTTCTGAAAGTCCAGATACACAATATCAACCGACTCACCTTTGTCCACCTGTTTATTCACTCCTTCAAAAAAACATAACAGATTAGTAAGACAAGATCTTCCTTGTCTAAAGCCATGTTGGCTGTCTCCCATTAGGTCGTGACTATCTACATGCTGAGTAATTTTATTCTTTATGATGGTTTCTACCATTTTTCCCAGTACTGATGTCAGGCTCACTGGTCTGTAGTTTCCCGGATCACCCCTCGAACCCTTTTTAAAAATTGGTGTTACATTGGCGATCCTCCAATCCTCAGGTATTAGAGATGATTTTAATGATAGTTCACAGATTACTGATAGCAGGTCTGCAATCTCAAATTTCAGTTCTTTCAACACCCTTGGATGTATACCATCCGGCCCAGGTGATTTGCTACTCTTCAGTTTATCTAATAGTTGTAAGACATCTTCCCGATGTATCGATGTTTCCTTCAATTCTTCCACACCTTTAAATACCATTTCAGTCATGGGTAACATCCCTACATCTTCCTCAGTAAAGACCGAAGCAAAGAATTCATTCAGTCTCTCCGCTATCGCCTTGTCGCCTCTTAGTGCTCCTTTAACCCCTTTATCATCTAATGGACCAACTGACTCTCACAGGTTTTTTGCTACGAATGTACTTGAAAAGGTCTTTATTTCGCGTTTTTGCTTCCGCAGCAAGCTTCTTCTCAAATTCTCTCTTTGCCTGCCTTATCAATGCCTTGCATTTGACTTGCCAGTGCTTGTGCTGTTTCCAGGTTTCATCGTTTGGCTCTTTTTTCCATTTCCTGAAAGATGCTTTTTTGGCAACAGCCGCCTCTCTGACCTCACCTTTAAACCATGCTGGCAGTTTTTTGGACTTCCTTCCACTTTTCTTAAAGCGTGGAATACAGCTGGTCTGGGCTTCCAAGATAGTATTTTTCAACAACACCCAAGCTTGATGTACGTCTTTAACCTTTGCAACTGCTCCTTTTAGTTTTTTCTTAACTGTTTTCCTCATTTTATCATAGTCTCCCTTTCGAAAGTTAAAGGGTAGTACTGTGGATTTCCTTACTATCCCTCCTCCACTAATTAAATCAAAGGCGATCATGCTATGATCACTATTGCCAAGTGGCCCCAACACCCTTATCTCTTGCACTACATCTGGTGTTCCACTAAGGATTAGGTCTAATATTGCTTCCCCTCTGGTTGGTTCATGAACCAGCTGCTCCAAGAAGCAGTCATTTATTTCATCTAGGAACTTTATCTCCCTAGCATGCCCTGTTGACACACTGACCCAGTCGATGCCGGGGTAATTGAAATCACCCATTATTATTACTGCACTGTAACTTTTGCTAGCTTCCTTGATTTCTTTGAGCATTTCTTCATCCATTTGTTCATTCTGGCCAGGCAGACAATAGTACACCCCCACTGCATCGCCTTCCCCTTTTTACATGGAATTTCAATCCATAATTCTACAGCAAATTTTGTTTCTTGCAAAACTTTAATCCTTTCTGACTCAATGCCCTCTCTAACATAGAGCCCAACCCCTCCACCAATTTGGTCAGCTCTATCATTACGATATAGTTTGTACCCAGGTATCACAGTGTCCCACTGGTTGTCCTCCTTCCACCATGTCTCTGATATTCCAATCATATCTAACCTCTCGTTTAGTGCTATATATTCTAACTCTCCCATCTTGTTTTGTAGACTTCTAGCATTTGCATACAAGCATTTTAGAGACTGTATTTTATTCATATTAATTTGGCTATTGGTAGACATGGGTAATTTGGGATCTTTAAGTTCTGTCTGCTCCATACTCGAGGGCATTTGGGCTACTTACTCTTTTTTGGAACCTCTCTGCTTTTTGTAGTATCCTTCAAGGATACATTCTTCCGAACCATGCGCTCTTGGGCAACTGTCGGCTTTCCCCTATTATCTAGTTTAAAAGCTGCTCTATCTCCTTTTTAAAGGTTAATGCCAGCAGCCTGGTTCCATCCCGGTTAAGGTGAAGCCCAACCCTTCGGAAGAGCCCCTCCTTTCCCCAGAATGTTCCCCAGTTCCTAACAAATCCGAACCCCTCATCTCTGCACCATTGTCTCATCCACGCATTGAGACTCCGGAGCTCTGCCTGCCTTTTGGGTCCTGCGCGTGGAACGGGAAGCATTTCGGAGAACGCTACCCTGGAAGTTCTGGATTTCAACTTCCTACCTAAAAGCCTAAATTTAGCTTCCAGAACCTCCCTACCACATTTTCCTATGTCATTGGTACCGACATGTACCAAGACAGCAGACTCCTCCACAGCACTATCTAAGACCTTATCTAGGTGGCGTGTGAGGTCCGCTACATTCGCACCAGGCAGGCATGTTACCAGGCGATCCTCACGTCCACCAGCCACCCAGCTATCTACATGCCTAATGATCGAATCACCAACTATAACTGCTATCCTAACCCTTCCCTCATGGGCACTTGGCCCTGGAGAAACCTCCTCGGTGTGAGAGGGGTTTACATCACCTGGAGGACAGGTCCTAGTTACAGGATCACTTCCTGCCACACCAGGGTAATGCTCTCCTGTCACGTGACCTCTCTCCTCCATGGCAACAGGGATGCTGCCAGACTGGAGGTGGGACTTCAGGACTATATCCCTGTAGGTCTCGTCTATGTACCTCTCTGTCTGTCTTATGTTTTCCAAGTCTGCTACTCTAGCCTCTAGAGAACGGACTCGTTCCCTGAGAGCAGAGAGCTCCTTGCACCTAGTGCACACGTAAGACCTCTCACCAGCTGGGAGAAAATCATACATGTGACACTCAATGCAAAAGACTGGAAAGCCCACATCCCGCTGCTGGACTGCTGTCTGCATCTTAGTTTTAAGTTTGTGTTTAGATCTTTAAGTTCTTTATGTACTAAAGGGTGCTATGGATATATATACCACTAAAACTGTACCTAAGAAGTTTAATATACCTTGTTCACCTGAAGCTTAATTAATCTCAGGTCCTTAGTGTATGACTGATTTGGGTAATGAGCTTCACCTGAGAGCACCTCCTGTCTTTTAAGTTGTGCAAGTACCTATAAAGCTGTGATTATCCCAGGGGAAGGTGGGTGTGGGGAGGGAGGGAGGGATATAACACTTATTAAAAAAGGGCTGCTACACAGTACCTTGTCCTGTGCCGCTGAGGTAAGCTATATTCTGATTTGATTTAAATTATAGCTCTTTGCTGCTACTAGGCTCTAACCTATTAAGAAATTTAAACTACAAGCTCTCTGCTGGATTCTAAATTTAACCAGAAAGCTTTCTTCTGTGTTTTAATTTGAAACTAAAAGTACTTTGCTGATGCTAGGCCCTGAGTGACTATGAAATTTAAACTACAGCTGTCTACTGGGTATGAAAGGTAACCAGAAAGTTTTCTTCTGTGTTTTTAAATTGAATCTTAAACTGTTGCTACTAGGCCCTGACTGATTTAACAAAAAAATAGTGGGTTCACAGATTAATTAGCTTTAAAAGAAAAAAAAATTCCTTTCAGAAAAATTCCCAGAAGTATATACTCACAATTTCAGATTTCTCTCCAGAAGTAACAGCCCCCCTTTCTAGTCCTTTAATTAGTCGTAATGATAGAGCTGATCAAATTGGTGGAGGGGTTGTGCTCTATGTTAGAGAGGGCATTGAGTCAGAAAGGATTACAGTTTTGCAGGAAACAAAATTTGCTGTAGAATCTCTATGGATTGAAATTCCATGTAAAAAGGGGAAGGGGATAGCAGTGGGAGTGTACTATCGACCGCCTGGCCAAAACAAACAAATGGATGATGAAATGCTCAAAGAAATCAAGGAAGCTAACAAAAGTTACAGCACAGTAAAAATAATGGGTGATTTCAATTACCCCAGTATCGACTGGGTCAGTGTTACAGCAAGACATGCTAGAGAGATAAAGTTCCTAGATGAAATAAATGACTGCTTCTTGGAGCAGCTGATTCATGAACCAACCAGAGAGGAAACCATATTGGACCTAGTCCTTAGTGGAACACCAGATCTGGTGCAAGAGATAAGGGTGTTGGGGCCACTTGGCAATAGTGATCACAGCATGATCGCGTTTGATTTAATTAGTGGAGGAGGGATGGTAAGGAAATCCACAGTACTACCTTTTAACTTTCGAAAGGGAGACTATGATAAAATGAGGAAAATAGTTAAGAAAAAAATAAAAGGAGCAGTTGCAAAGGTTAAAGACTTATATCGAGCTTGGGTGTTGTCGAAAAATACTATCTTGGAAGCGCAGACCGGATGTATTCCACACTTTAAGACAAGTGGAGGGAAGTCCAAAAAACTGCCAGCATGGTTTAAAGGTGAGGTGAGAGAGGCTGTGGTTGCCAAAAAAGCATCTTTCAGGAAATGGAAAAAAAGAGCCAAATGACGAAAACTGGAAACAGCACAAGCACTGGCAAGTTAAATGCAAGGCATTGATAAGGCACGCAAAGGGAGAATTTGAGAAGCTTGCTGCAGAAGCAAAAACATGTAATAAAGACTTTTTCAAGTACATTCGTAGCAAAAAACCTGTGAGAGAGTCAGTTGGTCCATTAGATGATAGAGGGGTTAAAGGGGCACTAAGAGTCAACAAGGCAATAGCGCAGAGACTGAATGAATTCTTTGCTTCGATCTTTACTGAGGAAGATGTAGGGATGTTACCCATGACAGAAGTGTTATTTAAATGTGCGGAAGAATTGAAGGAAATATTGACACATCGGGAAGATGTATTACAACTATTTGATAAACTGAACAGTAGCAAATCACCTGGACCGGATGGTATACATTCAAGGGTGTTGAAAGAATTGAAATATGAAATTACAGACCTCCTATTAGTAATCTGTGAACATACATTAAAATAGCGTAGTTACTCACCTTTAACAGGTGTTCTCCAGAAGCAGCAGGAATCAGTCCTCACATATGGGCGACGTCAGCGTAGACAGAGCCCTCGTGCAGAACATTTCCACAGCTTTCAAAGAAAGCCTTTGGGAATGCAGCGCGCATGCACGGTCCCCTTCCCGCCCAAGGGTGCCATTTTGCTCAGTCTGATGACATAGCTAAAAGACAGCAAAAAACAAAAATGAAATATATAACTGCAACTCCAAGAGGAGGAGGGAGGGTTGTGAGGACCGTTACAGGTGAATCACTACACTTTCTCTAGGACCAAGCAGGAAGTCAGTCAGTCCTCACATATGGGACTCCCCAGCTCTAGGCTACAGAGAACCCAAAGCTGAAAAATAAGCTCCCTCTAGAACCTCAGCATGCGAGATAAGAATCTTCTCTGAGAACGCCCCCGTACGGTAGCCCAACACAAGGGCCGGAGGGTAGGAGTTGCCTAAACCTCAAAGAGATTATGGAGTACCACCTGTCCGAAAGCACTGTCCCTGCGGGACTCCCTCTCGAGGCAGTAATGGGCTGCAAAAGTCTGGCTTGAAGACCAAGTAGCGGCCCGGCAGGTGTCTGCTAACGGAACAGAGCGGAGATGAGCTACTGACGCAGCCTTTGTCCTGACACGGTGGGCCGTGACTCGACCCTACAAGGAGAGACCGGCTGCCCTGTACACCCAGGCGATACAGTCTGCTACCCAAATGGATAGGGTACGCTTGGAGACAGGTGACCCCACCTTATTAGGGTCAAAATATACGAAGACCTGAACAGCCCTTCGATGCCCCTGTGTACGGTCAATGTAGAAAGACAACGCCCTCCTACAGTCCATTTCAGCCCGGCTGGCATGCGGCCTGGGAAAAAAGGTCGGAAGAACCACCTCCTGATTGAGGTGGAAGGAGGAGACAACCTTTGGAAGGAACTTAGGATGAGTCCGTAAGACCACCCTGTTCCTATAGAACCGTGTGTACGGTCTATCAGAAACCAGAGCCTGTAGTTCACTCACACGTCTGGCCGAGGTAAGAGCCACCAAGAACAACGCCTTCCAGGAAAGGAAGCGTAAATGACAGGTAGCCATCGGCTCAAACGGAGAGCGAGTAAGTTGTTGCAAAACCACATTCAAATCCCACTCAGGGGCTAGTGGCCGAATCGGAGGCTTGAGCAAAAGCAGGCCTCTGAGGAAATGGGCCACTAAGGGGTGGACCGACAGAGACTGGCCCTCCACCAGTGAGTGGTGCACTGACAGAGCACTGAGGTGGACCCGAACAGAGTTGGATTTAAGGCCTAGGTCAGAAAGGTGAAGCAGATACTGCAGCACCACTGGTACCAGGCACGAAAACGGATCCTCTTGGCGCTGAGCACACCAGGTGGAGAACCTAAGCCACTTGAGGGCATAAGATTTTCAGGTAGATTGTCTCCTAGAGGCCAACACCACCTCCTCCACTTCCCTAGGCAGAAGTAGGGGGGCTAGAACTACCCTTTCAGCAGCCAGGCCATCAAATGGAGGAACTGGAGGTTGGAGTGCAGGAGAGATCCCTGATTCTGAGACAGGAGATCTGGTTGCACCCCCAGAGGGAGTGGAGTGTCCACCGCCAACTGCAGAAGGAGTGGAAACCACGGTTGCCTCGGCCACCTGGGGGCTACCAGGATCAGCGAGGCCCTGTCCCGAAGAACCTTGAATAGGGTTCAGGCCACTAGAGGCATTGGAGGAAACACATACAGCAGGTCTGTAGACCAAGAGATTAGGAAGGCATCTGCTGCTATTCGCAGAGGATGCGGTTGTCTGGAACAGAACCTGGGCAGCTGACGGTTCAGTGGACTAGCAAAGAGATCGATGGTTGGAAGACCCCATTTTAGGAAGATCTGCTGGACCACTAGGGGATTCAAACGCCATTCGTGAGGCTGTAGAATCCTGCTTAGCTTGTCTGCCAGGTAATTCTCTTGGCCAGGTAGATAAACTGCCTTGAGAAACATGCCTTGCTTGACTGCAAAGGTGCACAGGGCCTGTGCTTCCTGACACAGAAGCCTGGATCCTGTGCCCCCTTGTTTGTTTACATAGAACACTGCTACCTGGTTGTCTGTCTGAATCAAGACAGACTGGTGAGAGAGGACATGAGAGAAAGTTTGCAGAGCTAATCGAATAGCTCGCAACTCCAGCAGATTGATCTGCTGTGTGGCCTCCCAAGGGGACCAGAGGCCCTGAGTGCATGCCCCCTGGCAATGTGTGCCCCAGCCTTGAAGAGAAGCATCGGTCATCAGCACCTGTGTGCGCGGTGGTGCCTTGAAAGGCACCCCTTTGATCAGGTTTGGGAGATGCAGCAACCACTGCAGGGAGGCCGCTAGTAGTTTGGACACTCTTACTCTGTCTCTTAAGTCTCCTGTGGCCTGTATCCACTAAGCTCTGAGGCACCATTGAGCAGGCCGCATATGCAGAAGAGCATTTGGAGTTACATGGACCGTGGATGCCATGTGGCCCAAAAGCCTCAGGAAATGTCTGGCAGAGACCAGAGATCCACTGCGAAATTGCTGGGCCAGAGACATCAGTCTATGAGCCCTGTTCCCGGGCAAGTAAGCCATTGCTTGTAAGGTATCCAACCTTGCCCCTATGAACTCTATGTCTTGTGAGGGGAGCAAAGTGGACTTTGCGAAGTTTATGACGAAGCCCAGGTGCTGGAGGAGACAGACAGTGCGAAGAGTGGCTTGTCTGGCCTCCTGCAGAGACTGACTCCTGATGAGCCAGTCGTCCAGGTATGGAAAGACAAAGATGCCCTGGTTTCCGAGATAGGCCGCCACCACCGCCAGGCATTTGGTGAAAACCCTGGGTGCGGAGGTTAGGCCAAATGGAAGTACCCTGTACTGAAAATTATTTCCTCCCACTACAAATATGAGATATTGTCTGTGGTCTGGATGAATGAGGATGTGAGTATAAGCATCCTTTAGGTCTAAGGAGCATAGCCAATCTCCCTGCTGGAGGTAGGGCAGCAGTATTCCAAGGGTAAGCATCTTGAACTTTTCCCTCTCCAGGAACTTGTTGAGATTCCGCAAGTTTAGGATGGGCCTGAGGCCTCCTGTCCTTTTAGGTACTAGAAAGTACCTGAAATAGAAGCCTCTTCCTATCAGGTGGTGAGGCACCGGTTCCACCGCCTGCTCCTGTAGAAGACTTGCCAACTCCTGAAGGAGGAGGTTCCTCTGCAGAGGGAGTCTTGGAGGCTCCCTTGGAAAATAGGAGGGAGGTAACTGGTTGAAGCGGAGCAAGTAGCCCTTTTGGACTATGCTCACTACCCAGTTATCCCCTGTTATAGCTGACCATCTGTGGGCGTACAGAGTCAGCCGGCCTCCTGTGCTGAGTGGAGCCAGCTGTGGGGGAGAGGCTATGCAGTGGGAGTCAAAACCCTGCTCCCTGCTGTGCAGGAGCCGGAGCTGGCGGTTTGGGTGTTTTCTGCCTACGGGGCCCATGTCCCTGCCCCTTGGCCTGCTGACCCTGTTGGGGAGCTGTAGAGGCCTGGAATTGAGGGTAGGATTTGAAGGCAGAGGCCTTCCTCGGGTAAAAGGGCTTTTTCCCCCGAGCCCTTCTTCTGAGAAGGGGCAGAGGTCTTCCTGGACAGCCTTGTCCTGGTGAGTCTCAGTCTCGATTTCTGCAGCCTTTTCAGCAATGGGTTTGCCAAAGAGGTTTTCACCCTGGCAAGGGACATCAACCAACTTGTCCTGGACACATGGCTCGAGGTCCGATGACTGTAGCCAGGCCTGACGGCGTGCACCGATGCCGGCCGCTGCTACTCGGGCCGAAGCCTCGAAGGATGTTTATGACCAGACCCAAATACTGAAGGATATGCATTGTGCAAGATAGAGCAGTCCTGGCCTCTGACTCTGATGGGGCTCGAATGAGCCAGTCGTCTAAGTAGGGGAAGACGAATATTCCTAGAATGTGAAAAAATGCTGCTACCACAGCCATGCATTTCGTAAACACCCTTGGTGCTGAGACCAGGCCAAAAGGAAGCACCCTGTATTGGTAGTGCTTTCCTTGAAGAAGGAACCGAAGGAACTTTCTGTGAGTTGGATGGATGAGAACATGAGTGTACGCATCCTTGAGATCTAGAGAACAAAGCCAATCCTGACTCTGAAGGTATGGCAGCAGGGATCCCAGAGAAATCATTTTGAATTTCTCTTTGAACAGGAATTTGTTCAGTTCTCTGAGATCTAGAATAGGTCTGTGTCCCCCTGTTTTCTTTGGGATAAGGAAATAGGGGGAGTAAAACCCTGTACCCTGTTGAGAAATGGGTACCTCTTCTATTGCCCCTTGGGCAAGAAGGATAGTGACCTCTTGATCTAACAGATTGATGAGAGAGGTCTGAGAATTGAACTGTTTTACTACTGTGGGAGGGGGCATGAACAGAAAGTGAAGCTTGTACCCCTCTTTTATAATGGAGAGAAGAGTCCAATGCTCTGCTGTTATCTGGAGGCAAAGTGACACAACCTTCCTGGAATGGTGGAACGTTCGGGACCATTGAGAGCCAGGAAGGCTAAGTTCTCTAGATGGAAGTCAAAGGCCTTGTGGAGGCTGAGACTGCTGAGACGGTTGAGGCTTAGCAGTCTTTGCTTTCCTCTGTTTAGGTGGTTGCCGACTCTTTCGGGCAGGTTGACCTACAGAACATGCCTGCTGGGAATAAGAAGGATAAAACCTCTTCTTCTTGCAGAAGAATGGTTTCTTGAAAGATTTTCTCCTTGCAGGATCAGCTGTGGCTTTGGACAGTCTATCCAAAGTGGAGTTGTCAGCATCCAATTCATTGGCCTTCTCTTGCCAATTCTTGCCAAATAGATTCTCACCTGTACAAGGGATATTGCCCAGTTTGTCCTGCACCCAGAGCTCCAAATCGGATGCCTGGAGTCAAGCAATTCTACGTGCACCTATGGCAATGGCAAAGGTTCTTCTTATGCACTCAAAACAGTCAAAAGCTGCACGATTGACAAACTTAGAAACATCCTGGGCATGTTTAACTAGTGTGAGAAAATCCTGCCTCTTATCATCAGGAAGAGGGCTCAACACCTCTAAATCTCCTCTGACTTCCTTAAGGAACATTCCCATATATAAAATATAGGAACTGATCCTGGAAGAAAGCATGGAGGCCTGGAAAGTACGACGTCCAAAGGCATCCAAAGTTCGACACTCACGTCCTGGAGGATTAGAGGCATGCCTCTTTGCACCTCTGATCCTTCTCATAGCTGATTCCACTACAATAGAGTGGTGAGGAAGCTGAGTTTTCTGGAAGCCAGGACACGGAGGTACTCGATACATGGTATCCAGTCTACGAGAGTGAGGAGAGGTGGTAAGAGGTGTCTCCCACATTCTCAACATGAGATCATATAAAATCTCATGGATAGGCAAAGTAGCTGCCTCCTTAGGAGCTTTGGGATATTGCAAAATTTCCAACTCCTTTGCTCTGGGCTCTGTTTCAGGAGCCACAGTAATAGAAAGACATCGAGCCACCTCCCTGATAGTCCTGAAAGGAGATATCTTCTGGAGGAGACATCCTGCGTTTAGGAGAGGAAGGCTCCTCCGGGAGAAGTACTCCGGTACCGACGGAGCTGTCAGAATCCTCAGACTCCTCCGAGGATTCGAAGTACCTTCTGTCCAGATGCTCTTGTAGAGCATCATACCCGTACCGACCGAAGTCGGTGCCAGGGGGAGAATCGGTACCGGTGTATCGGTACCGGAAAGCATAGCATGACTGGGTGCCGGCAGTGCGGACACCGATGTCGATGTCAATGCCGTCGGTACCGGTTGAACTGTCTGACGTGGTTCCGAGGGTGTCGATGCTACAAGGAGAGCCGCCAGACTGCGTTCAATAGCCAGGAACCTCTGGTCTATCGACACTGCCAATGCCTGGGTATCGGTACCGGAGAAAACAGCCGGTACCCCAGAGCATGGCACCAGTAGTTCTGCCGAGGTTGAGGCCTTTGGATGCCGAAGCCTCCCACTGGGGCAATTTTGCCGGTACAGAACCCTCAAGGGCAATGCCAGAGGCATCTCGATGCTTGGAAGGAGATCTATCCTTTGAGGACCGGCCAGACTTATGTTTAGTTACCTGAGATCCATGGGAGGAAGACGAAGCCCTGGACGACGTTGATGCCACAGAGGCTGCATCGGAGGGAAACCGGGTTTTGTCGACCCCTCTTGGACATCATGGCACAGGCCATACACTCCGAGATGGAGTGGTCATTTAAGACACCACTCATGGGTGTCGGTGACGGAGATGGTACCGCCACACTTGGTGCACTACTTAAAACCCGAAGCGGGTTTTTCCATGGTAAAGGAAGTTTTGGGCCTAAGGCCCAAAATGGCACATGCACCTGAGGAAGAAATGTTTTGAAAAAACTATATATATTTTTTTTTTAGACAGAAAGAAAGAACCGGCGGTACCGGTATAGCATCGAGGGATGGCAGATGCGACCACAAAAAAGAAGAATAGGGAAATATTTTCTGCGGTGACAGGAACGACGACCTAATGGCTCTACGGAAAACGAAGAACTGGAGAGAGGCAGTTGGGAAAGGTGGGAAGGCAGCACGCAGGCGCTGTGGGATGCTCCCAAAAGCTTTCTAATTGGACGCTGGGGAGCGTTCCCGCGCAGGCTCCGTCGGTACCGACGATACCCATATGTGAAGACTACATTCCTGCTTGTTCCTGGAGATATGGCATTCATTCTGAAAAAGATGTTACCAGTAGTGTGCCACAGGTATCTGTCCTTGGTCCAATTCTTTATAACACTTTTTTTTTAAGAGGCACTGCAGAAGGGCTGTTTATGGTTTATTAAAAATTTGATATACCGCAGTAGTGTGCAGAAAAGGTATGAATGGAGGACCAAGTAGTTGCTCTACAGATTTAGTCAATGGAAATGGAACGAAGGCTGGCAACTGAAGTTGCCATGGCTTGCACATTGGGAGCCGTGATGTGGCCCTCAAAGGAGAATACCGCTTAAGCGTAGGCAAAAAAAAATGCAGTCGTCAATCCAGTTGGATAGGGTGCACTTTGTAACTGTCAATCCAAGGTGACTTGGATCAAAGGAAATGAATAATTGAGAGGATTTCCTGTGATTCTTAATTCTGTCCACTCCAGTCCGTGTTTTTAATATAAAGTGTGTATGCTGCTTCAGCCCTAGAGCCAGGCAGTCTGGGGAAGAAGACTGGCAGTACCATCGATTAGTGGAGGTGGAAGGGAGAGATCACTTTTGGAAGGAAGTGTGGATGAATACAGAGAACCACCTTGTCATGGTGGAACCAGGTGCATGGAGGATCTGACACTAAAGCCTCAGGTTCGCCGATGCAGCAAGCTGAGGCGAGGGCGATGAGGAAGATTACCTTCTAAGACAAGAATTTTAAAGTGATGGCTAAAGACTCAAAAGGAGGCTTTAGAAGTTGTGCTAGGACCACGTTGAGGTCCCTAAGACCCAAGAAATAGGATAGGCAAAGATGGCACTCAAACTCTGAATTAGTATTGAGACCTGCCGAGGACAAGCCAAGGAGATATTGTAAAGGGAATTCCACTGGGCACCAATAAAGTGAACCTTCTCCATTTGAAGACATAAGAACATCTGGTAGACAGCTTGCAAGATGCAAGTTAAGATGTCCTTGACCTGTTGTGGAAGGTCAAGGTCTGCAAAGATTATGCTTTCAACAGCCACGCCACTAGACTGAGGGTCTGTGGATTGAGATGGATTAGCATCCAATGATCCTGAGAAAAGAGATTGAGCGCATGACCCAAGCTCAGAAGTGGAGTCTACACCAGGCGCATTAGCAGAGGAAACAACGGCTGACAAGGCCAGTAAGGGGCTATTAGTATCATGGAGGGAAACTCAAGCAAAACATTGGAAGTTGTGCATTCTCCTGGGTGGCAAACAGATCTATTCTGGGGGCCTCCCACAAGTGGAAGATCCAAGATGCCATTTCCAGATTTAAAGTCTACTTGTGTAGATGTAAGATACAGCTAAGTCTGTCCACAAAGTAGCAGAGTTCGCCCAGGAGATATACCGCCCTGAGATGGATGCAGTGTGCAATGAATTACCAGAGACACAGGGCTTCCTGGCAGAGGGTCTAGGAACCCATCCCCCCAGCTTGTTCACATAGAACATGGCCATTTGGTTGTATGTTTGGAATAAGACCCGTCTGCCCAAATGTTGAGGCTGAAAAACCCAAAGAGCATTTGTGAGACCATGTAGCTCCAAGAAGTTGATCTGCAACTGACATTCCTATAGTATCCACTGTACCTGCATGGTGAAACCATCTAGATGTGTTCCCCACCTGAGTTTGGAAGCATTCGTTGTCAGGGTGCATTGAGATAGATGCATCTGAAAAGGTGACCCTTCAAAAGTAGGTCTTGAGGGGAGCATCACCACTGAAGGGAGTTGACGTCGAGGGGTGATGCAGATGTTGTCTGAGACACGTCCGGATGCTTGGTCCATTGAGACAACAGAATCCATTGGGCTTGCTGCATGCCCAGGCGGGCATAGGGGACGACCGACTGTGGAGGCCATGTGCCTGCCACATGTGCAGCCGAATATTAGGAACGACATGAATTGTGGAGGCCATGTGCCCCAGAAGATGCAGCATATTGTGAGCCATCACGGCACAATGACCCTTTATGCTGTTGGCTAGCTCGATGAGGCGGGCAGAGCGATCCTGTGGAAGGAAAGCTTGGGCCTGATGAGTGTCCAGAAGCATATGCAACAGGATTTTTGGATGTTTGGGATGAATCCCAGATCTTGGAGCCCAGTGTTAGTGTGATGAAGAGACAGTTTTACTTCTTGTGTGTATTCTCCCCTGATTAACCAGTCATCTAAGTAAGGGAAGATGAAGATCCCCAAAGTACAAAAGTAGGTGACAACCACTGCCATACATTTTGTGAATACTCAAGGTGCTAAAGTTAACCCAAAGGGGAGCAACCGGCATTGGTAGTGGATTTGCTGGAACCGAAAATGCAGATACTGTCTATATTAAGGGTGGATCAGCAAATATGTGTATGCCTCCTTGAGGTTTACAGAACATAGCCAGTCATTCCTCTGAATGTACATTTGGTACATTTTTTGAAGCTGCTGTGTTTTCCCATCGTGGCTAAAGAAAAGTAGGCCAAGGCCTAATTTGGCAGTAGAAACCACCAAAATTAGAAAAAATGAATACAAGAAAGAAAAATATTCTAAAAAAAAAAAAAAATATATATATATATATTGGGGCCAGTATCAGGGCAGGTACTAGTACTGGCGTCGACGGAAAGGCAGAGCACAGATTTAAACAAAAAAATGGCGTTTTTCGGCAGTGACAAAGAACACAACCGAGGCGAGAACTTGGGAAGGCAGATGTCAGGCACACTGGATTGCTCCCAAAAGCTTTCCAATTTGACACTACGGAGCGTACCCACGGAGGCTCCATTGGTACAGATGATACCCATATTTGAAGACTGCTTGTTCCTAGAGATTTTTTTTATGTTTATTGCACTTGATTGACTGCCCTTCACAAGCATAACAGAGTGGTGTACAAATTTAAACACAAGTTAAAAATAAAGGAGAGGAACTCCATTTCTAACAGGACAGTTTAAAATAATCATACAGGGGAAGGCAGGAGGAGGGAGGCAAAGGAGCAATGGAGACAGAGCTGGTAAACAGCAGGGGGAAAGGTGGTTAGGAAATTGGTAGATCATATGCAATGATAAAGAGATGAGTTTAAGAGGGTTTTGAATTTTGTATAAGAGGCCTCAAGTCTGAGGGCTGGGGGCAGTGAATTACAAGAGGCAGAGGCCAGAAAATTGAAAGCCGAGGAACAGGTGATACTAGGCGGGCCTGGGAAGCAGAGGGGTGATGTATATGGTTGGCGTCTATGTTGCGAAGAGTGTAATGCTTCTGGGAGAATGTTCTGTGGACAGATGAAATCAAACTTGAGCTCTTTAGCAATGCAGACCAGCGATACATTTATAAGCGAAGAAATGAAGCTTATAAGGAAAAAAATACACCTTTCCTACAGTTAAATATGGTAGAGGTTCCATAATGTTGTGTGGCTGTTTTGCTCCCTCAGGAGCTGGACACCTAGAAAGTATTAAAGGAATCATGAAGTCAGAGGACTACCAAGGTATTCTGGAGTGAAATGTGCTACCTAGTGTCAGAAAGCTAGGTCTGGGTCGAAGGTCATGGGTCCTCCACAGCAGGACAATGACCCAAAAAAAACATCCAAAAGTACAAAAGAATGGTTAAAAAGGAGCAAATGGACTGTTTTAAGCTGATCAGCAATGAGTCCTGATCTCAATCCAATCGAGAACCTTTGGAAAGAGCTGAAATTTGCCATTGGTAAAAGGAATCCTGGAAATATTCATAAGCTGGAACAAATTGTAGTTGAAGAGTTCCAGAGTTTGATTACGCATTGAGTAAAAAATATATTTTCTCCTATTAGTCTTAAATGGGTTATTTTGTAGCTTCACTGCGTGTCTTCTAATCTTAGAATTCTAGTACATAGAACTGAACAACTTTTTTTGCAGCTGTTTTTGGCACATATATCTGAATAATAGTTGTGCCGATAGACATTTTCCTTAAGAAGGAAGGAGAAAAAGAGAGCAGAAAAACATCTCTTCTCTTTTTCCTTTTGGCATTTATCCTTGCCAAATAACAGACCACCCCTAAGGGGGAGCTTGTTGAGAAGCAACTTGGAGGGAGGGCTGTACCTAGAGCTGTGCAAGTGGTGCAGCCGCACATGGTGCAAGTACGAAATGGGTGCTGATATCACTGGGCTTCCAGGAAGCTCAGAAATAGTGAGTTACTGACGTGGCTGGGTGGAGGGGGGCACCAAATTCATTTGTTGCACAGTGCGCATTTATAGGTTTGTATAGTCCTAGTTGGAAGCCACATCTCCTAACTAGCTCTGCAGCCAAAATCACTGTATGGCTACTACTGCCAATAACACAGATCTAGAAGTTTCCTTGGTCAGATCATATAAGGCATCTGCCACAAATGTGGCCCCAGATTGCAGATGGGCCACTTCCAGGCTATCTGGCAGTTGCTGAACTCAGAGCATTAGTGCTCTGGCCATGAGACCTGCACAAAGGCCAGTCTGAGAACCCAAAGCCGAAGGTATAAAGGCATTCTTTGGGGGGGGAGGGGTCGCCACCCTCCTATCATGTACCTCTTGCAGCACCAACTGTCTTCCACTGGAATTGTCATGTGTGCCATCACTGCCAAGACCAGAGCATCCACCTGTTGGTGGCCCAAAAAGTTGATCCATCTTGCCGTGAGGCAGCAAATACAAAATGAGCCAGAGCCTTCAGTCCCTGGTGGGCCAACTCCAGATTTTTCCCTGGCGACCAGGAGCTTTTCTAGGGCCTCTGGCATTGGGAAGAACCCCTATGGGCATCTGATGCCCTCCAAAATAGTTTCCCTTAGACAGCAGGTCATATTCAGGTTCATCAAGCCCCAGCACTAACATGGCATTCCAAATCAAACTGGGAGATCCTCCTGGTAGAAAAGATAGACCAATGATGGGTTCTCACCCTCCATAAGGGGGAATTCCCCTTCCTCCTCAGACATGAGGGAATCCTCTTCCCCCACCCAGCTCACCCCCCTCAGAGGATGAGGCCAAGTTCCCAGAGGAGCACACAGGCGAATGGGTGAGATGGGGGCATTTACTCCTGAAATGGCCATGGCAGAACTACCAGAGGGCCTGAATTCTCCCAGTGGAAGAAGTCGGGGCCCTGGACCCCTGTAAAGAGGTTGCTAAGCAGCTAAACATGAGTGTAAATAGCCCAAAAGATGTTTCAGCAGCTTCTGGTCTCTGCCAGGTGAGAAGCTTTACTACTGCTCCTCTGGTTAGAAACAGGGACCTCCTTGGCTCTCCATGAGGACCCCAGAGGTTCCTCTATGAGCGTTGTCTGTTCCATGGTTGATGAGGGCATAGAAGAAAAAGACAAGGTGGCCCCAGCATTATCACTGGGCCCCTGGCCTCTCCGGAGGATACCCCAATATCAAAAAGCCTTGGCCCTTACACCCCACACTTGGGACAAAAGAAGCCTGGTACGGAGCTCACTTTGCAGGTGCCACACTGGGACTGCTCTACAAAGCTAAAAGAAAAGCTCACTCACAAAGGAGAAAAACCCACAAAAATAGCTGAGAAAGCCTGCTGAAAGAAAAAAAAAGCACACACACACACCACACAGTATAGGCCAGTGATGGCTAACCTTTTTGAGCCCGAGTGCCCAAACTGCCGCACAAAACCAAAGAATTTCCTCAAAGTGCCAGCACGTCAATTTGCATAAATATTTGCATAATGCTAACATACACTAACTTTTAGTAAACATGTCTCTTAATGAGTGTATGGATAAAGACAGACTAAAAGATTTCTACATTACTATAATCCAGTGCCAACCGCCAGGCACATTAGGAACTACTACAAACACTGCCCATTTAGAACCAATAGCAAACCCGCCGTATCCTAACAGCACTACCAGGAGTCACAAAGCACCATACCATACCTATCAAAAGGCAACACTGCAAATATTAAACCAATACATTTCAGAGAACAACAATACATGACCTACTGGGGAAAGAGAACAAGTGGCAATGTCAAAAAGGAATTACATAAACAGAATACCTCAGCTCAGTTACACAGTTGCAATTGCTCCAGCCACTTTCTTCTGGTTTCTTCATGTTTTCTGCTAACTCTCCATCATCTGCTGTCCATATGTCCTTTCTTCTCTCTTCTAGTTTTTTTTCCATTCTCTCTCTCTACATCCGCTTTAACATACTAATCTTTCTCCTTTTGCTCTTTCCTCATTCCTATTTCATCCACTCAAATTTTACCCCTCCATCCTCAATCCCCACTTACTCTCCCAATACCCGGCCAATTGTACATTTTTCTTCCCTCACACACAAAATATTTTTCCCCTCTCCATTTAATTCTCTCCCAGCCCCATCCCCTTCTAATCTCCCCCAACATCAGCTCCCTTTTAGTTCCAGCCCCACCCAGTATCCGCTCCCTTCTAGTCCCCTCATCAGTCCATTTCCAGTCCTAGCTCCCCCATCCATTTCCAGTCCTATCCGAGTCCCTTCATCAGCTCATTTCCAATACCAGCCTCCCATCAGCCCATTTCTAGTCCTTTCCTAGCCCCACCATCAGCCCATGTTAAATCCTAGCTCCCCTCCACTCAGCCCATTTCTAATCCAAGTCCCCCATGAGCCTACCTCCAGTTCTAGCCCCTCCATGAGTCCATTTCAATCCAAGCCCCCACCACAGCCCATTTCCAATCTTAGCTCCCCCAACACCCAATTCTCAGTTCTATCCTAGCCCATCCATCAGCCCAGTTCCTGTCCTAGCTCCCTCCCCTAAGAGCCCATTCCAAGCCCCCCTTCCCATCAGGTATTTGCAGTTCAAGCCCCCTTCCACTCAGCCCAGTTCCATTCCAAGTCCCCCTCCCCATTAGCTATTTGCAGTTCAAGGCCCCCACTTCCCCTCAGCCCATTTCCATTCCAATCCCCGTCCCCATCAGCTATTTGCAGTTCAAGCCCCCCACTTCCCCTCAGCCCATTTCCATTCCAAGCCCCATCCCCAACAGCTATTTGCAGTTCAAGCCCCCTTCCACTCAGCCCATTTCCAGTCCTAGCAACCCCAACCCATTACCAGTCCTAGCCCCCCATAGCCCACTCCCAGTCCTAATCCCACCAGCCCATTTCCAGTCCTAATCCCCCATCACCCAATTTTCAGTTTAAGCCCCCCCATAGCCCATTACCAGTCCTAACCTCCCCATCAGCCCACTCCCAGTCCTAATCCCCCATCACCCAATTTTCAGTTTAAGCCCCCCCATAGCCCATTACCAGTCCTAACCCCCCATCAACCCACTTCCAGTCCTAATCCCACCAGCCCATTTCCAGTCCTAATCCCCCATCACCCAATTTTTAGTTTAAGCCCCCCCAGCGCCCATCACCACTCCTAACCCCCCCAGCCCAGCGCCCATCACCACTCCTAACCCCCCCAGCCCCCATCACCACTCCTAACCCCCCCAGCCAGCCCAGTGCCCATCACCACTCCTAACCCCCCCCAGCCAGCCCAGTGTCCATCACCACTCCTACCCCCCCCCGCCCAGTGCCCATGACCACTCCTAACCCCCCCAGCCCAGCACTACTCCTAACACCCCTCCCAGCCCATCCCATCACCACTCCTAACCCCCCCCAGCCCCGCCCAGCCCATCACCACTCCTAACCCCCCCAGCCCAGCCCATCACCACTCCTAACCCCCCCCAGCCCAGCCCAGCCCATCACATCACCACTCCTAACCCCCCCCCAGCCCAGCCCAGCCCATCACATCACCACTCCTAAACCCCCCCCCCACCCCAGGGAAAAATTAAAAAAAAGAAAACCAGTCTGTTGGCCCAGTCGGGGCCGCCGCGGCAGAATCCACCGTGCCGCGGGGCCCCCCAGTATCCGGCAGAGCCTGCCCTCCCCGTAGCAGCTCTCTCTTTGGAGCTGCAGTCAGACGCGCCGGCTTGCAGAGCGCGAGGGAAGAGTTTCTCCCTCGCTGCTCTATTAAACCCGCGGGGGCTGATGGGAAGTTCCCATCAGCCCCCGCGGGCTTAACAGAGTCGCGAAAGGGAAACTCTTCCCTTCGCGCTCTGCAAGCCGGCGCGTCTGACTGCAGCTCCAAAGAGAGAGCTGCCAAAGAGAGAGCTGCTACGGGGAGGGCAGGCTCTGCCGGGTACAGGGGGGCCCCGCGGCACGCTCGATTTTGCCGCGGCGGCCCCGACAGCGGCAGCAGACAAGTAAAATTGAAAAAAAAAAAAAAAAAACTAATTGCGGACCTTCCCGCGTGCCAGCTGCAAGGCCTTCGCGTGCCATAGGTTCGCCATCGCTGGTATAGGCTGAGAGAAAAATAAATGACTGCAGCAAGTGCACTGAAGCAGGAAAAATGGGGGGAACCCAGATCAAGAGTCCCCAAGCCTGTCAGGCTGGTCAGAGCATCCCAACTCAGGGTTCCCTGAAAGCCTAAATAGGCTAGGAAAGTCCAGCTGCCTCAACAGGCCTGAACAAGCACATTTATTTTGCAGCTGCTTTATGTCCATAACCTTAGAAAAAAAGGCATAAACTTGGACTAAAATGGATCAGAGATTGAAAGACAGCGGGGGGGGGGGGTGGCCTGGGCCCAATTTACCAGCCCTGCTCAGGGGCCCCATAGGGTCCAGCTGCTCCTCCTCAGCCCACCAGATGCTAGTAACCGATAAGACAGCACTGTATCCTGGGCAAGCAGTCAAAGGCATACCTTTGCTAGCAGCTCTGCAGGGCCCTACCAGGCTAGATCCGAGGCCTCTGCACTGTGATGTATGCGTGAGGAGAGTCAGGTCTATTAGCACTGCTGTACCAGTTCACACATACTTTGCCACCTACTGGAGGCAGACAATTACTGGCTTCTCTCAGTGCTGCACCAGCTGTTATATGATGATATTGCAAGATGTTCAAGTCCACCTCCACCTGATAGCAAGGGAGCATAAGCCTCTCGTCTGGACTAGTCTAGCAGGATGCTAATGTTCTTGCAGGACATTATAAACCCACAGCTGCTATTTCTTTCAAGTTCAGTTAATAGTTCAAAGGAAACTATTTTTAACTTCACTGGTCCTTTCCTTTTAAATCTGTAAAAAATGTTTTCATTTCTCATGTCTTCTTAGCCTCTTCCTATGCGCTGCAAAATAAATTCTTGCACCCAATAAGAACGCCTACTGCTTTTATCTTCAGAGTCACTCCCTATACAAAAGAAATGTTTTGAAGAGGAAAATGCACAATTCTATAGCATTCTAATTGAAAATATCTTCAATTCACATATTTTTAACTTGTCATTCGCATTATCAAGGTCTACTTAGGCATCACTTATAGAACTAAAATCTTCAAAGTCAGATCATTTTCCTTAAAAGCAATGATTATAATTGCTAGCAGAATACAAAGGGAATGAAAGAATATATCCAAAAACATTTCACCTGTTTTAAACACTATTTAACTGTGACTATAACATAATACAAAAACAACATTTTTATCCAAAGAACAGCAGTATCTAATTTTAAGAACCTCAGCCAAGGGCAAAATATATAATTAGCTTTCTAGTGTTTATTTTGATTACACTACACAATCAGACTTCAGAAGGCTATCTACTTAAAATATACAGAACTCCTACAATTTTGAAAAAAATCTATCCAAAATCAGTACACCGAAATGCCTGCAAGAAATTTATATCAGTGTTGTAGCACTCAAAATGCAGATCCGACTCGTCCCCTAAAACTATATGTAAATCTAGACTGCTGCACAACTGATCAGCAGAGAATATTCCCCTCTAGTGCAGGGCTTTCATATTCTGTGCAGAATTCACCTGCAGAGGAAATGGATCGGCAAGCTTATCATACTTCCCGGATTATAGGTCGCAGAAGCCAAAATGAGGCATTTTACCAGTAAAATCATAGTATAAGTCGCCCCACTATATAAGTTGCAGGTTCTAAGAATAAAGCACAAGACAATACTGCTGTTTTTTTAAAACCTAATTTATTCTGTTTAACTTTCACTTTCTAATAACACTCTTGAATAAAGTGTATAACATAGCAGCTCATTCCACATCAGATTTATTTGTTGTTGTATTTATATTCCACATTTCAGCAGAATTAAAGCTGTTTACATGCAACAGTGAAAGAACATTACATATTAACAGATTGCCAACTGGTTTTAACATAAAACATGGTAATTGGAACTTCAGCATTAAACAGTGCCATGTAAGGATGAAACTTATTTATATTGTTATGTGAACATCTAACTTATTTACAGGTGTGTACATTATGTACAGGGAAATTTATTTACAGGAGCAAGTTTATCCATAATACAATGGTGCGTCTACTAAACTCAATTACCTCTTAGGCTAGGTGATAAAGGTTAGATCAGGGGTCTCAAACACGCGGCCTGCGGGCCGCATGCGGCCCGCGAGACAACTTTGTGCGGCCCGCGACGGCGGAAAACCAAAAATCCCCCAAAACCCTGGCTTCTGCTGCTGCCGTTGCCGCCGTGGCAGCAGCAGAATCAATTGTCAAATTAAAAAAAAAAACTGACTTCTGCTGCTCAAGCAGCTGTCCTGCGGCCCCTTTCCCTCTGCCCGGAGATCCGACTCTGCTCTCAGCGGCGTGCTTTTCAAGCCGCGAAGAGAGTATTCCCCTCTCGCGTGGCTTGAAAAACCGCGCGAGAGGGGAATACTCTCGTCGCGGCTTGAAAAGCACGCCGCTGATAGAGCAGAGTCGGATCTCCGGGCAGAGGGAAAGGGGCCGCAGGACAGCTGCTTGAGCAGCAGAAGTCAGGTTTTTTTTAAATTTGACAATTGATTCGGCTGCTGCCACGGCGGCACCGGCAGCAGCAGCAGCCAGGGTTTTGGGGGGTTTTTTGTTGGCCGGTAATGAGCTATGGAGGGGCTGACTGAACTGGAAGTGGGCTATTGGCAGAGGGGGGAGGGGGGGGGTTATGACTGGTAATGGGCTGGGGGGGGGGTTATAACTGGTAATGGGCTATGGTGGGGGCTAGGACTGGAAATGGGCAGATGAGGGTTAGGACTGGAAGTGGGCTATTGGCAGGGGGGGTTATGACTGGTAATGGGCTGGGGGGGTTATAACTAGTAATGGGCTATGGTGGGGGCTAGGACTGGAAATGGGCAGATGAGGGTTAGGACTGGAAGTGGGCTATTGGCAGGGGGGGTTATGACTGGTAATGGGCTGGGGGGGTTATAACTAGTAATGGGCTATGGTGGGGGCTAGGACTGGAAATGGGCAGATGGGGGTTAGGACTGGCAGGGGGCTATTGGCAGGGGGGGGTTATGACTGGTAATGGGCTGGGGGGGGTTATAACTGGTAATGGGCTATGGTGGGGGCTAGGACTGGAAATGGGCAGATGGGGGTTAGGACTGAAAGTGGGCTATTGGCAGGGGGGGTTATGACTGGTAATGTGCTGGGGGGGGTTATAACTAGTAATGGGCTATGGTGGGGGCTAGGACTGGAAATGGGCTGAGTGGAAGGGGGGCTTGAACTGCAAATGGCTGATGGGGAGGGGGGCTTGGAATGGAAATGGGCTGTGAGGGGAGGGAGCTAGGATTGGAAATGGGCTGATGGGGGGCTAGGATTGGAAATGGGCTGATGGTGAGGCTAGGATAGGACTGGAAATGGACTGATGCAGGGACTAGAAAGGAGCAGATGCTGGGTGGGGCTGGAACTAGAAGGGAGCTGATGTTGGGGGAGGATTAGAATGGGATGGAGCTGGGAAAGTGAAATGGAGAGGGGAAAAATATTTTGTCTGGAAGAGAAGACAAATCTACAATTGGCCAGGTATTGGGAGAGTAAGTGGGGATTGAGGATGGAGGGGTAAAATTTGAGTGGATGAAATAGGAATGAGGAAAGAGCAAAAGGAGAAAGATTAGTATGTTAAAGCAGATGTAGAGAGAGAGAACGGAAAAAAACTAGAAGAGAGAAGAAAGGACAAATGGACAGCAGACGATGGAGATAGCAGAAGACACGAAGAAACCAGAAGTGGCTGGAGCAATTGCAACTGAAAAAAAATGCACAAAAGGTAGTAAAATATCTCTTATTTTGAATTTATTAACTGGAATATGTCAGCTCTGGGAAATGTGCATCATTAATGTCTGTGCTTTGGTACAAGAAATTATTTATAGTTTTATTTCTACAGTGCTGAGGTATTCTGTGTAATTCCTATTTGACATTGCTACTTGTTCTCTTTTTCCCAGTAGGTCATGTATTGTTCTCTGAAATGTATTGATTTAATATTTGCAGTGTTGCCTTTTGATAGGTAGGGTCTGGTGCTTTGTGAGTCCTGGTAGTGCTGTTATGATACGGGGGGTTTGCTATGGGTTCCAAATGGGCAGTGTTAGTAGTAGTTCCTAATGTGCCTGGCGGTTGGCACTGGATTATAGTAATATAGAAATTTTCTAGTCTTTCTTTATCCATGCACTCATTATGCAACATTATGCAAATATTTATGCAAATGAGGCCCCTTATGCAAATGAGGCCCGTGTCTTATGCGGCCCCCGGGTTACTTTACAAGTCCTCATTCGGCCCTCAAAGCAATTTGAGTTTGAGACCCCTGGGTTAGATGCTTTATAGAAGGGGAGATAGAGGGGGAGGGGGAGGGGAAGGGGGAAGATAAGTGGGTAGGAGAAAAAGGGAGGAGAGTTCTTTGTTCGGATTTGTGCTATAAACATTTATACGTTGGTATATCTGTGCTGAAATGTTCTATGAACAAATGTGTCTTAAGTAGTTTCCTGAATGAGATCAGATCTGAGGTGGCTCTGAGTTTATCTGGGAGGGAGTTCCATATCATTGGCGTGGTGAAAGTAAAGGCTCTGTTCATTGTTGTCCTGATGTATTTTCTGAATGTTGACGGTACAAGGAGGGGTTTTGCCCGCATTCCCTTCTTGTACTGTCATTTTGTGGGTTCTTTAAGATTTGTAAGGTAAGATGGTGACATGTTCTTTATTAGCTTGAATGTGGTCATTATTTTATATTTAATCCAGCTAAAAATTGGGAGCCAGTGCAGGTTATACAGAATGGGGGTTATGTGTTGTGGTTAGTTGGCATTGTCCACTATCCTAGCAGCAACATGTTGAGTGATCATAAGATGTTATAAGGTTTGCGGGAAAGACCTTAGAGGATGCTGCTACAAAAATCAATATGGGGGAATACCACAGCTTGGAGCACCGTCCTGAAGCCACGGTCTGGTAGGAGGGACCTCAAGTGTTTAATGAGCCTTAGTTTGTTGTAGATTAGGCCAGCTGCTTTTTGAGATGGCTTGTTAAGTTTAAAGCGTTATCAAGGGTGACTACGAGGTATTTTATCTCTACTTTTTAATTGGTAGTGTTACATCATCTATGATTAGGTGGGGGGCAGAGTCACGTGCAGGTTTCTTGTAGCAATTAGGAACTCAGTTTTCTTATAATTAATTTTGAGAATAGAGTCATTTAACCACTGAGTAACTTTGGAGAAGCATGTGGTGATGGGAGTGAAGTCAGGATGTGCTAAGTCAAATGGGAGTAATAGTATTATGTCATCTGCGTGTATGGAGTAGCCTACATTGAATGTTTGGATAATGTTGCAAATAGATTGCAAATAGATGTTAAATAACAGTGCGGAAAGGGCCGATCCCTGTGGTATACCTTGCCTCTGTGAGAATGGTTTTTGGTTTTTGATGTCTGATGTCCTATTTTCACTTGCTGAGATCGATCAAATAGGTAGGATTGGACCCATTTTACGGTAGTCCCATATAATCCAATTTGCCTCAGCCTTTCAATGAAGGTTACATGACTAATCAAGTCAAAGGAAGCAGTTATATCTAAAAATACTAGAATTGCTTGTTTAGGGTTATCGATTACCCTCCATTGCCCGATTACAGTTATTACAAAATACTGCAGCCCGGATGGTATCTCATGCTTCTTCTCGGGATCATCTCACTCCAATTCTACAGCATCTCCATTGGCTACCAATAAATTTCCGAATACAATTCAAGATGCTCACTTTGGTACACAATGCCATTTACTCACACAGACCTCAGTACTTAGTTGACTTACTTACATTCCATACACCTACCAGTAGTCTCCGCCTTGTCCACATTAACCGTCTCTATCTTCCCTCCCCCTCACAGGCTCACCTTCAATCAACCAGTCAGCTTTCTTTTACCTCAATCCCTCCCTGTGGAACTCTCTGCCCACTGCCCTTCGACTAGAAGAGTCTTACCCCAAGTTTCGCTCCCTTCTGAAGACCCACCTCTTCTCCTCTACCTTTAATCTTCCCCCCCTGATTTCCTGATTCCCCATTCCCTACCTCTACTGAATTTTGTTGTTTATTTTTAACTCTTACTTTCCTTTATATTGATTGTAATTTCCTTTTCCTTTCTGATTTATTTTTTATTTTTATTGTAAACCGCCCCGATGTAATGGGGGGCGGTATATCAAACATTTTAACAAACATGTTCCCTGTAAAATAGTTATCTCCAAGTTATAATGCCCTGTTTAATGTAATTTCAGTTTGTTCAATGTAAACCGCCTTGATATCATGAAAGGCGGTATATAAGAAATGTTAGATAGCTAGATAGACAAATAGACCAGTTAGTAGGGTTTCAGCACTATGATGTGGCCTGAATCCATATTGGTGTTCATTAAGTGGTGCATGTGTATCAATGTGGTCATGGAGTTGAGAGTAGACAGTCTTTTCTATGACTTTGGCCAAGAATGGAAGGTTGGATATTGGCCTGTATGATGTTTAGCCAGCTTATGGAGCAGGGGTCGAGACTAGAAATTGTGGTGTTGATGTTGGATATAACCCTATTGAGTTCTTTAAGATCTAATTTGTGGAAAACAGACCAGATTGGTTTGGGTATTTGATTGGTGGGTGGTATCAGGGAGATAGGTGGAGGTGCGTGTTTGGTTATGTAGTAGTTTGCAAGGGATGTGTGTGGTTTTGGGCATCTGTCAAGTTTTTTACAATCTTGAATAATTTCCTGGGGCGGTTTAGAGAATTCATGAGGATCTTCTTATGGTGGTTCATTTTGTTATAGTTTATCATGTTTCTGTATAATTGTAACTTATCCATGTATAATTGTAGATCCTGATGAGTGTCAGACAATCTCCATTTTCTTACTAGCTTTCTTAGCTGCCTTTTTATCAGTCTTAATTCCTGGGAGTACCAGGGCTTTGATTTCCTTCATTGTTTAAAATGTGGACTGAGAAAGAGTGCAGTTTTTTTTTATTGAGCTGTTCCAATTAAAGATACAGTTATCAAGGTCATTGATTGAAGTAGTAATGTCAGGTACGATTTTTTGCAGGACGTTATCCTTGTCAAACATTTTGTAACCTGTATGTGTTGCATAGGAGAGTATTGGGTATTTTTGCTGGTATGCGGTTTCAAGGAGTGGAGGAGTAGCCTAGTGGTTAGAACACTGGCTTGGTAACCAAGCAACCAGGGTTCAATTCCCACTAGCACTCCTTGTGGCCTTGGGAAAGTCACTTAACCCTCCATTGCCTCGGAAGAAAGGCCTGGCAATCTACTTCCGGAGACACTGCCAAGAAAACCCAGGAGCTTCTGAGTCGCCAGGAGTCAGGACTGATTCGAAGGCACACATTGCATTGCATTGCATGCGGTTTCAAAGTTGATTAGGTGATGATCAGATCATGGGACGGGTGTAACCAGGGGGTGAGCAACAGTAGGGGAATGGGTAAACGTGTGGGGAACAAAGATGAGGTCTAGGATGTTCATAAATGTTCCAACCCATACAAGAGTTATTTGGTGAAAATCTGTCATAATATCAACAAACATTAAGGAATGGGTGGGGTTTAGAGATAGGAGATTAAAATCCCCTAGAACTACTAGATTCTTATTTGTTGTGATGGAGTAGACCATCTCAAGGATGGAGGTCAGGCTCTTATCAGCTGATGGAGGTCTGTATAGGAGGCAAAGTGATAGTTGAGGTGTTTCTATTCCAAGTATAATCCATGTCATCAATGCTCTCAGCGCATTTAAGAGAAGCTCTAAGATAGGATTTAATGATAAGGACTCCACCACCAATCTTGGATGCACGTGGGCAATGGAACAGGTCATAGCTTGTAAGTTTCAGTTGGTTTAATAGTACCCTGTCCAATTCTGATATCCATGTTTCAGTTACAAACAGGATATCTGGATTCTTTTAAAAGAGTAAGTCGGGGATGACTGGAATTTTATTCCTTATAGGCCTAGTATTTATAAGGTAACAGCTAAGTAATATGTCTGAGTGTTTGCTTTTTTGTTCATTCTGTGGTAAGGAGATCGTAGACGAGTCTGTGTCTCTGATTTCTAGGGTATTGTATTTTATGACATTCCTTTGTAAAGTATGTATTAAAGGCTTTTATGTTGTGTCGGTATATAACTGGGATACAGTTACAAAAATTTGAGTATGCCTGGATGCAAGTGTAGATAAGGTTTCTTGATGACACAAAAATTTGCAAGAGACTTCCCTGAGGGAGTGGTTAACATGAGGAAAGATCTACAAAAGTTGGAAGACTGGTCTAATGCTTGGCAACTATGATTTAATGCGAAAAAGTGCAGTGTCATGCACTTGGGTAGCAGAAATCCAAGGGAAATGTACACGATAGGGGGCGAGAGGTTGGTATGCATGGTTCAGGAGAAAGACCTTGGTGTGATTATCTCTGATGATCTCAAGGTGGCAAAACAGTGCGACAAGGCAGTGGCAAAAGCCAGGAGGATGATGTTGAGCTGCATACAAAGAGGGATTACCAGCAGAAAGGAAGAGGTACTTATGCCACTGTACAAGTCACTGGTGAGGCCTCACTTGGAATACTGTGTTCAGTTTTGGAGACCATATCTTGCAAAAGATGTAAAAAGACTGGAAACTGTTCAGAAGAAGGCGATCAAAATGATTTGGAGCCTGCATCAGAAGCCTTATGAGAAGAGACTTGAAGACCACAACGTCCTCAAACTAATAGATTCAGAAAATTCAATGAAGAAGAATTTCTAGATCAAATAATACCACAACTAACACAAACACCCACAAATCTTGAAGAATCTATCAAAAACTGGAACAATATAATCTCTAAAGCAGCTGAAAGTAATCCAAAACAATCACACCAAAAATAAAACAACAATAAAATTGAAAAAAGACATGCTCCATGGTTTAATATATCTATCAAAACATTAAAAAGACAACTAAGAAAAGAGGAAAGGAAATGGAGACAATCAAATCATTAATAAATCATGAGAAAGTACACTAATACACTACAAATTTATAAACAAACAATAAACAACTCCAAACAAAATTATTATTCTAATATAATCTCAATAGCCACTAATCGCCCAAGAGAACTATTCTGTATAGTAAAAAAACTAACAAACAAAACACTAAATTCTGATGAAATATCAATTGATATCTCCCCACAAGAATTAGCTCAATACTATATCAATAAAACAAAGCTACAAATAACACCTCTACATATTACTCAACCACAAATTCAAACACAAACAAAGCAAGCTACATTTGATAACTGGACCAACTTCAACTTAATATCAAAATCTACTCTCAAAACTACAATAACTAACATTAATACAACAACCTCATACCTTGATCCATGCCCAGTTGATTGGATAAAGAAGACTTTCTCAATACTCTCTTCTTTCATTCTACCCTTAGTGAACCTATCCTTACAAAAAGGCTACTTACCACCATCTCTCAAACACGTTCAAATACGACCTATACTTAAAAATAACACATTAGATAAATTATCCCCAAAATCATACAGACCCATATCAAGTATTCCTTTTATGGCCAAACCTATTGAAAAAATTGTACAAATTCAACTACAAGACTTTATTGACACATTAAACCTCCTTGATGAACATCAATATGGCTTTAGACCCTTCCATGGAGTAGAACCTTGCTAACGATCCTTTATGACACAATATTAAGAGGTATTGATAATCCTAAACAAGCCTTTATTCTTGTTTTCCTTGACATATCAGCTGCATTTGACAGTGTTAATCACTTAACAATGTTAAACAGACTTCAACAAATTGGAATTACATCTACTGTTTATAATTGGTTCAAATCATATCTATCAAACAGAACTCAAACAGTAAGAATCCACACCCAAATTTCTAACACCTTCAAACAAACTCAGGGTCTCCCGCAGGGTTCTGCATTATCTGCGCTATTATTTAATATTTACTTACAACCAGTTTGTAACATCTTTAAACGTCACAATGTTTATTATCATATCTACGCTGATGATATAATGTTCTACCTCCCATTTGAAATCCCACACCCACCTCTTCAAAAAATAACAGAATGTTTCAATGAACTAACTGAATGGCTCAAAGAACAAAATCTACTTATCAACTTTACTAAAACTGATATATTATTCATCACTAAAAATCAAACATACATACCCCCAAACACGATCACACTAGATACTCATGAAATAAATACAAAAAAAGAAATAAAATATCTAGGTGTAATACTTGACAATAATCTAAATATGGATTCACATATAAAATATCTAACTAAAAAATACATTACAAACTCAAAACACTAAAACAATTAAGACCATTGATTCATCTACAAGACTTTATTAATATAATTCATGCTATCATCACCCCACATTTTGATTATGCAAACACAATACTTAATGGCATTTCAAAACAAAATATTAAAAAGATACAAATAATTCAGAACATAGCTGCCAGGATGATTATGAATATAAGCCCACTTGAACATGTTACACCAATTTTGGCTGAACTTCATTGGCTACCTATTTACTCCCGAATCAAATATAAAATTCTTGTCACTACATTTAAAACTTATAAATAATCTTGCACCATCGGCACTCAATACACTGATTAATATAGACATCGATAAACGATCCCAAAGAAGCAGAAACTTAAATACCTTAACAATACCAAAAGATTTCACAAAAGCCAGAAACAAACAAATAAGAGAGCTTTCTCACACTCTGCTCCAATTCTTTGGAACAATCTACCTGACAACATTCGCCTGCTATCTGATATAAAGGAATTTAGAAAAAAATTAAAAACTCACTTATTCATATTACACTACAATACACCCTCAGAACAGAATACTCAAATAGATACAGGCTAACATTTATACATTATTATTACATACTCTATTTTCAAAATAAATATCACTAATACACTATTAACCATACCACACTCTCATTCACATGATGATTATAGATTTAAACTAACAATGTATATATGTTCTAATATGTTATACCTTTAATGTTACAACATTCCTTGTAAATTATAATTATCTGTTCTATGTAAACTGACTTGGTATATTACATACCAATTAACCTACTGTTCCATGTAAACCGCACTTGATACTAGGGAAAGAGCGGTATATAAATAACTGTTAAATAAATAAATAAATAAATGTATTTATTTATTTAGCTGCATTTATATCCCGCTTTTCACCAGGTCAAAGCGGTTGGGGGATACATTTAACACGAGGGGATATGAGACACATACACTAATACTTACAGGGAACATGGGCAATGGGGGTTAAGTGGCTTGCCCAAGACCACAAGGAGCAACTGCGGGACTAGAAACCCCAGTCCTTCCGGCCCAAGGTTGCTGTCCTCTAGTGGGATTTGAACCACCGACCTTCCAGCCTGTAGTACCTTGCCCAAACCACTAGGCCACTCCTCCCTCATGTACACTTTCGAGGAGAGGAGGGACAGGGGAGATATGATTCAGACCTTTAAATACTTAGAGAAATGATGAACAAACCAACCTCTTCCAAAGACGGGGAAGCTGTAAAACTAGAGGGCATAACATGAAGCTGCAAGGGGGTAAATTGAAAGGCAATGACAGGAAATATTTCTTCACTGAAAGGGTGGTGGATGCTTGGAATGCCCTCCGAATAGAAGTGGTGGGGGCAAACATGGTGACGGAATTCAAAACGGCATGGGACAAACACAGTGGATCCCTTTACAGCAACAGGATAAAAACAAAATAAACGGTACCATCTAACTTCTGAACCATCAAACATCTCAAATAGGGGTGTCCTACATGGAGTGGTGGGTTCACCCCAAAACAAAGAGATGGGGAGGGGTGGCCTGCACAGAGCGACAGGTGCACCTACTCTTGCCATCTTGCTGGGCAGACTAGATGGACCATGCTGGTCTTTATCTGCCATCATTTACTATGTTACTAAGTAGGGAGGAGGAGAATGAGAAAAAACAAATAATACAGCTCTAAAAACATAAAAACATAAGATATGCCATACTGGGTCAGACCAAGGTCCATCAAGCCAAGTATCCTGTTTCCAACAGTGGCCAATCTAGGTCATACGTACCTAGCAATTTCCCCAAAAAAGACAGGTTCCACAGTGCTTGTATTGGGTCAAGCAGGGATATCCTGAGTCCATTCTTCATAATGGTTTATGGACCTTTCCTCCAGGAACTTGTCCAAACCTTTTTTTAAACCCAGCTACACTAACAGACCTTACTACATCCTAGGGTAACAAATTTCAGAGTTTGATTACACATTGAGTGAAAAAATATTTTCTCTTATTAGTCTTAAACAGTTTACCCTGTAGCTTCATTGCATGTCCCCTAGTCTTTCTATATTCTGATAATGTAAACAATCGATCTACATTTACCCGTTCTACTCCATTCATTCATTTATAGACTTCTATCATATCTCCCCGCAGCCGTCTCTTTTCCAGGTTAAAGAGCCCTAACCTTTCTAGCCTTTCTTCATAGGGGTATCCTTCCATCCCCTTTACCATTTTGGTGGCTCTTTTCTGAACCTTTTCTAATAATGCTATATCCTTTTTAAGATACGGCGACCAGAATTGCACACAATATTCAAGGTGCGGTCGCACCATGGAACGATACAGAGGCATTATAATATCCTTTGTTTTATTTTCCATTCCTTTCCTTATGATACCTAGCATTCTATTTGCTCTCTTGGCTGCCTCTGCACACTGGGTGGAAGGTTTTAACATGTTATCCACAATGACGCCTAAATCATTTTCCTGGGTGGTGGTTCCTAATGTGGAACCTTGCATCGTGTAACCATAGTTTGGGTTGTTCTTCCCTACGTGCCTAACTTTGCACTTGTCCACATTAAATTTCATCTTCCATTTTGATGCCCAGTCTTCCAATTTATCAAGATCCTCTTGCAATTTTACACAATCCTCTTGGGTTTTAACAACTTTAAATAGTTTTGTGTCATCTGCAAATTTGATAACCTCATTCGTTATTCCCTTTTCCAGGTCATTTATGAATATGTCAAAAAGCAGCAGACCCAGAACAGATCCCTTGGGTACACCACTATTCGCCTTTCTCCATTGGGAAAATTGGCCATTTAGCCCTACCCTCTGCTTTCTATCTTTTAACCAGTTCCTGATCCACAATAGTACACTGCCTCCTATCCCATGGCTCTCTAGTTTTGCCAAAAGTCTCTGATGAGGGACCTTGCCAAAGGCTTTCTGAAAGTCCAGACTCACCTTTGTCCACCTGTTTATTCACACCTTCAAAATACATAACAGATTAGTAAGACAAGATCTTCCTTGTCTAAAGAACATGTTGGCTGTCTCCCATTAAGCCATGACTATCTACATGTTCAGCAATTTTGGTTTCTACCATTTTTCCCGGTACTGACGTCAGGCTCACCCGGTCTGTAGTTTCCCGGATCACCCCTAGAACCCTTTTTAAAAATTGGCGTTACATTGGCGATCCACCAATCTTCAGGTATTACAGATGATTTTAATGAAAGCTCACAGATTATTAATAACAGGTCTGCAATCTCATATTTCAGTTCTTTCAACACCCTTGGATGTATACCATCTGGCCCAGATGATTTGCTACTCTTCAGTTTATCAAATAGTTGTAATACATCGTCCCGATGTATCGATATTTCCTTCAATTCTTCCGCACCTTTAAATACCACTTCAGTCATGGGTTGAACATCTCTACATCTTCCTCAGTAAAGACCAAAGCAAAGAATTCAGTCTCTCAGCTATCGCCTTGTCGCCTCTTAGTGCCCCTTTAACCCCTCTATCATCTAATGGACCAACTGACTCTCAAATGTTTTTTGCTACGAACGTACTTGAAAAAGTATTTCGCATTTTTGCTTTCACAGCAAGCTTCTTCTCAAATTCTCCCTTTGCCTGCTTTATCAATGCCTTGCATTTGACTTGCCAGTGCTTGTGCTGTTTCCAGGTTTCGTCGTTTGGCTCTTTTTTTCCATTTCCTGAAAGATGCTTTTTTGGCAACAGCCACTCTGACCTCACCTTTAAACCATGCTGGCAGTTTTTTGGACTTCCTTCCACTTTTCTTAAAGCGTGGAATACAGCTGGTCTGGGCTTCCAAGATAGTATTTTTCAACAACACCCAAGCTTGATGTAAGTCTTTAACCTTTGCAACTGCTCCTTTTAGTTTTTTCTTAACTATTTTCCTCATTTTATCCTAGTCTCCCTTTTCAAAGTTAAAAGGTAGTACTGTGGATTTCCTTACTATCCCTCCTCCACTAATTAAATCAAATGCGATCATGCTATGATCTCCTTTTTAAAGGTTAATGCCAGCAGCCTGGTTCCATCCCGGGTAAGGTGAAGCCCATCCCTTCGGAAGAGCCCCTTAATAACATTTATTAAAAGAGGGCTGCTACACAGTACCCAGTTCTGTGCTGCTGAGGTAAGCTGTGACCAACTTCCAGGGTGATTAACAGTCCTTGCTTGGATAGGAGTCTTTCAAAATGGCCTTTTGACTTGCCACCTGGTGTTAACACCTATTGAAAAAGCTTTACAGGTCTCTTGCCCCCTAGGTAGAAGGCCTCTCTGTAAAGGTCTCTAGAAGACTTTATTTGTGCTCAAGGAGTACTGACCCTGTTTTGCCTTTTATGCTAAGTTATATTCTGATTTGATTTAAATTACAGCTCTTTGCTGCTGCTAGGCTCTGACTTATTATGAAATTTAAACTACAAGCTCTCTGCTGGGTATGAAATGTAACCAGAAAGTTCTCTTCTGTGTTCTAAATTCAAACTTAAACTGCTGCTACTAGGCCCTGACTGATTTAACGAAAACACACTGGGTTCACAGATTAATTAGCCTTAATACAAAGAAGTCCTTTCAGACAAACACAGAGGCTCTCTAAAGGAAAAAAGGGGACCCTTGTAGTGGATAATATAGAAGGAAAGACTAGATAAGCAATGTGGTCTTTTTCTGCCATCATGTTTCTGTGTTTCTACATGCGGATCGAGGGGCGTGGTCCATCACGTACATTTATTATATAAGTCACTCCGTTGAATAAGTCATGCCATCCATTCTCAATGCAAAAAAACATCTTACAATCCAGGACATACACTAGTACTTGCTTATTACCTTTCCTTGTATCATACCAGACCAGTCTAGAGATGGTTTCTGTCACCCCGCCAGCAAGTAAAGAGAGAAATCCACATTATTTTATAAGGAATTGTACCATTGACAAAGCAAGAAAAACTTGACAACCCCAACTGAGGTCAAGAAAAGGTGAAATTAGGCCTTACCTTTTAATTGCCTTTCCTTGAATACCTCCAGTCCAGTCCAGATGGGTGTTCTGCCCCTGAACCAGCAGGTGGAGACTGAGCATAACAGTTTTGTGATGCCATCCAATAAGAGCTCTGTGCATCAGCAGGGCTGTCAGTATTGTCTAACAAAGCAGAGTGGCAGAAAATGCTTAACTGTTATCCCCATATCCCCCCTCCACACCAACCACGTATCATTTGCAGTTCCAAACAAGGCTTGAATGAATGCAGCACACAAAAAGGCATCCGAGCCCTCTGTCACCTACTCCCTTCTTGGTTTTTCCTCCCTCCCTGTTTGAGTTTCATTCTCTGCAACTTCTCAGGTTGTCAAGGCAGGAATTCCCACCAAGTAAAGACAGCAATACTCAGGACCGCTATACAGGAAACCTACCCCAAGAGAGGCACAGACACCTGTGAGAACCTACACACCGAACCCCCGAACCACCCCGGAGTCCAACTGGCTATCGCACCTTCCAGCCGAGTGGACCAAAAGAACCTTGGGCAGGCTCTGAACTGGACTGGAGGGATTCAAGTAAGGTCTAATTTTACCGTCCAGATCATCCCTCCAGTCCAGCCCAAACAGATGGGATGTACCACAGCAGAGTCCACTAAGAGAGGGGACCCGCGAGGCCTGCTTGTAAGACTGCAAACCCAAACCGGGCCTTTTCTCGAGCCCTAAGGTCCAGTCGGTAGTGCTGTACAAAGGGATGCAAAGTCCCCCAAGTGGCTGCTCTATAATGTCACCAGCTGGCACACCTCTGCCCAAGAGGCCACCTGTGCCCTTGTAAAGTGTGCCTGCAGACCTGCCGGTAAAGACCAAGGCTTCATGGCATAATTTGTAATGATGGCACCCCTGAACCACCTTGTAATGGAGGTCTTCGCTGCTGCCTCACCTTGACTGGGTCCCCCAAAATGAACAACCTATCCAAACAGTAAAAAAGCTCTGTAAGCCGCAAGTATTGCCGCATGACATGTCGCACATCAAGCCAACGCAGTTCTGCACCAGAGGGCCTCTCGATCAGATTGCAAAACCAGGAGGATCACAGACTGATTTAGTGAAATTCCGTTACTATCTTCGGGAGGAAGGAGGGGACGTGCCGCAGAACCACCTTCTCCGGGTGGAACACTAAGTAGGGTTCACGGCAGGACAAGGCCTGCAGCTCTGAAATCCGTGACATGGAACAGATTGCCACCAGAAGAACCATCTTCAGTGTCAGGTCCCTGAGGGAGGATTGCTTCAAAGGTTCAAAAGGAGCTTCCGTAAGCACCCACAATACCACATTCAGATCCCATGGTGGCACCACCGGCCTCAGCAGAGGGCACATTAGCTTAACCATCCTCAGGAAGCAGACCACATCCAGATAAGCTGCCAAAGAACCACCCTGATTCTACCACGGAAGCACACCAAGAGCAAGCACAGTGCCAGGCCCTTGTCCAAACACTATTACAAAAAGGATAACACTAGTGGGATTGTGGCAGAGACCACCGTCATCCCGGTCACCACATCAGCTCTCAGTCACCATATCCAAGTGTAGGCCACCAAAGTGGAGCACTTCCGTGCACCAAAGAGGGTGGCCGCCACCACCTCCAGCGAATACCCCCTCTGACTTAACCATGCCCTTTCAATTGAGACAAGCTGTAAGTGAGAATCAATTCACCTGGGGCATCCACAGAGGGCCCTTCTGCAACAGCTCCAGATGCTCCAGCAAATACCGTGGCTTCCCTGCCCTTAGCCATAGAAGATCCATATACCAGAGACGTCTCAACTAATCAGGCACTATCAGAACTACCAGGCCCCGGTGTCCCTTTATCTGATGGAGCACCCAACTGATAAGGGCCCATGGCAGAAACACAAACAAAAGACCCTCCAGAGGCCAGGGCTGCACAAGGGCACCGAACCCCTCGGACATGTACTCGCAGCACCTGTTGTAAAAGCGACTTGCTTTGGCGTTTATCACTGTCGCCATTAGATCCGTTATCGGTGTCCCCTAATGCCTGGCAATGCTCTGGAACACCGAATCCTTCAAGGACCAGTCTCCCAACTCCACCTGATGCCCGCTGAGAAAACTGGCCCGCACATTGTCCTTGCCAGCCACCTGCACCGCCAACAGAGCACCAAGATGGAACTCTGCCTGCTGCAGCAGCAGAGTGATCGCCTCCAAGCTCCTGCTGCCTATCCCCCCTTGCTGGTTTACATATGCAATTGCTGCGGTATTGTCGGAGAACACTCGCTCCACCCAACCTTGGAGTATTTATTTATTTTTATTGAACTAGTCTTCTATACCGCCTTATCCTTCAATCAAAGCGGTTTACGTTATTTAATTACTACAAACAGGTACTGGATATATTCTCTCATCCCCAAAGGGCTCATAATCTATGTGTACCTGAGGCAACGGAGGGTTAAGTAGCTTGCTCAAGGCCACAGGGATGCCTATAGGACTAGAAACCCCAGTCCCTCCAGGCTGAGATTGCTGTCCCCAGGTGGGACTTGAACCCCCGGCCCTCCGGCCTGAGGTACTGTGTCCTAATTACTAGGCCACTCCTCCCTCAGAAACCTCTGTAGAGCCAGAAACACCACTCTGAGCTCCAGGCGACTGATGGGTCACAAGGCCTCCTCCGCCAACCAACAGGGAGCCTGCTGAGACAGGATTTGGAAGAACTGCCCGCCACCCGGTATCAAAGCCTAAAGGTAGAGACGAGCCGCTACCAAGGAGGCTATGCTTTTGGACAGTCCTCTGATTAGATCGTAGTGAGTTTCCGCGAAATAGGCAGCTCCCGACTCTAATTTGGCTGCCTCCTCCGATGAGTCCATCACTGAATCGCCCAGTTGTTGCACCAGTTGTGACCAGTGGAGTCAGGCTCTTGTGGCCCAGGCCCTGCAAATGGACGCCTGCAGCGATAGGGCATTGACATCAAAGGCCTGTTTAAACAGTGTGTCCAACCTTCCTATCCTGGGCATCCTTGAGCACCGCGCTACCTTCAATTGGTATCTTCGCCTTTTTTGGAAACTGCTGAAACCTCTGCATCCACTTGAAGGGACCCAAACAGCTCCAGTCCTGATCAGGCAGTTGGTACAAGCGCGTCATTGTCCGCACACCCTTGAGATCAGCCTCTGGCATGTCTCACTCATCCTTAATCATTTGCCTGACCACTCTATATACTGGGAAAACCTGTCTCTTTCGGACTGCCTGGAGCAGCGGGTCTTCTAATGTTTCGTCTTCAGTAGGCAGGCTAGTGAGCATATTAAAGACCTTCAAAGATTCCACGATGAGCATTGGCAATTCATCCCGGCACAACATCCGAACCACCCGGTACTGCTCCTCCTGTTCCGGGATCTCACCATGCTCCAGCTCTTCACCTTCCAAATTCAACTCCATGTCTAGATCGTCAACATCCAGTCCTTCAGACACTCCTCCAAAGACCTAGCACTCTTTGAAGTCGCAGGCCCCGCCATGCTTTCTTTTGAATCTGCTGTCCTCTTTGTACCACACTTCAACACTGCAGAACCACCCACCAATCCCTGCTTGCGCATGCAGAATGCCCTATGGAGCAGTAGTACAAACTCAGGTGAAAAACCACCCGGTATAACCACTTCCCCCAGGTTCTGAAATGTGGGGGGTCCAGGAATGGCCGAGGAGCCGAAGTTGGCTCCGGTGGCAGCAGCAGAGGGTCACTGAGGCCTGGGCTTCCCGAGATTGAGAGGGAGACCTGTCCTGTCTTATCCTGCAGGTCTTGTTGCATTGAGGTGGCTTCTTGTGCACACCCATGACAGATGCCGGCTTCCGAGATCGCTCCCCTCCTGGTCCCACATACCAGGCACTGTGGTCGGGCTGGCATAGTGGGAGTATTTGTGGCCTGGCCCTTGGAATGCCTCCAAACTATCCGTGCAAAGAAAGGGAGACCCCCTAGCTTCAGGCAACCAAATGCCTCAAAAGAAATTAAAAGAAAAGGAAAGGAAATAAAGAAAAACCCTCTATTCCTATTTATTCTGTTCCCTCCTTGTACTAGGCGGGCCTGTTCTAAAGTACTCTGCCGCAAGCAACTCCCAAGGGAAAACATGTGCCGCAAAGCAGGCCTGCAAAAGCAGAACACGGGAGAGCAAGAGAGAAAAAAACACAAGCTTCAGTTTTCACGTACTGCAGAAGTAACAAGAGGCCTCCCACCATGCGGTGCAAGGCCATCACTGAGCCAGTCGGGCCACTAGCACGCTGACCGTGCCTGCACTGCCCGGCTCCCACTAAAGCCCCCAACACTGACCAATGCCTGGATAAAAGGTTTAATTCCACTCCTCGTGCTTCTAGCTGCTCTGCGGTCCCGCTGCTCTGGCCTCACCACACCTCACACTCAGCCGCCTTCAACGTCGAGGAAACTGACGGGGACCATCTGCTGCCTGTTTTCTCCCTGCTATTGCAGGATTTCAAAGCAGATGATGAGTTCGGGGTTGGGGGGGGGAGTAATCCTCAGCTGATGCCTTTACGGAAGATGAGTTCTATTTTTCCTTTTAACTTTAGTCAAGAAAATAAAAAACCACACACTCTGCTATGAAAGGAAAGAAAAGAAAAGAAAGCTAGCCTGTCCTCCTCTAGCTGCTTGGAGACTGAGCATGGTGCTGATAGGTGGTGCCAGCTGTATAAGTACACTGGTGTCATCAAAAGGATGACATGCTCAGTCTCCAAGCTGCTGGATTAGGTACACTATCCAGAGGTGCAGGACTGGACTGGAGGGACGATAAGGAACTACATGTTTTGAAGTCTTTTTCTTTATAATGGTTTCTACCATTTTGTCTACTTCCGGTGACACTGCCAAGAAAGCACAATTACTTACCTGTAACAGGTGATCTCTGGGAACAGCAGGAATAAGTCTTCACATATGGGGTACGTCGGTACCGACGGAGTCTGCGCGGGAACGCTCCCCAGCGTCCAATCAGAAAGCTTTTGAAAGCATCCCAACACGCCTGCGTGCTGCCTTCCCGCCTTTCCCAACTGCCTCTCCTCAGTTAAGTTTTAAAGCTGAGGCAAAGAGAGAGAGAGATCAAGAAAGGGAAAGATAGAGATAGAGAAAAACAACTCCTAGGGGAGGTGGGTGGGTTGTGAAGACTTATTCCTGCTGTTCCCAGAGATCACCTGTTACAGGTAAGTAACTGTGCTATCTCCAGGAACAAGCAGGAATGAGTCTTCACATATGGGGACTCCCCAAGCTAAGATGCTCAGAGGGAGTCCAAGCATGTAGCGAATCTAAAAAGAGCCATGCTACTCCTCCGAACCTCAGGCATCTTGGGGATGGAGGGTAGGAGTTGAGTTATAGAAAAGGTGCTGTGGAACAGCTGGACTAGAACAGGTCTTCTATGGAGGAAGATCCTGTGTAGATGACATTTAGTAGTAAAATAATGAATGCAATATTCTAATACGGACCTCCCTTGGTGGTATTGTAAAAGTCTATTGAGGTTCATATGGATCTATTAGAAGAGCCAGTAGAATATTCTCAAGGAGTACCTCACTGTGAAGTAGAGGTAATAAACTGTAGGAAAAACAAGTGGAGGTCAGAACCCATCAGGGTGAGAAAGAGCCCCAGGGGAAAACTGGGGTAGTACAATAAGGTAGGGCTTCTGCGGGAAAAGCAGAGGGTACTATTAGATAAAGCTTAAGCCCTTTTGGTCAAAGAACCGTACAATGCTAGGACCAAAAGGAAAAATAAGTCTGACCGATTTGGACTAACAATAGAAATAGTCCCTGTAGGAGAGAAGGGGTGGGGAGACCCCTATATCCGATAACAAGTAAGGACAGACTTACAAAGCGTTATAGGTTTAGATTAACTGAAAATCTATGATGTCTTTCCTAGATGAGGTCCATTAGGAAAGAAAAAAGGTACATCGAAAGCTTCAGAGGTACCTAAACCTGAAAGGTTATGGTTAGAGAAGCAACAATTTGTTAATTACCACAGAGAGTGGTTGTATGTGTAAAAGCCCCAAGCATGCGCATGCTGGCACAGCATTGATAGGGGTAGTGCACATCTGTCAGAGTCCTATAGGAATATATGGATATATGAATCTAGACAGAGAGATAGATAAGCACGTAGATACATATCTACCTAGAAGATATATCTCGACAGGTATATACAGATATATGACATATAGACACAGGTCTCCATGTAGTAGATGGAGACATGGCTATATAACTAGATCCCCCTAGGGATATGGGGATAGAGGGAAGATTCATCTAATAGCAAGAAGGGAGATAACTGCTTGGATAGATGTATAGAGAATCTTCTTTCCCTGGTTATAAGTGACAGAGTCAGAGGAATGGTCTCCCTGACAAGGAGGAGTCTAGATTCCTTCAAGAATTCGAGCTCTTGAATAACCAGGATGGCCTACGTGAAAAATGCAGAGGATAACTTCAGTCTGCAGGCAGCAAGTCCAGATTTCTCTAGAACTGCAGTATGGTGACCGGATAGAGGACACCACTGGAATAAGATACCATATTGACCCGCCTATGAGGGCAAGATGGGTATCAGGCGTCCTTGAGCTGCAACTGAAAGAAAAGTATCCCTGGCGGGAAGTCCAAGGGGATATGGACCAAGCTAGGGAATTGGCCATGCTTTAGGTTTTCACGTGATGTAAGGCCTGTGTCTTTTGTCTCGAAAAGAGATTTTAGATGAGATGGTAAGGGTAGGAAACACCTACCAGTCATGGGACATGACTGGGTGAACCCCTCCTAACCATCTAGGATTATCTGCTAGGCAAGATACTAATGCTCTCTAGCAAGGGCCCATAGTGCAAAGCTACTTTGTAGAGTTGCAGAGAGCATGTTACAGGTTGGTTAGAAAAGAAAACTGGCTGGTTAAAGCCAGTAGGTAACAAACTATTCTGCCAAAAACTGGAGATGGCGAAGAATAGAAGTCAAACCAACAAGTCTGTGATAATAGGATTTCCAAAAAAGGTTGATAACCTGTTTGGGATTTAGCACTGAGGCCAGAAGGATTGCTAGTGGAGGAGAAACCCTGGTTGTGTGGTGAACAGAACCAGTGGCTTAACCACTAGGAATTGCTGCAGTAGCAGCAACTAACAGGGCAGCGGAAATTTTTTTTTTTTTTTTTTTTAGATTGGAAAAAGAAGCAACAGACATAAGTAGGAGTGGTAAGACCTCCTTATTGTCTGAGAAGCTGCCCTAAAGTAAGAAAATGAAAAAGACAACTCTGGAAGGGAAAATCCCTTTGTGAAAATAGATATAGGACCATAGGGGCTTACCAGTGTAATAGAGCCACTCTTACAAACTGAACGTTGTAGTAAGAGGGAGGTAAGAGAGTTGAAGGAGACTTACTATGTAGTAAGTTTCTAAAAGGTAAAATGATACATGCTAGTACAGGGAAAAACTGCCTTATTGACAGTTGTCACCTCTCTTTTCCCAGTAGGAGGAAGAGAACCTGTTAACTATAGGCATGATCATCATAAAGACTCTTAGAGCAAAAAGAAAGGATGTCTCGTGAAGAGAGATCCATGAGAATTAAGGATGAAATTAGTGTAGATGCTTCAAGTGAAAAGAAGCAGATTGTAAACTATAACCAGCAACCAGGAGATGTAATGATAACACAGGTACACTACCAAAAAACTGCCTCCAGTTTTGCAACTGATTCCTATAGATTTTGGGGTGCTGAATCCAGGAAAAATAGCCAAAATGTTCCATCACGTCACGTTTTCTTGCAAAATTAGATTTCCTTACCCATATAAGGAATGTTCACATAATTCTTTTTTAGCCGACTGCAGTTTATTTTCTTGGCCCAAAATAGAGGTTGTAATGGTTAACTAACTAGAAACACTCCCCTCATTATCTTTAGAGTGTTTGTATTCATTTTATACATTAACAGAATTAAGTACAAGCTATACTCCTCACCCACAAGACATCCACCAAAACACAGAACACCGCACTCCACACTCTACTACCCCGCCCGGTCACAACAGACCAACCAGACAATCCTCCAATAATTCCATAATCGTCCCCCACAAAAGAACCAAATCCACACAACGGACCTGCAACAGAGCCTTCAAACTCTACGCCCCATCCCTCTGGAACTCTCTGCCAACCCTCATCAGAAACAACACCGACATCACATCATTCAGAAACAGCTGAAAACAATCCTATTCCGAGAACATCTCTGACAGAAACCCACCCCATCCTCAAGAACTAATGCTTAGATACTGCAAAATGTACATGTCTATGTCCACCCCCAAATCATTATTGTTGCCCCCCTGGTGATGGCCCAACCCTATAAAGAATTTCCCCCCCCCCCTTGTGTATATGTTACACCGCTTTGACCCGGTGAAAAGCGGTATATAAATACAGTTAAATAAATAAAAATAAATAAAAAATTAACAGGACAATTGGGAGGCGGGGGCTAAATCCAGTACTCGCGCTGGCGCATGTTCTTTCCTGTTCGCCTCGCCTCGTTCGCGCTCGCTTCAAACACGGTGGTTGCGATATGAACGTTCCTGTCAAATTTCAGTTTCTTGCAAGTTCATTATTACCTTTTGTTTGCTCAGTCGTAATCCACTTTATTCCGAAGTGGTTCACTACAGTTGTAGTGTTGCAGTGCTGTGTATTTGTGATGGCTCACAGAGCCAGAGGTTTGCGCCAACTCTCCGGACAGTTTTTGTTTTATTTGTGGGGAATATACCGTGAAAAATCGGCAGAGGAACATTTCTGCATTTATTAAAAAAGTATATTTCGCCTATTTCAGTTTGAAGTTAGGCGATCAAGACAAACCGTGGGCTCCTCACAAAGTGTGCAAGACATGTGAGGAAGATCTACGCTTATGGTTGAAAGGTTAAAAAAACAGCATTCGTTTCGGAATACCTATGATGTGGCTTGAACAAAGAGACCACAGCAGTGACTGCTATTTTTGCTCTTGCATTGTGAAGGGATACAACTTAAAAAATAAGAAACGTAATAAGTTACCCCAACCTTCCCTCAGCAATTAGGCCTATGCCTCATAGCAACGAAGTACCTGTGCCTGACCACACAAAATCTTTGGATCATATGTGTGTGGACGGTTCTGATCATGATGAGACTCATCAGATGGCTTTTCCCGATGAGTCCAGTACTTCCGAGTTTGAAACTGAACTAGATCCGAAACCTGAACTTTTCTCTCAAGCTGAATTGAATGATTTAGTCTGGGATTTAGGACTCCCAAAAGATGCTGCCCAACTGCTAGGTTCTCGGCTTAACAGAAAATCTATTGTCACCAGGAACAACTTTTTATTGGTACCGCAACCCGCGAGACACAATTTTTGAAGTATTTCAGCAAAGAGGAAGATTTGGTATTTGCACGACTATATACGGAGTGATGGAAAAGGTTTAAACTCAAGTATGATCCTGCTGAATGGCGGCTGTTCATTGATTCGTCAAAAGACAGCATAAAAGGTGTTCTCTTCATAATGGCAACACATTCGCTTCATTCCTATTGCTCACTCTGTTATTCTCCAAGAAAAATACGAGAATTTGGCCCTGATTCTTCAGAAGATTCGTTATGATGAGCATAAGTGGATGATTTTGTGGAGACTTTAAAATTCTATCCATTGCTATTAGGGCAGCAATCCGGTTTCACCAAATATCCCTGCTTCCTTTGCTTGTGGGATAGCCGGCCCGCGACCTACACTGGGGGAAAAAAGACTGGCCAATTCGGGAGTATTTGAGACCCGGTGAGAACAAATGTTCTTCATGAGAGCTTGGTACCTCGTGATAAAATTCTATTACCACCTCTCCACATTAAGTTGGGTCTCATTAAGCAATTCATCAAGTCCCTTCCAAAAGATGGTGAGTGCTTTCGGTACCTTTGCTCAAAGTTCCCCCGACTTTCTGAAGCAAAGCTAAAGGAAGGAGTGTTTGTTGGCCCTGATATAAGGAAACTCATTTCAGATGGAGCCATTCGCTGAAACGATGTCTGAGAAGGAAAAAGAAGCCTGGATTCCTTCAAGGATGTTGTTCTCAAATTCTTGGGGAACAGGCGGGATGAGAACTATAAGGATATTGTTGCCAGGATGCTCAATGCCTTCAAAGAACAAGGCTGTAACATGAGCCTGAAAGTCCATTTCTTGCACTCCCATGTGAACTACTTTCCCCGAAAACGTGGGGGCGGTACAGTGAAGAACAAGGTGAAAGGTTTCACCAGGACATCAAGGACGCAGAGAGAAGGTACCAAGGAAGATGGAACACCACTATGATGGCTGATTTCTGCTGGTTGCTGCTGCGGGAAACCCCCAGATGAAAAATACGCCAAGCAGCGCACCAAGAGAAGCATTCGGGGAAGAAGAAACGGGCCCACCAGGAGATTGATTGACCCAAGAATGACTTTAAAATCTAAACTTGTTAACAATATCGTGTTTTTACTAAACTTTGAAATAAAAAATTTGCTAGTTATTACCACAGGTCGGATCTCATTTATTAGAATTGTTATTTTCACACCATCGGTGTTTGTCTTCATGTATTGCAATGGTGCGGTTTGCGTTTTCTATTCTTACATACATACCTGTACAACATTTTTTGCACATTTCTTTGCTTTGCTTTGTGTCAACCTCGTTCTTATATGCTCAATGTTTGTGCACATGTATGTGGCTGTTTTAAGTGCAGACAATTTTGCTACCATCACAGTGTGTTTTGTTGACATTACTCTCTTCTTATGTGCTGCCTTGTTACAATTTTCTTTATTCTTATTTGAATAACTACTAAACAATTAGTATAAAGAATTCATCAAACAAACTTTAATCTCGATCGCACTCAATCTGAAACTTTCACAACAAACTGCTAACCCAATGTAGCAAAAAATCTGTACGTGATGGAGCAAATTGGTTACCAGATTTGGATTCAGCACACCAAAAAACATAAAAATCAATCGAAACATTCGAGGCAGTTTAAAAATTTTTTTTTTTAGTGTACCTGTGTAATCTATCTGAAACCCCTCGACTGCTGGGTTTGCTGATCCTGTTTAGGTTGTGGTTTCTTTAGACCAGTGCGATGTTTCCCCTGTTTGGGAACATCTATATGATGGGCAGAAGATGGATAAAACTTTTTCCCCTTAGGGGAAGAAAGTTTGTTAGGAAATTTCCTACCAACTGGGAAAGAGGAGGGCGTAGAACAGCCTTTGGAAACAGCAATGTCAGTGGTTAATTGAGCAACTTGGAGTAAAGACTCCTTGTTAAAGAGATTTTCTCCAGTGCAAGAAGTATTTCCCAGTCTTTCTTGTGCCCATTTGTCCAAGTCTGAAACTTGGAGCCAGGCTTTACGTCGTGCCCCTATAGCTATAGCAGAAGTTCTGCTAACAGACTCAAAGGAGTCTAGGGAAGCACGAGTAAGGAACCTAGAGATATTTTGAGCATGACTAACCAATGAGGAATAGTCTGCTCTTTTGGGGTCTTGAAGAAAAGGGGTCAAAAGCAATAATTTCTTTGTGACCTCTTCAAGAGATAATCCCATATAGAAAATATATGAGATAATTCTTGCTGAAAGCATGGATGCCTGGAAGGTTTGGCATCGAAAGGCATCTAAAGTCCTAGACTCACGACCTGGCGGATAAGAAGAGTGCTTTTTAGTACTCTTAATACGCCTCATTGCTGATTCTACAACAATGGAATGATGAGGAAGTTGAGTCTTTTGAAACCCTGGAGAGGGGGGCACCTTATATAGAAGATCAGTTGCCCTAGAAGGTGGGGGTACCGTTAAAGGAGTTTCCCACATTCGTAAGAGGAGATCCTGCAAGGTCTGATGCACAGGAAGCATGATGTTCTTCTTTGGACTCCAGGGAATATACAGGGATTCTGTATTCCCTGGTGCAGGATCCTGACCAGGTATAGAAATGGCAAGTGACTTTGCCATATCAAGCAGGAATGCTTGAAAAGAAAAATCCTCAGAGGGAAATCCTCTAGAAAGAGGAGGAGAGGCTAGATCTGTTAAAGAACTAGCATTGGCACCCAGGGATCTATCCAAATTTTGAGGAATAGAAGACCCTAAAGGGTGGAGTATCGGATCCTTAGAGGATGGTCGCCGGTACCGCAGGAGGTCGGGACCAGCCACAGTCGGTAACACATCGTCCATGCTAGGGATCGATTCCAAACTCGGTACCGAGGGAAGCGACCTTGATGAGAGAAGCATGGAAGGTACCGACAGCAATGGTAATGTGGATACCGGTACAGACTCCGGCACCGTATCCGATAGCAGTAGATGAAGGCCAGCCGGTGACAACTCTAACGGTATCGAAGAAACCAAGAGTGCCCGACCTGGATCATCAGAACCGTGCCTTCGGTACCGTCCAGAATCGGTACCAAGGCGAGTCGGTACCCAGTCATCCAGACTGGAGATCGATTCTAGACTCGGCATCGAGGGAAGTGAGACTATCGATGCACATCTGGAGGGTACCGGCATCGGTACCAGTACCGGTACTGGGATCGATACCGATACAGGAAGATCGGTCTGCAGCGTATCCAACGGGCCTGCAGGTACCGAGGACGCCAGACTGCAATCCGTGGTGAGGAATGTTTCATCCAACACCACTGCCGATGCCGGGGTATCGGTACCATCCGAAGCGGATGCCACCACAGAGCATGGCTCAGGTATGTTCGGAGAGGGGTGAACCTCAGGAACAACCTGCAACCCCACACAGGCTTTGGAGGCCGAAGACTCCCACCAGGGTTTTAAAGCCAGTGTATCCTCGAGGGCAAGGCCGGAGGCATCTCTATGCTGTGCAGGAGATCTACCACTCGAGGACTGGCTAGTCTTAATAGACTGTTTTTGGGTTACCTGATCCTGTGAAGAAGAAAGGGTGGTCGGTGCCCTGCTATCGAGGTGAACTCGATGCTGAAGACTTCTTCCGACTATACTGTTGCAGGAGGGACACTCCAGCGGATAGTGGTCAGGACCCAAGCAGGGCAGACACCAGTTATGAGTGTCTAAAATGAATTTTGTACCGCCACAGTTTGAATATTTCTTAGGGATAGTGGCTGGCGCTTCCATGAGGAAAAAAGAGTAGGCCTAGCAGGCCAGAAAAAACAGTCAGCACTAAGAAGGAAAAAAGTATTCCTTATGAAGGAAAAATTATTAGAAAAAAGAAAAGAAACACCAGCGGTACCGGTGGCGTCGGGGAAGGCAGTCGCGACCACAAGAAAACCAAAAAATAAAAGAAGAATTTTCTGCGGTGACAGGACAACGTCCTGCCGGCTCCGCGGAAAAACGAAAACCGAGGAGAGGCAGTTGGGAAAGGCGGGAAGGCAACACGCAGGTGTGTTGGGATGCTTCCAAAAGCGTTCTGATTGGACGCTGGGGAGCATTCCCACGCAGACTCCGTCGGTACCGACGTACCCCATATGTGAAGACTCATTCCTGCTTGTTCCTGGAGATAACCCAGGAGCTTCTGTGTCGCCAGGAGTCAGGACCGACTCGAAGGCACACATTGCATTTACCATTTTGCCCAGTACTGACGTCAGGCTCACAGGTCTCTAATTTCCCGGATAACCCTTGGAACCCTTTTTAAAAAGTGGTGTTACATTGGCCATTCTCCAATTTTCAGGTACTACAGATGTTTTTAATGATTGTTCACAGATTACTAATAGTAGGATAGCAATCTCATATTTTAATTTTTTCAACACCCTTGGATGAATACTACCCAATCCAGGTAATTTGGTACTCTTCAGTTTATCAAAAAGTTTTAATACATCTTCCTGGTTTATCAATATTTCTTTCAATTCTTCTGATACATCACCTTTACATACCATTTCAAGCATGGGTAACTTTCCTACATCTTCTTCAGTAAAGACCAAAACAAAGAATTCATTCAGCCTCTTCGATATCACTTTGTTCCTTTTAAGTGCCCATTTTACCCCTCTGTCATCTAATGGTCCAACTGACTCTCTCAGATTTTTTGCTACAAATGTACTTGAAAAAGTTATTATACATTTTTGCTTCCATGGCAAGCTTTTTTTCAAATTCTCTTTACCTACCTTATCAATGCCTTGCACCTAACATGCTGGAACAAGCCCCCAGACCAATCAGGGGCTTGTTCCAGCATTTAAAAGAAAGCACCACTGAAACCAGCACAGGAAAGGACTCCAGCTGCCTCCTCCTCCGCTCCCCCGATCAGGATAGAGTAGGCAAGCATGCACAACTGCTTGCCAGCCCCAGACCAATCGGGGGGCTTGTTCCAGCATTTAAAAGAAAGCGCCGATTAGGTGCACCCGCGCCTGGTGGACCCGCGCCCGAGACCCTTGCCAGATGGCCCTTTGGTGTGGCCCTTAGGTGGGGAACTTAGACAATATCACTTGGACATGAAAGACAGCTTCACTTACGATCATTCTACCTTAAGCTCTGCCTGTAACATCCTTGATACCATTAACATATTGCTCTCCGCTCTTACTGGTAACTATTTTGTTTTTTTCCTAATACACTGTACCTCACCAGTCTGTGCTAAGATTGAGATATTGAGATATGGTACTTAATATAATTCTATTAAGCAGACAAATCATGTTATCAACCTAGCTTTACTGCACCAGACTCCATTTGCTCATTTATTTCCTCCTTCACAATATCGTAGCCACTACTGGCACCCTGGGTCTCACTGTCCTTATTTCCTAGTTCCACTAGTGCATTAGACCTGAAAGTTATGCCAGCCTGCTTAAATTCTCAACATTCGTTTCACAGAAATTATACTCTCTATTCTTCATGTTCATGATATGCCTGACTGTTATACCTAAATGATAAATTACTACTGTACTTCTTTGCCTTTCTTATACCACGCTTGTGTTTGTAATGCTTGCACTATAAGGATCTCCTCCCATCTCTCCCTAGCAGGTCATTTACTTTCTTCCCAGTCCCTTCTGGCACTCTACTCTTTTGTGGTACGGCTCTGACTCCAGTGTCTCAGCCTTAACCCCAGTCTCCCCTCCAGCCCAATCCTCACTCCCATATACAGGCTCCTGGAATTCCTCTACCTCACCAAGTCTACTTTTCTCCCTGTCTTATTTATTTATTTATTTATTTACATTCTCTTATATACCGCGCTATTCTGCATCAGTGCGGTTTACATTAAACAAACTGAAATTACATTGAACAGGGCATTATAACTTGGAGATAACTATTTTACAGGGAACATGGGCTATGGAGGGTTAAGTGGCTTGCCCAAGACCACAAGGAGCACCTGTGGGACTAGAAACCCCAGTCCTTCCGGCCCAAGGTTGCTGTCCTCTAGTGGGATTTGAACCCCGACCTTCCAGCCTGAAGTACCTTGCCCCAACCACTAGGCCACTCCTCCACTCCGAGTCTTCAGTCCCCACCCTCAGCATCATCAAGATGAAGCTCTTTAACAAAGTGTTGTGCCCTCTACATGTTAGCAGCTCTTCTAGCCCCAACCAACACACTCCTAGCCCACCAGGCTCTTACATTCAACCCTCTCTTCCCCTATATCCAACCTTATATACCCTACAACCAACAATTAATCCCCATCAAAAATGAAAGCAAACATGACTCCCACTCACAAAAATAAGCCACAGCGCAGACTTAACCACATTAACACGACCTCTACCGCTCAACCCCATACACAATCTGAATCTCTCACCATACTAAAAGGTCAACTCATTAACGCACGGTCCATAAGAAATAAAATTCCTGTAATCCGAGACAACCTCACTGATGAATTTCCGGATTTTCTCTGTATTACCGAGATTTGGCTTATCTATCATGACGCCATTCCTATTAAATCAATTGAATACAAATGATTACTCCATGTTCAACTGCCCCAGAGACGCAAAAAGAGGTGGTGGGGTACTTATACTTACCAAATCAAATGTGATGGCATAAAACTGATAAAGATAGAAAAGAAAAGCGTAGCAATATGCCTCATCTACAGACCGCCTACCACTAATCACGCCAACCTCAATACCATACTCTAATCAGCCTGTACATCTCCAACGAAGAAACTTCATATCATTCTTGGAGACTTTAACTTAGCATCCCTCTCATCACGACAATCTGCCGACTTTCAGAAGTTTATAGAAGACATGGGCTTCCTTCAAATAATTAAATAGCCCACCCATATAAAAGGTAACAAACTAGATATGATCTGCATACCTAGGTCTCTAGTTATGCACCCAAACTTCACCTACCCATCCTCCGCACAGGTTCCATGGTCTGACCGTTACATCTTAATAATGACCCTCCCAATATGCATCACCTCTAAAATATCATCCTGCCAAGCCTCTCAAAAGCCTAACTTAAACCATTTGACAAGGATACCTTCCTGACTGAGGTGACCCCTCAACTTATCACACCTTTGCAGGACCTTGATAACAGTATAAAAAGCTGGGCTACAATAAACAAAGCAGCAAGAGCTACCTCTCCTAATAAGAGAACATTCAAAAAAACATCGGAAAACTGGCAGATGCAAGAATTACACAACCTTAAGAAAACGCTTCGTAAGCTAGAGAAAAAAATGGGTCTTCCAAAACCTCCGAAAATAAGGAACATTACAACTCAGCACTAAATACCTATAAAGGGGCAATTCTCAAGGCAAAGAAGGACCATCAATCTTCCATTCTAAACAAGGCTATCAACCGCCCTAGAGAACGTTTTGAAATAGTAGACTAACCAAATCACAGACAAACCTGTCAAATAACACACCCATTAAACCACAAGCTATAGTAGACTACTTTGCTTCCAAATTAAAGAGCAAAAACAAAAACCAACCCAACTCTGCTCATCTGTAGTGATTCCCAAACTCTTCCTAACAAATGGACCGCTTTCCATCTCATAAAAGAGAAACTCCTCCTTGAAATAACCAAAATTAATACTACAACCTCACACCTTGATCCATGTCCAGTTTCTTGGATAAAGGCAGTTAAAACTGAACTAGCTCTTGTAATTCTCAATATCATCAACCAATCCCTCACACGAGGAAATATGCCCGATACACTTGTTTATGTTTATTTAAAATTGATATACCGCCCTATGTTACATCAGGGCGGTTTACAGGTACAAAGTCAAAATGGGATGGGCACAAGGCCCCGTAGCAGGAAAAGAACTACAGAAATTAAGACAGGAAAGAGAAGAATAGTAAGACATAAGCCAAGACGCAAAGCGAGAGGGAGACAGGACATAGGTAAACATGGATAAACCAGGTCAGCTGGGTGTGGCCGGAGGTTGTAAACAGAGTTAAAGAAGTGAGTTTTGAGTAGTGGCCTAACGGTAATGTAGATTTCTTCCAGACGGAGTGAGGTGGGCAGAGAGTTCCAAAGGGCTGGACCATGAAAGAAGAAGGCAGAGTGACAGGTAGATTGTAAGTGAGCATGAGATGGTGGGGGGAAGTGGAGTCGATTGATATGGAAGGAGTGAAGACTAAGTGTGGAGGTGTAAAAGTGAAGGTGGTCAGCGAGGTATTGTGGCGTGTGTGTGTGGAGGACTCGTTGAACCATGGTTAATATCTTGAATTTAATACGATATTCTACCGGGAGCCAGTGCAAGAGAAACAGTAAGGGAGTAATATGGTCTCTGCGGGAGGAGTGGGAGATAATTCTGCCTGCTCCCTACTTAAAAACATATCCCTCAACAAGGATGACCCCACTTACTACCAACCAATAGCTAACATTCCATTCCTAGCAAAAATAAAAGAGAAAGTAGTTCAAATACATACAAGATTTCATTGACCTCAACTCGCCCTTTGTTACCCACCAATACGGTTTCTGCCCCTATCATGGCGTCAAAACCCTTCTCCTAGTCTTATTTGATATACTCATCTGTGGTCTGGATAACCCAAATCAAGCCTTCATCATGATATTCCTGGTTATCTCCTCTGCATTTGACAACGTTGACCATAGCATCCTCCTGTCAAGACATCATACATAGGTTTATCTGGAACAACGTTAAACTGATTTAATTCATACATAACCAACCGCTACCAATTTGTGAAGATCAACCAAGAGTCATCCTCTATATTCCCCCAAGAACAAGGTATTCCCCAAGGCTCTGCCCTTTCTGCCCTACTGTTTAATCTATATCTTCAACCTGTCTGTACAATCTTCAATAAGCACAATATCAAATGCCAAATTTATGCAGACAATATAATGTTATATTCTCCAGATGACACAAAAAACCCTCATTACAACAACATTATTGACTGTATAATTGAAGCAGAATCATGGCTCAATGCAAACAAGCAAATAAACTTCAAAAAAATCCTATTTACAACAAGAAACCAAAGCTTTATACTGCCCACTACATTCAAACTCCATAATATCGATCTGCTGGTCAAACAAGAGGTAAAGTACCTTGGTATCATTATCGACAGAACCCTCAGTATGGCTGCACAAGTCAAACTGCTAGCACCTCAAGCCAATCCTGTAATCATACGACTTTAGAACAGTAGTCCAAGCTCTGATTACTCCTCACTTGGACTACTGTAAAGGTCTCTTACAAGGTCTACCCAAAAAGATACTCCACGCACTTCAACTTGCGCAAAATGTTACTGCTAGGATAATCTCCAAATCAAGCCTTACCAATCACATCACCCCAATACTCTATAATCTACATTGGCTCCCCATTGCTTCCAGAGTAAAATACAAGATGATAGTTACAACATTCAAATTATATAATAGCATCTCACTCTCTACCTTTCCACCCTGATCCATACACAATATGAGATCAGAATAAGAAGAAAATGTACAAAAGACCTCTTAGCCATACTACCCTCTATACGAAAATCCAGGCAAACAACCAGCAATAGGGCCTTCAATAATTCAGCACCCACCCTTTGGAACACTCTCCCCGACTATCAGATCAATTAAAGACTTAGGTCTTTGATCTGATAGTCAATGAAAAAAAAACACACCCTACTTTTCTCTGATTATTATAATTCTTCCGCTTACACTACCCCCCTACGACAAGGAAGCACCCTTAGAACTTCCCCTATACCTTGTCTCTTGGTCATCAGATTCTGTAACTAGTTTAGATGCAGCTCCCACGACCCCTCTGTTTAGTTAACTAGCTGACTTGTGAATAGTTAATTGTATTATAGTTTTACATGTTCTCTGTAACAGAGTTGTGGAGTTTTTGTTCAATGTAAACCGTCCCTGATCAATGGAAGGAGCGGTATATAAAAACAATTAAATAAAATAAAAAAAAATTATGTTGTTTCCCGCTTGTCATTTGGCTCCTTTTTCCATTTCTGGAAAAATGCTTTTTTGGTTACAGCAGCCTCTCTGACCTCACCTTTAAGGCATGCTGATAGTTTTTTGGCCTTTCACTTTTCTTAAAGCGTAGAATACAGCTAGTATGCGCTTCCAAGATAGCATTTTTAAACAATGCCCATGCTTGATGCAAACCTTTAACTTTTGCAACTGCTCCCTTTAGTTTTTTCTTAACTAGTTCCCTCATTTTATCATAGTCTCCCTTTTGAAAGTTAAAAGGTATACTGTGCGCATTTCCTTGTCGTCCTCCCTCCATTCACTAAATCAAATGCAATCATGCTATGATCACTATAGTCAAGTGGCCCCAACACCCCCTTGTCTCCTGCACCAGATCCCATGCTCCACTAGGTCCAAAATAGCTGCCCCCTCTTGTAGGTTTAAGAACCAGCTGTTCCAAGAAGCAGTCATTTATTTCATTTAGAAACTCTCTCCCTAGCTTGTCCTGCTGTGACATTGACCCAGTTGATACTGGGGTAATTGAAATCACTAATTTTTACTGTGTTGTAACTTTCGTTTGCTTCCCTGATTTCTTCTAGCATTTCCTCAATCATCTATTCATCCTGGCCAGGAAGAAGGTAGTATATCCCCCACTGCCATCACCTTCCCCTTTTTTACATGTAATTTCTATCCATAGAGACTACAGTGTATTTTCTTTCCTGCAAAACTTTAATCCTGTATGATGCAATGCAGAAGAGCTATCGGGTAAGGTTTGCCTCTTTACCGATGATACCAAAATATGCAACAGAGGAGACTCCCAGGAAGTTTTGATAACATCAGAAGGAATCTAGCTAAGCTTGAAGAATGGTCTAGAATTTGGCAGGTGGGATTTAATGCTAAAAAATGTAGCATCATGCATTTGGGTTGCAACAATCCAAGGGAGCAGTACAGTATAGGGAGTGACTTACTTTTGTCCACGAAAGAAGAACGGAACCTCGTTGTGATTGTGTCTGATGATCTCAAAGTAGCTAAACAAGTAGGAAAGGTGAAGGCAAAAGCTAGAAGGATGCTTGGTGTATAGGGAGAGGAATGGCCTGCAGAAGAAAGGAGGTGATAGCGCCTCTGTTTAAGTCTTTGGTGCGACCTCATTTGTAGTACTGTGTGCAAGTCTGGAGACAGCACCTTCAAAAGGAAGAAGAAATTAGGCCTTACCTGCTAATTGTCTTTCCTTGAGTTCTCTCCAGGCCAGTCCAGGAAATGTAGGGTGTTCAATCCCCTTCAGCAGCTGAGGACTGGAAACAGAGCTTTGCTGACACCCTATCTAGCCCCCTCTAGTGCCAGCAGCTCAGTCTACTACTGTCAAAGCAGCTCCCAACCAAAGGAACATAACTCAGAAAAATACCTCTCTAATCCACTATTTGAGAATCTAAATTACTATACCGGAAAAAAATTTCTTCTTTTTTTTTTTTCTTTTATCTTTTTCAACTGCCGTCCCCCGAAACAGCCACAGACAGAGCCTCTCTGTAGAAAACGACTGCCAAACCCAGAAAAATAAAACTCATCGGAACCTCCAAGACCCCGAAGCAGGCTACATCAGCCTCCTCAGTCATTACTTCCTCTCTTCTGAGCACTGTTGTAATACTAACTGGGTGGGCCCTGGACTGTCCTGGAGAGAACTCAAGGAAAGACAATTAGCAGGTAAGGCCTAATTTCTTCTTCCTAATCGTCTCTCCAGGCCAGTCCAGGAAATGTAGGGATGTACCAAAGCAGTACCTAACACCGGGAGGGACCCTGAAGCCCTGACAAGATATCAGAAGCTCCAACCTTGGCGTCCCCCCTAGCCTGCACATCCAAGCGATAGAATTTCGCAAAAGTATGCAGAGAAGACCACGCCGCTGCTCGGCAAATATCCACCAGCGGCACAAGGGCAGCCTCCGCCCAGGACGTAGCTTGACCCCGAGTAGAATGAGCCCGGAGCCCCGCAGGAGGAAGCCTTCCTCGTGCAGAATAGGCTGCAACAATCGCCTGCTTCACTCACCTAGCAATCAAGGCTTTGGAAGCAGCCTCCCCTTTTCTCCACCCTCCAAATATCACAAACAACCTGTCAGTTTTACAAAAAGACTCCGTTCTGTTAAGATACCTCTTAAGGATCCAGCCAATATCCAATTTGCGAAGAGACCGATCCGACTCGGTCCCCTCAAGGGTTGGAAAAGTCGGAAGTGAAATCGTTTGATTCACATGAAACCTGGACACCATCTTCGGCAAAAAGGAGGGCACTGGTCGCAACACCACCTTCTCTTTCGAAAACTGCAGAAAAGGCGCTCTACACGAGAGCGCTTGAAGATCAGAAACCCTTCTTGTCGAACAACGCCACCAGGAAAACCGTCTTCCATGTCAGCTCTCTCAGACCAACTCTCGCCGCCGGCTCAAAGGGCGGTTCTGTCAGCGCCTCCAACACCAAATTCAAATCCCAGGGAGGGACCACCTGCCTCACTGGAGGTTGCAACTGTTTCACTGCTCTAAAAAAGCAAATCACATCGGGGTGCGAGGTCAAGGCGGTGCCCTGAACCTTACCCCTATAACAAGCCAGGGCAGCTAAGTGCACCCTCAAAGAACTCCAAGCGAGGCCTTTATCCAGACCCTCCTGTAGAAATAGTAACAAGTCGGGCAACGTTGAGCCGAAAGGCTGAACGCCTCTCTCCGCACACCAACCTTCAAAAATGTGCCAGGTCCTTACATATCACAAAGTCGTAGACCGTTTCTTAGACCGTAACAGCGTCATCACAACCTCTGGAGCGTAGCCCCGTCGTCGCAGTCGCGCCCGCTCAAGAGCCAAGCCGTAAGCGCGAACCGATCCATCTGCGGCATCAAAACTGGACCCTGGACCACCAAGTTGGGACGACAGGGCAGTCTCTACAGACGGTCCACTAGCAGCCGCATGAGATCCGCATACCATGATCTCCGCGGCCAATCCGGCGCAATGAGAATCACCCTCCCGGGGTGATCCTCTATCCTCTGAAGGAGTCGACCGATCATTGGCCACGGCAGGAACACAAAGCAGCCCGCTGCTCGGCCAGGGTTGCATCAGAGCATCGAGCCCTTCCGACATGTGCTCCCGGCGCCTGCTGAAGAAACGAGACGCCTTGGCATTGCCGAGAGTGGCCATCATGTCCATGACCGGACATCCCCAACGTCTCGTGATATCGTGGAACACTGCCGCATTCAGCTCCCACTCTCCGGGATCTAACTTATGACGACTGAGATAGTCGGCCTGCACGTTGTCATTCCCCGCTACATGGGCCGCCGACAAGGTCAAGAGATGACCTTCTGCCCATTGAAATAACAGGAGGCTCTCCTCTGACAAGGTCGCACTGCCTGTGCCCCCCTTACGATTGATGTATGACACCGTCACTGCATTGTCGGAGAAAACGCATACTGCTCTGCGGAACAAACTCTGGAACTCAAGTAGCGCCAACCGCACTGCTCGTAACTCCAGGCGATTTATTGACCACTAGGCCTCTTCCAACACCCAGGTTCCTTGCGCTACCTGTGTCAAACAATGAGCCCCCATCTGGCGAGACTCACATCCGTGGTGACCATTATCCAGTCGGGTCGCAGCAGCGGTACGCCCGCTGTCAGATGGTCCTCTACGAGCCACCAGTCCAAGCTGACCTTTACATCCTGCGGACACACCAACCTTTGCGATAATGGCTGAGCTTGCGGCGACCACCGGGACAAGAGCGCTCACTGCAGCGGTCTCATACGCACCCTGGCCCACGGAACGAGCTCCAACGACGCCAAACCTAAAATGTTTCTGACCTGCGTGATCAGCTTCTGCACTCTGCCATTGGGTAAAAACACCAACCCGGCCTGTGAATCGAATAAGGCCCCGAGATAGACCAACTGCTGCGATGGTTGCAAATGGCTCTTTTCTCGATTGATTACCCAGCCAAGGCACTCCAGGAACTCCACCACTCTCCTGGTTGCCTTGAGGGACTCCACCTCGGATTCTGCCCGAATCAACCAATTGTCTAAATAGGAATGCACCTGAATGCCTTCCTTCCGGAGAGCCGCCGCGACCACCATCATCACCTTTGTGAAGGTACGCGGCGAAGTAGCTAGTCTGAACGGCAAGGCTCGGAACTGAAAATGACCCATCAGTACCGCGAAACGCAAGAATCTTTGATGATCCTGCCTGACTGGTATGTGCAGATAGGCCTCTGACAGATCTATGGAAGATAGTACCTCTCCTGGCTTTACTGCCGCTATGACAAACCGGAGAGTTTCCATTCGGAAATGCAACACTCGCAAGCAGCGGTTCATGCCCTTGAGATCCAGAATAGGTCGAAAAGAACCTTCCTTTTTGGGAACTACAAAGTAAATTGAGTACCGACCTAAGCCGTACTGGTCTAATAGGACTGGAACCATCGCTTGCAACTGAAGCAATCGCTGTAGCGTCGCCTGTACCGCCTCCCATTTCGACCGTGCCTTGCAGGGAGACAGTACGAACGCATCCGTCAGAAGCGTATTGAATTCTAGAGCGTACCCCTCCCGGACTACTTCTAGAACCCACTGATCGGTCGTAACTTCGGCCCAGGCGGAGTAGAACTTCTGCAACCTTCCTCCTATTGGAATCTCCGGCTGGACCTGTCCACCTTCATTGTTGTTTCTTGGACGGAGTTGACTGGGATGAGAAATAGCCCCTGCCAAAACCGCACACTCCACGAAAGGTCTGTCCCCTGGTCGCAAACCTACCGCGCGGATAAGGCGTATACCAAGGTGACCGAAACCTCCAGAATTCTCTGCCTTGGCCCCTCTGTGGCCCTCCTGGTCTCTGACCTCTCAGTCTATCCTCAGGCAAGCGCCCACCTTTGGAATCTCCCAAGTCCTTTACAATCTTTTCTAGTGCTTCCCCAAAGAGAAGCTTTCCTTTATAGGGGAGCTTACTGAGACGTGCCTTAGACGACGCATCCACCGCCCAATTTCTTAGCCAAAGAAACAGACGGGCTGCAACCATGGAAGCCATAGACTTGGCGGATATCCTCACGATATCATAAAACCCATCTGCCAAGTAGGCAGCTGCCGATTCCAACTTTGCTCTGTCCGAAAAGCCAGACTCCTCTCTCTCAGAAGCCTTGTCCCCCTGAAGCCACCTGATAGAGGTTCGAGAGACATAGGCCCCACAAATAGCCGTCTGCAGAGCCAGAGCGCTGGTGTCAAACGCCTGCTTGAGAATAGCTTCGAGCTTCCGATCTTGTAAATCTTTTAAAGCAGCGCTTACTTCCACCGGAATAGTAGTCTTTTTTGTAACCGCTGAGACCAACGCATCCACCTTGGGCATGCGCAAGAGGTCCCTCTCTTCCTGAGGAATGGGGTACAAACGACCCATGGCTCTGCTCCCTCTCAAGGTAGCCTCCAGACACTCCCATTCAGACTCCACCATTTGTTTAATTACTCTATCAACAGGAAAACATCTCTGTTCCGTCTTAAAACCCTGGAGCAGCGGATCCTCCAGAGGTTCCTCCTGCACCACTGGCATAGCTATGTTGAGTGCGGTGAGCGTATGAGCTATGAGGGCCCCCAGCTCTTCCTTACGAAACACTCTAAACAAATTTGGATCTTCCCCCGGCAGAATCTCACCTTCCTCTATCTCTCCTGCCCAGGCATTCAACTCCGAATCCGACAGGAGCTCTCCTGGCTCTGTACCCCAAAGCTCAGACTCCTGCTGACCAACCCAGTCCGAGCCCGGGTCCAAAGCCAGAGCCATGTTTGAGGACCCTTCACCCGGATCCTCTGCCACGCCTAAGCCTCCAGTAAAAGAGCCTGCCAGACTGGGAAGGACTTCATTACTTAGGGCCTATTTCTGTTTAACACAATAGGCCCTGTGCAAAGACAAAATAAAATCCGTTGAAAATAGTTTCCACAGATTCTGGCAGCCTAGATAAGGCTTTCTGCGGTTCTGGAATAGCCTGTATAGGCCTCTTTGCCTTAGATTTACCTTTCTCGCTCTTTTCTGAGACTTCTGAGACTTCCCCTGAGCGGGAGAAATGGCGGGCTCCAACAAGATGGCCGCCGTTCCCGCTTTTTCTAAAGAAGCCAAAGGCTCTCCTGACGTGTCCGCCGATCCTAACTTGGGGTCCATGGCTCCCGACAGAGTGCACTGAACCGAAGCCTACTGCCGAAACTCAAAAAAACACCGAGTCCAGCTCTGTGCACCCGCATCCGTTTTCACACTGATTAGCAGCCGCCGGTGCCGCAAGCCTGCGTCTCCACGAACAAAATTCCCACCAAACCAAAAACATTCGCACTACCGCTATCAAAATTAACTCTCACCTTTTGCTAATTCACTAACCTCCACACACTCCCCCCTCGCTGCTAGCAAGGATAGCAAAAAAGAAATCGCAAACAGCTGCGGAGGCAGAACGCGTGCTCAGGGGCTCCCAGGCACTACTGTTCCGGGCAGATCTGGCCTGTCAGATTCTATGAGGCAGGCTCTGCCTCTGCTGACTGTTACGTAAGGTCCCTTGCCGATCAATCTAGCCGCCAGACTTACTGCCCTGCTAGGACAAGCCAGCTCTGCCACTGCACTTTACCTTGGATTGCGATCCTTTAATTTATCTATTTAAAACCTCCACTATAACTGTGCTGAGGGAGCTACTATCCGACATCCTATTCAGCTCATGAGGACTGAAGACTGAGCTGCTGGCACTAGAGGGGGCTAGATAGGGTGTCAGCAAAGCTCTGTTTCCAGTCCTCAGCTGCTGAAAGGGATTGAACACCCTGCATTTCCTGGACTGGCCTGGAGAGATGATTAGGAATAAACAGGTCGGAATCAGTGCAAAGGGTGTCTACTAAAATGGTTAGTGGTCTTCGTTATAAAGCATATGAGGACAGACTTAAAGACCTTAATATTTATACTTTAGAGGAAAGGTGGGACAGAGGTGATATGATTGAGATGTTTAAATACCTCAGTGGCAGAACCGCACAGGAGAGCCTCTTTCAATTGAAAGGAAGCTCTGCTATGAGGGGACAGACTCAGGAGTAATACACAGAAATATTTCTTTATGGAAAGAGTGGTAGATGTGTGGAATACTCTCCCAGTGGAGGTGGTAGAGATGAGGACACTATCTAAATTCAAAAAAGGATGGAACACAGAGGCTCTCAAAGCAAAAAAAGGGGACTCTTGTAGTGGGTGATATGGAAAGGCAAACTAGATAGGCCATGTAATTTTTTTCTGCAGTCATGTTTCTATGTTGCTATGTCCTTTCTAACAGAGCGCAACCCCTCTACCAATTTAATCAACCCTATCAATGCGATATAGTTTATACCCGTTTATACTGGTCTTTATCTGCTGTCATTTACTATGTTACTATGTATGTTACTATATCAGTGTGTCCCATTGGTTGTCCTGTTTTCCTCAACACAAACACGGCAAAGCCAGAATGTGGAGAGCAAGCTCCAGCAACTGCCGCATGCTGCACATCAGCCCCTCTCTTGCTCGGCCATGTGCGTGCTAAGGCACCCCCCCCTCACCTAAGACTCACCAATCCGGGGGCACCGCTGTGCTTTCACTGCCTCTCCCCAATGTTGCCTGCCAGTCTCTTATTTATTTATTTATAAAAATATAAATGTAATCAATGCAGGAGCACTGAAAGCTCAACATTCCAGACCTCCTCCCAGGAATTGGAGAGGAGGAGAATGGGGAGCAGCTGGCTCCTACACGTCCAGAGGAGTGGCTAGGGAAGAGGCTGGGGAGTGACCAAGCGCCACTGGGTTCTGCACCCCTGAAATGTGGTCCAGCACCTAAAAATAACAAACAGCTTGATGACCACGCTCATCAATAACCTAATCAAAGGCATACAAGACACAACCCAAGGATTTCTAATGATCTTTCTCAACATCTCAACAGCGTTCGACCCTGTTTTCCTCAAGACTCTCCCCCTCCAGCGCTTGAAATCAATGGGAATCCAAGAAACAGTATATAAATTGTTCCACTCCTACCTATCTAACAGGCAGAAACAAATAAAAGAAGGATCAAATACCTCCAGCCCTTAACACACAAAGAGAGTCCCCCCCAAGGATCCACTCTATCGGCACTTCTATTCAATCTTTATCTCTAACCGCTCTGCAAGATCATCAGAACACACACTGATTTCCACAACTATGCCAACAATATGTTATACAGTCCTATCCATACCAAGCAACCATCATACATAAAGATTCAAGAATGCTTTGATGACACAAGGTAATTAGACCTTACCTGCTAATTATTGTTCCTGAAGGAACGATAGTCCAGTCCCTTTACTTTAGGGGTTACGCAACCCTTCCAGCAGCTTGGAGGCTGAGCCCAACCTTTTTGGGGTGGAGCGGTATATATACCACTGGTGCCACCCACTCACTCCAGTAGACTACTGTAAAAGCAGACTTAACAAACCTATATAACTGTGAAAACGGAAATAATCAAACTCAAGCCAAAAACCCTATAATATAACTATTAAACTCTCTTTTTTTTTTTTTTTAAACAGGAATAGGTAGTAGGAGCGGAGGTCAAGGGAGGGAGGTAGGAGAACTGCTATAGCGCGGGCCTTTCCTCCCGCTTGACCCACCAGCGCAGCCTGAATCCGCCCTCGGGCCGCAGACCCGCCTCAAAGAAACGGCCGGAATGGCTAAAGAGCTAGGGAGGGTAATAGGGACTGGACTGTCGTTCCTTCAGGAACAATAATTAGCAGGTAAGGTCTAATTACCTCTTCCTTATCGTCACTCCAGTCCAGTCCCTTTACTTTAGGGAAGTACCAGAGCAGTACCCGCCCGGGTGGGATTCGCCATTCCGGAACGTAGCACTGCCTGCGCAAACCTGGAGTCTGCTGTGCTCTGCACGTCCAGCCTGTAGTGCTTGGTGAAGGAGTGTAGCGAGGACCAAGTTGCTGCCCTACAGATATCCAAAGGGGGAACCAGGCTGAACTCCGCCCAAGAGGTAGCCTGTGCTCGTGTTGAGTGAGCGCGCAGGCCCCCTGGGACCTGTTTCCCCTTGAGAATATAGGCGGAGGCGATCGCCTCCCTGATCCACCTGGAAATTGAGGCCTTGGCCGCCGCCTCTCCCTTATGAGGCCCTCCAAACTGCACAAAGAGTCGTTCTGATTTCCGGAAGGGCGCCGTGCGGGAGAGGTAACGCTTCAAGGCTCTGGGGACGTCGAGCAGATAAAGCTTACTATCTCCCCCTCCCGGTCCCTCCGGAGAGAGAGTTGGGAGAGAGATGGACTGGTTAACGTGAAAGGGAGAGATCACCTTAGGCAAAAATGAAGGAACCGTCCGAAGGACTACCTTATCTCTGAGGAAGGACAGGAAAGGAGGCCGAGCAGACAGGGCTTGTAACTCGGAGACTCGTCTAGCTGAGCAAATGGCCACCAAGAACACTGTCTTCAAAGTCAGATCCTTCAAGGAGGCCTTTTTCAAAGGCTCAAAGGGTTCCGCGGCTAGAGTATTTAGTACCAGGTTGAGGTCCCAAGGGGGGATGACCGATCTTCGTTGCGGTCGGAGCCGCCTGACCGCTTTCAAAAACCTGACAACGTCCGCATTGGCTCCCAAAGCTTTTCCGCCCACTTTGCCCCTATAGCAAGCGATGGCCGCCAGTTGTACCCTTCAAGGAGCTGTGGGCTAGACCCTTTTCGAGACCAGCTTGCAAAAATTCCAGCACCTCCGGGACCGAGGCTGACAGAGGATTCTTCCGTCGTTCTGTACACCATGCCTCAAAGATACACCAAACTCTTACATAGGAGAGACAGGTGGAGCGTTTCCTCGCGCTTAATATGGTTGCGATTACTGCCGGCGAATAGCCGCGCTTCAAGAGCCTCGCCCTTTCAATAGCCAAGCCGTAAGCGAGAATCGATCCACGTGTGGCATCTGAACCGGTCCTTGCTTGAGTAGGTCCTTCCTGACGGGAAGGCGCCACGGGTGGTCGGCGATCATCCTTACCAGGTCCGCATACCAAGGACGACGAGGCCAATCTGGGGCAATGAGGACTACTAGGCTCCGGTGAGCTTCCACCCGCTGGAGGATCTTCCCGATTAGGGTCCAAGGGGGGAAGACATAAAGAAGACCCTCCGAGGGCCACCTTTGAGACAGGGCGTCTAGGCCCTCGGACATCCTTTCCTTCCGCCGGCTGAAGAATCGGCTTACTTTGGCGGATGCGAACCGCGCCATGAGGTCCATGACTGGGGGACCCCACAGGGCTACTATCTGGTCGAAGATCTCCTGATGCAGCTCCCACTCGCCGTGGTCTATCCTGTACCTGCTGAGGTAATCGGCCATGATGTTGTCCGTACCGGCCACGTGCTGCGCAGAAAGCGCTTCCAGGTGAACTTCCGCCCACTTGAACAGGGAGTCCGCCTCCTTTTCCAATGCCGGGCTGCTGGTGCCGCCCTGGTGATTGATGTACGCCACGGCCGTGACGTTGTCGGAGAGAACGCGAATCGCTTTTCCTAGTACCGAGGGCTGGAGAGCCTTGAGTGCCCGGACGACGGCTCTCAATTCCAGACGGTTGATAGGCCATGAGGCTTCCACCGCCGACCACCGCCCCTGGACAAACTGGTCCTCGAAATGTGCTCCCCAGCCTGCCAGGCTGGCGTCTGTCGTCAACAGCACCCACTGAGGAGGCTCGAGGGGCATTCCGCGCCTCAAGTTCCTTGGACACCTCCACCAGAGGAGAGAGTGCTTGGTCCGAGGGGCGCAGGGAAGCTGCCGGGACAAGGGGTGCTGTTGGGGAGACCACCGCCACAACAGAGACCGCTGTAACGGGCGCATGTGTGCTCTGGCCCACGGAACAACCTCTATTGCTGCCGCCATGGATCCCAGCAATTGTAGGTAATGCCACGCTTAAGGGAGCCGCCTGCCCAAGAACTGCGAGACTAGGGTTCTCAGGTCCTTCATCCTTGAGCTGGACAGAAAGACCCTGCCTCTGCCTGTGTGGAACTTTGCTCCGAGATATTCGAGCTCCTGTGATGGCAGCAAGCTGCTCTTTGCTCGATTGATGACCCATCCTACAGAAGTTGAACCACTTTGGCTGTAGCCCGGAGACTTTCCTCTTCTGATTTTGCCCGGATCAGCCAGTCGTCCAGGTAGGGGTGCACTAAGATTCCCTTCTTTCGTAGGGCGGCCGCCACCACCACCATCACCTTGGTAAAGGTTCGCGGCGCTGTCGCTAGACCAAAGGGTAGCGCCTGAAATTGAAAATGACCTCGAGGGACAGCGAATCTGAGGAACTGCTGATGGGCCCTTCTGACCGGGATATGCAGGTACGCTTCTGTCCGATCCAACGAAGTTAAAAACTCTCCGGCTCTCACGGCCACTATCACTGATCTCAGGGTTTCCATTCGGAAGTGAGGTACCTTGAGGCAGCGGTTGACCTGCTTTAGGTCCAGGATCGGACGGAAGGAGTCCTCCTTTTTTGGGACAACAAAGTAAATCGAGTATCGACCCGTACCACATTGGTCTGGAGGCACCGGAACTACGGCCCCGAGATCTATGAGGCGAGAAAGAGTTGCCTCTATGGCTTCTCTTTTTGCTGTGGACCCGCAGGGAGACTGAACAAAGGCTGGGAGTATTTGCTTTGCAAATTCGAGGGAGTATCCTTCTCGAATCACTTCCAGCACCCACTGATCGGATGTGACTCGGGACCAGGCGGGAAGAAACTGCCTCAGGCGACCGCCTATCGGCAATCCGCCCTCCTGGGCCCCCTGTATCTCATTGTTGCTTTCTGGGGCCCGAAGAAAAGGAGAAGGAAGAGGATGAGAACCCCCTGCCCCGAAACCCCCGGGATCCTTGGCCCCTAGCGTTGAAACGACCCCTGAGGAAAGGGTTAGGTCTAGATGAGCGAAACCGCCGAGGTTCTCTAGGCTGGTTCCGAGCTGGGGCAGAAGATCGAGTTTGCTTGGGCCTGTCCTCGGGAAGCCTGCCGCCCTTGGACTCACCCAGGTCTTTTACTAACTTGTCCAGGTCCTCTCCGAATAAAAGTTTCCCCTTAAAGGGAAGGCCACTCAGGCGAGCTTTGGAGGAGGCGTCAGCGGCCCAATTCCGGAGCCATAAATAGCGTCTGGCTGCCACCACCGAGGCCATGTTCTTAGCTAAGCTCCGGATGAGGTCATACTGGCTATCCGCCAAGAAGGCCGTACCTGATTCCAACCTTGCCGCGTTGGCTAGGACCCCCTCGGAGGAGCTCTCCTCTGCCTGGAGTTGTTGTGACCACCTCAAACAGGCTCGTGCCACCCATGCCCCAGAAACTGAGGCCTGTAAGGCGAGCGCGCTCACGTCGAAGGCTTGCTTAAGGAGCGTGTCCAATCTTCTGTCCTGTGCATCCCTCAAAGCCGCGCTGCCCTCCACCGGGATGGTGGTTTTCTTCGTCACTGCCGAAACCGCCGCATCCACCCTGGGGGACTTCAGAAGCTCCTTGTCTGCTTCTGGGAGAGGGTAGAACCGAGACATGGCCCTGACCCCCCTCAACGCTGACTCTGGTTGATCCCATTCCTCCTGAATCATCTGACGCACCACTCTGTGGACAGGAAAAACCTTCTGGGACCTTCTGATGGCCTGAATCAAGGGATCTTCCAAAGTTTCCTCCTCTGCGGGGGCGTCCGAGGCCACGTTGAGAGCTTTCAGGGAGTCATTTATTAAAGCGGGCAACTCCTCCCGCCGGAAGACTGACTATGCGCGAGTGGTCCTCCTCAGGGATCTCCCCTTCCTCTAGCTCCTCCTCTTCCTCCTCCTCCTTTTCCGAGGCCTCCTCTTCAGGAAAGTCCTGGGAAAGAGAAGGGAGGGTCTCCTCCATTACCAACCTGGGGCGTTTTGGGGGTATCCCGGGGTCCTGAGAGTTAGGCCTCAAGGGTTTGACCAGTTTGCCTTCGGCCGCAGGGCCCCGCTTCTCCCGGACCAAGACCCTTCTTACGCAAACAATAGGCTTGGTGCAGTAGGAGCACAAAATCTGGGGAGAAGAAATCCCCTGCTCCCCCTTCTTCTGCGGGCAGTGAGGAGGGAGGAACAGAGGGGAGGGGGTTCTCTGAGCGAGAGGGCAGGGATAACTGGGATACTACTTCCCCTTCAGCGGGATCCGAGGACCCCTGCGAGACCTGGGACATGGCTAGGCTGAGTTCTTGCTCTACAGAGGAAGCAACCGCAGCGCAGCCCCTGCAGACCCCTGTCTCCGATGTAGTACCTCTCCGAGTGCCGCAGGAAGGACACCTCGGTTTGGCCGTCATGCTCTTCAGAGGTAGTTCAGTAGATGTACCCCAAATTGAGCCTCACTCCCAGGATAAAATTCTAAGATAATCAAAGGGAGCCAAAAATAAATTAATAAAATAAATTAATAAAATAACTCCAATAAAACAAACCAATAAAACCCCCAATTAGTAATCCAGGCTCTGCAAATGCTGCCCAGGAACAGGCCAACGATAAAATATTTGAGGTTAAATTTACTTTCCCAATGAAACAGTAAAATAGCCAATTAAAATGGTAAAACAAAATTCAGCATAAGCCTTCTTAAAATTTCTTTCAGTGTAAATTCTGAATACTTGCGTTTCTGGAGCTTCTCTCAGGCCCGAGGCCGGGATTTTCCGTAGAGGGCTCCACACGTGGTAGGCCGCGACCACGTGGAGCCCTTAGTAGAGGAGCTGCAAACAACTGCTTTTAAGCTGACCCGCACGCTCCGACGGTGCGGTAACAGCTGGGAACCGAGACCCGAACGATCCTGGGTCTCGTGTTACCCCCAGAGCCTCTCCGCTCGTCGCCACCTCCTACCGCGCCGCGAACTGCCCGAGGAAGGGGGGCTGAGGAATCGCACAATCTCCCCCGTGTATGGCGCGTCCTCCAGCGCTCAGCCGCCGGCGGGGCTTCGGCGCGAGGACGGATTTCAGGCAGGAAGGCAGAGGAACCGACTGCACCGGCAGCAAGAGGAGCTCTGTCTGCTCCTCCTCGCTGCTGCAGGGACTGCAGGACAAATCCCCCCCGGCCCCCGGGACGCCGCGGGGTGAGGGGGGGGGAGGGAGAAGGAGTAGGAAAGGAAGAAGCAAGTAATCCTAAGGAAATCAATAAGACTATGAAACTTTAGTAAACTAAAAGGAGTAAATTAGGTGAAATTAAATGAAATAAAAGCAGATTTAAGGGAAGTTAGGACTCCAGTAAGCCCTAGGCTTACGGAACCCTCCAGCTGCTTGGAGGCTGAGAATACTGGAGTGAGTGGGTGGCACCAGTGGTATATATACCGCTCCACCCCAAAAAGGTTGGGCTCAGCCTCCAAGCTGCTGGAAGGGTTGCGTAACCCCTAAAGTAAAGGGACTGGACTGGAGTGACGATAAGGAACTCCCGTTGGTTAACAGACAATAACCTCTCAATCAATTAAAAAAAAAATGGAATCACTATTCATCACGAGGAACAAAGCATTCTCCCCTTCTCACACTGTATTGATAAACATACAAATAAACGTCCACCACGAACTTAAATGGATGTCATCATTGACCAAAGCCTCACCTTCAAGACTCAAATAGCAGCGACAACCAAAGCAATGTTCTACAAATCCAAGACTCTGCACCACCTATGACCTATGCTTGACTCATCGGATTACCGTTCAGCCCTCCAAGCCCTAATCCTTCCTCAAGCTTTTTACTGCAATACAATGTACCAAGATATCTCTCAGTACACCCTCCTCCCACTACAAACTGCCCTCCACACTGCTGCACACATCATACAATATATGATAAATAATAAAGCGGTATATAAAACCTGTTAAATAAATAAAATAAATACAAGGAGCATCAAAAGACAACAGAATCGCCCCTATACTCAAACTCCACTGGCTACCACTCAGCAGAATCACACACAAATCCCTGCTACTAACACACAAGGCTCTCCACTGCACCCTTCCTACCCATCTGCAAACCCTTCTTCAGCCCCTCAACCCCAACAGACCACGAAGACTCTCCATGAATGACAAACTCACTACACCACACTCCAGAGCAAAACACTAACAAACATGCCACAGAGCCTTCGAACTACATGCACCCTTCACTCTGAAATACGCTCCTTAACTATATTCCGCAAACACCTCAAAACCTTCCTGTTCTCAAAACTCTTCAACCCTGACTCCAAACCAGGAGCACAATGACCTCCTCAGTAAATGTGCACACAAACTGCTAACCCTACAGACCCACTCAATGCATGTATATAGTTATAATGTTCCATGAAGTTTTCTACATAGTTTATTGTTATATGTAATTTGAAGTTGATTCAATGTAAACCATTTTGATCCGGTAAAAAGCAGTATATATGTCCTGCTAAATAAAATAAACAGCCAGTACAGGCTATGCTCATTCACTTGCTGGAGACTGAGAAATACTGGCTCTGCAGAGGACTACAGGCTACTTAGAGAGGTTTGAGCTTGTGGTTCTCAGTCTCCATCAGCTGGTGAATGTGCATAACCCACGGGTGTGGACTGGACTGAAGGGACAAACTGGAAAGGAATAATTTTACATACCAGAATTCTCTTTCCTTGAATCCTGCCAGACCAGTGCAGACAAGTGGGTTATGCCCCCCTGCTAACAGGTGGAGACAGACTTGAGCATCTTTCAATGATGTCATCTGCACTGACAGAAGCCAATAAGACCCATCCCAAGCAGTAAACAAGACTGAAAAGCTCAACTATTCGTAATAAGTCAACAACTTAAACAAGTATTTTGCTCTTATCACAGCTGAAGCTTTATCAGCACAGCAACAACAATGCAATGTAAAGGCATCAGAGCTTCGCAATCGGTAGAAAGGTCTTCCAGTGTGGGTCCTAGACTGGTATAGCAGGATTCAAGGAAAGAAAATTAGTTGGTAGGTAAAATTTTTCCTTCCGTATCATCCTGCTAGACCAGTCCAGATCTGTGGGACGTACCCAACCAGTCAGGATCCTGGGTGAGAGGAAGATGGCTCTCTGGCAAAAAAAGAGAAATTAGACTTACCTGCTAATTGTTGTTCCTTGAGGAACTCTAGTTCAGTCCCTCACCTCTGGGTAGTGCACCACCTCCTGCAGCATGGAGACTGAGCATGTCAAACTTGTGACATCACTGGATATATCCCAGCTGGCCTCTCCCACCAGCCCCCAGTGACCTATTAACAAAGCAGACTCAAAGGAGCAACAAATAAGTAGCTAGAATATCAAATCAAAACCTCTAACTTTCAAACTACACTAAATCCCTGTTAACCAAGAGTATAACTCCCTCTCTCACTCCTCTAAAGAAAACCGTCCAGAAAGGTGAAAGCAAATAGAAAAGAGAGAAAACAGTGTTAGGACAGAAAGTGTGGTTACTTACCGTTAACAGTGGTTCTCCGTGGGCAGCAGTATGAGTCAGCCACGCATAGGTGTGTCATCCCCTGGGACCGGAGTAGCTCTCCCAATAATAGCTCAGAGAAATTCAAATTCTTGGGTTTTTTTTTTTTTTTAAATTCCTCCGAGCTCCCAGCCTTCCCCTTCCTGTATCCGGTCCCGACCCTTCCTACCTCAGTGTCTACCCAGTCGGAAGGCTCGACCAAGGGGAGGAGGGCGGGAAGGTGTTACAGTAAGTATTCACACTTTCTCCATGGACAAGCATTATGAGTCAGCCAAGCATAGGTGACTCCCGAGCAAGGATGAGGTGGGGAGTTTTGGGACGTGTTAGTAGGGGTTTCCCACCACATCCGCGGGGGCTGTGGTAAGGGAGAGCCTGCGAAAAGATAGGCCATGACCATAGTTCTGAAACCTTTATACAGAGTCACGGAGACTGAAGTTGGACTGCTATACCCAGGAAGTTTAATGAGACTATGAATGAATCAAAAATTGTACACAGTCGTAGGACGAAACACGACAATAGTGCAGGTCGGTCAGCAATAGTGCAAATCGGAACAAGAACAAATAGTGTATGTCAAACAGTGCAGGTAAAAACAGCCAACAGTGGCAACAGTGCAAGTCAAACTGAGGAATACAGTGCGAGTTAAACAGTGCAGTGTAACAGTGCAGGTAGATCAGGCAGAGTGGCAACAGTGTAAGTTACACAGTTTGAGTCTGTAGTGGTAGCAGCCGTGCAGGCCGAGGGTACTGGCGTGCTTAGTCAGCCAAGGTAACCCCCGCGCTGTCTGGCTGTCGCACCGCCATGCACAGGACTGCCTGCCCGAAGGATGTGGAGGAATTCAGCAGACAGTCGAGGCAGTAGTGTTTGGTGAAGGCATGGATGAAGGCATGGATGGAGGCCCAAGTTGCTGCATTGCAGATGTCCACCGGGGCGGCGGTGTGTAGATATGCCAAGGACGCCGCCATAGCCCGCAGCTGGTGCGCGTGTACCTTTTCTCCTGGGTGGGTGTCCGCTCGGATGTGGCAGTATGCAATGCAGTCAGAGAGCCATCTGGATACGGTCCGTTTGGTTACTGGTGTTCCCAGTCTGTTCGGGTCGTAGGCTATGAACAGTTGTGATGCCTTGCGGACAGCCTGTGTCCAAGTTGAGGTAGGTCCTGAGGGCGTGGGTGCAGTCCAGCATGTGGAGGCGGCACTCCTTAGCAGTGTCGTGAGGTTCCGGGTGGAAGGTAGGCAGAACAATCGTTTGGTTAAGGTGAAAAGCCGATGCCACCTTGGGGTGAGTCCTGAGGATTGCCCAGTCGTTATGGATCTGCGTGGGGGGGTAGTCAACCAGGGCTTGCAGCTCACTGATGCGGCGTGCTGATGTGATGGCCACGAGGAAAAGGGTCTTCAGGGCCGCCTGTTCACTGGATTCAAATGGGTGGCCCGTAAGTTGTTGGACTGTATTTAAATCCCACCCCGGTGTTGGAGGTTTCACGGGGGGGGGGTTGTAGTTGGTTGAGGCTACGCATGAATCGGACCACCAGTGGGAGACCTGAGACTGGCTTTCCATTGACCCTGTCATGGTATGCCGATATGGCGCTGAGGTGAGTCCTGACGGAGGAGGGTTTCAGTCCTCCTCGTGAGCGTAAGAAGAGGTATTGCAGGAGCGCTGGTGTGTGGCATGTGAATGGATTCTGCTGGTGAGTCGTGCACCATGTGTTAATCTGTCCCATTTTGCAGCATAGGATCTTTGAGTTGACGGCCACCTAGCTGCCAGGACCACCTCCATGACATCTTGTGGTAGCCAGTGAGGTCTTAGGGTCACCCGCTCAATATCCATGCGGAGAGTGCCAGTGATTTCAAGTTGGGGTGGAGTGTTTGTTCCTCGTCCTGAGTGATCAGGTCTGGGTGAGGCGGTAGTCATAGATGCCCAATGAATAGTTCCAGGATGAGCAGGAACCAAGGTTGTCTGGGCCAGAAGGGGGCAATGAAAATGACTTTCGCCCTGTCTTGGATGATTTTCAGGAGTGCCTTGGTAATGAGTGGGGTCGGCGGATATGTGTAGCAGTTCTGTGAGCCCCAGATGACGGAGAATGCATCCGCCACTTTTCTGCGTTTGGAGCAGAAGGCCTGACACGGAGTTGATCTCGCTGGCGAAGAGGTCCAATGTCGGAAGAGGTGTGATGCAATGGAGGGTTTCAGAGACCACTCATAGGGCACAAGTTGTCGGCTGAGGCTGTCCATCAGCATGTTGTCGTCTCCAGGCAGATAGGTTGCCTGTAGGTGTACCCCTATGGAGATGGCAAAGGTCCATATTCTGTAGGCCCCCCTTGTTGTTGATGTAGAACAATGGCCACCTGATTGTCCATTTGAATCAGGATGCTCAACCCGGATCCAAGCCTGGAAGGTCTGCAGGGCGTTCCCAATGGCTCTGAGTTCCAGCAGGTTGTTGAGGAGCCGTGCAACGGTCGGCGACCAAGTCCCCTTGTGCGGAGGTCAAGGGTGTGTGCCCCCCATTCCTTATTCGAAGCATCGATGGTGAGGGTGATGTGAGTTTGTGGTGGTCATAGTGGGCGTCCCTTGGTTAAGTTCCCCCTTGTCCACCACCAACAGAGGGTTCTCCTGGTGTGGGTGTCCACGGGGATCCTGTGTTGTAGGTGCTGCCTGTGCTGGTCCCAGTGGCGGCAGAGGTGCCATTGAAGTTGACGCATGTGGAGTTTGGCATATGTGATGACATGGACGGCTGCCGCCATATGGCGAGGAGATGTAGGAAGGCGTGTGCCAAGGTGGTGTTTGCCCCTGCGATGCGGGTTGCCAGAGTGATGATTTTGTACACACTTGTGTGTGGTAAAAAAGCTTTGGCCTTTGTGGTGCATATCAGGGCGCCTATGAACTCCAGCACGTGCGTGGGTTCTGTCTGTGACTTTGTGCGGTTGATGAGAAACCCCAAGGACTGTAGGAGGGCCTCTGTGGCGTGAAGGGCTTCCTGTGCTTCCCCTTTCGAATGTGCTGCGATCAGCCAGTCATTTAGGTAAGGGAAGACGCAGATGACGGCCTTGCGCAGGTGAGCGACGACCACTGCTATGCACTTCGTGAAGACTCTGGGCGCGGAGGAGAGGCCGAAAGGCAGTGCCTTGTACTGAAAGCGTAGAAATTGCCTCTGGGAGGTGTGGAGGGGAATGTGGGTGTACGCATCCTGGAGGTCCAGGGATGCGAGCCAGTCGTTGTCCTGGATGAGGGGAAGAATGGTTCCAAGGGAGTGCATTCTGAATTTCTCCTTGCGGACTTGTTTGTTGAGAAGTCCGAGATCGAGGATGGGAAGCCAGCGCCCCCCCCCTCCCCCCGACTATTTGGCAGAAGGAAAAAACGTGAGTAGAAACCTTGGTTGTGCTGGGAGGGTGGGACCGGTTCTATGGCTCTAGTAGCAGGAGGTGCTGAGCCTCTGTGAGCAGAGGTGGAAGGTGCCGCACTGGTGTTCCTCTCCTAGGTAGTGCTGAGGGCGGGTGCTTTTGAAAGTTGATGCCAAGTCCCCTGCGGATGATCTCGAGCACCTAGCGGTCAGATGAGATGTCTGCTCAGGCCTTCGCGAAGTGGGTGAGCCTGCCCCCCACTGCAGTGGCCTTTGTGGTCGGATGGTCAAAAACCCAGGGAAGCCTTGGAGGTGGAGGCGGGCTGAGGCTTCTGCTGCTTCCTATCCCTTTGCCGAGGCTTATTAGTGTAGGGTTGGAAGCGCTGGGGTTTTTTTATAGCTATTGCTGTGGTTGCAGAAAGAGTTGTATTTCCATGTAAGGTAGTACTGTTTCTGCAAGTTGTTTCTCTTTTGAGGCCGCTGGCGGACGAGTCCTTCATTGGACAGGGTCTGGAGCGTGGTGCAGTCTTCTTTTAGACCAGCGCTTCCTTGACCTTGTTACCGAAGAGGCTGTCCCCTGTACAGGGGGCATTCGTTATGCGTTCGTGGGTGTCCTCACGGAGGTCAGAGGCTCTTAACCACGCTGTCTGTCTGGCGGCGATTGCTGTTGCCGCGGTTCTGGAGGCAGTTTCAAAGGCGTCAAAGGCTGATCTGATGAGGTGCTTCCCACAGTCCCCTAGGTCTTTTTTTAAATTTTTTTTGTGTGCAAAGTTTTGTTGCGCTTCAGCACGGATTCGACCACAATGGACTGGTGAGGTAGCTGCAGTTTGTCGAAGCCGGGCACGGGTCAGACCTGGTATTTCAGGTCAAGACGTTTGGTGGTCGCCGGGTGGACTTTGGGGCTTGCCAGAGACGCTCACTGCAGTCCAGGATCAATTGATGTAAAAGGGACTGTCACTATGGCCCTGTTGGGCGTCAGGCATTTCAGGATCCCCGGAACCTCTGTGCTAGGTTCAGGATTGTCCGCTGGGGACAGTCCCAAGAGCGCTGCAATCTTCTGTAGAAATTTGGGGTATGCCAGGTCTTCCGGTGGGGGGGGCCAGGGTCGTGGAGGGCGTGGGCACAACCGGAGGCGGACTTGGAGAGGTAGGGGTTTCCTCGTCCTCGGATTCCCAGGCAGAGTCCAGAATTTCACCCTCCTCCCCCAAGAGAGGAGCCTCAGATTCTCTGTCCGGCTGAAGGGGAGGGGGCTGCCATGAAGGGGAGGGGGCTAGAGGACTGAAGACCAGTGTCCTGGGGTCCCAGGAGTTGCTGTGCCATGAATCTGCCCCATAGTTCCATCAGTTCTGGGTGCTGCATGGCGGCTCTGGGTTCACAGTTGTAGGAAGGAAGTTTTGTGATAGAAGCTGGAGGAGTTCTGGAGGGGGCCAGCAGGTGGCGCCAGGGAATTGAGATGGAGTGTTCAGAGAAGAGACTGCGGTGGGGCCTCCTGGCCAGAGAGGGCAGCACAGGGAGCAACATGCTTGCTGTGCCAGTGATGCTGGGGACTCAGTGAGTGATGGTGCTTAGAGGATGACTGCCTGGAGAACCTGCTTCTTTGGGAGGAACTGCTTCAATGAAGAGTGTCACTCCCGCAGTGATGGTGAGAATCGGGGGATCTGTGGCTGCCGCAGGAGCGACTGGAGCTGCATCAGTGTCTGTGAGAGGAGTGGGAATCCCTGTGGTGGTGCCAGCCTGAAGAGGAGGCAGAGACGTGGATTGAAGAGGGGGGCTCCGGTGACTACAGCATTGCGGCAGTGCAGGGGCCATCAGAGGCGGCTCAGGAGCCGGTAGCATGCACGCTGGAAGGTGTGGAAGGAGCAGTGTTTACCTCAGCTTGTGTGGAGCATGTGGGGAGGATCGCAGGAGGCTCTATCTGTTCCCCAATTAAGCGATGTGCCGGATCAGACCTCTGAACGGAGGGTGAAGGTAAGAGCCGGCTCCCCTTGTAGGTTTCTCCATTCCTCTTGAGCACGTGCGAGTTCCGGCACTTGTGGCAGGGGTCCTGGGAAGTGCTGCTGCTGAACTTTCTTTTGCAGTTGCTGCATTTTCTAGCAGGCCCCATCTCCCCTCTGAGCTTATACTTAAGGAAGTAAATATAAATGTAAAAAAATAGAAATTACACTTACCTGGTAATTGCTGCAACGCTTGAGCTCGGAGATCCGGTAGAAATACCGCTCCCACACGAGTGTCGAACCGTATTCCTAAATATTCCAAAACCTGCGATGGTTCCAAACAGCTTTTGGTCGCACTGACTATCCAACCGAGATTCTTAAGAAGCTGCACCACTCTGGCTGTAACGCAGACAGTCTCAGCCTCGGATTTCGCCTGTATCAACCAGTCGTCGAGATATGGGTAGACTGATACTCCCTTCCTTTCGCAGAGCTGTCGCTACCACCACCATTAACTTTGGTGAAGGTGCGCAGAGCTGTCACCAGCCCGAAGGGCAATGCCTAGAACTAAAAATGCCCCCACAGTAGCACAAACCTTAGAAAATTTCTGATGTCACAGCCTGATAGGAATGTGTAAATACGCTTCCGTCAGATTGAGCAACGTCAAAAATTTCCCTTGACGAACCGCCACTATGACGGACTGTAAGGTCTCCATCTGAAAATGAGGCACTCGCAGACATCGATTTACCTCTTTGAGGTCCAGAAATGGATGAAAGGCTCTGTCCTTCTTTGGAACCACGAAGTAAATAGAGTATCGACCGATACCGTAGAGCTCTCGTGGAACCGGAATCACTGCTCCTAGCTGCAATAGACAAGCAAGGGTTTCCTGTACCGCCGTCATCCTTACCAGTCCTCTGCAAGGAGATAGAACTAAGGAGTCGAGCACCAGATGAGCAAATTCAAGAGCATAACTCTCGCAAATGACCTCTAAAACCACTGATCGGACGTTATCTGGACCCAGGCAGGAAGAAACTCTCAAAGCCGACCCCCTATCAGCTGAAATCCTGCCTGAGCTGACCTCGCTTCATTGGGGCTTCCTGAGTGCTGATGACAAGAGACTAGAAAAGCCTCTACCCGCCCCCCCAAAACCCTCGTAAACCTTGACCTCGCGAAGGGAATCGTCCTCTTTGGAAACTGCCCAACCTGGAGGTATGAAAACGCCTGAAGTCACAAAACTGACCCCTGGAAGATCCCGGGGTCAGACTCTGTTTCAACTTATCCTCCGGCAAGTGTCCACCTTTTGATTCTCCAAAATCTTTGACCAGCTTGTCTAGATCCTCTCCAAACAACAACTTCCCTTTAAAAGGCAGCTTGCTGAGATGCAACTTGGAGGAACCGTCCGTCGCCCAATTTCTTAACCAAAGATACCGACATGCGGCTATCAGGGAAGCCATACTATTCATTAATGATTTACTTAACCGGAAGGTTGGGGGTTCAAATCCCACTAGAGGACAGCAACCTTGGGCCGGAAGGACTGGGGTTTCTAGTCCCACAGGTGCTCCTTGTGGTCTTGGGCAAGCCACTTAACCCTCCATAGCCCATGTTCCCTGTAAAATAGTTATCTCCAAGTTATAATGCCCTGTTCAATGTAAATTTTAGTTTGTTCAATGTAAACCGCACTGATGCAGAATAGCGTGGTATATAAGAGAATGTAAATAAATAAATAACACAGGTACACTACCAAAAAACTGCCTCCAGTTTTGCAACTAATTCCTATAGATTTTGGGGTGCTGAATCCAGGAAAAATAGCCAAAATGTTCCATCACGTCACGTTTTCTTGCAAAATTAGATTTCTTACCCATATAAGGAATGTTCACATAATTTCTTTTTAGCCGACTGCAGTTTATTTTCTTGGCCCAAAATAGAGATTGTAATGGTTAACTAACTAGAAAACACTCCCTCATGATATTTTAGAGTGTTTATATTCATTTTATACATTAACAGGACAATTGGGAGGCGGGGGGCTAAATCCAGTACTCGCGCTGGCGCATGTTCTTTCCTGTTCGCCTCGCCTCGTTCGCTCGCTCAAACACGGTGGTTGCGACATGAACGTTCCTTCAAATTTCAGTTTCTTGCAAGTTCATTATTACCTTTTGTTTGCTCAGTCGTAATCCAGCTTTATTCCGAAGTGGTTCACTACAGTTGTAGTTTGCAGTGCTGTGTATTTGTGATGGCTCACAGAGCCAGAGGTTGCGTCAACTCTCCGGACAGTTTTTGTTTTATTTGTGGGGAATATACCGTGAAAAAGCGGCAGAGGAACATTTCTGCATTTATTAAAAAAGTATATTTCGCCTATTTCGGTTTGAAGTTAGGCGATCAAGACAAACCGTGGGCTCCTCACAAAGTGTGCAAGACATGTGAGGAAGATCTACGCTTATGGATGAAAGGTAAAAAACAAGCATTTCGTTTCGGAATACCTATGATGTGGCGTGAACAAAGAGACCACAGCAGTGACTGCTATTTTTGCTCTTGCATTGTGAAGGGATACAACTTAAAAAATAAGAACGTAATAAGTTACCCCAACCTTCCCTCAGAAATTAGGCCTATGCCTCATAGCAACGAAGTACCTGTGCCTGAACCACCAAAATCTTTGGATCATATTTGTGTGGACGGTTCTGATCATGATGAGACTCATCAGATGGCTTTTCCCGATGAGTCCAGTACTTCCGAGTTTGAAACTGAACCAGATCCGAAACCTGAACTTTTCTCTCAAGCTGAATTGAATGATTTAGTCCGGGATTTAGGACTCCCAAAAGATGCTGCCCAACTGCTAGGTTCTCGGCTTAAACAGAAAAATCTATTGTCACCAGGAACAACTTTTTATTGGTACCGCAACCGCGAGACACAATTTTTGAAGTATTTCAGCAAAGAGGAAGATTTGGTATTTTGCAACGATATATACGGAGTGATGGAAAAGTTTAAACTCAAGTATGATCCTGCTGAATGGCGGCTGTTCATTGATTCGTCAAAAGACAGCATAAAAGGTGTTCTTCTTATTTATTTTATTTATTTATTTATTTAACATTTTTATATACCGCACTATTTATTATCAGCGCGGTTTACATAGAACTACAAAACATCAGATAAGATAAGATACATATATCTGTTTTTACATGGAACAGGAAGAAAAACTTGGAAAACAGGGGTAATTGTAACAAAGGATAATGGCATAATGGCAACACATTCGCTTCAGTTCCTATTGCTCACTCTATTATTTTCCAAGAAAAATACGAGAATTTGGCCCTGATTCTTCAGAAGATTCGTTATGATGAGCATAAGTGGATGATTTGTGGAGACTTTAGAATTCTATCCATGCTATTAGGGCAGCAATCCGGTTTCACCAAATATCCCTGCTTCCTTTGCTTGTGGGATAGCCGGGCCCGCGACCTACACTGGGGGAAAAAAGACTGGCCAATTCGGGAGTATTTGAGACCCGGTGAGAAAAATGTTCTTCATGAGAGCTTGGTACCTCGTGATAAAATTCTATTACTACCTCTCCACATTAAGTTGGGTCTCATTAAGCAATTCATCAAGTCCCTTCCAAAAGATGGTGAGTGCTTTCGGTACCTTTGCTCAAAGTTCCCCCGACTTTCTGAAGCAAAGCTAAAGGAAGGAGTGTTTGTTGGCCCTGATATAAGGAAACTCATTTCAGATGGAGCATTCGCTGAAACGATGTCTGAGAAGGAAAAAGAAGCCTGGGATTCCTTCAAGCAAAGGTACTCAAATCCAGTCCTGGAGGGCCGCAAACCAGTCAGGTTTTCGGGATATCCTTAATGAATATGCATGAGATATATTTGCATGCACTGCCTCCATTGTATTTGAATCTATCTCATGCATATTCATTAGGGATATCCCAAAAACCTGACTGGTTTGCGGCCCTCCAGGACTGGATTTGAGTACCTCTGCCTTCAAGGATGTTGTTCTCAAATTCTTGGGGAACAGGCGGGATGAGAACTATAAGGATATTGTTGCCAGGATGCTCAATGCCTTCAAAGAACAAGGCTGTAACATGAGCCTGAAAGTCCATTTCTTGCACTCCCATGTGAACTACTTTCCCGAAAACTTGGGGGCATACAGTGAAGAACAAGGTGAAAGGTTTCACCAGGACATCAAGGACGCAGAGAGAAGGTACCAAGGAAGATGGAACACCACTATGATGGCTGATTTCTGCTGATTTCTGCTGGTTGCTGCTGCGGGAAACCCCAGATGAAAAATACGCCAAGCAGCACACCAAGAGAAGCATTCGGGGGAAGAAGAAACGGGCCCACCAGGAGATTGATTGACCCAAGAATGACTTTAAAATCTAAACTGTGTTGACAAATATCGTGTCTTTACTAAACTTTGAAATAAAAATTTGCTAGTTATTACCACAGTGTCGGATCTCATTTATTAGAATTTTATTTTCACACCATCGGGTGTTTGTCTTCATGTATTGCAATGGTGCGGTTTGCATTTTCTATTCTTACATACATACCTGTACAACATTTTATGCACATTTCTTTGCTTTGCTTTGTGTCTAACCTCGTTCTTATATGCTCAATGTTTGGGCACATGTATGTGGCTGTTTTAAGTGCAGACAATTTTGCTACCATCACAGTGTGTTTTGACGACATTACTCTATTCTTGTGTGCTGCCTTGTTACAATTTTCTTTATTCTTATTTGAATAACTACTAAACAATTAGTATAAAGAATTCATCCAAGAAACTTTTATCTCGATCGCACTCAATCAGAAACGTTCACCTCAAACTGCTAACCCAATGTAGCAAAAAATCTGTACGTGATGGAGCAAATTGGTTACCAGATTTGGATTCAGCGCACCAAAAAACGTAAATATCAATCGAAACATTAGAGGCAGTTTAAAAAAAATTTGTTTTAGTGTACCTGTGTAATCAATCAGATCATAATGGACATCTGCTAAATAAGCAGCCCCTGACTTGAGCCTAGTCACATCCGCTAAACGGTCCTGCGCTTGTTGCAGAGGCTGCTGTAAATGCTGCGACCAAAGGCAAACTCTCGCTACCCAAGCCCCACAGACGCCTGTAGCGAAAAAGCATTAACCTCAAAGGCCTGTTTCAATAAGGTGTCAACCTTTCTATCCTGTGCATCTTTCAAAGTCGCCCTGCCTTCCACCGGAAGAGTCGTCTTTTTCGTGACCGCAGACACCGCTGCATCTATACGCGGTGAACGAAACATCTCTCTCTCAATCTGCTAAGGGATAAAGCCGATTCATAGATCTAACACCCCGCAATCCTGCCTCTTGCAAATACCATTCATCCTGAATCATCTGCTTAACCACTCTGTGAATGGGAAACACAGCCTGCGTCTTACGCACCGCCTGAATGAGAGGATCCTCTAGTCCCTCATCCTCTGCTGGATGCACCGATGACAGATTGAGAGCCTGAAGTGACTCAGTAATGAGCGCTGTGAGCTCTTCTCTCCGAAACACTCTGATGATCCTAGCCTGGTCCTCAGGCTCCTGAATTTCTCCTTCCTCCAGTTCTTCCACTCCAGATTCAGGTTCCTTGTCGAAGTCTTCCCCTTCCGGCCAATCTGAATCAAGTGGCTGATCGTCCAGCGAGCGAGCCCTCTTAGCTGCTCTAGATAAACCAATTCCAACCTTGTCTATGGCCCCTTGATTCCCTGTCGCCCCCAACAGCAGAAGATCTGCGACCGCCACCTGATTGTGCAAGCAATATGCTTGATGCATAACTAGCACAAAATCTGGGGAAAAACCTCCAAGGACCGCTCCAACTGCCAAAGGCGTAGTGGAAGGACCAGGTACGGGCAGAATGTCTACCAAAGGAGAGAACGAGGACTCCAGTGGACACTCCCCTTTCTCCCCCACTGGGAACCCCCTGAATCCCATCAGTAGGCTGGCTTGTCGACAAGCTCCTGCTCCAGATTGAGCTCCTCAGTTGCGCAGCCCCGACAGACCCCTGCGTCCGAGACTGCGTCCCTATGTGGCCCACACAGCAGACACTGTGGGCGCGATAGCATTAGAGTAACTCCGTTGGAGCGTACCAATAAAACTGACCAGAAACAAAAGTACTATTCTCTTCTTTTTCTTTTTATATAGTGGCCCCTTTAAGAAAGAAAACATGATTGAAAAACCCAAAAGTGAAAATAAATGACTGAAATTAAATTAAAATAAACTAACTTAAATAAACCTGCTAAACACCAACCAATGAAAACACCGCATAAAGCTCCGGTCCTAAAAACATTGAGGGGCATCTTGAACAATTTTCAGAAGGCTGTGTTTGTGAGAAGCTAGCTAAACTTAAAGTAGACAGAGCCATGGGACCAGATGGGATACACCCAAGAACACCAAAAGAACTTGGAGACATTCTAGCAGCTCTACTGACTGACCTTTTCAATGCCTCTTTGGAGTTGGGGGTGGTGCCAGAGGACTGGAGAGGCACATGTGGTCCCTTTACACAAAAGCGGAAGTAAGGATGTGGTTGAAAACTACAGGCCGGTTAGTTTAACCTCTGTGGTGAGTAAATTATTGTTAACACTGTTGAAAAAGAAAACAGTGAGGTTTCTGGAGTCCAACGGATTACCGGATCCAAGGCAGCATGGATTCACCAGAGGCAGGTCTTGTCAGACAAATCTGATTGATTTCTTTGAGAAGGTGACCAGGGAGTTGGACCGAGAGAGAGCCCTAGATATGGTGTATTTAGATTTCAGTAAAACCTTTGACACTGTTCCACACAGGTGACTTAACAAGCTGGGCACCACAGGGATGGACCCTAAAGTTACTGCTTGGGTTCGAAATTGGTTGAGTGGGAGGTGACAAAGGGTACAGGTAAATGGAGTTCACTCTGAGGAGGAGGTGGTTACCAGTGGTGTGCTCCAGGGATCTGTCCTTTGTCAGATTCTTTTTAACATCTTTGTTAGTGATATTGCAGAAGGGCTGTTGGGTAAGGTTTGCCTCTTTGCGGATGATACCAAAATCTGCAATAGACACCCAGGAAGGTGTAAATACCATGAGGAGGGATCTAGCTAAGCTTTTAGAACTGTCTAGAATTTGGCAGCTGAGATTTAAAGTTAAAAAATGCAAAATCATACATTTGGGCTGCAGCAATCCAAGGGAGCGATATAGTATAGGAGATGAAGTACTTCTGTCCACAAAAGAAGAGTGGGGACCTAGGCGTGATTGTGTCTGATGATCTTAAAATAGCTAAACAGGTAGAAAAGGCAATGGCAAAAGCTAGAAGGATGCTTGGGTGCATACAGAGAGGAATGGCTAGCAGAAAAAAGGAGGTGATAATGCCTCTGTATAAGTCTTTGGTGCGACCTCATTTGGAGTATGGTGTGCAATTCTGGAGACCGCACCTTCAAAAGGATGTGAACAGGATGGAGTCGGTGCAGAGGGTGGCTACTAAAATGATTAGTGGGCTTCATTATAAAGCATATGAGGACAGACTTAAGGATCTTAATATGTACACCTTAGAGGAAAGGCGGGATAGAGGTGATATGATTGAGATGTTTAAATACCTCCGTGGCATAAATGTTCAGGGAAAGAGCCTCTTTCAATTGAAAGCAAGTTCTGCTACGAGGGGACATGGGATGAGGGTGAAGGGAGATAGATTCAGGAGTGATATGCGGAAATATTTCTTTATGGAAAGAGTAGTGGATCCATGGAATAGTCTCCCAGTGGAGGTGGTAGAGATGAGGACAGTAACTGAATTCAAAAAAGCATGGGACCAACAGAGGATCTCTAAAGGTAAAACGTGGACTGTTGTAGTTGTTATGGAAGGACAGACTAGATAGGCCATGTGGTCTTTTTCTGTCATTATGTTTCTATAGCGAAATGATAGGGTAAATCAAAATGATGGAGGGGTAGAGCTATATGTTAGAGAGGGCATTGAGTCAAACAGAATAAAAATGTTTGCAGGAAACAAAATACAATGTAGAATTTCTATGCATAGAAATTGCATGTAAAAAAGGGAAGGCAACGGCATTGGAGGTGTACTCTCCAAGTCTAGTCAGAATGAACAGATGGATGATAAAATGCTAAACGAAATCAGAGAAGCTAACGAAGGTTACACCACAGTAATAATTAACAGGTGATTTCAATTACTCATATACTATATTGTATACTATATAACAGAATGGGTTAAAATAAGCAAAGGTGTAAGACAAGGCTGCATACTTTCCCCCCTACCTGTTGTCACAACCCCATCCCTTTAGCCACGTGCTTAAAGGTCAGGTTGGACATTACTGTTGTATTGAAGGTAGAAACTTGTTAGCCCAGAAGCCTTCTGGTACTAGTAGTCCCTTTCTTCATAATGAATAGTTGTGTAAGCCATGTGAATGGTAAAGTATAGGGTTTTATTCCCTTAATGCACAAAAAGGTTCAAACGAAGACAACAGGATTTCCACCTTGTTCAGGATTTTCACATAAGGTATTTACATAGGTCAAAAACTTAGATATGCTTCACAGTCTTTGTTAGTTATGCAGGGTTCAAACAAAACAGGTTATACAAACAAAAGCAATGCTCCTTCTTCCAGCTTGTCAAACAGCTTGTGTTTCAAATGTATATCCTGCGTGCTATATTTCTCTCAAGGATTCTAAACTCCCAGTACAACAAAACGTACAGTCCATAGGGCATTCAGTTAGCAAAGGGTCAGGTTCAGCAGGGTCTATCTGCATAGCCTCTTGTTCTGCTGAGATATCTGTGGCCCCTGAGCTTTCCCCATATATTCCTGGTTTTACTTCAGAACTTCTTCCTAAGGCTCTCCAGCCTGGCTGTACCCGGTCTGGCAAATATGCAACAGGACTTTTGGTAAGCACTCTTTCTATAGGTTCCCAAACCTTTCTCCAGCTGCCTTGGCTGCTCTTACGGCTCCCTGGCTTCCAGGCCTTTCTGTGACCAGGCCTCAGTTCCTGGTTCAGATCTGTGTCTCTTAGACTCCTGGGCTGAGCCTGGTTCACCCACCTCTGAACTCCTTGTGGCTCACATACAGAGGAAGAAGCATGAAGGTACCTCTGAACTCTTGGGTCTGTGTCTCTGGTATTCTCCCTACCAGGCACTCTCCCGGTTCTCCTTCTGTCCCTTCCTGAAGACTTCCTTCTGGAGCTTCCCAGCCTGAGACTGGCTCTCCTGGAACTTGTTCCTTTCCTGTAAGGGCTGCTAGTTCAACTGCCTTTTCTCCTCTCTTTGGAGCCGTCTCCTTTCTCTTTCTTCTCTATCAGCAGCTGCTGCGGCTCGTGCCGCTCCTCTCCCCTCTGACTTGTCTATGCTTTGCTTATAAAGCTGTTTCTCAGGTAAGGATTCTGTCCCTCTGACCAGGTGTATCCGATTATGCTTTGAATTAGTTCTTGCATCATCCCAACCTGGGCGTGTCAGCCTACCTTCTGAATCTCCATGCATGCTCCCTCTAGCTGCACTTCTCACTAACTGCACTTTATGTATATCATTTCCTTTAAAGAGATCAGTGTTTTCTTCTACCTCCATGGGTTTACTGGCGTCTGCTTCATCACACTGTTTAATTTATATGCAGAACAAATCATCAGAGAAGCAGGATTGTATGAAGACAGAGGTGTGAAGATTGGTGGAAGACTCATCAACAACCTTCGCTATGCTGATGATACCACATTACTGGCTGAAAGTGAAGATGATCTGAAACATTTGCTTCTCACAATCAAAGAACAGTCTCAAAATGGGCCTGCACCTTAATGTAAAGAAGACAAAGATCATGACAACTGGCATAATCAACAGGTTCATTGTTGAAGGAGAAGAAATTGAAATCGTGAACAACTTTAACCTACTTGGATCAACTATCAATAAAGAAGCAACAAGAAGTCAAGAAATCAGACGACGCATTGCTCTTGGCAGAATGGCTATGAAAGACCTAGATAAGATCCTCAAGAGCAGAGATGTCTCTCTCTATACAAAGATTCAACTTGTTCAAGCCATGGTATTTTCAATCAAAGATTTGCTATGATGCGTTCAACTTAAACAGTATTCAAAAAGAACTTTTTGGTGTCACTATTGTGAATATAGAACATAAACCTGTTTCCAAAGGTCTCAGACTTCTTGTAGCACAATTGGCTGACTAAAGTCTAGCCATTAGTGCTTGCTCGCATCAATGACCTTAATACTGGAAACCGGCTCGTGTTTTACTTGCACACAGCTAATGTATCGCTTGCTCCCAGATATATTTCTGCTTCGTGACGTATTCAGTAACGATTAAAAACTAGAAAAAAAAAAAAAAAAAAAGGACTTCCGGTGGCGCCGGCTGAGACAATGGCGGTGTGCTAACCGAGCTCCGCTACGACCGCCCTCCATGTGGTGAAAAGATGCCGCCCCTGAAGTTTTGAAGGTGCGGAGAGACCCCCTCAAGGTCAGCCGCTTGTGCCCCCAACAGCAGCCAGCGGACATATATAAAAGAAAGACGGTGAGCGCCGCGGAGCCGGAAGATTAGGGAGAGTGGTGCAGATCAGCAGGCCGGAGCGGAGAGTGTTGACGGGGGGCAGAGAGATACAGCTGCCCGGAGACTGCCTGTTGGAGGGAAGCCCGTTGAAGCGGCGAGAAGTTGGCGAGCATTTCGCTGTCGGCAGCGCGTGGAGTGAGCAGACGGGGTTGGAGTGGTGCGGCCATCCCTGCCCTGCACGTGGTGTTCCGGACGACAGAGGCCTAGTGCATCCTGGACTGCAGAGATACGGAGCTCCTGTGGCTGTGAGTTTGGAGGTGCATCCAGTCCGGATCATCTCCACGTGTGGAGAGGAGGTGCGGTTGGGGTGTGTGCCCTTGAGCCTTGAGCACGGAGTAGGTGCGGCCCGGTTTGGGGCATACGATTGGCAGTGAAGCACCCCCCTCCCCCCCCTTGCCTCAGATCCCTTCACAGGGTGTGTTTCTCAGCTGACACCCGGGGAGTGGAGGGTGGCAGATGGCTGCACGTAAATCGGCCGTGGATTTGAAGGCCTACTCCTTTAAGGGTACTGGGAGCACTAAGGGGCCTGGAGGAAAGCCAGCGGCATCCAGTGGAGAGTCAAAGGCCCAGGAGGACCGAGAGGTGACTGGGGGTCCACCGAGTGAGATACAAGCCCTGAGATCTGATTTAAAAGAGTGGCTGGGCTCTCTGAGACAGGAGTTGGGGGCAATAAGGACTGAAGTGCAGGGCTGGATACAAGAAATGAGGGGAGAAATGACGTCCCTGGGGGCCAGGGTGGAAGACGTGGAGAACAAAATGGAGGAGCAGGAGGAGCGATGGGGCCCTTGTGAACAACGTCTGGAGGCTCTCGAAGAAGCCCACGAAGATCTGTGGCAGAAGGTCGAAGACCTGGAGAACCGGTCCCGGCGGTCGAATATACGGATACGAGGCCTGCGAGAAGGTGAAGGCATAGTGGACTATGTGGCCATGGCAGAGGAATTCTGTGGAGAGGTCCTCAAGGCAGCTGAAATGGAAGACGAGGATATATGTTTGAAAGTTGACAGAGCGCATAGAGCTCTGGGCCCCCGGACTGAGAATAGGGTGCGGGATGTGATTGTTTGTCTACACGAATACCGCTCTAAAGAGTTGGTTCTGAAAGCCTCACGGAAGCTGGGCAAGATCAAGTGGCAGGGGTCGGATGTTGAGGTGTTTGCGGACATCTCCAGCCTCACGATTAAAAAACGTAGGGCATACCAAGCGGTTACTAAGAGACAGAGAGGAAAATGTGCGATACCGCTGGTTGTTCCCGGTGGGTCTGCAGTTTACAATACATACAAAAACCACCACGGCCCACACGGTGGAAGCAGCTATTTCTGGTCTGAAGCAGGCAGGATGGAGTGATGTTCCCACCCTGTCGCCTGAGAAGGTGGATCACTTGGATAAGAGAGACCGGAGGCCAGAGGCACAGCATCAGTGGAGTCGAGTGCCTGGAGGGGCAAGAAGCTTGCGACGACGGAGGCAGCCAACTTGATGGACTGGCTATGTAAATTGTTTGACTGGGCTGCGTGGGTGGAGGGAGAGGAGTTGGCATTTTTGTATGCTGTTGGGGGGGAATGTAATTGGTTGTATTTGGGCTGACGGGGGGAGGGTATGCATTGGGTGTTCTTGTGTGTTAGTGATACGGGGACGGGAGGGGGGGTACAAATTTGTGTGTGAATTTAGGTGCTTGTAGGGAGGGTGGTCTGCGGAGGTGGGTAGGAAGGGCTTCTCTGAGGAAGCGGGGTATGGGTAGGGGGGTGGGGTGGAGGGGAAGGGAGGGGGGAAGTAGGAAGGGAGGGGATGCCGAAGATAGGAAGGTGCAGTGCAGGAGGGGGGGGGAGGTGGATGTTTCAATGCCGGAGATGAATATTTTGTCACTGAATGTTAGAGGCCTCAATTCCTTTGTTAAGCGTCAATTACTGATAAAAGAATGTAAGAGACTTCAGGGGGACATTGTGTTTATTCAGGAAACGCATCTCCTATCCAGGGATGAGAGACGGGTGCAACATCATCATTATCCGCAGCAATTTTTTGCTTCTAACAGGGTGGAGAAAAAGAAGGGGGGCGTGGGGATCTTACTATCTACACGAGTTCAGGGGCAGGTGGGGAAGGTGTTTCGGGATAAATTGGGGAGATTTGTGGCTGTTCAATTACGCTGGGATCAGCACTTATACACCCTGGTTAATGTGTATGCTCCAAATGTTAATCAGAACCACTTCTTCAAGGAGCTTCAGGGGAAGATTATGGGGATGGCGGAGGGTATGCTAATTCTCGGTGGGGATTTTAATGTGACCTTGGACCCACGGGTGGATACATCTAAGGGGTCTTCCTCACAGGCTAAGCAGCATAGGGCCAGTCTGAAAAAACTTATGGCGGGCCTAGATCTGGTAGATTTGTGGAGGGAATTAAATAGTGGGCAGCGGGACTATTCCTTCTTCTCAGCAGTGCATGGAGGTTATTCTCGAATAGACATGTGGCTGGTGGAGCGTTCGCTGGTGTCGCAGGTGCGGAGGTGTGAAATTAAGGAGCGCACATGGTCGGATCACGCTCCAGTGTTGGGTGTGGTCAGTATGGGGGGGCCGGGGAGGGATAGGGGATGGTGGAAATTAAATGAAGCTCTGCTGGAGGATAAAGCAGTGGTGACGCAGATCCATGACTGCATTTCGGAGTATCTGCTGTTGAATGAGACGGGTGAGTGCAGCCCGGGGATAGTATGGGATTGTTTGAAGGCGGTGGTGAGGGGTAAGCTTATTGCGGTGGGATCACATCGTAAGAGAGAACGGTTGCAGCGTGAGACAGGACTGCTAGCGAAGCTTCGGGAGCTTGAAGGGAAATTAAAAGGGAACGCCCGAAATGTGCACCTCGTTCAGGAATTGGGGATGGTAAAGAGGGAATTAAGTGAACTAAATCTGCAGGAGATTAGGTATAAACTCTCCCTGTTGCAACAACGGAATTTTGAGTTTAATAATAAAGCAGGAAGGTTGTTGGCGCGTAAGGTTCAGAAGCTGAAAAATCGAAACACGATAGTGCGAGTTAAAGATGGTGAGGGGAAGGAGCTGTGGGAGGGGCGGGATATAGAGGAGCGGTTTCGACAATTTTATCAAAAGTTATACACTCCGGAGGCAGTCGTGGATGAGGGTAAGATACAGGATTATTTGGATACAGTTTTGATGGCCCGGCTCACGCGGGAGGATTGTCTAGAGCTGTCCGCGCCCATTAGAGAGTCTGAAATTATGACGGTGATTAAAGGGTTACGAGGTCATAAGGCACCTGGCTTAGATGGTTTTTCGAATAAATTTTATAAAGTGTTTGCCACGGCTTTGGTAGGGCCGTTGACTCGAATGTATAATTCCTTCACTACGGTGCAGCCGCTGCCGGCATCGTTACGATTGGCGGGAATTAGCCTGTTGCATAAGGAGGGGAAGGATCCTACGGACTGTGGTTCGTATCGGCCTATCTCCTTGTTAGGGGGGGATTTTAAAATCTTTACGAGAGTCTTGGCAAATCGCTTGGGGCCTCTGTTGGAGCAAGTGATACACCCCAATCAGTCGGGATTTGTGCAGGGTCGACATACCTCCGATAATATTCGGAGAGCATTAAATGTGATGTGGCATGGGATGGAGCAGGACGAGGGAATGGCCCTCTTGGCGGTTGATGCTGAGAAGGCATTTGATAGGGTGAACTGGGTGTTTTTGTTTAAGGTGCTCGAAAAGATTGGGATAGGGGGGCAGTTTTTGATCTGGGTTCGATCCGTCTATCAGGCGCCCATGGCGTGCGTGAAGGTGAATGGTGCGGTATCCCAGAGTTTTGAACTGTTCCGGGGTACACGGCAGGGGTGCCCATTATCACCTTTGTTGTTTATTTTGGCAATGGAGCCCATGGCACAGCGAGTGCGGGATAGAGGGGATATTAAGGGGGTGTGGGTAGGGCGGGATCATCACAAAATCTCGTTATTTGCGGATGATGTTCTGTTTTTTGTTACAGACCCGTATAGATCTCTAGAAGCTATTCGGGATGAGCTTTGGGGCTATGGAGAAGTGTCTGGTTTCCGTATGAATGTTACGAAGTCGGAGATTTTGAATCTGTCTATAGGTAAAGAAGAGGAGGGTCGCTTGCGGAGGGAGCTTCCGTTTCGTTGGGCGCAGGGTAGTATTCGCTACTTGGGGGTGCAGCTTACGTCCAAGAGGGCAGCGTTGTTTCAGGAGAACTTTGGGGCAGCTAAAGCCAGGATGTTTCGGACGCTTGAAGAATGGGGGTCTTATGAGGTCTCTTGGTTGGGGCGCAGGGATCTGGTGAAGATAATTGTACCCCGGCTGCTTTATTTGTTTATGAATTTGCCGGTGGCTGTTCCAGGTTTTTTTTTACAACAACTACAAGCTCGGGTGATGAAGTTTATTTGGAAAGGGAAGCGGCCCAGGGTGGCGCAGAAGGTGTTATGTGCGAGTAAAGAGGAGGGTGGTATGGGGGTGCCGCTTCTTCCTCGATATGAGGCCGCGAGAGTGCGGGCGGTGTTTGAATGGTTGTTGAGGGATTCGGCGGAGTGGGTGAGACTGGAAGGAGTTGGGTTGCAGGGTAGGGACACGTTGAAAGGGAGGGTCTGGATGACGGGGGGAGAGTCCCTAGGGGAGCTGCGAGGGAACCCCTATGTGACCCTCACCTTACGACATTGGAGGAAGTGGAGGAGGAAGTGGTATGGTAGTGAGGGGGCCTCCAAGTTCCTTCCGCTGGTTGGGAACCGGGGATTCCCGCCTGGGTTGACGGACCCAGCTTTCGGGAGATGGGCAGAGAAGGGGCTTTGCTGGGTCGGACAGCTTAAGAGGAATGGTGAATGGTTGACTTTTGAGGAGGCCCGGGAGGAGTTCCAGCTGTCTGAGATTGACCGATATCGCTTTGTGCAGGTGTTGCATTATAGTAGGGAGGTTGCACAGAGGGGTATGGGCCTAGGGGGGAGAGTATAGATGCGCTTCTTGAAAGGGGGGCGGTTAAAGGTTTGGTGTCCCAGCTGTACAAGGCCATGGGAGGAGAAGGTGGGGGGGAGTGGGCGCACCGGAGGGCCTGGGGGGGGGATTTAAATAGATGTTGGGATGCCGAGCAGTGGGGGGTAGTGTGTAAGGGCTTATTTAAAGGAGTGATATATCCAGTAGTATCCAAGAGCATAATTATAAAATGTTGTATAGATGGTATCTGACACCCCAGCGTTTGCAGAAATGGCAGGGGGGGCAGGCGAATTGTTGGAGGGGGTGTGGGCTCTTTTTTGCATATCTGGTGGGACTGTCCCTTGTTGGTCCCCCTATGGCAGGGGGTTGAGGGATGGATGGGGGAAGTGTTGGGGTAGAGAGTAGGTTCGGCCCTTGTTTAGCCATGTTGACTGTGGAAGAGGGGGGCCAGGGGAAAGAGGGTAAGGGATGGCGTGGAGTGGTTTGCACAGCCACCCGGCAATTAATAGCGAGGCGTTGGCGTACTTCCCAGGTGCCCACGCTCCGGGAGGTCCAAGAGAGAGTTGCGCAGCTGTCCCTTCTGTATCAATTGGCGGCCCTGCATCACAATGGGTTAGTGCGGTTCCAGAATACCTGGGGCTTGTATCTGGAGTGGCGCTCGACCAGGAGGGAGGAGAAGGGGAGTTAGGGTGGTGGGATTGTGAGGGGTAGTAGGGGGAGGGGGCAGTTGAAGCTGGGGGGTAGTTGGGGGGGGGGGGAAGGGGCCCCTCCCCGGGGTTCGTTCCGCGGGGGGGGGCACGGCTGCCTGTTCCTGTTCTCCTTCAGTACTTGTGATTGCTGGGGTGACTGGGTATGTAGGGGGCGAGAGGGGAGGCTAGGGATGGATTTAGACATCTTTTGGCATGAAAAGTTGGTTTATCTGAGTAGTTGGGACCTTTTTGTACTGTACCGTACTGTGTAAGGGATATAGGGTGGGGTGGGTGGGGGGGTCTTGGGAACGGGGTTGTGTGCTGTGTTTATTGTTGTATGATGTAAAGTTTGTTGGATAAATAAAGAATGGAAAAAAAAAAAAAAAAAAAACCTAGAAAAATCTTATTATAAATGTTCCATCACTTAGCTGCACGCTTTTGTAACTTCCAAAATTCACCGCCGTGTGTATCTTCAATAACATAGATCCCACATGGTGCTTGATTTGCAGAGCCGGTTTCAGAGGGAGCTGGGGAGGTGCGAGGCCCCGGCTCACTTCTGCACTGCCGCCAGAGTGAAGAGTGATGTGTTCCTTCACTCAGAACTCCTGATCTCATGAAGCCTGCAAGCGCAGAGTGCCGGGGAACAGGAAATGCCCTTTAACTTCTGGCGTGTTGCCGGAGTGAAAGAACACGTCGCTCTTCACTTTGCCGGCTGTGCAGAGGTGAGCTGGGGCTTCAGGCCTCCCCAGCTCCCTCTGAAGCCAGTCAGACAGCTGCAGGGCTCACTGGAGGGGAGGGGGTTTAGGACTGGAAATGGGTTGATAGGGGTGGGGCTAGGATAGGATTGGAAATAACTGATGGGTTGATTGGGGGTCTTGGACTGGAAATGAGTTTTTGAGGGAGCTAGGACTTGAAATAATCTGATGAAGGGTTAAGATAGTACTGGAAATGGGCTGATGCAGAGGATGGGGGAATGGGACTAGAAGGGAGTGGATGCTGTGTGGGACTGGAACTAGAAGTGTGTTGACGTTGGAGGAGGACTAGAAGGGGGAGTGGCTGTGGCTGGGGGAGAGGATGGAGAGGGGAAATGATGATTTTGTGTGGGAGGGAAGAGCAAAAGGGGAAAGATCAGCATGTTGGAGCAGATGTAGAGAGAGAATGGAAAAAACTGGGAGAGAAGAAAGGACAAATGGACAGCAGACAATGGAAAGTTAGCAGAAAACACAAAGAAAACAGAAGAAAGCGACTGGGGCAGTTGTGATGGAAAAATGTCCAAACAACAAAAAGGTATTTTATTTTGAATTTATTAACTGGAATATGTCAACTCTGGGACATGTGCATTGCTAATGTCTTTGAGTTCTCTTTAGTACAGGAGTGGAGGAGTGGCCTAGTGGTTGGGGCAAGGTACTTCAGGCCGGAAGGTCGGGGGTTCAAATCCCACTAGAGGACAGCAACCTTGGGCCGGAAAGACTGGGGTTTCTAGTCCCACAGGTGCTCCTTGTGGTCTTGGGCAAGCCACTTAACCCTCCATAGTCCATGTTCCCTGTAAAATAGTTATCTCCAAGTTATAATGCCCTGTTCAATGTAATTTCAGTTTGTTCAATGTAAACCGCACTGATGCAGAATAGCGCGGTATATAAGAGAATGTAAAGAAATAAAATAAATACAAGAGGAAATGAATTTATAGTTTTATTTCTCTAGTGTTGTACATTCCAAGTTTAGCTTTTGGGGTTCCCAGTTTAATTAATGTCTTCATATTTCTAAATTGTGAAACCTTGTTCTCTGTTTGCTGACTGTCTGTTTTGCATGTGTAAAGGAGCTGCAGTATTCTGTTCATGTAGTTTCTATGTGACAGTCCCCCTTGTCTTTCCCCAGTAGGAGATGTATTGGTATTCTCTGAGATGTATTGGTTTAATAATTGCGGTGTTGCCTTTTGATAGGTAGGGTTTGGTGCTTTGTGAGTCCTAGTAGTGCTATTATGATACGAGTATGGCGGGTTTGCAAAGGATTCAAAATTAAGAGGCATGTTGTCGTTTGAGGACCCTTTCTTTACAGGGTGGATGGAGGCAGTTTTGAGGTCAGGCCCCGGATGGGGTCTGCTTTACGCATTCCCTCCCATCTCCTTGATTCCCAAGACACTTTTCAAGCTACAGACCGACAAGGGCTCCATGATTCTCATAGTCCCCTTTAGGCCCCGTCAACTGTGGTTCCCTCTGCTTTTTCAATTACCGCAGACTCAGCCACTCAACCTGGGATGTTCGCCTGATGTCCTTTCCCAGGACAATGGGATGCTCCTCCATCCTAACATCTACTCCGTCTGACGGCACGGATGCTGAAGGACTAGTGGCTTGCTAACTTCGACCTGCCATAGGACATCAAGAATATACTCCTTGTATCATGCAAGGGCTCTACCAGACAATCCTATGCTTTTAAGTGGTATTTGTGCTTTGGTGCTCCCCGAAGGGAATTCATCCTTTTTTCTTGCTCGGTAGAGTTCCTTTAATAATACCTTCTCCACCTAAACAGGCCTTAAGACTAACTCAGTCAGAATGCACCTTAGTGCCATTGCGGCTCATCACAAACCACTGTAGGGACAGCCTATCTTCTCTCACCCCTTGGTGGCATGCTTCATGCGGGGTCTGCTGCTGTCCAAGCTGCTCATTAAGCTGCCTCTGGTGGCCTGGGGTATCAATGTGGCTATTTTACAACTACTAAAGTTTCCTTTCTAGCCTTTAGCCACCACTTCACTGTTTCTATCATGGTAATATAGTATGTTGTTAAGTGCCATCGAGTCGGAGTCGACTCATGGCGACCCTCTGAATAGCTATCCTAAATTGTGTTCGGTCTTGAGTCAGGCGGCTCATTGTTGACAAACTGGCACCCGTAGCTGCTGTTATTGTATCAATCTATCTCATTGCTGGCCTTCCTCTTTTGCGCTGGGCCCCCTGAAGCACATGTATACTTCGGAGGAAAGACAGAAGATACAATAGAGATGTTTAAATACTTGCATGGGGAGGAGTGGCTCAGAGGTTGGGACAGGTTACCTAAGGCCGGGGGTTTAAATCCCACATGGAGACAAGCAACTTCAGGCCGGAGGGACTGGGGTCTCTAGTCCCATGGCCACTCCTTGTGGCCTTGGGCAAGCCACTTAACCCTCCACTGCCTCAGGTACACTTAGATTGTGAGCCCTTTGGGGACAAGGGAATAAAAAGTACCTGTTAGTATACATGTAAACCATACTGATTCTAAACAGCATGGTATAAAAAAAGAAATAAAATAAAAAAATACACAGGAGAGCCTCTTTCAATTGAAAGGCGGCTTTGCAATGAGGGGGGCACAGGATGAAGATGAAAGGGGACAGACTCAGGAGTAATAGGAGGAAATATTGTACGGAAAGAGTGGAAGATGCATGGAATAGTATCCCAATAAAGGTAGTAGAGACCAGGATAGTCGCTGAATTGAAAAAAGCAGGAAATCAACAAAGATCTCTAAAAATAAAAAAGTAGCTGGTATAAAAGGGCCGACTGGATAAGCCATTTAATCTTTTTCTACTGTCACGTTTCTGTTTTTCCTTGAGTCCTGCTAGACCAGTCCAGGACCCGCCCATGGACCTTATAATGGTCTGCTCTACTGCAGTAATTTGTAATTGGTCTGATGTACTTTGATAGTACCAGTTTTGGTCCACTGTCATCTGAGTGGTTGCCTCTACGGGCCCATAATGTTTTGACAAGCCTTCTGTCCAGCTGATCCTGCACATAATTATCCTTCCTGTTCTGTTGAACGTTATTTGCATTGAGGTCGGAGATTCCTTGCCATGTGCTTGAGTATGACTACTGAGTTTGCCCCTAGTGGCTCAAGCTGATTAAAGCACAGTGATGTCATCAAAAGCCTGGATGTTTCACTTTTCTGTCTCCACTGTTTTGCTAGTAGGGGAACACAACCCTCGTCTGAACTGGTTTAGCAGGACTCAAGGAAAGGACATTATCAGGTAAGTAAAATGTCACCATAAAAAAAAAAGAGCCTTAATTGGCAGGTGGATCTCCCTGCCTTGTATGGGCATCTGGGGCTTTCCTATTTAGATTTCCCTAGTCAGCTTGACAGGCCTTGGGATTCCCTATTCAGGGCTTCCCCTTTTGCCACAACCTTTTTTTATGGTCTTTTTTTTTTGCTGCTGCTGACTTCAGTCATACGGCTGGATGCAGCCTATGTCCCCTAATTTTTTCCTAAAGCTGCTGCTGCGTTTTGCACCGTTATGGCTGCAAGCCTCGGATACTTTTTTCCCCCCGGCATTCTGGGACCCCTCTCCACACAGACACACACAGGGGGCTCAACAGAAAGGACTATCTACTACTACTGAACATTTGTACAGCGCTACAAAGCATATGCAGCTCTGCACAGACACATGTAAAAGACAGTCCCTACTCATCGGAGCTTACAAACTAGTCAAGACAGACAACACAGTAACTGTAAACATAGGATACAGCTAGAGGGAATGGTAAGGAAACACAAAGGAGACCAGATGAGTCAAGATCCGAAAGCGGCAGCAAAGAGGTGATTTTTCAGTATGAATTTGACATACAGGCTCAGGTAGTTTGTTCCAGGCATAAGGAGCAGCAAGGTGAAAGGAGCAAAGTCTGGAGTTAGCAATAGAAGAGAAGGGCACAGACAGAAGTGATTTGCCAGTAGAGCAGAGTTCCAGAGGAAAGTTAGTAAGGAGCTACACGGAAAGGTAAGTAAAACGTTACCTTCCATATCGTTCTGCTAGATCAGTCGAGACAAGTGGGACATACCAAAGCTATGCTTCCACTGGGCTGGAAGATGATTCAGCAGCTCTTAAACCCTTTGAGCTATTGACAAAAATGGAAAGTCATGTCCACATTGCTGCCTGACAAATGTCTGAGGGAGCTTACCGAGTTACACTCTGCCCACAAGAATGCTTATGCGTGAGTGGAAAGGGCACGCAGCTCTCCTGAACCAGCTGCGTACCCTTTCCAATGGCCTCTTGAATTCAGTGGCCCCAATGTAGACTTGGCAGCCACATCACCTTTATGCCATCCGGCAAACAGCACAAAAACGATGGTCCGATTTACGAAAAGAGTTGGTAACTTAAGTACCAGAGAAGCACCCTCCGGACATCCACCAGATGATCCTTGTTCTTCCTATGACATAGCTCCTTAGAAAAAGAGGGCAAACATACCACTTGAATCACATGGAAGGAAGACACTACCTTGGGCGGTAGGAAGGCACAGGCCGAATGCATACAGCCTTCTCTGAAAAGCTGAAGTAGGAATTCCAGCAGGATAGCACCTGAAGCTCGAAATTCCATCTCACCAAGCAAACTATGACCAAGAAAATAGTCTTAAGAATTAAGTTCTTTGCTTTTCCCCCTTTTTTTTTCTTTTAATATATATAAACATAACAGGGGCTCATGGGATCAGACATCACAGTCACAGCACCAGGCAGAGATCCCAGGAGGGGTCAACAAAGCGGGGAGGGGGAGCTCAGATGTGGAAACCCCTGAAGAAAACAGGAGACATCTGGGTGTGAGGCTATGTACCACTCGGCCACTGGACCTCTGAAACAGGATAAAGCTACTACCAAGAAATTCAGACACATTCACAGTGAGAGAAAACTGATGCACGCAGCACCAATGCTCCAAGACACCAGATGCTCCCATCGGCCAGACTAGAAGACCCTCTCCTGACCTTGAGGAAAGTAGAAATCTCTGCAGGAGAATAGCCTTTACATGTCAAACGATCCCTGTCAAGAGTCAAACTGTAAGCAAGAAGGAAGCCAGATTGTCCATAACCATCAGTCCCCCTGGTTGGGTGCAGGCACAGAAGAGGCTCCTGCAGGAGCCATATCAGGTCTTTGCACCACAGCCTCCATGACCAATCTGGCGCCACCAGAACAATCCAGCCCGGATGCCCTCTATGTACCCAAACACACATCTCATGAGTGACCATGGAGGAAACACAAATTAGGCAGCGCCTTGGCCAGGATTGAACCAGGGCACTGACGTCCTTGGACTTCTCCTACTAACCTATAAGTGCACTCAGTCTGCTGCTGCTCATTACCTTTCCTCTCTTATCTCTTCCTACACCCCTCCTCAGGAACTCCGCTCTTCTGGCAGATCGCTTCTATCTGTGCCCTTCTCTTCTACTGCCAACTCCAGACAAGGATATATCTAGGGGAATTGTACCTGACTAGACTAGATTATCCCTGCTCATCAAAGCTTACAGTCTTTTATATGTGTCTGTACAGCACTGCATTTGCCTTGTAGCACTATACAAATGATCAGTAGTAGACCCTAACTTCCTGCAGCTACTGAAGAAACTGCATGCTTTGGCACTGGATAGCGTTACCATCAGATCCATCTCGGGCAGCCCCAGAGGAACAGAATCAGCTGAAATGCCTCCTGACTTAACTCCCACACTCCAGGATTGAGGAAGTGACAACTGAGGAATTCCCACTCAACATAGTCTATCCCGGCGATGTGTTGAGTCAACAGAACTAGGAGGTTCCTCTCCACCCAGGCGCACAGGAGAATCCTTTCCAGGGCCACACCGGCACTCCCTGTACTGCCTTGTTGACGCCCCGGTGGTGGCATCATTATCTGATAACACTGGAACCGCTCTTCCCTTGACCAGGGGCTAGAAGTGCAAGAGGGCCAACTGAATGGCCCTCATTTTGAATCGGATGATAGGCCATGCCGCTTCCTTATGGCTCCAGCAACCCTAAGCCATCTGATTTTGACAATGGGCTTCCATTGTCAGACGTAGCCACAAGCGAGAGTCTAGAGCAGGGGTGGGCAAACATTTTGACTCGAGGGCCGCAATGGGTTCATATATTGGACCCGGGGGCCGGACCAAGAGTAGTGGACGGTGTGTATGTGTGAATTAATATAAATTAAATTTAAATTTGTAACATTAAATGTTTAGATTAATTTAAGGTAGAAAAGCATAAAAAGAGTTATTTTACAAAACTTTTATGCAATGTATTTCTTTCATAAAATAGTACCTTCAATTTTAGTGGGAACAGTGTTGTTGGTCTCCCTTTTTTGTTAAGGCATCAAAGTCAGGAGATAGCTTTGTTGCTGCAATTCGCAGAATAGATCCGAGGTGTTGGTCAGTTAACTGGGATCTGACAGGATTTATTGATGTTCATGACGCTGAACATCTGCTCACACACGTAGGTCGAGCCAAACAAGGCCAGAATCTTCTGTGCCATCCCCCAGAGGTTTGGAAAACAGTCATCTTTAAGTGAGGCATAGAACTCTTTTAGTGGAAGAGAGTGGAAGTTCTCCTTTAAGATTAATCGATCTTCAATCTGATGCAGTTCCAATTGCACTTCTTGTGGTGCTGTTTCTGGGTCTTGTGACAAGGGACAGGCCACCAGCTGAAGTGACTTTTCAATTTTTTCCAAATCTGAAAACCGACAGCAGAATTCTTCATGCAGGTCATTCAGTGATTTGCTATATTTATTCACATTTTGGATGGCCTTTTCCTGTGTGGCTAGTGTGGGAAAATGAGAGAGGTTTTTCTTTGAAATTTGCCTAGAAAAAAAAAGTCAACTTGGCTTTGAAGGCATTTACTTTACTATACATGTCGTGAATATACAGGTCTTTTCCCTGTAGCTTGACGTTAAGCTCATTCATGTGAGAAAAAATGTCAACAGCAAACGCAAAGTCACACAGCCAATTCTTGTCGCTCAGCTCTGGAAAATCAGACTTCCCCTTTAACTCCAAAAATGTATCAATCGCTTCTTTAAGATCTCACACTCATTTAAACACTTTGCCCAAACTCAACCATCGGACACGAGAGTGGTAAAGCAAGTCTTGGTGGTCTGCGTCAGTTTCCTCCAGAAATGCAATGAACTGACGGTGCTGAAGTCCCTTTGCTCGTATGGAGTTAACAAGCTTTATAACTGGATTCACAACATGACTAAGCTGTAATACAGATTTACACAAAGATTCTTGGTGTATGATGCAGTGGAGAAAAATAACTTCTTGCTCAGGGTTTTCCTCTTTCTTTATCCTGAATTCTTTTCAGCAATCCCACATTTTTTCCAGTTAAATTTGGAGATCCATCCATAGTGACATTAGCAAGTTTACTCCAAGGTAGCTTCATACTCTCGATGACAGCAGACACCTGGTCATACAAATCTTCTCCCCGTGTTTTTCCTTTAAGTGGCTCCATGGCCAAAAATTCCTCTGTTATTTCAAAACTGTCGCTAATCCCTCGGATAAAAATTAAGAGCTGAGCTGTGTCTTATGTCTGTACTTTCGTCCAGTGCTAGCGAATATAATTTAAAGGACTCTGCAATATTATTTAACTTGTTTGTTATGTCTTCATCAATCAGTTCCACACGACGAGTCACTGTCCTGCGTGATAAACTGAGTTTTTCAAACTTGTCTTTGCTCTCTGGACACAAAAGACCTGCGGTCTCTATCATGCATTCTTTCAAAAACTCTCCTTCAGAGAGGGGTTTACTAGCTTTTGCTAATTTGAATGAGAGCATAAAACTTGCTTTGGTACTTGACTCTTGAATCGCAGTTTGTCTGTGAAATAAATTTTGCTGAGCCTGTAATTTAGCCATCAACCTCCGAGCTGTAGACCCCCGTTCTTGGGGCGACTGCTTACTAGCATAGTTAGCATGCTTCGTGGCAAAATGACGGCTGATATTATATTCTTTGAAAACCGCAACAGTTTCCTGGCATATGAGACATACAGCAATTGATCGGACTTCCGTAAAAACATATTTTGCTATCCATTCCTTATTAAACACTCTGCATTCACTGTCCACTTTTCTTTTCTTTGCCCCACTCAATTTGGGATTCTGCACTACACTAGCCGGCCATCGCGGGATTACGCTGCGTCCTCTAGAAAGTGAGGTGAATAAATGAATAAATTAGCTAGCGCTCCGCGGGCCAGATTAAAAAGGTCCGCCGGGCCGTAGTTTGCCCATTCCTGTCCTAGATGCTACTCACAAGCGTAAATGCACCAAGAGGAGCCTCACAAGGAAGAATCATCGAGTTTAGTGTGTGTAGGTGAGCTCATTTCACTTCAAAAAAGGATTTTCATGAAAATATTGTAATAAAACTAATTTTATAAGTCTATTTCCATTTATTTTGGGGTATTGCCTTATTTAACATAGTTACCTAAATTGTCAGGAAACGTGATGTCCTATGACAAAATGGAGGTCATTTTCGGATTCAGCGCACCAAAAAACAAAGAATACGTGGAATAACCAAAACAGCTCTCAAAAAAATTTTTTGTAGACCTGTGTTATAGCAATTACAACCCCACGAATGGTGTCTTGATCTATTTGCGATGCAGCACATTTTTCACAAATGGGGGCATAATAGTAATAGACATTTTTGCCTCTGAAGACAAACGCTCCTTGTTTTGCTCCCTCAGACCATCACCACATCTCCACTAGGAAGCCTTTGCAAATTCTTGGCAACAAAGCCTACTGTACGCGTTTCCTGCTTTCCGCCATTACTTCGGGCATCTTCTGTTTCAGAGATATTCATTGTGCCCAAGTGGCCCAGACAGATCTGTTCCCACTACTTTTGTCTCTACTGATCAAAACCCCAAAACTGTTTGGCTCCAATCCCTCTCTTCTAACCCAACAGGATGGCTGCCTTCTGCACCCAAACCTACATAGTCTTTCCCTAATAGCATGGACGTTGAAAGCCAGCTAGCTTCGCAACTCCCAGTCTGACAGCATCCAGTTTCCGTCACTAATGTGCGGAGTTTGGTTATTCATTGAACATAAGAATATAAGATATACCATACTGGGTCAGACCAAGGTCCATCAAGCCCAGTATCCTGTTTCCAACAGTGGCCAATCTAGGTCATAAGTACCTAGCAGTTTTCCCAAATGACACAGGTTCCACAATGCTTGTATTGGGTCAAGCAGTGATATCCTGGGTCCCTTTTAATAATGGTTTATGGACCTTTCCTCCAGGAAGTTGTCCAAACCCTTTTTTTAACCCAGCTACACGAACAGCTTCTACTACATCCTCCGGTAACAAATTCCAGATTTTCATTACACATTGAGTGAAAACATATTTTCTTTTATTAGTCTTAAATAGTTTAACCTGTAGCTTCATTGTATGTCCCCTAGTCTTTCTATATTCTGATGACAAACAATCTATTTACGTTTACCCGTTCCACTCAGTTCATTAATTAATAGATCTCTATCATATCTCCCCTCAGCCGTCTCTTTTCCAGGTTAAAGAGCCCTATCCTTTTTAGCCTCTCTTCATAGGGGTAATCATTCCATCCCTTTTACCATTTTGGTGGCTCTTCTCTATACCTTTTCTAATAATGCTATATCCTTTTTAAAATACAGTGACCAGAACTGCACACAATATTCAAGGTGCGGTCACACCATGGAACAATACAGAGGCCTTATAATATCCTTTGTTTTATTTTCCATTTCTTTCCTTATAATACCTAGCATTCTATTTGCTCTCTTGGCCGCCGCTACACACTGGGCAGAGGGTTTTAACATGTTAACCACGATGACGCCTAAATCTTTTTCCTGGGTGGTAGTTCCTAATGTGGAACCTTGCATTGTGTAACCATAGTTTGGGTTTTTCTTTCCTAGGTGCATAACTTTGCACTTGTCCACATTAAATTTTATCTGTCATTTGGATGCCCAGTCCTCCAATTTATCAAGATCCTCTTGCAATTTTCCACAATCCTCATGGATTTTAACAACTTTAAATAGTTTTATCTCATCTGCAAATTTGTTAATCTCACTCGTTATTCCCTTTTCTTATTTATTTATTTAGCTGCATTTATATCCCGCTTTTCACCAGGTCAAAGCGGCTTAACAAAAAAAGGGGGGGGGACAGTAATCAATTTGACAGAGAAGGGGGGGGCATCACCAAGGGGGTCAACATTGATGAACTGAACAGAAAGTAACAACTTAGACAGTTGACATAAGTCTCTTAGTAGGTAGCCTTGGGGATAGGTCAGAAGGTCTGAAGAGTTGTCAGTGAAAGAGATGTTTGTTTCTGGTCCAAGATATTCATGAAACAGGATGGTTTTTAGTTGTTACCGGAATGTGGAGTGGTCTCTATTGTTTCAGATTTGACTCGGCAGGGAGTTCCAGAGGGAGGGTGTGTACAGTTCGAAAGCTCTATTGCAGGTCCGTTGATTGCACTTCGTTCGTGGGGGATAGTGAGGGTGTTGCTGGTGGTCTTTCGGGTTGGCCTGTTGAGGATGGGCTGGGGTAGTAAGGACCGGAGTTGAGATGTCTACGTTTGATGGAAGGCTTTGTGGATAATCAGGGCAGATTTGTATTTGATCCTTGCCTCCAGTGGTAGTATGTGCAGTTCTCTCAGGACTGGAGTGATGTTATCATGTTTTTTCACTTTCTGGATGATTCGTGCTGTGGTGTTTAAGGCAGTTCGTAGGGGGGTTGGTGTGGGTGGCGGGTAGTCTGTGATAAATTATATTACAGTAGTGCAGGTGGGGGAGCATCATAGCCTGCATGACTGTTCTGAAGTCCTGTGGATCAATGAATGGCCTGAGCCGTTGCACTCTCTTTGCTTTGTGGCATATTGTTCTGGTATTCCTTTTAATCTGTTGGTTAAATGTGAGCGCCTGATCTATGATAATTCACAAATTCAAACCCACATAAAATATTTGGATTTGAGTGATTCCCAAGATGAGGTGTGGTGGTGGGGTGAAGTTAGGGTCCTTGGTCACCAGGTCATTTATGAATATGTCCAAAAGCAGCGGATCCAGCACAGATCCTGGGGGTACTCCACTATTCACCTTTCTCCATTGGGAAAAGTGTCCATTTAGCCCTACCCTCTGCTTTCTATCTTTTAATCAGTTCCTGATCCACAATAGTACACTGCCTCCTATCCCATGACTTTTTAGTTTTACCAAAAGTCTCCGATGAGGGACCTTGTCAAAGGCTTTCTTAAAGTCCAGATAGACAAAAGAGTCAGTTGATATAGTGTATCTATTTATTCACACCTTCAAAAAAACATAACAGATTAGTAAGACAAGATCTTCCTTTTCTAAAGCCATGTTGGCTGTTTCCCATTAAGCCATGACTATCTACATGTTCAGTAATTTTGTTCTTCATTATGGTTTCTACCACTTTTCCAGTACTGATGTCAGGCTCACCGGTCCGTAGTTTCCCGAATCACCCCGGAACCCATTGCCAAGATATCACTTCCTCGGTCTCTTGATATTATCAGTGATATAATTTCTCCTTCCATCATTAGTGCCCCGTTATGGCATTAAACTGTTTCTCGATGACTACTCCTTTGGAATAAATGTGATAACTACAATGGTTTGACACAAAGGGGTATGTTTACTAAACCGTCTTAACGTGCGCTCTCCCACATTATCGCACGATAAGGCACCTTATCACGCGATAATGGCGTTTTACCGGGCGATAAGGCGCAAACGAGCGCTGAAGGCGGACAAAGGCTCCCGGAGGGCAGAGGAAGGCTCCCCAGGGGTGGAGAGAGAGGGTCAATGGGCCCAGGGGTGAGAGTGGGAGGGGAGAGGCTCCCTGCACACTAACGCTGTGAAATCAGAGGCTGAAAACTAACGCCAGTGAAACCCTGGCGTTAAAGCTGATTTAAAGGGAAAAGAAACCATTTCTGTCAGCAATGTACAGCAAAACCAGGGAAACCCACAAAAAAGTGATAAGTGTGATACATGTGCACGGAACAAAAAGGCAAAGAAACAGTGAAAATGACCAGAAGAAAATGTAAAAAAAAACCATAACCAAGCTGGGCAATAGTGATATCAATGGGAAACATCTAAAAACACCCCCAAGAAAGCTCCAAAAAAAAAAAAAAATAGATATGAATTTTGGAAGGGTCTATGCTCTGTCCCCATACAAGGTGAATGAGCCCACAGTGAAATTGCGCTGATCAGGGTTTTCCTCTCCATTGGACAGGTTTCCTATGGTGTGCACATGTTCCACAACAGCAGGGCCGGAATGTCAGAATGGGCAACTGGACAGATGCTGGAAAAGGGGACACAGAGGGCTGCAGGCGGCACATGCTGTGGTGCAGCTGCGGCACAGTGCGGACTAGGGTAATGCCTAGCTGGCCCATAAGAATGCTGGAACAGTAGAGCAGCCAGACAGCAACTGCTGAGGGCCCAACATGGGCAAGAGTGTGCTTCCCACGGTGTCACAGGGAATAGTACCCAGCAGGTACCCCCAATGGCACGGAACATTGGCAGGCGGTGCTGGGGGAAAGCGTGGACAGCTATGCAGGCACCCCTACCCCAGAACCCGCACCATAGGCAGCTGCCTACCCGCACACGGGATGGCCTGAGACTGCGCAGCACCAGCACCACCAGCAGAAGAGCATGTCAGCATGGTGGCAGAGGGGTACTGGTGGTGGAGGGGGCAGTGGCAGCTGCCCAAAGCAGACCATGGCCTAGCCCTGTTTAGGTGGGTGCTGTGCACTGCAACAGACAGGCTCTGTCTGACAAACAGTCATGGTATCTCCAGGGAATACACTATCTCTGTGGTAAAGCACAGTTACTTACCTGTAACAGGTGATCTCTGGGAACAGCAGGAATTATTTATTTATTTATTTTATTTATTTATTTAACACTTATTTCTATACCGCTCTTTCCCAAGTATCAAGTGCGGTTTACAAAGAACAGTAAATTATATGGTATGTGGAGGCACATACTTAGTCGTATTACATAGAACAGGTAGAACTATTTACAAGTAACAATATAACATTTGAACGGTAAAAAGTCTTCACATATGGGTATCGTCGGTACCGACGGAGGCTGCGCAGGAACGCTCCCCATCGTCCAAAAGGAAAGCTTTTGGGAGCATCCCACAGCGCCTGCGCGCTGCCTTCCCGCCTTTCCCAACCGTCTCTCTCCAGTTCGAGTTTTAAAGCTGAGACAAAGAGAGAGAGAGAGAGGAAAGGAAAGATAGATAGAGAGATACAACTCTTAGGGGAGGTGGGAGGGTTGTGAAGAATAATTCCTGCTGTTCCCAGAGATATGGTAATTAGATCTTACCTGCTAATTAGTGTTCCTGAAGGAACGACAGTCCAGTCCCTTTACTTCTGGGTTGCGCAACCCTTCCAGCAGCTTGGAGGCTGAGCCAAACCTTTTTGGAGGTGGGGCGGTATAAATACCACTGGGACCACCCTTCAACTCCAGTAATCGACTGAAAAAGCAGACCTACAGAGTTTCCATTAGCAATCCACATAAGAACTTATCTATCCAACATTGTCGAACTATGTACAGCTGGGCAAGGTTACTTAGTGAACTATGGCCCCAGTCACCCTATGTACAGCTGGGCAAGCTGTACATAGTGAACTATGGCCCCAGTCACCCTAAGTAACCTAATCAGCAAAGAGCACTCAAAATCTACTCAAAGAAAAGGACAAACAAATAAACTAAAAACTCCCAAAGACTTCATAAAAGCAAATAAACTCAAACAATAGAGCTTTTTCTCATGCAGCTCCAACAATCTGGAATTCCCTCCCAGATGATCTAAGATTGCTAACCGAGATCATCGAATTCCGCAAAAAAGTGAAAACCTCTCTCTTTTCTAAACATTACAACAACTCAGATCATCCCTCAATAGACTTAGATAATGGCTAACCAGTTTTTATCTAACAAATCCCAAATGACCTACACATACAATTCTTCATAGCTGATACTGTACTTTGAATAACGCTTAAGCCCCACATAATGTGTATTTGTACATAATGTATATAGTTTACACTGTTCTATACTGTTCTGTATTAACACTAGTTGTTTATCTTATTGTTATTTGGTTATATGATGTTTTATGTAAAACAAACTCCGATTTGTTAACTGTTGTTTATTGTGAACCGCAACTGAACTATGGAAGATGCGGTATATAAATCATTGTTAAATAAAATAAAAAATGTACAATCCCCCTTTTATTTTTTTTTTCTCAATAGAAAATGGTTAGTGTGAGGAAAGAGGGAGAGAGAGAGAGAGAGAGAGAGAGAGAGAGAGAGAGAGAGAGAGAGAGAGGCCGGACGGAGGAGAAATGCTTGAGGTTGCCCGATCCGGCCTTCTCCCGTGTCCCTTCATCCTGAAATGGCCCCACGCTCGGTCCAGAGTTTCCTTCTGACTGATAGGTCCTAACCGGATGGGATCAGGGACTGGACTGTCGTTCCTTCAGGAACATTAATTAGCAGGTAAGATCTAATTACCATTTCCTTATCGTCACTCCAGTCCAGTCCCTTTACTTCTGGGATGTACAAGAGCAGTTCAATCCTGGGTGGGATAAGGCAAACCGGACTGAAGGACTGCCAGACCAAACCGAGCATCCGCTGCGCTCTGGATGTCCAGCCTGTAGTGCTTGGTGAACGTATGTAGAGAAGACCAAGTTGCTGCCTTACAGATATCCACTGGAGGGACTAAGCTGAACTCTGCCCATGACGTAGCCTGAGCCCGGGTGGAGTGCGCCCGGAGCCCCGCTAGCACCTGTTTCCCTTTCAGGATGTAGGCAGAAGCAATCGCTTCCCTGATCCATCTGGAGATGGAGGCCTTGGCCGCCGCTTCTCCCTTGTGTGGACCCCCAAACTGAACGAATAGTCGCTCGGACTTCCGGAAGGGGGCTGTGCGGGAGAGGTAGCGTTTCAAGGTCCTCCGGACATCCAAGAGCCGCAGTTTGTTATCCCTACCTCCGACCTCCTCGGCGGAGAGGACCGGAAGGTGAACTGCCTGGTTCATATGAAAGGGAGAAATTACCTTGGGCAAGAAGGAAGGGACCGGACGCAGAACTATCTTGTCCTTGAGAAACAGTAGGAAGGGGGGCTGAGCGGACAGTGCTTGTAGCTCGGAAACCCGCCTTGCTGAGCAGATCGCGACCAAAAAGACTGTCTTCAGGGTTAAGTCCTTTAAGGAGGCCCTCTTCACTGGTTCGAATGGTTCCTTGATCAGAGCGTTAAGTACTAAGTTGAGGTCCCAAGGGGGGACGACTGACCTCTGTTGAGGGTGCAGGCGCCTCACCGCCCTTAGGAACCTGGAGACATCCGCGTGCGCCCCTAGGGGCTTTCCGCGGACCTTCCCTCTATAGCATGCGATTGCCGCTAGCTGAACCCTCAAGGAGCTGTGAGCTAGCCCCTTGTCAAAACCTGCCTGCAAGAATTCTAGAATCTCGGGGACTGAAGCGGAGAGGGGTTTCCGTCGGTGCTCCGCGCACCACGCTTCGAAGATGCGCCAAGTCCTAATATAGGAGAGACAGGTCGAACGCTTCTTAGCGTTTAACAAGGTAGAGATGACCGCTCCTGAATAACCTCTCTTTAGGAGCCTCGCCCTTTCAATAGCCAGGCCGTAAGCGAGAACCGATCCACATGAGGCATCCGTAATGGACTTGTCTCAGAAGATCCCTCTTGCAAGGAAGACGCCAAGGTCGGTCGGCGATCAATCTCATCAGATCCGCATACCAGGGACGGCGAGGCCAATCCGGGGCTATGAGGATTATGTATCCCTGATGAGACTCCACTCGTTGTAGCACTTTTCCGATCAGAGCCCAGGGAGGGAACACAGAGTAGGCCCTCCGAGGGCCACTTCTGGGCCAAGGCATCCAGGCCTTCGGACATCCTTTCCTTGCACCTGCTGAAGAACCGTTCCACCTTGGCGGATGCGAACCTCGCCATGAGATCCATGACTGGCAGACCCCAATGGGCTACTATCCGGTCGAACGTCTCCTGCTCCAGCTCCCACTCCCCGTGGTCTATCTTGCACCTGCTAAGATAGTCTGCCGTGACGTTGTCTATGCCTGCCACGTGCTGGGCCGAGAGAGCTTCCAACCGAGTTTCTGCCCACTGGAACAGAGTGCTCGCCTCCTTCTCTAAGGCGGGACTGCTGGTGCCGCCCTGGTGGTTGATGTAAGCCACCGCGGTAACATTGTCTGATAGCACGCGAATTGCTCTTTTTTGTACTAAGGCCTCTAGAGCTCTGAGCGCCATTCCTACGGCCCGCAATTCCAGTCTGTTGATGGGCCATTGGGCTTCCAGCGGAGTCCAGTTGCCTTGAACGAACTGGTCCTCGCAGTGAGCTCCCCAGCCTGCCAGACTGGCATCCGTCGTCAGTAATAACCACTGGTGAGGCTCTAGGGGCATCCCGCGATCCAGATTCTTTGGGGACCGCCACCAGTGCAGCGTCTGTTTGGTCCGTGGCGCGCAAGGTAACTGCATTGATATGGGGTGACGTTGCGGCGACCACCGACGCAATAGGGCCCTCTGCAGCGGCCGCATGTGGGCCCGAGCCCATGGTACCACCTCTATTGCCGCTGCCATTGTTCCCAGGACCTGCAGATAATGCCGCGCCGTAGGGTTTCGTCTGCCCAGAAACTGAGTGACCAGGAGCCTTAGCTCTCTTGATCTTGATTGAGACAGAAACACCCTGCCTCTGCTGGTGTCGAACCTTGCTCCGAGGTACTCCAGTTCCTGGGAGGGAGTCATCCTGCTCTTCGCTCGATTGATGACCCAGCCCAATTCTTCTAGTACTCGAATCACTCTTGTCGTCACGGCGTGGCTTTCCTCCTCGGACTTTGCCCGGATTAGCCAATCGTCCAGGTAGGGGTGTACTAGTATTCCCTCTTTTCGTAGAGAGGCCGCTACCACCACCATCACCTTGGTGAAGGTCCTTGGAGCCGTAGCTAAGCCGAAGGGAAGGGCCTGGAATTGGAAATGGCCCCTTGGCACTGCAAATCTCAGGAATTGTTGATGGGAATCCCTGACCAGGATATGCAAGTAGGCTTCTGTCAGATCGAGGGATGTTAAGAACTCCCCGCCCCTGACTGCTGCTATGACCGAACGTAGGGTTTCCATCCGGAAGTGTGGAACTCTGAGGCAGCGATTGACCTGTTTTAGATCTAGTATCGGGCGAAAGGACCCTTCTTTCTTTGGAACCACGAAGTAAATCGAGTACCGACCAGCACCGCGCTGGTCTGGTGGCACCGCGACCACGGCCCCGAGCGTTATTAGGCGGGTGAGGGTTGTCTCTACCGCCGCTCTCTTTGCCGAAGAACCGCAGGGAGACTGAACAAAGGCTGGATGTATTTGTTTTGCGAATTCGAGAGCGTAGCCCTCTCTGATAACCTCTAGAACCCATTGATCGGACGTGACCCGGGACCAGGCAGGAAGAAATCGCCTTAGGCGACCGCCCACCGACGGCTCTCCCCCCTGGACCCCCGTCACCTCATTGTTTTCTATTTCCTTGAGAGGAGGAGAAGGAGGACGAGCCAAAACCTCGGCCTGCTCCTCGAAACCCTCTAAAACCTTGTCCCTTCGAGGGGAAACGGAACCTGGGAAAGGGGTTTGTCCTGGCTGGGCGGAACCTTCGGGAGTCCCTGGACTGGTTACGCACTGGGGCTAAGGGTCGCCCTTGCTTTGGTCTGTCTTCAGGCAGCCTGCCCCCTTTAGACTCGCCAAGGTCCTTTACCAACTTCTCCAAATAACAGCTTCCCCTTAAAAGGAAGGCGGCTCAGGCGTGCCTTCGAGGATGCGTCCGCTGCCCAATTCCGTAGCCACAGATAACGTCTAGCTGCCACCACCGAGGCCATGTTCTTGGCTAGGCTTCTGATGAGGTCATACTGACTATCCGCCAGGAAGGCTGTTCCGGATTCCAGTCTAGCAGAGTGGGCCTGAGCCTCGCCAGATGGGCCCTCTGCTGCCTGCAGCTGTTGTGACCACCTTAAGCAGGCTCTCGCCACCCAAGCTCCTGAAACCGAGGCCTGCAAGGCAAGGGCACTCACATCAAAGGCTTGTTTCAGGAGGGTATCTAGCTTTCTGTCTTGAGAATCCCTCAAGGCGGTGCTGCCCTCAACTGGGATAGTAGTCTTCTTAGTAACTGCTGATACCGCTGCATCCACCCTTGGAGACTTCAGTAGCTCTCTGTCTGCCTCTGGTAGGGGGTATAGGCGAGACATGGACCGGACTCCCCTTAGACTAGACTCGGGTTGATCCCATTCTTCCTGGATCATCTGGCGCACTACTCTATGGACAGGGAAAACCCTCTGTGATCTCCTGATGGCCTGGATTAACGGATCCTCCACCGCCTCCTCCTCTGTTGGCGTATCTGAGGAGACATTGAGAACCTTTAAGGACTCATCAATTAGAGCCGGGAGTTCCTCCTGCCAAAAGACTCTAATTATCCTGGAATGATCTTCTTCAGGGATCTCCCCCTCTTCCAGTTCCTCTTCTTCCTCGTCCCAGTCTTTGTCAGAGCCCTCCTCTTCTGGAGAGCCCTGGGAAAGGGAGGAGGGAGGTTCTTCGCCGCCCAAGCGTGGGCGTTTGGGTGGGAGGCCTGAGTCAGATATGCTTGTCCTCTTGGATTTGGCCTCGGCCGTCGGGGCATTCCCCCCTATACCCGAACCCTGCTTGCGCAAGCAATAGGCCTTGTGGAGTAAGAGAATGAAGTCTGGGGAGAAAAAATCCCCCGTACCCCCTTCCCCCGAGGGAGGAGGTGAAGCAGGAGGGGGGGGTAAATCTGCGAGTGAGGGGGAAGGAAGCTGGGACCCCCCCCTCCCCTTGTAAGGGGTCTCCAGCACTCTGAGAGGACTGGGACATGGCCAAATTAATTTCTTGTTCCACGGAGGCAGCTACTGCAGCACAACCCCTGCCGACTCCTGCCTCCGAGGAAGTGCCCCTACGTGTGCCACAGGAAGGGCATCTGGGCTTAGCCGCCATGCTCTTGTTCCCAGGTACCTCAGCTCCTGTTTGGAGGGATAAACAAAGGTTCAGATCCCCAGCTACAGGACAGCAGAAAGTGCAGCTGTGAGGAATTGTTCTCTCCTTCCGCAGACCAAATTTATACTTGAGAGAGAGAGAGAGAGAGAGAGAGAGAGAGAACTACCAGGCCCTCTGTTCTCTATCAGCGAATCATGCCCCAGAGGCTAAGCAAAATAGCAGATAGAAATATTAAAATTATTGAAATTAAAATTAAATTTAAACTTAAAAACAAGCAATGCCGATTAAAGAAACTGCGAGTAGTTCACTTTGGTACTTGCGGTTTGAAGCTTGGTGGACCCAGCTCAGCGATCTCTGCCCGTTGGCTCTACACGTGGTAGGCCTCACCACATGGAGCCTGAACGGGGGATCGCGAGCGCGTTCTCTAGGTCGCTGATCTCCCCCCGTAAAAAAACGCCGCCGAGGCAAAGAATGCCGACAGAAGCTGTGCCGACACCTGAAGAGCAGTGCTGAGCAGGGAAGGCTCCTCCGCCGCGACTGGAAGACCCGGGGATCGCCGCCGCGTCCTTCAGCTGCGGGGCGGGACCGGCGATCACAATCTACCTCCCGGAGGTGCCTCCAGCGCTCAGCCACCTGAAGGGCTTCGGCGCGAGGCAGGGCAAAGCGGGGAAATCCAGAAGATCCGCAATTGAAGAGCTCAGGCAAACAGCCAGCACCCCTCTCCCTCCGGAGCCTGGCCCGACCGGGGGGGGGGGGGGGGGGGGGGGGGGAGGGAAAGAGAGCAGGGAGCAGTTAAAGGAGCAGAACTCTCAATCTAACTGACAGGCACTAGAAAATGAAATTAAAGAAACTAAAAGTAATAAAGTAATAATTTTAAAAGTAATTTTAAAGGAATTTAGTTGAAGGAAGACTCCAATAAGCCCTAGGCTTACGGAACCCTCCAGCTGCTTGGAGGCTGAGAATACTGGGGTTGAGGGGTGGTCCCAGTGGTATTTATACCGCCCCACCTCCAAAAAGGTTTGGCTCAGCCTCCAAGCTGCTGGAAGGGTTGCGCAACCCAGAAGTAAAGGGACTGGACTGGAGTGACGATAAGGAACACCTGTTACAGGTTAAGTAACTGTGCTATCTCCAGGAACAAGCAGGAATGAGTCTTCACATATGGGGACTCCCCAGCTAGAGATGCCTGGGAGATCACCCAGATTGTGAGTCCCTGGAAGGGCTCCATTCTCCACCTATGAATCTCAGGCATCCAGTCAGGGATGGAGGGCAGGAGTTGATTAGGTATGGAACAGGTGTTTGAGAACAGCCTGACCAAACAAGGCATCCCGGCGGGAATCCTTGTCCAAGCAGTAATGGGCTGTGAAGGTATGAACCGAGGCCCAGGTGGCTGCTCGACAGATTTGGTCGATGGACACAGAGTTTAGATGAGCCATAGAGGCTGCCATGGCCCTCACATTGTGAGCTGTGACATGGCCTTCCAGAGAAAGGTTCTTACTCTGGTAGGCGAAGGAAATAGACTGAGCAATCCAATTGGACAGAGTTCTCTTAGAGAGACAGGAAGTCCTAAATGGGAAGGATCAAAAGCAACAAAAAGTTGAGAGGACTTTCTATGTTGCTGTGTTCTTTGTAAATAGAAAGCAAGTGCTCTTTTGCAATCCAGGGTATGAAGACTCCTCTCTGCACTTGATGCATGAGGTCCTGGAAAGCAGACAGGTAAATATACCTCCTGGTTCAGATGAAAAGGTGAGACCACTTTAGGCATAAAGTGTGGATTAGCTCATAAGAACATAAGAACATAAGATATGCCATACTGGGTCAGACCAAGGTCCATCAAGCCCAGTATTCTGTTTCCAACAGTGGCCAATCTAGGTCATACGTACCTAGCAGTTTCCCCAAGGGACACAGGTTCCACAATGCTTGTATTGGTTCAAGCATTGATATCCTGGGTCCCTTCTTAATAATGGTTTATGGACCTTTCCTCCAGGAACTTGTCCAAACCTTTTTTAAACCCAGCTACACTAACAGCCTTTACTACATCCTCCGGTAACAAATTCCAGAGTTTGATTACACGTTGAGTGAAAAAATATTTTCTTTTATTAGTCTTAAATAGTTTACCCTGTAGCTTCATTGCATGTCCCCTAGTCTTTCTATATTCTGATAAGGTAAACAATCGATCTACGTTTACCCGTTCCACTCCGTTCATTAATTTATAGACTTCTATCATCATATCTCCCCTCAGCCGTCTCTTTTCCAGGTTAAAGAGCCCCAACCTTTTTAGCCTTTCTTCATAGGAGTAGCCTTCCATCCCCTTTACCATTTTGGTGGCTCTTCTCTGAACCTTTTCTAAAATTGCTATATCCTTTTTAAGATATGGCGACCAGAATTGCACACAATATTCAAGGTGCGGTCTCACCATGGAAAGATATAGAGGCATTATAATATCTTTTGTTTTATTTTCCATTCCTTTCCTTATCATACCTAGCATTCTATTTGCTCTCTTGGCCGCCGCTGCACACTGGGCCGAGGGTTTTAACATGGTATCCACAAGGACGCCTAAATCTTTTTCTTGGGTGGTGGTTCCTAATGTGGAACCTTGCATCGTGTAACCATAGTTTGGGTTGTTCTTCCCTAGGTGCATAATCTTGCACTTCTCCACATTAAATTTCATCTGCCATTTTGATGCCCAGTCTTCCAATTTATCAAGATCATCTTGCAATTTTCCACAATCCTCCTGGGTTTTAACAACTTTAAATAGTTTTGTGTCATCAGCAAATTTGATAACCTCACTCGTTATTCCACTTTCCAGGTCATTTATGAATATGTCAAAAAGCAGCGGACCCAGCACAGATCCCTGGGGTACACCACTATTCACCTTTCTCCATTGGGAAAATTGGCCATTTAGCCCTACCCTCTGCTTTCTATCTTTTAACCAGTTCCTGATCCACAGTAGTACACTGCCTCCTATCCCATGACTCTTTAGTTTTGCCAAAAGTCTCTCATGAGGGACCTTGTCAAAGGCTTTCTGAAAGTCCAGATACACAATATCAACCGACTCACCTTTGTCCACCTGTTTATTCACTCCTTCAAAAAAACATAACAGATTAGTAAGACAAGATCTTCCTTGTCTAAAGCCATGTTGGCTGTCTCCCATTAGGTCATGACTATCTATATGCTGAGTAATTTTATTCTTTATGATGGTTTCTACCATTTTTCCCGGTACTGATGTCAGGCTCACCGGTCTGTAGTTTCCCGGATCACCCCTCGAACCCTTTTTAAAAATTGGTGTTACATTGGCGATCCTCCAATCCTCAGGTATTAGAGATGATTTTAATGATAGTTCACAGATTACTGATAGCAGGTCTGCAATCTCAAATTTCAGTTCTTTCAACACCCTTGGATGTATACCATCCGGCCCAGGTGATTTGCTACTCTTCAGTTTATCTAATAGTTGTAAGACATCTTCCCGATGTATCGATATTTCCTTCAATTCTTCCACACCTTTAAATACCACTTCAGTCGTGGGTAACATCCCTACATCTTCCTCAGTAAAGACTGAAGCAAAGAATTCATTCAGTCTCTCCGCTATCGCCTTGTCGCCTCTTAGTGCTCCTTTAACCCCTTTATCATCTAATGGACCAACTGACTCTCTCACGGGTTTTTTGCTACGAATGTACTTGAAAAGGTCTTTATTTCGCATTTTTGCTTCCGCAGCAAGCTTCTTCTCAAATTCTCTCTTTGCCAGCCTTATCAATGCCTTGCATTTGACTTGCCAGTGCTTGTGCTGTTTCCAGGTTTCATCATTTGGCTCTTTTTTCCATTTCTTGAAAGATGCTTTTTTGGCAACAACAGCCTCTCTGACCTCAGCTTTAAACCATGCTGGCAATTTTTTGGACTTCCTTCCACTTTTCTTAAAGCGTGGAATACAGCTGGTCTGGGCTTCCAAGATAGTATTTTTCAACACCCCCCAAGCTTGATGTACGTCTTTAACCTTTGCAACTGCTCCTTTTAGTTTTTTCTTAACTGTTTTCCTCATTCTATCATAGTCTCCCTTTCGAAAGTTAAAGGGTAGTACTGTGGATTTCCTTACTATCCCTCCTCCACTAATTAAATCAAAGGCGATCATGCTATGATCACTATTGCCAAGTGGCCCCAACACCCTTATCTCTTGCACTACATCTGGTGTTCCACTAAGGACTAGGTCCAATATTGCCTCCCCTCTGGTCGGTTCATGAACCAGCTGCTCCAAGAAGCAGTCATTTATTTCATCTAGGAACTTTATCTCCCTAGCATGTCCTGTTGTGACACTGACCCAGTCGATGCCGGGGTAATTGAAATCACCCATTATTATTACTGCACTGTAACTTTTGCTAGCTTCCTTGATTTCTTTGAGCATTTCATCATCCATTTGTTCATTCTGGCCAGGCGGACGATAGTACACCCCCACTGCCATCGCCTTCCCCTTTTTACATGGAATTTCAATCCATAGAGATTCTACAGCAAATTTTGTTTCTTGCAAAACTTTAATCCTTTCTGACTCAATGCCCTCTCTAACATAGAGCGCAACCCCTCCACCAATTTGATCAGCTCTATCATTTCGATATAGTTTGTACCCAGGTATCACAGTGTCCCACTGGTTGTCCTCCTTCCACCATGTCTCTGATATTCCAATCATATCTAACCTCTCGTTTAGTGCTATATATTCTAACTCTCCCATCTTGTTTTGTAGACTTCTAGCATTTGCATACAAGCATTTTAGAGAATGTATTTTATTCATATTAATTTGGCTATTGGTAGACATGGGTAATTTGGGATCTTTAAGTTCTGTCTGCTCCATACTCGAGGGCATTTGGGCTACTTTACTCTTTTTTGGAACCTCTCTGCTTTTTGTAGTATCCTTCAAGGATACATTCTTCCGAACCATGCGCTCTTGGGCGACTGTCGGCTTTCCCCTATTATCTAGTTTAAAAGCTGCTCTATCTCCTTTTTAAAGGTTAATGCCAGCAGCCTGGTTCCATCCCGGTTAAGGTGAAGCCCATCCCTTCGGAAGAGCCCCTCCTTTCCCCAGAATGTTCCCCAGTTCCTAACAAATCCGAACCCCTCATCTCTGCACCATTGTCTCATCCACGCATTGAGACTCCGGAGCTCTGCCTGCCTATTGGGTCCTGCGCGTGGAACGGGAAGCATTTCGGAGAACGCTACCCTGGAAGTTCTGGATTTCAACTTCCTACCTAAAAGCCTAAATTTAGCTTCCAGAAGCTCTGAGAACTACCTTGTCATGATGGAACCTTGTATAAGGAAGATTAGCCACTAGAGCTTGTAACTCACTGATACGGCGAGCTGAGGTGAGTGCAATGAGAAAAATAACCTTCCAGGAAAGGAATTTCAAGGAGGTAGTGGCTAAGGGTTCAAAGGGTGGCTTCATAAGCTGGCCAAGAACCAGATTTAAGTCCCATGCCACTGGAGGTGGTCTAATGGGAGGTTTAGTTAAAAGAAGGCCTCTCATGAATCTTGCTATAAGAGGATGAGAGGAAATAGGTTGTCCAGTAAGAGGCTTCAGGGATGCTGCAATAGCACTCAAATGGACCCTGATTGAATTTGTTTTAAGGCCTGCATGGGATAAATGCAGCAAATAGTCCAGTAACAAATTCAAAAAGGTATTGCAGAAGGGTTAAGACCATTTTCTGCACACCAAATGGAAAACGTTTCCATTTAAAAGCATAAGAGCGTCTGGAGGAAGGCTTTCTGGAAGCATGAAGGATATCCTTCACTTGCTGAGAAAGGTGTAAATCTTGAAGGTCTAGGCCTTCAGCAACCAGGCTTTGAGATGAAGAACTGAGGATTTGGATGCCACATGGTTCCCTCCTCTTGGGAGAGGAGATCTGGAGCAGACCCCAGGTCCAGGGAGGGAGCTTGAGAGAGATGCAGAAGTAGAGGGTACCACACTTGGCGTGGCCAATGTGGTGCTATGAGGATCATAGACCCCTTGTCTCTCTGAAGCTTGAACAGAGTCTTGGGGATGAGGGGAATAGGTGGAAAGGCATAGAGGACGTCTTGCCCCCAGTGAAGGAGGAAGGCATCCCTGGCCTGAACTCCCTGACACGGAATCCTGGAACAAAACCGGGGAAGTTTGGCATTCCACGGACTTGCAAATAGGTCTATGTCTGGGGTACCCCAAATCCGGAAAATCCTGGCTATCTGGTCCCCATGGAGGGACCATTCGTGTGGAAGCAGAACTCGACTGAGTCTGTCTTCCCAAGAGTTTTGAACCCCTGGAAGATACACTGCCATGAGATGGATTTGATGCTCTCTGGCAAAGGCCCACAATCTCAGAGCTTCGTTACAAAGCAACAGAGAGCCCGTCCCCCCCTGCTTGTTCACATAGAACATGGCTACCTGATTGTCCGTATGGATGAGGACTGTCTTGTAGCTGAGCAGGGTGTGAAATACTCTGAGAGCCAAGAAGATTGCTCTGAGCTCTAAGAGGTTGATATGGAGAGATGTCTCCTGTGGAGACCAGATGCCCCGAGTGGAGAGATCTTGAAGGTGAGCTCCCCAACCCTTTGGAGAGGCATCTGTTGTAAGGGTTACGTGGGATAGCACCTGTTGAAAGGGGGACCCCAACAACAGATTTTGAGTGGATTTCCACCAGTGGAGGGACCAAAAGAGGCAACTGGAGGTTGCTATTTTGTCTGACAGGCAAACTGATGCCTGGGTCCATTGGGTGGATAGAGTCCACTGAGCTGCCCTCATGTGAAGGCGAGCGTAAGGAACCACATGCACTGTGGTTGCCATGTGGCCTAAGAGTTGTAGAATCTCTCGAGCAGTTAAATGGGATTTTAACTGAATCTGGGAGGCTAACTGCACCAAGCGTAGGCAACGGGCCTGGGGAAGATAGGCTCTTGCAGTTGTGGTATCCAGTAAGGCCCCTATGAACTCTAGAGATTGAGTAGGGGTGAGATGGGATTTGGGAATATTGATCACCAGTCCCAGATACTGAAGAAGATGCTTTGTGCAGGCCAGGGAGGTCTGGGCCTCTGACTGGGATGGACCTCGGATGAGCCAGTCGTCCAGATATGGGAATACGAATATCCCTAGAGTGCGTAAAAATGCAGCTACCACTGCCATGCATTTTGTGAACACTCTTGGAGCAGAGGCCAGACCGAAAGGAAGCACTCTGTATTGGTAGTGCTTTCCTGGTAAAGGAACCGAAGGAACCTTCTGTGTGTTGGATGGATGAGGACATGGGTGTACGCATCCTTGAGGTCTAGAGAACAAAGCCAGTCCTGACTCTGGCGGTATGGAAGGAGAGTACCAAGAGAAATCATCTTGAATTTCTCCTTGTATATTTATTTATTTATTTTATTTAATTAACAGAATTTCTATACCGCCTTATCCTACAATCAAGGCGGTATCACAGCAAACAATCAAACGTGTGTGTATTTCATGCAGTGAAAGCTATAACATGGATTGAATGTGAGTGGTTTTGATTAGTTGAACTATGTACATTGTGCGCTATAATACAGAGTGTCCTATAATACATTTAAGATATAGATAAGGTAAAGAAACTTGTTCAACTCTCTGAGATCTAGGATGGGTCTGTAGCCTCCTGTTTTCTTTGGGATGAGAAAATAGGGGGAGTAGAACCCTGAGCCCTGTTGAAGAAGGGGTACTTCTTCTATTGCCCCTTGGGCAAGAAGGGTAGCAATCTCTTGACCTAGAAGGTCGAGAAGAGAAGTTGGAGAGCTGAACTGTTTCACCATGGTGTGAGGAGGAAGGTTTAAGAAATGTAGCTTGTATCCCTCCCTTATAATGGAGAGGGTCCAGTGCTCTGCTGTGATTTGTTCCCATCTGGGAGCAAAGTGAGCTAACCTTCCTGGGATGGTGAGAGGCTCTGGATGTTCTAGAGCCAGAAATGCTAAGTTCTCTAGTGGAAAGTCAAAGGCCCTGAGGAGGCTGAGGTTGTTGAGCTGTAGCAGTCCTCGCAGCCTGAGGCTTGGCCTGTTTTGGTTGTTGCTGCCTCTTTGTAGCAAAACGACCCTGAGAAGAGGCCTGACCATAACCAGAAGAAAATTTCCCTTTTATTTGAGAAAGATCCTTTCTTGAATAACCTCTTTTTGAAAGGAGTAGTAGTAGACTTTGAGAGTCTATCTAAAGCAGAATTTTCAGCATCCATCTGGGTGGCTTTTGCTTGCCAATCTTTGCCAAACAGGTTTTCCCCTGTACAGGGAAGGTTGCCCAGACCATCCTGTACCCAGGATTCCAAATCAGAGGCTTGTAACCAAGCTACTCTGCGTGCGCCTATGGCAATAGCCGAAGCTCTACTGGCACCCTCAAAGGAGTCAAAGGCTGCCCGGTTGGAAAACTTGGATACATCCTGTGCATGTTTAAGCCAGGTAATATATTCTTCTCTTATCTTCTGACATAAAAGGAGATAAGGTGTGTAGATGATCTGTAACCTCTTTTAGAAACAACTCCATATAGAGACTATAGGAGTTGATTCTGACTACAAGCATACTGGCCTGGAAGATTTTCCTGCCAAAAGCATCTAAGGTTCTGCATTCTCTTCCTGGAGAAGCAGAGGAGTGTCTTTTTGTACTCTTGATTTTTTTCATAGCAGACTCTACCACAATAGAGTGGTGAGGAAGCTGAGTCTTATGAAATCCAGGACAAGGAGGAACACGATACATAGTGTCCAACCTATGAGAAAAAGGAGAGGTGGTAAGAGGAGTTTCCCATATACCTAACATGTGGTCATAAAGAATCTCATGTATTGGTAAAATGGCTGCCTCTTGAGGAGCCTTAGGATATTGAAGAATATCCAATTTTTTGGCTCTGGGCTCAGTTTCAGAGGCTACTGCAATGGACAGGCTTCTGGCCACCTCCCTGATGAAGTCCTGGAAAGCCAAGTCCTCAGGAGGAGACATTCTCTTTTTTGGAGAAGAGGGTTCCTGAGGACGGATCTCTGATGCTTCGATGGAAACCTCTGATACATCAGATTCTTCAGAGGAATTGAAGTATCGACTGTCTGGATGCTCTCGCAGAGCCCGATACGAGTACCGAGGGGTATCGACATCGGGAGTCATTGGTACCGAATCGGTACTAACAGGCATCACTGGATACTGTATCGCTGCTTTCGATGCTGATGCCGATGCAAGCGGTACTGGTATCGGAACCAGAGCTGGATCCGGAACCGGAATCGACAACGGAGGTTGTTGTTGTACCGAGGGCGTCGCAGCTTGTATGAAGGCCGTAATAGCCCGCTGCATGGTCAGAATATTTTGATCCATCGACGCCACCAATGTCTGGATGTCGGTACCGGGAACCGCTGGTACCCCAGAACATTGTAACAGGTGATCAGTCGAGGCCGTGCCATCGATGTCAACCTGTGACCCCATAGATAATGCTTTGGAAGCCGGAGCCTCCCGCCGGGGTAATTTTGCCGGTGTGGATTCCTCAATAATAAGTTCGGGTACATCTCGATACTTAGAGGGAGAGGTACCCTTTGAGGACCGACCGGACTTAAGTTTTGTTACCTGAGATCCATAGGATGAAGAAGCAGCCCTGGAAGACGTCGATGCCACAGAAGCTGCATCGGAGGGAAACAGGGTACTGAGCTTGGCTGCCCGATTCTGTAACCCTCTTATAGACATCATGGAGCAGGACTCACAATCCACGATGGAATGATCAGGACCTAAACATTTTAGACACCAGTCATGGGTGTCTGTGACAGAAATAGTGCCACTGCACTTTGTGCACTTTTTAAACCCGGAGGCGGGCTTTTCCATGAGGAAAAAGACTGTAGGCCTAGGGCCACAGAAGAAAATGCACTGAAGCAAAAAGAAACTTTTTTAATTTTTTTTTTGTAAAGAAAGAAAAAAGACCGGTGGTACTTTTCCTCAAGAAGGCAGACACGCGACTAAAGAAAATAAGAAGAAATAAATAAGAAAATAAGAAAATAAGAAATTCTTCAGCGGTGACAGGAAACACGACCTGCTGGCTCCGCCGAAAAGAAGAACTGGAGAGAGACGGTTGGGAAAGGCAGGAAGGCAGCACGCAGGCACTATGGGATGCTCCCAAAAGCTTTCCTTTTGGACGCTGGGGAGCGTTCCCTCGCAGGCTCTGTCGGTACCGACGATACCCATATGTGAAGACTCATTCCTGCTTGTTCCTGGAGATCACGGTGGTGCAGTGAACGCAGCCAGTGTGTTCAGGAGCAGAAGGTCACAGGTTCAAGTCCCAGCTGTGATTCCTGCCAACCCAGTCCCCATATTTTACCCACTACTAAAACGTGCTAATACAGACAGAACCTTTATTGCAGATAACAGAAACATGCCCAATAAACCTACATTTTACCCTACAGAGCACAGACAACATAAACATGCACATTACCTAAAGCAGAGTCTCCCAAATGCAGTCCTGGAGAGCCAAACACCATTCAGGTTCCATGCTGCCTCTAATAAACACGGCTGAGCTGCATGTCTATGCACCGCCCCCATGGCATGCAGATGTATCTCATGCATATTCATTAGGGACAGCATGAAAACCCGAACAGTGTTTGGCCCACCAGGACTGGAGTTGGGAACCTCTGCCCTAGAGCAGCGGCCAACAGGGGCAGACACACCCTCACCCACAGGCTCTATTATCCAAAGCCTCCTGGAGAGGCAGGATGTTGGGCCCTGCGTGCATCTCCCAATACTAGCACTTGCATACCTTAGCAATGCCACCCTAAACCTGGGAATATTGTACACACCTATCAAACGGTTGCTATGATTACTGGCAGATAGCAATTCCTAAGTTAAGCACAATTTGCTGATTGAGCTGCATAGGAATTTTTTTTTCTTTTAAAGCTAATTAATCTGTGAACCCACTATTTTTTTTGTTAAATCAGTCAGGGCCTAGTAGCAACAGTTTAAGATTCAATTTAAAAACACAGAAGAGAACTTTCTGGTTACCTTTCATACCCAGTAGACAGCTGTAGTTTAAATTTCATAGTCACTCAGGGCCTAGCATCAGCAAAGTACTTTTAGTTTCAAATTAAAACACAGAAGAGAGCTTTCTGGTTAAATTTAGAATCCAGCAGAGAGCTTGTAGTTTAAATTTCATAATAGGTTAGAGCCTAGTAGCAGCAAAGAGCTATAATTTAAATCAAATCAGAATATAGTTTTCCTCAGCAGCACAGGACAAGGTACTGTGTAGCAGCCCTTTTTTAATAAGTGTTATATCCCTCCCTCCCTCTCCACACCCACCCTCCCCTGGGAAAATCACAGCTTTATAGGTACTTGCACAACTTAAAAGACAGGAGGTGCTCTCAGGTGAAGCTCATTACCCAAATCAGTCATACACCAAGGACCTGAGATTAATTAAGCTTCAGGTGAACAAGGTATATTAAACTTCTTAGGTACAGTTTTAGTGGTATAAATATCCATTGCACCCTTTAGTACATATAGAACTTAAAGATCTAAACACAAACTTAAAACTAAGATGCAGACAGCAGTCCAGCAGCGGGATGTGGGCTTTCCAGTCTTTTGCATTGAGTGTCACATGTATGATTTTCTCCCAGCTGGTGAGAGGTCTTACGTGTGCACTAGGTGCAAGGAGCTCTCTGCTCTCAGGGAACGAGTCCGTTCTCTAGAGGCTAGAGTAGCAGACTTGGAAAACATAAGACAGACAGAGAGGTACATAGATGAGACCTACAGGGATATAGTCCTGAAGTCCCACCTCCAGTCTGGCAGCATCCCTGTTGCCATGGAGGAGAGAGGTCACGTGACAAGAGAGCATCACCCTGGGGTGGCAGGAAGTGATCCTGTAACTAGGACCTGTCCTCCAGGTGATGTAAACCCCTCTCGCACCGAGGAGGTTTCTCCAGGGCCAAGTGCCCATGCGGGAAGGGTTAGGACAGCAGTTATAGTTGGTGATTCGATCATTAGGCATGTAGATAGCTGGGTGGCTGGTGGACGTGAGGATCGCCTGGTAACATGCCTGCCTGGTGCGAAGGTAGCGGACCTCACACGCCACCTAGATAAGGTCTTAGATAGTGCTGGGGAGGAGTCTGCTGTCTTGGTACATGTTGGTACCAATGACATAGGAAAATGTGGTAGGGAGGTTCTGGAAGCTAAATTTAGGCTTTTAGGTAGGAAGTTGAAATCCAGAACTTCCAGGGTAGCGTTCTCCGAAATGCTTCCCGTTCCACGCGCAGGACCCAATAGGCAGGCAGAGCTCCGGAGTCTCAATGCGTGGATGAGACAATGGTGCAGAGATGAGGGGTTCGGATTTGTTAGGAACTGGGGAACATTCTGGGGAAAGGAGGGGCTCTTCCGAAGGGATGGGCTTCACCTTAACCGGGATGGAACCAGGCTGCTGGCATTAACCTTTAAAAAGGAGATAGAGCAGCTTTTAAACTAGATAATAGGGGAAAGCCGACAGTCGCCCAAGAGCGCATGGTTCGGAAGAATGTATCCTTGAAGGATACTACAAAAAGCAGAGAGGTTCCAAAAAAGAGTAAAGTAGCCCAAATGCCCTCGAGTATGGAGCAGACAGAACTTAAAGATCCCAAATTACCCATGTCTACCAATAGCCAAATTAATATGAATAAAATACAGTCTCTAAAATGCTTGTATGCAAATGCTAGAAGTCTACAAAACAAGATGGGAGAGTTAGAATATATAGCACTAAACGAGAGGTTAGATATGATTGGAATATCAGAGACATGGTGGAAGGAGGACAACCAGTGGGACACTGATACCTGGGTACAAACTATATCGAAATGATAGAGCTGATCAAATTGGTGGAGGGGTTGCGCTCTATGTTAGAGAGGGCATTGAGTCAGAAAGGATTAAAGTTTTGCAAGAAACAAAATTTGCTGTAGAATCTCTATGGATTGAAATTCCATGTAAAAAGGGGAAGGCGATGGCAGTGGGGGTGTACTATCGTCCGCCTGGCCAGAATGAACAAATGGATGATGAAATGCTCAAAGAAATCAAGGAAGCTAGCAAATGTTACAGTGCAGTAATAATAATGGGTGATTTCAATTACCCCGGCATCGACTGGGTCAGTGTCACAACAGGACATGCTAGGGAGATAAAGTTCCTAGATGAAATAAATGACTGCTTCTTGGAGCAGCTGGTTCATGAACCGACCAGAGGGGAAGCAATATTAGACCTAGTCCTTAGTGGAACACCAGATGTAGTGCAAGAGATAAGGGTGTTGGGGCCACTTGGCAATAGTGATCATAGCATGATCGCCTTTGATTTAATTAGTGGAGGAGGGATAGTAAGGAAATCCACAGTACTACCCTTTAACTTTCGAAAGGGAGACTATGATAGAATGAGGAAAACAGTTAAGAAAAAACTAAAAGGAGCAGTTGCAAAGGTTAAAGACGTACATCAAGCTTGGGTGTTGTTGAAAAATACTATCTTGGAAGCCCAGACCAGCTGTATTCCACGCTTTAAGAAAAGTGGAAGGAAGTCCAAAAAATTGCCAGCATGGTTTAAAGCTGAGGTCAGAGAGGCTGTTGTTGCCAAAAAAGCATCTTTCAAGAAATGGAAAAAAGAGCCAAATGATGAAACCTGGAAACAGCACAAGCACTGGCAAGTCAAATGCAAGGCATTGATAAGGCAGGCAAAGAGAGAATTTGAGAAGCAGCTTGCTGCGGAAGCAAAAACGCGAAATAAAGACCTTTTCAAGTACATTCGTAGCAAAAAACCCGTGAGAGAGTCAGTTGGTCCATTAGATGATAAAGGGGTTAAAGGAGCACTAAGAGGCGACAAGGCGATAGCGGAGAGACTGAATGAATTCTTTGCTTCGGTCTTTACTGAGGAAGATGTAGGGATGTTACCCACGACTGAAGTGGTATTTAAAGGTGTGGAAGAATTGAAGGAAATATCGATACATCGGGAAGATGTCTTACAACTATTAGATAAACTGAAGAGTAGCAAATCACCTGGGCCGGATGGTATACATCCAAGGGTGTTGAAAGAACTGAAATTTGAGATTGCAGACCTGCTATCAGTAATCTGTGAACTATCTTTAAAATCATCTCTAATACCTGAGGATTGGAGGATCGCCAATGTAACACCAATTTTTAAAAAGGGTTCGAGGGGTGATCCGGGAAACTACAGACCGGTGAGCCTGACATCAGTACCGGGAAAAATGGTAGAAACCATCATAAAGAATAAAATTACTCAGCATATAGATAGTCATGACCTAATGGGAGACAGCCAACATGGCTTTAGACAAGGAAGATCTTGTCTTACTAATCTGTTATGTTTTTTTGAAGGAGTGAATAAACAGGTGGACAAAGGTGAGTCGGTTGATATTGTGTATCTGGACTTTCAGAAAGCCTTTGACAAGGTCCCTCATGAGAGACTTTTGGCAAAACTAAAGAGTCATGGGATAGGAGGCAGTGTACTACTGTGGATCAGGAACTGGTTAAAAGATAGAAAGCAGAGGGTAGGGCTAAATGGCCAATTTTCCCAATGGAGAAAGGTGAATAGTGGTGTACCCCAGGGATCTGTGCTGGGTCCGCTGCTTTTTGACATATTCATAAATGACCTGGAAAGTGGAATAACGAGTGAGGTTATCAAATTTGCTGATGACACAAAACTATTTAAAGTTGTTAAAACCCAGGAGGATTGTGGAAAATTGCAAGAGGATCTTGATAAATTGGAAGACTGGGCATCAAAATGGCAGATGAAATTTAATGTGGAGAAGTGCAAGGTTATGCACCTAGGGAAGAACAACCCAAACTATGGTTACACGATGCAAGGTTCCACATTAGGAACCACCACCCAAGAAAAAGATTTAGGCGTCCTTGTGGATACCATGTTAAAACCCTCGGCCCAGTGTGCAGCGGCGGCCAAGAGAGCAAATAGAATGCTAGGTATGATAAGGAAAGGAATGGAAAATAAAACAAAAGATATTATAATGCCTCTATATCGTTCCATGGTGAGACCGCACCTTGAATATTGTGTGCAATTCTGGTCGCCATATCTTAAAAAGGATATAGCAATTTTAGAAAAGGTTCAGAGAAGAGCCACCAAAATGGTAAAGGGGATGGAAGGCTACTCCTATGAAGAAAGGCTAAAAAGGTTGGGGCTCTTTAACCTGGAAAAGAGACGGCTGAGGGGGAGATATGATAGAAGTCTATAAATTAATGAACGGAGTGGAACGGGTAAACGTAGATCGATTGTTTACCTTATCAGAATATAGAAAGACTAGGGGACATGCAATGAAGCTACAGGGTAAACTATTTAAGACTAATAAAAGAAAATATTTTTTCACTCAACGTGTAATCAAACTCTGGAATTTGTTACCGGAGGATGTAGTAAAGGCTGTTAGTGTAGCTGGGTTTAAAAAAGGTTTGGACAAGTTCCTGGAGGAAAGGTCCATAAACCATTATTAAGAAGGGACCCAGGATATCAATGCTTGAACCAATACAAGCATTGTGGAACCTGTGTCCCTTGGGGAAACTGCTAGGTACGTATGACCTAGATTGGCCACTGTTGGAAACAGAATACTGGGCTTGATGGACCTTGGTCTGACCCAGTATGGCATATCTTATGTTCTTATGTTCTTATAGCAACCTTTCTGCTGTCTGTGGAGTGTGCTTCAGGTCTGATGTCTGACAGTGTTTACCACCCTAGAGAGTGACTCCAACAGTATTGCGTACCATAGCCATGCCTGCACTGTGCTCAGGACTGGTGCGGTGGCCAGGGCTGCCAAGAGCCTCTATGTTTGCACAATGCTGGCATAGGTGTGGGAGCGTGTGTTTGTCTATCCAGTGTGTGGTGTCTGCCAACACCTTCCTCAGCCCACACTGTTGCCAGTGTAAGCCTGCCAATGTGCATAACGAGGAGCAAGGTACCATGGGTATAGCCCGGACAGGGTGGCCTGGCCAGGATGCATCTGCACAGGGCATAAGGCAATGGCTCGGACATTGTAGTGCCTGACAACCACCTGCACGGACAGGGTGGCCACAGCATGTCCTGCTGGGAGGTCACTCTCACCCTGACTGAGCAGTGACCACGGCATGGCTAGGTTCCCCCATAGTGCTATATAGTGTTTCTCTCATGTGATATTTATGGTTCCCTTTTGGGGCCCAATCACTGACTTATCTGCTTGGTGTGTATGCCGACATCCCAGTTCTGGGTACATGCATCTCCTCCAGAAACATGGACTAGCTAGCAGACTGTCTGCAGCTAGTATGTGTCTGGATGGAACATCTTGCAGGGTGCAGCAGCTGGAGGCTTGCTGCTGGAGAATGTCAGATAGTGGTGGGGGCAGCTGAGCATTTCCAGGCCTTCTGTCTGCCTTGCCTTATGGATGTGTACCGATCTGCATTGCCTGCCCTGTGTGGTGTCTGTTCCCCAGCAGGACTGAGGTTGATGGTCCTCTCTACTGCCACCATTGCGGGGAGGTAGAGTGTGGCTCTGTTGGTGGGAGATCCTGTTTCCCACCCTGAGCCACAGAGAGTGGGTTGGGTGGTGGTACATAATCCACCTATGGGTCCAAATACACCCCCTTCACCTACATTGTGTGACCATGGTACCAACACAGAATATGCACTATTTTGGGTGCATCATAGCCCATAAGGGCTAGACATGACTGAGAAATACAGATGTGTCTGCAGGAACTACCTATCACACACACTAGCACCGATGGGGACCTGCAGCATAGCCTATTTCAGCTATGAAAGGTGCTGTGGACCTGGTGCTGGGTGCCCCACCTAACCCTCAGGGTGAGCACAGTACCCGCACAATGTGACGGTCTGTAGCTACTCTGTGCCAGTAACATACACGGTCAGTACCCCCTACCAGGCTGAGGTGCTGTGGGGGTGCACACGGTCAGTTCCCCCTACCAGGCCGAGGTGCTGTGGGGGTGCATACCCCATCTTGTGATCATCTGTAGACTGCTGATTTGCATGTGCAGTGCATCATGGGTACGGGTGGGTTAACCCTATCCTGGTAACCACAGCAGACTGTATGGTGACATGCAGTCCTTCTGTAGCCCACTGGTTACTTCACTGCCTGTGGAGCCAGAGGTCATGGGTTCAAACCCACAGTGGGGTTATTTGATAGGGCTATCCAGAGCACTGTCAATTTTTAATGTACCATTAGTGCTGCCAGCAAAAACACCCTCAGAGTACTGTAACCATAAGGTGCCTCAGAAAGCGCTTTATAGGGTGTCCTATAAAGCGCCTTCTGAGGCACCTTAGGGTGCCCTATAAAGCGCCTTCTGAGGCACCTTATGGTTACAGTCCATATAAGGTGCCTTATAAGTTGTCCTATGGAGCGCCTTATAGGGTGCCGTGGCAGACAGTGCACTTTATAATGTGCCCTATGGAGTGCCTTGTAGGGCACCTTAGGTTATGGCACGCGAGGGTGTGTTTGCTGGCAGCAATAATTAAAATACAAATAAAATGCCTCAAGAAACAATACTTACATGTCAAAGCTGATGCCTCAGCCAGCCTTATGCATTAGGCACACTGGGGATCAAACTCATGACCCATGTATCATCAGTCAGTGTATTAACCATTGTACTACACCTCTGTTTCTGTGTTTGCATGTCTGGGTGCCTACTTAAGAATACCGCGCATTAATGCGCCTAGCCCGTTAATGTGCACAGCAGCACGCGTTATCGCACGATAATCCCGTTTTGCTACTTTAAGACTGAAACGCCCACTCCTTTTATGGCAGCCTGCACACTATCGCCGGGCGCACAATAAGACGGTTTAGTAAACATAACCCAAAGTGTTTACAACCCTATTAAATATCACTGAATGTTTCAATTTAGGATGAGGTGAGGGCAAAAAAAAAAAAACATATGGCAAGCAGCACATTATGAATGGATAGGTTTTTCTTCTTTTCATCCCCTGCCATCCTCCTCCTCCCCCCCCTTTTTTTGGCCCTGATGATTAATGTACACAGTGCCTTTGCAGCCAGACTTTTTCTTTTAATATGACCATATGATGAGCACATAATCTTACTAGCTTTAACTTTATGTTCCGATATGTGAATATTATGGCCCAATGATGGTACAGCATCTATACTGTGGCTCCAGCACATAACATTAGTGGGGTTAGCAAACGTATTACTCGCAGTCTGGCGCCGCTCCTACTCAATCTTCACCACACATTTTTCAATAGTGTATATTTAATTTAATATTTTGTAATCAGAAAAACCTTTTAACAAATAGAGTTTATTTATAACACGAATGCAAAATTAGGTACCTTTGACCCTCATTTGCTGCTAAACAATAGTGTATTTAAAAGTGCCCTCTTTTCCATGCAAGCTCCTAGAATCCTTTGGATGATTGAAAGGCCGCTACGGTGTGATTGTTCTCCGTAGGGTAAGGAACACGGTTTGTAACGCTTCTCACTATTTTTCTTAATGCACAATTCTGGCTGTTTAATCACTAACATTTTTATTTATTTAACAAGCTTTTACATACCACCCCTTCCTGAGATCAAGGGCAGTTTACATGAAACATCACAGCAACTTTTACATTAAACTTTGAAACTATGTACATTTAACTTGTTACAACCATATACAATAGTCTGTGTGTGGTATGGTTGTATACACTGGTATTATGAGGTGTGTTGAGTAATTATGTTATGAATTTTGCATTACCACTTGGTTATTTTTATGATGTTTTAGATGTCTTGGGATTTATTGATACTATTTGGATTACCGAAATAATCAATGAAAAGAAATATTTTTAAGTTCTTACGGAATTGCAGGAGGTCCTTGGTTGCTCTTCGGGAAGCGAGTTGCACAATACTGAAGCAACGGAAGAGAAGGCTCTTCCATTGCTCCAATTTAGACCACTTGTGGCCACAGTGTTTACGTTTGGCTCCATCTGGCTCTCACTCTCCGTTTGCTGCTTATGTTAAAAGTAGAACATTGAGTATACATAGAATCCACTTTATAAGTCCCCTCCATCAAGTCACTGATAAATTAACCTCCTTGTTTCTCCCATTTCTGGTAAGTTGTGTTTGATATTTAGCATGGCATTCTATCTTTGCGACAATAGCGTTGTTCTATAAATCTGATCTTTTTATTTTACTTTTACAGAATTGGTTTTAATTTTATAAGTGTATTCTTTCCCAAGATAGATTACCCACAGCATGCCACTGAAGGTACAAAATGATTATATATTAAAGATGGCTCACGCTTCCAGTTCTCCTCATCTTTCCCATCCCAAAACTGGGACTCCGTATGTTCTCTGCCAAGGCACTTGTGTATTTATTTATTTTTATTTTTATTTATTTTAAGTCTCTTCTATACCGCACTATTCAGCATCAGCGCGGTTTACATTGAACAAAGAATTTACACATTTCCGATGGTACTTTGTGTTTACATATGAACAGGAATAAATAACTTGGATAACAGGGGTAACTATTTACAAATTAAGACAGGTAACTATTTACAAATAAAGACAGAATCATGAACATTTCTTGGTTTCAGCGTTATTGGTTTTGGGAGGTCTGTGAGGTGGTTGAAATAACTGCATTGGTTACTGGGTAATACAAGAGGAAGAGGTGGTGTTTCAAAGCTTTTCTGAATTGCAATAGATCCGGGATTGCTCGGATGTCTTGAGGGAGGCTGTTCCAACACCTTGGGGCACAGAACTTGAATATATACCTGGCCTTATGTTTCTCACTGCTATATGAGTTTTTATTGTCTTTTACTTTCACTCGTTTCTTATTGTTTTAAGAATTTATTTATTTATTAACCCATATACCTGTTTAGTACCAATTTAGATTATGTTTTGCTGTTTTTAAAATTATTCGTGATTTTGTTTTTAATTTCTTTGAGGATGTGTATCCCCTGAAGAAGGCGTTTGCCAAAACGCATAGGGGTTTGTTCACCCAATAAAGCACATGTGACTTCCATACACCACTCACCCTGTTGCACCTTTATACCAGTGCCTTGAGTCCCTTTGACTCACTCCCTTCTTCTGCTGTAAAACAGATCTGCCTTGGCATTTTGGAAGTTCGCCATCAGGTCTATGATCAAATGACCCCAGCAGTGCACCAACTGCGCAAAGACTGCCTCATTGAGTCCCCACTCTACAGGATCCAGTCGAAAGCGGCTGAGAGAGTCTGTGGTGATATACTTAGCAGCCACACGGGCTGCCAAGAGTGCTGCAAACTGTCCTCTGGCCCATTCCAATAAGGGCTCGATCTCTTTTTCAAACTGCATGCTGCTTGTGCCACCTGCCGATTGATGTACGCGACTGTGGTGGCATTTTCCAAGAACATTCACTGCCTTCCCCTGAAGGAAGGGCTGGAACCTCTGCAGCACCAGGTACACCATTCTCATCTCCAGCCAATTGATCGGGCGATGTCCTTTCTGACAAGGTCCAACCCCCCTGGGCGATGTGTGCTTCACAAAGCACCCCCCATCCTGACAAGTGACATCTGTCATTAACGGGATCCACTGTGGGGCTCTCTAGAGGCATCTCTGCCATTGGCTTGTCTGGATGCAACCACCAACGAAGCAATGCCCAAACCAGTTGTGGACAGGGTAACACCTGAAAAAGCTTGTAGTGATGAGCCGACCACCTCCGCGATGGTCTCATGTGCATCCAGGGCACCAACTTGGCATGGCATCATCTACAGGTGCTGGGATCAATCATTGATGCAGCCATGTGGAGAAAGTGTCAGACCCGAGTCTACAGAGTGACTATCTTCTCCAAAGGCTGAGACACTTTGCCTATGTCCATCTGAAACCTGGTGCCCAGATCAATCATCTCAAGATTTGGTGTGAGACGACTCTTCACCAAATTTATGACCCAGCCTGGACTCTGCAGAAAGGCGATCACACACTCCATGGTTTGCATGCATCTATTTTTCAGTTCCGCCATTAGTGGCTTCCTCTGCACCTTACAGCCTCTCAACCCTCCAAGCATCGCCTCCTCACAGTGGAAGTGCAAATTGCAACGGAACACTTCCTTCCATTCCAGCAGAAGCGCAGGGGAGGTTAGCTTGCAGTTGCCAAGAGACTTTCTAGGCCGACTGCTACGATGTCTGTCTTGCGTATTTCCCGTTTCCTTATGCTTCTGCAGAATGCGGACAACGCTGCTCCAAATTACAGCCAACTTTTGCTTCAATCTGTGGGATGGAATACTCCTCCTCTTGCAAACCACTACCTGCACCCGGTCCTACACTGATATAGAAAATGCGACCTCTTCACCATGCCAGAATGTTGAGCATCAGATGCTACACACACCAATTGATCCACATTAAATCCAAACCCTGTGTGCTGCCAACACACCATGTACTGATTGGCTATCAAATATGATTTCCTATTGACCGAGGAAGCACAGTATTTTATTGGTTCATTTCAAGTTTGCTTTGACACAGAATGCAGTTGATGGTACTAAAACATTGTTTCTTCATGACAGCCATGTGAAAGTTCACAAAGTAATTTTGCATGCAGAAATGGTTGCTGAATTTTATTTGCAACAAAATATATAAGCAGCCAGAATCTGCCACAGAATTTGGAAAGATTGTCAAAATAAAGCTGAGGATAGCTTGTTCATGCAGCCTATGCAAGACCTTTGCACACCACTGTACGCAAAAAGGACAGCAATCATAAATATGAAAACCCAAGTTTAATCATTCTCCACTGAAGCTTTCAGATCAAGAAACACTATAAAAAATCCATCATGAGTGTAAGAGAGATATTATATGGAATGCTGAGAAAATGAGGCCCAACAATAAACGCAAAGCATTTCCCTTTTACAAAACGATTTTATGAGTGTTAATAGTCAAGAAAGGTTATAAAGACAACTTCAGAGGCCTTTATAGTTGTGTATAGTTTATACAGTAATAAGAAACCAGATTGTTTTCCATAGTATTTTCAAAGCACAGAAAAGACAACCATAACTAGAGTCCCCCCCTCCTTCCCAACAAAAAGGAATTATTTGATAAAAATGTACCATTGGGACATAATGTAAACATTTTCCAGAACCTTATAAACAGTGAGAGCAACCACTGAGCATATCCTGGGTCATGCAGTTACCACCAGTCACCACCTCTTCTTTCTTGACTGTACCGAGCTGGTGAAAATCCAAAGGTTTTGTTTCTAAATGTTTATCTCCGTGGGTGGAGAAGCAGGAGGGACAACATTCCTATGAAAATGTCTTCTTGTAACAAAGCCAGGTAGTGTCAAATACAAACTAGATTAATTTCCTAAGTTTTATTACGATGAACAAAAGCAACTGGAATTTGTGGAAAGTACATAATCAAGGAGCTGCAGAATCGAGGGTAAATTCTTTAAATGAAAAAGAAAAGGTCGCATAACTTCATTAAAACATTAAAAAAAAACACCTAGATGACCTTCTCCAGTTACAAACCCTTCCCAGCTAAAGCAAGTATTTCACTCCGTCTCTCATTTGCAGAATTTCCTACATACGAAAAAGGAGCAATTAGCAGCAGCAGCGAGGATCCCGGGGACGGGGAAACAGCATTGAGGCGCTCCATGCTAAAATCAAGTTATCGGAAGGAACTTGGGAGGGAGGGAGACTTTCCACAGCTCATTCCCGACCACAAACAAACCTCGCCGCCGCTCACCTAGCGAGCCCGGAGCCGGTGCACTTGCCTCTCCCTCGGCTACGTGCCCCGTGCAGCCGTCGACGCTCCATTTTCATTCAATGCAGCCGAGGCGAGGGGGAGCGAATCGCCCGACAACGCCATGACGGACAGCGGCGGCGCGAGGTAAAGGTGCCTGCGGCCGGGGGGGGGGAGGGAGGCGCGAGACCATTGCGGTAGGAGGACAGGTGACAGGACAGGTTACTGGCAGAGGCGGCCAGCCCGGGACCGGAGGGGACGAGGAGCGGCGTCTGAAAGGAAGGTGCAGAAGGACTTACCGGAGCCGCCGGCTCTTCGCACACCGATTGCACGCGCTCCGCCGCACACTCTTCGTCGGCTCTGCTGCCCGAGGCGCGCTCCCAGTCCGCGGCGCGCGCTCAATCTAGCCCCACCTCCCTGCGCGCGTGCGCTCCGCCAAGCGCCCCTTGTGCGTGCGTATCTGTACGACATACAGCGAGCACGAGCCGCAGCTACCTGCCCCGCGCGCCTAGGCTGGCCCCCCCTCTCCCCGCCGGTGCCTCGTGCCTAACAGACAGTGCTTTCCCGCGCTTTACTAAACGCTGCCAGGAAGAGACAGAGCGGGCTCAGTGCTGCGGAGGGCGGGCCGGTGTCTCCTCCTGCACGAGCACTGGGTCCTCCCGCGGATCCTCACTGTCTAGTGCAATGGCAGCAGCTGTGCAAGCCACTCTCTCAACAATTATAAGGGTACCAGATTTTTTGTGGGCAAATATGGGGCACCTATCCAAAGTGAGTGTGTGTGTGAGAAGGGAGGGAGAAAGCAGAGCTGGCCCAGGGGATTCTGCTGCCCTAGGACTAAAACCCAGCCTCAATGACACCCCCCCCCCCACCCCAACACACACCACTCCCTTCTCAGGGGGAGGAGGTGGGAAGCAACAGTATGTATTTATTTAACATTTCTTACATACCACCTTCATGATATCAAGGTGCGTTACATTGAACAAACTGAAATTACATTGAACAGAGCATTATAACTTGGAGATAACTATTTTACAGGGAACATGGGCTATGGAGGGTTAAGTGGCTTGCCCAAGACCACAAGGAGCACCTGTGGGACTAGAAACCCCAGTCCTTCCAGCCCAAGGTTGCTGTCCTCTAGTGGGATTTGAACCCCCGACCTTCCGGCCTGAAGTACCTTGCCCCAACCACTAGGCCACTCCTCCACTCCATTTCCAAGCATGGCAGCAAGTCACTGCTTTTGCAAATGCTGCCCACCTTCCCCCCAAACGGAATCAGCAGCAGCTGGAGGGGGCAGCACCGCCACCCATGTGTGTCACTGCCACCCACTGGGCCAGCTGCCCTAGGCAGCCACCTAGCTCATCTAGTAGACGAGACAGCCCTGGTAGAAAGGGATACCTTAGTTCCAGTTTGAACAACAATGCAGTGATGTACCAAGGGCTGGGTGGTGGATGCGACTTAGGGGGGCACCGCCGTAGGGCTGGCAGAGGCATCACAGCAAGCTTAGCATAAAGCTGCTTTGCTGAGCTGTCTCAATGGGTATCGCCGCTCTTCTCCCCGGCCAAATCGCAATTGACTTTGACCTGGGCGAGAAGAGCATCTGGGCCCATGGAAGCACTGTGGTAAGTCAGCTTTTTTGTAATTTGGCCGTGCAGCTTTTAAATTAGATAATAGGGGAAAGCCGACAGTCGCCCAAGTGCACATGGTTCGGAAGAATGTATCCTTGAAGGATACTACCAAAAGCAGAGAGGTTCCAAAAAAAGAGTTAAGTAGCCCAAATGCCCTCAAGAATGGAGCAAAGCTTAAAGATCCCAAATTACCCATGCCTACCAATAGCCAGAATAATATGAATAAAATACAGTCTCTAAAATGCTTGTATGCAAAGGCTAGAAGTCTACAAAATAAGATGGGAGAGTTAGAATATATAGCACTAAATGAGAGGTTAGATATGATTGGAATATAAGAGACATGGTGGAAGGAGGACAACCAGTGGGACACTGTGATACCTGGTACAAACTATATCGTAATGATAGAGCTGATCAAATTGATGGAGGGGTTGCGCTCTATGTTAGAGAGGGCATACCCATTGTCGTTGCATAGAACTGCTCCCTACTGTTGTTGCATAGAACTGCTACCCACTGTTGCCTTGAACTGCTCCCCATTGATGTTGCATAGAACTGCTCCCCATTGTCGTTGCATAGAACTGCCCACATTGTTGTTGCATAGAACTGCTCCCTACTGTTGTTGCCTTGAACTACTCCCCACTGTTGCCTTGAACTGCTCCCCATTGTTGTTGCATAGAACTGCTCCCCACTGTCGTTGCATTGAACTGCTACCCATTGTCGTTGCAGAGAACTGCTCCCCACTGATGTTGCATAGAACTGCTCCCCACTGTTGTTGCATAGAACTGCTCCCCATTGTTGTTGCATAGAACTGCTCATAGTACTACTACCCACTGCCTGCTTGCTTCCTTATTACTTGCTACCCATTGCTTACTCTGACCTCGCTGCCCACCATCATGGCCCTACATCTCATTGTCCTTCTCCTCCTCATCCTCCCCAACTGCCTCCCCTCCTATCAACACCCTCCCTCCTCTTCTCCCTATCCTCACCCTACCTCCCTCACTTCTCCCTCCACTCTGCCCCCTAACCTAACATCTGCCCTTGAGCCATCACACCATCCCCCACATTCAACCTTGAGCCTTCACACCATCCCCCTCATTCAACCAGCCCCCTATCTACCTTCCTCACTTCTCCCTCCATTCTGCCCCTAACCTTGCACCTGCTCTTGAGCTTCTTCACACCATCCCCCGCATTCAACCAGCCCCCTCTCTTTAAAGCAACCCCACCCTCCCTTCCGCCGTACTATCTCCACTTTACCCCGCTCTCTAATACTCATTCTTCTTCTCTCATCAGGTAATATCAACCCCAACCCTCGCCCCCCCCAACTTCCTTCTCACACTATTACAAATTCCTTACGTACCCCATCTAATCTCATCCACATCCCACTCCTTCCGCCCTCCCTCCTTCCACCCTCACTCATTCATCCCACATTCAGTCATCCATAGATATCAACGCCAACCCCACCCCCAAAAATAATCCCTCACATAACCTACCTGTTACCACCAACTTAACCCTCATTTCCCCTCCACCATGTCCCGCTTGGAGAGCACACAAACACACACTTACCCACCCACACCCTGCTCCCTCTAAATCTCGGTTTTACCCTAAAAATAGACCTCCACGCTACTCTTATAAGAAACCCACACGTAATTTATCCAACCTTATCAATATCCCTCTCCTCCCCCCCTCCGCTCTCCCATTCTCATGCGCCCTTTGGAACGCTTGCTCTGTCATTAAAAAAACCCTTTTATTCACAATCTTTTTATTTCTAATGCCCTACACCTTCTTGCCTTGACCAAAACCTGTCTCTCCCCCGACGACACCGCATCCATTGCCTCTCTCTGCTATGGTGGCTACCAGTTCTCCCATACACCACGATCTACTGGTTGCAGTAGTGGCGTTGGCCTCCTACTCTCTCCCTCCTGCCAATTCCAACCCCTCCTGCCACCCCATTCACACTCTCCCCTCTCCTTCGAAGTCCATTACATTAGTCTCCTCACACCACTCCCCCTCCAAGTAGCTGTTATTTATCGCCCACCTGACAAATCCAAATCCACCTTCCTCACCGACTTAGACTCCTGGCTTTCTGCCTTTATGGACCCCTCCTCCCCCACTCTTATTCTTGGCGATTTCAACATTCACATTGATAGCCCATCCGACCCCCATGCCTCAAAGTTCTTTGTCCTTACCTCCTTGTTCAACCTCAAACCTTGTTCCACTGCCCCCACACATCTACACGGCCACTGCCTTGAATCTAATACTCTTCTCCAATTCCTCTCCCTCAAACCTCCGCAATTCAATCTTTCCCTCATCTGACCATCACCTCTTAAAATGTACTCTTCAGCTCCCACCATCCCAACCTCATCCTGTCTCCTCCGACCTATTTAGAGACCTTCATAATATTGATCCCATGGCTCTCTCTTCCACCAGTTCTCCATCTCTCTCCTCCATTGTATCCTCCAAGTCCGTCAACGAGGCATTATCTTCATACAATGCTACACTATCCTCAGCCCTTGACACACTTGCCCCTCCCACCCCACATCCTATTAAACGATCTACATAGAAACATAGAAACATGATGACAGAAAAAGACGACATGGCCTATCTAGTCTGTCCTTCCATATCAACAACTACAACAGTCCACTTTTTACCTTTAGAGATCCTCTGTGTTGGTCCCATGCTTTTTTAAATTCAGTTATTGTCCTCATCTCTACCACCTCCACTGGGAGACTATTCCATGGATCCACTACTCTTTCCGTAAAGAAATATTTCCGCATATCACTCCTGAATCTATCTCCCTTCACCCTCATCCCATGTCCCCTTGTAGCAGAACTTGCTTTATTTATTTTATTTATTTATATTCTCTTATATACCGCACTATTCAGCATCAGCACGGTTCACATAGAACAAAAATCTCAGTACAGTCAACATGCATGAGTTTACAGATAACAAGGGAAGGAACTTGGATAACAAGGGTAATTATTTACAATCTATTTACAAGGATAATACTACTGCATAGGTACCTGTTACTAGGAGCGATTACTAAGAATATATTCATTACTTATAGAGAATCAGCCTTGGCGTGTTATTGAGACACCAAGGAATTGTATTACTGGGTGGAATCACTGAGGTCTATGGGTGTCGTTGACTCTATAAGGTACTTGTTGAAGAGATGGAATTTGAGGGCTTTCCTAAATTGTGATAAGCTGTTGATAGCCCGGATGCCAGGGGGTAGTGCATTCCAGCACCTTGGGGCACAGAGGATAAAGGCTCTGTAAGCTGTAGACGAAGAGCAGCTTGTTAGGGCCTTTGGGAGCTTTAGGGAGTTGATGGTCGTGGATCTTCTTGCTCTGTTTGGTGTAGTAGTGTGAATAAGGGCAGATAAGGATGCGGCGGAGAGCTTATTGAGAGCTTTGAACGTGAGAAGTAGAGTTTTGAAGATAATTCTGGCCTGGATGGGTAGCCAATGTAATTGAATCAGCAGAGGTGTAACGTGGTCAGTCCTGGCGGCTCCATGAAGGACCCTTGCTGCGGCATTCATTGCCAGCTGTAACGGGTTCAAGGTGGATTGAGGAAGACCTTGAAGAATGACATTGGCATAATCGAAGTGGGGTATGATCAGTGCTTGGTAGATTGTCCTGAAATCTTTTGGCTCCAACATGGAGCGTAGGTGTCTCAGTGAACGGATCTTATAGTATATTGTTCTGACTGTGTTTCCTATGTGGGACTTCATATCCAGGCGTTGATCCAGAGTGACTCCCAGGTAATGTATTGAGGGTTTGGATTGCAATTCAGCTTCCTTTGTTTTGAGATATTGTGGTGGGATGAAGTTGGGATTCCTCGTGATGAAGAGGACTTCCGTTTTCTTATGTTGTATACGGAGGTTTTGGGAGAGAAGCCAGTCAGATACTGCATTGAAACAGTTTATTAGAGGGGAGAGATCTAAATGGTCAGTGGAGAAGGGGGTGTAAAGTAAAACATCATTGGCATAAAGCATGCAGTCGACATTAAATGACCGGATGATCTTACAGATTGGCTGCATGTAGATGTTAAACAGAAGGGCAGAAAGTGAGGAACCTTGTGAGACTCCCTGATCTAGGTGGAAGGGTTCTGAAGTTCTGCCTCCTGTGCGGACATGCTGCCATCTTCCGGATAGGTAGGACCTGCACCATTCAAGCGCTGTTCCACTGATGCCCTTCTCAATTAGTCTCGCTAAAAGGAGTTCGTGATTCACTGAATCAAACGCTGCGGCTTTCAATTGAAAGAGGCTCTCTCCTTGAACATTTATGCCACGGATTTATTTAAACATCTCAATCATATCACCTCTATCCCGCCTTTCCTCTAAGGTGTACATATTAAGATCCTTAAGTCTGTCCTTATATGCTTTATAATGAAGCCCACTAATCATTTTAGTAGCCACCCTCTGCACCGACTCCATCCTGTTCACATCCTTGTGAAGGTGCGGTCTCCAAAATTGCACACTATACTCCAAATGAGGTCGCACCAAAGACTTATACAGAGGCATTATCACCTCCTTTTTTCTGCTAGCCATTCCTCTCTGTATGCACCCAAGCATCCCTCTAGCTTTTGCTGTCGCCTTTTCTACCTGTTTAGCTACTTTAAGATCATCAGACACAACCACGCCTAGTCCCGCTCTTCTTTAGTGGACAAAAGTACTTCACCTCCTATACTGTATTGCTCCCTGGGATTGCTGCAGCCCAAATGCATGACCTTAGATTTTTTAACATTAAATCCCAGCTGCCAAATTCTAGACCATTCTTCAAGCTTAGCTAGATCCATCCTCATGTTATCTACACCTTCCTGGGTGTCTACTCTATTGCAGATTTTGGTATCATCTGCAAAGAGGCAAACCTTACCCGACAGCCCTTCCGCTATATCACTAGCAAAGATGTTAAAAAGAATCGGACCAAGGACAGATCCCTGGGGCACACCACTGGTAACATCCTTCTCCTCAGAGTGAGCTCCATTTACTTGTACTCTTTGTCGCCTCCCACCCAACCAATTTCTAACCCAAGCAGTAACTTTAGGGTCCATCCCTAGGGTGCTCAGTTTGTTTGTAAGTCGCCTGTGAGGAACAGTGTCAAAGGCTTTACTGAAATCTAAATACACCACATCTAGAGCTCTCCCTCCGTCCAACTCCCTGGTCACCCAGTCAAAGAAATCAATCAGATTTGTCTGACAAGACCTGCCTCTGGTGAATCCATGCTGCCTCGGATCCTGTAATCCACTGGACTCCAGAAACGTCACTATTTTCTCTTTCAGCAGCGTTTCCAATAATTTACTCACCACCGAAGTTAAACTAACCGGCCTGTAGTTTTCAACCACATCCTTACTTCCGCTTTTGTGTAAAGGCACCTACTCCCCAACCCTGGCTTTCTCCCACAATCCGCTACCTACGCATCTGTGCCCGTTCCGCCGAATGAGCTTAGTCCATATCCCCCTCCCGGGAAGATCTTCTTCACTTCAAATTCATGCTTGGCTCCTTCCAGTCAGCATTAGCACTTGCCAAACAAGATTACTACATCCATCTGACCAACTCCCTTGCCTCTGATCCTCGCCATCTCTTTAATACCCTCAACTCTCTCCTCAAGGACCCCCCCATCCCACCCTCCCTTTCTGCCCAAACCCTAGCCGACTATTTCCACGACAAAATCCACAAGATTACCCTCCAATTCCCTACCCCCTCATCTACCTCCCCTCCCCCTCATTTCTCCTCCCCCATCCATACTCCCCCTGCCACCCTCTCCTCCTTCCCTTCATAAGAACATAAGATATGCCATACTGGGTCAGACCAATGTCCATCAAGCCCAGTATCCTGTTTCCAACAGTGGCCAATCTAGGTCATACCTAGCAGTTTCCCCAAAAGACACAGGTTCTGCAATGCTTGTACTAGGTCAAGCATTGATATCCTGGGTCCCTTCCTAATAATGGTTTATGGACCTTTCCTCCAGGAACTTGTCCAAACCTTTTTTAAACCCAGCTACACTAACAGCCTTTCCTTATCGTTCCTCCAGTTCAGTCCTCTACCTCTGGGTTGTCAACCTCCTCCTGCAGCTTTGGAGACTGGTACGTCAGAATGATGACATCACTGGATATAGCCTGCTGCTCACTCCTCTCAGCCCCAGTGTGACCAGTCTCCATGCAGCAGGAGGACGTCGGTGAGCCTGGTAGAGGCTCTCTGGAGGAATAGATAAGGAGCTTAGAGATAGTATAGTGGGATTAATTTGATTTGTGAGCTGGGGTGGTTGTTTAAAATTCGGAAAGACCTTGGGCTTTCTTGCTCCCTGTCTCTGTTAAAAAAGAAAAAAAAAAAAAAAAAAGATGATAGCGTCAAGCAGGAGAGAGAGGTTTATCTTCTCTTTTAAGCGTCAGGCTCTCTCCCCCAGGACCTTTCGGGGGAGAGCTCCTTCTGATCGACGTCTGACTGCCCGGACCGTGTGGCCTGCTTGGTCGCGGCTTCGGAGGGAATTCTCAGCGGTGCAAGCTGCTGGCGTTTAATTAAGGCAGCACGGCTTTTGCAGCAGCGATCAGATGGCGCGGACCTGGCCGGTGAGGAAGTCTGTTTTCAGGCTGCGCTTTGAGGCAGGGAGCCCCAGCTCTGAGCGCGCTGGTTGTCAGCAGCTTTTATTTATTTATTTATTTATTTATTTAGCTGTATTTATATCCCGCTTTTCACCGGGTCAAAGCGGTCAATTGGGAGATACATTTAACACGAGGGGATATGACACACATACGCTAATACTTACAGGGAACATGGGCAATGGAGGGTTAAGTGGCTTGCCCAAGACCACAAGGAGTGCCTATAGGACTAGAAATCCCAGTCCCTCCGGCCTGAGATTGCTGTCCCCAGGTGGGACTTGAACCCCCGGCCCTCCGGCCTGAAGTACCTTGTCCTAACCACTAGGCCACTCCTCCCACTTTTGGCGCTCTTTTTCTCAGCTCCAGCTGTCCCGGCGGCCATTTTAGGCTGTGCGGTGAGCCGCGTGGCTGACAGGCGCCGGTCTGCTCCGGAGAAGCAGCATCGGGAGGTAATCTTGTTATAGTTTTCCTTTCTCGCTAGCAGTTCTTTAGTGTAGTTACTTCCTTTAGTTTGCTTGGTTTTCTTTCATCTCCTTTATTTATTTTTTTTGGCGATCGAGCTCCTCCACGGGGGGGGGGGGGGAGAGTTTGTGGGTTCTCTCTTCTCATGTCGGGGGTAGCTAGAGTAATATTTTTCGGATGCTCTGGGTTGACTGGGCTTCTATTTCCTTTGCAGAAACCTTCAGGTGCACAAAAAAAAAAGAAAAAAAGAAGAAGAGATTTATAGATCTGCATAGCCTCTGCTTTCAATTATTTTTTCTGGCTATGTCAGGGCGCCCACAGTGTATTATCTGTGGGACCCGAAGGGGTACGGTTGCTGCTTCAGGGGTGTGCCTGGGTGTACAGCCCTCTCCTCAGCGGTGGAGCAGCAAATGGATATAAAAGAGGTTCCTGACGTGCAGGAGGGGTTGTTGGCGGCGAATGTGGCTTTGCCTCATTCCCCTGCGCAGGAGCCGGCAGTAGAGGACTTAGCGGGGCCGTCGGGGACACGGCAGGCTCAGTCCTCGGACCTCGGGGGGTTCAGTCCTGACTTTATTTTGCTCATGCATCAGGCGTACTGTCTCTGGCGTCAGGGTAGAATTCCGGGGGCAAGGAAACATTCCGAGCACCTCCAGCTGTCGGAGGCGATTGAGGAGGGCGGCGAGGAATCGCCAATCCCTAAAAAGCCTCTGATGCGAGGCAATGTTTGTTTTACCCCTGGTACCGATTCGTCCGTTTTTCGGCAATGGGAGAGGGTCGGCATTTGCCGTTTGGGAAGTGTGGTTGATACAGCGGGACAGTGTAAGACCTTGGTGGAGCTGTGTGGGGACTATGGACTGAACCGGCAAACTTCCAGCTTTGCTTATGCCCAACTATCTCACTATATAGGCTCCCTGTCCCGGTCTGACCTCGCCGTGATGCGTTCGGCGCAGGTTCTGGAGTTTTTGAGCCTGGGGGCGGAGAGCCCTCCCTCTATTGCCGATTTGAAAAGGCGCTTGGATGGACTGGGGCCCCCCCTGAACTTTCAGGCTTTGGAACAGGCCTGGGCGCGGGATTTGGGTAGGGAGATCGACCCGGGCTCTGTGCTGACCGCTTTGCGTCAGATTCGGCATCTGGCAGAGGGCGCCCGGTGGCGAGAGGTGCAGTATAAGTCCATTCTTCGCGCACATTTCTCCCCAAGGAGGGCACTGCGAAGTCGTCTTGTCGAATCTGGAGGCTGTCCTAAGTGCTCCTACTCCTTAGCTGATCTCGGTCATATGTGGTGGAGTTGCCCCGTGATCCGCTCTTATTGGCAGCGTATTGGGGATTTTCTCAGTGGTCTTTTGCGACAACAGGTCTGTTGGACAGGGCTATTAGTGGTGCTGGATCGATTGGGACCACTCCACCCTAAGGGGAGGTGGGAGCGTTTCCTAGTGCGCAAGGCTTGTCTGGTGGGGAAAGGACCTATTCTTCGTCGATGGATAGAGGCAGAGCCCCCTACATTTTATGAATGGCGTAACTGTTTCCATCAGCTCATGCTTTTCGAGCGACGCCGTGCACTTGGATCCCCCAAGCGCTGGGCCCAGTTTTTGTTGATCTGGATGCCCTATATTCAAAATTTGGGCCCTATTACCCGCAGCGAAGTGCTTAGGGTTGGATAGAGATGCTCCTGCTTCCGTGCTTAGTTAGGCTTGGGGGTGGGGGGGGGGAGGTTGGGGGGGGGGGAAATTCTACGAGTTCGTTTTTACCAGTTGGTCTACCTTGTTCGGGTTCCTGGTCTCTGGGCGGTGGATCAGATACAACCCTGCCCAGAGGGGTTTTGAAATGTAAATTCCCCGTTGTTTTATAAACCTGTTGGTTGTTTTATACTGTATGTTTTATTCAATAAACAGATTATACAAAAAAAAAGCCTCTGATGCGTCTTTCCGCATCTGCAGAATTGGACTTGCTGGACGGTGATGAGATTGATTGGGACCAGGAGGAAGGGGCGCCGGATCTCGAGGAGGGAGAGATCCCTAAGCCCGAGGATCAGGCTAAAATCATTCAGGTCTTCCGTAGGGAAGAACTTTCGGCGTTGATCACGGAATCCATGCAGATACTGAATCTCTCCACTCCGCCTCCGGTGGAGGAGGAAGTGGAGGATCCGGTCATTCAGGCAGTCCGTCAGACGCAGGTGGTGTTCCCTGTTCACAGGGTGGTGGACAGAATGATCCAGGACGAATGGGATCGTCCGGAGACGGGGCTTCGGGGTATTCGGACCCTGAATAGGCTCTATCTGTTATCAGAGAAAGATAAGGACAGGTTCAAAGCACCCAGAGTGGATGCAGTGGTATCGGCAGTTACAAAGAAGACCACTATCCCGGTGGAGGGCAGCGCGGCCTTGAAGGATGCTCAGGACCGGAAGGTGGATGGGTTGCTGAAGTAGGTGTTCGAGGCGGATTTGCTGTCTTTGCAGGCATCCATCTGTGGAGCTTGGGTGGCTAGAGCCTGCTTGCGCTGGGTCCAGTGGCTGAGGCAGTCTCTGCATATGGATCTTGAGGAGCTCAAGGAACTGGGTCACTTGGAATCAGGAGCGGCGTATTTAGCGGACGTGCATTATGATTTGATCAGAGCGCTGGCTAACAGCACAGCATCCGTGGTAGCCGCGCGCAGATCAGTGTGGTTGCGGAATTGGGCAGCTGACGGTTCTTCTAAGTCGCGCCTTAGTAAGTTGCCGTTTAAAGGCAGATTGCTTTTTGGAGAAGACTTGGATAAATTGGTTAAAGACCTGGGGGAGTCCAAAACGGGCCGGCTCCCGGAGGATAATCCGAAACAAAGTAGGCCCGGTCTTGGATATTGGGGTCTGTTTCGGGAGGTCCGCAGGTTTCGGGCGACGAGGTTTGGTAGTTTCCAACGTGATCGTTTTCCCTTTCGGGCCCAGGGGTTCTGCAGCTTTCAGGGAGCCAATAGAGGTTTCTCCTCAAATCCCGTGTCCACGCCTCGCAAGTCCCAATGAAGTGAGGTGGGTCCCGGCGGAAGGGCCTCCTATAGGAGGACGACTGCGGGAGTATCTTTCTGCTTGGACCCACATCACCTCCGACCAGTGGGTGTTGGAGATTATTCAGCACGGCTATGCGCTGGAGTTGGCACGGCCGGTAAGGGACTCCTTCGTCATGTCTCCATGCAGGGGGTCCAAGAGGGTGTTAGCGGTCCGTGGAACCTTAGAACAGCTCCTCCAGTTGGGGGCCGTGGTAGAGGTACCAAAGGAAGAGTGCAGCGTGGGGCGGTATTCCATTTATTTCGTGGTGTCAAAGAAGGGCGGCACGTTAAGACCCATCTTGGACCTGAAAGCCGTGAATCGTTGTCTATGGGTGCCACATTTCCGTATGGAAACCTTATGCTTGGTCATAGTGGCAGTTGTGATAAGGAAGCTTATCATAGTTCAGGAAGGAGCTATAATAGAGGTGAAGTGGCTCTGAACAAGCAACCTGTCTATTCTGGTAGAAATAATAAAACAGAATGTTTCCATAAAAGACTACCAGTCACAGAATGCACCAGGTTTCCAACAGCCATTAGAAGAGCTGAAGTGGGGAAACGTGTGTTCAATCAGGAGGGCTATGAGGTAATCTCCAAGGGCAGGGCTTGATTCAGCACAGCTGCGCTGTGCTAGGGTGGAGCATTCATCTAAGCAGGATAAAAGAAAAGCTTATTCTACAGAGAATCATCATCTTGATTATCAGAAGCATCGAGAGCATCAGAAGCACCTGGATCATCCTGACCATCATCAGCAGCAGAAGCCAGAGCTGACGGACGGAGAGAGAAAGAAACACTTTGGAAGAAAGAAGAGAAAAGCATTTGGGAGGTCTAAAGGAGTCCATAGCAGTACGTATACTGGGAGGCATTCCAGAGGCAAGCATACACCATTGGACTGGGGAAAGCCAGAGGAGTGGGGTTGCAGAGCCAGGAATACCCGGACGGCACCTGTGAGGGAGACGGCTGCACTTGGAAGGGACCCTAAGACCAGTGCAAGAAGGTATGTGAAGAGAGATCCAGTGTCCAGGGATTTTGATTGGAAGGCTGGACATAAGAACTGGACTACATACTGGCCAGGATATTTAGAGAGGAACTCTAACAGCAATGGAAGCTCAGATATGAACACTGATCTATGCCCTAGCTCTTCACTGGAAAGACAGCAGGGAAACAAGTATTGTCCTTAGAGTATTCCATTGAGAAATTCCTCTGTGCCAATCCATGATAGTGAACCTATGATAATTGAAGAAGGGGAAGATGTTGTAAATGGGGACTTTGAATACATGGATTGCTCTCTGTCTAAACCTCTGTGGTAATATGCTGTTACAAAATACAACAACCATCACAAAGAAATATAAACTTGTTCTTTAATCTACTCAGAAAAGCTTCTGAGTAGGATTTGAGCCACGTAATAGAAAGTAAACCAGCCAAGAGGTTTTCAGCTGGTAATTGTTAGCAATTGAGCCTTTCCTAATTGCCTGTGAGCTCTGAAGGGACACTTCTGGGTGTGTGTGAAGATACAAGAGGTTATCCCTGAAAAAGAACAGTTTTTCCCTACTTTGTGGGTTTTGTTTGTTCTTTGAAGCACTGCTAAGGAGATATTAGCAGGGGCCTACAGAAAAGACCTTTCTGTTCCCATCAAAGTCTTTATGCTTTGATTTGATTGCTTAACAAGTTCAGCTGTTGTTTTTCCTTATTTGTTTTTCTAAGTATAATACTGAAAGCAAGTATTCCTTTTTATGTGCTACCAAGTATATCTGTGTTGGGAGAAATAACCCCATAAATAAAATATCTTCTTGGCTTTACACTCGAGCAAGCACAACTAATTTATTGTGAACGGCTGAGTCTGGTATGAATGGACTACATTTCCCACAATCCTTTGCAAGTCATATTAATATTTGCCTTTGCCAAGACTATGGACATTTTCACCCAGCGCCCCCGTTTACAGATGGCGTAGTTTTTCGGATTGCTTTTGCGCAAAGGATTTACATGCTAAGGATTACAACAAAAGTCTGAAGAAAAAAAGAAAGTTCAAGTTTAAAAGCTGGAAAAAAAGATTTCCCTTAACTACACTTTGGAGGAAGAGGTGGCTGATCCAGGTAGCTGTCCCAGGAGGAAAAGACCCTGTGCAGAGCTGGATTCATCACTGGCATAAGGTAATAAGTACCTGGGCATGTCTAGTGGTGGATGGGAGTAAGGCACAGGGGTAATTGAAAAAAAACAATTAGGAGAAAAACACCTGTTTGGAAGGTGGTGCACTGTGGTTTTTTTTTTCTTTGTTTTCTTGCAGGGATCAAGATGGATCCGAGGGAGATGGCCAGCTGGATGGCAGCCCAGTTTAGCAGGCAACAGGAGCTAGCGCAGCAGGCTCAGGACACTGCTATGAAAGCCTTAATGGACCAGCAGAGGCCAGTGCTTGAGCTGGTGGAAGCCTTAGTTAATCGGCAGAACCAAAGTGGACCAGATGCAAGACCAGCAGTAAATACTGGTATACCACATGTGGACAGTGTGGGACTCAATCAGGGAATTGGGGCATTTAGTTTTGGGAAGCTAACTCCAGATGATAATGTCGATGATTTTCTAGAGTCTTTTGAGAGAGTGGCACAAGCATTAGCATGGCCAGAGACCCAGTGGGCAGTAACGCTGGCAGCCTCATTAACTGGAGAGGCGCTTGCAGCTTATAGAGCAATGCCAGCAACCCAGGCTTTGAATTATAAAGATGTAAAGGCTGCTATTAGAGATCGCCTAGGGTTGTCTATTTCAGAGTATAGGCGAATGTTTAGAGCTACTGCATTAAGAGTGGGTGAAACACCAAGGGCTCTGAGTCAGAGAATCAGAGGATTAGCTGTAAAATGGTTGGAGCCTGAGGGAAAGACTGTCGAAGTGTTATTAGACATTATTATGCTTGAACAATTTTTGTCTGCTGTGCCTAAAGATTTGCACACTTTCCTTATACATCAAAATTGCCAAAATCTTGGAGAGGCAACCATGCTAGCAGAGAGATTCTTGGAAGCCACGCAGGCTTGCCATAGAATGGGTGGCCCTCTGAAGATTGGTGCTGAGGCAAGCTGTGCTGTATCAGAAAAGAAAATGGTTAAAAATGTTTCTGGAAATAATTGTACTGTGCCAAACCAGATGACACAGTGGAGTAAAAAGAAATGTTTCAAATGTGGAAAATGGGGACATTTAGAAAGGGGATGCCAGACACACACTAGCTTGATGGGTGTTGATTTAAAACAGCCCAAAGAAGGATTTCTTTTGATGGTTGATGTGCAGGGAATTACCACAAATGCTCTGTTAGACTCTGGGGCAGACCAGAGTATGTTGTCAAAGAGGCTTTGGAAGAGGATAGAGGCCCAAGAAGGATTTGTGCCTAGAACCCCTGAAAGCGCAGTTCACATCAGATGCATTCATGGTGCTGCAACATCATATCCCACCTATAGGCTAATGGTTAAGTGCCTGGGGGAACAAGAGGAAGTTCTGTTAGCAGTGGTGCCTAGGCTACCATTTGATTTGGTTCTAGTCTTGAAGGACTGGAAAGGGGGGCTGTTACTTCTGGAGAGAAATCTGAAATTGTGAGTATATACTTCTGGGAATTTTTCTGAAAGGAATTTTTTTTCTTTTAAAGCTAATTAATCTGTGAACCCACTATTTTTTTGTTAAATCAGTCAGGGCCTAGTAGCAACAGTTTAAGATTCAATTTAAAAACACAGAAGAGAACTTTCTGGTTACCTTTCATACCCAGTAGACAGCTGTAGTTTAAATTTCATAGTCACTCAGGGCCTAGCATCAGCAAAGTACTTTTAGTTTCAAATTAAAACACAGAAGAGAGATTCTGGTTAAATTTAGAATCCAGCAGAGAGCTTGTAGTTTAAATTTCATAATAGGTTAGAGCCTAGTAGCAGCAAAGAGCTATAATTTAAATCAAATCAGAATATAGCTTAGCACAAGAGGCAAAACAAGGTCAATTCTCCTTGAGCAGCATATAAAGTCTTCTAGAGACCTTTACAAAGAGGCCTTCTACCTAGTGGGCAAGCAACCTGTGAAGCTTTTTCAATAGGTGTTAACACCAGCTGGCAGTTCAAAAGGCCATTTTGAAAGACTCCTTCTATCCAAGCAAGGACTGTTAATTACCCAGGAAGTAGGTCACTGCTTACATCATCAGCACAAGCATAAATAGCTCAACCAGAGCTCTGTGACCCTGTCTTGAAGGACTGGAAAGGGGGGCTGTTACTTCTGGAGAGAAATCTGAAATTGTGAGTATATACTTCTGGGAATTTTTCTGAAAGGAATTTTTTTTCTTTTAAAGCTAATTAATCTGTGAACCCACTATTTTTTTGTTAAATCAGTCAGGGCCTAGTAGCAACAGTTTAAGATTCAATTTAAAAACACAGAAGAGAACTTTCTGGTTACCTTTCATACCCAGTAGACAGCTGTAGTTTAAATTTCATAGTCACTCAGGGCCTAGCATCAGCAAAGTACTTTTAGTTTCAAATTAAAACACAGAAGAGAGCTTTCTGGTTAAATTTAGAATCCAGCAGAGAGCTTGTAGTTTAAATTTCATAATAGGTTAGAGCCTAGTAGCAGCAAAGAGCTATAATTTAAATCAAATCAGAATATAGTTTTCCTCAGCAGCACAGGACAAGGTACTGTGTAGCAGCCCTTTTTTAATAAGTGTTATATCCCTCCCTCCCTCCCTCCCCACACCCACCCTCCCCTGGGAAAATCACAGCTTTATAGGTACTTGCACAACTTAAAAGACAGGAGGTGCTCTCAGCTGAAGCTCATTACCCAAATCAGTCATACACCAAGGACCTGAGATTAATTAAGCTTCAGGTGAACAAGGTATATTAAACTTCTTAGGTACAGTTTTAGTGGTATAAATATCCATTGCACCCTTTAGTACATATAGAACTTAAAGATCTAAACACAAACTTAAAACTAAGATGCAGACAGCAGTCCAGCAGCGGGATGTGGGCTTTCCAGTCTTTTGCATTGAGTGTCACATGTATGATTTTCTCCCAGCTGGTGAGAGGTCTTACGTGTGCACTAGGTGCAAGGAGCTCTCTGCTCTCAGGGAACGAGTCCGTTCTCTAGAGGCTAGAGTAGCAGACTTGGAAAACATAAGACAGACAGAGAGGTACATAGACGAGACCTACAGGGATATAGTCCTGAAGTCCCACCTCCAGTCTGGCAGCATCCCTGTTGCCATGGAGGAGAGAGGTCACGTGACAGGAGAGCATCACCCTGGGGTGGCAGGAAGTGATCCTGTAACTAGGACCTGTCCTCCAGGTGATGTAAACCCCTCTCGCACCGAGGAGGTTTCTCCAGGGCCAAGTGCCCATGCGGGAAGGGTTAGGACAGCAGTTATAGTTGGTGATTCGATCATTAGGCATGTAGATAGCTGGGTGGCTGGTGGACGTGAGGATCGCCTGGTAACATGCCTGCCTGGTGCGAAGGTAGCGGACCTCACACGCCACCTAGATAAGGTCTTAGATCAGGGGTCTCAAACTCAAATTGCTTTGAGGGCCGAATGAGGACTTGTAAAGTAACCCGGGGGCCGCATAAGACGCGGGGCCTCATTTGCATAAGGGGCCTCATTTGCATAAATATTTGCATAATGTTACCATGCACTAACTTTTAGTAAACATGCCTCTTTAATGAGTGCATGGATAAAGAAAGACTAAAAGATTTAGAAACAGGAAGACAATAATTAAACTGGGAACCCCAAAAGCCAAACTTGGAATGTACAACAACACTGTAGAAATAAAACTATAAATTAATTTCCTCTTGTACTAAACAAAGCGCAAACATTAATGATGCACATTTCCCAGAGCTGACATATTCCAGTTAATAAATTCAAAATAAAGAGATATTTTTCTACCTTTTGTGCATTTTTTTTCAGTTGCAATTGTTCCAGCCACTTTCTTCTGGTTTCTTCATGTCTTCTGCTAACTCTCCATCGTCTGCTGTCCATTTGCCCTTTCTTCTCTCCTAGTTTTTTTTCCATTCTCTCTCTACATCTGCTTTAACATACTAATCTTTCTCCTTTTTCTCTTTCCTCATTCCTATTTCATCCACTCAAATTTTACCCCTCCATCCTCAATCCCCACTTACTCTCCCAATACCTGGCCAATTGTAGATTTGTCTTCTCTCCCAGACAAAATATTTTTCCCCTCTCCATTTCACTTTCCCAGCTCCATCCCATTCTAATCCTCCCCCAACATCAGCTCCCTTCTAGTTCCAGCCCCACCCAGCATACGCTCCCTTCTAGTCCCTGCATCAGTCCATTTCCAATCCTAGCCCCCCATCAGCCCATTTCCAATCCTAGCCCCCCATCAGCCCATTTCCAATCCTAGCTCCCTCCCCTCACAGCCCATTTCCATTCCAAGCCCCCTCCCCATCAGCCATTTGCAGTTCAAGCCCCCCTTCCAATCAGCCCACCTCCAGTCCTAACCCCCATCTGCCCATTTCCAGTCCTAGCCCCCACCATAGCCCATTACCAGTCATAACCCCCCCTGCCAATAGCCCACTTCCAGCCCTAACCCCCATTACCCCATTTCAGTCAGCCCCTCCATAGCTCATTACCAGTCCTAACTCCCCCCATCAGCCCACTTCCAGTCCTTCCTAACCCCCACCTGCCCATTTCCAGTCCTAGCCCCCACCATAGCCCATTACCAGTCATACCCCCCCTGCCAATAGCCCATTTCCAGTCATAACCCCCCCCTGCCAATAGCCCATTTCCAGTCCTACACCCCCCCTGCCAATAGCCCATTTCCAATCCTACCCCCCCCCTGCCCCCCCCCTGCCAATAGCCCATTTCCAGTCCTACCCCCCCCCCTGCCAATAGCCCATTTCCAGTCCTACACCCCCCCCCCTGCCAATAGCCCATTTACCGGCCTACCCTCCCCCCCCCCCCCCCCCCGGGTAAATAAAAAAAACACCTGGCTTCTTCTGCTGCTGCTGCTGCTGCAGCAGAAAATCAGCTGTCCCGCGGCCCCTTCCTCTCTGCCCGGAGATCCCTCATTGTGCTTCATCAGCGTGTGCTTCTTAAGCCGCGAAGAGAGTATTTCCCTCTCGCGCGGCTTAAGCCTATTCACTTGTCAAGCCTCGCGAGAGGGGAATACTCTCTTCGCGGCTTGAAAAGCACACGCTGATGGAGCACAATGAAGGATCTCCGGGCAGAGAGGAAGGTAACGCAGCACAGCTGATTTTGCTGCTTGAGCAGCAGAAGCCCGTTTTAAAAATAAAATAGACAGTCGATTCTGCCGCTGCCACGGCGGCAACGGCAGAAGCAAGGCTTTTTTTATTTCCCTCCGTCGCGGGCCGCACAACCTTCTCTCGCGGCCCGCGGGCCGCGTGTTTGAGACCCCTGTCTTAGATAGTGCTGGGGAGGAGTCTGCTGTCTTGGTACATGTTGGTACCAATGACATAGGAAAATGTGGTAGGGAGGTTCTGGAAGCTAAATTTAGGCTTTTAGGTAGGAAGTTGAAATCCAGAACTTCCAGGGTAGCGTTCTCCGAAATGCTTCCCGTTCCACGCGCAGGACCCAATAGGCAGGCAGAGCTCCGGAGTCTCAATGCGTGGATGAGACAATGGTGCAGAGATGAGGGGTTCGGATTTGTTAGGAACTGGGGAACATTCTGGGGAAAGGAGGGGCTCTTCCGAAGGGATGGGCTTCACCTTAACCGGGATGGAACCAGGCTGCTGGCATTAACCTTTAAAAAGGAGATAGAGCAGCTTTTAAACTAGATAATAGGGGAAAGCCGACAGTCGCCCAAGAGCGCATGGTTCGGAAGAATGTATCCTTGAAGGATACTACAAAAAGCAGAGAGGTTCCAAAAAAGAGTAAAGTAGCCCAAATGCCCTCGAGTATGGAGCAGACAGAACTTAAAGATCCCAAATTACCCATGTCTACCAATAGCCAAATTAATATGAATAAAATACAGTCTCTAAAATGCTTGTATGCAAATGCTAGAAGTCTACAAAACAAGATGGGAGAGTTAGAATATATAGCACTAAACGAGAGGTTAGATATGATTGGAATATCAGAGACATGGTGGAAGGAGGACAACCAGTGGGACACTGTGATACCTGGGTACAAACTATATCGAAATGATAGAGCTGATCAAATTGGTGGAGGGGTTGCGCTCTATGTTAGAGAGGGCATTGAGTCAGAAAGGATTAAAGTTTTGCAAGAAACAAAATTTGCTGTAGAATCTCTATGGATTGAAATTCCATGTAAAAAGGGGAAGGCGATGGCAGTGGGGGTGTACTATCGTCCGCCTGGCCAGAATGAACAAATGGATGATGAAATGCTCAAAGAAATCAAGGAAGCTAGCAAAAGTTACAGTGCAGTAATAATAATGGGTGATTTCAATTACCCCGGCATCGACTGGGTCAGTGTCACAACAGGACATGCTAGGGAGATAAAGTTCCTAGATGAAATAAATGACTGCTTCTTGGAGCAGCTGGTTCATGAACCGACCAGAGGGGAGGCAATATTGGACCTAGTCCTTAGTGGAACACCAGATCTAGTGCAAGAGATAAGGGTGTTGGGGCCACTTGGCAATAGTGATCATAGCATGATCGCCTTTGATTTAATTAGTGGAGGAGGGATAGTAAGGAAATCCACAGTACTACCCTTTAACTTTCGAAAGGGAGACTATGATAGAATGAGGAAAACAGTTAAGAAAAAACTAAAAGGAGCAGTTGCAAAGGTTAAAGACGTACATCAAGCTTGGGTGTTGTTGAAAAATACTATCTTGGAAGCCCAGACCAGCTGTATTCCACGCTTTAAGAAAAGTGGAAGGAAGTCCAAAAAATTGCCAGCATGGTTTAAAGCTGAGGTCAGAGAGGCTGTTGTTGCCAAAAAAGCATCTTTCAAGAAATGGAAAAAAGAGCCAAATGATGAAACCTGGAAACAGCACAAGCACTGGCAAGTCAAATGCAAGGCATTGATAAGGCAGGCAAAGAGAGAATTTGAGAAGAAGCTTGCTGCGGAAGCAAAAACGCGAAATAAAGACCTTTTCAAGTACATTCGTAGCAAAAAACCCGTGAGAGAGTCAGTTGGTCCATTAGATGATAAAGGGGTTAAAGGAGCACTAAGAGGCGACAATGCGATAGCGGAGAGACTGAATGAATTCTTTGCTTCGGTCTTTACTGAGGAAGATGTAGGGATGTTACCCACGACTGAAGTGGTATTTAAAGGTGTGGAAGAATTGAAGGAAATATCGATACATCGGGAAGATGTCCTACAACTATTAGATAAACTGAAGAGTAGCAAATCACCTGGGCCGGATGGTATACATCGAAGGGTGTTGAAAGAACTGAAATTTGAGATTGCAGACCTGCTATCAGTAATCTGTGAACTATCATTAAAATCATCTCTAATACCTGAGGATTGGAGGATCGCCAATGTAACACCAATTTTTAAAAAGGGTTCGAGGGGTGATCCGGGAAACTACAGACCGGTGAGCCTGACATCAGTACCGGGAAAAATGGTAGAAACCATCATAAAGAATAAAATTACTCAGCATATAGATAGTCATGACCTAATGGGAGACAGCCAACATGGCTTTAGACAAGGAAGATCTTGTCTTACTAATCTGTTATGTTTTTTTGAAGGAGTGAATAAACAGGTGGACAAAGGTGAGTCGGTTGATATTGTGTATCTGGACTTTCAGAAAGCCTTTGACAAGGTCCCTCATGAGAGACTTTTGGCAAAACTAAAGAGTCATGGGATAGGAGGCAGTGTACTACTGTGGATCAGGAACTGGTTAAAAGATAGAAAGCAGAGGGTAGGGCTAAATGGCCAGTTTTCCCAATGGAGAAAGGTGAATAGTGGTGTACCCCAGGGATCTGTGCTGGGTCCGCTGCTTTTTGACATATTCATAAATGACCTGGAAAGTGGAATAACGAGTGAGGTTATCAAATTTGCTGATGACACAAAACTATTTAAAGTTGTTAAAACCCAGGAGGATTGTGGAAAATTGCAAGAGGATCTTGATAAATTGGAAGACTGGGCATCAAAATGGCAGATGAAATTTAATGTGGAGAAGTGCAAGGTTATGCACCTAGGGAAGAACAACCCAAACTATGGTTACACGATGCAAGGTTCCACATTAGGAACCACCACCCAAGAAAAAGATTTAGGCGTCCTTGTGGATACCATGTTAAAACCCTCGGCCCAGTGTGCAGCGGCGGCCAGGAGAGCAAATAGAATGCTAGGTATGATAAGGAAAGGAATGGAAAATAAAACAAAAGATATTATAATGCCTCTATATCGTTCCATGGTGAGACCGCACCTTGAATATTGTGTGCAATTCTGGTCGCCATATCTTAAAAAGGATATAGCAATTTTAGAAAAGGTTCAGAGAAGAGCCACCAAAATGGTAAAGGGGATGGAAGGCTACTCCTATGAAGAAAGGCTAAAAAGGTTGGGGCTCTTTAACCTGGAAAAGAGACGGCTGAGGGGAGATATGATAGAAGTCTATAAATTAATGAACGGAGTGGAACGGGTAAACGTAGATCGATTGTTTACCTTATCAGAATATAGAAAGACTAGGGGACATGCAATGAAGCTACAGGGTAAACTATTTAAGACTAATAAAAGAAAATATTTTTTCACTCAACGTGTAATCAAACTCTGGAATTTGTTACCGGAGGATGTAGTAAAGGCTGTTAGTGTAGCTGGGTTTAAAAAAGGTTTGGACAAGTTCCTGGAGGAAAGGTCCATAAACCATTATTAAGAAGGGACCCAGGATATCAATGCTTGAACCAATACAAGCATTGTGGAACCTGTGTCCCTTGGGGAAACTGCTAGGTACGTATGACCTAGATTGGCCACTGTTGGAAACAGAATACTGGGCTTGATGGACCTTGGTCTGACCCAGTATGGCATATCTTATGTTCTTATGTTCTTATGAAGAGACTGGCCAAGATTTAAGCAGGGTTTAGTGGAAGGACTAGGAAAGAAGGAGGGAGAAGGACTGATGGAAATAGCTCCCGGGCCTTTGTTTGGAAGTCCTCAGTCCCTACCTAAAAAGATGGTTAAGCTTCCAGAAGGCCAAACTATAGGTAATAAGAGGGGCCTTGTATCCACCCGCTCGCAGGCTAAGGTAGAGAGCCAAAAGGAGGAGGGGGAGCCGGCAGAGGTATTAGGAGACTTACCCTCTCATGATGATTTAATAACTCCACCGTCTGGGAAAGTAAGAAAGTTGAAAGCACAAAAGCGGCGTGAGAGACTTTGCAGAGCACAGGGTAGGGCTGACATGTTGGCTGGTCAAAGTTTACCCTGGGTGCCAGCTGAGTTAGTGGCAAAGTTTCCTAACTTTCCACAAGAACAGCGAGCTGATCAAGCTCTCATCCGAGCTTTTAAGTATGCTCAGGAGGTCAGGGAGGAGTTGCCCAGATTCAAACTAGATAATGAAATATTATATAGAGAGAGTCAGGACCCCAGAAATGGGACCATTCGTAAACAATTGGTGGTACCCACAACTTTCAAAGGGCTAGTACTTAGATTAGCACATGATCATCCAGTTGGAGGTCATAAAGGGATGCAAGGAACGCTGGATCAAATACTTATGCGTTTTTACTGGCCAGGTATTTTCAAAGAAACTGCCCAGTTTTGTGCTGCATGTCCAGCGTGTCAGCGAGTTACAGCGGCTCACCCACCGGTGGTGCCTTTGATTCCCATGCCAATTATCACAGACCCAATTGGTCGCATTGCTATGGATATTGTAGGCCCATTAGTCAAAACGCCCCGAGGTTTCCAATACATCCTAGTTATGGTAGATCAGGCAACAAGGTTTCCCTGGGCCATACCATTGAGGAATGTTTCTGCAAAAACAATAGCTTTAGAGCTAGTAAAATTGTTTTGCGAAGTGGGATTCCCAAGAGAGGTGTTGACTGACCGAGGGTCCAATTTTGTATCCAAATATTTGGCCCAGGTCTGGGATGCCTTTGGTATTCATCACGTGAAAACCTCAGCCTACCATCCACAATCAAACGGTTTGGTGGAGAGATTCAACCAAACTCTCAAACAAATGTTGAGAAGGGGGTTAGCAGGAGAGGTAAAAGAATGGGATATGTTATTGCCCTTTGCCTTATATGCCTGCAGGGAAAGAATTCAGGTGTCTCTAGGTGTAACTCCATATGAAATGGTAGGGCTCCACGGGGTTTGTTAGATATTTTGAGGGAACAATGGATTGATCCTGAACCAGGAAGTCAGGACTTGCCACAGTTTCTACGTGACTTGAGAGCACGTTTGAAAAGGACCTCGCAGGTTGCTGAGAGGAACCTGCAGGACAGCCAAGTGCACCAGAAAGGGTGGTATGATAGGAAGGCCAAAAGCCGCCAATTAAGCACTGGTGAAAAGGTTTTGGTTCAAGTAGCAGGTACAGCCCCAAAATTTGAAGTACAGTGGAAAGGGCCATGGAAGGTTGTTAGAGAAGTGAGCCCAGTATCTTATATGGTAGAAAATGCAAGAGGGCATAGACAGACCTACCATATTAATGTACTTAAGTCTTGGAAGGAGAGGCCTGTAAATAATAATGACCCTGTGGTAATATGCTGTTACAAAATACAACAACCATCACAAAGAAATATAAACTTGTTCTTTAATCTACTCAGAAAAGCTTCTGAGTAGGATTTGAGCCACGTAATAGAAAGTAAACCAGCCAAGAGGTTTTCAGCTGGTAATTGTTAGCAATTGAGCCTTGCCTAATTGCCTGTGAGCTCTGAAGGGACACTTCTGAGTGTGTGTGAAGATACAAGAGGTTATCCCTGAAAAAGAACAGTTTTTTCCCTACTTTGTGGGTTTTGTTTGTTCTTTGAAGCACTGCTAAGGAGATATTAGCAGGGGCCTACAGAAAAGACCTTTCTGTTCCCATCAAAGTCTTTATGCTTTGATTTGATTGCTTAACAAGTTCAGCTGTTGTTTTTCCTTATTTGTTTTTCTAAGTATAATACTGAAAGCAAGTATTCCTTTTTATGTGCTACCAAGTATATCTGTGTTGGGAGAAATAAACCCCATAAATAAAATATCTTCTTGGCTTTACACTCGAGCAAGCACAACTAATTTATTGTGAACGGCTGAGTCTGGTATGAATGGACTACATTTCCCACAATCCTTTGCAAGTCATATTAATATTTGCCTTTGCCAAGACTGTGTACATTCTCACCCAGCGCCCCCGTTTACACAGTGCGTCAAGGGGAGTATTTGATGTCGCTGGATCTCACGGAGGCGTCTTTGCACATTCCTATCCGAGCGGCGCATCAAAGGTTTCTACGGTTCGCTCTTCCATGGGGTCACTACCAGTTCCAAGTCTTGCCTTTTGGTCTGGCAACCGCGCCACGAACCTTCACCAAAATTATGGTGGTGGTGGCGGCTTTGCACAAGGAAGGGATTTTGGTGCACCCCTATCTTGACGATTGGTTGATTCGGGCCAAGTCCGAAGCAGAGAGCGTTCGCGTGACAAGCAGAGTTGTGGAATTTTTGCAGAGCCTTGGTTGGGTGGTGAATCCGGCCAAGAGCCGTCTCACGCCGTCACTGGATCTGGAATATTTAGGAGTATGGTTCGACACAAAGAGAGGTCAGGTGTTTTTGCTGCACGGCAGAGTTCTCGCTCTTCGGAAGCTGGTTCTGAAATTCAGGTCGGTGCCAGCGCCATCGGCATGGTCCTATTTTCAGGTGTTGGGAACGATGGCGGCAACGTTGGAAGCGGTGCCGTGGGCCAAGGTACATATGCGGCCTTTGCAAAGAGCCCTTCTTCACCGATGGTCGCATCAGTCCGATCCTTTGAGCAAGCGTCTGCCGTGTCCACTCCAAGCCCGGGTGTCGCTTCGGTGGTGGCTCCTCCGGTCATCCCTGGAGGCAGGCATGCCACTGGAGCAGCCGCTGTGGCTTCCTGTTAACAGACGCAAGTCTGGCGGGTTGGGGAGCACACTGCGGGAACAGATTCGTGCAGGGGTGGTGGTCTCCCCTCGAGGCGTCCCGGTCGATCAATCGTCTGGAACTGCGAGCGGTGGCTCAGGCGCTGGTAGCATTCGAGGAGCTGGTGTTGGGTCGCGCAGTTCGCGTGCTGTCCGACAACTCGGCGACAGTCGCCTACATCAACCGTCAAGGCGGCACAGGGAGTGCAGCTATGGAGGAAGAAGCGGACGTGTTGTTCGCTTGGGTAGAGAAGTGGCTGACGGCGCTTTCCGCGGTGCACATCGCAGGAAAAGAAAACGTTCAGGCGGACTTTCTCAGCAGAGTACGAGTAGACATGGGGGAGTGGGAGCTACATCCCGACGTCTTTGCGCAGTTAGTGGATCGCTGGGGATGGCCCATAATGGATCTGATGGTGACCTTCCAGTCGGCAAAGGCCAGCCGATTCTTCAGCAGAAGACGGGAAAGAATGTCGGAGGGCATCGACGTGCTGTTGCAGCGGTGGCCAACCGAGGGAATCCTATACGTATTTCCTCCATGGGCGTTGATAGGCCGGGTGGTACAAAGAATCGAAGCACATCCGGGAAGAGTTCTCCTCGTGGCGCCCGACTGGCCGAGGTGGCCGTGGTATGCGGATCTAGTGCGTTTCCTCGATGGTCAGCCATGGCGGTTGCCGATACGGGCGGACTTGTTGCTTCAATGTCCTCTTTTCATGCCCCAAGTGGATCGTTACTCGCTTACGGTTTGGCCATTGAGAGGGGGCATCTGAGAAAAAAGGGTTATTCCGCTGCGGTCGTGGCCACGCTGCTTCGAGCGTGTAAGCCGTCCACGTCTTTGGCTTATGTACGTGTCTGGCGTGTCTTTGAGGATTGGTGTTCGAAACGGCAGATTCGTGCATCCACGGTTGACATCCCCTCGATCTTGGGGTTCCTGCAGGATGGGTTTGATAAGGGTCTTGCAGCCAGTTCTTTGCGTGTGCAGTTGGTGGCTCTTTCCTGTTATCGCAGCAAGGTTAAGGGAGTGTCACTTGGTACTCATCCTGATGTGGTACGCTTTTTGAAGGCGGTTTCTCGGTTAAGACCGTCACGCAGAGTTGGTTCCGCCTTGGGACCTGAATTTGGTGTTGGCGGCGTTGTCCAAACCGCCCTTTGAGCCTTTGCCTTCAGCTTCGGTGAAGGATTTGACTTTGAAAACGGTGTTCCTGGTGGCGATTTGTTCAGCTAGATGCATTTCGGAGTTGCAGGCGTTGTCATGTAGGGAACCATTCTTAGCTTTTTCAAGGGAGAAGGTAGTGCTTCGGCCAGTGCCGTCCTTTTTACCCAAGGTGGTGTCTCCTTTCCATTTGAATCAAGCGGTTTGTCTGCCAGTTCTCGGGTCTCGGGGCGACGGAGAAATGGATTCCAGTTTGCGACATTTGGACATGAAAAGGGCTTTGCGTAGGTATTTGAAGGTGACGGAGCCGTTTTTCAAATCTGATAGACTATTTGTCTTGTTTGGAGGAGTGCGCAAAGGGGAAGCGGCGGCGAAGGCTTCGATTGCCCGGTGGGTTCGAGAGGCCATTGCTTCCGCCTATCTGCTCCAGGGTCGGTCAGTGCCTGCGGGGCTGCGGGCGCATTCCACGAGAGCGCAGGCCTGTTCCTGGGCGGAGCACAGTCTAGTTCCGTCGGGGGATATTTGTAGAGCGGCGACTTGGTCGTCCCTGCATACGTTTAGTAAGCATTATCGGCTGGATGTAGCGGCGGCTATGGATGCTCCTTTCGGTTCGGCGGTGTTGCAGGCCGGAATGCAGGGTCCCTCCCACTGATTACTGCTCTGGTACTTCCCAGAGGTAGAGGACTGAACTGGAGGAACGATAAGGAAATGGTAATTACACTTACCTGGTAATTGTAGTTCCTTGAGTGACGACAGTTCAGTCCTCCATCCCGCCCAGAGTTTTGCAGGCAGCATCCACCGCTGAGGACAAAGAGGAAGAGGTTACAGGCAGGTTTTCTCTGTTATTTCGTACATTGTGTGGCAGTCCAGGGCGCAAGAAGGCCTTCATGGGTATTTGTAGGAGTTAACAGTAGTTGGATTAGTTTACATTGATTGGTTTTTGCTACTTATTTGTTTCTCCTTTGAGTCTGCTTTGTTAATAGTTCACACTGGGGCTGAGAGGAGTGAGCAGCAGGCTATATCCAGTGATGTCATCATTCTGACCTACCAGTCTCCAAAGCTGCAGGAAGAGGTTGACAACCCAGAGGTAGAGGACTGAACTGTCGCCACGCAAGGAACTACAATTACCAGGTAAGTGTAATTACCATTTACTACATCCTCCGGTAACAAATTCCAGAGTGTGATTACACGTTGAGTGAAAAAATATTTTCTTTTATTGGTCTTAAATCCCTCACTTGGTTTGCAGCTTGTCGTGCTGTGAGGGCTTGTGTGCATCAGTGATGCTGAGAGCTAAACTATCGGTAGTTTAACTACTGGCAGGGTCTCCCAAGATGGACAGGTCTCAGCTGAGATGCCAGACCAAGACAAACCACCCATATGGGCAGCAGCAGAATGGGATAGTGTTGACGGCGGAGGATCACATTTCTGTGACAACGGCAACAACACCAAACTTAAACTGCGCGGAAGAAAGGCCCGGCAATCTACTTCTGTATCTTGCCATGAAAACCCAATGGATAGTTACAACAAAACAAATTGTGCTGTAGTCCTGGAAGATGAGGCCCCCAGGTTGGAAGGCACTCAACTAGCTACTGGGGAAGAGCTGAAGACTTTTCAGAGTAAAGCCAGCATTTATGATGTAGTTGGATCAAAGCCCTCGGGACGTCTGACTGCTGATGTAGCTGCGCATGAAATGAGAGTCAGAAGCTGTAAAGATGTCTTACACATTGGAACATGGAACGTACGAAGCATGAACCAAGGGAAGTTGGAGGTGGTCAAGAATGAAATGGAACGTGTACAACTTGATCTGTTGGGTGTCAGCGAACTGAAATGGACTGGCATCGGGCACTTTGCATCAGATGATCACATGGTCTACTATGCTGGAAATGAAAGACAAAGAAGAAATGGTGTTGCATTTATAATAAAGAAGAAACTTGCAAGAACTGTAATGAAATACAATGCAGTCAGGGAACACTTAATCTCTATTCGTCTACGAGGAATGCCTACCAACACAACTATAATTCAAGTATATGCCCCAACAACAGCTGCAGAAGAGAATGAAATTGAAGAGTTCTATGAACAAGTACAAGCTGAAATTGACAGAACATGCAAACAGGATATCCTGATAGTCATGGGTGATTGGAACGCAAAGGTTGGCAACAAAGAAGAAGACAAAGTAGTTGGAAAATATGGACTTGGCAACAGAAATGAAGCTGGAGAAAGACTGATAGAATTCTGCAAGACCAACGATCTATTCATCTCCAACACCTTCTTCCAGCAACACAAGCGACGACTGTACACATGGACTTCACCCAATGGATTGTATAAAAATCAAATTGACTACATCTGTGGAAGTCAACGATGGAAAAGCTCTATAACATCAACAAAGACAAAACCTGGAGCTGACTGTGGTACAGATCATCAACTACTATTATGCAAACTCAAGCTAAAGCTGAAAAAGAGCAAACCACTCATAAATGCAGCAAAATATGACCTTGAGAATATACCACTGGAATTTAAAGACTGCCTGCAAAATCGATTTGCTGCTTTAGATACAAATGATAGAGTTCCAGTAGAGTTATGGAATGACATCAAGAAGGTTGTGTTGGAAGAAAGCGAGAAGTCTCTTCTTTTTTACCTTTTGTAGAGACTTCTCGCTTTCTTCCAAGGTCATATTTTGGCCAAAATGGATGACGGAAGAAACTCTGAAAATTGCCCAGAAACACAGAGAAGCTAAAGCCAGAGGAGAAAGAAAGACAATCACAGAACTCAGAGATTTCCAACGTGCAGCAAGACAGGACAAGGAAAAATACTACAATGACGCATGCAAGGAAATAGAAGCAGAAACTATTAGAGGAAGAACAAGATCAGCTTTCCTAAAGCTACGAGAATTAAAGAAAAAGATCCAGCCTCGAATTGGAATGCTACAAGATGCTCAAGGTTCTATGTTGAATGATGCTGAGAAGATCAAGAAAAGATGGAAGGAATATACACATCAGCAAACACTCTAACTATCCCAAGTGCATCAACAAAATGCACACTAACAACGTCAAACAGGGCTTTCAGTCTTTATGCTCCCAAGTGTTGGAACATATTACCACCAGCAATCCGAGCCATCACCGATCTCACACAATTCAGGAAAGCACTAAAACATTACTTATTTATACAACATTACCAGATCAACCATACTCCACCATAGCCACATCTTCCTTCCAGAAACCTCTACATATTAGTCCCTATACTTAATATCTTTCTGTAGGTTCATAACCCACTATGCAAAGATTACTGCTACATATGTAAATAGTTGATGTGCATGTTTCCCTAAGTTATCCAAGTTGTATTTCCTTGTTCTCTGTAAAACTAACGTTTGTTCATTATGTTTCACTGTTCCATGTAAACCGCGCTGATACTAAATAGTGCGGTATATAAGAAACTAAAATAAATAAAAAATAAATATACAGAGTTTTTATATGATAAAGATCAAGTGGACCAACAGCCGTTTCAACCTGTACCTTATGATCTGGAACCATTGGTGATGAAAGAAGAAGTTGAAGCAGCATTGAAAGCTTTATCAAAGAACAAAGCACCAGGCATTGATTGCATTCCCATAGAAGTATTACAGCAATCTGATGCAGCTGTTACCATACTTACAAGGCTCTGCCAAGAAATATGGAAGACAGCATCATGGCCAACTGACTGGAAAAGATCTGTGTTTATACCAATACTAAAGAAAGGTGATCCAACTGACTGTGGAAATTATAGAAACATAGAAACATGATGACAGAAAAAGACCACATGGCCTATCTAGTCTGTCCTTCCATATCAACAACTACAACAGTCCACTTTTTACCTTTAGAGATCCTCTGTGTTGGTCCCATGCTTTTTTGAATTCAGTTACTGTCCTCATCTCTACCACCTCCACTGGGAGACTATTCCACAGATCCACTACTCTTTCCGTAAAGAAATATTTCCGCATATCACTCCTGAATCTATCTCCCTTCACCCTCATCCCATTGATTTCAATGGGGCTGCGGCTCCGATAACGATTGCGAACCGCTACTGCGGCTTTGTAAACAAGCCCCAATAGAGGCACTATCATCTTCTTTCTTCTGCTGACCATTCCTCTCCCTATGCACCCAAGCATCCTTCTAGCTTTTCCCGTCACCTTTTCTACCTGTTTAGGTACTTTAAGATCATCAGACACAATCACGCCTAGATCCCATTTTTCTTTAGTGGACAAAAGTAATTCACCCCCTATAATATATTGCTCCCTTGGATTGCTGCATTTTTTAACATTAAATCTCAGCTGCCAAATTCTAGACCATTCTTCAAACTTAGCTAGATGCCTCCTCATGTTAACTACACTTCCCTGGGTGTCTAATCTACTGCAGATTTTGGTATAATCCGCAAAAAGGCAAACCTTACCCGACAATCCTTCTGCTATACCACTAACAAAGATGTTAAAAAGAATCGAAGCAAGGACAGAGCCCCGGGGCACACCACTGGCAGCCTCCTTCTTCTCAGAGTGAACGCCATTTAGCCGTACCCTTTGTTGCCTCCCACTCAACCAATTTCTAACTCAAGCAGTAACTTTAGGGCCCATCTCTAGAGTGCTCAGTTTGTTTATAAGTCGCCTGTGAGGAACGGTGTCAAAGGCTTTACTGAAATCTAAATACATCACATCTAGGGCTCTCCCTTGATCCAACTCCCTGGTCACCCAGTCAAATAAATCAATCAGATTTGTCTGACAAGACCTGCCTCTGGCGAATCGATGCTGCCTTGGATCCTGTAATCCGCTGAACTCCAGAAATCTCACTATTTTCTCTTTCAGTAGCACTTCCAATAATTTACTCACCACCGAAGTTAAACTAACCGGCCTGTAGTTTTCAACCACATCCTTATTTCCGCTTTTGTTTAAAGGGACCACATGTGCCTCTCTACAGTCCTTTGGCACCACTCCCAACTCCAACGAGGCATTGAAAAGGTCAGTGAGCTGCTAGAACGTCCCCAGGTTCCCTCAGTATTCTAGGGTGTATCCCATCCAGTCCCATCACTTTGTCTCTTTAAGTTTAGCTAGTTTCTCATGAACACAGTCTTCTGAAAATTCTTCAAGATGCCCCTCACTTCTGTTCCTGTTTGTGGGTGTTTTCTGAGGTCCTGCTCCTGGTTCTTCATCTGTGAACACAGAACAGAAATATTTGTTAAGCAATTCCGCTTTATCCTCATCAGCTTCTACATATTCCTCCCCTTCACCCTTGAGTCTGACAATACATAGAAACATGATGACAGAAAAAGACCACATGGCCTATCTAGTCTGTCCTTCCATATCAACAACTACAACAGTCCACTTTTTACCTTTAAAGATCCTCTGTGTTGGTCCCATGCTTTTTTTAATTCAGTTACTGTCCTCATCTCTACCACCTCCACTGGGAGACTATTCCATGGATCCACTACTCTTTCCGTAAAGAAATATTCTCCAGGACCAAGCAGGAAGTCAGTCCTCACATATGGGTGACGTCGGCGCCGACGGAGCCCTCGCGGAGCAATTTCCCCAGCTTTCAAAGAAAGCCTTTGGAAATTGCAGCGCACATGCGCGGTCCCCTTCCCTCCCAAGGGTGCCATCTTGCTCAGTCTTCTTTTTTCTGCGGAGCCCTACAGACGCTGTTTGTGATTGCCGCTGAAAAAGTTGATTTTATTTGTTTTTTCTTTTCTCGGTTCGACGCCGGATCCTTTTCCCGCCCAGACCCGATACACCGGTATCGAGTCCATTTGAGATTTTTTCTGTTTTTGTCCTTCGTGACTAGCGTTTGCGCCAATTTTTCTTTTTCACTGGCAGCCCTGTCTTTTGACCTTGCAGGGGCCCTTTTTCCCCCGATGGCTGCCAGCGGGTTTAAGAAGTGTGATCGGTGTAAGAAACTTATGTCTCTTACCGACACACACGACTGCTGCCTCCGCTGCCTCGGACCCGATCATGACCCGATGATCTGTGGTCCATGTGGCAAGATGTCCTCTAAAGCGTTGAGGAGTCGGCAGCAACAAAAAGAAAGAATCTTCTCTGACTCCGCGTCCGGCCGGGCCCGGACCTCGTCAGAGGCTTCGACGTCCCAGGACTCCGGTCCTGAGCATCGTCGGAGTTCCTCTGAGCGGGGGTCTCCTGCCCGGGAACATCATCGGAAAAAGAAACCCGCGAGGGCGGCGTCGGTGGATGCTCCTGGTTCCTCAAGGGCCAGGTCGCATAGCCCCGATAGCCGTCCCGGGTCCTCAGAGTCGGAGAGGCCTTTGAAATATCCTCATCTCGAGATGGAGTCTCCTAGACACGTGAATACTGTAGTCCTTGTGGACTCACCTCCAAAGGAGCCGACGTCGGGCCCGACGCCATCGGGGCCCGAGTCGGGGGCTGCTGGGTCTCCTGAGCTCGGACTCAGGTTGACGACCTTGGAGAGCAGTTTCGCTGCCTTCATGGACCAGCAGCGGGCATTGATCGCTGGCCTCGCCGGTGCATCTGCCCCGACCACCGGGACGTCGACGTCCAAGTCGACCCCGGAGACCGAGCCGATCCTCGAGTCCATGCGATCTCGAGTTGATCCTCGGTCACGGTCTCCCTCGGCCTCCCGTTCGGGACCGAGGTCGTCGACACCGACACCCTCGGCATCGGGGCAGAGGGCATCGGTGCCTGCCCGACCGGAGCTGCTCGATTCCTCCTCCGAGGAGTCAGCCTGGGAGACGGAGGACGAAGAGTCCCCTGGTACTTTTCGGACTCGGTGCATCCCATCGGACTCGCCCGAGTCCGAACCTCGGAGACGGTCCCCCCCGGAGGACACCCGGTTCTTGGACTTCGTGCGGGATATGGCCAAGGCCTTGGCATTCCCCGCGGATCCCGAGGAGGAGCCTCGAGCTGAAGAGCTCGATACCCTCCAGTATGACTCTCCCCCGAAGGAGGCCTTTACTGTACCGGTTCCTCCGATGCTGGAGCGACTTCTCTTCCGCATGTGGGAGAGCCCGGCGTCGGCGCCGGTGTTAAGCAAGCGGGTCGATTCCATTTATCGAGTCCGCAAGAGCCCCGGGTTCCAAAAGGCACAACTACCGCACCATTCCATGGTGGTGGAATCGGCCATGCATCGACTCAAGAGTCAGAAGATGCACTCCTCGGTGCCTCCCGGTCGGGAGGCCCGGAACCTGGATGCCCTCGGTAGGAAGTGTTTCCAGGGCTCTATGCTTGCTTGTCGAGTCCAGACCTACCAGCTCTATATGGGCATGTATCTCCGGAACCTGGCAAAAGAAATTGCTGGGTTCTCTGCTGGTCTCTCCGAGGAACCTTTGCAGAAGTTCCAGGCCTTGTCCACTGGCATTCAAGAGTGCTCAAAGTTTATCTCTCGAGCAGCCTACGATGGCTTCGAAGCATCGGCTCGAGTAGCCGGAGCCGGCATCGGTGCCCGCCGACAGGCTTGGCTTCAGTCATCCGACCTCGAGCCATGGGTACAGGACAAGTTGGTCGATGTCCCTTGCAGAGGTGAAAACCTCTTTGGCAAGCCCATGGCTGAAAAGGCTGCACAGATCGAGACCGAGACTCTGACCAGGACTCGCTGTCCAGAAAAACCTCTGTCCCTTCTCAGAAGAAGAAGGGCTCGGGGAAAAAGCCCTTTTACCCGAGGAAGGCAGCTGCCTATAAACACTACCCTCATTATTAGGCCTCAGCAGCTCCCCAACAGGGTCAGCAGGCCAAAGGACGGGGTAATGGGTCCCGTAGGCAGCAGGCCCCCAAGCCCACAACACCGGCCCCTGCTCAGCAGGGTGGGGGTTTTTGACTCCATCAGCATAGCCTCTTCCCCTCCGCTGGTTCCTCTCAGCACAGGAGGCCGGCTGGTCCACTTTGCCCACAGGTGGTCAGCCATCACATCAGATACCTGGGTGCTTCATATAGTTCAAAAAGGCTATCTTCTTCACTTTCACCAGGTACCTCCCTCCTACTTTCCAGGGGAGCCTCCAAGACTCCCTCTGCACAGGGACTTACTCCTTCAGGAGTTGACAAGTCTTATTCAGGAACAGGCTGTTGGAACCGGTGCCCCACCACCTGAGAGGTCACGGCTTTTATTCCAGGTACTTTCTGATACCAAAACGAACAGGAGGCCTCAGACCCATCCTGGACTTGCGAAACCTCAACAAGTTCCTGGCAAGGGAAAAGTTCAAGATGCTTACCCTTGGAATCCTGCTGCCCTACCTCCAGCAGGGAGACTGGCTATGCTCTTTAGATCTAAAGGATACCTATACTCACATCCTTATTCATCCAGACCACAGACAATATCTCAGGTTTGTTGTGGGAGGAAATCATTACCAGTACAGAGTACTACCCTTTGGCCTATCCTCCGCCCCCAGGGTGTTCACCAAATGCCTAGCAGTAGTGGCGGCCTATCTAAGACTTCAAGGCCTCTTTGTATTTCCATACCTGGACGACTGGCTCATCAGGGCCCAGTCTTCCCAAGAGGCCACTCAGGCCACTCATTGCACTGTGACTCTGCTCCAGCACTTGGGATTTGTCATAAACTTTGCAAAGTCCACTTTGCTCCCCTCTCAAAATCTAGAATTCATCGGGGCAAGGTTGAACACACTTCAGGCGCGAGCCTTCCGGCCTCTAGACAGGGCACACAGACTCATGGATCTAGCCAGCCTCTTTCGCAGCAGTTCCCTGGTCTCTGCCAGGCAATTTCTGAGACTGCTCGGCCATATGGCTTCCACGGTCCATGTAACCCCCAATGCCCGCCTGAACATGCGACCTGCTCAATGGTGCCTTCGCACTCAATGGCATCAGGTCACGGGGATCCTGGCGGACTCAGTACAGGTATCCAACCTGCTGGTCTCTTCTTTGCGGTGGTGGCTTCATCTACCAAACCTGGTGCTGGGAGTGGATTTTCAATCTCCTCCGCCTTCTCAGGTGCTAACAACCGATGCTTCTCTCCTAGGTTGGGGAGCACATTGCCAAGGGACTTGTACTCAAGGCCTCTGGACTCCTTGGGAGTCTGCTCAGCAGATAAACGTCCTGGAGCTCAGAGCCATCCGCCTAGCTCTGAAAGCCTTCTCCCACCTCACTTCTCACCAGTCTGTGCTGGTCCAGACGGACAATCAAGTTGCAATATTCTACGTGAACAAACAAGGAGGTACAGGCTCCTTCCTTCTCTGTCAGGAGGCACGGAGACTGTGCTCTTGGGCCGTCCTTCACGGAATCCTGCTCAAAGCTGTCTATCTCCCAGGTCAAGAAAATTACCTGGCAGATAGGCTAAGCAGGATCCTCCAACCTCACGAGTGGAGATTGGATCCGTTGGTGGTGTAGCAGATCTTTCTCAAGTGGGGTCTCCCCACCATGGATCTATTTGCCAGTCCCCTGAACCGGCAGCTTCCCAAATTCTGCTCTCGACAACCGCATCCTCTCAGAGTGGCGGCGGATGCTTTCCTGATTCCATGGTCCACAGGCCTCTTGTATGCCTTTCCTCCCATGCCACTGGTGTCTCGGACATTCTTCAAAGTTCTCAGAGACAGAGCCTCGATGATCCTAGTAGCTCCCCGGTGGCCAAGACAACCCTGGTTCCCGCTTCTGATGCAGCTGGCGGTGGACACTCTTCCTCTGGGGTTTCCACCCGATCTCCTGTCACAGGATCAGGGGACTCTCCTACACCCCAACCTCTGGTCCCTTCATCTGATGGCCTGGCTGCTGAAAGGGTAGTCCTTGCTCCCCTCCTGCTGCCTCGTGAAGTGGAAGAGGTCGTCTTGGCCTCCAGGCGGCCCGCTCTTAAGTGGCGTAGGTTCTCCGTGTGGTGTGCTCAGCAGTCTGAGAATCCCTTCTCCTGCTTGGTGGCAGTGGTCTTGCAATATTTGCTTTACCTCTCCAATCTGGGCCTTAAGTCCAACTCTGTCAGAGTCCACCTCAGTGCTCTCTCTGCGCATCACGCACCGGTGACCACCCTTTGGTGGCTCGTTTTCTCCGAGGCCTCCTTCTCCTTAAGCCACCTTTACGCCCACCAGCCCCTGATTGGGATCTGAATGTGGTCTTGCAGCGGATTACCTGTCCGCCCTTTGAACCTATGGCTACCTGCCCTCTTCATTTTCTTTCCTGGAAAACCTTGTTTTTGGTAGCCCTTACCTCTGCTAGGCGCATTAGTGAACTGCAGGCCCTAGTGTCTGATCCTCCTTACACTAGGTTCTACAGGAATAGGGTAGTCTTACGGACTCACCCTAAGTTTCTTCCTAAAGTGGTTTCCCCATTTCATCTCAACCAGGAGGTGGTTCCTCCAACCTTCTTTCCCAGGCCGCACTCCAGCTGGGCTGAGATGGTCCTGCATACCCTGGACTGTATGAGGGCCTTGTCCTTCTACCTTGACCATACGCGAGAGCATAGAAGGGCTGTTCAGCTCTTCGTTTCCTTTGACCCCAATAAGTTGGGGCTACCTGTCTCCAAGCGTACTTTGTCCATATGGGTTGCTGACTGTATCGCTTGGGCTTATGGGGCAGCCGGCCTCTCGTTGGAGGGTCGAGTCACGGCTCACCGTGTTAGGGCGAAGGCTGCGTCAGTGGCTCATCTCCGCTCTGTTCCGTTGGCAGACATCTGCCAGGCCGCTACTTGGTCTTCAAGCCAGACTTTTGCGGCCCATTACTGCCTGGAGAGGGAGTCCCGCAGGGACAGTGCTTTCGGCAGTCCTCCATAATCTCTTTGAGGTTTGGCAACTCCTACCCTCCGGCCCTGATGTTGGGCTACCGGTCGGGGGCGTTTTCAGAGAAGATTCCTTCCTTCTGTGCTACTGAGCTAGAGGGAGCTCATTTTTCCGCTTGAGGTCTCCGGTAGCCTTAAGCTAGGGAGTCCCATATGTGAGGACTGACTTCCTGCTTGGTCCTGGAGAAAGAGTATTTATTTATTTATTTATTTATTTAACAGTTCTTCTATACCGCTCTATTTTAGATCAGAGCGGTTTACATTTAACATCAACTATACAACACAGGCACTCTGAGTTGTATTTACAATAAACAGGGAGATCAACTTGGAAGTAACTGGGGGAACTATATACATTGTATTTACGCTGTTATCTGTTTTCAGGCAGATCCTATCTACATCCTATTTACATCTACATCTTATTTACACTGGGAGTCTAAATTCTGTAACAGGTGTTCTCCAGGAGCAGCAGGAATCAGTCCTCACAACCCTCCCTCCTCCCCTTGGAGTTGCAGTCCTGTCATTTCGTTTTTGCTAATTTTTTTTGCTGTCTTTTAGCTATGTCATCAGACTGAGCAAGATGGCACCCTTGGGCGGGAAGGGGACCTCGCATGCGCGCTGCAATTCCCAAAGGCTTTCTTTGAAAGCTGGGGAAATTGCTCCGCGAGGGCTCCATCGGCGCCGACGTCACCCATATGTGAGGACTGATTCCTGCTGCTCCTGGAGAACACCTGTTACAGGTGAGTAACTACTCTTTTCCGCATATCACTCCTGAATCTATCTCCCTTCACCCCCATCCCATGTCCCCTCGTAGCAGAACTTGCTTTCAATTGAAAGAGGCTCTCTCCCTGAACATTTATGCCACGGAGGTATTTAAACATCTCAATCATATCACCTTTATCCCGCCTTTCCTCTAAGGTGTACATATTAAGATCCTTAAGTCTGTCCTCATATGCTTTATAATGAAGCCCACTAATCATTTTAGTAGCCACCCTCTGCACCGACACCTTCCTTTTCTCACTAACATATCTGAAAAATGTCTTATTCCCCTCCCCCCCCCCCCCCCCCCCATTTTACTGCATTGGCTATTTCCTCCTCTTTTTCAATCTTTGCTTTCCTGACTACTTTGCTAGCTTATCTAAGTTTTTCCAAAATATAGATGCCTGTCTTCCTTTCTCTGTGATCTCTTGTGGCCTCATGAAGGCCTCCCTCTTTTTCTTCACTTTTTCAGCTATTTCTTTTGAAAACCATAGCGATCTCCTTTTCCTTTTACCTTTATTTACCATTTTAATAAAAAGGTTAGTTGCCCTTAAAATATTCCCTTTCAGTTTTGCACACTGTTTTTCTGTATACCCCAGCTGTTCCCATCCTGCTAATGACTCCCTGAGATATTGGCCCATCTTGGCAAAGTTAGTTTTCCTAGAGTCTAAGACCCTTGCTTTTGAATGGATTTTAACAACCCTAGTCCTAATACTGAACCACACCATCTAGTGATCACTGGATGCAAAATGATCTCCCACTATTTTATTTTTATTTATTTATTTAGACAGTTTTGTATACCGCCTTATCCTTCAATCAAAGCGGTCACAACACAATTGGGGGATACATTTAACACGCGGGGATATGAGACACATACACTAATACTTACAGGGAACATGGGCAATGGAGGGTTAAGTGGCTTGCCAAGACCACAAGGAGCATCTGTGGGACTAGAAACCCCAGTCCTTCCGGCCCAAGGTTGCTGTCCTCTAGTGGGATTTGAACCCCCGACCTTCCGGCCTGAAGTACCTTGCCCCAACCACTAGGCTACTCCTCCACTATAACATCAGAAACACTTTTACTATTGGTAAACACCAAGTCCAGTATGGCCCCTTCATGTGTGGGTTCTGTTACCAGTTGCCTGACTAGTTCTCCTTATAGAGAATCCAGAATCTCCTTACTTCTAGATGATACTGCTGCAGGAATGTGCCAATCAACATCTGGCATATTGAAATCCCTTATCAGTAGCACTTCCTCTTTCCTAGCAATGCTGCATATGTCTTCAATTAACACTCCGTCCACCTCTTCCTCCTGTGAGGGAGGTCTGTATATCACGCCAATGCAAATAAATTTCTCTTTCCCTTTTTCTAGTTTAACCCACAGTTGCTTCCTCTCTCCCTTTTAACTCTGTATTTCCAAAGCTTTAATATTATTTTTTACATATAGTGCCACTCCTCCTCCCCTTTTTCCTACCCTATCCTTTCTGAATAAAGTATAGCCTGGTATAGTTACATTCCAGTCATGGTTTTCTGTGAACCATGTTTCTATAACTGCCACTAAATCCAAGTCAGCCAGTCCCATTAAGCCTCAACATCTGGGATCTTATTTCCTATGCTACGGGCATTTGTACACACTGCTTTCCATATGTTGTCCTTTTGCCCATTTTCATAAAGGTATTTAATGTTTCACTTACCTGGGGGCTTTCACTTTCCTGGGGGCTTTCTTCACCCATCCCCAATGAATCTACAGCGGTACAAGGAGTATGCAGCACTGTACAGACACATGTAAAAGATGGTCCCTACTCATTAGAGCTTACAATCTAGTCAAGACAACGCAACAGCTGAGGACAAGGATACATCTAGGAGAATGGTAAGGAGACACATAGGAAACAAGGTAGATCAAAGAGGTGAGTTTTCAGCCTGGATCTTAAAAGGGCCAAAGATGAAGCCTGATGTACAGATTCAGGTAGTTTGTTCCAGGCATAAGGAGCAGCAAGTTGGAAAGATTGAAGTCTGGAGTTGTCTCCACACAATATTTATGAAAACCAAGTTACTTACCTGTGTTGTCCATGGACAGCGGGCTACAACTTTTCACAACATGGGTGACATCACTGTCAGAGCTCGGTAGGGAAACAGCTGTCCAGCAAGATATTTCTTGAAGCTTTTGAGAGGTCCACTACACATATGCCCCACTTCTTACTGCTTCTTTCATATGGGACCATCACATCCCAATATTATAGCTTAGAGTAGAATACAGCGTCTTGGGGATATGTGAGGACTTGTATTGTACCGTCCATAGAAAACAGCTGCTACAGGTAGTTAACCTATATATCTCCAGGAACAAGCAGGAATAAGTCCTCACATATGGGTACGTCGGTACCGACGGAGCCCGTGCGGGAAAGCTCCCCAGCTTCTTAGAATAGAAGCTTTTGGGACCTCCCACTGCACATGCGCACTGCCTTCCCGCCTTCCTGAACAGCTCTCCTCAGTTTCTCTTTTTCCGCGGAGCCAGCAGGTCGTGTTCCTGTCACCGCTGAAGAAATTGTTATTTTATTTGTTTCTTTAGACCTGCGTACCTGCCTTCCCATACCGATACCGGTATCGCCGGTCTTTTCTTTCTTTCTTTAAAAAAATTATAATTTCTTTTTTCTTATTTTTTAGCTTTTTGGTCACTTCAGAGAGGCCTCTCGGCCTACTCAATTTCTCCTTCCTCATGGAGAAGCCAGCCCCTGGATTTAAGAAGTGTACCAAATGTAATGCTGTTATTTCAGTCACAGACACCCATGACTGGTGTCTGAAATGTTTGGGGCCTGACCATTCCATACCGGACTGCCCATCTTGCTCCACATGTCTAAACGTGGGCTGCAGAACCGGGCCAACAAATTCCATGTGCTGTTTGCTTCAGAGAATACAGCATCACAGTCATCCAGGTCTTTCTTCTCCGGATGGATCTCAGGTAACCAAACCTTCTGTGGGCAAGTCCTCAAAGAGCAAATCTCCTTCAAAGCATCGAGAGGCTCTTAGCTTAGAACTTGAGGAACCCTGCCCCAGCCAAACAACCCCCCGGCGGGAAGTCCAACTTCCAAAACGCAATTCAGGGGTCTCAGGTTGATATCGATGCTACGGCCTCGACAGATCACCTGTTAGCCTGCTCTGGGGTACCCGGGTCACTCCGGTACCGACATCCCGCAGCTATGGCGTCCATGGGCGATACTGTACAGTCCATGCAGCAGGCCGTCATGGCTTTCATTAAAGCTGCAACGCCATCGGTTCCGCTTTCAGCGGTTCCGGGCCCGATACCGGTATCGTCCGCCATGCCGGTATCGAGGGCCGTCCACCTCTAAACGCAAGTCGGTACCGTATGGGCTTTCGCTCCATACCGGTTCCATACCCGATACGCCCGATATCGATACGATCGGTACGCGTATCGTGCCGTTAGAGGAACGCACCGATTCCTCTGAGGAGATTTTCACTCCTCTGATGATTCTGCTGAGTTTTCACTCAACTTACCTGAGGAGCCCTCTTCTCCTAAAAGGAGAATGTCCCCTCCAGAGGATTTGTCCTTCCAGGACTTTGTTTTAGATATGGCTACAGCCCTTTCTAGTTACCACATCCTCTGAAAAGGGAACCCAGATCCAAAAAACTGGATATTTTGGGATACTCAAAGGCCCCTAAGGAGGCAGTTTACCCTGCCTATCCATGAAATCCTTCAAGAACAACTGATGGATTTCTGGGAAAATCCTTTGACTTTGACTCCTAATTCCCGTAGTATGGACACGATGTATAGGGGCCCTCCTTCTCCAGGTTTCCATAATACTCAATTGCCCCACCACACTATTGTGGTGAAGACTGCACTGAAGAAGATTAGGAGTACCAAAAGGCACTCTTCATCCCCTCCAGGACGGGAAAGTAAGAATTTGGACTCTTTTGGTAGGAAAATTTTCCAGGCAAGTATGCTTATAGCCAGGATTAATTCCTACAGACTCTATATGGGCATGTACCTCGAGGAACTTGCCAAAAAGATGCGGCATTTTGCCCCTTTATCCCTGAGGAATAAAAAGCAGGATTCCTTTCCCTAGTGAAACAAACTCTTAGAGGTTTCTAAGTCTCTAATAGGCAGCATATGATTCCTTTGAGGGAGCCAGTAGGGCTTCGGGCATTGCTATTGCAGCCCGACGTCTTGCTTGGCCTCCAGGCCTCTGATCTGGAACCTTGGGTTTCTAGATGCTTACGGAATCTGCCCTGTACAGCGTGAGAACTTATTTGGGGAAGAGTGGCAAATCAAAGCCACCCAGATGGATGCTGAAAATGCCACCTTGGAAAGACTTTCAAAGTCCACTTCAATTCCTACTAAGAAAAAGTCTTTTAAAAGGCCTTAATATAAGAAGGACAGAGTAGCTTCAAATACTGGCCAGCATTCTTCTCAACCTCGCTATACAGCTAAGCGTCAGAAAACCCAACAACCACGAGCTAAGCATGCAGCCGCTACCTGTAGTCAGCAGGCTCCAACCCCTCTTGGGTTTTGACTTGATCCTAGGGAAATTGCCACTTCTGGTTATAACACAACCAGAACCTCTCACCAGTCCCGGTTGGTTGGTTATCTTTGATCCCAGATGGGAACATATCACAACAGAACTTTGGACCCTCTCTATCATTCGAGAGGGTTACAAACTTCATTTCTCCAGCCTTCCTCCCCATCATATGGTGAGGACCATTCAATTCTCCCCCATCTCTCCTAACCCTGTTGGGTCAAGAGGTTTCCTCTCTTCTTGCCCAGGGGCCATAGAAGAGGTTCCTCTTCCTCAACAAGGGTCCGGTTTTCTACTCCCCTTATTTTTCTCATTCCAAAGAAGACAGGGGGATTCAGACCAATCCTAGATCTGAGAGAATGAACAAATTTCTCTTCAAGGAGAAATTCAAAATGCTGTCTCTCGGCATTCTCCTTCCTTACCTCCAGGGTCAGGAGCTGGCTTTGTTCTCTAGACCTACAGGATGCGTATACACATATACTCATCCATCCATCCCACAGAAAGTATCTTCGCTTTCTGTTTCAGGGAAAACATTTCCAATACAGAGTACTTCCCCTTCGGGTCTAGCCTCTGCTCCAAGAGTATTCACAAAATGCATGGCAGTCGTAGCCGCATTTCTAAGAGGCATGGGAATCTTTGTCTTCCCATATCTGGACGACTGGCTCATCCGAGCTCCAAACTCAGTCACAGGCCCAGATTTCCCTGGACCACACAAGGAGCCTTTTGCAGTATCTGGGACTGGTAGTAAAACCTTCCCCAAGTCCCAACTCATCCCCTACTCAATCTCTAGAATTCATAGGGGCCCAGTTGGACACATCACTGCAAGGGCCTACCTTCCACATGTTCGAGGCCAGCGCCTCTGAGTTTGGCCTCCCAAGCTCAGTCCAGCACTCACTTGACAGCCAGGAAATGCTACGCCTACTGGGTCATATGGCCTCCACAGTGCATGTGGTGCCCTATGCTCGTCTTCAATATATGGAAAGCAGCTCAATTGACCCTGGCCACTCACTGGACTCAGTCTACAGGAGCGCTCTAAGACCAAATACAAACCTCCGATCGTCTGTTTTGGTCCCTCCACTGGTGGACTTTCCACCAAGAATCTGTTGTTGGGGGCTCCATGTCAACCATTGCTACCCCAAGCAACCCTCACCCCAGATGCCTCCCCACCCGGGTGGGGCGCCCATCTGCAACCTCGCTCCCCTCAGGGCACTTGGTCTCGACAGGAGACCACCCTTCATCTCAATCTTCGGGAACTGCGAGCACTTGACCTTGCCCTCAAGGTCTTCCACTCCCTCCTAGCCAACCCCACTGTCCTAGTTCAGACGGACAATCAGGTGGCCATGTTTTACATAAACAAACAAGGAGGGACGGGCTCTCTGTCGCTTTGCAACGAAGCTCTAAGACTATGGGCCTTCGCCAGAGAGCATCAGATTCACCTGCTAGCAGTGTATCTCCCAGGAGTTCAAAACTCTCGGGCAGACAGGCTCAGTCGAGTTCTGCTGCCACACGAATGGTCCCTACATTTGGACCAAATAAACCGAATCTTTCAGGAATGGGGGACCCCGGACATAGACCTCTTTGCAAGTCCCGTGGAATGCCAAACTTCCCCGGTTCTGTTCCAGAACTCCGTGTCAGCGAGCACAGGCTACGTACTCCTTTCTCCTGAATTGGAATCAGTCATTCCTATATGCCTTTCCACCCAAACCATTGAATCCCAAGACTCTGAACAAACTCCAGAGGGATCATGGAACTATGATCCTCAAAGCTCCACCCTGGCCACGCCAAGTGTGGTTCCCTCTACTTCTACAGCTCTCCCAGGGACCTACTTGGATCTGGGAGCTTGCGCCAGACCTCCTGTCTCAGGAGGAGGGGACTTTGTGCCACACAAACCCCAAATCCCTACACCTCAGTGCATCGTTACACAAGGCATAAGCCTTCAAGACTTACATCTTTCCCAACCAGTGAAAGATATCATTTCTGCCTCTATGAAACCCTCTAACAGGCGTTCCTATGCTTTCAAATTGAAAAGTTTTTACATTTGGTGTGATCAGCAGGGTCTTGACCCACTGGAACTTCCTTTTGAATTCTCTTCTTGATTATCTCCTGCATCATCCAATGCAGGCCTCAAGACGAATTCGGTAGTAAGAGTCCATTTAAGTGCTATTGCAGCATCCTTGAAACATATAAAGGACAACCTATCTCCTCTCATCTCTTGTTGCAAGATTCATGAGAGGCCTGACTCTCACTAAACATCCAATCAGACCACCCCCGTTCGCATGGGATTTGAATCTAGTGCTCGGGTCAAACTTATGAAGCCACCTTTTGAGCCAATGTTTTCCACCTCCTTGAAATTTCTTTCCTGGAAGGTCATCTTCCTCATTGCAGTCACTTCGGCTCGCCGCATCAGTGAGCTGGCAGGCTTTAGTGGCTAATCCACCTTACACAAGATTTCATCATGATAAGGTGGTCCTTAGGACGAATCCCCACTTTATGCCTAAAGTGTCTCGCCTTTTCATCTTAATCAAGAGGTATATCTACCTGTCTTTTTTTCCCAGCTCCTCATGCATCCAATGCAGAGAGGAACCTTCATACTCTGGATTGTAAAGAGCTCTCGCTTTTTACCTTAATAGGACTCAGCCACATCGAAAGTCTTCTCAACTTTTTGTGGAGCCTTTGATCCTTCCATTTGGGACTTCCAGTCTCCAAGCGTACACTTTCCAATTGGATTGCTCAGTGTATTTCTTTTGCTTACCAGAGCAAAAACATTTCTCTGGAAGGCCATGTCACTTGCCTCACAATGTGAGGGCCATGGCAACTTCTATGGCTCATCTGCACTCTGTTTCCATAGATCAGATCTGTCGAGCCGCTACCTGGGCCTCGGTTCATACCTTCACAGCCCATTACTGTTTGGACAAGGACGCCCGCCGGGATGCCTTGTTTGGCCAGGCTGTCCTCAAGCACCTGTTCCATTCCTAAACAACTCCTGCCCACCTTCCCAGAATGGATGCCTGAGATCCATACGAAGATGGCGAACCTTTACAGGGGATCCATGCATCTAAGCTAGGAGTCCCCATATGTGAGGACTTATTCCTGCTTGTTCCTGGAGATAGCACAGTTACTTACCTGTAACAGGTGATCTCTGGGAACAGCAGGAATTAGTCCTCACAACCCACCCACCTCCCCTAGGAGTTGTATATTTTATCTATCTATCTTCCTGTCCTCTCTCTGTTGACTCAGCTATAAACTCGAAACTGAGGAGAGCTGTTCAGGAAGGCGGGTAGGCTGTGCGCATGTGCAGTGGGTGGTCCCAAAAGCTTCTATTCTAAGAAGCTGGGGAGCTTTCCCGCACGGGCTCCGTCGGTACCGACGTACCCATATGTGAGGACTAATTCCTGCTGTTCCCAGAGATCACCTGTTACAGGTAAGTAACTGTGCTTTCTCCAAGGATAAGCAGGATAGCAAATCCTTACAACATGGAACTCCCTAGCTACAGCCACTGCCTTCAATAGATAAGAAGAAAATAATCAACAGATAAAGTGCTGCAAGAAGCAGACAGCAACAATTGTTTGGTTGCAAAAGAAGAGCGGGACCTAGGTGTGATTGTGTCATAAGAACATAACATAAGATATGCCATACTGGGTCAGACCAAGGTCCATCAAGCCCAATATTCTGTTTCCAACAGTGGCCAATCTAGGTCATCTGTACCTAGCAGTTTCCCCACGAGACACAAGTTCCACAATGCTTGTACTGGGTCAAGCATTGATATCTTCGGTCACTTCTTAATAATGGTTTATGGACCTTTTCTCCAGGAACTTGTCCAAACCTTTTTTAAACACAGCTACACTAGCAGCCTTTACTACATCCTCCGGTAACAAATTCCAGAGTTTGATTACACGTTGAGTGAAAAAATATTTTCTTGTATTAGTCTTAAATAGTTTACCCTGTAGCTTCATTGCATGTCCCCTAGTCTTTTTAAATTCTGATAACGTAAACAATCGATCTACATTTACCCGTTCCACTCCGTTCATTAATTTATAGACTTCTATCATATCTCCCCTCAGCCGTCTCTTTTCCAGGTTAAAGAGCCCTAACCGTTTTAGCCTTTCTTCATAGGAGTATCCTTCCATCCCCTTTACCATTTTGGTGGCTCTTCTCTAAACCTTTTTTAAAATCACTATATCCTTTTTAAGATACGGCGACCAGAATTGCACACAATAATCAAGGTGTGGTCTCACCATGGAACGATATAGGGGCATTATAATATCTTTTGTTTTATTTTCCATTCCTTTCCTTATTATACCTAGAATTCTATTTGCTCTCTTGGCCGCCGCTGCACACTGGGCCGAGGGTTTTAACATGGTATCCACAATGACGCCTAAATCTTTTTCCTGGGTGGTGGTTCCTAATGTGGAACCTTGCATCGTGTAACCATAGTTTGGGTTGTTCTTCCCTAAGTGCATAACCTTGCACTTGTCCACATTAAATTTCATCTGCCATTTTGATGCCCAGTCTTCCAATTTATCAAGATCTTCTTGCAATTTTTCACAATCCTCTTGGGTTTTAACAACTTTAAATAGTTTTGTGTCATCTGCAAATTTGATAACCTCACTCGTTATTCCACTTTCCAGGTCATTTATGAATATGTCAAAAAGCAGTGGACCCAGCACAGATCCCTGGGGTACATCACTATTCACCTTTATCCATTGGGAAAATTGGCCATTTAGCCCTACCCTCTGCTTTCTATCTTTTAACCAGTGCCTGATCCACAATAGTACACTGCCTCCTATCCCATGACTCTAGTTGTGCCAAAAGTCTCTGATGAGGGACCTTGTCAAAGGCTTTCTGAAAGTCCAGATACACAATATCAACCAACTCACCTTTGTCCACCTGTTTATTCACTCCTTCAAAAAAAACATAACAGATTAGTAAGACAAGATCTTCCTTGTCTAAACCATGTTGGCTGTCTCCCATTAGGTTGTGACTATCTACATGCTGAGTAATTTTATTCTTTATGATGGTTTCTACCATTTTTCCTGGTACTGACGTCAGGCTCACCAGTCTGTAGTTTCCCGGATCACCCCTGGAATCCTTTTTAAAAATTGGTGTTACATTGGTGATTCTCCAATCTTCAGGTATTAGCGATGATTTTAATGATAGTTCACAGATTACTGATAGCAGGTCCGCAATCTCATATTTCAGTTCTTTCAACACCCTTGGATGTATACCATCCGGTCCAGGTGATTTGCTACTCTTCAGTTTATCTAATAGTTGTAAGACATCTTCCCGATGTATCGATATTTCCTTCAATTCTTCCGCACCTTTAAATACCACTTCAGTCATGGGTAACATCCCTACATCTTCCTCAGTAAAGACCGAAGCAAAGAATTAATTCAATCTCTCCGCTATCGCCTTGTCGCCTCTTAGTGCTCCTTTAACCCCTTTATCATCTAATGGACCAACTGACTCTCTCACAGGTTTTTTGCTACGAATGTACTTGAAAAGGTCTTTATTTCGCGTTTTTGCTTCCGCAGCAAGCTTTTTCTCAAATTCTCTCTTTGCCTGCCTTATCAATGCCTTGCATTTGACTTGCCAGTGCTTGTGCTGTTTCCAGGTTTCGTCATTTGGCTCTTTTTTTCCATTTCCTGAAAGATGCTTTTTTGGCAACAACAGCCTCTCTGACCTCACCTTTAAACCATGCTGGCAGTTTTTTCGACTTCCACTTTTCTTAAAGCGTGGAATACAGCTGGTCTGGGCTTCCAAGAGAGTATTTTTCAACAACACCCAAGCTTGATGTACGTCTTTAACCTTTGCAACTGCTCCTTTTAGTTTTTTCTTAACTGTTTTCCTGATTTTATCATAGTCTCCCTTTTGAAAGTTAAAAGGTAGTACTGTGGATTTCCTTACTATCCCTCCTCCACTAATTAAATCAAAGGCGATCATGCTATGATCACTATTGCCAAGTGGCCCCAACACCCTTATCTCTTGCACTAGATCTGGTGTTCCACTAAGGACTAGGTCTAATATGGCTTCCCCTCTGGTCGGTTCATGAACCAGCTGCTCCAAGAAGCAGTCATTTATTTCATCTAGAAACTTTATCTCCCTAGCATGTCCTGACGTGACACTGACCCAGTCGATACCGGGGTAATTGAAATCACCCATTATTATTACTGCGCTGTAACTTTTGTTAGCTTCCTTGATTTCTTTGAGCATTTCATCATCCATTTGGTCATTCTGGCCAGGTGCTCGATAGTACACCCCCACTGCCATTGCCTTCCCCTTTTTATATGGAATTTCAATCCATATAGATTCTACAGCAGATTTTGTTTCCTGCAAAACTTTAATCCTTTCTGAGTCAATGCCCTCTCTAACATAGAGTGCAACCCCTCCACCAATTTGATCAGCTCTATCATTACGATATAGTTTGTACCCAGGTATCACAGTGTCCCACTGGTTGTCCTCCTTCCACCATGTCTCTGATATTCCAATCATATCTAACCTTTCATTTAGTGCTATATATTCTAACTCTCCCATCTTATTCTTTAGACTTCTAGCATTTGCATACAAGCATTTTAGAGAATGTATTTTATTCATGTTAATTTGGATATTGTTAGACATGGGTAAAGTGGGATCTTTAAGCTCTGTCTGCTCCATACTTGAGGGCATTTGGGCTACTTTACTCTTTTGTGGAACCTCTCTGCTTTTGGTAGTATCCTTCAAGGATACATTCTTCCGAACCATCCGCTCTTGGGCGACTGTCGGCTTTCCCCTAATATCTAGTTTAAAAGCTGCTCTATTTCCTTTTTAAAGGTTAATGCCAGCAGCCTGGTTCCATCCCGGTTAAGGTGAATCCCATCCCTTCGGAAGAGCCCCTCCTTTCCCCAGAATGTTCCCCAGTTCCTAACAAATCCAAAACCCTCATCTCTGCACCATTGTCTCATCCACGCATTGAGACTCCGGAGCTCTGCCTGCCTTTTGGGTCCTGCGCGTGGAACAGGAAGCATTACGGAGAATGCTACCATGGAAGTTCTGGATTTCAACTTCCTACCTAAAAGCCTAGATTTTGCCTCCAGAACCTCCCTACCACATTTTCCTATTTCATTGGTACCGACATGTACCAAGACAGCAGACTCCTCCCCAGCACTATCTAAGACCTTATCTAGGTGGCGCATGAGGTCCGCTACCTTCGCACCAGGCAGGCATGTTACCAGGCGATCCTCACGTCCACCAGCCACCCAGCTATCTACATGCCTAATGATCGAATCACCAACTATAACGGCTGTCCTAACCCTTCCCTCATGGGCACATGGCCCTGGAGAAACTTCCTCGGTGCGAGAGGGTTTTACATCACCTGGAGGACAGGTCCTAGTTACAGGATCACTTCCTGCCACACCAGGGTGATGCTCTCCTGTCACGTGACCTCTCTCCTCCATGGCAACAGGGGTGCTGCCAGACTGGAGGTGGGACTTCAGGACTATATCCCTGTAGGTCTCGTCTATGTACCTCTCTGTCTGTCTTATGCTTTCCAAGTCTGCTACTTTAGCCTCTAGAGAACGGACTTGTTACCTGAGAGCAAAGAGCTCCTTGCACCTAGTGCACACGTAAGACCTCTCACCAACTGGGAGAAAATCATACATGTGACACTCAATGCAAAAGACTGGAAAGCCCCCATCCCACTGCTGGACTGCTGTCTGCATCTTAGTTTTAAGTTTGTGTCTAGATCTTTAAGTTCTTACTTACTGGGGGTTGCTATGGGTATTTATACCAATAAAACTGTACCTAATACGTTTAATATGCCTTGTTCACCTGAAGCTTAATTAATCTCAGGTCCTTAGTGTATGACTAATTTGGGCAATGAGCTTCACCTGAAAGCACCTCCTGTCTTTTAAGATGTGTAAGTACCTATAAAGCTACGATTATCCCAGGGGTGGGTGGGTGTGGGGAGGGATGGAAATAACACTTATTAAAAGAGGGCTGCTACACAGTACCCTGTCTTGTGCTGCTGAGGTAAGCTAAATTCTGATTTGATTTAAATTATAGCTCTTAGCTGCTGATAGGCTCTAACTTCTTATGAAATTTAAACTACAAACTCTCTGCTGGGTTCTAAATTTAACCAGAAAGCTCTCTTCTGTATGTTAAATTTAAACTAAAAGTACTTTTCTGATGCTAGGCCCTGAGTGACTATTAAATGTAACCAGAAAGTTCTCTTCTGTGTGTTAAATTTAAACTAAAAGTACTTTGCTGTTACTTGGCCCTGAGTGACTATTAAATTTAAATTACAAGCTCTCTGCTGGGTATGAAATGTAACCAGAAAGTTCTCCTCTGTGTTTTAAATTCAAACTTTAATTGCTGCTACTAGGCCCTAACTGATCCAACAAAAAACAGTGGGTTCACATATTAAGTAGCTTTAATACAAATAATTCTTTTTAGAAAATTACCAGAAGTATATACTCACAGTTGCAGATTTCTCTCCAGAAGTTACAGTCCCCCTTTCTAGTCCTTCTAGTCTGATGATATTAAAGTAGCTAAACAGGTAGAAAAGGTAACTGTGAAAGCTAGAAGGATGCTTGGGTGCATAGGGAGAGGAATAGCCAGCAGAAGAAAGGAGGTGATAGTGCCTCTATATAAGTCTTTGGTGCGACCTCTTTTGGAGTATTGTGTGCAATTCTGGAGACTGCACCTTCAAAAGGATATAAACAGGTTGGAGTCGGTGCAGAGGGTTGCTACTAAAATGATTAGTGGTCTTCATTATAAAGCATATGAGGACAGAATTAAGAACCTTAATATGTACACCTTAGAGGAAAGGCGGGATAGAGGTGATATGATTGAGACGTTTAAATACCTCCGTGGCATAAATGCACAGGATGAGAGCCTCTTTCAATTGAAAGCAAGCTCTGCTATGAGGGGACATAGGATGAAGGTGAAAGGGGATAGACTCAGGAGTAATATGCGGAAATATTTCTTTATGGAAAGAGTGGTAGATGCATGGAATAGTCTCCCAGTGGAGGTGGTAGAGATGAGGACAGTATCTGAATTAAAAAAAACATGGGACAAACTCAGAGGATCTCTTAATGAAAAAAGGGCAGACTAGATAGGCCATGTGGTCTTTTTCTGCCATTATGTTTCTATACAAATGATCAGTAATAGTAGTAGTAGGCAAGCAGAAACCTCTGGTGGATGCCCAATAATTTAAGTCATGGACTTAAACAGATTGCATATCATCCTATGTAATTTATTTATGTTTAAATCATTTTTATTGTGCCAATAATAACCAAATACACTAAGGACCCCAACCAGCGGTCAGGGGGTCCGCATACAAAACGGTACAAATTTTTCCCATTTTCTTCCCTTATACATACTAGTCTCTCCTCCCACCCATCTTCCTCCCCCTCCCCTCTCCTCTTCCCTTATACCCTCCATAATAGGTTCAGGAATACAAGTAGCTCGCAGGACTGCTTTGGCTTTGTGAGTGGGTAGAGAGACCTAAAAGCAGCATGTGGCCCTATATAAATACGCAATTAAGTGCCATGCTGCGCCCCCTGGGGGTGAGCGATTGGAAATATGGTTCCCATATGGTCATGTATTTCATGTGTCGTGAGGTTGAGTTTAGGGTTGCCAATTGGCTCCAGATGCATCCGACAGGATTGATCCAGTCCTGGGTTTACTCCATTGCAAGACAAGACACCTCAAGAAGAGCACTATCCCTGGCAGCGTCCATCCTATGGAACTCACTCCCCGATGATCTGAGATCAACCATAGACCTCAAGGTCTTCAGGAAGCTGCTCAGAACTACGCTCTTCATAGAACCCTACAAGGAATTCATGTGACCCAGCTACCAGTCTAATCCCATCTCTGCATTACCCCTGTATCCCCCCTTCTACGTGTATATAGCCCCTGTACTTAGCTCACAATGTATATAGTACACCAGTTAATCATTCTCACTGTATACTCACGCTCCCCATGTCGATGTATCCACTGCATGTATTCACCCACACACACTGCATCATGATTTGTTTGATGTGCTAGCCGCTTTGATTTAACGATAAAGCGGTATATTAAATCCTTTTAAATAAATTAATAAATAAATTTAGGTCTGATTTCTCCATTGCACTCCATAAGAAAAGCAACACTACAAGTCCCTGCATGCGATGGGGTAAACACAGAACTGGATCAAGCCTGTTGGGCACATCTGGAGCCAGTTTTCAACCCTAGTTGAGCCCTGAGCAGCAATGTTTTCTAGCTACATTAATATGTGCAGGTTGTTCCACCAGATCCAATATACCGGGAGTTCTGGATCCAGCCATGACTTCATCGCACCCTGGAGTCCCAGCGCGAGGACCTTTCTCATGAAGAGCTTGGTTCCCCTCCCCTTCACCACTAGGCTGCTTGGTCTCCTAATATAAGCCTTTCTACTTTCATTCTGACTCTCTGGTTTAGCACCTTTGAGAGATATGTTTGCAGCTTGACCCAGTATTCTCGTATTGCGGGGCATAGTCAGAATTGGTGATCCAAAATGCTCCTAGGCTCTGAGCATTTAAGACATTTACCAGTATCTGTCAGCCCAGATGCCCGAGCCCTTGTCTGGGGGAAGAATGCCCATAGAATTGTCTTGTACAAACGTTCCCGAAGAGTCACCCTGCAGAAACTTATGGCACCTGTCGAAGGACTCGCGTCAGGGTGTCCCCAGTCCACTCCATCCCTAATTCTGTATTCTACCATCGCACCAGTTCCTGATGTCATTGTTCCCTTCTCTACACGGGACAGCAATATGCGTTCCCTGTCTGTAATTTAAAAGAAGGCATCTATCTTCTCCGCAAAGGTCAGGTCTAACTCTTCCCACTTCATTGTCCCTATGTAGTGGCGTACTTGTTTGAGTGTGAATGTATCATTGGGGGCTATCTGAAACTCTCGCCATATCTGCTTGGGTTTTAAATTGATTTGCCTGATTGATGAATTGGGACAATTGTGTAAGGCCGTGTTGTTCCCAACATTGAAAGACTCGTGATATACTTCCTGCCGGGAAATCTGGGTTACCCCTTAGGGGTATGAACCCCGCACGCCGAGGATTATGTTTTAGTTGTTGGCATAACACTTTCCAAGCTTCCCACACAACTTGTATCTCTGGACTTGCTTGTAGGTACCTATCTAGTCTCCCATGGTGCGTTCATTACAAACAATGGGTATACTGTCCCCAGAAGCTGTCTTTCTAAGTTTGGGGTGCAAGTAGAAGCCTGGTATAACCAATCTCTGACATGGCAAAGTGCGCAGCTTAAACTGTATTGAGCCAAATCTGGCAGTCCCATACCCCCCTGTCCCAGGTTCCCCAATAAGTGCTCAAATTAAAATTTTGAGCCTTCAGCCTCTCCATAGGAACCAAATCATCTGCAGTTGCCATATTTTCAGGTCTTTTTTCCACATTCGCACAGGTAGGACCTGAAACAAATACAGCCACCTGGGAAGGAGCGTCATCTTGTATAGCGCTATTCGCCCCATCAGTGGCCGAGGCAGGGTCTCCCACTTAAGCAGCTGCTCCTGTTCTTTCTTTAGCATGGGGTGGACGTTCATTTTGTAAAGCTGCTTTAAGTCTGCTGTCACCTGTACTCCCAGGTACTTAAAAGAGCCGGTTGTCTACCTCAGCGGAAAGAGGCCTATCCACTGCTCTCTTCTAAATGTGGTCAAGCAGCATGGCTTTTGATTTCTCCGTGTTCAGCTTTAGCCCCGAGTGTGTTCCAAATTCCCGAAAGACCCGGGTTTCATAATTTATCGTCTGCATATGTAATGAGCTACCCTTGTACTTTGATGTATTTTGGTAGAACTACATAATCATTCAAGAATGGGTTAGCTCATAGAGTTGCCTCCATATCAGAAAATTGCAGGTGCTGATGTTTGAACATTGTTTTCAAAAGATTTAAAATGGTGAGTTTTAGAAGATGTATCCTCATGGTAAGGTGGTAACAGGGATGCATTTTTGAGGTTTTGGAACCTGCACTATATTCATCATAAATATAATAGTTCTATGTTGATTGAACACAGAAAAGTGGCTGAGTTTACTGTGATTGACCAATAGCAGAGGAATATCCATCAGAAAGGGTTTACCTTGTAAATAGGCATTGATGATAAAAGCGAAGCTGCTATGTTCCATTCTTCAGGGGAATGCTAATGGTAGTAAAGAGTGAATGCTGCTAAAGGTGGCAGCTGAGTGACAGAAAGCAATCCTGAACCAGAACATTTCAGTAATGCTTTGAAACATGATCTGTGTCAGATGAGTGTAAGTAATTATGATTCGGTTATATATGATTTTATTTGTACTTTAGTAAAAACTACAGAAATAATAAAGAAGTAACTGCAAGCATGGATTTGATTAAGGAGGACTTTGGGCATATCTGCAAACTGGGTTTGCTGCGTGATAAGTGTGCCCTGCTAACAGTGCAGGGCCCTCTGCAAAAAATTCCACGTTAAGTGGGTAGTGCATGATTGGGTGGGGACTGGGCTGGTTAGGATGGAACATGGGCTCTGATGGCACATTGTGGCCAGTGAAGTCATTTTGGACATGTGCTCATCGCAAATATTGCCGAGAGCATGGCTGCACTTAATGCCACCTCACTGGGTGGACCGAGTGCACCTGCATGCTGGTTAGTGCAGTGCTGCACATTAGTAAAGTGCAAAAGGCTGGGCTGGGCTGGGCAATGGACGCACACATCCCTTAAAGTTAATATGGGCCTCCACACTATTTTTGTAACTCAAGCATGCTACCAGTACACTTCTTATTAAATATTCCTCTTAATTTGCAACTTAAAAATTGCTAAAAAAAGAATATTTTTGAAGTGAGGAGGACTGTCACAAGTGGAGGAGTAGCCTAGTGGTTAGGGCAGTAGCCTGAAACCAGAAAGACCATTGTTCAAATCCCACTGACACTCCTTAAGGCCTTGGACGAGTCACTTAACCCCCCATTGCATCAGATACAAACATAGATTGTAAATTCTCCAGGGACCGTGAAATAACCTTTATAGCCGAATGTAAATTGCCCTGAACTGCTACTGGAAAGCTGTGAGCTAATGAATAAAGTGATGGTGAAGCAATTAACTTCAGAACTAGAAGTAATAGTCAAAATTTGATTTAAAAACCACTCTCAGCAATGGTTCTTTTTTCCTTAATTTTCATATAGTTGCCCTAAGGTGCACCTCACTTAAGAAAAATTTAATAATTTTTTGTCAGAAGATTTTTGTTTGTAAACATTTTGACTATCTTCTGTTTGGGGAGATTGATTTTGCTCCATTTCATGTTAGCTGGAGTTACTCATATGCACTAATGCCATTAGGCACATAGAGGAACATTCCAATGTGGGCGTCCAAGCCCCTGTGCGGCCATTCAGAATCGGGATGCTTAGAAGTAGACCCAGTGCTGATCCTGCGGGAGCTAGACGTGTCCGCGGGATCAGAATCGGGTCTAGGGCCTGAACATGCAGGCCAGGCCCTGATTCTGATCGACCTGCATGCACAGCCACTTGCCCGGCTACCTCGGTCAGGCTCCATTCAGGAGGAGCCACAAATGCTGGCCACTGCCGATTTACTTCTTTCCCCGCAGCCGGACCATCGATCCGGCCTCCCATGGCCAGGGTACGGCTGCAGGAAATTTCCTCCACCCCCCTACCTTACTATTTGGGCCCGGCAACAGGATCCTCCAATGTCCAGGGGGACTTATTCCACCTCTGCGGTCGAATTGTGGTAGGCGAAGGCCTATGAACCATGGTGTCTGAAATAAGCGGACAGGCCTAAATAGCTTGACCTGTAAATGAAGCCTGTGGAGAGGCCCAGAGGAATTGCACATCCCCCAAAAATGCTGCTACCATAGAACTGAAACCTAATTGAACACAGTTTAGTATAGCTAAGCAGAATCGAAACTTAGAAAATATAGAAAAAACAAGTCTAATTGGTATTGATAAGAGAGCACAGCTTCTATGAAATTAATTAACTTTGCTGAAAGAAAGGTTACAGTGCCCTGCTTTCCCACATGTTCTAGCTAGCTAAGTGACCTTGGAGGAGAGAAGTATCAAAATTGGTGAACTGACCATTGTAATTGAGACTGAAAGGGGGTAAGCAGGTGCGGAGCCCAGTCGAGGGACATCATTGGATAGCCATATCGGTACCGGAACCAATAGAAGGTGTACGAGGGGTTACCGGGACCAATGAAAAGTTTGCCTATGTCTAGAATGGAGAAGAAGTCTATAAAAGTTGTTGTTTTGCTAGAAACCATTGCTCAGCCATTTTGAATTTGATTCTGCTTGAGACTTGTGCACAAATAAATGATTTGGACCTTCTGAACAGACTCCTGGTATCATTGGTTTGTCTGCGCTCTGCTGCTACATATTCTTGGTGCGTTGGCCGGGAAGGTGTGGTAATAGAGGGTATATAGGACAATATACCACGACTTTCCGCCTCAACAGGTTTGGTCCTACCGGGATCGCGCCCTTCCGACGTGGGCTCGCTCTCTGGCGCCACCGGTCCCTTGTATCGGAGGGAGTCGGCCGGACCTCGGCGGGTGCCGGGCCCGGTTGGAACCAACACCTCGAACCCGAGTGAGGGGAGTCCGAGGTCCAACTCATGCGCTTGCTTGGGAACTTTGAGGACCGGATCCGGTGAGTATAGTTTTGATTTGATATGTCTAGACAGATGAGACAGAGCAGTACTGCTGTTTGAATTTTGGAGCTTGGAACTTGGAAAAGAGAGCTTGATCACCTCTCAAGACGGTCCGATTAACCCTGCATGAGTATGCGCAGGGCGAAACTATCGTCTTCTTGATTTTGGAATTTGAACATAGCCTAGTCAGAAAAGACAGGATTGGGCTGTGTTTTTTGGGATACGTTGCTAGCATGATTGTGTGAATGAAGTATGAATGAGAGGTCTGGCAGCACGGACCAAGCGAAGGCGGACTCCTGAGTAACGCATTTCCTGGCCGGGCGACCGCGTCCAGGTTGTAAAAAGGAGGAAGCGACCGTCGTCTTGTCTTGTTATTTGTTTCCCTTATATGTTTCTAGGGCCGTGAGGACCTCTTACCCACGGTCCGCCCTCCTTTTCCCTTCTGTTTGTTGTTGCGCACACACATCGATATGGGAGGGGTGGGGTCTACTAGGCACACTCCGTTAGAATGTATGGTCACGCATTTTAATAAAGGATATTCAGGAGATTATGGGATTAAAATGACTGCGACACGATTGCAAGTTTTGTGTACTAGGGAGTGGCCTGAACTAGACTCTATGTGGCCCCGAGAGGGAACTTTTACTATAGGAATTATTCAGTCAGTTCACCAGAAAGTGCGAGTAGCGCACCCTGATCAGTATCCCTATATAGATTCCTGGTTAAGTATTTGTGAGAGCCCGCCCTCTTGGGTGAAGCGCTGTTATGAAGAACAGTGCAGAATAATGTTAGCATTAACAGATCAAACGCAGAAAACAGATCAGACTCAAAAGACAGGGACAGATGAGAAATCCAGACAGAAACCCGTCCTTGCAGATCCTGAGTCCCCGGAAGTGGTAACTAGACAACCCCGAGCCCAGCATCCAGTAAGAGTGCCACCGCGTCCTGCCCCGGGACCACAGAGACAGCGGGAGCGGGACCCAACCCCAGACCCACCACCAGAAGAGCAGGCAGATAAGCTCACTCTAGATGAGGAGGATGACTCGACCGAGACTGAGGAAAAAGTTGAGTCTGAGGCAGAAGAGGAAGAGGAAGGGTCTTCCCAGAGCGACACTGATAGTATAAAGACAACTGTCAGTACGAGCTCATCAGTCAAAAGTAAAGCGTCCCAGACTAAGTGCACGAGCAAGAAGAAAGCCCCTGCCAGGAGAGTCTCTAAAATCCCCCTCAGATCCAGAAAAACTTCCACGGCAAAGATGATGCCTTTACGGCAAGTCCTGGGAGTGCCCGTAAGAGATGAAGATAATCAGGTGGTGGCGGGACCCCTAAGTTTAGTATATGTGCCCTTCTCCACTACTGATTTGTTAAACTGGAAGACGCATTATGCTTCCTATACCAACAAGCCCCAAGAACTAACAGAATTAATGCATACCATTATGGAAACCCACCAACCCACTTGGGCAGATTGCCGTCAGCTCTTGTCCACTTTATTTACTACTGAGGAGCGGACACGAATTAGGCGAGCAGCTGTCGACTGGCTGGCGGATAATCCTTTAGCACCGGGGGATGAGGTAGGGATAGACAATCGAGAAGTAGCCCAAGGAGAATTCCCAAATGAAGACCCTCGGTGGGATCCGAATACAGAGAGAGGATCCAAAGCCCTATCCCGGTTTCGCCAAGGCCTCATGCAAGGTCTGAAAAGGGGGGGCCAGAAAGCTATGAATCTTTCTAAAGTGACCGAAGTCAATCAGGGAATAGATGAAAGCCCAGCAGTATTCTACGAGAGATTAGTTGAAGCATACAGAATGTATACTCCCTATGATCCAGATGTACCAGGAAGTTTATGCATGGTGAATGCTGCTTTTGTAAATCAGTCACAACCAGACATTAGACGCAAGTTACAGAAACTAGAAGGGTTTGCGGGCATGAATGCAACTCAGTTACTGGAAGTCGCTCATAAAGTGTATGTGAATCGTGATAATGAAAGAAAGAATGTGATCGAAAGATGAAGAAGAAAGCTGATTTTTTGGCTGCGGCCATAGTTGAACAGAAAAGGGGAGGTTTCCCTAGTCGAAGGAGCAGAGGAAGAGGGTGGGGCCGAGGAGATGGCCGGCCCCCTACTAAGCGTGAACCAATGCGCTTATTGCAAGGAAGAAGGACATTGGAGAGATACATGCCCGCAACTCGAAGGCGCCTCCCAGGATGATGAAAATAATGCCCATTGGAGAGGAGGAGGAAGAGGCCGACCCCGGAACCGCGGAGGGGCCAATCGGGAACAATTTCAACGAGAAAGAGGAGAGGCCATACAGGCGGTGGCCGCAGCGACCTACGATGTAGATGAAGCCGATTAGGACAGACCGGGCTCCGAATTCGCTTTAGGTCTCCAGGAGCCTATGGTCAGCATACAAATAGGAGACCAATTTATGGACTTTATGGTTGATACTGGAGCAGAACATTCTGTAGTAGATAAACAAATCGCCCCATTTTCCGCAAGAGCAGTCACCATTGTGGGAGCAACTGGTGCCAAGGCCATAAAGCCTTTTCTTCAGAACCGTGTATGCAATCTGGGAGGACAGCAAATAACGCACCAATTCCTTTACATGCCTGAGTGCCCAGTGCCATTGCTGGGACGAGATATGCTAGCTAAGCTGCAGGCCCAGATATCCTTCACTGAGAAAGGAGAAATGCAAATGACAGTAAACTCAAAGCCCGCTGGATTAATGCTGCTTACTGTCCCTCGAGAAGAAGAATGGAGATATTATAGTAATGAGTCCGCCCAGGACACCTATTTTGAACATACTCTGAAAAGCATTGATGCCCCACCTGGAGTATGGGCAGAAGGCAATCCCCCAGGCCTAGCCAAACATATAGCTCCAATAATTGTGAATCTCAAGCCTAGTGCCGAACCAGTGCATGTCAAGCAATACCCCCTCCCAAGAGCAGCAATTGAAGGCATTCACCGCCACTTGCTAAGGCTACTGGAATATGGCCTACTCAAAGTTTGTCAGTCACCATGGAACACACCACTCCTGCCAGTAAAGAAGCCTGGAACAGGTGACTACCGTCCAGTGCAGGACCTAAGGAGAGTGAATGAAGCAGTTGAGACCATACATCCAGTTGTGCCAAATCCCTATACACTCTTAGGATTGATTCCAGCGGAAGCTACCCATTTTACTGTTTTGGATTTGAAAGATGCGTTCTTCTGCATAAGATTAGCCCCAATTAGCCAATTGCTGTTTGTCTTTGAATGGCAGGACCCTGTCTCCGGAAGACGGGGCCAACTCACTTGGACACGATTACCCCAAGGATTCAAGAATTCACCTACCATTTTCAGTGCTGCACTAAACCAAGACCTTTCAAGCTATTCAGTGGCCCCGGGGAAGAGAGTACTTCTCCAATATGTGGACGATCTGCTGATAGCTGCTGTATCGGAAAGTGAATGTATACAAGCCACCAAAGACCTCTTGCAGCTACTGGATGAAGCTGGATATAAAGTTTCCAGAGCAAAAGTACAGCTATGCCAAAAAGAAGTGAAATACTTAGGCTTTCGCTTGACTAAAGGAAGCCGACAATTAGGACGAGAGAGAAAAGAAGCTGTGTGCAGAATCCCAACCCCAACTACCAGAAAGCAAGTTAGAGCTTTTCTGGGAGCAGCAGGATATTGCCGAATCTGGATTCCCAACTTTGCTCAAATTGCTAAACCACTGTATGATGCCACCAAAGGAGAAGAAAAGTCGCCACTAGAGTGGGGACCTGAGCAGGATGCAGCCTTTAAGACATTGAAGGAAGAATTGATGTCGTCACCAGCACTCGGATTACCAGATGTTTACAAGCCTTTCCATCTATTCGTGCATAAGGTGCAAGGGAATGCCCTAGGCATGTTGACTCAGAAATTGGGACATTGGGAGCGACCTGTAGCATACCTATCGAAACAATTGGACACTGTGGCCAAAGGATGGCCACCATGCTTGAGAGCAGTGGCAGCTACAGCATTGTTAGTGAGTGAAGCAGACAAACTCACCTTAGGACAGAATCTACGAGTCACTGTGCCACATGCAGTACTTGCCCTCATGGAACAAAAGGTGAATCATTGGCTCATGCTGAAATACCAGAGTATGCTATGTGAAAACCCACAGATACAATTGGAAGTGAGCCATGCCTTGAACCCAGCCACATTGATACCTGTCAGTGAAGAACCCCCAGAGCATGATTATATAGAAATCATGGATACTGTATTCTCAAGTCGACCTGATCTGACCGATGTGCCCCTGGAAAAACCTGATCAGACCTATTTTGTGGATGGAAGCAGTCTCATTATCGATGGACGACGTTGTGCCGGGTATGCAGTCGTCACCCGGGAGAAAGTCATTGAATCATCAGCCCTGGCATCAGGCACATCAGCCCAGAAAGCAGAATTGATTGCACTCACCCGAGCATTATTATTGGGTGCAAAACGTTTGTTGAATGTGTATACAGACTCAAAATATGCCTTCACCACTTTGCATGCACATGGAGCTCTCTACAAAGAACGAGGGCTCATTACGTCAGGAGGAAAATCGATCAAATATGGCCCAGAAATATTGATGTTATTAGATGCAGTATGGGCCCCAACACGTGTAGCTGTCATGCACTGCCGAGGACACCAAGCGGGTAAAGGAGATGTTGCCCAAGGAAACAGATTCGCTGATGCCTCAGCGCGAAAGGCAGCCATGACAGGCCAAATTTCATCGCAAGCTATGCCAATGCAGGCAGCCTTGTTTCCAGTACCCCTTAATTCATGGACACCACGATATACCACCAAAGAATTGGATTATTACTGTAATAAGGAAGAGGGAGTGCTGAAAGACGGGTGGATTGAGCTGCCACCAACCGAGGGCAGCCAACCCCCAGGACGAATAGTGATCCCTGAACTATTGGGACCAGCCTTTGTCAAAGCTTTCCATCAAGCCACACATTATGGAAAAAGTGCTATGGAAAAAGCACTCAAGCCACATTTTTGCATTGCCTTGTTGGGAGCCCTATCAGCCTCAGTAGCACGCCAGTGTCTAATTTGTGCCTAAAGTTAGAATGCAATAATTTAAAGTTCTCCGGTTGCAGAGTGAGTCATTAAACGGCACGCATTTTCTGATTACTTAGTATTATCTGTTTAAAGAGCAACAGACTAAAACCCGGTGGTGTTTTTTACAAAACAGGGTCCCACGCCACCACCCCGAGTTCAGTCAGGAGGTGTAACCCCCATGCACCACCTGCAAATTGACTTTACTGAAATGCCAAAAGCCAATGGATACCGCTACTTGTTAGTGTTAGTTTGTACCTTCTCTGGGTGGGTGGAGGCTTACCCCACCAGGACTGAAAAGGCCCGAGAAGTTACCAAAGTTTTGCTGAGAGAGATTATCCCCAGATTTGGAATTCCAGCAGTAATAGGGTCAGACAATGGGCCCTCATTTGTGTCTCAGATTACTCAGCAGTTAGCAAATGCCCTACAGATACAATGGAAGCTACACACTGCATATAGACCTCAGAGTTCAGGGAAAGTTGAGCGAATGAATCGTACCTTGAAAGCCCAGATGTCTAAGCTTTGCCAGGAGACTCGCCTGAAGTGGCCCCAAGTGCTCCCAATAGCTTTGCTCAGAATACGCTCAGCTCCTGTGAAATCAACAGGATTCTCTCCTTTTGAGGTAGTATATGGAAAACCCCCACCAATAGTGCAGGGAATCAAGGGTAGTTTAGCCCAGATTGGTTCAGAAATAACCAGACAAGAACTTCTAGCTCTTAGTTTTGTTCTACAGACTCTTCATGCGTGGATTCAGGACCAGTTGCCTATCAACTTGACGGAACCCCTACATCCCTACAAGCCTGGTACCTCGGTGTGGATTAAAGACTGGAAAAAGACACCATTGGAACCTCATTGGAAGGGACCACCACCAGTCCAGCTTTACTTTATAAGTTCTCCACACCATCCAAGAAACATGTGGAAGATACTATTGCAGCACTCAACACCACGACTGCACAAACTGACCCTTGCCCCGCATATTGGATTAAAAATTTACGATCAGAACTCAGCCCACTTATCACAAAAATGATGAACCTATCATTCTCAAATGGATCCTTCCCTGCACCACTCAAGCAAACATCCATCAGACCTCTGTTAAAGAACCCTAAACTGGACCCAAGCAAAGTTGAATCCTATAGACCCATAGCCAGTATACCTCTACTAGCCAAAATAATCGAAAAGGAAGCACAAAGGCAACTGCAAGACCATATAGATTTAGCCTCCCCACTAGACCATCGGCAACATGGCTTCAGGGAATACCATGGCGTCGAAACCCTACTTACCTCTCTCTTCAATAAAATCGTCACAGGTATCGACAACATCCATCAAGGTTTCGCCCTCATCTTTATAGACATTGCGGCAGCCTTTGACTCTGTACACCATGGTCTGCTAATAGAACGACTAAAAGAAAAGGGCATAAGTGGCGTCACCCTCGATTGGTGCAGATCGTACCTTGATGGCAGATGTCAGCATGTAAAATCAGGTTCAAGATCTTCCGAACCCTTCCATCAGCGACAAGGCGTCCCCCAAGGGTCCTCCCTCTCATCTCTATTATTTAATATTTACATGCAACCTATTTTCAACATTATCGAATCATTCAAGGTCGACTGTCTAATTTATGCTGATGACATCCTCCTATTTATGCCATTCTCCACAGAAAAAATGGACCTTTCGCCACTGATTGAATGCTTCAATACAGTCTCCGAATGGCTCCTATCACAAAACCTCAGGATCCAACACAAAAAGTCTGAGGTGCTATTTATCACCAGAGACCAGAAATTCTGCCCCCCACCTCATATAAAAGTTAAAGAAGCTGAGCTCCAAACCAAATCAGCAATTCGGTACTTAGGGGTCACCCTCGACCAACGACTAGATATGAAAACCCATATATCCAACATAGTCAGAGCCGTATACTTCAAAATCCGGTCACTCAGACACCTGCAACCCCTTCTAAGCACTGAAGACTTCCGGACAATATACCAAGCACTTATCTTGCCACACTTTGACTTTGCCAACGCTATTCTCCAAGGTCTCCCTCAATCATCTCTAAATCCGTTGCAACTTGCCATGAATGCCGCAGCCAGAATCTTAGTAGGAGCAGCAAGATGCGACCATATAACGCCTATCCTAATACAACTTCATTGGCTCCCCGTTCAAGGAAGGCTTACTTTCAAATCTTTGTTACTCACCTTCAAATCTATCCATGGCATCACCTCCCCCTCATTAACCAACATCATCCAGCCAGCTCCTCCCAACAGAACAAGGAGAACCCCATCTACAAATGTGCTAGTAATTCCAAAGGCTTCAACAAAGTACACAACCGCAACATCTAACAGGGCATTCAGTATCTATGCCCCAAAATGTTGGAACGCATTACCACCAGGCATCCGTGCGATTACTGACCTATCACAATTCAGAAAGGCTCTCAAATCCCATTTATTTACTCAATACTACCAGATTAACCCTACCCCTACATAATTGCCTCTCCCTCACCCCCTCAAGTTAATATATCAACTCTATTGTACACATGTTCACACTGAATTCCCAATACTCGATCTCATTGTACATATGTAAGTAGTTTAGTTTGCATTCCCCGTTTATCCAAGTTATTACTCCTGTTCTATGTAAAGCATAAGCATGTTATCCAAGTTATTACTCCTGTTCTATGTAAAGCATAAGCATGTTATCCAAGTTGTTTTCTCCTGTTCTATGTGAAGCCAAACAGTTTGTTATGGTCATTTTGTTGTATGTAAACCGCGCTGACAATAGTGCGGTATATAAGAAATTGTAATAAATAAATAAATAAATAAATACCCCAACTGCAGTAAAGGTAGCAGAGATCGATTCCTGGATTCATCACAGCAGAGTCAAGCCGGCAGCAGTTCCAGACCAGGACCAGTGGACAGCGGAGCCACATCCTGATGCCCCGTTGCGTCTCACCTTACGGAGGCAGCCAGCAGCCTAGATCTCATTGGAGACACTCATGTGCTATAGTGCCCTACAGCAGCCAAGTCTTTCGAAGAGGATTGCTGTTTCCAATACAGCAAAGACATTTGTTTTCTTCATCGACTAACTGTGCCTTTATAGACTAGTATTAGACCAGCTACATTTGATAAGTTGGCATCATAACCAGACTTTTGACTTTTGAGGATCTTCAATCAACATTGACACCCGTTGAATTGCTTCATTAGCAAACGGGCATCGCGTTGAGGATGACATGGTCAAGATTTTCCAGCGGAGATCCAGAAGAACTACAATCAACATGCATCTTTGTTATTATCTTACTTTGGCTGCTTGCCTGGGGAGCTTTGAACTGGTACATGCTTTACCCCCATGTATTGCCTGTAATACTACCACTCGAACTGGAATGAAAGTAACTCAGACTTTGCTTTATCATTCTTACTATATCTGCACTGGTAAAGTAACCCGGTGTGTTTATAACACCACTGAACTGGATGTTTGTACCCAAGGTAATACCAAGGTATGTTTTAACCCGCATCAGAATCCATCCTATTATACTTTGGAGATAAGATGGAATGATGCAGATGGAGCGTTACTAAATGCCACACCCCCACTCACTGATCCCACACAGCCTGCTGTTTTATATTTTGATGCCTGTGATGCCATTAATAGAGATAGTCGTTCAAAGTGTGCCGATTGGGAGAAAACTTATGCTAATGATGGAAAGTATATGTGTCCAGAAGGAGCAATTTGGTGGGGGACATGTATAAGTAAAAAAGGTGTCGAAAACGTGTATAGCACAGCACCAGTTAAAGACTATTATTGCCCAAGATGGGAATGTGTGCTTTATTCTACATGGAAACTTGACACGGGGGTAACCCTTAACGACCATCGGATAGCTACCCTAACTAAGCCAACTATGAAGGATCCTAAGAATTGCAAAAAAGGTGCTTGTAATCCACTAGAATTATCCATAGCCAATCCAAGTGTATGGAAACCAGGGTATAAATTTGGGTTGCGCATTGCAGGTACTGGATCAGATCCCGGAACCATTGTGCATATTAGACTAAATACCCAAGCCCATCGATCATCAAAGTATCACATACATAACACTTTTTATGAAACCATGCATTTAAACAAGTTTGATATCCCTCATCCCTCTCAGAATTTATTCCTAGAATTGGCCGGAGCTGTGGTATCCAGCCTCCGCATTTCAGACTGTTATTTCTGTGGTGGAACCAAGATGGGTGATCAGTGGCCTTGGGAGGCCCAAGAATTGAATTACTCAGTAGTCTATAATCAGACCGAGCTACACAAAACTACCAGCGAATGGGTATTAGCACACCCAATAGTTGGGCGCTTGTGTTATGCTCGAACTGGACCCCAATTTACCTCTAAGGTAGGGCAGCTTGTCTGTCTTAGCCAAAAGTTCTATAATGATACCACAAAACGGACATCTTGGTGGTCAGGAGTTAATGAATTAGAGCCCACCAATCCCTTAGCACGGTTCCCCGAGCTTGCCCCTCTATGGACTAACCTTGACCGACATCATAACTGGCAAGCCCCACCTGGCCTATATTGGATTTGCGGAACCCGAGCATATGCTCGACTCCCTATTTACTGGGAAGGAGCGTGTGTCTTAGGAACTATTCGACCCTCTTTCTTTCTGTTGCCCACAGAACATGGTGAACAACTAGGCTATCCAGTTTATTCAAAAAGACAGAGAAGAGCAGCCTTACAGATAGGCAAGTGGGAGAAATGGGATGGTGAAGATTGGCCACCAGAGCGAATTATTGCCTATTATGGACCTGCCACTTGGGAGCAAGATGGCATGTGGGGATATCGTACCCCAATTTATATGTTGAATAGAATCATACGCTTGCAAGCGGTAGTTGAACTTATCACTAATGAAACTAGCCAAGCACTTACACTTTTAGCTAAACAAAGCACACAAATGCGCACTGCAATTTATCAAAATCGCTTAGCTCTAGATTATTTGTTAGCTGCTGAAGGAGGAGTCTGTGGTAAGCTGAACCTCACCAATTGTTGCTTAAAGATAGATGATAAGGGTCAGGTTGTTGAAGAAATTGCTGAACACATGCGGAAGCAAACTTATGTGCCAGTACAGACCTGGCATAGTCTTCAGATACCCAATTGGTTTGCATCTATCTTTTCTGGATTAGGAGGATTCACTACTTTTGCTATGATAATATTAATCTTTGTAGCCTTGTTCTTTATGTTACCATGTATAATCCCATGTTGTATGCGATCTATTAACAGTGTTATTGAGAACACCGTGGAGCGGAAGACCGCAACTAAGATTTTAGCCTTATGGCACCCTAATCCTACTACACTTGGTCGGAACTCGATCATAGTATAATTGAGTGATTTAACTCTCACACCTTATTAGTAATAGGGTGAGATTAATCAAAGGGGGGAATGTGGTAGGCGAAGGCCTATGATCCATGGTGTCTGAAATAAGCGGACAGGCCTAAATAGCTTGACCTGTAAATGAAGCCTGTGGAGAGGCCCAGAGGAATTGCACATCCCCCAAAAATGCTGCTACCATAGAACTGAAACCGAATTGAACACAGTTTAGTATAGCTAAGCAGAATCGAAACTTAGAAAATATAGAAAAAACAAGTCTAATTGGTATTGATAAGAGAGCACAGCTTCTATGAAATTAATTAACTTTGCTGAAAGAAAGGTTACAGTGCCCTGCTTTCCCACATGTTCTAGCTAGCTAAGTGACCTTGGAGGAGAGAAGTATCAAAATTGGTGAACTGACCATTGTAATTGAGACTGAAAGGGGGGTAAGCAGGTGCGGAGCCCAGTCGAGGGACATCATTGGATAGCCATATCGGTACCGGAACCAATAGAAGGTGTACGAGGGGTTACCGGGACCAATGAAAAGTTTGCCTATGTCTAGAATGGAGAAGAAGTCTATAAAAGTTGTTGTTTTGCTAGAAACCATTGCTCAGCCATTTTGAATTTGATTCTGCTTGAGACTTGTGCACAAATAAATGATTTGGACCTTCTGAACAGACTCCTGGTATCATTGGTTTGTCTGCGCTCTGCTGCTACAGAATAAGTCCCCCATCTAAGGTCACAGCCCCAGATGTACAGGGCCGACCTCAGAATCGGCCCTATACATCCGGGGTTGTGGACTGCCCATGCCTTGCCCTCGCTCTGCCTCTGGAACGCCCCCTCCCACTCCCGTCTAAGCCTCCCTGTACAAACGTGTTGTTCATATGGGGAGGCTTTTGGCGGGGCCGGCAGGGGGGCGAATATCAGGAATGGATGTCCCAATGGAATATACATAGTATAGGAGGTGAAGTACTTTTGTCCACTAAAGAGCGGGACCTAGGTGTGATTGTGTCTGATGATCTCAAAGTAGCTAAACAGGTAGAAAAGTGACAGCAAAAGCTAGAAGGATGCTTGGATGCATAGGGAGAAGACTGGCCAGCAGAAGAGAGGAGGTGAAAGTGTCTCTGTATAAGACTTTGGTGCAACCTCATTTGGAGTATTGTATGCAATTCTGGAGACCGCACCTTCAGAAGGATATAAACAGGATGGAGTCAGTACAGAGGGTGGCTACTAAAACGGTTAGTGGTCTTCATTATAAAGCATATGAAGATAGACTTAAGGATCTTAATATGTACACCTTAGAGGAAAGGCGGGATAGAGGTGATATGATTTGAGACGTTTAAATACCTCTGTGGCATAAATGGAGGTGGTAGAGATGAGGACAGTATCTGAATTCAAAGACGCATGGGACAAACACAGGGAGGACATATTTACTAAGCTGGGCTAATGGTTTGCACAGGGTCTTTGTAACTAGGTTCCATTGACGTAGTTACAAATAGCCTGTGGTAAGCATTAGCAAAGCTTAACAAACATGCTGCTATGTGTAAAACAGCAAGTAGTGTGTGCTATCTTAAATATATACTGTCAGTTTAATGTGTTATCAATAAAGATTGTTTTGTTTAAACCAAATAGCTCTATACTGGCCCTCTTTACCACACACTAGCAAATTAACAAATTATCTCATGCATTCATGTACTGCAAAACACTAACTGAAAACCCCCCAGAATTACTAATAGATTCTATTGTCATCATCAAGTGGCATCTTTGATAAGAGCATGCATCTGTTCTCTTTCTGCTTACTTTTCCTCTTTGTTCAGGTCATGTTTCTAGATTTGACTTCTTTTAACATGGTTGTCCCAGAATTCCCTCTGCTTTCCTTTCTCTTTTACACTCTGTCATGCCCTCCAGTACTAGATTAGCTCATCTTCCAACAGAGCTTCAATTTCCTTAATACCCTGTAGCATATAACTAAGGATAAAACAGGGAAACTCATTCACATTTGCAAAATCCCTTAAAAAAAACTTGATTCATAAGAGGAAAAAATCTTCAGCTATAAAAGACCTCTCAAGAGAAAACCCTGAAAACCAAATACATTTCCATACAAATGGCAGAACTATAAAAGAACACACTTGTAAACAACTTCTCTCCATATAAATTGCAACTGAAAACTCTGTTATGAAGAAAACTAACATTCTGTCCTACTCAAGAATTTAACAAGATTTGTTTCTGTGCAGAAACAAAATACAGGCAAAATAGGCACCACAGTCTCCAATGAAGTCAAAGAAATAAGCAATCCACTGAAAAAGCAAATAGCAAAAAAAAAAAATACTAAAGAAAATCTTTAATTGATTACGGAGCTCTGTCATATAAGATACTATCAAAACCAATATGTGCTCATCATCTGAAGGGTCCTTTTCTTATTTTAGGATTGATTTTTTTGTAGTTAGCTTTATTTTTATGTTTAATTGTTTGGTCTATACTTTGCTTATTTTATATTGATATGTGATTTTATTGTTTTGGTTTTATGATTGTTCACTGCAAGTGGTTTTTAAAAAAAATTGAAATGGTTAAATAATCCCCAGGATCACCCAAAACATTTTTTGTTTAATTTTAATTTAAACGAAATATCAGCATATCATGCTATAAATATCGTGGAAAAATTAATCCAACATAGCCAAGTTTGTCATAAACTTTCTGTTTAAAGTGGATTTATAAAAGAGTCGATTTAAAATATATGTTAGTGTCAAAGTTAAATATAAACAAAAGATTCCCTATTTTATCAAAGAAAACTTTTCAAAACACATTTTTTCATGAAATCTTCTTATCATTATATATACTGTATTTACTCAATAACTATAGATAGAAAGGAGCACAACAGCATTCTTTTCAGGAGTTAGCAGTTGGTGATCACAAATCAAGTCCCACCTGGTTATTGGGACTTTAATTTAAAATTATGGCACAGAATTTGAGTGCATTTTTGTCCAGACAAGAACAAATTCTGGAAGCTGCTCTCAAAGTGGGTGAGGTGCGATTTCAAAACCAGTGGATCTTTATATTTCAGGATTTTTCAGCTGATTTACACTGAAAGCAACAAGAGTTTCAGACGGTGAAGAAGGCGCTTCAGGAATGTAGAATCCCCTATGTTATGTATTGTCATGCCCTTGCCTCTGGCTTAGAGGGGCGAGGTAACAGAGAACTTCTCTTGGTGAGCTCAAAGAAACTAGCTTTTCCTCAGGTGGATTCTGGGACATGTAGTTTGGCTCTTAAGAAGAAGTGTAGTCATGGTCCGATGTTAAGGCAAATGACAGAATTTATTTTAAAGTAAAGGTTCAAGTAAACTGTACACAGGAATTATGTCCATTCAGGATTGTTTGTAACAGAGCATTTAGATGAATATAACTGCTTCACAGTCTTTTAAACACATGCAGCTGATTAACAACGTTGCTCAGTCTTAGAGCTCTGCTCAGCAAGGTAAAAATACTTATTTTTAACCTTGTGTTTGTGAAGCACTTAACAGCAAAAGAATAACTCAGTTCCTCTGGAACAACCTCTTCCTTCCCTCCTTCCTTTCAGGATAGGTCTTTTAAACTCAAAAATAAGAAAACAAGTAACAAACATTCACAAGCTTTCTCTTCAGCGTGACTCAGCACTTTGCCTGAGAAATGCAAACACGTGGAGTTTTCTTCAAACCCAATTCCTGGCTCAATTCCAGTTATCTGCTTCTAGGAGACTTTCTCATTCAATGCTAGCCTTTTTAGCATAATGATTCCATGCTTGTAGCTTGACACAGGGTACAGTCCATGGGGATATCTAGATCTTGCAATTCTTCCCCTGCCAACTCAATCTGCATATCCTCTGGTGTTGTTAGGGCAGTGTCCTGTTCTGAGCTCTGGACACAGTGCTTAGAATACAGCCTCCCTGGGGTTCTAATGTCTCTCATGAGCTAACTCTCCCCGATAAAGACAGTCAGTACCTGAAGTACTGGGCAGTTCTCCCTGGTTGTGCTCGCTACAGTTCCTTGTCTCCTTCCAGCCTCTCTGGAACAGCTCTCTGTATTCCTCTCTGGGTTCTCTCCTGGAGATCTGCAGGTGCTGCTGGTTCCACTCCTGATTCCCCTGAATCCTCTGAGTCTTCCGAACCTCCTGAGACCTCTGAGCTTCTCCTTTCCTCTGAGCTTCTTCCTGAGCTTCTTTCTGTGCTTCTGCTTTCCTCTGCTTTAGCAGGAGTTTATATTTCCCTCCCCAGGGCTCCAGCCCTTCCTCCACTCCTCCCAGGTGATTGTAATCACCTCTCCAGCCTGCAGTTACGTCATAGGAGTTAGGGTGTGGCTGCCTGAAGTTTCTCTCCCTCAGGTTTCTTTCTCTATTAGGGGCTTGAAATCCATGCCTTGCAGGGATTTCTCCTTTCTCTAAGTTAAAGTCATTGGCCTTTTCTATACTCATAGCCTCAAAAAAGGCTTCCTTGTCACAGTATTCAACCCAACTCCGGATTACACATGCCGGTCAATCTTAGATTTTTTTGAATGGTTGCGGCGGTGGAGCAATTCACTCCAGGAGGCTCCGCTTTGAGGGTTGTTAGAAGAGTGGCTTCTGTGTACAGATGGCTGTTGGCGCTTGGAGCAAGATCGCCATAGGAGCTCTTTCTCTGAAAGGACAGTATCTTTTTTTTGCTGGAGCTCTTTTTTCTGTATTTGCTTGATGTCACTTTAAAATCCTTTGTGCTCTCTTTTCTGGCATTTTTCTTTTTTTTGTTCTTTTTCTATTTCCTCTCAATATGGAAGACGGCGGGGGGGGGGGGGAGGGGGAGCTAAGGGATGCTAGGGGTCTTAGCTTTAGGCTGTGTATGGAATTGGTTTGTGTTTATGGTGTGTGTGGAGGAGGAATCTGTGACATTTGGATTTGTATTGAATGAAACATGGCTGTTAGGGGGACTAATGGTAGAGAGGAGGGAATGGATGAGGTTCTAGAGTGCTTTGATTCGATGGGGTGGGGTATGAGTTTATTAAGAATGTCTGTTGGGTTGATTGAGGGGGTTGTTTGGATGGGTTTGTTAAGGAGTTGGATTTAGGGTAGTTGGGTTAGTTTTGGGGCATTTGAGGGTAGTTGGACAAGGTGGGGGGTTTTGAAGAAGGGGGGGCAGTGATTATGCATTCTTGGTCCAAGGTCCTGATTAGGTTCCCACCCACAGATGGGATGCTGGGTCGGTCGAGTGTTTGGTGGCTGTTGCAGAGCAACGTGTCATCAGGATGAGGAGGCGGTTGGCGGGCTCATGAGAGTTAGGGGTTAAGGAGGGTGGAGAGTTCAGTTGAAAATGCCAAGTGTGCCCAGTTCTGTGAAGCTGTTTATTTTTGTACTGGAATTTATTGTCATCTCTTTTGACTGTATAACATCTGCCCAGTCTGCTTTCTTTGTTTGAGTGGGACAGGTTTACTCTGCATCATCTGGCTTTCACTGTAGAAGGGATGTCTGTTTTGATACACCACTCTTTACCACAGGAAGTAGTGTGGTCGGAGTCAGACAATGGGGCAGATATCAGATTTTGCATTGTAAATTGTCAGATGTTGAGTTTATATTGGTTAATCTGTATGATCCCAATGTGGACTCCATTGAGTTTTTTTTACTTGTATGACCTACAAATTAGAGAACTAGTCTACTTTACCCATGATTATGGGAGGAGACTGGAATGTCTGTATGGATAATAAGCTTGACCGCTCGGGTGATCAAATTGGGGGACGAGGGGAATCTTGGACACTGGGCACCATAGTAAAACACTTTGGCTTGAAGGATGTTTGGTGGGAGGCTAATCCAGGATGTCAGGATTACACATTTTTTTCTCCTTGCCATCAATCCTACAACTGTTTGGATTTCTCTCTTTGCTTGGGAGGTTCCCATATGGATCACGGTCAGAGTGAAATTCTTACTTGCTAGCTTTTTGGTCATCACTTGGTTCTGCTTTTGCTTTTTGCCCCCCCCCCCCTCCCCACTTCCCATAGTAATACATAGAGACTGAATACTTCTCTGTTTGGCCAGAAGGCATTTTGGGATTTGGTCAGGTGGTGTTGAAGAATATTGAGTCAGTACACGACCTCTAGGTCTATGGTACCGTTTTGCATTGGCGGACTTTCAAAGTGGTTTTGTGGGGTCAATTATCAGCTATGCGAGTCACTTAGCCAGGTGTGCTCAGGAGAAGTGGGAACATCAGGTGCATCATAAGAACATAAGATATGCCATACTGGGTCAGACCAATGTCCATCAAGCCCAGTATCCAATAGTGGCCAATCTAGGTCACAAGTACCTAGCAGATTCCCCAAAAGACAAAGGTTCCACAATGCTTGTATTGGGTCAAGCATAGATATCCAGGTCCCCTTTAATAATGGTTTATGGACCTTTCCTCCTGGAACTTGTCCAAATCTTTTTTAAACCCGGCTAACTAACGGCTTTTACTACATCCTGCATTCCAGAGTTTGATTACACATTGAGTGAAAAAATATGTTCTCTTCTTAGTCTTAAATAGGTTACCCTGTAGCTTCATTGCATGTCCTCTAGTCTTTCTATATTTTGATGATATAAATAATCGATCTACGTTTGCCCATTCCATTCCATTCGTTAATTTATAGACCTCTATCATATCTCCCCTCAGCTGTCTCTTTTCCAGGTTGAAGAGCCCTAACCTTTATAGCCTCTCTTCATAAGGGTGTCTTTCCATTCCCTTTACCATTTTGGTGGCTCTTCTCTGAACCTTTTCTAATAACGTTATATCCTTTTTAAGATACAGCGACCAGAATTACACACAGTATTCAAGATGCAGTCGCACCATGGAACGATACAGAAGCATGGTAATATCCTTTTGTTTTATTCTCCATTCCTTTCCTTATGATACCTAAAATTCTATTTGCTCTCTTGTCCGCTACCGCACACTGGGCGGAGGTTTTCAACATGTTATCCACAATGATGCCTAAATCTCTTTCCTGGGTGGTGATTCCTAATGTGGAACCTTGCATCATGTAGCCATAGTTTGGGTTGTTCTTTCCTAGGTGTATAACTTTGCACTTGTCCACATTAAATTTCATCTGCCATTTGGATACCCAGTCTTCCAATTTATCAAGGTCCTCTTGCAATTTTCCACAGTACACTGATTCACAATAGTACACTGCCTCCTATCCCATGACTTTTTAATTTTGCCAAAAGTCTCTCATGAGGGAACTTGTCAAAGGCTTTCTGAAAATCCAGATACACTATATCAACCAACTCACCTTTGTCTCCCTCTTTAGTCACACCTTCAAAAAAACACAACCTAATCACCTTCCTAATCCCCTCTCAACAACATCAAACTCCAACCACACACACAAAGACAGACCCCGCAGGAAAGGCATACCGCTTCAAACCCTTGGACAGGGATGAGTTTATCAACAACGCCATTCCAGCACTCCATCAACCAGCTCTGAATATGGAAGATATGATCCATAGATGGAACACCACTCTGAAATCCTGTTCACAACTACCTTCCTCAAATATAACACCTGCCTCCAACCGTCCACTGAAAAACAGGACACCAGCTCCATGGTGTTCTAAGGAAGCATGAAAGAAAATGGCGTCGTTCCCGTTACTCAACGGACCAAACGACTTACAACAACCTCCTAAAGCATCACCGCGAACTAATATCTGAAAAGAGGAGAGAACACCATACTGAGCTTCTCCGCCGCTCGATTAACAAACCACGTGACCTTTTTAACATTGTTAAATCCTTAACCAAGGCAACATCTCCCCCTCAGACAGCACCAATTCAACTTCAACTCTATGCCAGTCACCTCCAATCCAAAATCCTCAAAACAAATGCTGTCTCGAGTCCCACTCCCTGCCTCATCTTTCAGACACAGCCTCCGCTAACAGAATTCATCCCCCCAGTAGAGAAATATATCTTGGACCTTATTGCATCAATCAACACCACCACAGCACCAAACAATCCATGTCCAGCCTACTGGATCAGGATGATGCGTTCAGAACTCAGCCCTATTCTAGCTCACATCATGAAGCTCTCTTTCTCATCTGGATCATTCCCATCAACACTTAAACAAACGTCCATACACCCTCTCCTGTCAAACAACCGACTTGACGCAACTATGACAGACTCATACCGTCCGATCTCAAGCATACCTCTTCTAGCCAAACTTATCAAGAAGGTGGTCCAAATGCAGCTGCAGCAGCATATCAATATATCAGCCCCCCTCGATCCCTGCCAACACGGATTCCGTGAAGCCCATGGTGTAGAAACCCTACTTACCATACTTTCTAATACAATAGCCAGAGGTATAGAAAAAATAGAAGATGGGTTTGTACTCATCTTCCTCGATACAGCTGCTGCTTTTAACTCTGTTAACCATGAACTGCTCTTCTCCAGACTCCAGGAAAAAGGAATTCAGGGATTGACTTGGGAGTGGTGTAAATCTTATCTAACTGACCGCTGGCAACATGTAGGGAGGAGTAGCCTAGTGGTTGGGGCAAGGTACTTCAGGCCGGAAGGTCGGGGGTTCAAATCCCACTAGAGGACAGCAACCTTGGGCCGGAAGGACTGGAGTTTCTAGTCCCGCAGATGCTCCTTGTGGTCTTGGGCAAGCCACTTAACCCTCCATTGCCCATGTTCCCTGTAAGTATTAGTGTATGTGTCTCATATCCCCGCGTGTTAAATGTATCCCCCAATTGTGTTGTGACCGCTTTGATTGAAGGATAAGGCGGGATACAAAACTGTCTAAATAAATAAATAAATAAATAAATGTTCGGATAGGATCATCAACATCAGAGCCTTTCCAGCAACAGCAGGGAGTTCCCCAAGGCTCCTCCCTGTCGGCTCTACTTTTCAATATCTATATGCAACCAATTTGCAATATCATCCACTCATTCAATATATCCAGCCTTATCTACGCAGATGACGTCCTGCTCTTCACCCCAGTCAAAATCATGCGTCCTGACTTCTCCCCACTAGTCGTGTTTCAACGCAATCACTGACTGGCTCCTATCTCAGAATTTAAGGATAAACTTCAAGAAAACTGATGTCTTATTCATCTCTAGGAACAAGAGCTTCTCCCCCCCCCACTACCTTGAAGGAACGGGATGCAGAACTCCCTTGTAAATCTGTGATTCGTTACCTGGGCGTCACACTTGACCATCATTTTGACTTCAAAGAACACATAAAGAACACCACCAAGTCCATCTGCAATAAAATCATGACATTAAGGCACCTAAGACCATTACTAGCCCCAGACGACTTCAGAACTATTTTCCAGACGCTCGTAATTCCACATTTTGATTATGCAAACATCATCCTGCACGGTCTCCCTAAGAGCACCCTCAACCCTCTTCAGATGGCCATGAATTTAAAACACATAAGAGAGCTTTCTGGTTTAAATTTAGAACCCAGAAGAGAGCTTGTAGTTTAAATTTCATAATAAGTTAGAACCTAGCAGCAGCAAAGAGCTATAATTTAAATCAAATAAGAATATAGATTAGCACAAAAGGCAAAACAGGGTCAGTACTCTTTGAGCAGCAAATAAAGTTTTCTAGAGACCTTTACAAAGAGGCCTTCTACCTAGGGGGCAAGAGACCTGTGAAACATTTTTAATAGGTGTTAACACCAGGTGGCAGTTCAAAAGGCCATTTTGAAAGACTCCTTCTATCCAAGCAAGGACTGTTAATCATCCAGGAAGTTGGTCACAGCTTACCTCAGCAGCACAGGCATAAATAGCTCAACCAGAGCTCTGTGATCCTCAGTCTTGAAGGACTAGAACAGGGGACTGCTACTTCTGGAGAGAGATCTGCAATTGTGAGTATATACTTCTGGGAATTTTCTGAAGGAAATTCTTTCTATTAAAACTATTTAATCTGTGAACCTACTATTTTTTGTTCAATCAGTCAGGGCCTAGTAGCAGCAGTTTAAGTTTAAATTTAAAACACAGAAGAGAACTTTCTGGTTACATTTCATACCCAGCAGAGAGCTTGTAGATTTAATTTAATAGTCACTCAGGGCCTAGTATCAGCAAAGTACTTTTAGTTTAAATTTAAAACACAGAAGAGAGCTTTCTGGTTAACTTTGGAACCCA